>OX421360.1:18497379-19747379 GCA_949126925.1 Cheilosia vernalis
ATAACATTTATTGCGTGATTCAAGGAACATCTAGGTAACCCATAAAGTTGTTTCTCATTTTAGTGAAAGTGGCTTTTCTTAGTTGTCTGCTTGTAGATGAAATTAAATCAAATTAATAAATTAACTACGATTACATAAATATGATTTTATTGCCGCCAACGTCGCACTGGTAAACGCATTCTCTTCACAAGTCGCAGCACCAATCCAACTCCAGACATCAATTATTAATTCAACACAAAAAAATGTACAAAGTTTATTGTAAAATAGTTTTTTTCCCGATTTCCCCCCAACCAGGAACAGGCTTTTTCTCTACAAACACCAACAACTTCTTACATAATAATCCATGGAGCCGGTAAAGGTAAGAAGCACATCTCCAATCTCTTCGTCTTGCAGACATACGCTTGATGCTTGTTGCTTGGCATTTATTCTTCACTCCCTATGGAGATAAGCAACATAATACAAAAACGAAGAGTATTATATTACCACATCCGAATTCGACACTGCATCCAAAATCCAAGTGCGAACAGCAAAGCAGACCACAGTCTATTTGCACATACAGATGGTGTTTCGACATTCAGTGGCTGGTTTGACTGGATCTCCCTCTTATAAGACGTCCATTGCAAACACTTTAATCGGAGGATGTGGGTCAGGCGCTTTTGATATTTATGGTCCCCTCGAATGTGGGTCAACTGGGAGGGGGAACCAATTTTTCCGGTTCGTGGAATTTCACGACTTTACTTGCAGTTCGAAAATGCACCGGCCTTCCCGCCAAAAGAGAATGTCCCGAGTCAGTTGTTGGATAATTCCATCACCAACGAGACCATATTAAGTGATAATCATAGCTTGTTGGTCAATGGATTTTCTTAGACAAATTTGGTGGGCCGGAGAAATTTCGTAATTTAAATTTCTAATGACAAGTACACGCTTGTGGGCAAATGCTATTGAAACGCTTCCACGCTCCAAGCCCACTTGACATTGTTTAAGCATAATGAATCGAATTAGGTAATTTACTCGATTGCCCGGGAGGCACGTAAAGCTGTAGCGCACACGCGTACTCACTCATGCTCAAACTCTTAGACAGTCTGTCATACTTTGGTGTGACTGTTGATATAACACGGTGATTACGAAGTGAATGCCGGTGAGACTATTGTATCCACATGTTAACATCCATCGAAAGTGACTGGGCGGTAATGAGTAAATTAATAAAATTCCATTGAGATACAATCGGTTGCGATCGGGATTTTTTTTTAATGGTTTCCCATCTGGAGGAGTTTTTTCTAAGAGCATAGTTGAGAGCTATATAACACCAGAGGCTGTAACAGGCAGATTTCCAGTTGCTATTCATAATGAGGCATGTTTATGCATATACGCTCTCCATGAAGAAATCGATGACTTAATCTTGGGACACGCTGAAATGGATGGAAGATAATTAGCAGCGATGCAGTTCCTGTTAAGACGTCAGTTCGATGCGATCAGACAAGAGGTGTTATGGCCCTTTCTGTGGGTATTTGACGTTGTTCTCTAGGTGTTATCAAATCGTGCCACTCTAATGAAGTAGAGAGAGTATAGCAGACATATGAGTTACACGGTAACATTTTCTGCTGTTTGTGGGCCTAGCAAAGATCAGTTTTCTGGCGATCGTCAACCACATTGAACCATTGATACTGTCTTCATAAACACAGGCTGATTAAATTAAGCAACTAAAAGCAGCTGTGATGAACATTGAGGCAGTTTCTACTCCATGGAAAGGTAAAGTAAAAAGCAAACGGATTACAGACGCAGTTGGTCACGGATGTTTTTATTTCAGTAAGCCCAATGACAGCATCTTAGGGCGTTTCCTCTATCTGATCGTTATTATTATTATTATTCAACTCTTTGAAATAAAATTATATAACAATACCTAGTTTTCAGCATAAAGAGAAAAAAGCACGGCTTTATATTGTCGTCTGTCGAAAGATTAAAATTTCATGAATGCTAACATACATTGAAGAAAATAAAGAGAAGAAAAAAAAGAAAATTAAATAAACAAAATAATAACTTTACAATTTTTGCGTTTTACATATTCAAGAAACTATTGCGATACTTGAAGGCATGCCATAATATATTCTACAAAACATCTTCCAACCAGTGAAACCATGAGAGTGTGAGAAAGCTCTTGAAAAATAGTCTCCTAATTTCGAAAAGTGTTAGTCATTCAGCAAGGAAGTGGAAGTGGCCTTCAGCCACGTTTAAGTTACAGAGGCTGTGTGTTGATTGAAGATCCTGCCTCTGCAGTATAAAATGTAGACCTAAAGTCTCCGTTCTGATTTTTAAGATTGTGCTGACTTCGAAAGCTGTCAACTTGTATGGGAAATAGTTATTCACGTCTTAGGAATGGTTAAGAGTTTTATATCGGCTTCTAGATGCGGAAGTTTGCGCCCTATTAAGCCAGTATTCATCGAAACGTTGAAACAGAAAGTTCAAAGAGTAGCAGTAAATCTAAGTCCGGTAACAATGTGATGAGAATCAACTTTAGTAATCTAAAAAATGTTATTTTTTATGAGTTTTTGGAAGAAGTTTATTCGTGTAGTGATTCTTCTATTTTATATTAAACTAGCGGACCCCAGCCTGCTTTGCTAAGCATTAAAATTAAATTAAAACTACGTATTTTGCTTCGTTGAGTTTCGATAAATGTTTATGGGCGCAAAACGTCCTTTAACATGACGAATTCCACAACTATCCGAAATTTTCAAAGCGTCGCAACGAATTTTCCAACCTTTACCTATTTTCCGAGTTTTCCACTAAGAATTTTCTATTTTTCAATTCGAAAAGCCATTCCGGAACAATTGTAAACAAATATTCAACACTATGCATAAAAAAAATCTATTTGCGATTTTTCCGATTTCCCGACTTCTCCGGAGGGTTTTGCAAAAATTGTCTGCCGTAAAAACCTTCTCCTAAAAATTACGGACAAAATAAAATAAATTTGATCCAAATCGGCCCAGCCGTTCTCAATTGATGAATTACTACACATTTTTTACATCATTTTTATATATATAGATTATTAATGATTTATTGATAAAACATTTATATAGAGCGTATCTTTCATTTTAAAAATCATGTAACAAGGCTTAGGTAAACCTTGGATTTCGAGATACTTGCTGAATGAAGTATAAGTTAAAAACAAACTAAGTTATAATAACCCTAGCAACTTCAGTTTAAAAATTAAATACAATAAATTATCAGCTAGGTTCCACATTTCACTTTCACTCGAAATGAAATCGAAATCGCGCGATTTTTCGTACCAAATTTTTGCCTGCGTCGCTAAAGTTGAAAACCTTTTTATGATTAAAGTAGTGTAATTACGTCGTCAAAATATTGAATATAGATAGCTAGGATATGGTTAAAGCAACCTTTGGGAACTATTTTAAAAGTTTCGTCCATTAAAAATCTTCTATTCGGCGGTGGAATATTTTCCTTTATTTCGCTTATTATTTTTAAAGACGAAAATATACAAAAAGCATGTTTGTTCTTCAAAAATACAAGCCGTGTAAAATGGCAATGGATATGCTTTATCCTTTGTAAGCCCAAAACGAAGTCCACACAGATTCCAGCGGTCAGGCGAAATTACAAATGTTTTGCTGACGATATATTGCAAGTAGGCAAATCCCGGGATCCCGGACGATTTTTGCTCTTTAACGATCCCGGAATTGCCAGTCACCAATCCCGGGATTTTCGGGATTGATACTTTCTGTCTCTGAAGGAAATACCTAAGTAATTTTTTATTTTTAAAATTTAGATTACTAATGTTTTGTGATCGAAATTAACCCTTGCCTCGCCGTTTTCCGAAAATGTACAGAAAAGAAACATATCTAGAATAGGTTAGATTACTGTAGTGCTTGACAGATCTGGTGCCGTTGAAGCGCAAATCAAGGTATGCGTTTATATATTTTATTTGTATTATTTTTTGTATCTGAATAGTTGAATGTCGACTTTCAAAATAAAATTGAAGCACTTTCGTTCTTTGTTCTGTGCTGAAACTGTTCATCACAAATTTCCCAAGTTTTTCAAAGTCAATTCTGAAAAAAAGTTAAGATACCATTTCCTTATTCCATCAACACAATATTCTGGTGAAGTATTCTTGTCACCTAGTCAAGCTACGATAAAAAAAAAACAGATAAAATCACTAATTCAGAGACTTACTGCTACTAACCAACACCAAAACATTTCTAATAGTGATGAAGAAGAAGAAAACAGTGCAAATTTATTGAAACCACCCATCCAACTTACACTAAAGCAGCAACTACAAGCCGAAGTTAAAAAAAAGTATGCAAACCATTGCACCAGAAACACGAACAGAATCGGATTTACCAGCGTGCATAAGAAAAGAGTTGAATCTCTTTGAAAATGAAGGTACCCGAGGACACCATCTAGATTTAGTTCATAAGAATTTACTGTCCATTCCACCAACAAGCGTAGAAGCAGAGCGAGCGTTTTCAGCGGCCAGTTATATTGGCAACAAATTTAGAAGCCGGCTTGGAGATGATACTCTAGATGCCCTTATTTTCCTGCCTTTTTATTTCCAAAGGTCAAATGAAGACCAAGAGCAAGAATAAATGCGCCCTTACATTTTTTCATTTTACTTTGGAATTAATTTATTTTTTTTATTTTGTAAACCCCTTGAATTGAGGTATTTTTTTATTTATCTTTATCAAAAATTATCATCTTAAAATTTTTTTATGGAGTGTAAATATTTCTATGTTTCTTATTTATTTATTATTTGAGAGGGGTTATTGTACTGCGACCTTTTGGTCTATTGTACCCCCTGCTTACGCCTCAGAGTGGTTTATTCCCTCAAAAGAGTTCCCCTCATAGTATAATTCCTTTCGAAATCATTCTAGAGGTTTTAGTACTCTTCTTTCTCCTTGGCGGAAGAAATTCGGCCTATAGCACTCTCTCCAGTCCAGTTTCCTTTAAGAATCTAAGGATGAGAGCTGGCTCTAGTGACTGTATTTCCTCATCAGATAGTTGGTACTTGCCCAAGTATTTCAGTCTTTTGTGGGTCAGTGCCCCACATGATCCCAGCAAGTGTTCTGGGATTTCACTGGACTCATCGCAGAATCTGCAGAGACCTTCTTCAGATATACCCAGTTTCCTGAGGTGTTCCTTGAGTCTACAGTGCCCCGTTAGGAAGCCCGTTAGGATACGAAGGTTATTTTTGCTCATGCCGATGCAAGCTTGGAATCTCTTCCGGTTGTATTGCCCCAGAAGTTTCTTGGCCTGCCTCATGCCCTGAGTGTTATGCCAGGTTCTTGCCCTGTTTTCTTTCTCTAGTTTCCTAAATTCTTCTTTGAGGGTGTGATCCCCTATTCCGCAGAATGGTTCAGGACCTATGAAAGTTTCTGATGCTCCCTTTCTTGCTAGGGAGTCGGCCATTTCATTCCCCTCTATTCCTAGATGGCCAGGCACCCAGCAGAGAGTTATTTTGTTCCTCCTACCAAGTTCATTAAGTTTTTGTAGGCATTCCCATACAAGTTTGGATTTAATGATGTAGGAGTTAAGTGCCATAATAGCAGCTTGGCTGTCTGACATTATAGCTATATCACAGTTGACTCTGTTTCTGTCGAGGTTAATTTGGACACACCTGTCTATGGCATAGATTTCAGCCTGAAAGATGCTGGTACTTTTTCCCATTGGTTCAGAATATTTGGTTCCAGGCCCAAATACTCCCGCTCCAGTTCCCTCATCAGTTCTCGACCCATCTGTGTACCACTTTGTTGTGTGATTGCTCAGTCTGTGAATTGTGGATTCATTGCTCCAGTTCTTCTTATTGCTGAGCTTAGTGACAAAGTTCTTTTGAAAATCAAATCTTTTGATGATATCGTCTCTAGGAAAGGCCAATAGTGGTTGTTTTTTGAGTAGTACGTCAAACTGTCTCAGTGTGATGCACTTTCCTCTTCCTATTCCTTCTTTGGCCATTCTTAGGATCGTTTTACTTGCACATTCCTCAACCATAAGGTGCAATGGAGTTAATTCCAATAGCACTTCCATAGCTGCGGTTGGGCAAGTTCTCATAGCCCCTGTAATACACAGGCACGCCAGTCTTTGCACTTTATTGAGTGTCTTCCTTGTGGTGGAAAGACTGGTTCTTTTTGCCCATGCAATCGCTCCATACGTGATCATTGGTCTCACAATAGCAATATACATCCATCTGAGGATGGTCGGGCTACATCCCCAGGATTTGCCAGCTAGGCTCCGGCAAATCATTAAAGCACGCGTTGCTTTCCTGGTTATCTCTTCTGTGTGTTTTTTCCAGATGAGTTTACTGTCTAGGTTTAGTCCCAGATATTTAACTTCATTGACTGTTGTCAGTGTTGTACCTGATAGCCTTATCGGCCTTAGTCGTTCAAGTTTTCTTTTCCTCGTGAATGGTACTATTGTTGTTTTTGCCGGATTAAGGCTAAGCCCAGCCGTTACGCACCAATCTCGAGTTATTTTGAGTCCCCTTTGTATAATGTCACATAGGGTTCCCTCAAATTTACCCCTGGCAATAATTACTATGTCATCAGCATATGCTTGACAATTGATGCCCTGGTTCGTCAATTTCTCAAGTAACTCGTCCACTACAAGACTCCACATTAGGGGGGACAGAACTCCTCCTTGCGGACAGCCTCTTGCTGTGTTAACCTTGATAATACCTTCTGATGTGTGAGTCTCTGCTGATCTTGTGCTCAGGAGTTCATACATCCATCTTGATACTGTGTTATTTACTCCTTTTCTATCAAGAGCTCGAATAATTGCATCATGCGATGTGTTATCGAATGCTCCCTCAATGTCCAAGAAGGCACACAATACTATCTCTTTCGCTTCAAAAGCGCTTTCAATAATCTCAGTTAGCTGGTACAGAGCAGTCTCCGTAGATCTGCCCGCTCTGTAGGCATGCTGACGATGATGAAGAGGCGATGTACTTAGTACATCTTCTCTTAAGTAGTTGTCCACAGCCTTTTCCATCGTTTTAAGAAGAAACGAAGTAAGACTGATTGGTCTATAGGACTTCGGTAGACTTGGGTCCTTTTTTCCCACTTTCGGAATGAACACTACTTTCGCTCGTCTCCACTGGTTTGGTATGTAGCCCAGTGCCAGACTGCTTTTTAGAATTCTTGCCAAATGTGGAAGCAATTTACCTTGCCCTTTTTGTAGTAGGACTGGCGGAATTCCGTCCACACCCGGTGATTTATAAGGCTGAAAGGAGTCAATTGCCCATTCTAGTCGCCCTCTGGAGAAGATTTCGGTTGCTATTTTCCAATCCTCTTTCCGAGGTCTTCGAATATTGGTCGTGCTCCTTTCGTCTGTGCTCGGATGACTGCCAGGGAAATGAGTTTCTAATAGAAGTCGTGCCCTCTGTTGCTCATTTTCTGTAAAGCTGCCATCCGGTTTTCTGAGAGACATTGAGATCCCTTCTGTTTTTGCTAGTGCTTTATGCACTCTGGCCGCAACAGGAGTATGCACAATTGTATCGCAGAATTTCCTAAAGCTTTCTCGTTTAGCTTTCCTTATTTCTTTGTTGTACGAAGTCAGTGCCATGCGGTAGCCCTGCCAGTCTCCAGTCCGTTTCGCTGTGTTAAACAGTTTACGTGTTTTCGACCGAAGTCTTGACAGATTGTTGCTCCACCATGGTACCTTATTCTTCTCTGCACTTCTGCTTATTGGGCAGCTAGTTTCGAACGCACTTGTGATGGCTGATGTTATGCCCTCTACTGTGTGTTCCAATTCTAGATGATAAGCTGGAGCTCTCCTAGTATGTACCTGCTCCAAATTATTTTCGAGAGACGATTCAAAGAGATCCCAGTTTGTCTTTCTTGGATTTCTAACTGGGTTACATGTGATGCGAGTGTTATCTAAATCAAAGGTAATAATCCGATGATCAGACATAGATGGCTCACTAGATACTCTCCAGTCCCTAACAAATCTACTCATACTACGGCTGCCTAATGTGAGGTCTAATACCTCTTGCCTAGTTCGAGTTACAAAGGTGGGGGTATTACCTACATTGCATATTTCAAGAGATGAGCTTAAAATAAATTCCAATAATGACTCACCTCTATTATTAGTGTCGGTACTCCCCCAAATGGTATTGTGAGCATGTTTCTATGTTTCTTAGCAATAAAGTTTATATTAATTTAAATAAACTTCTTAAATTTTGATTCATTTTAATAATAAAAAAGCAGAGCATAATAGTTACGCTGCTTTTTACTTAAAAAGATAATGCACTTTTAATTAATTTCTACATTTTTGAGAGCACTTTTTCACCCGTGCATCGATTTTTGGTTTGATTTCTTTTTTTTTTTCCAAAAAAAAAAAAAATGTAGGTACTGTCCAATCCCGGGATTCATTTTTTCAAATCCCGGAATCGCGGGATTGAAAATTAGCTTCGGGATTGAAATCCCTAATTGCAAGCCTCGTCGTATTTCGGCAAACTGATTGTGGTCAATGTATTTTTTTGTAAGTTCGCAGGTACCATTTCGCAATAGGTTTACCCTGGCTTTACAGGTTTTGTTCCTGCATTAAAATTTTTTGATATTCGTGTAATTAGATTTTATTTTGTATAACATTTTCTGTTCTTTAACGTAAAACAAAATTTCCAGTTATGCGTAATCCAACAATTTTTTCGCACTCCATAATTTTAACTTTCACTTTTACGTCAACTTCGCACAATGTCAATCACTAAACTGATCAATTTACTCAAAAAAATATCACTGAACTAATTTTAAAACGCTATTTTGCACATCTGTACAAAAAAATCCGCGCATCAAATACTTAGTCTAAGAACACATGCAGATAAGAAAATTAACCGTTAATGGAGTTCTTGGCTTATATATCATATTTTGGCAAAAATTCATATTAAAAATTGGGGACTTATTTCCTAATAAAAATGAAATAAGGCCCCAAAATAATAGTTTTGGGGTCTTATTTCATTTCATCCTTTGCCCAAAAAAGGAAATAACACCCCAAATTTTATTAAAAATCGTTGTTGTTGTTACCTGCATAATTTGTTGGGGCCTTATTTAACTTTTTTCTTGGGGCCTTATTTCGCAGAGCCGAATATTCCAGGACTGTTATGATCTGGGATGTTTTTCAGACTTTCGGGAGTGGCAGTGTAAAAATTCTACAAGATGTAATTATTGTTTTTCCGGGGATTGAAATAATACAGCACTCCTCTGTGTTTAAGCTTCTTAGCCCTAAAAGTTTCCGTCAAAGAAACCCATACTTATCAGAGGCAAGTGCAAAAAAAAAAACATGCGAGGGTGCATATGGAATGATTTTCTACTTTTGCGCGACTGTATATGTCTAGGCTACTGCTGAGCTAGGTATATAATATGTAGGTATATGTTCATAATTCTCATAAGAAAACGATCCAGGAAAAAATTCAATAAACCGTTTCCTAAGCGTCCTTTAAGCTCTGAAATAGTTAACTAGAAATTCTGTTTTACCAAATATCCATACGGCGATTAAAGAACTTGTCTATTGACAATCGCATAGCAGATCACAGATAACGAGCCTACCCTACAGCCTTTGAAGTCACTTGGCAATACCTTCAGTCACCCGCTCTCATGTTAATAAATTAACCTTTCGTGCTGTTTCGAATAAGAGGTCCTGTCAGTACGAACATTACACATTTTGACAGATTTTTGCTCCACATTTTTTGGCAACTTTTCTCATATCCATTTATGTTTCCGTATTGACTTTTTACTTTATCTATGCGATAGGTGTAGCCCGACCTTCCAATGGACTTTCGTTAGATTTGACAGACGAAGTTTCGCCACAAAAGTGTCATACTATAGAAAATGAGCCCCCAGTGTACGAGTGGCTGGATTTTTGCGGACCTTATATTGCATTTTTGTTTATGTAATCTTTTTTATTCTCCTATTAAACTTTGTATATCCCAGAAAGGCGAGTTTTCCATTACACAGATTAATTTTGTTCATGAAGCACCATTGCCAGGCCCAGTTGCAATAAGAAAAAGCTCATCCTTAAGCATAGACATTTGAGCTGTTTCTGAGAAGTTAGGATGTTTCCACCTTTTCACACACCTTCACTTAAAAATTTACTGCTCTCCATGGGACAGATTTTATTGACGTCACAGTCTGGGAGACATTTTATATCATTTCACAACAGTTTATTTATTCACTTTGCAACATAACCCCGGTTATCATATTTTTACAAAGCTATTAACTATAATACGACATCCACTACACTTAATGGTTTTAACGACAATCAATTTATTATCACCGCCAAATTAAATCATTTAAACTTGTTATCCCTCAATTTGCATTCATTTGGTACTCAAATGAGTTTCGAACGCACGACCGAATATTTTCAACTAAAGCTGGCCACGATCCCAGAGTAGGCAATTTATATCATCTTGCTGTTGTGATCTCTTGTGACATGATAATGACTTCCGACACGAACCCAAATATACGACACAAAGTCAGAAGCATCAAATGGCAGAAATGTCAAAACTCATTATTCATTACTGAGAGTTTTTGAGAAGGCTGCCATTCGTCAATTATCATCGTTTGCGAGATTTCACCAAAGTCAAACATAAGAGTCGCTCTTTTTGGTTTACCAATGATACCCAACAGGTGTCAGACGGATAAATTAAAATAATCAGACATTCGACACTGTATTTGCATCAGCAGTTAACACCTTAGGGTTATTTACTCATTTTTACACCGCGTTGAGCGTGTTATAAAATAATGAGGATGGTGAGCTGCTTTAATAAGTCAGGAAATCCATAGACACCTACCTTAATAAAATAGTTTATGAAGTTGTTAGCTTTAAACAACATCGACAAGTAGACATTTGACAGGTGATGAAATTTGTCGGTGTCACTGAACTGGGCAGGAGCTTGTAGCTTATATACATAAATTGGGCTTGTCTAAAAAGACGACAAAAACAAAGGTGAAAACGGTAGGTACACAGGAATTGCGAAAAGATTGATGTCAAGTAATAACAATTGTGTTTGTTGCAATTGTTTTTGTTTCGCATTTGTTTTCCTCTTTTTCGTTTCTTCAATTTTATGGCTCATTTGCTTTTGAGTTCACCTACCTGTCTTCTGTCCATGCCAACAGCGACCTTGCATTTTGCAGCAATTTATCTGTAGTGAGGTATGTATTGGGAAGAGTGTCGGTCAATCAAGGACAGAAATGCAAATTACATGTTGGCGAGCGACAATTAGTTAGTCTTTGAATTTTCTTTCGATTAATGAGAGTCGGTATCGTACAGCAAAACATTTTTTTCTATTTAAGTCGCTATACACGGAAAGGTTTAAACAGTGAAGCCAGTGGTGCGCTTTTCGATAACTTCAGCGAATTAGGAACGACTACTGCAATTGCAAAACTGTAGCAACTATGTAGCATCTATGCCATAGTCATTCGCATCTTCTTAGCCGGGGAAACTTTGCAAAGATGCTCTACTTGATTATTGAAAGAAATCTCTTCTCTAATGGGATAATAAACGAGTAAAAGGCGTTGCTAAATTTTTCAGTGAAAGCTCTCTCACTTTTATCAGGTTTTAGACATTTATTCCGTATTTGGTTCCTTTCAAATACTAATTGTCAGCCTTTTTTGGCGCAATTCGTACAGATTCCATATGTGAGTTGTTGTCTTCAATGCACAGCAAGAATTTTAATCAAACGAGACGTGACGTCATGGGTGCGCGAGTCGTACATTTTTCTGGTGCTGATTTCCTCGTTAATTTTGAGGATTGCAAAGCTTCAGCATTACTGGGAGAGATGACGTATTACCTAAATTAGGTATTAGTTTTTTTTAATTAATAATCAATTGTAAGTTCGATCTGTGCAATTACATTTTAAAGAGGCAAACTTAGACTTCACCCCTGCCCCTTACTTTCAACTGCTTAGCTAATACAAATAAAAAAAAACTGGCCAAGTGCGAGTGTCACTCGCGCACCGAAGGCTCCGTACTTCTTTAGAGTTGGAAATTGCCCAGATTGTTTGCAGATGAGGTAAACTACATTTATGTAAGCGTAGAGAACACGCTTAGTGAATGAAATGATCAATCGAAATTAATGATATTCAAAAGCGGAACCATGTCCAAATATGTTTTTGGTACGTTCTCCTTTAGATAGTTTTATTTAACAAAAAAATCAAAATAATCGAATTTTAAAAATATATAATTACCAATTTCCTTTTAGCGTCCAGTAAGGTTAAAATGTGGTATTCCCGAACTCTATCACATTCTCCCAAGGTTGGGCGCATTTTTTTGTACAGAAATCAAAATGGCAGAATTTAAAAAAAGAGAAAAGGGAGTGGGGGTTCTCCTTCTCCGTACGATTTGTCCATGGCAGTGTTTTTCAAAGTGTTAAGGGGTTGCGAGCTTCAAAATCAGTAATGAAGACTATTTTTATCGTTTTTGTTTTTTCATATATATTAATGAGAGGGGTGGGCTTGTCTTTTATTGACTAATTTTTCTAAATGGAGTTATTTTGGAAACGTTTTCAATACAGTCGTCTTCCAGATCCACTCTGTTTCTGGCCTTATTCTTTAATAAAGACATAATATGTTAAATATTGAAAACAAAACGTTAGCTCGCACGCTGCTCGAACTAAACCAAGCCGAAAACCGGGTTTTCGCCAAAACACGAAAATTTCATCGAAAACACAAGTTTTCCCATACAAATGTCAGCTTTCAATCGTTTGCAATCGTTTTCCACGAAAACACCACGAAAACGACTTCCAATCGTTGGGTTTTTGGAATAAACACACCTTTTGCAATATCCAGCAAAATGGCTGACCGGACAAATGCCACAACTCCCAAATTAAAATCATTTACCACAATTGATTGATGGGCTAATATTGTTTTTAAATGCACTAAATTCATTTTGTTTGTTAATTAAATTTGTAACCAAATAAGTTTGCACCCAAGTTTAACGTCTAATGTCTCACAGCTGATTGAAACGTCAAACGAAAACGAGTTGGTGGCGGTGTAAATGCAACGACAAGTTTTCGAAGAAAACGTGGTTTTGAGCTAGGTGTGAAAAGCATAAATAAGTGTCACAGAAAACAGTTTGTTTTTTTTCTAAGTTCATCCGAAGAATTCAATTCACTCTTATTTACACCATATTAGATTGTAGGTACTCCTCAACTACCTCGTTATAAAAAAGCTAATCGTAGCTTACTTTCAGCAATACAGAAACACAACGATCTTTCCAAATTTAGCTTGAGAAAGTGTGCCGAGTGCCGATCCATTAAATGGGCACTCAAAATTTTGACGAATACATGAAGTAAGTTCCGAAACAAAAGTTTGATTATTTAGCATGCCACTAAATTTAACCAATTTGGCTTTAATTAAGCTCAGCTAAATTTTGAAGGGAATTTTGTATGCTTCGAAAAATGGTAATTAAACGAAAAGTTTGTAACTTTTTTTTCACTTGATAGTCAGTTTGAACGATTCCGTTCATTCATTCAGTTTCGATAGCAGGTTTGAACGATTTCGCTCAATTACTATTTTTGTTAGTATAAGTTTGAGTCTGAACGATTTATTTTTATTTGCTAGTTCGAATGAAGGATTTTCGGTTTTGTGATGTGTAATTTTGTGTTTTATAGGCAACAAAAGTAGTACCTACCTACGGGGAGTGTGGAATTGTGTCTTCTGTTTATTTTTTAAATAATTATGTTGTTTTCCGTTTTATTTATTTATATTTCTAGAAAATGAGTATTTTTTTATTTATTTTAGCGTGTATGTATAATTTCCCAGTAAAAAGGTATTGGTGAATAGACTCCCTGACCTTTTCCAGGAGGGACTTTTTATGACTTATTTATGACCATGAGCAGTAGGAGAGGTAAACTATTAAAAGTATTTAGGTATTTTATGTTTTCCAATATAGGTAGTGGAATTACTAAGATAAAAACAAGAAAAGCGTAAATTATACAAAATCCCTTTTAAAAAGTGAAATATTTGAATAAATTTAAGATTTTGTGTTTGTTAGTATTAGTATGACTCTCGCGAATTACCAATCGACTCCCGACTATTATTCGATAATCAAGTTCATTAGATATTCGATTTTGGTTGAAAATCGACTCCTTTTATAATGAAATGTAAAAAAATGTACAAAAATTTTCGATGTTTCTTTTATAAACGAAAAAGCGACATTCAATATGAAGAACTACCTCATCTGTTTTAGATGTTCCTAGCTTAAATGTTTCTTAAAGTTGAGTCTGAATTGACACAGTAAAAGGAATTCGTTGTCATCCACTTCATATAAGGAATCTATCGATAATATCAGAGCTATTGCGAAGATTCACTGAAGATTGTAAGCGTATTACACAATGTCATTCATTTCGTGGTTTCAAGTAGGTAGCGCTGGCATTTGACACCTGTCAAACTCAGCTGTTGTTTTAAGTTATGTTTGCCGTTTACGATAAAGGACCGCTTAACAATCGAGCAACACGATAAAATTACTAAAACTTACTACGAAAGTAATGATTCAAACGTAGTCACTTTTACAGTCAATTCGGAGCGATATGGTCGAACGATAACCGATATTTTGGGGCAAAAATTAAAGGTCACAAGTTGGACGATATGTGGTTGCAACAAGACGGGGCAACAAGCCACACAGCTCGACTAATTATGGTTTTATTGCGTGAGAAGTTTCCTGGTCGCGTAATTTCACTTTATGGAGACGTCTATTGGTCACTAAGGTGATGCGATTTGACACCGTTAGATTTTCTGTGCGAGTACGTCTCTGCTTAACAATATACAAGTCTGATATGATACCTCAGTTCCTTTACACAGTCACCTGACTTGCCCTTTTATTTTAATTCCAGAACGCAACCCCAGGCAACGGCTTGTCAGGCGATGAAGGACAAACGTTGCTGTTGGACACGCGGCAAGGTTATCGGTGGCAGTTCCGTTCTCAATACCATGCTCTACATCCGAGGAAATCGGCGAGATTTTGATCAGTGGGCCGAGCTGGGCAACGAAGGGTGGGGATACGAAGACATTCTGCCGTACTTCAGGAAGTCAGAGGATCAGCGGAATCCGTACCTGGCACAGAATACGCGATATCATGGAACGGGTGAGTAACATAAAAGGATAGAGTCCCAAAAAACACAGTTGACCGTGTCTCTTTCAGGGGGCCTTTGGACGGTGCAGGATTCTCCGTACAATACGCCGCTTGGTCCGGCTTTTCTGCAAGCCGGCGAAGAGATGGGCTATGACATTCTAGATGTAAACGGCGCACAACAGACGGGCTTTGCCTTCTATCAGTTCAACATGAGACGCGGTTCGCGAGCTTCAACAGCCAAGTCGTTCCTTCGACCAGCGAGACTCAGGCAAAACCTACACGTCGCCCTATTCTCTCATGTAACCAAAATCCTGACAGACCCGCATACCAAACGAGCCACTGGAGTTCAGTTCATTCGAGACGGCCAGCTACAGACTGTCTACACCATGCGCGAGGTGATCCTTGCCGGTGGTGCTATTGGATCGCCGCATATCATGATGCTGTCAGGTATTGGACATGCAGATGAAGTGAACCGGGTAGGTATCCCAGTGGTGCACCACCTACCGGGTGTTGGTCAAAATCTCCAAGACCACATTGCAGTCGGTGGAATAGCTTTCCTTATTGACCAGCCAATCTCGATCGTAATGAAAAGAATGGTTAACGTAAATACCGCCCTGCGGTACGCCGTCACCGAGGATGGACCGTTGACCTCCAGCGTGGGCCTAGAAGCTGTGGCGTTTATAAACACCAAATACGCGAACTCATCAGACGATTGGCCGGACATTAATTTTATGATGACAAGTGCTTCGGTGATGTCCGATGGGGGAACACAAGTGAAAACCGCTCACGGTCTCACCGATGAGTTCTACAACGAGGTCTATGGCGAGATCACTAACCGAGATGTCTTTGGAATTTTTCCCATGCTACTGCGCCCCAAAAGCAAAGGATACATAAAGTTGGCGTCAAAGAATCCGCTGCGCTATCCCCTCTTGTACCACAACTACCTTACCCACCCGGACGATGTGAATGTCCTTCGAGAAGGCGTCAAAACGGCAATCGCGGTGGGGGAAACTCAGTCCATGAAACGCTTCGGAGCACGCTTTTGGAGCAAAAAGCTGCCCAACTGCAAGCATCTACCTCATTTCACTGACGAGTACTGGAACTGTGCCATTCGCCAGTACACAATGACCATCTACCACATGTCTGGGACGGCGAAAATGGGTCTTCCATCAGACCCAGGAGCGGTAGTTGATCCCGACCTAAGAGTGTACGGAGTTCCCGGTCTGCGTGTGATCGACGCCAGCATCATGCCGACCATCACAAATGGCAATATCCATGCTCCTGTAGTTATGATCGCCGAAAAGGGCGCCGATCTGATTAAGGAACTGTGGCTGCAACCTTCACCGTATGTGAGAAAGAAGCGGTCAATAGAATCGAGTAACCAAACAGCAACGATCGAGCAGTACGAACTGCCACAGAGAAGATATGGAACGTAGCGCATGCTGTGACGAGCACTAGTTAACAAATTGTTTGCTTAGCTAATCCGATAGTCTTTTACTGATTGTTATGTATTTATTATTATTATTTTTTATTTTTGTTTGTTGAGATGAAGATTTTTAGCGTAAATATTAGTGATGAGAGTAAAGTAACTTGTTGTTTAGTGCGTAGTGAATATATACCGAGTCTGTCTATTATAGTTGATAAATTGACGAATGTTATGAATTATGATTGTTTAAATGATTTTTATTTTTGTTAACTTTTGGTAGGTAAATAAAATTCGAACGAGTATTTTCGATACCCAAGACCAAGTGGTTTCATTCACTACTAGAGTTCGCCCAGTGGTAGAAATTTATTAACCTGGCTACAACATATTTACATATTTAAAAGTAAATTACACACAGCATCGCATCTTGGCACAATGTTGCCGTTCCAGTTCCACGGCCGAACAGCAGGGTCGTGAATCAGGGAACTGAGGGTGCGAAAGAGATCATTTGTAAATATAAGAAAAAGTATGGGAGACAAAACAGAGCCTTGGGGAACGCCAGCATTTATCCGATGAGTTGCAGACTTGAAATCGTTCAACATCTTGAATTGGACGGTCAGAAAGTTAGTTTCAAATCCATTGAAGAAGAGACTCGTCGATCCCAAAGGCACGCATTTTCGACAAAAGAGCTTCATTGCAAACTCTGTCAAATGCTTTCGAAATATCAAGCGCAACTATTTTCGTTGCACCAGAGTGGTGGAGAGGTTGGTTCCACTTCTCGGTGAGATAAGTCATCCAATCAACAGATACGAAAACCGTATAATGCCGGTCATTGAGGAGTTTTCGTGATTCCAGATATTTCATAAGCTGACGGTTGATCAGCGTTTCCATGACCTTGGAAAGAATGGACGTAAGTGCTATGGGTCGATAGTTAGTGGGAGAAGAAGAATCGCCTTTTTTATAGGGACGGGCTGGACAAATGCTGTTTTCAACTTACTCGGAAAGAATCCAGAAGAGTAGGACAGGTGCAAAAGCTTACGCAGTGGCTTTGCCAGCGTAGAAGAACATATTTTCAGAACTATGGGGGCTATGCCATCTGGACCAGCGGATTTTTGAATGTTAAGATCTTGTACTGCTCTTGCCAATGTGCGAGTGCGAATATGTATTTGTCCCATGACGTCTTCTACGCTCTGGAGTCTTTGCTTTGTCTAAAGAGCTGACAGCTAGGGTGTCATTGAAAACGAGTGTAGGGATTGACGACTTGGTGGAGTTCCTAATGTTGTATTTGCCTTATTTGCCTTATAAGCCCGAAAACTCAACTCCCTCAACCTGATAGCCTCCTTGCAGCTCGAGTCGCACCAAGTATTCTCCTTTGGTTTGATACCCAGCAGAATGATGTTTGTTACCATTTCAGCAGCGGCATCAACGACACTATCGAGGAAGCATAGTGACCAGTTAAATTTAATGTTTAAATAGGTGGAACTTAAAATTAACGCTAAAAGCTATCAGGTAGTCCCAGCCGAGTATATCTAAATTTTAGTCACTGGCAGTGCGACTTTGATAAAACAAGAGATCCATTAAAATTTCCATTTAAAGTTAGTCGGTGACTTCAATTTTTGTTGTGGGTTTGACTCGGCATATTTACAAGTTACTCGGAACTTAATTAAAGATGAGGTCAGCGATAATAAAGGTCACAGAATCCTCGAACTAGCAGATGCCTTTGATGGCCGAATACTGAATGGGAGTTCTGTCGGTGAGCCACTTGGCGAACATACTTTTCTACGCGGCGCAGGCGCGCAGCATGTTCAGTCATTGAATATTGTTTTCTATCTGGATCTTAGAATTCCATGCTCAGCGAGTCTAGAGTGGCAATGAAAATATTCTCAGATCACATGCCGCTTGAAACATCTTTTAAGATTTCAACTCCCTCAATCCCGATGAACCCTGCACAACTAGGACTATTACCAAAGTTGATATGGAAAGACGGACTTCGAGAATTGTACCAACAAAATTTAAATGCGGAGCTCAGTATATAGAGCGAATCTAGTACTTCTCCCAGTACTTAACTACTAACTACATAGTAGAGACAGAAAACAGAAGTGGTTTGATAGGGAATGCATGAGAGCCAGAGGCACTTCTTTTGCCTATCTGAGATTACTGCGTTCAAGCAATTCCACCTCATTTATAGTTCCGTACGCTCTGGCTAATAAGTATTTTAAGCATATCTGCATTTGTAAAAACAAGAGCGAAATCATCAGCAGAGTTCTGGAAGGCCGTGAAGGTCAAATTACCACGCGAAGCCCTCTTTTACCAAGTGTACAAAACTGGATTTTCAAAATGGACGTTTCAGGGTGAGCCAATTGAAGTTATGCGCAAATATAAAAACTTAACGTTAAACTTACATGCTCTATTTGGAGACAGGTATAGCCCCCCTGTTCGTGGACACACTCAAACTCCACTTGGACTATGTGGTAAGAGTTTTGGCAATGAGTGATCACAGATTACCAAAAAAAATAGTTTTATAGCTATGGACCACGGGAACTTGCGTGCAAGAGTGGGAAAGGCTGGCCTCTGCATGCGAGTGCAATCCATCTGTTGCGCACAATAAGCACAGGTCATACTACAGAAGACTGAGCCACTATACCTACGCGGAAAAACTTATTTCTTGGATGGGACATCCATCGATTTAATTACATAATAACGTCCTATACTGTGCTCCATATGTAACCGGAAAGAACGTGAGGATGTGTCCCACTTCCTAGCAGTATGTCCTATTTTAACCGAATTTGGTTCAAACATATTTGTAGTACGTACGCTTGAGTTGTATGAAGCGATTACCATACTCAACGGCGACAGAGGTTGGGATACATTCCGCCGTACTAATAAAAAGTTATAGTCTCGACTTTAAATTTACGGAAGCTCACAATTGCGAAATTTTTATGGAAAATATGGCCACTGTGAACTACTTAAATTTAGAGTTAAAACTAAAAATGTTTATTGGTAAGGTACATTACAACGATTGCCTTACGTTATTGAAACTGTTCCAATTTCTAAAATTTTTAAAATCTAAATTAAAATTATTTTGTTAATTATAAAAGTAGGTATAAATATTGCAATAAATGTTTTAAATGTTGGTCTGGTAAACAGCCTTCGACAAAACCGCTAAAATCTAAGAAATTGTATTTTTTGAGTTAAAACATTTTATGAAAATAGTCTACTACTACTAGGTACTACATATGAAATTGGTTTCGAAATAACGCCGTAATCGAAAAACCTGAGAATATAATGATAAAAACTACTCTATTCAGTTACCTGTTATGACAGAATGACAATAATTTTGCAGCGAAAAATAGTTTACCTGAAAGAGAAGAAAATATTGAATAAATTTACTATACTACAAACTTATATTATTTTACTAGATAAATAAATAAATATAAAAATCGTGAATTCCCATTTTTAAAGTCCTGAAAAAGATGAACCATTGCCAACAAGGGACATAAAACGGTGACGAATCAGACAGAACTTCATAGTAACAACTTGAACTTTTCACCTTAAAAGTCGGGGTGGAAAGCTAAATTGTCAATCGCTGTTTCTCTTACCTTAATAGTCAATTGGGAGCAAAGGCTAAAATAATATTAGGTTAATATTAACAAATAAACTTACTACTATCAAGCAAATTACCGAAAAACAAGAAGAAAATATTGAGAAAAGGTTCTATTTCGAGAGCAAAAACAGTTCTCTTTATTTTGGACTTACTTAATGAACTTTTGACTTGAATTTGCTTCCTAAAGTTGTAGAGAAGATAAAGTTCCTACACATATTTTATCTACTTAACAAAGTTGCTTCACTTTTTCTGGGATTAGTTTGATACACACAAATTCATTGCATACTTATTGGATAATTTTATACATCGCAATTCAGCAGTTCGACAGTAGTGTCCGTCAAGTTGAACGGACTGAGTTCTTTTTAATAGCATAAATGGAAGACAATAATGATACACAAAAATTTTGTTGCCAAAAAACAAAAGCTAAAAAAATCGAGTAACACTGTAAGTCAAAAACTGTGCATAAGCATAAACTAAAGGGTGTTTTTTTAGAGGTATAAAACTTTGAAATGGAATAAAAGAAAGATGATTTTTTAAATTGACATGAAATTTTTATCAAAGGTATTTGAAAAAATTGTTCAGAAGCAGATCAATTGTTTTCTACAAAGAACTAATATGTTGTCACCGAGGCAATCCGGTTTTAGGAAACAGCACAGTTGTTCCACAGCACTTATTAATGTTATTGAAGACATAAGAGGACCCTTAGATGATGGAAATGTAACATTTTTAGTAATGTTGGACTTTTCCAAAGCTTTTGACACAGTTGACCATGAGAATCTTTGTAAAAAGCTGTCAATGCTGTTCAACTTCTCGAATTCCGCCACAAAATTGATGAATTCATACCTAATTGGCAGAAAGCAAGCTGTCATGGTAAATGGAACTCTTTCCAACTTCCTTCCTACCTCTAGAGGCGTTCCACAAGGCTCAGTTCTTGGTCCGCTTCTATTTTCCCTATACGTAAATGAACTTCCTCTAACTGTAAATGAAACCTCTATCCAAATGTACGCAGATGATGTCCAAATGTACAAAAGTTGCCCTCTTGGACTAATTGAAGATTGTGTCGTTAATATAAATGAGGACTTAGGAAAAATTTTATCTTACGCTCAATGTAATGGTCTCTATTTAAACCCAAATAAGTCTAAATGTCTTATTATTTCCAAAAAGCCTTTAGATCCTTCATACTTTCCAGCAATCATTCTCGACGGTGCTGCACTGGAATATGTTGAGACTGCAAAGAACTTAGGAATGGTGTTTAACCGGAATCTTACTTGGAACACTCATATTAATTCAGTCGTGGGGAAGGTTTATGGAGTTCTCCGTACTTTGTGGACAGCGGAATATTACACTCCACAGAAAACCAGACTAATGCTGGCTAAAACACTCGCAATTCCTATATTGACATATGGATGTGAAATATATGGCAATTGCGACTCCAATAGTAGGAGAAAACTTAATGTAGCATACAATAATATTGCTAGATATATATACGGTCTGAAAAGATATGACAGAATATCACGTTTCGCAAAATCCATATACAACCTTTCATTTGATAATCTTATCCGATATCGGACTTTGATTTTATTATTCAGGATAATGCAGTCACATCAACCCTGCTACCTCTTCAACAGATTGCAACTGTCCTCATCAAGTAGATCACAACAACTAACACAATTTCGATTCTCTTGCTTAACCTCTGAACGTCAGTTTTTTGTAAATGTCACTCGGTTATGGAACTCTCTACCGCGTAATATTAAGCGAATAAGGGATATCGAGTGTTTTAAAAAAGAACTAGCGACACATTTATCGTTCCATTAAAAATAATGGGGTTTTGTTGTGTTTTGTTTCCCTTGTTTTATACTCGTACGTTGTGTTGAACCAAAGCAGAATATTTGTTTATCTAAATTAATATAATGGAGTTAATGAAAATATGTACAAAAATGTTTGTTTTCTTTCAATTTCTTTTTATATAAATGAAATGTTAATTAAGAATATAGAGAAATGAATTTTTAAAACTATTTGTGAAGCTTAATAAAACGTATTTGAATTTTTTGTCTTTTTGTAAGTAGCTTAAAATTGTTCTAAAACAGAAGTTTGTATTAGTTTATAAGATATTGTATCTTAAAATGCAAACCTGCAAATATATAAATAAATTAAAATTAAAAATTAAATTAATTTCCTTTATTCGAAAGATAATCTTCTGGCGTTATAATTTAAATATGATTTCTGGCATATGACCAACATGGCTAGCTAGGCGTTGTCTAATCTGGGGGTCCAACATTTGTGGCTGTATATCGGCAATAACGCGGCGAATGTTGCCCTCCAAGTGGTCAATCGTTTCGGGCTTATCGGCTTAGACTAGCGTCTTCACATATCCACACAGAAAATAGTCAAGCAGCGTTAAATCGCACGATCTTGGAGGCCAATTCACGGGTCCGGAACGTGAAACTATGCGGTTACCAAGCGCTTCCTTCAATAAATCAATTATGGCACGAGCTGTGTGACAATGTTGCGCCATTTTGTTGAAACCACAGCTCCTGCACATCATGGTTGTTCAATTGGTGAACGAAAAAGTCAGTAATCATGGCGCTTTAGCGGTCACCATTGACTGTAACGTTCTGGCCAGCATCGTTTTTAAAGAAGTACGGACCAATTATTCCACCAACAAATAAATCACACTAAAGAATCAGTTTTTGTGGATGTAACGGTGTCTCAACATACACTTGAAGATTATCATCACTCCAAATACCGCAGTTTTGTTTATTGACGTATCCATTCAACCAAAAGTGAGCTTCATCGCTAAACAACATTCGCTTATGAAAATGGACACGTTTAGTCCCCAACTTTAAAATGTATTAAAAGCTTTTGTATGAAGTTCTAAGGCAGACAGGAAACAGTCATTTTTAACTTCCTATTTGGGTTGACAACGACATATATTGTAACGGTATACATATAAATATATATTACCCTTCTACCTGAGAGACACATGCATCTCAATTTTGACTGCGATGGAAGGGCTGGACGGACACGCACTCACTTTACAAAGACTGGTCCTGTTTCAAAAACTCCGCCAATCTCTCGGCCACCATTACTTCTGTATTAGTGGACGAAACCGCTGTGCCGTATATACTTGATCCAACCGCTCGCAGTCCGGTAACACCTCTCACTTTCATTCTCAGTTCAACCACAGCCGAAGTGTCCCCATCTACTCCCATTTTGGTGGTACCACTGGGAGCGAGCATTGTCAGAACCATGTGCCTGATGTAGCAACGCCAAAAGTTGGCGCTCCTAAAGGTCAAAAGGTCACAGAAAGGGATGTTCAATTTAATTATTTCGGCCTTTCCCTTCCTGTACGCTTTGGTCCCTTGCAGTTTCACAACGAATTTGATTCCCTGCAGAAGGCAATGTCAATCGCATTTTGTAAGTAGTTGGCATGCACCTCCATCTTATCGAGGTAGCTCGGGCTGACAAACTAAAGATTTCCTCGCGACTTTGGGTTTTGCAGGGACACAAAAGTTAGCAGCTGATTGGCCTCTTCATTGGCGCTTTCGAGGGATTCACTTATTTCATCTGAATAGTCAATGACGTCAAGTAGCGTTATCAAGCCAACATCGTTACGCTGAGAGAAGAAATGAATTAGGTTCAGGTCTGGGTAACGACAGTTCTTGAACGCACATGAAACCTCGCCATTAATGAATCCAATATGTGCGGACCATACCACTGTCCGTGAGGTAGTACAGTGTATCGAATTGCCTCTCCCTGTCGGTTTTGGGGTTCGCCTTAGATTTGCATTGCTGAAACGGCACCGGAACTCCGATTTGGTCTTGAAGGTTATTCTTTGTTTTTGGCAATTCGGCTTTTATGGTCTATTTCTTTTTGATGCAATTAAAACACGTTCAATTCATTTTTGCACCCTACGTTTCGTCGGTTTCTTTCCAACATCCTCAGGGGTATTCTTTATTCGTCCTATTTTTTAAATGTTCTTAATTTCTTTATTGCACTTTCGCCCGTGACACAACAAAACATAATTAAATAATAATAAATAACATAACATTGAAGACATCACTACTATTCCCTATCACAGTCAAATTACAAGGTTATGCCCAACACCAAGTTAACAACAGTGGGAATATCCAAGGCGGTGAGTTCATCCTCAGGGCCAATACCAGACAGCATTAGCAAGTTAGCGTTACCAATTGTTCCCGCAGCTAGAATGGCTTCTTTATCAACACCGAAAAGAATAAAGTGGGATAACACCTGACGCCATTGTGGATTAACATCTGTTCACAATATTTTCCAGATTCCGACTAAAGACAAACAAAGCCGCAAGAGCATTTAAATAGAATAGAGCCGTATGGATTCTGGGCCCTAGATAAGTAGGTGATGGTACCTAGTAAAGAATTTATGTTCTGACTTCAGTCGGTATTGGCAACTTTGATCGACATTTTTTACATAATTGATGTACATTGTACATAATATTAGAAAGGTGTCAGATTCCTCTAAGGGCAGTTTTTTTAGTTGAGTGTTTTTTAATACATTCAAACTAAGAAAACGTAAACAAAAAAGAAGAGGTAAACAAAAAATGAATAAAGCAATGTTCGCCAATATACTAAATGACAAATTGGTGTTGCATAGCTTGGAATTTGGAAGACATTTTACTGATGAAAGATTGCGCAGTAATTGAACCCTATTCAAGAGACCAATAGTAGGTCTGGCAGTCTCTCAATTGCTTTAAAGGCCAAAACGTTATGTTGGTCGATCCACATTTTTTTGCAGTCAAATCACCGGTGTCCTCGACTCCACGGTATGCTAGTCTTCCTCTGTCAACCATATAGGCCCATTTTATTCACTGGAAGTTGAACACAACTCGGGGAGTTTTCCATATAAAAATCCCCAAGTTGTGTTCAACTTCAAGTGAATAAAATGGGCCATAGTCTACCACAAGAACCTCTTCTCCTCAAAAGGCGTTTTAATTTTTTAGTTCGGAGCAGAACCTGAACTGTTATACAAAAAGTTCGTTTTTATTTTAGCTCAGGCACATTAGAGCTCGAATTTGTGTTTCTTTTTTCGTTCAGAGCATGATCCGAGCGCGCTCTATAAGCTCAGAATAAATTGACTGAGCAGGCTGAGTAAAAGGCTGATTACACATGTACATGCACACCTGCAGTCACATTTGACAGAAAAAAAAAAAACAACATCAGATCAGAACGATCTGATAATGCTCGATCTCAGTTCTGTGCTCAGTTCAGTACTCAGCTCTGAACTAAAAACTAAATTATAGCTATTATCAGGACGGAATAAATAAAAACCGGCCAAACAGTTGGCCCAAGAATATGCAACGAAATGTGGCATTTGTTAGAATGGACTCAAACCATAATTCAGATCATTTTCACCACACTCGCAATAAATTATGGCGTCCCATAGGTAGCAACTCGTAAGACATAGTTCGTCAAGTGATGTGCTTATCAAATCAGTTGGTCATGCTATACCCACAAGAATGACAAATCTCGGGCATTAACTTGTGGCGAGCCTTAAGCATGATCGGCACTTTCCATAATAATCTTATCATTTGCACTTCAAACACGTTTTGAATGGCACAGCTTATTAATGTATACAGAGCAGTGTTTTTATATTTTATCGTCTTGATTATTTTTCCCTCGTAACACACACACATCGTGTTATGGCATAATAAAGGTATGATGCCTAATAATTAAAACAACATGATACCCATCATTTTTTTGTTCTTCTTCATCAATTTTTACTGCCTTATGGATCCACACAGCTGTGGTGTAATAAGAGTTCAATTATCATTCATTCATTCAGTAAGAAATGAATTATTTATTGACGTATTGTTTCGGTGCGTTTAACGGTGTTGTTTGCCAGTCTTATCTACAGCGGCACGTCGATGAATAAAATCGAAAAAAAAAACACACTAAATCGAAATTAGTATGCCATTGCATTCTGCGGAACTGCAATCGCACTTTACGGTTGCAGCGATACTATGGACACGCTCCCAAATACCATGGCCATTTGCAAGACCCTTGCAGTTTCCTGTAAAGTAGTTTTTTTTATTTATAAGATCGTTAATTTGCTCCGTCACGAAGAGCGGTCGGAATTTAATGACCAATTCCTGGTGAATCGCATTAAGCAAAACTGTGACGAGAGAAAGTTTGCAATTGACCTACCACACCCACAGCCAGAACTAATTTGACAGCCCTTGGTATTGTCCTGTTCTGGGGTTGAACTTAATCACACAAATTGATAGATAAGGGGTTGCTAAAGGTTTCACGTTTCGAATAGAAATAGAATTGGCGTACCTATGTGCGATTCTAGTCACGAATTCACATTTCATCACCAAGCCAAGCATGGTGTTTATGGAAATGTGGAACTTGTTGCCACAACTCAACGCTTTTTTATCGATTTGCGGTGTCGCCGTGTCGGTATAATTGAGGTGCAATTTCCTAATGCATTACTACGTGGCTTGGATTGTTTTCAAACATTTGCTGACATGAGTTGGAAAATCGATTGGCCGTACCTTTATGGCTCTGACCTAGTTTTTAGTCATAGTCCTGTATTTTAGTTGCAAATGTTCATGAGAAGGTCGTTGAAGAAGACAGTCAACATGTTGGGAATGAGAAAGTAATTTTTAAGACTATCGTTGGATAAACAATATTTATGTATAACACAGTGACACAGTATCTAGTCAAGTTGTTAAAAATATGACAAAGTTTGTGAGTTGTCGAAATTAAATCGTTGCTAAAATTTCTGAATCGCCATCGTTTAGAAGTTTTTTTTTATTACTTTTAGTTATAGTTATAAATTTAAAGCTCCGCTTCTTCCTTTTTTATTGTAACAGCAATTCATTTTTTTATAATTAGTTTTATTTTATTATTATTAGATCAAGCGCTTATGTCCAACTATACTACTGGCTGACTCAAAATTTAAAATTACTCGAACTCTCTTACTTGGAAGATCAAGTGTGAGAGGAGAGCTAGCGGGTTTACCCTGATATATAGAAAAATATAATACAGAAAACAATAATTTAGAAAAATAAAATCTCGAAAACAAAAATTTATAATGAAAAAAATCTCGAAACAAAAATCTCGAATAGCAAAAATATAGAAAAAAAAAAAATCTCGAAAGCAAAAATCAAGAATTAATATTAATTCAAGATTTACTCATATGGAAAACTATTTGAATTGCAACAACAATTTGATTCACTGTTCATGCAACAAATGAGTGAGCTAAAAAACAACAGGTCTTCTTAAACCTTATTGAATTGTCAAAAAACCGCGTGGCTTATTTCAGACACTAGCTGCCTATATATTTTTTCCGTGTACGTATAGAGTCAAAGAGTGGGACAAATGAAAATTAATCAAATTAAAACAAATAACGGCTTAGTAAGAATAGAGATAAATGGTTGCATTTGTATAGGTATTTGTACGTTATTTTTCATTGAAAAATGAGTTTGGTTACGTTTAGATTATCAATCTAATAAGTAAATTTATTTTCTGATGAATAGTTATAGTTATAGTTTCAAAATAATGTATTTTGTTATGAGTATTTGTTAAAAATTCATTATTTTCAATAAAAAAGCTATATAATGTTCAATCCAGACTTGTTTTCATTACTTTCGGACTAAATTTAAGAAATTATAAAAATCTCGAAAGCAGTTTTATTTTCTAGATTTTTTTCGAGATAGAGAGATTTTTGTACTTTCTAGATTTTGACCCATTCGAGATATATCAAATTCATTTTCTCCAAAGGAATGAAAGAGAAGAGAGTACCTAAATGTCCTACTCAAAAAAAAAGAAGATAAAAAGAACCTGTCAAGGTCGCAGATGGTTTTGCTGATATGAAGAAAAAGCTTTAATGAAACAGCTAAACTGTCAGACAGAATAAATCATTTCGGGAAGACTCGCGTATTCAAATTTGGCTAGCACAAAATAGAGATAGAATTATGTAAACCTAATTCGAACAAGGTTGTTGCCCGAACTAGGCGAACTCAACTCATCTATAAGATTAAAGGTCTGCCAACTGTAAAAACTTCTAAACCCATTTGCCAACGAATTGATTGGCTCCCACCAATTCGGTTTCGGGCTCGATAATCAAACTCAAGAGGTCCATACACCATACCGATACTCGTCCAGTTTCAGCGGTTGGTTGGGATTTTATTTTACTTTTGCCCACCAACTTAGGAAAGGTTTTCATTTAGTTGACCTCTGTGTTAAAATCGAAAACTCGGCAGGCCGGCTGTATCATATTAATTCGCTCTTCATTTCTTATAGTTGCCAGTTGGTCGTTGAGTAAACTCTTGCAAAGGCCGTAAACGCCAATGAGAGGGGATATCATACGAATCATTTACTCTCGGAACGATCAAGCCTCGGAGTCTACAGTTGTTCGGGATAGCCTCACTACAAAGTTGCCTTTTCAGCACAATGAAATAGCGATTGACAGGAGTTAATCTCCGTTCGATATTTTAGAGCGGAGAACCATTCTACCCCAAAGTTCTAGCTGTCGATTATAGCGTTTTTTCGGATTCGTCGATGTTGGGTCTCATGCTGTCAATACAGATTTCAAAAGAAAATAGACAAACGCAAAGTATTCAGAATTGCAGTGATTATAGGTAAATAATTAAATAAATATAAATATAAATATATATAAATAGATGTTAGTTGTTGCATTGAAAATTTATATTCATATTTATATTTATTTAATTATAAATATAAATGAATGAAAGTAATCTAAATTTATATTTCGACTTGAGAAGCTCTTTCATCGAAGTTCTACTCTCGGATGTTTGTCAGACATTCACCCAGAGGTGGCGCTGTTAAAAAATATGTTATTTGTTACGGGAATCGAACCTGCGACCCCTCGCATATTAGTCCAACACACTAACCACGCTGCGCCACTGCGCCTGTGATTAACTAAACTATAAATCTCGGGACTTCTTGCAAAGATGCTATACCTACATGTGTCATTTTTAAGGCATGATAATTTTGCTGTTATCCTCAGGAGGTCTTGAATATATGCCAACCAAGGTCTTAAAATTACCCCACAGAGCTTAAAGCCAACATCTCTTCTTATATACTAAAACTTTTGGAAATCCTTACATCCAGTATAAAAGTATCCAAATTATTATTATCATGCAAAGTTGATTTAACTTTTAAGTAGGAAATAGTTCACAGGTTACGTTGTCCAAGATAAGTCGAAATAAATTTTCGAAATAACTATGCATATCTGGCAAACATTTGCGCCCGATCTACTGTTTTCAAAACAGAACCTTATCTAACCCTTTCCCACCGAAATATTGACATGTGTGCAAGGACTAATTCTACAAACAAGTTGTCAATCAAATGCAAGTTTACTAAATGCCACACATAACTTTACATATCCCACTGACAGGTATAGTTGTGAATGAAATAAAAATCAAATCAATACCGGACAAAAACACAATCCATATGATAGGTAAGTGCCAATAACTCGCATTGACAATTAAATTACTTTTTTATCAATTCCATACGCATTAACATCCAGTTAATAAAAACCCGATAAAGTGATGTAAAACCCCGCCATTATACTTAGTCGCTCGCCATTATGTTTATTTGATTTTTGCCATTTAATTGGCACGTTTCGGGCGACTCTGGACAATTTTTCTTGCAAGCAGCGCATCCACATGACCAACAGCACACTCAAACCAGAAGCTCAAGTTCAACAAATGTAATAAAAGCCTGTAACAAATGAAATCGAAAGTAACCATTCCGGTTGGTGGTTCAGACCTCCATTTCTTGTTTACTGGCCATGGCTGTAAACAGCAAAGTTGGATTGAAAATATTTATGCACGATCTCGTCCAAGACATTGTTAGGGGAAGTGATTCGACTGGCTATCTATTAGATACAGGAGTCCGTATGCCGACGTTATTTATGTGAGATTTGAATGAATTGTAGGTTCAATTGAAGATATAGATTTAGATATCGATGTGAGTCCAGTGTCCATACACGAATTTTAGGTGGGGAAAACCCAACTTAATGAATCAGGAGTTGCATCGAATAGAAAGTTGGTAATAAAAAAAACAGAAAAAAAAATTATACCTGCTTTTACCTTACGATGGTTGAATAGCATAAGCTCGTTGATAGGAATTCAATTAAAGATATTGGGAATTTTAGTCCGAGTCTTTTTAACGATAGCAATTAATTTATGTGTCAATCAAATTACTTGGAGTTATTTTCATGATAATATCCGATAAGTGTGTCAACACAATTGAAGCATGAAGAAAGTCTTCTTATCGGTTCGGTTTAAAGACTTTCAGCAGTTAGTTCGTCCATGGGTCCTCAGCTCTCCTCATTTTCTTAAAAACTTTTAAGAAGGTCAAATGCAATGATAGTTTGTTTATAATGCTGTGAAAAGTCACAAAATATGTCCCGTTGAGCGGGATTCGTTTTTAGACATAATCTTTCAAGAATGAGCAATAAAAGAGGTCCAGTTACATTTCAGATAAAGTGGTTCAAAGTGGTATTTTAAGGTGTGTGTCTCGACTTGTAATTTTATTCGACGTTCCCGGATGGCACTGAAAGCTGTTTACTATAGCGATTTCATGAACACATCAACGGGAAGGTGTCAACATGAACTGGCTGTTGTGAAGTCACTTCTACTTGTAGTATGGATTTACGCTCAAAAATGAAACACGTCCGATCTGTTCTCGTTGTGGCGTGAGACTGCCTCTTCTTTATTTTTACTTATTCTATTCTACTTATTCTACGTATTTAAGTCTAAGTGTGCGTGTGCTACAGAGCACTTACAATGCACATCACAGTTTATGTGTGTTTATTATATATGTGTATAAATAACGGCATGGTGATTCGATAATGCGACTATATAGATAATATAACAACGGGTCGGGAATATGACAATACTACTACAACTCGGCCTTCCTGACCTTTAAGATCACCTGATCTTCCGGTTTACAATTTTTTTTTTTTTTTTTTTTTTTTATTATTATTTTTTTTTTTTTTTTTACTTAACCACGGTTTCATGTTGCCGACCGCCCATACTCCTTGGTAAGGTAACCGTGATTGTTGAAAACCATCAACATCCTTCAACAGATATCTATCGTTTCGTAAAATCTTTTCAACTCGATAAGGTCCTCTAAATTTCGGAATTAGTTTTTTTGACGCTCCAGGATGTGAGTCGAAATTTTTCACCATGGCATAGTCTCCTACCTCATACTTCGTTGGTTTGCACCGTTTTTTGTCTACATACTGTTTGTTATAGGCCTGGGATTTCTTTTGTTCTTGGACTGCCCTGGTGCGGATCTCTTTTAAATTTCGTACTTTTCCTGAATTCAACTCTTTTAAACTTTCCTGCAGTTTGTCTGACCATTTGCCTTTCTGACTCACCCCGAACAGCATTATGCTTGGATGCTCTTTTATGGTTCTACCTATCGTGTTATTTAGCGTGTGTTCAACTTCTTCTAAAACGTGATCCCAAAACACTCCTTCTTCTGGTTTGACTAACTTAGCTATCATTGGTCCCAAGCTCCTGTTTACTCTTTCTACTTGCCCGTTTGCTTGCGGGGAACCTGTCGCGACTTTTATGTGCTGGACGCCTTCTTTTTCCAAAAAATCTTTAAACTCTGTGGAAGTGAAACAACTGCCCCTGTCTGACACGACATACTTTGGTCTACTATACGCTCTGAAATAGTCTGTTAACGATCGGTTTACTTCTTTTGTATTTGTGGTCTTTGTTGGGTACAACCTTACGAACTTCGTAAACGCGTCTATTACCACCAGTATGTATTTTTTAGCCGTTCTTGAATTGTCAACTGGGCCATAGTGGTCTATGTGGACTACCATGAACGGTTTTTCTTCCTTTGGAATGTTGTTAAGAAATCCCTCTTCGCGACCCTGCTTCGCTGAAAAAGCGATGCATTTCAAACAGTTTTTTATGTGTGTACCTATTTTTTCTCTCATCTTGGGAAACCAGTAACTTTTCGATATTAATTCTAATGTTTTGTCGGTCCCTACATGGCCTACTTCGTCGTGGTATTTGTATAACACATGGTTTTCCATTTCTGTTGGTACATAAAACACTACACTACTATCATTTTTCTTCTTATACACCACTCCGTTTCTCATCTCGTACAACGAGTGTTCTGATCTCTCCAGTAACTCCTTAATCCTAACTATCTTGTCGTCCCTTCCTTGGCATATTATCAGGTTTTCTTCAAAAGTATTTGTTTCGATCGTCATTATATTTGTTGACCTACTTAGCGCGTCGACATGCTGCATACGAGTACCTGCCCTGTGTTCTAGGATGTAATCATAGTTTTGTAGCTCTAACGCCCATCTGGCGATCCTGGGGTTGAGTTCTCTTTTGTTTAAAGTTAAGGTTAACGAGTTACAATCAGTTACTATTTTAAACTTCTTGCCCTGTAGGTAGACTCTAAAACGGCTTAAGGCGCTAATAATCGCAAGTGTTTCTAATTCAAAACTATGGTATTTTGCTTCCGACTCGGTTGTCCTTTTGGAGAAATAAAAAACTGGATGCAGTTTTCCGTCCTGCTTTCGTTGTAGCAAGATTGCCCCAAACCCCAGTGCGCTGGCATCACAGTGCAGCTCGGTTTCGTCTTTCGGACTATACAATGCCAACACTGGAGCTTCTATCAATTTGTTTTTTAAAATCTCAAAAGCTTCTAGCTGTTTGTCACCGAACTTGAATTCTCTATCCTTTTTAATCAAATCATACAACGGTTTTGCTATAGTCGAAAAATCTTTAACGAACCTGCGGAAATATGAGCACAAACCTATGAAACTTTGCACCGCGTGAGCCTTTTGGGGAACCGGAAAATTTTTTATAGCTTCTATACCCCTATCGTCTGCTTGTATGCCCTCTCCCGTGATCGTAAAACCTAAATATTTAATCTTGCTTTGAAGAAACTTGCACTTATCTATCCGTAGCTCCAATCTGTTGTCCACCATTCTTCTCAAAACTTCAGACAGTATCCTAAAATGATCTTCATATGTTTTTGTAGCTATCATTATATCATCTAGATAAACTATAACCTCGTCGTTTCTAATCATGTCAGCAAATATTTTGTTAATGTGTCTCTGAAAAGTTGACGGAGCATTCTTTAAGCCAAACGGCATTCTCAGAAACTCGTATTGTCCCAGCGGTGTTATAAAGGACGTATATTTCACCGCATCTTCGTGCATGTATACATGAAAAAATCCGTTTTTGAGATCTAATTTAGAAAAAATTGTTTTGTCTACCAATCTGTCTAACAAATCATCGATTACTGGTATTGGGTAACTATCTTTTGCTGTCGCCTTATTTAACGTACGAAAATCTATGCACATCCTAAGCTCTCCAGTCTTCTTCTTAACTAAAACTATCGGTGAAACGTATTCCGACTCACTTTCCCTAATATATCCTTTACTAAGATACTCGTCCAGTAACGAGCCAAGTTCGTTTTTCTCAGCGTACGACAACCGGCGTGGTCGACAATGAAAAGGTTTTACGTCGTTTAATGTTAAGTTCATTTTAGTTTTAATTACCGGTTCTGCAGGGCGATCGGCAAAAAGATATTCGGTCTTATATATCTTCTTAAGTTCTTCTTTACGTGCATAACTTACATCTTCGTCAATCTCTAATTCTAACTTTGAGCTCAAATTATCTTCGCAGTCTATTAACATAAATTGTTTTTCGAAATCTTCACTTTCATTTTCTACTACATCCGTAACCGTATTATTTTCTAACTGTGACACTAACTTAAACTTTCCATTTCTGAGAAAGTCTCTCCCCAAGATTGCCTCATAGCCCGTGGAATTGTCGTCCATTACCCTCAGACTTACGTTTATTGCAACTTCTTTATAAAAAACGACACAAGACAGTCTTCCATATAACTTTAACCAACTTTTATTTATGCCGAAATATTTTTCTTTATTTTTACAGCGCCATACTGACGTTCCGACTGGTATACACGAAATTTTGATTAGGCTTATTGGGCTTCCGGAATCTATCAGGCAATCTAAGGGAATACTACTATTATTATCAGTAAATTTAAATTCTAAACATCTTACATAATCTTCCGACTCTTCCTGTTTGGACAACTGGTGTACCGCTGACTTCCTTTCAGGGCAGGTTGACAATTTGTGTCCCATGACACCACAGGCGTAGCACGCCCCGTACTGTCTTTTCGGTTTAGAGCAGACATTTGCCATGTGTCCTACCGAGTTGCAATTGTAACATCGTACTGCGATCCTTTGTGCTATCGTTTGTCTACCTGTTACACTATCTGTTGTCGCTCCTGTCTGCCTGTTTTGTGACGTACTCGCTGTCAGTCCTGTCTCCGTCTTTCTCTGTGTGATTTTGTTGAACGCCCTTAGTAGGTCTGCCTTCGTAGTATACCCCTGCACATGTGCGTATAGACGCATGTTGTCGTCTGAAAATCCCTCGATCGCGTATTCCATCCATTCTTCCTCGTCCATCTCCAATCCCGTTGCCAGTCTCGATTTATCGTGGAAATATTCCGCAAAGCTTTCGTTTACTTTCCACTTTCGGCTCTCAAAATTTTTTCGTATTTCCATCTTATTTTTCTTCGTACCAAACACTGCTTGCAATCCAGTCGCTAGGCTGTCCACATCGTCTCTCAGAAAATTCGGCTGTCCGTGCAACCACTCTTGCGCTCTACCCCTCAATTTTGCGATGAAGAGTGTGTGCAAGTTTTTTTTTTCCACGTTATAGACGTCTTCCACGTTTTTCAGTTGTGCTAGCCAGACATCCACGTCAGATCCGCCATCAAACTCCGGCAGCATTTCTTTCCAGAGATTCAGTTTTTGGATTATGTCCAGCTCTCCTGTTGTCACCGCACTATCTGTTTTTTCTTTCCCATTTTTCATTCCCGTTTCTCCTGTGTCCATAGACTTAACGATTTTTTGTAGCACTTCATTTTCCCTCTTTGTGACTTCCACTTCCCTTCTTAGTAGTCTAATTTCTCTTGCCATCAGTTGTTCTGTCGTTTTGTTTTCTTGTTCTTGTTCTTGTTGTCTTTCTTCTTCTTCTTGTACGTTATCTGGTCTTTCTCCTCGCTCGTCTGCTGGTACGCCGTTGAGGCGAACAACCAAGGTGGCTTTGTTGCCGTTGCTTGGCATACCCAGCTGCTGCAACCAGTTTCTCAACTCTGCAACGGTGAACTCGTCTGGATTAATGGTCGGGTTTTCCATTGCAAACGCAGAGCAAACAACAAAGCACAGAAAGAAAAAAAAAATATTTTTGGTGGCACGACACGACACTTTTTTTTTCAGCGAGTGGTGGCACGACACGAGTTTTCTTTTTACTTTTTTTTCACTCAAGCGAGGGGATGCTACGGTCTGGTCTGTAAATTTTTTTTTTATTGTTTGTTCACTGATCCCACTTCTGAGGATTTGTAGTATGGATTTACGCTCAAAAATGAAACACGTCCGATCTGTTCTCGTTGTGGCGTGAGACTGCCTCTTCTTTATTTTTACTTATTCTATTCTACTTATTCTACGTATTTAAGTCTAAGTGTGCGTGTGCTACAGAGCACTTACAATGCACATCACAGTTTATGTGTGTTTATTATATATGTGTATAAATAACGGCATGGTGATTCGATAATGCGACTATATAGATAATATAACAACGGGTCGGGAATATGACAATACTACTACATACTTGTAGTCACTTCTCCTTGGGATAAATACCTACTGTGATTTTAGGAAGTGTCAAGTAGAGAGTATTTAAATGGTGGAGATTCTGCTCTAATTTGCTTTTCTGCGATTCATGCGTTCCATTAAAGAGAGCTTTTAAAGGGCGATCTACCCATCGAAATACTCGAATTTCATTTTAAAAAATCTCAGAGTTAAGCTTCACTAAACAAGTCTATTGGTAGTTTTAAGTCAGGCCACGTATGATCATCTTCTGGCACTTTGCCGGCAACAGGGCGAAGGCAGCGATTTTCCATAAGTTGAGTTACCACACTCAGCTCGAATACCGAATAATATTGGACTCGCACACGACAGCATTCGGAATCGCCTGAAAGCCAGTTCTTATAGGTTATGTTATGACTTAAGCTCTGTTCAGACGATTGCTAGATCGGAAAATTTGTCAGGTCTACAAATGAAAAAAATGTCTGCCAACCATGTGAACTGGCAATTTTGTCTACCAATATTTGCAGAAAAGTCATTGTCAGATAATTGCCGCACCGCCATCTGACAATGAAATTGTCAGCTATCTGCCAATCGTCTGAACACCCAATTTTATTATTGTCACACCATTGCCAAGGACATTTATGCAGACTCATTTGCTATTTGCAGGTGTGCTGTGGTTACAACATCTACAAAAATATTTCATTTGTGGACAAATATTTTTCATATTTGAACGAACAAAACGAAGTTCCGGTGTTATTTTCTTTACATTTTTGTGTAGATTGGTGCAAAATGTGTGAATCAAATAATTTCAAATACATATGTAAGTGACAAAGACGTCGATATAAGAACGAAAACTAACTAGGAAAGTTTATAACCCTTTCCTTTCTAATAACTTTTCAGTTTTATGTTGCTTGTAAAAGTATCTGGAAATTTTACGATAGTTCCTAATCATTTTTTGTTTTGTCATTTGTATTCTTCCTTTTATGACCCTTGCCAAAGGATCTAGAAATATTAATGATCCTCTCAAACAGCTTTTAGTTTTAGGTATGCATATTTTGTATTTTCTGTTTTATGATGCTTGTAAAATATGTGGAAATGTTTAGGATCCTTGTTAGGTGCTTTTTGTCTTATATTTATTTCGATGTTTATTTTTTTGCGTCAGGGAGAGGCCACCAATATAACTAATATTAAGATACAAACTATTTGTTCACAAATTATTAAATATAAATATTCTGTCGAAAACATGATTACATTTTTTATTAAAGCAATTTATACTGCCACTCTATATAACCTTCTTCGATTAAATACGACTTAAATTCATTTCGTATATATTAATATTCGAGTAATGTATCAGTACGTGATCCTTCTAATGGATACAATGAAATGCCTTCTACATCCGAATCTCGTCGCCAATCACCTAAGATAGGTTCGCCGATGTCACTGCAATGGTCAAATGAATTGCTTGGAGCATACTTTATTTTATTTGTTGTCATTAAGTAGTTCTGGAATCTGGAGTACGCAACAAGTAAGATTAACTTTCTTTGACTTCTCGGCTATCAAATGTATATGGACTTTCGCAGCACTCGGAAACTTGCCGACATAATACCGAACACCGAGCTTTTCGATAATACGACACGGGCGCGACTCAATCGGTAATTGAATACTTGTTGCACCATTGAGAGACCGCGTTGGCTGTATGGTTTTAATACGAGTATGTTCGGCCGTAAAGCGAACGCATCGTCTGCAACGATTACATACGGATTTGCCATTTCTCTACCGTTTTCTGTGCATTGTGTTGAATTAGGTAAGGAAATGAATTTGCCTGAAGATATTTGTCCACGAGCACTTTGTAGATTGCATCCAAAACATCTGAAATGATGGACCAGATCGCTAACACAGGAATGCGGAACAGATATTGCAGGGACCGAAATTTTTCCCCGGTAGCTAGAACACGCCGACGTTTGTGTGGCAATTCATCCTCCTCGCTGATCTCAAATACGTACGCCGCCAAAACAATCGCAATTGCATCTTTTTGTTCCATTTAAATTTTTTTTTCTTACGTGATTCACCGCTGAATGAAAAAAAAATATTTTTGGTTTGTCTGACAGTGCCTGAAAAGGGATCTGCAAATATTTTGTAAACAAACATCTGCCAACAACGTGAACTGGCAGTTTTCTACCTTTGCCAGAAAAACTATTTGTGGGCAAACCATTTGGAAATTAAATTTTCAGAGTTTGGGACAAAACGTGATGGCAGCCGTGTGAACTGGCAATTTGGTATTGTAAGGTAGTTCGCTATTGTCAGATCATTTGCTGCTCATTGCTAAATAATTTGTAGACCTGACAATATTGGCAGATGTGACAATCGTGTGAACTTAGCTTTGCAGTTATTGTCATACATCTGTCATCTTGAACTCATACATATTTTTAGCGCAAGGAAGGTTTTGATTACCCACACAATGCAGCGCAAGAATCGAGCAACTAGTCTCTTTTACAACTACAAGATCCTAGTACACAGCCGCATTGCTAAGCCTTCTTATTTAAAGATAATAGAACGACACACAAAGCCATATGCACTTTCTGGATCGAATTCGAATTTAGAGTCAGGTACCTATTTAAAATAGTCGGCGACACGAATCTGTACAAAAATATTTGATGGCACAAAAGTTGTCATTCGATGTTCTTTGGCTTTAATTTGTTAATGAATGAAGAACTATTCGTTAAATCGTTTTTTGTTAGATTTTGAGTAACAAATTTTTCAATGTAAAAATACAATTGCTTAACAAGCTATTAAATAGTGTTTGCGACGTAGGCGTCACTTGGTTTTTAAAGTCTTATTCAATTCGAAAATGGGGTTTTTGAGATACCTGTGAGCAGTTTTTAAAACTAACGTTTTCGGTGATTCGAATTGAAACTTAGGACGCAATAATTTTTAAAACATCAATTTTACTCTAAGTATGTATTTTGGTCGAAGTGGTTAGTGCTGTTTTCAGGTAAACTTAAGAAAGCCAAATAAAAGAAATACATATACATTATACGGGTGATTTTTTAAGAGGTTTAGAACTATTTAAAAAAAAAAAACACACACACAAAAAATTCGAAAAAAATGAATGAAATATTTATTTGAATCGATAGTTTGAACCTTGCAATTTAATGTTTAAAGATAATTTCATGCAAATGTTGACCGCGGCTGCGTCTCAGGTAGCCCATCCGCTGACTCCAATTTTGGCATACTCTTTCACACATATCGGCCGGTATCTCACGAATGAATGCATGGATGTTGGCTTCCAGTGCGTCAATCGAAGCGGGCTTGTCACTATACACATTAGCCTTGACATACCCCCACAAAAAATGGTGTCAAATCGCACGATCTAGGCGGCCAATTGACCGGCCCGAAACGTGAAATTAACTGTTCACCAAACTCGCCTCAGAATTGCGCCATTGTTTCGCGTGCTGTGTGGCATGTGGCACCGTCTTGTTGAAACCACATATCATGCAAGTCAAGAACTTCCATTTCGGGCAAAAAAAAGTTTGTTATCATCGCTCGGTAGCGTTCACCATTGACAGTAACGCTGCGATTCGCATCATCTTTGAAGAAATATGGCCCAATAATGCCGCCGGCCCATAAACCGCACCAAACAGTGGCTTTTTCGGGATGCATTGGTAGCTGTTGCAATGCTTCTGGCTGATCTTCACCCCAAATGCGGCAATTTTGCTTATTTACGTACCCATTCAACCAAAAATGAGCCTCATCGCTGAACACAATTTTTCGATAAAAAAGCGAAAATGAACATTTCGAGCCGAGCACGAATTTTGATAGTAAAATTCAATAATTTGCAAGCGTTGTTCATTTGTAAGACGATCCATGGTTAAATTGCAAACCAAACTGAAGCTGTTTGACAGTGACACAAGGTACTAAACACACGTCAGCTGTCAAAACCAGTGTTGCCAAAACCAAACCAGCTAAAAAATCACCCGTTATATATATGAAAAACTGAGTTTTCTATTAAGTTAGAAATGATTGCGACCGTTTTCGAATCGTAAGTACCGTTATTCTATTTAATTTATATTGGTTGAAATTGTTAGAGCCGTTTTTAAGCAAATCAAACTGGTAACGGACAGCCGTTTAGCCTGTAGGCCTCAGGAGCATACGAAGACATTATTTTGAGCGCCTCGATCCAAATTACATTTCGCGTGAGTTCCGGGACACAGTTTACATTGAAAATCAATATTGCTAACTTAAAACCATCAAAAAAACGCAAACTCAGAAGTGATATTGAAATTTAAAAAAAAGAAACCATCTATCTAAGTATCGACATTTAACCCACAGGACCTTTTGCAAATTCAACTATATGTTCGTGTTAAAATATACTGCATGCCATTAGAACAATTAATTACAGACCTGTTACATTAACTATAAAAAGAAAATCGATTTTCCCACACGGTCGTTCTTCTTTACGGCTATAAAGCGAACATGCATGAAATAGAACATTTTCACTCACCAATTGTGGTTATATAAATTCATAATGTTGTACGTTGAAACGTTGTTTTTTTTTTTTAAATAAATAATTGCGAACTTCTACAGTGTACTAAGTGTTGTACGTGTACATTTCGATATATGTAAATAAATTCAGAGACCATATTAATAAATTAAAGTTTATAGTTGCTCTATCCTCCAACAGGATATGCCAGTCTGCCTTTTGTGAATTGAATTATAGCACATGCATGTGTACCTCTTTTATAAGAAAAACAGCCAACGCATAAACCGGTTACATATCAATTACTGTAAACAAGTGCTGCCAAAAAAATGTACGCACTAGGCAAACACAATTCCGACGCAGGAAGAGGTAGTAATTGCAAGAGTTTATTCCCAGAAATGGATAAGACATTTGAGCAATAACTAAAGTTAATCGTTTCATTGGCTCCTCGTGTCTGGACCAGTTGAAAGTGCTAATTGAAAATGAACATTTTGGTGAATATATATATTCACTACTAAGTGCACGAATAACGTGAAGGCTATTAGAAAACAAAGTAAGGCATTCGATGAAGTTTACATGTGCGCGTGGAGAGCAAGCGATTTCTCTTTTTTGTACACAAATTGAAAAGCAAGTTTCGTACTAAATTTGTTTATTATTTCAATTTGCATGAAATTTAATTTGTTTAGGCAATTATCTTATAAAAAATAGTTGGCGCAACAGGTCCGCAGGGACGCGGGGAAAAAGTCAAAAGGCCGTTCAGTTGACTGACCCTGTCCGATAGTAAAAAGAGGTCACTATGAGAGATGAGTTCAAAAGCACATTTGCTAGACCATGATTTGTTTTTTTTTTGTTCTCAGTTTTAAAGGCAACCTATTTATTAAGACAAGTACATTTTGGAAGCACGGCAAAAATACGAAATTATTTGACATCTAAAATGTATTTTCATCATACAACAAAGCAGTTTAAAAGAAAACCGAGAACATTTCCCACTGACTTGGGTCCATTTCTAGCGAAGTTTGAACAGTAGTTGAATCAGTATAAATTTCCTCAAATGAATATAAAATCTTGCACAACACGTCCTCACAATCATGTGCGTAATATTTTTATTTTTGGCACTAGTGGAATAATGCGGCTAAATTGAGAGGGACAGTTCTATTTGCTCTTGGATGTTTGCCAGGCGTTCGTGATAGTAAGGCAGAGTTAATCTGGTGTTGGGTCAGACACCCTACGCTCATCAGTCCAACCTCCAACACTAAAAAAAACTAAGGCACTTAGAACTTCAGCATATGAACAGAATAATCAACAGATGCCTTGCTTACGGAAAGTTAGGCGAATTAAATAAAATAAAGAGTAGCTAATCTTTAAATTCGACCACAAGATTAAGAGGAATTTTAATTATGTATACGTGTACTCTGTCCTGTACGAGGTTGTTCAACTTCAACTATGCGATATTTTCCAGAGTTTTATAACTAAAATCAATCAGATAGGTTGAAGTACTAAAAGTCACCGGCCCGCACTTCTTTCAAGCATGACTGAGACCAAAGAAATTTATAAACCATAATTTTTGTGTGGGAATTGTAATTGTAAGTAATAGGCCCTGTACACTGCGACCAGAAGAGATCTATTGTGTTGGCCTTTATTATTTAACCCAGGGAGCTGTTGAGGCTCTTTATAAACCTCAGTACCCTTCTTGGTTCCATGTTTCCTATATCTGCAGGACTTATAAATGCCCCTTGCATGTGGAACATTCTGCTCTTTGCCACAGCAGGGCATTCGCAGAGTATGTGTTCCGTTGTCTCCTCCTCTTCTCCGCAGAGTCGACAGGAGTCGTCGTCGGATACTCCTATTTTTTTGAGGTGGTATCTTAGTGGCCAGTGACCAGTAAGATAACCCGTTAGGATCCTTAGATCCTCTTTGCTTAGCTCAAATATTTTTTTTGTTTTACTACGAGCTGGGATTATGAGTCTTTTTGCCTGCCTCTGTCCTTTGGATTTTGTCCAGTGTTCGGCAAGGTGATCATCTTCACATTTCCTGAATTTTGAGTGTACGTACCTCAAAGGTAACCCGAAAAAGGGCTCAGGACCAGTGAGCAGGCGTGATGCGCCTCTTCTCGCTAGACAATCCGCTCTTTCATTTCCTTCGAATCCCTCATGGCCTGGTATCCACGCGACGGTGACTGTGTTGTCCTTGGCCAAGTCTTCGAGGAGGTTAAAACATTCCCAAACTAGCTTTGATCTGATCGAGTACGATCTCAGGGCTTTAAGAGCTGCCTGGCTGTCTGAGAGGATGAAGATGCGGGCACCCTTAGTGCGCCTTCGTAAGCATTCTCGGACACATATCTCTATGGCATGTACCTCCGCCTGAAAGATGTCTGGTGATTTTCCCAGTGCTATGGCTCGTTGGAACCTGGGCCCATTGACCCCAGCACCGGTCGCATCATCTTCCATCTTTGAGCCGTCGGTGTACCAGATTTGTGATCCCGATGGTATTACGAATTGGTTGGTTCTCCAGATATTCCTGTCAGATATGATTATCTTGAATTTTCTGGTGAAGCGAAGCCTTTTAAGCATGTTGTCTTATACCCTGACCACAGGATCATCTTGAAGCATTTGTAATACCCGAAGGTGTCCTGTGAGGTTTCCTGCTTAAGGATTTGATATATCAGGGAGCCTTAGGGCACTAAGACCTGCTTCCCTCTTTACAGAAATATGTAAAGGCAACAGGCTGAGCATTGCCCCTATGGCTGCAGTTGGACAAGTTTTCATTGCCCCCGTTATACCAACACATGCTAAGCGATTTATCTTGTTTAGTTTTTGTTGGGCCGTTGTTTGTTCGGTTTTTGGCCACCATGATATCGCTGCATAGGTGATCGTGTTTGATGATCGTGTTGTATGACCAATAGATCATTTTTGGTTTTAAGCCCCAGGTTTTGCCGTAAAGACGCTGGCACATATAAATTGCCTTTGTCGCCTTCTTTGTGACTTAATCAAGATGTGAATTCCAGGTGAGGGTCTTGTCTAGGATTACTCCTAGATATTTTACCTCTCCTGATACGTCGATGATTGCGTTATTCAGCTTGATCGGTTTTAGTTCTAGTTTTCTCTTTCTTGAGAATGGTATCAGGACCGTTTTTGAGGGATTTATGGTCAATCCTTTGTTCTGGCACCATCTGTAGGTTAAAAACAATTAGGGGAAAACAATTTAAAAAAATTCCACCCCTTTAATTTGGCTGTCAAAACTGGGTTTTCTCTCTAGATTACCTACAGAGTCTAATGGGACTGAAGCAAAGTTTTTGGAAAAGCTCTCAGAATATTGCAAGCTTAAGTAAGTTTAGTAAAGTTTTCGTTTCTGTTTTTTTGTATTTTTATTTACTCTTAAAACTAAAGACGTTTTTATTTTGTGAGGCTGTTTTTATTTTCTTCGTTCGATTCAATTGGTCAAAGTCTTATGCACGTCGTCCACTTCGTGTCCAACGCATAAATTGCGTACTCAACACAATTTACGATTCTCACAATTTTTTGCGAATAATTTGTTTGATTTGGTTGGAGATCTTTGTACAACGCGTTCAGCATTGCGTTGGCCACCAGATTGAAATATTGTGCTGTGGATATTTATTTATTTATTTATTTATTTTTATTTTTTCCTGTTTTTCGACAAGACAGATGCCCAAGACCTTACAGCGCAGATCGTCGCGTCTTAGCACCTTCAAAACATACGCACCATCACAAAGCAGACTAAACCCGTTTTTAAAGAGTGGTAAAACTATTAACGCCTTTCATTACTGGCTGGCCACGGGTGACCAGATGTAAAAACTTAGGGAAGAACGGAACAACAATTCCTGTGTTCATCGTAATATATGCAAACGGCCATATAAAACTTCTGGATCTGCAAAATCTGCAATCGAAATCTTTCATGAAGGTGAAGGTCACGCTTTAAAGGGATTCCCAACTAATATACGTTTACGTGTTTGTGGGAAGAAGCACGTCCATTCCTTAAGCAACCACGACGAAAACGAAGTTGACTTAAGTAAATAATTCGTTTGTCAAAATCAGACATGTTGATCAAATAGGTGTGCGGTGTCAATAAACAATTGAGGGAGTTGGTCAAACTATTAGGTGTCCCATTTAACTAACGCTTTCAGCAAGTAAATGCATATTTTTACTTTTACAAGTAAGTCTAAATTTGTTTACGTTGCTTAAGGTCGGCGAACACACCAACCACTAAGCCACTGTAGTGGTTAGTGTGTTCGACTACTCCGGTGCAGGTACTTCTTTAATCACTTAGAGGAGGTTGGTTCCTCAAACATTATTGAGACCATCATACAATTCCGTAGGGAAATGGATTGTTTGGGCGATTTGGTTTAGGTTTCTAACCGTAACTGTTCCTTGGGGATTGCGATGGGCCCGCTATGGTGCCTGGTCTTTTGTGACGATCTTACAACCCCACTCAACCTAACCTAACCTAACCTAGGAATACGCTGAATAATGCAAATTATCTGGCAACGTGACTTCGAGCAGGGTTTTCGAAATTAAAAACGGCTTACAACAGGGAGCAGTGAATTCTCCGGTCCTGCTTAGTATTTACACAATAGATCTGGTGGCTTCCCTCAGACGTGCTAGCGTACGCAGACGATTTAGTGGCTCGACCAGTATCTGTATTTCGACAAACATATAGACGCTTGTCTTGATGGGGCAAGAAAAAGTCAGTTGCAGTAAGGTCAGACTACCTGTGGGGCCAACGGAATGTGGAGTTTCTGGATATCAGATTATTGCAAAACTTTCGTCGCAATTGTGTCGTAAGAGTTCGGGGCCGTGAGGAGTTGCACCATTTGCTGAAACCACACAGAGTTGAAAGAAATTCTCATTCGGCGTAATTCTGGATAGAAAAACTCTCTCAAAGTAACGTTCTCCAGTAACCGTAACGGTGTGACCGTTTTCTTCGAAGAAGTAGGGCCCTACAATGCAGCGTGATGAAACTGCATGCCACACTGTGACACGAAGTGGATGCAATTACGTCTCATGGATTATCTTTGGGTTGGAAGCGCTCCATATTTCGACAATTTTGTTTGTTTATGTTGCCGTTTATATCGAAATGGGTTTCGTCAGACATAAAAGGACAGTTCAACATGTTTCCGTCCTCTTCCACCAATTGAAGCATCTTCTGGCAAAATTCCAAGCGAATCGGCAAGTCTACTGCGTTCAGTTTGTTGGCCATTTGAATTTTATACGGGCATAAGTCCAAATCATTGTGCATAAATGACTGCAATGACTGTTTGCTTATACACATTTGAGGAGATAAGCTTCTTGTCGAAACTTTTGCATCGTTTTGTATGGCAGCAGCGATTGTTTCCTCCGTCCGAACTGAAGGGTTTCGATCGTAGGGTCTTCTTTCGACTGTCCCATGCTCGGCAAAATTGTTAACAAGTCTCATTATTATCCATCTGCTGAGAAGATTGCCGCCAAACGTGCACCTATACTCTCTTTGAACCGAAAGTATAGCGGCGGACAATCCAAATTCTTGTTTCAATGTCCTAGTAATCCATTTTCGTAGTAAATGTTGCTTAAATTTCCATTCACGGACAATATCATTCGACCTTAAAAGTTCTTTACGTAGCGTTATTGTGATACTATACTAATATCTTTGGCCAACTTGGGATTAATTCCAGCTCGGGGTTTTTTCACTGTGCCACCTCTCGCAAACGTCTGACAAACATCCGAGACTAGAACTGTCTTGAAGGAGCTTCTCAATTGGCCGTTTGGAATCGGCATAAAATTGCAGATCCCTTTCATTCGTTCCAAAAATTAAATCTCACACAAGAGGAATGGTTGTGAGAAGCTAGGCCTAGGGTCCCTACGGACCTGTTGCGCCAACTATAACATATACAATATCTTTGGCCAAAGGGCGAATTTTAGAAGACCTTTGGTTCATGACATCAAATCATGCAATCAGTGGCAGTTTTCTTCTTCAGGTAAATGAAATTCGATCGGCGTCCCATTGTTGTCACTCTCCCCTTAACATCGACAAGATTGAGTTTCATATGCGTGCCAGGAATAGGTTCTTTTCCCGCTAAAGACTTCTTTCAAAGAACCTAAACAACTTCCAGCTTCACAACAGAGCTCTTTGGTGGCGAAGAGAAATACCATCCAATTGCGGCGTTCTTCACGTCTAATGATTATTACCGCTTGTTGTCTAGTTCTTCAGATAAAAATTGAATAGTAAAACAAAAATACCAACAGAGGAAATACGTTTTCAATTAATAGTCTCAATCAGAAAAGCCAAGCCTCTGCCTCCGCACTATGTGTCAAAGGTGGCGTCGAACCAAACACAATACCTACACCGGCGACACTTGATGAATCGCACAAAGAATAAGAGTGGAAAAAAGAAAACAGAAAACAAAGTGAGAACGTTCCTATTAAGATGTTTCCCCATCTACCGAGCTGTTATTGTTTCTTTCCATACCACCCTATCTCACTTAATATCTTTTATTTGCGCGCGGTTTCCTTTTTCTTTTCTGTTTCCGTTTTTTTTTTTTCTATTTTGCTCAACAATGGGTTTCCATTAAGTTAGGTGGGTGGGCAATATAAGAAATGCAAGGTACACAACTAAAGTCGGTCGGTGACAAGGGGTGGTTGTGGTGTGTCAGAACAACAACGTGCTTAAGTGCTGGCCACACATAGATGTACGTACATACTCGTATAAATGTCGATAGGGAAGCTTGCATTATTTGCAATTTTGTTCTTATTACAATTTGAAAGAGAGGAGAAAAAGAAAAGAAAATCGCACCCACTTGGGGTGGCATATATGCCACTGCTGACATGAATCTTTGCGCAAATGGAATGAACTCGGTAAGTGAACTTTGTTGTTTACAACGGGTTTGCTGTAGTAGATTGGAATTGAAATACGAGTATCTTTATCTTTAATGGGGAAACATTTGTTGCACTAATTTAATAATAGTGTGCTTGCAAATGTTGATGCAACTACTCCCGCACGATAAAGGATTTGAGGCTGCCCATGCGTTTGCGAGTATGTAAAGACAAGTGGTTACAGCTAGAAAGGACGCAGTCAATGAACGCAAAACTAAGCAGACAAATGATGGCAACAAGAAGAGACATTCAGCATCGATGAGTGGGGAAGAAGACAAAATAGGCAGCCATAACATAAAGGTAGCAGTATCTGAGATCTTTTGGGGCCAACTTGCAGTGGAATATGTTTAGGAACTGTTTCATATCCAGGAAGACGTTGAACTTGTTTAACATTATCAACACTTAATTACTTACTTAGGTGGCGCTACAGTCCGGGGTGGATCTGCGAACCACGGCGCTGCAGGAGAAGCTGGAAGTGGAACATATTGAGAGGCGCTACTGCAGAATTAAAATGTAAGAGTTCTTCCAGGGGCTATATTATGTAGGCCAGATCTGAACCTCGCATAGGTGACAAAAGTCGTAGATACACATTCGGTGCTGAGGATTTTAAAAGAATTATACTGCACTCTCCTCAATAGCAAAAACGGCCGACAATCCGCTGGCATGCAAAATGGTCGGTTCAGTACGACGATAGTTAATCAAAACTTCCGTCCGTCCGACCAACATGAAATATACTTGTCCTACCGCCGAGGTTATTCAAGCGGCATAAGAGGACATAGAAAGGGAGGTACCTACCTACGCAGAGTTGTCTGAAAAATTTGGTCAGATGAAAGAATGCCCGATAAAAAAATTAAATAAAATGCACGACTGTGTGGAACGAAACTTTCTCGTTGTTTTCTTATTTCACTAGGTAGGTTAGGTAAACGTGTAGGTAGGTTTGTTTTTGAATTTGCATTAGAAGTTATAAGCCGATGGAAACGTAGTGGGAGTTTCTAATTGCGAAAGGCACCAAGTGGTTAGAATTTTTTAAGGTGCATATTCAATATGGTTGAAAAGAAGAAGTGAGTGACATTTGCTAAAAATATGTTTTGCGTCGCTGTTATTGCATTTTTAATGGAAGTGCGGTATGAGTTTTAAAATGATGCATGAACAATCGGCTTTTGGGTAGTAATTTTTAAGAAATAATTACAAAACTTGTTTATTTTTTAAATATGTATTTTGATCAAAATCGTTAGAGCGGTTATTGTAAAATTTAGTAACAAATGTTGTGAAGTCTAGTTTGAAAAATACTTTTGCTTAACTATTTATCTGAAACCTGCGTAAAATGTAAGCATTACTTGGTTCTTAATGTTTTATCGAAATCGAAAATGATGTTTTTGTAATATGAACACTTTATTAGCGTTTTCGCTGCTTTGAATTGAAAATTAAGGACACAATAATTTTGAAAAATACAATTTGCCTCTAAGTTTGCACTTTGGTCAAAATCGTTATTGGCGGCTTCAGGTAAATTAAACAGAACAAAATTTCGAAAAAATGACTATTTTCAAAAATCCATTGTGCGATAATATAGAGAAAAATTTAGTTTGCTATTAAGTTATAAATGACAACATTAGAAATGAATTTTTGGTACAATCGTATCGACCGTTTTCGAGATATGTCGAAATTTTAAAAGCACCATTATTCGAATTTTTAGCCAAAAAGTGGGTATGCAGTCATGTAAACCTCACCTTATAGCCTTTTTTCGATTAAATCAAACAGGTACGAACATTTTATATGGGAAGTACCATTAATATTGAGGTTACCTCGCGAAAAAAAACCCTCCCGAACTGTTAGCCCAAAAACTCCAAATCCGTGGTTTGAACGTAATCCGGGAAGCCGTTAAGGCTATAGGCCTGTGGAAGGACGGACAGACAGGCACCCACTGAGCGACTAGCGACCCAAAAGCTAGAAGACATAAATCAATCTGGTTTTTAGTGTTCGATTAGAATTACTAGGGGAAGTAAATACTAGAAACAAATTTTGTGTGTTTGTTCACAATTTGGGAAAAATCAACATTCAATTATTATTTTTTTCAATTGCAAGTTTGAAAGTATTTTTGTCAAATAACTATTAAGTTGGTTTCAATATTATTATAAGAAAAAAAAAAGTTCCTGTCTTTCAAAAATGGTAAAGTACTTTATTGTATGTGTGGCCATTGTTTTTCTGATTTTAAGTATTTTTTTAATTACATATTCCACCATATTCACCAATCACCAAAATTATCGTACTCGTGCCAAAAGACCTGGGGTGGGATTCTGTAAACAACGAAACAAAAAGCACTTTCGCGTTTCAAAAAACTAAATAAATCACGCGAAATCGAAAATCTGCTTCATGTATCTCCTAACGTTTTTTTGTTCACATTCGTTTAGGTTTGAGAAACTGTGTGACAATAAAATTATAGTTTGGCAGTCTCAGTATGTAGCTTTATTCCCGTTAAGTTGTTTTGACGTTGAGGAAAGCTTTAAAATAGGAGGCACGTATGTATTTCGTGTACCTGTATGCAAATGAAAGGCAGCTATGTTTAACCTAAAACGTTGAAGAAAACTAAAAGAAAAAAATAAATTTCTAACTAAGAACCGAATTTAAATAAACCAACCTTTTGTCAGGTAATGTGAGAGGATTCGAACAATCCCGCAGATTTTTTCTAATTTTGTTTTAAGTTTACGTGTTCATTTTCCATTTCACTTTCGTCGCTTTCGCTGGTCAACAAAAAATAGTTTGTTAGCATTTCTAGTAAAATATTCAGCACAATCTTAAAAGTTAAAATCACCAAACTCAAAGAGAATAAATAGGAAAATGATAAACGTCAACAAAATAGATGTCGTTTGTTTTCTTTCATGAAGACGATAAAATCTGTTCGTTTTTAAGGTTACATGCAGCAAGAAAAGCGAAAACATCAAAGAAAATGTGTTCGTTCGTTTTTTTTCCGCGCCCACGAGAATTTCTTTCGTTTTTGATGTTACATGAAGCAAACTGTTCGTGTGCACGAAAACGTTTAAACGTTTTCACCTTACAGAATGCCGACCCTGTCCTTCCAGATCAACACCCGCTATCACAATAGATAATGGTACACGATCGTATATGTAACTCAACTACCAAGTCGCCAAGCTATTTCTAAATGCATAATTAAGCTTCTATCGACCAGAAATGTTGCGCAACTCGGCAACTATTTTCCTAACCAACCAAAGCTGTTGAATCAGTCATAGATGATTGTGTTCATTACAAATAAGTAAAAGAAATACCACCCAAATATCTTGTTGGTAATTCACAGTCCCTGCAATCACAATGCGATGGCCGAAACAGAAAACTGCATGGTGAAATTATTTCCACACCCTTCCAAGGTTACACCTAATTCGCTAATCACACTGACTGACGACTTCACATAACAAATCCATACTGAAAGCATAATCATGGTCATCAAATTCGACGCGTATTTCACAAGCTTCAAACGTTCGACGTGCCAGCCCACATGTGCGTTCAATCCGCGTACAGTGTTTCTCTCCGAAGCACTTCGAAACCAAACAAATAACTCATTTGAGTACTTAAACTGCACAACGCCCAGATGATGATCAATCTTCCTTCATGTCCGAGCTGCACACTCCCACAATAGAGATGTTTTCTTCTCCTCCTTCTCGTCCATCAGCGACCAGTCAAATCAAGTCAGGTACACCGAATGTTGTAACCGAACGATCATCAGGTGTCATAACTATCAACACCATCATCATCATCATCATCATCATGACTGTCACCGCGATCATGTGCTTTGCAGCCGTAACCACCGACAGCAGTCTGTAAGCGAAAGAGTGGTACATAGCGCATTGCTGAGGAACCCAAGCCGAAAAGAAACGACGAAAGCTTTTTTCTTTTTCCTCTTTCAGTCTGAAGAAAGATTGGCTTCGGCATATAGACACTCTATAGTCTATACATCGACCGACCGACGCGACGCGACGCGACGGTAGACCGTAATGATGCAGTGGCTATTACCAAAGCCAGTTGGCTACTTTTGTTGACTTTTTTACTTGCTGGCAAGAGTTTTAACTCGTCCGCGGTGGCTAACCGAAAGAGATTCAAATCGAAAGTTCAGTGCTTGGTATAATGTGGATCGGTGTGAATCGGTTGAAATCGAAAGTGGATTTTATAAATTAAAACAAATAAAAATAATTAAAAAAAAAACAAAAGAAAACAACAAAATTTTTATTGGTCGAATTGAATTCAGAGTTTGTGTGTTCGCGAGTGGATTTAATAAGTTAAATTTAAAAATAGAAGAAATATACAAAAAATGTATTGCCAAATGTTATTGCACATCAATTGGAGAACACTTAGGATAACTAATTGAGTCCAAGGATTTCTTCAAGTGGAGCTGCGCGACAAGTGGATCATAAATTAAATCACAGGTAAATTATTTCGCTATCAAGGACGTTTCGTCGAGTCAGTGTGTTCGTGGTTGTTGTCATTTTCCGTAGAGCATTCACATTAAACCAAATTTAAGTGGATGTTATGTCTGCACTCTGCAGTCGCATGCAGACTTTTTGTATTTATCATGTTGGTAGTGACAGTGAGTGACGGCGACAAAAGAGAAAACCGATAAGGAGTTACTTTTAAGGAAAGCTGTTGTCGAATTTTGTGCCGTCAAATGGAATGATGTATATGAAAGCAACTTGTGGACGGATCTAAGTAACTGCTCTGTAGTGCTTAATTTAACTATAAGCCAGGGTGGCAATTGCGTTGCATAGTTATAGTCCGATATTTATGGGAGTGATCAGTAAAGAGTTAGAAAGCTGTCAAAAAGTTGACTAATATTGTTGAAGCCTTTTCTTAGATTTTCTGCTTAGGATAGTTTTTAAAAGCAATTGACCAGCGACCCAAAGATTGCCCATGATTGCCTCTGGCAGAGAGTCGATTGAATCACATTCCGCGGTACTAATAATCATTTTTAGTGTCCAGGCTAAATTCTTCGAACTCACGATGGCGCAGTTTTCCATAAATAATTGCATATTGTGACCTAGAAAATATGAAGTGTGAAGGTTAAAAATGATTATTAATTAGTAAGGCCCATTGACACTTGTCCATAGGGCATGGTTCACGAGCTTAGTTTTATGTGACGCCTCAATCTTAAGCGAAGATCCACACAAATAAAACAGTTTAGTCTACGTTCTGTGACTCAGTGGAATATGCTCGAGATTTAACCGACAGAAACACATAAATTAACACAAACGATTGAAAAACCTCCGAGTATATACCTAACTATCACGAAAGACTTTTCAATTCATACGTTCGGACTTCGGACTCGGTGTAAAATTGTAGGTTCCTTCCAGCCGTTTCGGAAATAAAATCCCACTCAAACCGAATGGTTGTAGGAAGCTAGGCCTAACTATCCGATAAGGACCGGTTGCGCCATATTTTAATTTATATTTTTCAAGTACGTCAGTTTATTTCATTAAATCGAGTTCTATGACAGAAGTTTGACAGTCGGCTGTGATTTTGTTTAAAAATGTTTTACAGCCATTCTGCTGTCATTGTGTCGTGTCATACCAACCCCTTTACGGTAGAGGAGCTAAACGATTTAAGAAATCTTAAAAAAGTTAATACAGAAACAGAAAACAAATTTCAAACAATTTTATAAAGGGTTTTCCAATAGGAGGTGTTATTGTGAATGACCCGCTATTTCGGTAGCTGTCACTTTTGAAGCTTTTATTCTTTGACATTTGACAAGTAGAAACTACGCCATTACTAAAAATGGGACCATACACGCTTATTAAAATGCACTAAAAAAATGGTGAATATCTTGCAGTCACAGTTCGCAAAACTAAAGCATTTTTTGTTTGTCGCAAAGCACCTTGTCAGACCGCAATACAGAAATTGGTGTAAACATTCGAGCTGTTGGGACAAGTTAGTGATGTGACGAATAAAACCCGTGCACGTCGCTCAAGAACAACTGAGAATATTGCGGCTGTAGCCCAAAGTGTTGACGAAAACCCAGGTTTGCCCATTCCTCGTCGTTCTTTGGAATTGGGCATTCCACAAGCGTCGTTACACCGTATTTCGCATAAAGACTTGGGTCTAAAGGCTTATAAAGTTAAGTTAACACAAGAACTCAAGCCGGCCGATCATCAACAACGTCGTGTCTTTGCTGATTGGGAAAATATTTTGCCCGATCTATGTCTCTCTTGTTTCCTCCTAGTCCCGTGGAAATCCATCCGTTTTAGATCTATTTATTACAAATGTTCCTGGTCTAACGCCTCAACCAATTTCATTAAACGAGCATGGTTAGGTCGAAGTGGCTATCCGCAAGTTGACACACTTAGACCATTATAAGGTCCCTTGCGATACCACATGAATCTAAAATTCAATTCTTCCTACTCGTTGAACGAATTTGAGCTTCTGATGAAGCGAAGGAGATTACGATTGTCTATGTTTTTTTGATCGTTCACATCACTATAGTAGAACGGACCCAAATGGAGTTTCGGTCTTCGTGAGATAGCCGAACAAGTACAGAGGAGATGGCGTATGGTTTCTTCCTCCTCCTCGTCAAGACAACTTCTGCAAAAATCGTTGTTTCATGCCTGCCTATTAGACAGTGTCCTGTGATGACACCTACTCTAGCACTGACATGCTTCCTATCAAAGGAGATCAGATTTAGATCCAGATTTGGCCGGATCTCTTTTATCGCTAGTTGAGCCGGTTGTCCACCTAAGATTTGTTCTATTGATAGCATCCAGCTTTATTTTAAGTTTGCAATATATGGAATCCGTAAATGGAAGCATGGGTAGTGTAGTTCCGTGTTTGGCGAGTCCATCATTTCATTTGGATGTCCCTGTGCCCCGGCACCCAGCAGAGATGAATATTGAACTGGTCCGCCATCTCTCTGAGAGACGAACGACACTCTTGGGGCTGTTATAGAATTTGTAGAGACTGATTCCAGGCACTTGATAGCAGCTTGACTATCCGAGAAGATACGGATATCCGCTTTCTTTCAGCCAAGATAAGACTTCTTTTATTATTGTACCAAAGTCTGAGGGAAGAAAATGAGGCCTCAATTGAGTTGCTTGTTGCCTCTCAAATCCTCAAATGAATGGTACTTCTTTGCGTATATTGTTACAGTCATGACTCATGACTCACAAGTCATAAAAGGACGTAAAAGGGTTTTCCAATAAGAGGTGTTATTTTGGCATTCAAAGAAAAATGCCATTTTTTTAGATAAATGATCGGATGTTTATTTCATAATTAAGAAGTTAATAATTAAAAAACAATCCAGATCAATACCATCCAACTCCGACCATAAAAAGATCATTAATCATCGATAGCGATAGCGCAATCCATTCACCGTAACTGTTGTCATTTTCGAAAAAGTAAGGTCCAATGACCCCGCCGGACCATAAACCGCACCAAACAGTCACACGTTGAGGATGGAAAGGCTTCTCAATAATAACTTTGGGTTTTCCGAGCCCGAATTTTTCCACAAATTTCTGTAGGTATTGCGGTCCGTCAAGGTGCTTCGCGACGACCAAAAAATGCTTTAGTTTTGCGAACTGTGACTGTAAAATTTTCACCATTTTTGTAGTGAATTTTAATAATTTCAATGCGTTGTTGAAGCTTGTATCGTTCCATTTTTAGTAATGGCGTAGTTTCTACTTGTCAAATGTCAAAGAATAAAAGCTTCAAAAGTGACAGCAACCGAAATAGCGGGTCATTCACAATAACACCTCTCATTGGAAAACCCTTTATATGGGAAATTATTGAATAACCGAATTGGACGACATTGTTGCAGTAGGGTAGCGAATTATTCCTATTGGAAGTTTTTTTTTAACAATTAGGTACGAATGAATATTAAATACACACTATTTTTTTAACATGGTTTTTCTTCTTTATGATAAAACAATATTGAGCGGTGAATTTTTTTTGTAAATAGACAAAGTTCTCACGATATCATAACACTTTTAAAAATGGTGAAAAGAAAATAGAAATCAACCATTCAGGGGAACAATTCCGAATCTCAAAATGCTACCACGATTGTGAACGTTTAATGACAGCGTGCTCTTTTGTCTTCGAATTCAAATGGAAATGGGACCACACTCAAGTCTCATGCATGACAAAAAAAAAACCCACGCTATTATTATTCACTCGTGAATAGCTCTGCAAAGGTTTTAGCTTGCGACTTATTGATAGATACCGGATTAAGAGTCCAAAATATATTATTGTATTGCAAGCTTCCTACACACTTCCGACTCCGAGCCACTTCCAATCAGACAGTGGATTAATAAAGACCGCTAAACTGGTTGTTACTAATCGGGACTACAACTCCAAAGTTTTTCTATTGTACATGCATACAAAAAAATCAAGAAATAAATATAATTATTTGCTGGAGCTTAGTCAGTTGTAGAAAACCTTACACTTCATTAAAGGATATAAATCGAGTGAAAAGCCAAATACCTACAGTTGTTCAAACGAAAAAGATCAATTTGGCAAAAACACATCCAAGGCCTTATCAATTCGCGCGACTCGACTTTGTGCTTGACTTTCAAAATCACTTTATTACACTTTATCCGTTGGTGTATCTTTCAGTGCAAAGTTTTTCTTTTATTTTGCGCATATTGCAAACATAATCCGCCATGTCAATTTAGATTAGGCAACTTCTTGGTTTGTTACCACTTTCACTTGCTCAAGAGATACCTACACAGGTTGGTTACATGCAATGCGGCAACGGATAAATGCAGTCGCCGTACATATAAACGCAATCTTCTCACTTTATTCCTTTGTTGATAAAAAAGTGTGCAGTGTGGGTACACTCTTACAGCAATGAACTTTGCTGCAATACCGCCTGTCATTTGATGGAAAAATGGTAAGACCTTGTGAGAGCGGGAAAGTACCAAGTGATTAAGTGAACAGAAACAAGAAAATGTACAATCGAAAGGGAAAACCCAGCGCATTAGGTAATCGGACAATCGGGTTGTGTAGGAGCAACGCACTCGTCAGAAAATGAAAATGAAATGGACATCGTTTTGGTAGTAGTTCGTTTCTAAATATATTATTTGTGTCACATGTTCGCATAATTTTGACAATATATTTGGAAATGAGTGCGGAGAAAATATATAACTAAACGGATTAATGGTTGCTAATCAAACTGTCAAAATACAATTTAGTGATAAAAAAGCACTTAACGAATGAAAATGTTGTGGCATTATTCCAAGAATGCGTTCGGCCAGAAAATTGTGTTGAATTCCTAAACACGATGGTTAATTTATGGAAACAGTCCTCAAAGGAAGGAGGACGGAAGAGTACCTTGGGAGGTACTTCTTTAATAACTTAGAGAAGGTTGGTTCCTCAAACAATATTGAGACCATAATTGAATTCTGTTGGGAAATTGATTGTCTGGGCGATTTGGTTTAGCTTTTTAACCGTAATGGTTCCCTGGGGATTGCGATGGGCCCGCTATGGCGCCTGGTCTTTTGTGACGATCTCACAACCCCACTCAACCTAGCTAAACCTAACCTAACTACAGGATAAGAAAGCATTTACATTTTTTGACCATCTCGCTAGCGGCATTACTTCAAACAGTATAGAAAGTACCATCGAAGCCAATTTTTAACTAGTAATAAGTAGAGGTGCAAAATAACAACGAAATCCGTAACCTAAGTCCCCTCCATAGCTTCTGACTTAACTCTATGGCAACTTTAAAGAGTAAATTCAGCCTTCTGCGTATTTCTGAACAAACTGTAATACAAACTTAGCTTTTGTAACCTACTGCCATTCTGGTTGATCCTGCAAGTAGTTATATGCTTGTCTCAAAGATTAAGCCATGCATGCTACACACGAATCAAAAGTGAAACCACAAAAGGTTCATCAAAAAAAAAAAATTACAGCCACTTTTAAGGTTAAGATAATGTTCAATAATTAGTTAAATTTAAAGCGAGTACTTACACAGTTGTATCATCAATACATATATATAGCAATTACTTTAAATAAGTTCACATACCTGAAAAGTAAAAGAAAAAAAAATAATAACTTAGTATGAATTACAGTGTTGATTACTCTCTTTTATCATTACACACAATTTAGTTAACTAACAGACGTCGGATAGCATTCAAACCTTTCACGTAGCCCGGGGAATGGGCCTATGGCAAATCACTTTTCATGTAGTGCTTTATCATAAAATTTTTTTTTTTTTTTTGGAATAATGCCTTAATCGGTATTTTAATATAATGGTAATGTTATCACGAAACCAGCTCTTTCCTGCGATAATAGTTACAAACAACATTTTACAAAATGGCAGTAAGTTGTGTTCTTTTTGATAGTAATTTTTGAAAAATAATTACAAAACTTGTTTATTCGATTTTTTTGAGAAAAACTAAGTAATGGGATCTTAATTAGTGTTGTTTTATTATCCCAAATATGTATTTTGCTCGAAATCGTTGGAACGGTTTTTTGAAAAATTATGCAGAGAAACCAGTAGCAAATATTGCAATGTTTAGTTTGAACAATACTATTGCTTAACTCATTAGCTCAAAAGCGATTATAAGTCATTGTTCGGGATGTAAGCATTACTTAGTTTTTAAAGTTTTAAAGAAAGCCAAGATGGGTTTTCGAGACATGAGCAGTTTTTAAAATTAGCGTTTTCGGTGCTTCGAATTGAAAATTAAGGACGCAATAATTTTGGAAACATCAATTTGACTCTAAGTCTGCACTTTGGTCAAAATTGTTATTGCTGTTTTCAGGTAAACTAAATAAAACTAAATTTTTAAAAGTTGACCATTTTCAAAAATCCATTGTACAATAATATAAAGAAAAACTGAGATTGCCATTAAGTTAGGAATGACCACATTACCTTAGAAATTAATTTTTGTTACAATCGTGATCGTTTTCGAGATATGTCGAAATTTCAAAAGTATCTTTATTCGAATTTTTAGCCAAAAACTGGGTATGCAGTCATCGTAACCTCACTTACTTAAGCTTAAATATTAAATCTAGTTGACATCGTCAGAGCCGTTTTCGATCAAAACGAACTGGTACGAACATTTTACATTTGAATTACCATTAGTATTGAGGTTACCCTTGCAAAACAAATGCCCCCGAACTGTAAGCCCACAAGCTCCAAATCCGAAATATAGAAGGAAATCCGGGCAGCCATTTAGACTGTAGGCCTGTGGAAGGACAGGTAGACAGACGGACAAATTTTGCGACACTATCGTCGTAATGTCGGAATTGATTAACATCTCGAGTTCGAAAATTTGTACGAAAACAACATCTTGCTCTTACTTCGAAGAACGTTTTAGATAATCAATGACAATATAGGGCTTCAATTTCCATTTTTTTGGTGAACTTTGTTCGACAACTATAGTCCGCTCATGTTTAGGTGTTTAAGGAAGGAAAGTCTTTATATTCTTGAAGTAGTTTCAGGTATTCAAAAGGTTTGATAGACAGACAGAAATCTGTAAACTTTAAAATTCCAGTATCTCCGACAATTTGCCAACTGCCACAAAGCAACAAAAATTGTGAGAGAACGATGCGTCACTTCGCTGTGTTGCCTGATCCTCATGTCGCTTAGGTACAGCTTAATATAGAGTGACCTTAGCGTATGCCCATGCCCAGTTCAGATACATAGACTGCAACTTAGATGATCCGACATCCGAGATTTTCAAACTTAAAAATTTGACAAAATGTAGCCTTCCTCTGTCTTAAATGTTGGTTGAACTTACCGCCGAAAGGCAGAATGGCCAAATCAAATAACACGTTTTGGCAAAAAAAAAAAGACAATTAAATCCAGGCAAAATTTCAAAATGCCCAAGCGCAATGACATAACCCCAACATAAAAGAAAATCTCGTTTTGAAAAAAAAAAAAAAAAAAAAAAAAAAAAAAAAAAATGAAAGTCTTCTCCCACCAAAGCTGGAAAGATTTGTAGGTATTGCCGATCTTCAGCAGACGCCACACTTTGTAGGCATAGCTTGATGCGAAATTCTTTTAGCCGCATGTATTCCCCAGATGACCGCGTAAAACTTCATATAACCGCTTGTATGTAACAAATTAAAGCTGCCTATGCCAACACGTCGCGTCGGCGCGCCGTCCGTGTCAGTTCGCTCTAAATTCGAATCGAACAATCAAATTATACAACACCCATAAGCAATTTCAATTAAGTTTCTTTGGCTCGACTTAGGTTTCAATATCATCGATATCGTGAGCACCGATGACGTCGATACCAGTAATTTAGAGCTTAAATAGGTTCCTCATGCTCATGCTCACCGGTCTCGTCAACATAATCGTTTTCCGTTTCCTTTTCTTTATACGATTCGCCGGTTCCAGCCGGTTATTAACATTGTTTGACAAATAATTAGTTAAGTAATATACGAAGACACATTTCAATTTTAATTTGATTTGTCAGGGAGTAGCTATCTACCTGCGAAGTTCCATATTTGCATTCGTTTAGACTGGTGATTTGTTATGCAATTTTTGGAAGCCATCCATCTTCATTCAGTCCGTAAAATAGAAACTGTGCTGTCTGTTTGGTTAGTGGGTCATATTTTGGAGATCGTATTTACATTCGTTTACACATGCTATGAAAGATGTGGTACCCATTTACAAGTCCGATGATGGATTGATTTGACTTCAGATAAATCAGTTATAGTATGGTGCAACAATGGACAAGAGAACATGGTTACAGAGTGTATTTATTAATATAATTCGCAGAGGGTCACATCAATGCGGGATAGCTGTCATTAGCCGGGTCACATATTGGGAATATAACTATTTTTGAGTGGTTGTAGCAGTTTTCTTCAAAACAGAACACAAATGCCTTAATTCGAGTTGCCGGTTGCCGCCGGTCATTTCTGACCATAGTGTGAAATGTGATGTCACGATGAGGTGTCAGACACTGCCAATCAAATAAAACTTGAAACTTATAATTTACATATCGAAATGGAGTTTGATCGCAGGTGGCTTATTGCTTCAACAGTTTAGTACTTTTTTCTACAGATTTTGGAGCCCATAGCTGCCTTTTTTAAATTTGCTTTTTTCCTCACAATCAAACAATATACACTTATGGGCGTGTTTTTGTAGCATCAAGTGTTACAACTGATTGGAAATTTATTTGTCCGCTGAATTTTAATTTAACGTCTTCTTTCAAACTATTTTGCTTCATTCCACAATGATAGCAATTTTAATAAAACTTACTTATACGATTTTCTTGCATGACCCAAGATTACTTCTTCTAGTGCTCATGCTTCAATCATCAGTCATCATCATTTCCTTCCAAAGAGCAAATGTGTTTTCTTTGCATTGAATTGACCCAGATTTTCAGGGAAACTGTCTAAATTGTAGTCAGATTGGATTCAAATCGCTGAAGGTGCAGCATTTATTTTTGTTGGCCAACTTTGTATTCCCCAAGACAATTTTCATCACAAACGAGCTTCTGATTTTTCGGTCCGATTTGGACGATTTATTAATCTATAAATAAAAATGGTGTGACAAATGTATAGTAATTAATCAATTGAGAACGGCTGGGTCGATTTGGCTCAAACATTTTTGGCAGTTGTTCGTAATTGCAAGGAGAAGGTTCTTACGAAAGATTTTTTTTTTTTTTGGAAACCTTCCGGAAATATTTAAAATTGATTTTTTGTTTGGAATTTTGTGTACTATTGCTCCGGAATGGCTTTTCGAATGGAAAAATAGAAAATTCTTAGTGGAAAACTCGGAACATTCCGGTAAAACGCAAACAAATTTGAACATTTTGCATTTTCTCACATGTTTGAAATTTCGGATAATTTTGAAATTAATTACCTATGATAAAAGACGTTTCGCGCCCATAAACATTTACCGAAGCTCCTCGGCTCAAAGAAGCATAATATGTATGTAGTTTGAAAGAATTCAAATTTTAACGCCTAGCAAAGCAGGCTTGGGTCCGTTAGTTTTATATGAAAAGGTCGCCAGGACAACACAATCGCTCAAAAACCTTTCTTAGTCAAGTGCTTTAGATCTGCTGTCCCATACCTATAAAAAGGTGTTTTCAATAGAGACATACAAATTTTGTACTGCATTATGATCTTGCAAAGTCAAAACGTCAGTCAAGTCTTACATTAGCATCACGGTGAAACTAGAAATCATTAAACATTGCTAGTGTAATTCGGAGTCGGTGCGGTGGTTGCGCAGCTTCAAGACCGCTTACTCAAATTTTCGGATGTAATAATTGGCTGTGCGTGCTATAACCTATAATGGACAATTCTAGTCAACATATTCACTATTGAAAATTCCTGTGTCAGTGAGAAAACGTGCCTTAGTTGAAGATGAGCCAAATTATTCGATTTCAAGTCGCAATTGGGAATCTATGTCGAATTTTCCTTAGATGTCTCGTCCTTACCATTACAAGATCAAATCAACACAAGAACGAAACCACGAAACTTCCGATTAGATTCTGCGAAGATTGGACAACAAAAATTGTATTTTTGTTCAAAACATCAGAGTTTTTAGTCGAAAAATCATCTTTGTCTAGAATAAAAATGTTTTATCCTGAAGCACATGTTAATTTGTCGCTCTATTAAATTGACAAAGGTTAGCGCGTCGCATATGGGTTTGGAGGTTCTCAATCTATAGCTTTTCTTGTTGTATCCACCCAGCTTTGGGCTTCATTGTTTACGTATATGTTTTTGCCGATCATGCCCTAAAAAAAATTTCGTTCTATAAAGGCGGCCATTTTGTCAGCTGTCAAGTGATTTATTTTAAGTTTGGTTTGGCATTTCAACATGAATAGATTGACGCCTGAACAACGCTTCCAAATTGTGGAAATTTATTTGGAAAACCATGGTCATTGAAATTTGGACCTCCAGATTAGACTACGTTCGAGCCAGCCGTGGGCGGTCGGTCATATGCCAGAAATGTTTTTGAAAATCTTAGCTGTATTGCCACTCCGTGTTTTAAAATACTGCCCAAAGCACATCAATGTACAAAATTTTAAAACTTTAGCTCTGAGAGCTCACATATCAGTAGTTAGTGTGCTGGAGTTCGATCCCGGAAAACCCCAAAATATAACTTTTTTCACTCCACCACCTCTCTTGCGAAAGTCTGCCAAGTATCCAAAAGAGCTCTTCAATTCAGCCGTTCGGACGGCATACAATTTTAGGTCGATCGGATTTGTCGCCAAAATAAAAACTTACACAAATCAGGGTTTGAATTTCCGCATCCGTGATCGACTAAATTTGTTTTTGTTTTGCTTCTAAAATCCACAAAATTCTGTGACGTATGGCTCGTTCACGGATGCGGTAATTCGACCCCAGATCGTTGGGAGAAACTACGGGTCTTGGGTACACGAACCTTTTCCGCCAACAATTAATTATTTTTCTAGCTGCTAGATATAGCGTTTTGAATGTCGTTTATTTTTGTATGCTAGGTGCCACGCCCATTTTTTGTTACCACTCGTGTTTCTTGGCTAAAAAAAAACTCGTCTTTAGCGTTTAAAAGAGTGAGCTCAAAATTGTTTTATTAACCTTTATATCCTTTTATTTATCAAAGGAAATTTTTTACTTCTAAGGACAGTCTCTCTTTCTCAATTATTCTTTCTCAACTCCTATATTATTTAAGCTGAGTTGAATAGATTTTCTTCCTTGTTCATGGGTATCGTGGTGTTGGAAGTCATACAGTTTCTGACACTTGTGTATCTCTTCATCTTTGTGCTAATTTTAACCGAGGGCCTCGTCGTTCTATTCACTTTCTACTGAATTTTTATTGGGGTGTTATTGTTGGTGTTCCGAGATATACAATATACATATTTGACTAAAATTTGGCTACACACAGCCGACTTCCACAATTTTCTACGTCCGACTGTTTCACATCTAAAATTTTCTTTTCAATTAAAGTTCATCATAAAACCCCATATATACATTTCAATAATTAGAGGGTGAATTATTGAAATGTTTTGTGGGTCGAATCTATTCATTGACAGACGACTTTCCCAAAAATTGGAAACCATATGCTATACCTCGAAATCAGAACCAACAAATCGTATTTCAACATTTTCATTTAGGAAATTGTTGGGTGGAAATTGGAAGCCTTCAAGAGGTAATCTTCTTTATTAAATTAAGGGACCAACATATAAGTTTCCCTTCTATTTCAGTTTTAAATTGCACCAGCCTAGGCCTATTACAGACGTCAAACTATTTACTATTACAAGGGGATGTTGGACCTCGTTGCATCTGTGATGCACGTCCAAAAAGAAACTGGATCAATAAAACCACAGAATTTCAATTACCACGATATACCAGCTGCAATAAAACCCTCCCTCATAAACGTGCCAGACTACCTTAAAACTGTATTGACAACATAATCCGCTTTGCGAGTTCACTACTTCCACCCGTCATCGTAAACCTTCGTCGGATCATTTCACACCGAGCACAGAAGGTAATAAAACTACAAAGCACGTTTCAATTTCACCGTGCGCAGTAAATTCCCACAGAAAAAAAAAAACAAAACGATTTACATGTCACATCGTTATGGCATACCGAACCGTCGCATATTTGACACTCTCACTTAGTCAATCAAAATGCCATATGCGAAAGCGGAACACCGTGAAAATAAAATAAAATTTAATTAATCTTGACGAAGATAATAAGAGTAACTAGGTAATAGGTTAAAAAAGAAATATGACCAACTATTCAAATCTTTGCAAACATTATGTATATTTAAGACCAAACGCTGTGTAGAAACTTGAAGAAACATTTTCGCAAATCTCTTTTGAGATTATACAACACCGTGATGAATAAACATAATTAAAAATAAAAAAAATATTTAAGAATCACAATGTGAGCTTTATTTGTTGGCTAAAATTGGCTAAAATTCAAGCGACACGAAATGTAATTTGCAATTTGCAATTAATTTGATTAGACTAAAGTTAGTGCTGATCATACTTAAGCATTAGGTTGGGATTAGCGGAGGCATTCAGTCTGGGAATTGGTCTACCACAGTGCGCTTGTGTAACGCGGTGAAGCAAAGGAATCCTAACAAAAAGGATATTGTTCCTTTGAAGTAAACATGTCGGTCGAAGGCTGGCTCCGTTGTCGACCTTAAGTGGTTGTGATTAAGTGTTGATATCATGAGATTGCTTATGGAGGATGCAGACAATTCAAAGGTTACATAAAATAATACATACGTAGAAGGATAATTAAAATTAATTTCTGTTCGTTCTCTAGTTAAATTAAATGAGGTGTATTAAGTGTATGAGAAACTTAACTAGGGAATCCCTTTAAAAAATGTTCTATACTATTCCTGAACAGGGTTTAAATCTTGCGATAGATTTTTCTTGCTACATTAGTTAACTCAGTGCACTATGGTTAGTCGGTTGGACTACTTAGCTAAAGGGGGATAAAGGATAAACACAGGAAAAAGACACAAATTATAACTAAAGGTGTCTTCGAAAGCCCAGAACTGCCCAGATAAAGTCTAAAATTTTGCGTTTTTCATGACTCAAAACGGAAAAGGATCCTTCCATTCGTCCTACGGTCGTCCTATGTGGACCTGTTGTGCCCATTTTCGTCTTCTTAATAAATAAAAAGGGTCAATGTTCGTGTAGTGGCGGTTTTTTTTTAAATTCAAGAGATTGTTCTAGTTATTCCCAGTTTTAAGAAACAGAGTTGTTTGAATGAAATCTTGATCATCAGTTACTTCTGTCTGGATGGCAGTATTGATCTCGAAAACAATCCATTTGAGATGTGGTTTTTATTTTTCTTTAATATTTCTCAAAATTCTGTAGGTATGCTTATTAATGGAGTCGTTAAGCAGGTCTGCCTACACCTTTAAAAAAAAAACAGTGCCACTCCGGGAGTGCCGAAAGAAGTGAAAACAATTACGTGCATATTTTTTGAATCGTCCGAAAAAATAAAAAAACAACAAACGAAAACAGACACAATGGGCCTTACCAATAAACATTTTTAGTTTCGACTCGAAGTTGTAGTAGTTCACAGTGGCTATATTTTGTATACAAATTTCGCAATTGTGAGCTTCAGTAAATTTAAAGTCGAGACTAAAATTTGTAATTAGTACGGCACATTAATTGTAGGAACAAAAATATCTTAATTTATTTCTAAAAGTGAATATTTCTCAGTTTATTCCTCTATTTATATGTTGATTACATTAGTTATTAACCATTTTGTAAAATACATGTTTTCGTGGTGAAATAAAAAAACAAATTTAAACTGTTGGAACGCATCCATCAGCTGACAGGAACACTCCAAATATCCTACTTTTAGTCAGTATTTTTTCCCATGGGGCGTGGACATTTATCCCTTTTTACCGAACTCAAATTCCCTCGATTTGTTAATGGAAAAATTTTTCTTTTCAAAGCAAAATTTGTATTTTTAGGAAAGAAGTTGACATTTAATAAACCTACAACAGTATAAAAATCGCAGTTTTTAACATCATAATGATTATTCTTGGTACTGGAAACTTTTTTACTAAAAGTTAAATCCCTTTTGTTATGGACATTTAGTTTGTAGCAATGTAGTTGAAAGGTTTTTAGATTCCTAATATTTCCTAAATTTTGACGCTTTATTTCTGTTCTGCACGGATGGTTTTTCGGGCATCAAAATTTCTACAAAAGGGCAGAAACACCACGATGTAGGATGACATCTAAGTGTCAGTATTTCATTATACGCCCTCAAATTAGAATTTAGTTTTTTTTTTTGCTGCATCACACTTAATTCCACGTAGTTATTTTTTTTCACAATTTGATAGTGGAATTTCATAGTGGGTAGCATAAACTAAATATTAAAGAGACCGCCAGCTCCCGCGCACGTACCCAATTCCACCGCAAATATCTTTAGAATAATAGATTTGGATTTGTTCGGCATTATGTCACTGTATTATTGAAAGCCATAAATTCATTATATTCGCTAGCCCATCCATAATTTCCCCATTATCACCGTAAAGATTAAAATTTATTTATTGTGGTTATATTTTTTTTTTATATTTCCCTAATAAATATCTTATAAGCCAGTTAATCAGAAACCGCAAGCCAATAACATAAATCAACAAACAAATTCAAAGCCAAGCATTAACTCATAAGGTTAAGAGTTAATTAAATCCAGACTCTTTGGCTCGACTGAAGAATTTAAAACTAATAATGATCGAAAAATCTCCGTCCAAAGTCTTTGGCTAAAGAGGTGAAAGTTATTTTATGAACTTGAAAGAAAGATGAACATAGTGATATGAATTGCATATCCAAAGTGTTATTAAAAAACGAGCTGCAGATTATACGTTAGACTCAAGTAATGTGTGTTTACTGTTCCATTTGACAATAGCCTTTATGGTAATGACCGCATTTGCATATAACTACCGAAGACTCTGGCGTAAATGATGACTCGCTCGAAGCGTGCGCATTTTTTATTTGCTTCCATTTACAATGTACTGTGAAAGTACACTTATCAGCTGCAGTGGAAGCTACAGACGCATCTATACCGACTGTAACTAGACAAATAACGTTTAGCGAGTACGTCTAGTTGAACTCTTGATCCCGAAACGCACTTCTACAGGCTCAATGGTGATGACTGCATTTTGCGTTTACTTGTAGGGAGAGTACGCGTTAATTCGCTTATTATCATGGAAAATGCAACCGACAGTTGCCAGTTGAAAGGTGACGAAATTTATGATTGAGAAATTATAAATAAATGTTTTCACATCTTTCAAAAATAAAGGTTATAAGCAGACTTGAAAGAGCTTCAGCTTAAGCTAAGACCTACAACGTTCTGCAAAAATTTAGAATAGAAAATATAACTACGTAGAAGATTGAATTTATCTTTACGAAATGCAATGCCAAAACTAAGTGAGTTTGCGAAAGAGCTCAAAAGCTGACCTACGTGAAGTTAGCCCGCACTTTTTCTAGAATGAAAAACGTGAAATGCAGTTCGATAGACATTCGTTTGTAGTTGTTCGTAGTGAAATTTTTTTCGTTTGTAGTTCAACCGTTAGAAAGTTAGAAGCATTAGAAAAAAATTTCAGCCCGCACTTTTGGCTTTTTGAAATAAAAACTAGCCAGGTGCATTCGAAATCGTTTGTAGTTGTTTGTAGTGAAATTCTTTTTTAACAGAAATGTCTTATTTCCGAGATATAAGGACATTTGTGTTTGCACCTGTAACTCCGAATTTACAAAAAAGAGAAATAATTTAAAACCACTGGTGCATAAAGCATATCCTAACTTTAATAACTGCATTTAAAATTTCTGAATTCACTTAAGCGTTACTTAATAAAAAGCAATCAAAGTCAAAAAACGCATCCCTGTAGAGTTGCATCCATATATGGGCTTCCCAACAACAACAAAACAACGGTAAACACATTTTCGCAAAGCACTCATCTGTACCCATCGACATGAGTCACTACTTGTCAATTAGCAACAACAACCAATCAATAAACCCCGATTTTATCCAACAATTTTTTCTATTCCTTCGAATAACATTAAAACCTAACACCTTTGAAACAATTTATAACAACAAAAATGCAATTTCTGCAAAGCCTGTATTCCTGACTATCTAATCCAATTCAAATTTTGTGATTTTATCACAAAGAAAAAAAAATAGATGAAACTTAAGCGAACACTACTTCGTCATATAAACTCATATCCATATTTCAGTTATTAAGCAACTCAAAATAGTGAAATCTATTTTTTTCTAATGCTTTCTGTTAGATGTATCTAATGGAGCAAAAAAAAATTACCTCTTATCAATAGATAACGATTTATTGAAAATTTAAGAAAATGGTTGAAATCGTCGTTGCAGACTGATTTAAGGGGACGGATATTACAAATGCTGGACAACTACAAACGACAAAAACTAGTTGGTTGTTAGAAAGCATGTGTGCTCTATCTAATAAAACCTTAAATGTCGAAATTGACCAAACCAAAAAGAATTTATAAGCAATTTAAGCAGGCGATATAAGACCGCGTTATCTTCGAAACGGTACATTGCCGAGTGATGAAATTTCATATTTCAACAGTTTTTCACCTCACCAATCTAATAAAATAAAAATTGTATCAATCGGCCTAACGGTTTACGATTTATGTGGAATTTAAGCGAAATTGCAGCTTAATTTTTTTTGTGAAGTTAGCCCGCACTTTTTCTAGAATGAAAAACTGAGTTTGCAGTTCGATAGGCATTCGTTTGTAGTTGTTTGTAGTGAAATTTTTTTCGTTTGTAGTTCAACCGTTAGAAAGTTAGAACCATTTAAAAAAAAAATTTCAATCCCTTAAAACCTTGTTATCTCCGAAACCGTGGCAAGCAGAGCGATGAAATTTTCTGTGTCGAAAGTGTTTGCCATTACTAATCTAATAAAATTCAAATTATACCAATCGGCCTAACGGTTTATGATTTATTTGAAATTTAAGCAAAATTTTTGCTTCCAACTTAAGGTCCCCATAACTCAAAAACTGTTGAACTACAAACGATGAAACTTTGCATTCCTATTCTCTGAACCATTTTCTACCTATGATATCAAATAGAAGACAGCCCGCATTACTGGACACTTTTTATTCGCAATTTAAGGGGAGCCTATAATGGTCTAAATTGACCCATTTTTAAGCGATCCTCTATTTCCATTGCTAATGAGTTACGAAGGGTGGAATGATTTTTTTTTTAATCCAACAACCCACCCCCTTCTAACAAAATCATAAAAAATTCATTTCCACTGCACTCCAGTGCAAAATATCTAATCGGGTAAAAATGGGTTAATTTAGACCATTATAGGCTCCCCTTAAATTGCGAATAAAAAGTGTCCAGTAATGCGGGCTGTCTTCTATTTGATATCATAGGTAGAAAATGGTTCAGAGAATAGGAATGCAAAGTTTCATCGTTTGTAGTTCAACAGTTTTTGAGTTATGGGGACCTTAAGTTGGAAGCAAAAATTTTGCTTAAATTTCAAATAAATCATAAACCGTTAGGCCGATTGGTATAATTTGAATTTTATTAGATTAGTAATGGCAAACACTTTCGACACAGAAAATTTCATCGCTCTGCTTGCCACGGTTTCGGAGATAACAAGGTTTTAAGGGATTGAAATTTTTTTTTTAAATGGTTCTAACTTTCTAACGGTTGAACTACAAACGAAAAAAATGTCACTACAAACAACTACAAACGAATGCCTATCGAACTGCAAACTCAGTTTTTCATTCTAGAAAAAGTGCGGGCTAACTTCACAAAAAAAATTAAGCTGCAATTTCGCTTAAATTCCACATAAATCGTAAACCGTTAGGCCGATTGATACAATTTTTATTTTATTAGATTGGTGAGGTGAAAAACTGTTGAAATATGAAATTTCATCACTCGGCAATGTACCGTTTCGAAGATAACGCGGTCTTATATCGCCTGCTTAAATTGCTTATAAATTCTTTTTGGTTTGGTCAATTTCGACATTTAAGGTTTTATTAGATAGAGCACACATGCTTTCTAACAACCAACTAGTTTTTGTCGTTTGTAGTTGTCCAGCATTTGTAATATCCGTCCCCTTAAATCAGTCTGCAACGACGATTTCAACCATTTTCTTAAATTTTCAATAAATCGTTATCTATTGATAAGAGGTAATTTTTTTTTGCTCCATTAGATACATCTAACAGAAAGCATTAGAAAAAAATAGATTTCACTATTTTGAGTTGCTTAATAACTGAAATATGGATATGAGTTTATATGACGAAGTAGTGTTCGCTTAAGTTTCATCTATTTTTTTTTCTTTGTGATAAAATCACAAAATTTGAATTGGATTAGATAGTCAGGAATACAGGCTTTGCAGAAATTGCATTTTTGTTGTTATAAATTGTTTCAAAGGTGTTAGGTTTTAATGTTATTCGAAGGAATAGAAAAAATTGTTGGATAAAATCGGGGTTTATTGATTGGTTGTTGTTGCTAATTGACAAGTAGTGACTCATGTCGATGGGTACAGATGAGTGCTTTGCGAAAATGTGTTTACCGTTGTTTTGTTGTTGTTGAGAAGCCCATATATGGATGCAACTCTACAGGGATGCGTTTTTTGACTTTGATTGCTTTTTATTAAGTAACGCTTAAGTGAATTCAGAAATTTTAAATGCAGTTATTTAAGTTAGGATATGCTTTATGCACCAGTGGTTTTAAATTATTTCTCTTTTTTGTAAATTCGGAGTTACAGGTGCAAACACAAATGTCCTTATATCTCGGAAATAAGACATTTCTGTTAAAAAAGAATTTCACTACAAACAACTACAAACGATTTCGAATGCACCTGGCTAGTTTTTATTTCAAAAAGCCAAAAGTGCGGGCTGAAATTTTTTTCTAATGCTTCTAACTTTCTAACGGTTGAACTACAAACGAAAAAAATTTCACTACAAACAACTACAAACGAATGTCTATCGAACTGCATTTCACGTTTTTCATTCTAGAAAAAGTGCGGGCTAACTTCACGTAGGTCAAAAGCTGGTCTTGTCAAAACTGGCAACTTTCATCTTCTACCAATTACCGACAAACCAACGTTTACAATAATGTTTGAAAAATAGTTCTCATATTTAACTAATATGTTTTCAAATGTCATTTAAAGGCAAAATAAGATCATATTTATACTCATGAAGAACGGCTAGGCCCAGACTGCAGTTCTTGATAATAGTGTTAACATTGGGTGCAATAATTTCCAATATATTATTTAAGTGTCCAAAAGTACCGGCACAAAAATCACGTCTCGTATTGAGTCCTATAAGAGCGTGGAAAACGTAGACGCAGAAAAATTGATCAAAAAAAATTTACTCTGTTAAAACAAAACTGGGTTAAAATTAACTAAGTCTCAGTCGAAAACAAATGAGTAATTTTTGTTAAAAAGGTTAAATACATGCTGTTAAAAATACCACACTCAATTGTTGTTATCAATAATTAATTTGCTGTATTAATATTTACAAAACAGTCTGATTTCCCTGTATGGTTAAATTCAAACATGTATCTTGGTTAAGAAAAACCTACTAAATTTGGGGTTCTATCACACTGATGTGCTACACATGTAAAATTAGCCAAACTAATGTAACCAGTAACCACCGGGTACTGGTCTTGTCCGTCCGGGCATGACTTGCTAAACTTATAAGCGCGAGTGTTGAACACGAAGAAAATAGCAACACTATAATGCTCTGTCGAAAAGACTGCCTGATCGAGACTCAGAGGTCTTACATGAGCTCCTCAGAAAGAGGACATACAGCGAATGAATCCGCGAGTTTGGATCAACGGTGGTGTCAACAGTCAAGATGGCAGATACCTTGCATGAGCTACTCTGACATATTTGGAGCTAAGGTCAGTAAGGATTTTCAGCACTAGTCAGGGTGCTGAAATAGAGATGGTGGCGGATGAACCCTTTATGGGCCAACGGCAGCACTCATATCCCCGAAGTGGGTTACTGACAACGGAATTTCCGACCCGATGTCCTAGGGTGAATTTAGGGCCTGGTCCTCCAGGTTGGGGGTTGTGCGTGGGGTTAACTACCCAACCACGGAAAAAAACAAATGGTTACGAAGCAACCAAGAGCCTCGGATAAGGATGGAATCACTGTTGACGACCCTGCAAAACGGAAAAAGGACAATGACTTTCAGATTTGCACGTGGAATGTTCGAACCCTGAACAGTCCGCGTGCAGCCGAACAATTAGCGGAGGCCCTAGACTGCTACAATGCAGACATCACCGCCATCCAGGAAGTGCGGTGGGATGGGCCGGGCAAAAGAAGGATGAAAAACTGTGACATCTACTACGGTGATTGCTACAGGGAACAGAAACAGCGTCTATTTGGATGCGGATTCGTTGTAAGCGGCAGACTTAGGCAAGAAGTCTTGAGCTTTCGACACGTCAGTGAACGTCTTACAACTATCCGCATCAAGGCTAAATTCGCTAACATCAGCCTAATATGCGCTCACGCCCCCACAGAAGATAAAGACGATGCTACCAAAGAATGTTTCTACGAGCTCCTCGACAAAACATACGAGCAATGTCCTAGGTATGACGTTAAAATTATCTTAGGTGATTTTAATGGCAAAATAGGAAAGGAAGACATCTATGGTAGCACAATTGGAAAGCACAGCCTACACGACACCACGTCTGGGAACGGACTTAGACTAATTGACTTTGCTGCGGGGCATAATGTTTCTATAGCTAGCACACGGTTTCCACACCTCAACATTCACAAAGGAACATGGCGGTCACCGGATCATCAAACCATCAATCAAATTGACCATGTTGCGATCGACGCAAGGCACTCCTCCAGTATTCTAGATGTCCGAACTTTCCGAGCGGCCAACATAGACTCGGACCACTACCTTGTTGTAGCCAAAGTTACGAATGCGGATATCCCAGACGCCACAACAACGGGAAAATGCTGTGAGGAGATTCAACGTTGAACGGCTACAAACGCAACAAACCGCCAGAACCTTTGCCGATCGTGTATCCCTCAACCTCTCGAGAAGTCCTGTACGGCCAGCATCAAGTGCTGAAGACCAGTGGCATCGCTGCCAAGAAGCCATCAGGAACGCCGCAACTGATGTGCTTGGTTTCACCAAACCACCCCCACGAAACCCCTGGTTCGATGAAGAATGCCGGCAAGCACATGCAGCAAAACAGCATGCCTACGAAGCGGCGCTGCACAGAAGGACGAGGGCGGCTCGTCAGCTCTACGAGCAAAAGAGGAGGGAAGAACACCGGCTTCTCCGGAAGAAAAAGAAAGAGCATGAGAAGCGCGCGATCGAGGAAATAGAGAGGTGTTACTCCAGGAACAATGTTCGGAAGTTTTACCAAAGGGTGAAAAGGACGTGTCATGGCAACAAAACCCGAGCAGAAACCTGTCGAGACGAACAAGGAAACCTTGTAGTGGAATCACAGTCGGTGCTGAGGACATGGAAAAACCATTTCTGCAGACTGTTAAACGGCGAAGACGACATCAATTCCGCTGTCAGGCAGATTGAACCATTCAACCTGGACGATGAAAGCCAAGACTTCCGTCCACCTGACCTAAATGAAGTGAGGATAGCAATATCCAAGCTGAAATCCAACAAAGCTGCCGGACCAGACGGCTTACCTGCCGAGCTTTTCAAGGCAGCGGGAGATGATTTGGTAGAGTGCATACACCAACTCGTCTCCAAGATTTGGTTAGAGGAAAGTATGCCTGATGAATGGAACCTCAGCATTGTCTGCCCGATCCACAAGAAAGGAGACCCTCTAAACTGCGCCAACTATAGAGGCATCAGTCTCCTTAACATCGCGTATAAGATCCTTTCTGCCGTACTGTGTGATCGCCTGAAACCATATGTCAACGAACTGATTGGACCCTATCAGTGCGGTTTTAGGCCCGGTAAGTCCACAACAGACCAAATATTCACACTACGGCAGATCCTGGAGAAAACCCAAGAAGTCCAAGTCGATACCCACCACCTGTTTATCGATTTTAAGGCCGCATATGACAGCATTTATAGAGACGAGCTATATAGAGCCATGTCTAGTTTTGACATCCCTGCCAAACTTGTCAGATTGTGCAGAATGACGATGGAGAACGCTCGCTGCTCCATAAAGGTCGGAAACAATCTCACCGAGACCTTTGGTGTCAAAAAAGGATTTAGACAAGGTGACGCGCTGTCATGTGACTTTTTTAATATAATTCTTGAGAAGATTGTGCGAAACTCACAAGCCAACACCAGAGGCACAATCTTCCAGAAGTCTGTGCAACTACTTGCATACGCTGACGACATCGACATCATTGGCAGAACACAGCGAGCTGTCACTGGTGCGTTTGCAAGTATCAGTACAGAAGCGGCTAAAATGGGTTTAGTGGTGAATGAGGGCAAAACAAAATATATGCTGTCCACAAGAAGGGACACACAACACCGACGAATCGGACAGAACGTCACGATAGACAGCTATAACTTTGAGGTAGTTCGGGACTTTGTCTACCTCGGCTCCGCTATTAATTCTGAAAATGATATCACCTCAGAAATCAAGCGAAGAATCACACTTGCCAACCGCTGTTACTTTGGTCTAAGAAGGCAATTGATTAGTAAGACCTTGTCGAGAAATACTAAGGAGACCCTATATAAGACCCTCATCATCCCAGTCCTACTTTATGGTGCAGAAGCATGGACGTTATCAAAGGCGGATGAAGATCTCCTTGGTCGTTTCGAACGCAAAATTCTTCGAGTGATCTTTGGTCCCGTTTGCGTTGGCGGGCTCTGGAGGAGGAGATTTAACAACGAACTCTACGAGCTGTACAGCGACATCGACCTGGTCAGAAAAGTGCGCATCAGTCGACTAAGATGGCTAGGACATGTAGAGCGAATGGACACCAACGCTCCGGCCCGAAGAGTCTTCGACTCCAACCCGGAGGGACAACGCAGTAGAGGAAGACCTCGCCTTAGGTGGCGCGCGCAAGTGGAAGGGGACCTCAACCAACTTGGAGTGTGCAACTGGAGGCAGCTAGCCAAAGATCGCGCTAACTGGAGAGGCGTATTGGTTGAGGCCCAGGTCCACCCCGGACTGTAGCGCCACCTAAGTAAGTAAACAAGTAAGTAATGTAATATTAAAATCCAACAATCTCTCTGTTAAAAACAACCAATAAATGTTGATTGAATATAACCAACGACTGACTTGTTTTCAACCCTTTTAGTTGGTTAAATGCAACCAAGGAGGTTGAGTAATTTCAACAGAGCAAGTTGGTTAAATGCAACCAAGTAGGTTAGCTAATTACAACAGACTAAGTAAGTTCAATTCTATCAATTTGGTTAGATAATTTTTAAATAAGTTGGTTAAATTATAGCAAGTTGGTTCGCTAATAACAACAAAGTTAGTTGGTTAAATACAATCAAGTAGGTTGGTTAATTTCAACCAAGTGAATAGGTGGTTAAATTCCACCAACTCTATCGACTAATAGCAACATAATAAGTTGTTTAAATTCTACGGAGAAAAGCTGATTATTTTTTACTATAACCGAGTAAATTTCGGAGAGGAAACTGATAAATCGGTTATTTTCAACCCATTTTCCTTAAACAAGTTGACTCAGTTATTTACAATCAATTAACTCTGTAAGAGCTACATGAACAGTATTGCTCAGTTGTTATTAAGCGAACGTCTTTTGATTTTAAATAAGTGATTTTTCTGCGAGTACGTCAATCGTAGTAAAAACTAAGTTATGACCAGCGTTGGTATTAAATAAACATGTAAATAAACATTTAATACCAACACTGGTCATAACTTAGTTGTGTTTTTGGGTTTGTCAAATCGAAATTGTGGAATTTTAAATAATAAAAAAAAAAAAAATGTAAAGGAACTTCGTAAACGAACTTTTCATCCCAGACCAGAAACGCCCTTGAGTCAGTATGCGTGTGATCCGATACATTTTGTATACACGCATTTACCCTGGTTCTTACAATAGTATGATGAACTATGCATTCCTGGCATATGTTTCGTTTGGATTGTTAAAGAAGTCCAATGCAGCCGAAAGTACTCCCATAGGAGTATTGTACTACTTTCAACATCTCCGTACAACTGGTTTTTATCTTATACTCCCAGCAAAGTGCTATTTCAACCTTAATAAATTCAATTAACTTTGATTTTAATGCAAATTTGGCAGCACTTTTATCTTCCAAACTGTCGTCAAATTTTACTCCTGTTTATTAATTATTTCGGATTGATCTATTTTTAATTAAATATTGTAGGTTCTGGACGGAAATAAATTTCTAAATTTTCGTTCTGTACTCCCCCCAAAAAGTTATATTATGAATCGGCACTGGCAGCTAGTAACATTTTGAGCTCTGTTCTGCTTCATCCTATAGTACACACTGTATACTTTTCTCTCAATTTAAAATTTGCAAGTTGTGCATGTTCCAGCATTCACTTTGCTAAAAGTTCTAGAAACAAATCCAATCAATGAATTCATTAGCGATTTTCGTCAGATCACGTTCCCATCATATACCTAATTCCTGTCAGTTTCAAAAGGAAAAGCTCTTTTTGCAAAAAAAAAAAATAGCGTCTCACTCTCACACAAGCAATCGGATTGCACATTTCTGGAAACTCGGTTAAATTTGCTTATAATTGCTTCTGGAAATTTGAAATGTAAACACAAAAAGCTCTGAGCTTCCTTAGTTCAGATTTTGTTCATAGATGTTATATAAATATGCGTTTGTTTCAATGAATTTCGAGCTTTTCACTTTTTTGTACTTTTTCCCACTTTTGTTTCGACGAAGTTCAGGCTTAAGTTCGTATTTGGCATTTTATGGCGCTTGGCGAGTTCGAGCGGTGCATTAATAAGAATTTAATTATTATGTTGCAGAAACTACTTAACTATTGCTATTTATCAATTTCATTTCAATTTTCTTTGCTCAAATCAAATCTCTCCGTACTAATGAGTAGCTTGACCTTAAATTTTGTCTCTTTCATCTGTGATAAACCTTATAGAGGTATACCGCCTAACAAAATAAATCCGAAAACCAGCTTCACGGCAACACATTCAATTTGATTTAACTGAGCTGTCAATTCAATAGCTATTGTCAGATAAAAATTAAATTAAACAAAACATTTGACGAAGAACCAATAAACATTAGCAAATATGCGACTTAAATTTTACTCACACATACATTGACATGTCATCAGTCAGATAATTTAAGCCAACAAAATGATGACACACGAAATGTTTGGCTGAATGGGCGACATAAAAAATTCGTAATAACAAGATCGAAACGAAAGAGTTGAACAACGAACTTGCTTTTGTTGATTTTTCAACATTAGGCCTTTTTTATTTATAAATACAGATCATGTGGGTATAATAAAAAAGGCCTATTATATCTCGCCTTTCAGATATTGAGGGCACACACTACAAAATCAATTTTCTCAATCAATAATGTTGCATGACTTGTAACTCGACAGTGTTCAAGTTCAATGGCAACAAACACGAACACGAACAATTATGTGGTGTGAAAAGTCCGCGATAATAATTGATCGACGGACGGCATGGAAATCACTATAAGCTTCTTGTAATACTCTTGTCCAAGTGCGCCATGTAAGATATTGATAATCTCAACAACAAATCGGTGAGTTCAAATGCTAACGCGTGTAACAACCATATCGGTACATGAAGACAAAGATACGATGGCTATGTTTTTGCTTTTGCAATTGCAGATACAAATGTAGGTACATATTTCTCTTTCGTTTGGTGCCATAGGACGATATTGTAGAGTGCCACTGTGCGCGCACATACCTACAGCACACACTCGGTCATTGACGTTTTTACTGAAGCAAGAAAACCACCGTCTGTCGACGACGACGATATGCTGGATACTTATTTGAAGACTTTTTCTCTGATCAAAATCGTAACGAAATCGTTTTCTTTCTGTGGAATTGCTGGCACCACCGATATGTATCTTAACAAATGAGTTTTTGTTAAAATTATGCAATTCGTGCAGTAATTGCTTGTTAACAACTTGACCATTGAGTGAAACGCAGCGGACCTGCGATGTGAGAAATGTATTCTGTTGTAATATATGCTCGACACGAAAACTGGGCGGATGGACAGTTCATGCGAGGAGAACACGAAGGCGGAATATAGGCGCCAAATTAATTTTAATTGTACTGCATAGGTTTTAAACAGAAAAAAAAAATATTTTATGTATTAATGGGTATTCCTTCTTCTGGTTTCTTTGTTTGGAGGTTTCCGAGCGGAAGAGTTGGATTTGTGCGTTGCTTGTGTAATGCATATGCGTGAAGATATTTTTTTGGTGTTTCTTTAGGTATTCAGTAGATCGATGAAGGGTATTCCTTCAAAGAAAATTGTCTTTCTGCAAAAACAGCCAAGATATGCAGGGCAATACATATCCAACAGGAAGTGCGTGGAAACCCGATGAAGATGGAAATGGAATAGAACTCGCAGGAGGCGCGTTGTTTTCATTGAAATTTATGTTCAGAGACAACCACATCATAGATCGACTCCGGTGAGGAGCAAATATCACGAAACAATTCCTTTGAAAACAAAAAGGAAATTAAATTCAAACGCATGCCATACGGAAATTATTTTTGATATTAAAACCGAGAGCTGAAATTCTGTAAATTTGAAGCAAACCGCATATGGGTAGGAATTATCGAAATGCGCTTGGTAAAAACGACTCTTTCTCAGACGCTCTTGCTTATGGCACTTGGAATGGAAATGTTGTATCCCAGCTCCATTACAGGGTCGAGGTGGATCCAAATGTTGTATCCCAGCTACATTACAGGGTCGAGGTGGATCCAAATCGGACATCTTATTTTGAAACCAAGCTATTGTAAAAAGTGTACACCCTACAGTCTTGGCGGCTTTCAAAGAGTACGGGTCAGAGCAATGCCACTGCTATTTTCGGTTAATGGTGGTTTTGCTCTGTAAAAGGTTTCACGACGCGAATTGAATGCAGCTCACAATTTGTGTTTAACCAAATTGATTTCATTGTTACAGGTACAACTGCACACTCGTCACGTAAATTGACACTCCAAACATTCAAATTGAAAACGTATTTTTTTAAATTTAAATTAAAGAACAAAGCGTCATACACGCAGAAACTTTAACCGCAACCGGTGAGTGCGATTATTGCTCGTTTAAAATTAACTAAGTAACTGCAGAAAATAAACGAGTAGTTGCTAAAAACTAGCGCGTTTAAAAATTTAAATGCATACTGTTAAAAATTACACATACTTTACCAATTGGTAGATATCAACCATGTTTATAGATTAATATCAACCAAACTGTTTTATTTTGGTGTTTTGTTAAAATCTAATGAGTACATTAGTTGAAAACAACATAGAAGTCTTAACACAACGATTGGTTATTAATAACCGTTCTTCTTATCAATTTTTAACCCATTCAATGTATGTTAAAATCTAACATCCTCTCTCTTAAAAACAACCAATAAGTCTTGTTTAAACAACAAACCACTGGGTTGTTTCTAACCGCTTTACTTGTGAAAATTTAACCCATTTAATGTTAGTTCAAGTCTAACAACCACTCTGTTCAAACAATTAATAAACAAACCACTGGTCAAAATCTAACCCGTTCAATGTTTGTTAAATTCAACTAAAAGGATTGACTAATAACAACAGAGGAACTTCGTTAAATTCAACCAAGTTAATTTGTTATTTACGACCGCGAAAATTTGGAGGGGACTTTGACAAATCGGTTATTTTTAACCGTGTTTTGTTAAACAAGTTGAAGCGGTTATTTATAATCCACTAACTCTGTAGGAGCTATTTTAACAGTATTAATTAGTAGTTTTCAACCGAAAGTTGATTGATTTTAAATAAGTTAATTTTCTGCGTGTCTCAGGTTCACCCCGAACTTTTAGCGCCACCTAAGTACTAAGTAATGCGTATAGTCTATTGCACGCAGAGAAGCTCAGCAAATATTTTTGTGGAGGTTTCATCGAAAACAGTTTATTAATTACCGTGGTTACTCTATATTGATATGTATCCCAACGCAGAACCGTAAAAAAAAACTCTATCAATCTTGACTTTTCAAAAGTTATAAGACAACATAAACAGCCTAAAATGTCCCACGTTGATGTAGATGTTCCCTCAGCTTATCCAGTCATTGGAAACTTTCCACTTTTCTGTCAAAACATTTGTTCTCTCAGTTTTCTTAGTTGGAAAAAAATGTGCTAAAGAGTTTTGGAAAAAATGCCAAAATCATCGGCATTTGTGTCAAAATATTTGGGCAATTTTTTCTAGAAAAAAATTCCATAACTTAGTTTTGGAGATTCTTGGGCTCTTTTAAATTAGATTTTTTTTCCGTAATAGATACATAGAAATTAGTATTGACAAATGTCACGAAACTTCAAAAATTGCAGCTCACCAACACATTCTCAACAAAAAAAAATAAAATGAACCACTTCCGCTGTGGGCAATGTTGCTGTTAGCGTTAATAGAATTTTAAACGTTAAATTTGAAATTATTCATTGAGTGTGGATAGTATTTTTTTCAGGAATAAGTGTACTTTTGATTAAAATATTAGTGAAAAATCAACAATATAGATTGGTTTAGGGAAAATAAAAATATTTCGAGCAATTTTTCTTCAATTATTTAAGAAAATTTTTTTCATGAAATCGAAGTCTGTCCCAATATGTTCCTAGTATATAAAACATCCCACTGAAATAGTTTTATTAGACAAACAAATTTGCTTTTTAAGAATATGTATAAATAATAACAAGCCACCAGAGTTGTAAAAAAAATCTATCTTTTCAGAATACTGCAGTCATTTGATTAAAAAGTAAAATTTTGAAATACAGTCGAACTTCGATAACTCGAACCACCACTTGCCACAAAAAAAATTCGAGTTATCAAGACTTCGAGTTATCAAGTAAAATACAAAATTGATTCTCTAAACAACTAACAATATCTACACACTCCACTGTTTATACGAATCTTCAACTCTGTGTTTTGTTTTGTCTTCCTCTTATTTTTTTCAATAATTCAAAAAAATATAGCAACCTGGAAGAAATTTGAAAATGTTTACTCAAACATACGAAAATTACGATTTTCTACACGGTATGTATTGTATAAGGAACATTCAAACTCAGTGCCCCCGAAAGCGATGCATTATAAAACGAACTTGTTAAAACACGCAGAATTACGGAATTCCCCTTCAGAATTTGGGATTTCCCCCTTTAGAATTCGACTTATCGAAGGTGACGCCAAATAATCTCTTCGAGTTATCAAGACATTCGAGTTATAGAAGTTCGAGTTATCAAATACAAATTACATGCAAATTTTAGTGTTGGCGCTATTGCCAACCAATTTTATTTGAGTTATTAAATATTCGAGTTATCGAAGTTCGACTTATCGAAGTTCGACTGTATTTTTACCTAAAATCAAAGTCAAAAGATTGCAATACTTTTTGATAGCTTAAATTCTTTGAATTCTTTTTCTATATTGTATTGCAGTCTTTTGAAAAAAAAAAATAATTTTAAATCAGCATATTTAACAAAAAGTAAATTTATTTCCAAACAATAAAAACATTACAAATACATAGAACATAGGATATGGTATCATTTTCAAAATTGTTTATACCGACTTTATCTGCTTTTTTTGAGCACTGACATCTACTCGTATAGCTACGAACAAAATTAACTCTCTTTTTTTATTACTTTGAAATTCCGACCACAAATAGCAATCACGTCCAGTTGATCATTTTCTTGTTTCCTTTCACTCTGTTCAAACAATTAATAAACAAACCACTGGTGAAAATCTAACCCGTTCAATGTTTGTTAAATTCAACTAAAATGATTGACTAATAACAACAGAGGAACTTCGTTAAATTCAACCAAGTTGTAGGTATTTCTTCGTCTGGTGAGCTACTCTCAAGCCTTCTTATTTTACTTGCTCGCATTTACACAGCGAGAAGATCTTTAAGAATTTTGTGTGCAGTTTTCAAAAAAGAAGCATTTTAATTCCCTAATTAAAAAATTAGCTAGTAAAATCGGTTTCTTTCGAAGAATAAGAAAGAAAATTAGCATTTCAATGGTATAATACCATAATTAGACCCCATCTAGAGTATTGCCCAACAATACTGTTACTTGGATCTGTTGGTATTCATGAAAAATTGCAAAACAGAGCTATGCGGTCTATACATAGATGTAATATATATACATACTCCTATTATTTATATGTTGCAGACGCTAAATTGGCTTAATGTTAAACAGCGTATTATCATGAACTGTGTTTTTTATTTAAATACAGAATACACGTCAAAATTAAAAAAAAAATCATAGTTTCGGAGAAGACAACTAAAACTTATACCGTCAAAGAAAGCTAGGACGTCACGAACAACAGCGTCCGTATTAATTAATGGTCATTCATTAAGAGTAATAGAACATTTTTATTTTAAATAAACCAAGAAAGATTTGATACATCAATTTAGATTTTGGTTTGTTTTGAATTTTGAACAATTCTCTTATTTTTGTTCAACCAGCTAGTTCTTTTGAGAACAAACTTTAAGCAACTATACGTTTGATATCGAGGTTCGAATTTTGCTAATACGTATTTTTTTAATAATTTCTCAAAAGGAAGCGTAAAACCTGACCGATGGAACTTCAAGCTATACCATATATTTCGACACTCCGAATTAAAAAAAATGTATATCAAATATCACACACTAAGAAATCTATATTCAAAAAAACAATTGTCGTTTTTCTGTGTTTTTGAGTACTGTTCTACCTTGGATCCACTACGTACTACTTCTTATAAATTCATATTGACAACTTATTTCTTATTTTTCCAAAATTGTTTGTATGGGTATATTGAACTACATAACATATAATTTATTTTTAAATTTTTATATATAAACCTTTAGGTTAGGTTTAATTTTCCTTTATTTTTTTGTGGATGAACTGAAATAATTTATGTTACCTAATTAAAATAAGCTTTTCCTCTGAGATATTTTTTCTAATGAATACAAAATGTGTGTTAAAATAAAACAAATATTTCAAAACATGTAGTAAATGTGAGGTTTGTTTAAACAAATTTTTCATTCGAATTGAAAAATATCGTAAAGACGTTTAGGTGCATTAATGCGTACTACTTTCCGACCCATTCGAGTACCAGTTCCTACCGCAAGGAGAACGTTGCTTAACGGCAAGGGAGGGAACTCATTCCGAATGCAAATTAAAACTACGCATATATATGGAGTATGCATCTCCAAAGAGTTACAGAATTGAGATTATAATTTAATTTTAAGTCTCAAAGTCAGATAATACACATTGACCATATACATATGTATGCTTACATACTCAACATAAAATTCCAAAAATTTCACACAAAACATTCCTTGTTCTCTTTGCAGATTCCTGCACCAAGATTTTTTATAAAAAATATGGGACAGGAGATATCGCAACAAAATCAACGACAACACTGCACTAAAACCCTCAACGCAAAAAATTGCAAACATAATTTACAAAAACAAAAGGTTTGCAAGACCCCCAGCACCCACAGTTCATCGACTGACAGTTCGTCTGGCTATCAAACCACTTCGACAACATCGGGGAAAATTAAAGCTTTTCCCCTCTACGATCAGATATCGCCGCAATCATCGACATTGTCGCAGGACACAGGCAGTGGTCTTTACTACTCGTCATATTATAGCTCGTCGACGGGACGCTCCTCCCCATCGATAACATCATCGGTAATATCCACTGCATCGACAGCTGTGTCGAGCAAGTTGTCCAGCAAATCATTGGACAAACAGAAGAACTATCTGAATCATCATTTGTACATCAAGTCCTACTTGGACATCGTCGAGGAAGACGAAAAGGCGAAGGAGCACTTCCAACCCGCTCGTCCTGGCATTCGCAATTATACGCCGAAAATTTTAGTCGCCGACAAGAAGCGATCGACCAATAACGGCGGCAAAAAGGACGAAGCTTGGATTTGACAATTACTGAAAGATGGCGTTTGGAGCAGTGACGTCGCTGCTGGGAATGATTCCGATTCTGGCGATTGGAATAAACTTTTATCGCTACCAGAACGTGGATCCGGAAACAAGGGTGACGGAGGCCGAAAGTGTAAGTATAGTAAGGGGAAATTTTAAATATTTTTTCCAAAGTGCAATCTCTTTGACAGATAAGACGACAATACGACTTTGTTGTGATTGGAGGAGGGTCGGCCGGAGCGGTAGTCGCAAATAGGCTGTCTGAAATCAAGAACTGGACCGTTTTGCTGCTGGAGGCGGGCGGCGATGAAACGGAGATCTCGGATGTACCAGCCTTGGCGGGTTATCTCCAACTGTCGGACCTCGATTGGAAATATCAAACAACACCGTCAGTCAATAAGCAGTACTGTCAGGCGATGAAGGGGGATCGCTGCTTTTGGCCACGAGGAAAGGTCCTAGGCGGTTCGAGTGTGCTCAATGCAATGGTTTACGTGCGAGGCAGTAAGAATGACTACAACCACTGGGAGTCGCTGGGCAACCCCGGTTGGGGATATGAAGACGTTTTGAAGTACTTCCTGAAGTCGGAGGATGTTCGCAATCCGTATTTGGCGCAGACTGCTTACCACGAAACCGGTGGCTACCTCACTGTCCAGGAAGCTCCCTGGAGAACTCCACTTTCGATAGCGTTCCTCCAGGCCGGCATGGAACTGGGCTACGACGTAAGGGACATAAACGGCGAACAACAGACCGGTTTCATGTTGACTCAGTCTACCATCCGGCGAGGGTCCCGATGCAGCACAGCGAAGGCTTTTATTAGGCCAGTCCGAACAAGGAAGAACTTGGATATTCTGCTGCACGCTCAGGTGACGAAAGTTCTCTTAAACAAGGACAAACGAGCCGTAGGGGTGGAGTTCCTCAAGAACGGTAGAAAGAACATTGTCTTTGTGCGAAGGGAGGTCATTTCATCTGCCGGGGCCCTCAATAGCCCCCAGCTGTTGATGATGTCCGGTATAGGTCCAGCAAAACACCTCGAAGAGTTCGACATACCGGTCATAGCTGACCTGCCAGTTGGCGATAACCTGCAAGACCACGTGGGCCTGGGTGGGTTGACATTTGTTGTGGACGTCCCTGTGACGGTGACCAGAAACCGCTTTCAAAACATACCCGTGTCGATGGAGTACATTCTGCGCGAACGTGGCCCCATGACCTTCTCCGGCGTAGAAGGCGTCGCCTTTATCAACACAAAGTACCAGGACCCGGCAGTTGACTGGCCCGACATGCAGTTCCACTTCGCCCCAAGCTCCATAAACTCCGACGGTGGAGACCAAATACGGAAAATCCTTAACCTCCGCGACGGTTTTTTTAACACAGTCTACAAGCCGCTCCTGAACGCCGAAACATGGACCATTCTGCCGCTGCTACTCCGCCCGAAAAGCACCGGATGGGTTCGTCTCAACAGTAAGAATCCCCTGCAACAGCCCAAACTGATACCCAACTACTTTGCACATCAGGAGGACATCGACGTTCTTGTTGAGGGCATCAAAATCGCTGTTAACGTCTCAGCCACTCAGGCTTTCCAGCGTTTCGGCTCCCGACCTCATCACATACCGCTGCCCGGCTGCAGACACTTTGAGTTCATGTCGGACGAATATTGGGCGTGCTGCATTAAACAGTTCACGTTCACCATCTACCATCCGGTGGGTACGTGCAAGATGGGACCCAGCTGGGATATAACCGCTGTGGTTGATCCAAGGCTTAGGGTTTACGGAGTACAGGGACTGAGGGTCGTCGACGCCAGTATTATGCCAACCATTGTGAACGGAAATCCAAATGCACCCGTCATTATGATCGGCGAGAAGGCATCCGATATGATTAAGGAAGATTGGGGCGTAAGGACGCGTAAGGGGTAGGGGCTTTGATTGTAAGAAAATTATAACACTTTTGGCTAGTCAGGAACTATTTTTAGATAATTTGATAAGATGATGTGTCCTTTTTGTGAGCTAGATTTAAGTATATTGTACTACGGAATAAGTGCAATGATCTTGTATATAGCATAAGCTTAGTGGTAGCTGTATTTATTTGTGTATGAATAAACTACTTGACGAATGGTTGTGTTTTTTTTTTTTGATAAATCACAGGGACACTGGACAATACACCAATCGATTCGGTAACAAATTGTGACTCGAAAGATCGAAAGAGGTCTGGAAATGTACACAAGGGTAAATGAGGTTTAATTTGCTGTTGACAACCAGTGAAAAAAGGAACACTTCAGTTCGAAGAGCTTCTGGATTTCCAATTCAGAACGTTCACAGTCAAACTAGTTTGAATCTTTTTCATTTTGGATAGATAGAAAAATAAAGATCAGAACTTGTTTTATTTGATAATGTTTTACAGACCTTTGAACCTTCCTAAAGTTAGCTATAAAAACAAGTTCTCGAAGACGAAAGTTCAACAAGTTTAAATTAACCAATTGTCAAGGGGAATCTACCCAAATTCAGCGAGCTTTGTTAATTCTAGCCTTTCCCATTTACCTAAAGTTAACAATAAGGTTCTAAGGGATTTTTCGAAATCTCAAAAAGAAGCTCACAAGGAAATCTAAATAAATCAGATGTCAGATTTATGTTCTGTAAAAGGGATAAGCTACCGGAACGCAGCTTCTTTTCTTTCAACACATATTTGAATTAGTGTATGCAACAAATTATCAACCAAGTGTAGGCGAAGAAAAGCGTCGGTACTATGTTGGAAGCTTATTGAACTTGGTTAGAGATACGGCTTGTCCAAGCCACTAAGTGGTAACTGGTAAGTGTGGTACTTAGGGTCTAAGCTTCAACACAATTGTCACGGCAAAAATTTGGAATCGGAATAAAATTGTAGGTCGTCTCTGAGGAATAAAAACCCACCAGTAACACGAATGACTGCCAGTAATCCTTATGACCAATAGACATTTGGCCTAAGCAATTCACTTCAACAATTGACTATTACTTTGCTTACTTACTTACTTACTTAAGGTGGCGCTACAGTCCGGGGTGGACCTGGGCCTCAACCAACAAGCGTCTCCAGCCAGCACGATATTTGGCCAGCTGTCTCCAGTTTCGCACGCTAAGTTGGTTAAGGTCCCTTTCCACTTGCGTGCGCCACCTGAGTCGCGGTCTTCCTCTACTGCGCCGTCCCTCGGGTGTGGATTCGAAGATCTTCCGGGCTGGAGCATTCACGTCCATTCGCTCTACATGACCCAGCCACCGCAGTCGTTGGACCTTCACTCTTCTGGCTAGGTCGATGTCGCTGTACAGCCCGTACAGTTCGTCGTTGTATCTCCTCCTCCATTCACCGTCAATGCAGACGGGACCGAAAATTACTCGAAGAATTTTCCTCTCGAAGCAACCAAGAGTAACCTCATCCGCTTTTGATAGAGTCCATGCCTCTGCACCATAAAGAAGGACTGGGATGATTAAGGTCTTATAGAGGGTCACTTTAGTTGTTCAAGAGAGGGCTTTGCTACTCAATTGCTTTCTTAGCCCAAAGAAATAGCGATTGGCAAGAGTTATTCTTCGTTTAATCTCAGCGCTGGTGTCATTGTCTGAGTTCATAGCGGAGCCTAGGTAGACAAAGTCCTTTACCACCTCAAAGTTATATCTGTCTATTGAGATATTCTGACCAAGACGTCGGTGTTGGGTGTCCTTTCTTGATGACAACATATACTATTACTATTACTTTGCAGCCAATGAAATTTTCTGGGTCCATATAGCTATTTTCGGAACCGACACTTTTCTAACAAATAAACTACGTTTGAAAATTTTAATGTTATAAAATGGATGTCAGTAATGAAAGACTACGGCAAATTCCACATAAGGACCGAAACCTTGACAGATAATAATTGACTCAAAGAAATGATGGTTTTATTGGCTTTGTAAATAGCTTGACGTAGGAACAAAATCGGCTTTGATCACCATTCGGGAATAAAAGTCAGACTGATCTTACAAATGAGAGACAGAAAGCTTATGTATGACTTAATTTTCAGAACTTGATAAAAAGCAAACAAAAGGTTGTATTAAATTTGTCGCTTTTAAGAGCATTCTGCTATCGAATGAAATCTAACTTAGAAGCATAGAGCAATTTTATGGATGTCGGAAATGTTAGATGAATATTTAAAACTTTCAAGGTTTGAGTGGACTTTTTAATTAAATCTCACATAGGCTTATTGGTTTGTGTGTTGCACTACTAAGCGAGGGTTCCCAGGATCGATTCCCAAAAAAACTCAAATTCAAATTTCAGGCTTTTTACTCTGCACCACCTATCGCGAACGTCTGGCAAAAGTCTGAGAGTCATGAAAGAGCTCCTAAATTTGCCGTTTAGATTTGGCATAAAATTTTAGATCCCTTCCATTCATCCCAAAAATTAAAAACTCGCTCAAAACGAATGGTTAAGAGAAGCTAGGCCTAGGGTCCCCACGGAACCGTTGCGACAACTATTTATTTATTTAATTTATGTTAAAAACATTATGGACATACTTTTAAGAGGCTCTCCTTATAGGAGATGTAATATACGATGATAATGATATATGTGAAATCTGCAAGCGAACAATTTCAGTCTGGTTCCGGTCGTAAAAGTACCTATACGATGGATAATTTGTTAGAATTTTTTTGTTAAGAAAGTTGTATCTACGTCGAGGTTTAATGTTTTTTTCTAGAAGCCTAGAATGTATACAATAAAATGTTTGTCTTCAATAGAGGATAGAGGAACCGAGGTTAAAATTCTGACAACCATGTGAGAGAGTTATTTTTTGGGAGGATTCGACGGAATTTTATGTCGAAAGACCGTATTGAAAGGATTTGCCAGGGCAGTACTCTCAAATGTCTGTCAGATGAGCGCAAGAAGTGACGCAGCTTAAGATTAGGGTTGTAAATGTCCAGCATTTTAACCTCAGGGACTGCAAATACTAAGTGTAGATAGTTAAATTACCTCGATTTTGTGTATACGTGATTCTGTAATGTAAATTATGTTTTTTTTTTATTTTACTTTATTTTTATTTTACTCAGAAAATATGAGCAGATAGTTTTCAACCAAAGAATGCAACATGTTAATAAAAAATATAAATATTGTCTGATGTGCTAATGAGTTACTTTCATTTTCATTGGATTTCTTTCTGATGGAAAGTAAGTTAGAGACGTTTGGTATAGACAACTTCGTTCATTTCAAGATATTTCATTTTCAGAATTTGATTTGACAAGACGTTGGTACTTTTGTAATCCTCTGGCAATGTCTGGACTAGCATCCATTAAATTAATTAAAACATTGAATTGCTGTTTATTAGTTGTATTTGACATTCTATTCAAATTTTTAATTTTCAGAAGATAGGCAACGAACTTGTCTTGCTTGTCATAAATTCTCCAACCAAATAATGACGGAAATATCGGAGGAAAAATCCAACAAAAATTCCCCCAACAATAAGTCGAACACCATTCCCGATAGGAGTATTGGGAAGTAGAATTATTATCGAGGGAGTTTTTATTCACGATAAAGCTAAATATAAAATAATGAAATAAAATATAAATAGGTAAGAGTAAAGTCTTGAAGTTGACTTTAGCAAGCGGAGACCATTGTAAATCTTTCCAGTCGTGACTATGTGGTCGTTTCAAGTCACATTCTCATTAAAGACTAAGCCCGAATTTCTAGTAGTATGGATTGGACGTATTCTATAGTGGATTGCCCTAATTTAATTGGCGGAAGGGTTGTTGTATTTAATTTCTTTTTATGGATACACATAACTTTTGTCTTCTGAGGATATTTAAAGTCAAGTCAACTCCTAGTATTCATTGAGGTCTTGCATAGATCCATTAATACTATAAATCGAGTAGCCACAAAGACAATTAGACATCGTCGGCAAACAAATGTACGTTACAATATTTTATTATTGGAGGAAATTCATTGAGATATAAAGAGAACAACAACGGCCCTAGGATGGAACCTTGTGACACCCCTGCCGATACTCCAATTAAAGAAGATATTTTATTTCCTACTGCCACGACTGTAGTTGAAGAAAATTTAAGTTTATTTAACAGCTTTTCGCCAAGAATTATGTGGTTCACGCTTTTGAGTAATATTAAGAATGTAGGACAATTGGCCTCCATGGCTTCCCGAATGTCATCGACAACAATTAAGAGTTGCTCTAGAATTTCGACTCAATAGATTGCCCTCGCTACTTGTCTAACGAAACCCAAAAAGCTTAAGGAAATTTAAAGATAATTCATCTATGACTGTTGGACTCGAAAAAAAAACAATTGTTTTAAAAAAAAAAATGGTGTGATTGTTATGCTATACGTCGAAGTATAGACGTAAGTTTGGATTTGGCCAACCTACCTATAGTTAAAAAAATTTCATGGGATGTTGATGACAAGAAAAAAGCCAAGGGGTCACCATTAAATTTAGTCATGGAATAGTTTATGATTTTAAAACCAAATTTTGAAGTCGTAAAAATAGCTTTCGCATATCGGGAACAGTTTAACATCACAATACATAAAAGCCAAGGGCTGAGTCTCGAAAATACCCTTATGGATATTGAGTCATCCATATTTTGTTTCGGCCAGACTTTTAATTGTGTGCACTTAATTAATTGTGACTCAAGTCAAATGAAGGCCCAATTCGAAAGGTTTTAAAAACTTGACCAATGAACCCACCAAATTTTAGTCTGTATTCATTAAATAATAAAATTTCTCTCTTAATCATTCCTATCGGGAATAATATTTCCCAATGTAAGTTAGATTGCTGACAAGGGAACATTCCAGGGGAAATATTTCAGTGTTAGTATTTGGTATTAAACCTTCATAAAGCAAGAACTTGCCGTGCTTTTAGATCTGAGTACTTTTAACGGCGGAATTGTTACATAGATTTTTTATATAGAAGAACTTGGCTCTTTTTTTACCCGACTGTACACAGAGAGGGTTATGTGTTTCGCGCGTATACTATGTATGTACGTTCCTACGGGACGCGCTGTAGCCCAAACGGCTTGACCGATTTTAAAGAGTGGGGTGTCATTAAATTTGTATTCTTCCCCGGAGTGTCATAGGCTAAATATATTATAAAAATGTTAATTTAAAAAAAGAAAACAAAATAAAACATATTTTTACACAAATTTCTGAGAGGAATGTCAAGATATGCAATACACTGACCTGGGAAATAAATTCTGATGCATTCACAATTGCGGTCTTGTGAAAAGTCTGCATTCAGTCACGAATTCATTATTTATTTTAAATTAAATATTATTATTTTTATTACATAAGCATATAGAACCCTACTTCAATTTTAAAGATTTTGGTAAAGTGCTCCAGCCACACTCCTAAAACGCTGACAAATAAAAATAATGCACACCATTCACAAAAGAAACGGTTTAATACTTTTTTTGTAAATATACACACATTTTACACATTCCATACAATTTTTTAATTGTTTTATGGAAATTTAATTTTGTACATATTTTTAATCATTTGAAAAAATTGTAGTTTGCGTCGTACTTAGATACTAATAACAATTTTTAAACTTTAAATCTTACGGAAGCTCACAATTGCGGATTTCATATGGAAATATATTTTCTCCAAAAACTTATTTAAATAAAAAAGTTAATTTAAAAACCAAGAAACCCGACGGACTGTAAAAAAGATTTAAAAAGACTAAAACAAGACAAGTATAACTAATTGGCACCTTTAAAACGTGACAGCGAAGAACCCTTACAGCTTACAACCTTACATAAAAATCAGACATCATGAAATATCATGACAGACTCCAGTTCCCCACTGCATACCTCAGCGTGGTGTCAGTACAAAAACCGCCTACGAGTATGCCATCATTTTCGAATGACGTCTAATCCCGTCATAAGAGACTACATCAAAGGCACAGAAGATACAACAAATGACCGGAACAACGGACAAAGCGCAAACGCAAACGCTCGTTGGCAGTAACAACAGTCGTAGTTTATATCGTAACGACTTCTAGCACTCATTTCAACTGTAACTCTTCGCACTTTATGATGCAATTGCGGTTAAGTGCAGCTATATGTTGTTGCAACGGCTTTGGTTTGTTTACAAATTCACTCGGAAGCCATTGTTGTAGCACTCTACCCATAAATCGGGCTTGTTCACATGGATCCCACATCCGCGCTTCATAGCTACGTGATCGGCAGCGATTGGATCGATGACATAAGAATGTGACACCGCGAAAGAAGAACAAAATTGCGGGCGCATAAGTAATCATTGCTCCTGTAATTCATAAGTCACCATCACAAATCGAGTGATGTGATGCATGTTTAATTAATTTATTATGAAACCATCGGCAATTATGATAGGACCCATCGAGTTAATGTACTGAAATTGGTTCACCGCCAGCCGTCCTCTGTGCGGTCTGGATAGTGGGTCGCGCACTCACAGTGAAAGTGTTAGATAATAATATTAATTTTTATTTACCTCCTTTAGTGGCTGTTGTTGTTATAAGACTGTCCCGAACGGTATGGATATGGAAAACACTCCTAATTTTGGCGACTTTAATGGCCACCTTGACTTATGGTAATTATTTTAAGTGGCTACACACACGCCGCAGTAGTACGCATATTGACGTTATTGGTATTTGCGTTTGTCAACTTCGTTAGGTATGTTCCGGGCGTTGCCATTGTGACAGACAGCAGAAACTGTTGTCATCATTGGTATTTGTGGCTACGACGACGGTTATATGTGTGTCAGGAGAGCAGAATATGGCGGGAAAGCTATGTGTGTGGAAACTGGTTTGCGATTGTAAAAGAAGTTTATGATTAGATTGGGAGCATAGGTTATCAAAGTTTATGCGCGACATTTTACAGGAATACATTTTAAGCAGGTTTTTGTAGAAGTCTCACCATAGGAAGATTTACACGGAAATAGCTATATCTGCGTATGACGTACCTGAAAAGAAAGGAAGGAAGAGCGTTAGTTAAAAATAATAGGAAAGATCTGCAATCAAATTTAATTGAGTCATGTTTGGTTGGGTTGGGTGTATTAAGAGGCACGCAAATCGATCGGTGAGGATTGGGTAACCGAATTTTTATTAAGAAGGAAAACATCCAAGTTCTAAGCCCATTTAAGCTAGAGTGACATTTTTAGCAACTTGGGGCTCCGATGGAGCCGTTCTTTTGCTTTAATATTCGCATCTGTGAAAGGAGAATGTCACCCGAATACACATCGTAGGTTCGGTTAGGATATTGATTAGCATTAAATAGGATCTGAGCGATGTATATTATACTACGCTAGGCCTGCTTTAATGTACATTCTACTCAGTAGGGCAAAGTTTGGAAGAATCTTTAGCACACACTAAGAAGAACTAAACCCTACTTCCCAAATCCGAGATTTACAATAAGTGTTTGCTGTGGAAGTGACTCAAGAGTATGCTGATCAGACGTCCTCTATCAAGAAGACATGTTCTCTTTTTACATAAAAAAATGTCCAGTATCTTCTTGAAAAAATATAAAATTAATGGGTGCGTGAACTTGGCACCCCAGTGTTAATTTTTTTTTTTTTTTTTTTTTTTTTCTTAGTTCCGGGTGGCTAAGCAAGAGTTCTAGAGTTCTGGCTAAGGATTTTGAAAAGTTCTGTTTGTTTATTTTTTTTTTTTTTTTAATTGTTTTAATTGTGGGTTCATAAATTCACGGAGCACCCCATTTGTGAAAATATTAAATTTTGCTTTTTTCTTCGCATAGAAACAACATGGTTCTGGAGTTCCTCAGTTTTTTTTTTTTTTTCGCCCAATTACGATAAAAAAAAATTTTCGATTATATTATAGTGTCTTATTTTTAAAGAAAAAATATTTTTTTATCAAAATAATGCTCTACGTCAACAGTTCTAAAGTACTCTAAACAAGAAAAAAATGTCGGAATATAAACAAAAAAGTTGTTCATAGAACTTTGAAAATTTTTAAAAATTCAAAAACATATTTTTTGTTTGAATGAGTTCTGTTAAGGGTTCTGGATAGTGCTCGAACTTTTCAAAATGCTTAGCAAGAGCTCTGCAACTCTTGCTTAGCCACCCGGAACTCTAAAAAAAAAACAAAAAAAAATTAACATTGGGGTCCCAAGTTCACGCACCCGCAATTAGTCCTTTTTGGGATTTCTCAGTTCACGGATTTTTTCGACACCACAAAACTACAACAAATCTATTTTTTCAACACTAATTCAGAAATTTTCTGCATCTTTCTGGCGTCAACACGACCTGAAATATAATTTTATCCGAACTAATTCACTTCTGAGCACAACACCATCTTTTGTTTTCTTTAACAACCGTCTGAACACACCCACTCATTCGACAGCTCAATTTATGTTTAAAGTAAATACATCGGTTTGTGTAGGTATCGTGTGTGGTTTTTTTAAAATAGAAAAGAAGTGAGGAACAAAATAATATAATCAGCGGCATTATTTTATTTTCATTCTATATTTAAAGTAAGAATTGACTTTTATTTATTTTATTGAATTTGTTGAAATTTATTTGGATATATATTTTTTTGTTTTTTTTAGTGAAATAAAATATATATGTATGAATATTGTTATTTTGGTTTTGGTTTTTTGTTCTTCAATTTTTCGTTTGAGATTATTGAAGGTGTCCTCTTTTTGTGGGGCATGGATCTGGTCACCCTACTCATGAGCAACTCAATTTACATTAATAATCATTTTTATACGGATATGTTAATTACGCGGCTATTAGGTAAACTGATTTCTGTTATATTCGCTTTCAGGTGCTATAAAGACCAATATCAAACCAAAAGTCAGGATACACTTTATCATAAATGCTTTCATTCAGAGTTATTTGGAGCAAGTCAGTTGCTTCATTGGACATAATTTGTCTACGTTGTGACATTTGTTCAATAAAACAATCCTTATCGCCTTGAGAATGTCAGCTATACTTTCATCATTTCACTTCAATTTGTTGTTCTTATTATACAGTGGCTTAGTGGTTAGTGTGTTGGACTACTAAGCCAGGGGTCCCAGGTTCGAATCCCGCAAAATTGTAGATCCCTCCATTCGTTAAAAAATGAAAAACTCACACAAGACGAATGGTTGTGAGAAGCTAGGACTAGGGTCCCTATATATTAATTTATTTTTATACATTTTTAAAGCTTTTTTTTTATTGGGCAGCAACATTTTAAATGTGGCCTTAAAATAGAGTTTTAAGAGAGTAACATCAACACCTCTTTAGCTAGTAGCAGCTCAAATTCCAAGACATTAACTGGGAACGACAAGATCGCATGAAACTTGAATTGAGAGAAGCTTGCTTACTTTGTTTTAAATTTTGGTGGCGCTTACAGTACGGGTTGGACCACCGCCTCAACCATAAAGCCAGCTCGGTTTATAACTAGCTCCTTCCAGTTATAAATATCAAGTTTATTGAGGTTGTGTTACGTTGTCCCTTAGGGGTGGACTCAAACATTCGCCGGGCTTCTGCATTGTTGTACAATGTACATATATTCCACGAGGAATCTTTCTCTCAAAAAATCCCTGGACGTGTTTATCCGATTTTGACAGGGTCAAATACACCATACAGCAGGACCGGGGTGATGAGTGTGTTACAATATCTCCTTGGTTCTATGAAAGATGACCTTACTTCTAAGATATCTTCATAGCCAGAAGAAAAAGCGATTGGCAAGAGTGATTCTTCGTTTGATCACTCCACTGAAGTCATTTTGCGAAGTGTAGTGGAGCCCAAGAAGACAAAGGCTTTAACTATTTGGAAATTGTAACTGTCCATCGTGAAGTTGAAATTACAATACTTCACCTTAAAAAAACGACAAGGAACCCAAGAGAAAACACAAAAGAAACTTTAAAAAAAGAGTCCGAATTACGACACAAAAGGTGGCAAGAAAGTTCCAATAAACATGGCATCAGTAAAGAGCTAAAAAGAAAAGGTAGTAAGAATTTTGTAGATGGTTATATGTTATTGGAAATGGTCCAAAAAAGCCGACAGAAAAACCATTTCCATCAAAATTAGAACACAAACAAAATAAGTCAACAGTCGGTCACAGTCGCGACAGGGCCACCTACTTAAAAGAAAGTCACCTCGTATCTTCTGACCGTTTTCTTAAGTTTTTGCACACATCCCACACATGTTCAAACGAGAATTAAACTATCAAACCGCAGCATCGTGATCATCTATCAACAAAAGCTCTATTACAATTGGCGTTGATTTCTGTCACAAATGTACCTGTGACATAGATTTCAGCCTGCAAGGATACTTTTACCCATGGATTCAGAATTTTTAGGTTCTGGTCCCCAACACTTCAGCTCTAGTTTCAATCAATTCGTGACCCATCTGTGAACCATCATGCTGTGATCAGCTTGAAGATTCTACAATGTACGTCCATCGCTTCAACTTTAAACAAAATTAATCAAATGCTGGTAATTTATAATTTTGCGTTGTACATGTGTTCAGAAGGAGAAGGATCATCCACCAGCCTTCAAAATCGGTGAGTTTAACAATTTTCCCCAATTGGAGCCCGTAAAGTAGTCGATCTACTTTAGACAGCGTTTAGTGCCCAGGATAGGCCACAGTATCAAGCTCAACCAACAATATAAACAAGATACTGTGACATATTTATCGATTCTGCACACCAACATCTAATTTATAGCAACAAGCCGAACGAATTACGTGTCAATCTGTCGCCATTGTTAAAATAAATGTCTCCATTTGGTTCACCAGCTGCCACTGCGCTCTCCAACACCGTAAACCTTACACCACATTACTTTTCCTTTGCCATAGTCACAGTGCATTGTCAAGGCTTGTTAACTGTTACAGACAAAGAAACTCCTCACGACAACTCCAAGGTACTAAAGTTGACACTTAGTATCGAGACAAGAAAAAAAAAAAGAAACAACACAAAGCCAAACAAGCCCATTGGGAATGTGCAGTAAAGTGTATGGTTTCGGGTACAGTGCGGGCTGATTTATTGAACCACCATTGTGGCAGCACTGTTCAAATGTCGTCGTCGTCGTCGTCGTTTGCATTGTTGGCTGAGTGGTTGAGGAAGTCAAATTTGATTTGGTTTTTGTGAAAATTTACTCGGTTCTCCTTCGCGCAATCGAGATTAATCAGCATCTAAACGGATCGCTCGATTGGATCCCAATCCAACGCGGCAATGTAGGAAATTGGTATAAAAGTCAAAAGTTAAGAGCTGAGTTGACGTTTATCGAACCGCAACGCTGGTGGTGGTTTGACGTTAGATGTGCATACGGCCGTCAATTGTAGGCGGATGTCTCGCAGTCGGGTACATGCAAGAAACTGTGGGTTGGCAAGGAGACGGGCCAACTGAATTGGTTACTTGTGTCAGGAAGTGATTTCTTTTTACAGTGTCAACATTTTGAGCAAGTTAATATTTTTTTTTTTCTTGTTTTCTTGCACTGATTGAGAGAAAGGGCAGAAATAATTGGCATAGTGTCTCAGTATGTTTTACATGGTCTACCTGCATGGTTTGCATGGAGGAGAACATGAGAGAAATTTACATTTTTTTAGCAAAAAAAAAGCACTCTGGAAGTATTTTTTTTAGTGCAGACGCAACAGTCATACGTTGAGAAAAATAACTAACAATATGGCAAATATCTACCCAAACAAAAATCGTGAAACTATAACTGCAACCAAATCATGACGCTGTCAAAATACCCACAGAGATTACTTCACAATTATTTCAGAGTCGTCAGACGAGCTGCGTTCTTTCACAATTTCCATAGCCTTGGCGTACAAAATATATATCACAGACTTACGAATTGATCGGGCAATAACATAGATAAGTGAGTGCTAATTGTCACATCCTATTAGCACCTTAGCGTGGCCTTCACAAAGCAGCCTAACTCAGCGCTTTTGGGATTATGTGTTCATTTGGTAATTATTATTTAACAATTTGTTTTGACACTGCCGCAGATGATGAGCGCGCGTTCGAATGAGGAACGCCTTTGTATCGTTATGCACTTCGTAAACTGTTTGGACAAACGAAGAAACGAGCATTGAGTTGCAGTAACATGAATGCCTGATGGGGAAATAGTTGTTGGAAAATTCAATGAATTAGTGAAAATGAACTCACAGTAGAAAAGGCTGACAATATTATGTAAATAAGTATCTAGTACTTCTTTATTCAATTTGACGAAAAAAAATATTTACTCACACGAAATACAGTTCATCGGAAAAAACAAAGAGTGTTAAGCGAAGAGCTCTTAAAAAATTCCAAGTTAAAGGCATGGGTAAGAATAATGTACTAAATATAAATAAAAAGTTGGTGTAACTAGGGAGCCTAGGTGAAGCTTCTCACACTCATTCGTTTTGTGAGTTTTTCATTTTTGGGACGAATGAAAGGATCTCCAATTCTATGCCCAGTGCGAAGCTAATTGAGAAACTCGTTCATGTAAGTTATTCTCTGACAAACGTCAGACATTCACGAGAGGTGGTGCAGTTAAACAATTTACATGCACTTACAACAACAGCATTATGATCCTGCTTCTCATCGAGATCGTGAACCATGATCTGAAAATTATTTCTACTATTGCTCGCAGCGCTGTTTGGCGTTGTTTGTTTCATTCTTGAATGTTGGTGTGCCTGTAAACCATAGCCACACAGTCACGTTGCCAGACTAAAAAATTCAGTACTCTTCAAAGCACAAAAAATCAATACTTCAAAGCACAAAAAATCAATAAGCTTTTTTTCACATCCAATAAATTTCCCGTCCTTGGAGATTTTGCTTTTTAATTCTGTAATTCTTTCTTTTTAAGTAAATGTTTCATAAACATTTATTTAACAAAAAAATTATTGTTTCACAAGTTTTCCGGCAGAAAGGTGAGAGTTGTTTTTTTTTTTTTTTTGTTTTTGTTTTTACATAAAGTAAAAATCCAGAAAATCTCGGAATATCTAATGAAAAATGGAAGCAGGCTGCATAAATTTAAATTATTTTCAAAACTAATTACTAATTGGGAAACATTTTTCTTTTTTTTTAACAATCAAATGTATTTTGTGTGTGTGCAGAGAGAGAGAGAGAGAGAGAGAGAGAGAGAGAGAGATAGAGATAGAGAGCGAGAGAGCTATGGTACGGTCACAACATGACTATTGTTATGAAAAGTATAATGCTTTGTCTAAGAATTCCAATCTAAGCGGGCCAGATGTGCAAACTGCGGTTTTCATTATATTTCGAACTGATTGTAAATCGATTTCCTTTTAAAAATAAAACGCACAATATTATGGAAGCGGTGTTCTTATTTTCGAGACTCTGGCTGTGAATTTCATAAACATTTAATATATACTTAATCGGTAAAAACAGAAATGTTTGACAAATGTTTATGAAATATTTCTGAAGCAAATCGAGAACATTTCATAAATACCTATCTAAACAAATATGTCATTTGCCTAGATATGCTCCTACACCTTATTATGCCATGGAAAACCGTAATACTCGCAGAAAATATTGTTTATTTGTTGCATTTTTGAACATAAATTTTTAAATTAGTTCTTAAAAAAAACTCTGACTTTCAAAAATAAAAATTATTGATTTGATTCATATGGCAACACCCCCGACAAGCCACTGAAATGTCACCTCATGTGGCATGGTCGTGTTTTGAAAGCAACTATTGCCACAACTCGAGAATAACATTTTTTTATGATCCGTATTGTTTTATTTTCGTGATCTGATTCGGATTAGATCACGCTGATAATAAAATACACCTATTGAGGTTACCTTGAAAAAATAAACAGCAAATTACTATAATTACTCTAAAACCAGTCGACGTATTGCTATTATTGGTATTTTACGTTTAACTAGAGGTTGTACCGGATGTTGGGTCCAAATTGAGCCATCTACGTCAAATAGTTTCTGAGATAGACCTAGGAACAAAATTGGTGTAGTAGGATCGGGCAGACGGATAAAAGCGAAACTAATATGGTTCCGTTTTATTCCTTTGGGTTCGGTACCTTAGAAGCGACCCAAACTGTATTCCCAAAAACTCCAAACCCAAAGTTTGAGCCTCAGGAACATACAGACAGACAGACAGAATTTCGTTCTCTGTAATCGTAACTGTCTACGAGTATGGTCAGAATTGATTTAACATATCGCGAAGATCGAAATTTTATACACATAAAATAGCTTCCTCTTTTGCAGAGCTCAAACCGAAGTCTCGATACTCCCAAAACAAAAAGCAACACAGGTTCGACATACTGAGCACCCACTGTTGTAACCCAAGTTTTTAGAGCGTAATAATTTTTTATTGTATTCTTATAGGTAACCTAATTATGTTAAGTAGGTATATAACCGAAGAAATTAAATGTTTTAGACGAAAAGGCAAATATTCTGGATGGTCGGCTGCCGTTTTGAAAGAAAAAAGACCCAAGAAATGCATTCCAGGAAAACTTGGTCAAATATGACGGAAATGTGTTTATTTTAGAAATATTTTAGTGTGCATCCACATTTTTGATTTACACCTGGCGTGTAGATGTCGTAACATAAGACCTAACACCCACAACGGAGCCAAAACTTTAGTGATATTTTATAATTATTTAAAAGCTCGAATGACAAGTTACTTGCGCCACCTAATGTAGTCCAACTATGACAGTCAATTAAAATAGTTTCGTTAATCCGGTAATGAGCTGCCTGTCTGGTAAACAAGTTTGCAGTGTATAGACACACCTAAGAGCCTTTTTAGAAAATTTATTTTTCAATACGTTTTACAATTGATCCGACCAGATCTAATTGCGATCTGGCGCGTTCACAAGCACCTAATACGAAACAAGTTCAATGCAAAACCACTAATCCTATTCGACTCGAAAAACCGACGAGCAAGCTTGGCAAAGAGACCCCAACAACAAGTGTTACAAGACAGTTCATAAAAGCTGCATAGATACGATGCCAAGTAATTACTTTTTTCCACTCGAGGAGTTTCCAAGGAGCGCATCACAATTAAAAAAAAAACAATCAACATCTCCTCAAGAGAGTCAAACGTCGAGATTGACATTGAAAACGAAATCATTCACTGACATCATCATCGTCCACAGTCGGTCGTCGTCATCTACGCAGATTGGAAACGATGTTTGTAAAGAAACCCTCGCCCCGGGCAAGGTAAACTACAAAAATCCATCAGCGTGCGTCTGGTGAATCAACGATACACACAACCTGTTGCAATGCATCCGCAGTTGGACACTGTAAACCAGCCTTTATTGACCACTGAAACAGACCACTAACTTACTACATAACGAATTTCTAATTCCAGCCATTAAATTACCACTGCGGATAATCGGCCACTTTCAATTTCTGTCACTGTTTGTAGTTCGGCAATCTGAAAAACGTCCCATTTGTTGATGGCTGATGGGCCATGTGGTTTTCTCACCGCATTATCTTCAATTTAAATTCACCTCAAGTGGTGGCGGTGGCACAGTGTCACCTCGTCCAGCCGACCAGATACAAATACAACTGCATGTCGAGGGGGGAAAAAACAGGCCAACTATACAAAGATGCGGATTTTCACTGTTTGGTCGGTGATGACCTACTTCTTGAAACCACCAGTGCCGGTCTTTCCTGATGGCCGAAAACAAAACTCCGGGTTACGTAAGTAAAGCAAAACAAAAGCCAAAAGACGATGGGTGGATTTTAATGACACCAATACACCGACGATAGCAGATTACGTCAGGAAAAAAAAAATGACTGCAAGCATTTTTTAGTCGGTCCAATGACCAAAATAAACTATTTGCAATCGGAAGGTTGCGCGTAGTCCATTGGCTTAGGTTTGGTGATGACTTCCCGCTCGATTTTGAGAGGTGCTACGCCAAATTTAGACTGACCGGCAAGGCGCGTCATCGCTAGGCCATTATGCTGATTTATTATGAGCAGATATGCGGTTAGATAAACTTCCCAAACTTGGTTGCGGTGTTTTCCATGCAAATTACCGCAAATGCCCATGGAAAGCGATATTATTATTTGTTGGTGGGGCATATTATGCTGTAACGTGGATCTGAACTTATGACAGAAATAAAAATTAAAGTCCGGCAATTTGGCGATCGTGATATTGGCACATTTTTTTTTGCTGCGAATTGTCCGAATAAGTGTCTTATTTTGTTGCTTTTATTGGGACAATCGTTTAGTTGGCAGTAGTATGGCAATTTGAGCATAGTATGGCAGTTAATTTAATTTGGCGAACGTGCGGTGGTAAAAATACAGTTTAATCACTTTTAATGGTTGGTACACGCTGAATACGATTAGTGTGTCTAACCTTTAAATAAATTACTGCAACCTAATCACTGGTACAAAGCCCATTTCTAATAGGTAAATAAAAGTAGTAACTACTGATTCTGATCAATTTTTGAATGAAAAGGTTCGTGTATATGGTGAAGTACCTAAAACACAAACCAACTATTTTTAATACATACTCTAAGGCGTAACTATAAAACTTGTTGACTCATAGATTTATATACAATGCCCTTCGGGTAGGGGTTAGAATTTACCCGAGGTAGGCATGCCTGTCGTAAGAGGCGACTAAAATCCAACCTCCGTATACCGAGCGTGTAGTGTATACAAAAAATGCAATGAACAAAACGAAAAGATTAATTACCCCAGGTGGCAGTCCAGCTTTACTGGAAAATCCACCCTCTTCGGAGGTCGGCTCTACGGATTCTGGGGAGAGCCGCTTATTGCAGTCCATTAACCCTTTTATTAAAAGTTCAAGGGTATCTCGATCGCCTCCATCAAGATCGAACAACCCCGGGAAAAGAAGTCCGCCGGGAGCGCCAGCGCGTGAAAAACGGGACTCAGTGAAAGATATAAGCTCTGAGGAAGAAATTAAAACACTCCGAATCAAGCTTAAGGAAATGGATCTACTCTATCAAACTCTGAAAAAAGAGATAGAACTGTTAAAAGAAGAAAATAATGTTCTAAGGAACACTAATTCTCAGAAAGAACGCGAATGTACTCCACCACGCTTGCCTAGTCAGGAATACCACACTGACGAAGAAGAGCTAGCACGCGAAACGAATCGGGTCCCTAAGAAAAGACCTAGTAAGAAAAGGAGAGCCGGTTCTTCGCCTGAAGTCGAGCCTCTAAGAGAACAAACGCGTAAAGTACCGCAAGAAAAACTACTCCGAGGGCAAATTCGTCCACCACCTCCAATAAACGTCGTTGGGGTAACGGATTATAATAAGTTATACAGCCTCCTTAAAGGAACGATAACATCGGAATTTAAGGTAACATCTTTGAGGAATAATGCGTGGAAAATTAACGTCGTTAACCACGAAGACTACCGGGTAGTGTCCCAAAAGCTAAACACCGAGAAGATCCAGTGGTATACTTTTGAAATAAAGTCAGAAAGGCCACATCGTGTTGTAGCGAGGGGACTCCACCCCTCATGCACCAAAGAAGAGGTTATGAACGACCTCCGTTCCAAAGGGTTTAAAATTCTTGATGCCGTAAATATCATCAAGAAAGAGAAGCAAAAAACGGAAGAAGATAAGGACATCCTGGTAAGGCGTGGTCTTCCGCTCTTTATGCTTACCTTCGATAGGTCTGATAATATCGAAGATATCTACCGAATTAAAACCATACTTAATATTGTGGTAAAAATCAAGCCCATGCGCAGAAATTTGAAAACAATTCCACAGTGCAAACGTTGCCAAGAATTCAATCATACGCAAATGTATTGCAAAAAAGAGCCGCGATGTGTCAAATGCGCCGGAAGTCACTTCTCCCAAGACTGTGGAGCAAATAAACAATCCTCCGCTACCTGTGCTAATTGTAAGGGAAAGCACCCGGCGAATTATAGAGGCTGTGAAGTAGCTAAGGAGTTGCAAAAACGGAGAGATGCGCTACTCAAAAGCCAAAATAAAAAAACAAAGCCGCTTACCAAGGTAAAGCGTAGGACCGCCCAGGAGGTAGTAGGCAATATAAAACCTCCGGTTCAAAAGCGTAGCATTGTCAGAGAAAGAGAGACAATAGAAAGGCCCTCGACCTCTGTTGTCAAAAGAAACGCTACTGAAAAGTTACCATCAGGAAAGCCATCGAATAGTGGCCCTCGAACAGCCAGAGTGCAGACCTACGCTCAGGCCGCGGCATTCGAAGTAGCGAAAAACGTTGAAACTTCGCCGGACCCTGTTTCTCATGTTTTCTCCATTATTCTCGAGAAACTTGAAGAACAAAGCAAAATAAATAAAATTATTCTCGATCGCTTGGTTAAGCTCGAAAATAATTCACGGAAAACGCGTGCTTCAAAAATAACATGAATGAAAAACCAATGTTAAAAATATGCACTTGGAATGCAAACGGGCTTTTACAAAAACTCGGCGAATTGGAAATATTCATACGCGAGAAAGATATTGACATTTGCTTAATTTCTGAAACTCACGTGAAAAAGGGATCGAATTTAAAAATAAAAGGATATAATGATTTCCACGCTTGTCACCCATCGGGGAACGCCAGAGGTGGATCATCATTGCTTATTAAAGACTGCATTGAACAATACGAAGACCTGAAGATAGAGCTTGAAGCTATGCAACTGTGCACGATTCGAGTAAAAAATAGTCAGCGTACTCTTAGAATTTCATCTATCTACTGTCCACCGCGTTCCGCGCTTGAAAAAAGTGATTTTACTAACCTGCTTAAATCGCTCAAACCAAATTTCATTATTGGCGGCGATTTTAATGCGAAGCACACGTTCTGGGGCTCCAGATACATCTCGCGAAAAGGTAGAATGCTCTATGGGGCAGGTATGGAATACAGTTGCGATTTCCTCTCGACGGGCAAACCGACCTACTGGCCAACTGATACTTCAAAACTACCTGATCTGATAGATTTCTTCGTCGTGAAAGGAATACCTACCAACCACATTACAGTTGAAGAGAGCTTTGATCTATCATCTGACCACTCACCGGTTATTCTAACATTGAGTGTAAAATTAGCCAATAACCTAGAGCCAGCGAGATTAACTGGTAGAAACACTAACTGGGAAGGCTTTAGGAACGAAATAGAAGAGAATGTTGAACTGAGTGTTCCACTTACGACACCCTATGAACTTGAAGTTGAAGTTGATCGCTTCGTCGAGATCGTACAGCTCGCCTCCTGGAATAATACGCCTAATCCAAGGAAAACGCCGGCCAAATACGGGCTACGATATCCTCCCGAAATAAAAGAATTGGTCAACGAAAAAAGGAAGGCGCGTAAGAAATGGCAACAGAGTCGCGCTCCGCAACATAAAGCACATTTGAATTATTTGTGCAATTTGTTGAAGACAGCCATTAAGGATTTTAAAAATCGTGCGATAGGTTCTTACCTTGAAAGTTTAACAGCGAAAAAAGATTCCAATTATTCACTTTGGAAAGCTGTAAAAGGCACCAAAAGGCCCAAAATCCCCGCGCCGCCAATTAGAATAAATCAAAATGAATGGGCAAGGGAAGATAAGCAAAAAGCGGACGTTTTTGCCGCTCATCTAGAAGAAACCTTTAAACCGTACGATGGCCAAGCGATCCCCGACAATACTAATAGGGCGGAATTACAATCTGACGATTCAACACTCACTAGTGCAACGCTAAGAGAACTAAAACGTGAAATCGAATCCCTAAAACCTAAGAAAGCTCCTGGTTATGATTTGATCACCGGAGAAGTTCTGAAAGTTCTACCAAGGAAAGCATTAATTAAGCTTCTTCATATTATAAATGCCGCGCTCAGACTAAAACATGTGCCGAGTCAATGGAAAGTCGCGGAGGTCATAATGGTGTTAAAACCAGGAAAACCGCCAAATGAAGTAAAATCGTATAGACCGATTTCCCTTCTTCCGGTCATTTCCAAAGTCTTCGAGAGAATATTGCTTAGGCGCCTACAGCCGGTTATTGAAGACAATAATCTTATCCCTGACCACCAGTTTGGGTTCAGAACCAAGCATTCGACGATTGACCAAGTACATAGAACTACTGACGTAATCGAGAAAGCATTTGAAGAAAAAAAGATTTGCTCAAGCGTATTCCTTGACGTCTCACAAGCCTTTGATAAGGTGTGGCACGACGGCTTGAAATTTAAATTACGACAAGTTCTCCCCGCAAGCCTATATGATATTCTAGAATCATATCTCGGGAATAGACTCTTCCGGGTTAGAAATGGAAACGAATACTCGGAGCTAAAAGAAATTTCGGCCGGGGTACCGCAAGGAAGCGTCCTTGGTCCGCTTCTCTATGTGTTATATACTCGCGATATACCAAGGGAAGATGGCACTACCCTTGCTACGTTCGCCGACGACACAGCTATCCTAGCTGTAGGTAATACAATCGAAGAAGCGACTACAAAACTGCAAGCCGCAGTGAATAAGGTAAATGAATGGACAAGGAACTGGCGGATCGCCCTCAACGAAACTAAATCTGTTCACGTGAATTTCACTTATAAGAAAACTAATGACTTGCCAATTTTTCTAAACTTGGCCCGAATACCCTTTGCAAACGAGGCCAAATACCTGGGAATGACACTCGACGCAAAGTTGAAATGGAGCTCGCACGTGAAAATGAAACGTAAAGAACTCGATATCAAATATAGAGAAATGTACTGGTTACTCGGAAAACATTCCCAGCTCAGTACTGAGAACAAACTGCTTTTATACAAGCAAGTGCTAAAGCCGGTGTGGACCTACGGTATACAACTTTGGGGTTGTACCAAGAAAACAAATGTCAATATTCTACAAACTTTTCAAAATAAAGTTCTTAGAGAAATTGTACAAGCACCATGGTATATTAGAAACGACGATATCCATAGGGATCTCGGAATTCCAACAATCGAAGCTGAAACTAGAAGCTTCGCGAGAAAGCATAGAAACCGACTAATCGGACATATCAACAATACAGTCCGACAAATCTTGGACGAGAGCAATTTATTGCGCCGACTACAACGAACGAAACCGTTCGACTTGGCAAGATAAGATTAACCGCGTTTAATTTGCGGAACACGCAGGATCTTTCATTGGAAAGTAACCTGTCATAAGTTTTTATTTAATGATAGAAAAATTGCTTGATAAGTTATATCTTAGTTGCAGTATCTAACAATCTTTAGAAGGGTGGTGTTTTTAGTCAGTAAAAATCTGACACTACTATGAGAACGCGCTTGCTATTCTCATAGTGTCTTTGGAAGATTTTCACCTACCCTCGGAAAAAAAAAAAAAAAAAAAAAAAAAAAAAAAAAAAACAATGCTCATACTAAATGGTTGCGTGTACATGAGAAGACTATGCAAACCGAAAGGACTATTAAATTACTGATTGTTTGCTTAAGCTAAGACCCTGACAATTTACATCTATCTAGCTCACAAACATGGAATTGTGATCCCTCTTGATTGACTCTTCTCAAGTGTGAAAGCAACCTCTCATGAAAATCGTTGCTATCTGAACTCTGTGATGATGGAGGCCAAAACGTTGGACCGTAAAAATAGTCTAACTTAAGAATCAGATAAAACTTTGCCGGGTAAATAGATTGTTGGGCCTTTAATTGAATTTTAATTATAGTTTTTTGTTTATTTATATTATATTTATACTTATTTTATTATCATTTTTATTTAAGCTCTTCAAGTGCACTCTGTGCTTTTTAATACTTTATATCCTTTATTCAGTTTTGTAGTGCGAATTTTATTTAAAGTACTTAAGAAATAATTGGAATAACCTAATCGGTATACCTTTAAGGCTTTTTCTCATTCGGTGAGTTGCCTATTTTTGGAGCCATAATTACTTCTACGGCTTTGTGTGGACTTGGAATGTCTTGGAATTTAATTGTGGCGATTCTATAAATGCTTTGAAGTAACATTTTTTGAAGTGCATTTTTAATTAGGTCGTAACCCAAGTTCTTGCTATAGACTTAAGTTTCATTACAAATTTCCTATGTTAGGCTAGGTTAGGATTTATTACCTACTACACCAGAAGAATTAAAAGTTTGTTCTCGACTCTTGCTCAACTTTTCAGAGCGATGAATTTTTTTTCTCCTTATTTTAATTTTAGAGAGCTTATCGTACAAGTTGTGTTTGATATTCATTTTTAATTATTTGTGGTTTGTATTAATTATTAAGATGCGGTTAATGTTTTTTGACAGGAGATAGGAGGGAGTGCAACAACTTGTAAATGCTTAAAAAGATTATTTATAGTATATGAAACTGTAAGTAAACATGAAATGGTAAACAGACAAATAAATTTATATTATTAAATTAAATTCAATAATAACCCGAACCAATTCAAATTGATTTAAAACATCGCAAGCAATACACAAGGTCTGTTCCTTTACTTTTAAATTTTACGAATTTTTACTAAATCTAACGAATTTTTACTCCTGAACTAGAAAAACTCCTAAAAGAGAGCAAGATATTCAGGCCTATTCGGCAAAATCTTTTATCAATTTGTTCTGCTATTCTGTTATGCATTTACATACAAAAGTTCGAACTGTCAAAAAATCTCTCTCGGGCTCGAAAATTGGTATTCTGTGTGGAAAAATCTTTTATGAATTCTGTTAAGAATCATAACACAATAAAAGATAGAATTTTTTCGACTTTTATTATAAAAGATTTTTATTAAATACTAGCTGACCCCGCGAACTTCGTTCCGCCCAAATTTGTTAATGTTACCAATGGCAAGCCGTTCTGAATAAGCGGAATCCGCAGAGGTTTGCAAAGTGCTTTATTTCGACAATGTCCATTATTATTTTAATTATGTAACTTAAGAAATAGCGCTTTATTTTATTTTTGAATGGGAGGTGCCACAAATCGTTTTCCTATACAGCTTATGTTTTGCAAAGTACCACCTATAGTGTGGTATCCTATCCTTCAGCGCCACCTAACGGGTCTAGAACCCAAGTAAAAGTTGATGGTTATAGTGTCCTACATTTCAGACATATTTCCGTAACAGTATAACAGTCCGTGCGGTACTAATAATATTTTTAACGTCCAGACTACATTTTTCCAGCTCTCAATGGAAAAATTTCCATACAAAATTGTATATTGTGATTTGTGACCTAGGAAATATTTAGTGTGAAGGTTAAAAATGATTAGATATTAGTAAGTCCCAGTGTGTAATCATTTGGGAATGGCTTGTGACTATTAAATTGGTTTTCATGTGTTTGTAAGTTGGTTCGCACGAAACAGAAAATGTGAAATAAAAATACTGATACCATTTTCAAATCTTCCCATGAATCGTGTTTGTAATTATGACATCATGCAGGTCTACATCGGTTTCGGGATCTGGAACCTCGGCACATCTGATGTCATCATCTTGGTCTGGTTGCATTCTTTCGACTAACCAAATGAGAATGTAAGCATGATGCAAGCCTCTTTTTTGCCATTCAATCGAATACATCCAACATCGAGTATAATGTATAACCAAAGACACGATGCTTAACAATATATAGTTCATCAGCGACCGACGAAATATTTGTAACTTTAACAGAAATGAAGAAAACTTACCTCACCTATCAACTTGGTTGGTAAATTGTAAGTCTTTTCCCTTCTCTCTCTACACCGGTACCGAAGGTGTTGCGTTCCCCATAACCCTATTCACTAATCAGTAGAATACCACAATTTTTACACGCTCATTTTTCGTAACAACCCCTAAGTGCAAACTCAAAACGCTCCACAACTCCTGTTGCCTGTCATCATTGTCCACGTCATCTTAATCACCCCTACATTTCAACTTACTCACACATACTTATGCAAGGATCCTGAAAATACATGTCAAACAAAAATGATGGATTCAAAAACCATGAAATAAAAAAGTATCTACTCCATTTCAAAAAGTTACTTTATGTAACATAGTAAACATAAATAAACTTATATTGGTTATATTTAAAAAAAAAATGTCAAAATTGTTGACAACAACAATTTGCTTGGAAAATAATTAAAATAATTGACAACAACAATTGCTTTGAAAATATAAAATATTTTTTTTTGTATTTGAAGTGTCACTACTCGATTTCTATCCAGTTTATTTTTTTTTCAAAGTGCTTTTCCCCATGAAAAACGAAATGTGTGCCGGAGGTACCACGCCCCATTGTACAATCCCGCCCATATTTGCAGCAGCACTTAAAAAATGCACACCAAACCGACGTACCAAATTTTGTGCAAATACCGTTATCAGGAGCAGAAATAATTGATTTTTAATTTGTGGTTTGTATGGGAGGTACCACGCCCCATTGTCCAATTGGACCGAATTGTAAATCTAAACCACCCGGGGCGCAACCCAAACGCATACAAAAAAATTTATGCAAATCGGTCCAGCCGTTTAGGAGGAGTTCAGTGACAACACACGTACGCTAGAATTATATATATAAGATGAAGTCTTGGATTGAAAAGTTTCTAAATATAAGTCCTAGGCAACGAAATGTTTACAAATGGAGACAAAATTTAATAAATGTGTAATAGTTGAAAATTATTTCTACATTAATATTTTTGTTTAGTCGAAAACACCCATCACTTCTGCTGGGACTAAGATTTAATATAGTAACCTATTTGATCTTCCTGATGTGAGTAATAATTCAAAACTTTACTCCTTTCACCGACAATTTTATGCTATCTTGCAAAAAAAAAAAAAAAAAAAAAATCAGATGCCCACTTAGTTTTTACAAAAAAATAAAACAAATCTGTTTGTTTAGAAGGTTCTTAACAGATTTCAATTTTCGAAGTTCTATAACAGAGTTTCATAAAAGTTCGAAGCCCAGAATACGATTTATAAAAGATCTGTTATGGTCGAGACCATTTATGATTCATAACACAATATTCATAACAGAATAAAATATTTCGCAGAATGGGCCCAATTATCCCTGCAATAAGAATGCTACTAATCTTTACTCAATAAATTTGTTGTTGTATGAAAAAAAAAAAAGCTTTTAGTCCAATAAATATTGGGAGATGATTCGAAATTTGACGTTTTTAAAATGATAATTCCGAATTACTTCCATCGCTAGACTAGTATTGTTAACAAAAAAGCAAAATTCTTCGTTTTTCAGACACTTTAAAGACTTTTTCGAATTAGGACTCTGTCATTTTTCATAGATTACTACAAGAGCGTTCCCTAACTATTTCGTAAGTATCTCTATGTCACTGAGAAAATTTATCCCCATCACTGGCATTTTGACATTCTTTTCCATCTACAAAAGTGGAGGAACAAACCTACAGTCTTAATAGTAGATGATTTTAGGGGTTATTGCAAGTTCGAATGCATCGTTCCTGTAATGAACACAGTGGCCTAAATGATCCTGTGGTAAATGTCGCAAGAGTAGCCAAATGGTCGCCTGTCTACCTAATAAAGCTTTTAAGTCCATTATATCATTCATTTGATTTATTCTACCTTTCGTTGTACGCAGTCTTGTTTTTGTTTCACCTTTCACTGTGTAGCTTAGTCTGAGTTCGTAGCGTTTTTAACGAACATAGAGACTCCGAAGGGATCCAGCAATCGTGTAGAGCCAGCCATTCACTTCATCATCTCATAATTACTAAACAACATGCATCTTGATTTGCGTTCTTTACCTGAGTTTCTTGGCTTGATCATTAAAAGTCTGTCAAGTCTTATAAAGGAAACTTAAAAACTGATTTTACAGCGCAGTTAATATTCGTACATCTCTCTGTGGTTCGGTTGTAATTAACAGTGAAACTGCGTTCTCCTCTCAACAGTGACAGCGTGTAGGCAGCCAAGAGACGAGAAATTATGCAAAAGATTGTCCATACAATCACTTTTATATAGGTTTTCTGTTAATTTACCGGGTGCATACATATTTTTTGTGGATTATCCGTAACTTGAAGTAATTCCAATAAACACTACGAATTATGCTAATCGAGTGACAGCACGATGTGATGTTTAGTGTGTCTGAAGTGAGTGCTGTGTCACATCAATCACTTGTGAATCGCTTTGACAAACATTGAGCAGCAGATTTCAAGGGTTTGTTGGAAGCCTTTTGTTCCCAGGTGTGGATGATGTAGATTGCAAACAAAATGATAATAGTTTTACGTTGTTGAAGCTGTCTATTATTAAAGCTGCGAAATCAGCCTCCAAATCATCATCTTTCTCGCTCCTGAGGACATTTTTTTTTCAATTAATTTTGATAGTAAAGGGATGTCCCTCTGAATATGCTCCTCATCGACATCTGCTGTATTGAGACATTCGTAGCTAAGGACTCAATACTTATGGGTAGAGAAAATTCTCAATCTGTTGTCTGGGATTGTAGCGCTAAGACACAGATCTTAAAAGCGGCCATACGCAATCCGCATATTCATATTCATATCTACGTAAGGCAACACCTAACAAAGATTGTACATACCTCGGTTAACAAATAACCCTTTACCTATGAGTGCACCAAAACTGCATTCACTTCTATCGCCCTACAGGTAACAAAATCTCACTTTGAAAAGCACCAACGAAACAATAGACTTCGTTATAAACTTCCTTCCTGCCTTCACCCTGGATAATAGCGAACATTGTATTTTATTTCTTAAGCACACACCATTCACATTGTATCCCACCTATACGAGACCACAAAATGCGATATGTTGTTCAAAATTTTTAACCATCACCTCAGCTCAGTACTCCATTTAATTTTATAGCGCACTGCAACTTTGTCTACTTGAGGTTAACTGGGGTTTAATCACAGTCATAATAGGTTTCCATCATCTATCCGTCTGTTGCAGCAGTAAGGTTTGGCTGATGCTGCTGGTGATGGTGTTGTGGCTTTAACAAAGCAAAATGATTTCCCTTTAATTTTGTATTGCAAGTGGTTCCGATGATGTGGTTTTAGATATAAGGTGATTTGGCAAAACTCCTGAATGAACAGGAAATAATGGAGAATGCACGTACTCCAAGTGCTTTCGATCGTTTTAATATAAACAGAGGAGTGTAGTCGTACGAGGTTATACACAATATTTTTGTAGTTTTTGTGTGAGTGTTGGCAGGATATAGTTTGTCGAAAGACCGATCACGTACAGAAGGCACAAAATCTACAAAAATTCTGCCTTATACTACTGACATAAGAGGTTTAAAAAAATTCTCTTAAATCCAGAATTGAGCCCTGAAGAAATATACATCGATTCGTAGTAGATTGTCCAATATGGTGACAGATGCTAATTACAAAGCTGATTGGGCATGTGATAACCAGTCTGACAGAAGCAATTGTAATCAGCCAGAGTTAGTAACCATTTAAGGCCGATGCAAAGTTAAGCGCAAGGAATGTAAACATATCTAGAGACATTCGAGACATTCAAAAAGCTTAGAGATCACTAACTAAATAGAAAACAATCAAGGGCTTTAATTCCGCAGTTTAAATCCAAATCTCTTTTAGAGCTTATAGAAAGTTAAGATCGGTGCCCTGCATAAGGCCATATTTCGAAATATTTTTTTTTGCAACATAGGCCCATATTTCGAAAAGTATTTTTTTTTTTTTTTTATATTTATATTTATTCCAGGGATGATGCTTTAAGAGTGGGTGTCCCTCAGCTATGAACTCCGAGCTCATGTAAACATGTTTACATGTATTAGTGCACAGAATTTCAAATAGCCGAGCACACCCTCCCCCATCAAGATCACAATTGTGACTACAGAGTCTGCAAAATGAGAACTCGCTCAACGTTCACTAAACAAAAATAATAACAAATTCGCTGCACAAAAAATCAAAACAAATCAAAACAAAAAACAACAAAAAGGACAAGCTGGCTGCCTAGGGCGATAGGCTAGCTGTATTGAGCTGCAAACTGTGTCTGAATAGACTGAAACCGTTAGTGTGTGTGATATCCAGTTTTCTACGAATATCGTATAAATCCAATCGCATAGCTATTTTCTACTTTTCAAGATATGTATCCAAAATTCAATAATTTATATTTTTATAGAAAATTGGTTTGGCTTTGTTTGCGGGTCTCGGATGGGTTTCTGGTATAGTTAAACTTAGAATCTGTGGGATATGTTCACCGAACTTAGCCTAGGGATGATACACTATTCATGGATGTATTTATTATTGTCCTTTTACAAAATTCTACACCAAGGGGTTGCACAATCTTTCTTGCCGCTAATATTAGTGGACTTTTTCCTAAATGTTAACAAGCTGAAAGTTTTGTCAATTTGTAACTGTACGTTTCGGCATTTGTGAGTAAATCAAAGTGTATGGCTGTTAGTATTCTGTACTAATAACACTACATAAATTTTTTGATTGATTAATTGATTTTGATTGATTAAATATTTTTATTTCTTATAAGTTCATTGTACAATATTAAAAAAGAAAATTAATTCATTAAGTATAGAACATAAGAAATATTAGCGACATTCTGTATTTTTGTATACTAAGTATTAAAAACAGTGTTGAATGCCACTTCAATGGGCTTACTCAAATTAAGATATAAGTTTTGGGTGGGGTGACCCTTTTACAACAATCCCAATTGAGTCAAATAATATGATTATAGAAAAAAAAATTGTATTAAAACAAACTAACAAACTGAACAAATCAAAATGTTTCAAATACAAAAGAGAAAATTTAAATAAATAAATAATTTAAAGCAATAGGAAAAAATAGTTTACTTTAAAAGATCAATTCACAATTTCTTTAATAAAAAATACAAATTAAGCCAGAACATCAAAAAGCATAGTTTCTATGTTATTATAATTTAAATTAAAAAGCCAATTTTTTACAAATTTTAAAAGCTTTCCAGGCATTGTTATTGTTCTGATAGGTTGAGGAAGCTTGTTAAATAAACGACATGATAAGACTGAATAAAAATTACGATATGCAGTAGTGCGAAAATTTGGTACAGATACGGTATACGAAAAGTTTCCACGAAAATTATAATTCGAAATTAAACGATAATTGCGATTTCCAGATTTCATAAAAAAAGTCTTTAACACTTTAAAACAGTACAAATGACGGACTGGAAGAATTTTCATGTCGTAAAATAATGAAAAACTCGGATGTCTACTAGGCTTTCGGCATATTTTCCTTATAATATATTTCTGCAGAATCAACAGAGGTTTAATTTTATTTAGGTAAACGCCTCCCCAACAAACAATTCCATATTGCAGTTTGGAATGGCAAATTCCATAATAAATTGTTTTTAAGAGCATTGTTGAGCAGATGTTTCGCAAATAGAAGAAGTGTCTAAGTGTGCAACGAAAATATTTTCGCAGATTTTCTGTGTGTCTTGCAAAACTCATTCTAGAGTCGATTGTAAGTCCCAAATATTTGAATTCGTTCACTTTCTCAATCAGAAAACAATTATCACTGCAACTTGAGCTATCACAAAATATGGTAGAAGACGTACAGTTGCAATTTAAAAGTTTGAATTTTGAGCACTCAGGTGCGTGATAAAAAACATTCGCTTCCAAATTGTTAAGGGATGATAAGCTGAAATAAATTATTTTAGTTTTAGAGCTTATAATCAAGTTGTGCTCAGCAAACCAGTTTCTTAATAAATCCAGATCCCAATTAATGTCAGAAACTAGATCCAAAGGACTGTTTAAACCATAAGATAAGCCCACATCGTCCGCAAATGCAGTAGGTTTGCCTTTGAAGTTAAGTGCAAGGAGTGAATTAATATAAATGAGAAACAAAATTGGTCCCAAAACAGAGCCTTGAGGTACACCCAAATTAGAGAACTTAATTTCGCTCCTTATCTCATCTATTTTCACTCTCTGCGACCTATCTTTTAAGTATGACCTAAACCAATCTAGCATGAAGCCACGAAAACCAGCTTTATCCAATTTTCTTAGCAAAATATTGTGATTTACCATGTCGAAAGCTTTGGTAATATCAATAAATAAACCAGCAGTACACTTTTTTCCATCAAGGTTTGACATTATCTGAGAACAAAACTCTAATAAGGCATCTTCAGTTGATCTACCTTTCTGAAATCCAAATTGATTTGGGTTAAAAAACGCAGTTCTATTTAGAAAGCCTATTATTCTATTTTTTACAAGTTTTTCGAAGATTTTGCTGAAAGCCGGAAGAAGTGATATTGGCCTGTAGTTACACATTTCAGCAGCTGAATCTTTCTTAAACAGTGGTACAATATCTGCACTTTTCAGTGCTTCTGGAAATACCCCCGAAAAAATGCAACGGTTGAAAATATCTGATAAGACATCCACTAGAAAACAAGCAACTTTTTTTAAAAACATGTTCGAAATGCCATCACTTCCACACGACTTGGAGTTATTTAAAGTACCAATAACTTTTAATATCTCAAGAGACGTTATAGGTTTAAAAACAAAGCTGTTTCTTTGAAACAGTTCAGCAGAGCAACAACTGGACGAACAAGAGGTACAAAGAGGAAGTACTGGACAAGGTTGTAAACTAGTAGCTATGTTAGCAAAATAAGAATTAAATGCATCAGCAATAATAGATTTGTCTGTAACGTCGACGTTATCAACGCGTATCATAGTAGGTTTTTTAGAAAAAGACGATTTATTAAGCAAGCTATTCACTATTTGCCATTCATTTTTTAAGTTTCCTTTAGCAGAAATAAATTGAGTACGATAGTAAGTATCTCTACAAATCGGAATCTCATTTTTAAGTTTACCGCACAATTCTTTGTATTTTCTTTTTATACTTCGATTATAAGGGTACTTTTTGCACTTAATTCTGAGTTTGTTTTTACCTCTTATTTTATTTAATAGATATGTTGAGATCCAAGGTTTGAGCCGTTTTACACACTTTTTTGAGGGCAAAACTGACGAACAGCTATGAATATGCATCTTAAGGCAATCAATAAATATAGTATAGGCTTTAGTAGCATCACTACAAGAATAAACATCTTCCCAAAACTCATAAAAAAGATTGTTTTTAAGTTTGCTGAAGTTAATTTTAATCACTCTGTCGACTGACTTTGGATTATTTCTACTATTCCTATTGATGTTCACTAGGAGTCCTGTCATACAGTGATCCGTGATCATCAAGTCCAGAACAAAATTCTCACAGTTACCGAACAAAGAATTTTTGAAACGTCCATATATGTGATCTAAACATCTACCAGATACAACCCTAGTAGGTTCATTGATAAAGCATGTTAAACCATTCGATGCTAGTAAAGCCAAGTAACTAGAAACTGTTTCACTATTTTCTAAATTGTTGAGATTAAAATCCCCAACAATTATTAAGTTTTTAGATTTTTCATTATCTAAAAGACCTGAGAATTCTTTTATGTATGTCAAAACGTTAAACATATGCAGTCTATATACACATAGAAAAACATAAGCTTCATGGTTAATTTCAATAGATACCTTTAAAACATCCGCACTAAGAAAATCAACAAAAACTACATCGAGAATCTTGTATTCCTCTTTCACGAAACAACCAACACCTCCCGCTGCGTAATTTTCATTAGTTTTTGCAAAAAAATTAAACCCGGGCAAAGAGTAATCGCTTTTTTCAAAATCATAAATCCAGATTTCAGAAACAAAAACAATATCTGGAATGCATGCAAACGAATCGATATGAGTGACTAAAACTGAAAAATTTTCTCTTAAACTTCTAATATTCTGGTGAACAATAAAAAATTTATCGTCGCAGTAGGAATTATTTCTAAATAAATTATCATAGTTGGTACTACTAAGATCATGGGTAGAAAAGTCATCGATCAAATCATTTTCGTCATTCATTTAACGAATAGAACATAGAAAAGTGCACTAAATGCGTGCAAGATCATTAAAGGATCTAATTAAAATGACTTTTCCACCCTCAACCTTTCTGACAAGAATTTTGTTATCTTTGTACCAGACGTATTTAACTCTATTGTGCATTTTAGCTTGTTTCGCCTTATGAAATAGAGCCTGCGTGTACTTCGTAAGTGAATCGTTTATATATATACCAGTTCCCTTGCTACTGCTGCTGCTGCTGCTGTTGTTATTGCTGCTATTGTCGCCCACATCATTTATACCAGTCACATGCGTGTTAAGATTTCTTTTGCTTGTCCTCTTTGCGCTCATTATACGCTGCTTCGTAGACAAATTAGAGAATTTCAGGCAGATGATGGATTTAAGTTTAGGAGACTTGGAGAGCACACCATTGTTGTTTATTGTGGTTTGCACTCTTTTTACATAGCAGTTTTCTATTTCGCTATCAGAAACATCGATGGACAAGGCTTTGTTGAAGATTTGCTTTGCATTGTTGATTGCATTTTTGTCATTGACATTAGGCACTCCTACAATTTCAATGCAATTACTCAATAGGTGCTGCCGCTGCCAGTTAAGCTTACTCTCTAGAATATCCACTTTTGATTTCAGTTCAGCATTGTCTGCACGTAGATCGTTCAATTCTTGTAAAAAACGATGATTTGTTTCCTCTAATTTAGAGAGTTTAATGTAAACCATTTGAAGAGTGCATTCGTTCTCGCTGTCTTCCATTTGTGTTGACGAACCATTCGTTGTTGTTGGTGCATTACAGTTGTCCGAGAGATGTTTTTTTTGCATTGGAAGGCAATGTATTGTTGTTGTTCATTGTAGGTGAAACTGATTCAGTCGCACGTAATGAGCGGCGTCTCAGCGCTGCACATTTGTCACATCGAAATGGATTACCACTCGATTTAAAATATTCGGCGTCATGTTTAGTGATATTAACACAAGAATAATGAAAAAAATTCATACAATTACTACAATTTATTTTCGTTAAACTGTTGCGATCAATTTTCAGACAACACACGGAGCAATTCATTTTAAAGGATTTGATTGTTTCAAAGAGATGCGCACCCCACGACAATTCAGAAGAAACTTAATGATATGTGGGAATCTACACATTTCTGGGAACTTAAAACGATATGTTATTACGTGTATTATTATATCAACTGTGAACTTTATTATTGCAGTCTAATTTAAGTCATGCTAAGCACGTTAAGCTCTTTTATTATCTGCCAATTAGAAAAGCAGAGCTTCTCTGTTCTCTTAGTTATTCTTATACCAGTACTTAAAAACTTCAATTCATCTGCATTTGCCAGCCTAATATACCTAATGTACGTATTATGTAGTCAGTTTCATATCACTTACCGATTATTACATTTATATCGTACCGGTTTTTCTTAAACAGTCTAATGTCGAGCGGAAAGAAACAGAATGGGAAGTGTCATTACTACTTTTAAGCTGCTTTACTTTTTAACGAGACAGCTTACAGGAATAAGGTGAACTTTGTTTTGACATCTGAAAGTCTTATTGAGCATCTCCACCAGCACACCGTAAAAGGAGATTCAAAAAGAACAATCAAACAGGGTATTTTTTCTAAAGCAGAAATTTACTTATGGACTTTGTTTTTTAGGTGTTCGATACTTGCATTTGCCCTAGAAATTCTGGTATTTTACATTTACATTTCTCAGATAGTATCTTCTTTTAATTTTAGTAAATACACAAAATCATAGGGCCCAAGCACTGGAAAGCTAAATTATCTATTGGTAAAATGAACTTGCCCTTCAATTTTTTAAAAAGAGTTTCTGAGTTTTTAGTCTCTTTTAGTTCCAAATATTCGTAATTTATTTTCAAACAATTAAGTTCTTTTCTACACCATAATTTTTAAGTCTCTAGCTGATGAATGGCATTTTACTTTCACCTATCAAACAATCTGTTGTGGCACCGACAAAATTAATCTTTCTATCAGCAAAAAGTCCACACCGTTCAACAATAATACCATACTTTTAATTTTGTATTACATTATTTTAATTATTTTATTTTGAATTTATAAAACAAAAATATGTAATAAATTTTTTAAAGCGAAATGAATGTGTTTTTCTTTTTAACACTTTCGGCATCTTGCTAGTTTTTGCAATTATCTGAACTCGTAGCAGTAGAAAATAGTAAGCAAAACACAAATATTGAACGTATGCCTTTTCCAAGGAAATATACAATCATTTTATTTGAAACTTCTACAAACAAAAAGGAAAAAAAATAAACACATTTACAACAACAAAGTCATCACCCAGTCCCCACCCACTCTCATATCAATGTTTCTCGGATTATCAAAATTTATCTCATTGTTGCTTCCTTCACTCTATCAAACAGCAAGAATATTAGTATGTATCTATCAGAAACCCAAACAAAACGAAATAAACAAATTTTTGTCATTTCTTGTTCAAGCAGCTCTAGTGAGCGAAAATCTGCAAACTATAGATTCTCAATAGAGAGTAAGTTTAGAGAAAAATCGAATAACGCCATGTCGGAAATTTTGTGAACTACATTGCATAAGTGTGCGTAAACTCTGAAACAAAATCCAGAATGCAGTAAAATAGCAAACTTTTCAAAATTCAAATTTAACTATTTTATGAACCAAACATCAAATTTTTTTTTAATGAGAAGACATACAAATATGCAAAGCCCATTCTCTTTTTTACAGATTAAAAAAATAGTTCCTTGTTCCTCCACAAAGATTGTTTGCTTTTCGTAATATTAAACTGCATTTTTAAGATGGTGAGCAAAAAAAATCAAAATTGTGCTTCAATAGCTACCTCGAGTAGTTCATTGGTAACAAAATTAAATCATAAAAAAAATAAAAATGCTTGATCTAGGGATTGCCCCACCGGGGCGCAGAAAAAAACACCCAAAAAAGGGGGTTTTTGGTACTTTATGCAACATCAAAGTAGAAAAGTAAAATTGTGCTTCAATAGCTACCTGCGCCCATTTACTGGCTATTGAAAACCGTTTACTCCGGTCGATTATCTCTTAAGGACTGCGAGAAACTAGGGGGCGCAGAAACGTCTACCCTAGCCACCCAGCCTTAATACATTTGTTGAGTTGACAAAGGAGGAATAAAATAAGTATAAAGAGCTAAATAAATTAATTTAAGAACTACGAGTAGGTATATATAAAAATGGTGTAAAAAATGTATGGTAATTCATCAATTGAGAGCGGCTGGGACGATTTGACTCAAATTTTTTTTCAGCGGTTAGTAGTTAGAAGGAGAAGGTCTTTACGAAAGAAAATTTTGGAAAAAGCATCCGGAAAAGTCGGGAAATTGCAAAATCGAAAATTTAAATTTGGTATGGAATTTTGCGTGCAATTGTTCCGGAATGGCTTTTCGAATGGAAAAAATAGAAAATTCTAAGTGGAAATTTTGGGAAATTCCGGAAAAACGTAGAAGTTAACGAGAAAAATAATGCCGCTATTGAATGCCGAGCAGAAGAGACGATTTGATGTTGAAGGCTGAAGGCTGTTGACGACGGACCGGGAGGCATTTACTTTCTCAATGCTCCATTTCGGACAGGCAAGACATTCGTTTCGTTGATTCTGCGAACAAATTGGTCAAGATGTGATGCGCGTTGGCTGTTGCATGCGCTTGATGCCACATTGTTGGAAGGCTGTCGAAGATTAGATTAGAGAACGGGCAATACTAGCACCGAAGAATAAGGACATGCGTCGATTGCTTGAATTTCATATTCAAAGTCAAATCGCTGGAGAATTGCTTTCGTATGTGACCGACGAGGATGAAGCGACCAACTATCGGACGAAATTTTTTAACTCTCTTGATGTGCCAGAAACGCCGCCACATAATTTAGAGCTGAAGGTGGGATCGATCATAGTCATGTTTCGGAAGCTGAATCGTCCGAAATTGTGCAACACGCCGTTGTCCGTCAAGAAACTGATGAAAAATGTGATTCAAGCGACGACCACCAAGGGCAATTTCAAAGGAGAGAAAGTCCTTATCCCACGAAGTCCGATTATTCCATTTGATCTTCCATTTTAATTCAAGCCGATTCAGTTCCCCGCTCGATTGGCTTTTGCGATGGCAATCAATAAATCGCAAGGCCAATCGTTGAAGTCTGCGGGATTAATCTCGAATTTCCCTTTTTTCGCACGGTCAGCTGTGCGTTGGCTGTTCGCGTGTTGTCAAGTCGTTGTTTGTTCTTGCGATGGAAAAGAAATCAAAAAACCTTGTTTATCATATCGCTCTGTACTGATTTCGATTCCCTTCAAACTAACCACATTGAAATTTGAACTATCTGGTCATTATTATCACTCTGGAATTTATCTGAAGGCGTTAAATTGGGGGGTCCGCTATTTTATATAAAACAAAAGATTTAACATACAAATATAACGAGTATAGCTATAATAAATAATAGTTGTGTTTTCTTTTATAAACAACAATTCTGTAAAAATAAACATAGACACTATTTTAAAACATTATATGAAATATTTAAGATACATTTACGGAAACAAGTTACACAGTGCTCATAAACATATTTTTGACTTGAGAAGTATCCATATCAAAAAGCCATAGTTTGAATTTTCTTAAAAACAAACTTTGAATATTAATTATTATAATTTCGAATGGTATTTGATTCAATAGTGTAGGTTCTGATACAGTATAAAAGTTGCTTTGAGTTTGCGCTTAATCTGTATACATTTTAATTTTTTTAGTATTGATTTGTACATGAACACTTTAAGAACTTTGTAAATATAAAGATGTTTTATTAGTAAAATTCGATGGAGGAGAAATAAAGGCAAACTCCTTGTTAATCTACTTTTTTTACAAATAATTCTGACAATATGCTTTTGAGGTATTTGCAGTTGTTCAATTGTATTATTGTAAGAAAACATACAGAAGTTTTGAGTTCACAAGACCATAGTAAATTACTGTGAGAAGTTTTTTTTTAGAAAAATTAACAGAAATATTTTCCGCGTTGCACACATCATATATATAGAAAGTTCAAAGTTATTTATAGAAAGGTCATTTTTTGGTAAAAGCAGTGATGCCAATAATTTCCAAAACTACTCACTTCAAGATTCGGAAAGCAAACTAACTGACATATTTCTGCTCCCTACCTTATACTTATGATGAGTTTAACCCTTCGCACTGTAGGTATCATTTTCAAAGTGCCATTAATTGATTAATAAATTCCCTTCCTTTCAATTATAAAACCCAAATGAATATTTAAAGCAGTGGATTTACATTTACTGGTCCCTCGCACGTTTAATGCAGTAACTTGATAGATTTCATAGAAATCAAAGAAATCGTCAGATTAATTGATTTCCCAAATGACTGTAATCTGCGGCGAATCCTTCAAAAGATGCAATGAAATCGCCCCATTATAATAACATTTAAAAACGATAACAAAATGTTGGAAAACCCTTGAAAAAAAATGATAAAAAACGCATTAAACAAACGTGGATAAAAAGGATTTAAAGAGACCTAAAATGTATAATTTAAAAGCGCGTTTCGTATGCTTAAAAGACGCACCAAAAATATAATTAGGTAATTGTTGCCGCACGCCGGGAGGAAACAAATAAAATACTCCTCTTGTAGATGAATGGAATGGGATGTATTTTATTTCCTATATGAACATAAATAATTATAATAGTTTTAGATGCGGATAGATACAACTTACACTTTTTATGTGTCCTCCCTTCACGAATGCCGGCTTCAATTTAAAACGTGAATTTCGTTTGACAGTTGAACTTGCTTCTTGGTAGAGGCCACTGAACAAGAGTACAAAAATAACGAGTGAAGCACACTGAACTGTAGAAAAATTCTTAAGGCCATATTGCATTCGTGAAGGGGTGCCACTTACAAACGTACAAGATTATTTGACAAAGAACAATAATTAATATTTAACATCCCGAGCCCCGTGAATATACGACATCTCAGATTCACCAATGTCTAGTTTTGCAAGTATGCATGCGGGCCGCTTGAAGGTTCCCAATCTCGTTCGTACTTCAGCTGTGCGAACCTGCGAGTCCTTGCCTGGAAAGACTCGGATGATTCTTCCAACAGGCCATTTTGAGCGATGTATTTTCGTATCACATACTAAGACTACGTCATCGGTCGCTAGTGGTTTGGTTGGCTGGTACCACTTCGTCCTACGGCACAAATCGGGTAAGTATTCAGAGAGCCACTTATTCCAGAATCGATGTTGCATCTGTTGCACCTTGCGCCATTGCTTTCGAGTGACGCCCAGTTCTTCCTTCAGAGGGTGAGGTGTCTGCTCGGAGTTGGGTGTACCTAAAAGAAAGTGATTAGGGGTTAAGGGTTCATCAGCGGGTGAGTCTAGCGGAATATGAGTCAGGGGTCGCGAGTTAATTATATTTTCAGCTTCGCACATTAAGCTGTAGAGACTATGTTCCTGAAGGCGTTCGTTATATATGGCATGTCCCATAGCTCTTTTTACGCTACGCACCAAGCGCTCCCAGCATCCACCTGCATGGGGGTTTAGAGGACAATTAAATACCCATTCGATCTTCGTGTTCGCTAGTGTATCTGCAATAGCCCTATGGTCTAGCTGTTGCAACTGCCTCTTGAGTTCCCGGTCTGCCCCAATAAAGTTCGTGCCATTATCTGATCGAATACGCACCGGAGTTCCTCGTCTATTCATGAAGTTTCGGATGCACATCAGGCAGGTATCCGTAGTGAGATCCCTGGCGATTTCTAAGTGTACTGCACGAGTTGTTAGACAAGTGAACAACGCAATCCATCGTTTCTCAGTACTTCGGCCTCTGACCACTGAAAACGGTCCCATGTAATCCACACCTACGTACGAGAACGGTCTAACGAACGGAGTCAGGCGGTCTTCCGGAAGTTGTCCCATAGTTGGATTCACGGGCTTGGCTTTCTCTCTTTTACATATGACGCAACGTTTAGCTACTGCCCGCACGACCGTTCGTATGTGGGGAATCCAATATCGGCGCCGTATCTCTGCGATGATAGTTTCTTCATTTTGATGACTCCAGGTACGATGATAGTAGTCGACGATTAGCATGGTGACATGATGATTTTTTGGCATTATAATTGGCCGTCTAGTGAAATCTGGAACGGCGTAGGCTGCATCTATTCGTCCTTTGATACGAATCACACCGCTTTCATCCATATACGGAGATAGTCGCCAGAGACAGCTGGCCCCTTTCAACTGATTGCCTTCGCGTAATGTTTGATATTCATCAGCAAACTCCATCATCTGTACTCTCCGACAAATTGTCATTTCGGCGGTTTCTAGCTCCTTTGTTTTCAATCCTCCGTATTCCCTATTGCAAGGCGTTTTTGAGCAGTTAACGTAAAATCTAAATAGCCAACCAACAACCCTTTTTAGTCGACTAAAATTCGAAAATCGTTCAAAAATATCACTGACGCTTATCAAGAAAAACGGTGTTTTCACTCGAATTTCTTCATTGGTTGACTGGTGGCGCTCAGCTTGTGGCCACTTGGACTCGTGAAGTTTTAGAAATGCAGGGCCGGAGAGCCAGAAGGACTCACGTTTACTGTCCATTGCCCGTGTTCCGAAGTCAGCTGGGTTGAGGGCGCTTGGTAGCCACCTCCATTCGTGCACCCGACTGCTCTCCAGAATCTCGTTCACTCGATGCGCTACATAGGGCTTATAGCGTCTATGGTCTGAGCATATCCACGACAGAACGGTTTTTGAATCGCTCCACATTACCACTCTTGCTGTTGTAATATCGTGGTATCGCAGAACCAGATCGCGCAGACGCGTCGCTAGCACAGCAGATTGGAGCTCAAGTCGCGGAATAGTTGTTAATTTAAGTGGAGCACACTTAGTTTTGCCGGCTACGAATGCTAACTGAGCCACGTCGTATTCATCGGGGATTCTCCAGTACGCAACCACGGCGTATGCTTGCTCGCTTGCGTCTGCGAATACGTGCAACTCTATCGGTTTCGACGTGAATGTAGTACTGTAGCAACGAGGAACTCTTATATTCCCTACCTCTCTCAACTTAGAAAACCACTTTAGCCAGATAGCGTTCGCCTCGTCTGGAATTTGCTCATCCCAACCTACTACTTCACGCCAAACAGATTGTAGCGCTAGCTTAGCCATCAACGAATATTCCGCTGCAAATCCGAACGGGTCAAAGACCGACATCGCGATGCTTAGCAGTTCGCGTTTGGTGGGTCTTCGGATACCCTGTAGTAGTTCTGGATCGATCTTCCCGAAAGCCAAGACGAATTTTAGCGTATCTCGATCAGTATCCCAATGTAGACCCAGAACCTTTTGGTAATGCCCCACATCGCCTTTATCCAGGTTTAGAATTGAGGGTTCCGATTCCGGTTCCCTGAACTTCTGTGACACCTCTTTAGAGTTTGAAACAAATCGTTTTAATTCGAAGCCTCCTTGTTTGTGAATCCAAATTACCCTTTCGGTCACGCGTATCGCTTCCTGCTCTGACGAAAAGCTATGAGCGAAATCGTCCACGTAGTGGTTATTCACGATGGCATCCACTGCTTCTGGAAACTGCGCTCGAAATTCCTCCGCGTTATGATTTTTAACGAACTGTGCCGAACAGGGCGAGCAAGTAGCTCCAAAGGTCATCGAAGTCATAACGTACTCTTCTATTGGTCTTTTAGCATCTGTTCTCCACAGGAACCGCTGCGCCGTCTGGTCCTCCTGGCGAATCTTCACTTGATGGAACATCTCAACTATGTCTGCGCAAACGCCGATTGGTCTTTGCCTAAACTTCATTAAGATCATCGTTAGGGGTTGACATTGATCCGGACCGGTAAGTAGAACAGAGTTAAGGGAGACTCCCCCTACCTCAGCTGCCGCGTCAAAAACGAGTCGCAGTTTGTTTGGTTTGTTTGGGTTAACCACACCAAAGTGCGGAAGGTACCATGTGCGTTCGCCTCTATTCGCGGCTTCGGTAGTGGTCAACTTCCTCGAGTAGCCCTTTTCGAGATATTCTTTCATAATTTGTGTATACTGATTCCGAAATACCTCGTTATAGCTAAATTTCTTTTCTAAGGCGAAAAGCCTTTTTTCGGCCATGTGTCTACTTGCGGGTAAGAATATATTGTCGTGCTTCCATAATAGTCCCGTCTCGAAACCGGTTCCTATTCTTATCGTGGTATTCTCAAGTAAATGTTTCGCTCTGACAATGGTCTGCGGATGAGCTTCTCTATCAGTTTCTCGCACTCCTAAATTTTCATTTGCTATATAGCTTCTCACTAGATGTTCTACAACTTCCGAGTTCTTAACTTGGGCAAAATGAGCTCGCTGTATACCGAGCCCCGTCGAAGACGCTGATCCTTCAGCTCCATAAACAACCCAACCCAGCTTTGTGAGTATAACAGCTGGGCATTTCCATCCGTCGACCATCACCCTTCGTGGGACTCCTAAGTGCGCGTTGTCGAGCCCGATGAGCAATTCCGGTGTGGCCGCTTTATATTCCCTGACTGGCAGTTTCTTCATATAGCGATGCCTGATATGCAACTGACTGATGTTTAAAGATTGTGTGGGTAATCGGAGGTCCCTAACCGTTCTGACATTTTTCAGATCAAACTTCCTGCTAGATCTCCCAGATCCAGATATTTTTATATCCACACGAGTAGAACGTTCCGTGACGGTTTTGTTTCCGAACCACTGCATAGTCAATGTTTCTTCAGGACCCTTTAACCCGAGCCTGTCCGCCAGACTTTTATTCATCAACGAGACTGCAGAACCTTCATCAATGAACGCGTAGCTAGTAATTACCCTTCCGTTAGCAAATAATTGAACCGGTAAAATCTTGAACAAGACTTTGGTATTCGCAATGGCTGGGGCCAGGTTTGTGAAGACTTGCTCCTGTGGTTCGTGGACATTCCTTCGGTTCCAATTTCCATCCTGAGCTGGGTGAAGGAGTCTATGCAGTTTCCTATTACATCCGTCGATACTACATTCATGACGCTGCATGCAGCTATCTGTTCGATGCCCACACCCAAGGCAATTAAAACATAACCTATGTTGTCGGGCACAACGCCATCTTTGCCCATGATTCATTTCGTAAAAGCGTTTGCAATCAGTAATATCGTGAGGTTCTGAGCACACCATACAAATACCATCGTCCTTGTCGTTCACCTCATTTGCTAAAAAGAACTGAGTTCGCCTAGTATGTCTATTGTCTCCTACCTGCGTTGGCCTATTGAGGTCAGTACAAGCTAAGCTTACTACTTGTGCGAGCTCCTGCAACCAATTACTAAAGTCTTGTATAGTTGGCGTAGTTTGAATATTAATAGAATATTTTGCCCATTCCAGCCGCCTTTGCACTGACAGTTTCAAGACAAGCTCCTCCATTAGTGTCGGGTCGGATAAATGATGTTCGCATTTTGCGGCTTTTAGAAACGATGCTAAGTTTTGAACTTTAGTCGCAAAGGGTAATAGCTGTTCTATTCGGCTATCAGGAATAGCGGAAACATTTCGAATTCTAATTATCTGACTCTTAACCAATAGCTCTGGCCTACCAAATTGTGTTTTTAGTGTATTAATAACTTGATCAACGTTGTCACTGTGAATAAGTAAACATTCCACTGATTCCTTGGCCCTTCCCTTCAACGCCTTCTGAAGGCGCATAAGATTTTGCCGGTTATTATACTGGTACTCATCCGTTGTCATCTCAAAGGCTTCTCTAAACATTGGCCAATCTTCTGGCCTGCCATCGAATTCTGGAAGGTCGTATAGCTTTCGTCCGTGTTCGGATCTACCGGAAGACAAAGTGCGACTCAACTCGCTCAAAGCGGCAGCTAATGGAGCTCCTGAGTCGCCAGCATTCCCTTCAACGGCAGGTGTGTTACTTGTGGTTGGCGCGTCGCCTCGTTTTGACACCTCTTCTGTCAGACGTTTAATTTGGTCCATCATCTCGGTCAGCTGTTCTTCAAGCGATAAAGTACTCGTTGCGCGTATTGTGGAGTTATGTGCATCTTGCCCATCGTTATCGATGTCACGCTGTGCCTCTGCACCGGCTGCGGTTGTTGATCGTGTCTGTGGCATAATATACAATGCTTCCTTATGCCCTACCTCGATAATTAAGAGTCTTGCCTACTACTCAACGAGTCCCTAACCCTACTTTCTAGACCGCTACCAGATTCTCACCGCACTAAATTACCATCACCACAAAATCACTTTCATTTAAGTTGTACTCACCCCCTGTTTTGCCTTCGGTAGCTTTAACCGTTCGCTTGTTGATTGTTGCAGCGAAATTCTACTTGGTGATTCTTGAATTGACTGCTGCGCTGGTCACTGTGCTGATCGTATCACGGGCTGCTTCACTGGTGGTTGACGAAAATGTAATCTGCGAGATCCGATTCTCAGACTGGACAATTGTGCTGGCGCAGGCGCTTCTCTACCTCTGCCGGTTATGTATGTGCCTGTCTGCTTGTTCCAGTAGCTTCATTCATTGGAACATTGCACTATCCACATGTGCTACCGAAACAAAAAGTGAAATAAAAGCTGTTGCCGCACGCCGGGAGGAAACAAATAAAATACTCCTCTTGTAGATGAATGGAATGGGATGTATTTTATTTCCTATATGAACATAAATAATTATAATAGTTTTAGATGCGGATAGATACAACTTACACTTTTTATGTGTCCTCCCTTCACGAATGCCGGCTTCAATTTAAAACGTGAATTTCGTTTGACAGTTGAACTTGCTTCTTGGTAGAGGCCACTGAACAAGAGTACAAAAATAACGAGTGAAGCACACTGAACTGTAGAAAAATTCTTAAGGCCATATTGCATTCGTGAAGGGGTGCCACTTACAAACGTACAAGATTATTTGACAAAGAACAATAATTAATATTTAACATCCGGAATATTCGTTGATGGCTAAGCTAGCGCTACAATCTGTTTGGCGTGAAGTAGTAGGTTGGGATGAGCAAATTCCAGACGAGGCGAACGCTATCTGGCTAAAGTGGTTTTCTAAGTTGAGAGAGGTAGGGAATATAAGAGTTCCTCGTTGCTACAGTACTACATTCACGTCGAAACCGATAGAGTTGCACGTATTCGCAGACGCAAGCGAGCAAGCATACGCCGTGGTTGCGTACTGGAGAATCCCCGATGAATACGACGTGGCTCAGTTAGCATTCGTAGCCGGCAAAACTAAGTGTGCTCCACTTAAATTAACAACTATTCCGCGACTTGAGCTCCAATCTGCTGTGCTAGCGACGCGTCTGCGCGATCTGGTTCTGCGATACCACGATATTACAACAGCAAGAGTGGTAATGTGGAGCGATTCAAAAACCGTTCTGTCGTGGATATGCTCAGACCATAGACGCTATAAGCCCTATGTAGCGCATCGAGTGAACGAGATTCTGGAGAGCAGTCGGGTGCACGAATGGAGGTGGCTACCAAGCGCCCTCAACCCAGCTGACTTCGGAACACGGGCAATGGACAGTAAACGTGAGTCCTTCTGGCTCTCCGGCCCTGCATTTCTAAAACTTCACGAGTCCAAGTGGCCACAAGCTGAGCGCCACCAGTCAACCAATGAAGAAATTCGAGTGAAAACACCGTTTTTCTTGATAAGCGTCAGTGATATTTTTGAACGATTTTCGAATTTTAGTCGACTAAAAAGGGTTGTTGGTTGGCTATTTAGATTTTACGTTAACTGCTCAAAAACGCCTTGCAATAGGGAATACGGAGGATTGAAAACAAAGGAGCTAGAAACCGCCGAAATGACAATTTGTCGGAGAGTACAGATGATGGAGTTTGCTGATGAATATCAAACATTACGCGAAGGCAATCAGTTGAAAGGGGCCAGCTGTCTCTGGCGACTATCTCCGTATATGGATGAAAGCGGTGTGATTCGTATCAAAGGACGAATAGATGCAGCCTACGCCGTTCCAGATTTCACTAGACGGCCAATTATAATGCCAAAAAATCATCATGTCACCATGCTAATCGTCGACTACTATCATCGTACCTGGAGTCATCAAAATGAAGAAACTATCAGTAATTAAGAAGCATTTAGAACGCTTAAAGGAGGCGTCTAAATGAGTTTATAATAAATAAATTCGAAAACCCATGAGAAACCATTCAAAAGCGGTTTTAAAAAATTCAATAACAGCATGTCGGAAAACGCTCCAAAAAGTACAATACAACCGCCTAAGAAATACAACTAAGAACGAACTAAAAACTCTTAAAAAAAAAGGTTAAAAACGCTATTTTTTAAAAGCACGTGAAAAAACTTATCAAAAAACACAATAAAATATTTTTAGATGACTATCGTCGACAATTAACTAAAGTTGGGAGTTTAATTTAATTTAATTAGTATTGTTTCCACAGTCACTTCGGAGATCTTATCACGGTCGTTAAAATTCGAAAAAGATACCATCCAGACGATTGTCGTCAGTGGTTTTTCAACTGAGATCCCCAAATAATCGATTACATTATTATCTAGAAAAACGATTTCCATCATTCATTCTCATCAGAGAAGATCGACTGCAGCATTATTTTCTCCATCGCTTCATGAATCATTAGCTGGAGCCTAAAATGTATTTCCAAGGCTTACTCTCTGTTTAAATTCCTGAAAAATGCTACACTCAAGCACTGCAACGTCTGACGAGTCAACTCTTCCGATTGTCCTCAAAAGATATACCCACATCAAAGGGACTCGAATTAATCCCTGGCCCTAGGCGGCATAAATACTCATAATACTTGACGTAACAACATGTCAAAACAATAAATAATATCGCCAGCCGTAAACGCCAATGAATACAAAAACTTAACGCAACACCAAAGTTACATATATTTCATAAACAATTATTACCAACCGAACCATCATCGCCTGAATGCGGTGCCTACAATTCAATGCATCTACGTGAAATATCGCACGAGTTCTTCACCAAAAAAAAGATTACAGCCACATACACATAACTCCAAAGTTTAATTACCCGCTAAAACTGAAAACCAAACCTATAACCAACACACAAACCAAGCTCCAAGCACCTACATCTGAATATTATGCGAAAAATCGTCCGAAACTATGACGACATCGGAAAACTACTATCGCTTAGTGGGAATTTGCGCAAAGCACTTTGCCCCGTCTGCTATGTGTCTGTCGTCCGTGTGTCTAAGCCTCACTTAAAGCCCACCGATAAGCCGCGCGCACACCACAAGACCAAATGTTTACATTCCAAATGACTTGTATCTATGACGAAAGCAAATTTCGCATAGATTAAGCTCGATGGCTGACAGCAAACAGACTGCACGGCCTGTGCCTGTATGCGTGGTAAGTGGTAAAGTTTTATGATTTTTGCTACATGCAACCTCAACATCTTAAGCCATTCCGTTCAGTTTGAATCGAACCCGTCGCGGCGGTGGACTGAATTCGTTAACAGATCAAAAAGGTACTACCAATCTCGGTATCTCGGTGGCGTCTTTTTTTCATAAATAGATTTTCGTGTATACTCTCCCGAAAAAATTTACATTTTAGAAAATCTCCCAAGGTAATAGATGAATCGTTGTGATCAAAACCAGTGAATTTCAAAGTGATTGGAAAAGAAAAATGAAGATATGAACTTTTTTAATAGTTCTCTGGTGTCAGTGTGTAAAGATCCTTTGAAGAAGTCCGCAGGAGATTGCTGATACGTCTAGGATTAATTGCTGTTTACGTGAAAGTGTAAGTCGTTAATAGTTTTGCGCTAGATTAACCTACATCTTCGACGAGGAAACCAACCCGAGTCGGTTTTTCTTCTATGTGAAGTGGAAAAACTAGTCAGTTTGTGGGTCAGAGGAATGTGGAACATATACTGTATGTGGGGGGGGGCAGAAGTGCGTTTCACACATGTCATTTGTGTTGGTGAATGGGCTGGCTAATAAATGCGAAATTACCTAAAAGCAAATGCGATTGGTATTGTTTATGGGCTTATCTGTGTGGAAATTGATGCAATATTGCCTTTGGCAAGAAGAAATGTGTTTCGCTTTTGAAATTCGCTTGATTGGTGTTCGATTGAAAGGGAATTTCGAAATAATTGTTCGCAAGGTGGTTTGCACTTTGAAATGTCGGTTTTCGTTTTGACTTTTGGGAGCGCCGATGAACCGGACTGTATCATGTGCCAGTTGAGGGAGAGATCGAAGTTTGGTTTAAGGGTCCAAGTGCAGATCGTTACTGTCGTACAAAATGAAAAATCGATAAACAAGTAAAAAACAGGTTTTTGTGGGACGCCTTGCTTCTCTGAGCTAGACTTGTGTAATTTTTATTTGGGGAGCCACAATTTGGGGAGCCGAAGTAGTGAATCTTTTCTAGGAGAGTTATTTTCTCGGATGTTTTTGTCAGACAGCGTGACAGTGAAGCCTCTATATAGTTCTTTTCCAAGTTTGCGTTTAAACAAATCATATCCAATTTTAGTTATTCCCAACCTCAAAAACTGCTGAAAAATGAGCATAACTTTCGGGGCAAGGTGAAATTTATTTATTTATTCATTTACTAGCTGACCCGGCGAGCTTTGTTCCGAATTCGTTAATGTAATGAAAATAATAATTCCGAGCATGCACAATTGCACATGCTTCTTTAGGCAATTCGGTCAATTCAAAGTCATATTAAATACTCGTACTATGGCACTTAAAAAGAAAAGAAAAAGAATGAAGTTCGATCCTCAAGTCAACTACTTATTACTAAAAATCAACTTCTGCTAGCTATTGTGACTGCATGTTGTTGTTTCACCTGCCTTCTAGGCATAATTCCGATACTTGAGAAATAGTTTTTAGAAAATAGGCACAATTTTTCGTGAATTGTTTTTTTTACAATAAATCCACACATTTGGTTTGGTAAATCTGGTACATTCTTTGATCAAATTCGCATTACAAATTTTTATTTACAGATGTTTCAACCGTTTTACTAAAGTGCAAAGCACGTGAGCACGCCACATAGGTACAATTGCCCATGCGAGGGACCTAAAGATTGATGCAACAAATTTCCAGCGATTGTCCTTCCGACTTTTTAAGTGTTATGTGTTATAGCATTAAATACAAATGACAAATCGTACTGAAGAAGCGGAATCCGCGGACTGAAAAGGTTTGCTTTTGAATTTTCCCCTCAAAATCGTCGCTTGCATGACATTTGACTTGAGATTTTTCACATCCAAATCAAACGGGATCCGTTAAATAGTTTCGGTTGATTCAGGTTGCGCAGCAAAATTATAGCTGAGCCGACTCTTAATTTCAAATCGTCTAGCGGTAAGCCCGAAACATCTAAAGAATTCAAAAAAACAAAATTTTAAATATGTTTTCGTGTATTTGAAGTGGCACTACCGTTTTTCTATCGAGTCTATTTTTTCAAAGTGTTCCTCAGCATACAAACTTCTGTCCCCAATATCATCCCCTTAAAGATTGCACGACAAAAAGTAGCACACCCATGTCCTTCCTTGAACCAATACGAATCTACCGTAAAAATCGCGAGATCCATTATCGAGTAATGAGTGCACATAATAGCCATCAGTCTCTTTAATATACACTTATAGCTGGTTTTTCTCGTGACTTTCGTATTAAATCCACTAATAATTTTAATAAAACAACTTTGGCGTTGAATTTTTTTTTCAATACTTTTTGAATGGGAGATGCCACAACCTGTTTTCCTAATTCCGCTTATCTTTTGGAAAGTGCCACCAACATATCAGGTCCAAAACTATCCTATAACTGGAACCAACAATACCCATGGGCCATGACCCATCCCATTGGAGGTCGATAACAGTGCCACCTATAGGGTCCAAAAGTATCCTATATTTTAAGTCTTGCTAAACCTAAAGTACAGGAATACGAACAAAACAAAAAAAAAATAATGAAAATGGACTTATTGGATATATCGTATGTACCTATATTTAAAAAAAAAATTAATTTCAAAATTGTTGACAACGACAATTTGCTTGGAAAATAATTGAAATAATTGACAACAAATTGCTTTTAAAATTTAAAATATTTTTTTTTCTCGATTTCTATGTAGTTTTTTTTTTTAAGTACATTTAGTTAGAAAACGTTTGCATGGGAAAAAGAAAAGGGCTATTTTTAGAAACCTTCCTTCGACTTCAACGAACATTTAAAAAAAGAATTGGTAAAATTGGTCCAGGTCCAGGCGTTGTTGAGTTTTGCGCTTACCAACACATTTTGCGATTCATTTTTATATTATTTTTTATTTTTATTATTAGAACATAGAAGATTTTTTTTATTTATTTCTTTATTTATCTACAAACTACTAAACGCTAACAGATATTTCAGATTTTAATAACCCATAAAAATATGTAAACCTACAATAGCATCGCTTTAAATTTATCTCTCGATAAACAAAAATCGATATTTTTACACGCTTCATTGAAAGATATGATAGCTCTAGAGTCTAGACAAAGGTTCATTATATCTGTATTTAGATCTGTGCCCGCCTTGAAAAAGAAAATCTCTAGTTCTTAGTGATCTAGCAGACATTTTTATAGGGACCGTTAAAAGAAGGGATTGACAGGACATCTAATATTATAGCTAAGTATATCTCTTACAAGCATTACCTCATTAAAAACGCGCCTCGATTTTAAAGATTTAATTCCAAGCAATTGGCATCTGGCTAAATATTCTGGACGAAAGTTCCATCGCCTTTAAAGAAAAATACTCTTGTAAAACGCCGCTGTGTTCTTTCGATCCGTTCAGAGTGAATATTAAAAGAAGGGTTCCAAATTACATCTGCATACTCAAGAAGCGATCTTACCAAAGCGATGTATAAATTTAAGAGGGCAAATGGGTCCTTAAAATCATTGTGATTTCTTTTAATAAAACCAATGGCAGACTTAGCTTTTAACACAATATAGTTAACATGGCTTTGAAAAGAGAAATTGGAGTAGAGTATGACACCCAAATCTTTGATTTCGGCAACCCTGCAAACGAAAATTGGAATCAATGACATGCGTCAAACTGCAAAGTTGAAACCAATCTAGAGAAGGATCAGCCGACTCACTGGCTAAAATCGGAGCATCCTCTCCACTCATCGGACCTGAACCCTTCTGCGCAGTCAGTAAAAACCTCTTCAGGGACTATACGAGGAACCTATATCACACCGAATCAAACGAGATCTGGCAAAACACAGTTGGGCATAATTGCACCGAAAAAAATGTTCCCTAAATACTCCCCCAACGCTTTTTCTGATTAATCTGGACAAAAATAACCTGAGAATATTAACAGGAATAATAAGTGGCCACTGTCTCGTGAAAAAACACCTCCACCATATTGGTGTCTTACCGGATCCAATCTGCCTCTGAACTAAAGAGATGGCTCTAGGAACTAAAAGGGAAGGCACAATAGGCTCCTTTAAGAATCCGCAGTGCCAGAGGCCCCTGAAGGCTCTCCCGCCTCCTATCTAATCAAGAGAAGGATACAGAACAACACTTATTTATGTTAAGCTCTAAGTCATTGGCCCTACATCAGAATGAAATAGAATTTGGCTCAATTTGCACTAAGAGACAGTCGTCTAAGCTTCTAAATTGTACCTATATTTTCTATATTTTTATATCCTCAGCATATAACAAACATTGACAGTGTTTAAATGCCAAGCTGATATCATTGATACAAATTATGAAAAGCAGTGGACCTAAATGGCTGCCTTGGGGAACCCCGAAGGTGCAATTAAGCGATCTAGATACGACATTGCCAATGTGCACTTTTTGAGTTCTGCCAATTAGATAAGATGATATCTAACATACAATTTTCGAATAAAACCAAAGAGTTCAAGATTTTTTCAATAAAGTAACGTGGTTCTACTAATGTCGGTACACCCAGCATCGACTTGAAATTTGTTCTCAATAGCATCAATAACATACGATGAAAAAAGTGCCAAATTAGTGGTAGTAGATCGACCGGATACAGAACCACGCTGAGCCTCTGATAAAAACTCTTTAGTTAGAAACTCAAGTCTGTTTTTAACCAAGCTTTCAAACGGCTCAGGAACCGCCGATAACTTGCAGATACCCCTAAAGTTCTCCACATTATTTTTAGAGCCAGAGACTGGTTAAAAATGCTGAGCAAAGGGAAACGGAATGAGACAACAATAATTGAGAATGAGAGTTGCAATGCCATCAGCTCCAACAAGGGGATTGGGATTAAGTGACTTAAGGCCAAGAAGACTTCTTCCAAACATAATTGAAATGAGCCAATGAGAGGTTGCGAAAAAACGCCGTGCTTTGACATTTAGAGACGTCTTTAAAGACATTTCTGAAAACGTATGTTCAGGCTGAATAGTGAATATGTCGGAACACTTTTAAGTCATCAGCAAACATCAGACACTGTGAATTGAAAAACAGATCGAGTATGTCGTTAATAAATAAAAGAAAAAGTAAGGGGCTCAAGTGACTGACTGAGGCACTCCGCAGGTGACATAAACGGTGACGTGAAATAAAGCCAAACGAAATAATACCAAATTCCAAATTTGGCATCATTTCGCTTCCGAAAGCGAAATAGAGCCAATTTGGCCTTATTTCGTCCAGCAAAACGAAATAATACCAACAAACTAATGGAAATAAGACCAAACCACTCCGTTGTGCACAAATGTGCGGGATATAGGTCCCAAGAAAAAATGTTGGGCCTTAATTGAAAATTCAAAAAAAAAATATAAGTAAAAAACCTCGCACCCACCCCGTAATCCAACAGTAAACCCAAGCAGGGGTTTCATAGTACAATGGTAGCAACTCGCGCCAACGTCTCGTGGACTTATGTCCCTGCGCCAAACGAAATAATGCCAAATTGGTGTTGTTTCGTTTTCAGTAACGAAATAAAGCCAAACTACAAATTTGGTTTAATTTCGCTTTGGAAAACGAAATAAAGCCAGATTTTGTGAATTCGGCCTTATTTCGTTTGGCCTTATTTCACGTCACCGACATAAACTGGTGATTAATGTACATCCTTTATACGAACATACTGAATACGATTCGTGAGATAGGAACGAATCCACTCTAGAAAGTTGGAATGAAATCCAGTTCAATGAAATCCAATTCTTTTAAGCTCGGAAATTAAAGCATGGTGATTAACGGTAACGCTGTGAAGAGCTCTGGCAAAGTCAGTGTAAACTACATCAAGCCTTTGTTAAAGTCATTCAGCACCGTGTTGCAAAAGATTGCGATATTTGTAGAGCTGGATCTACCAGCTACAAATCCATTTTGCAAGAGATTACTCCCTTTACGAGAGGTGTAAATTTCTCATAAATACTTTTTTTTTCAAAAAGCATAGGTATAGACGGAATTTTGCAAATTGGACGATAATTCGATACAGATTTAAAAATTTGAGAACACGATCTTGCAAACTTTCAAAAAAAATTCCTGTCCACAGAGACAAGTTAAACATTAAACAAAGAGGCACGGAAAACGCATAAGAACACTTTTGAAGTAAAATACTTTCTATCTGAAAATTCACAGGAGTACGAGTCGAATATCGAAGTGGCAGGGCTGACTAAAAACCAAATCATAATCAATTCATTTTCAGTACGCCCTAGTAGATGACAGCAATCGAGGGGCAGGCCTGTTTTCACTGCAAAAACTTGCGCCACGGACCAACCAAAACAGACGAATTTGATGATAGCACTAATCTGTTCCAAATACACAATAATTAGACCGATAGTGGGTGGCTAATGGACGCTCCCAACTTGATTGCCTAAACCTAGATACATAACACTAATCGCTGCTACTTTAGACCTCGTCCCAGTGTCAATCCGAGGCCACAACTTAGAGTCGCATTTTCTGTGCCAAAGTGTCAACAACCAGCCTTCACAGTCGACAGAGTGTGACCTCACTTTGGCGTGCGAATCACCGTGTTAATACTCTTTTCCCCAAGTGCGAGATGGGATTACTTTTGAATTAATTTGAGGAAACAACTGCAGCATCAAATTTAGCCGGCACTTTTTCAAGATGATTGTCTGAGCCAAATTGATTTGAACCCACTTCAATTGAAGGTGATGAATCTCGGCGTAAAATTGTCGTATTGGCGAGGTAACCAATAATTTGTTGTAATTTTCTGCTAGTTGAATGTATATTTTGGGAGTCAAGATTCAGTTGTGGATAATGAACGAACATTTTTTGTCAGACATGAAAGTAACGCTTCGAAATTATGTGCGCTGTTAGGTAATCGTTTGGGGCCTGGGGCTATTTGACCGTCGATTGATGAATACAACTATACCGTAAGGTCTATGAACGACATCGCGCAAGTGAAAGAAAGTTTTTGTTGGGTGTAATAACTTTTTGCGTTTCTTCACCATGCCCATGGGTCATCACCTTTACGACATCTGCTTTGCTAGGGGGTATTTGGTTATGTGGGTATAACAATCCATTTGGTTAGTCGGTTCTTTGGGTGAGCCTCACAGTGGACCTTATAAGTCTCTGGGTGGACGTGGCAAGTTCTTTTCCACCACTCACAGGTTCACCTTGGGAGGAATTCATAATTTTAGTCAATAGTTACCTTGGGAGGAATTCATAATTTTAGTCAATAGTCAGCAGGGTTTCTCCTTGTTGAAGGTAAAAATTAAAATTCAAACCGTATTTTCGAAACTGATGTAGCTTAAAAGTTGAGAAGTCAGAGAAATATGTGCTCTGCTGGATGTACAAACCCCATAAAGTAAGAGCATTAAGGCCGATTGATTGTGAATTTGTGATCAGCTAGTTTCCGACAGAAAATGTTATGTGCCACATTTTTTTGAATCAGAGTAAATGTGTCAAATTTTACAATTATCCAAGAATGTCACTGGTAACGAAGGTATGATAATCCAGTGCTAGGCGATTTTATTGCGAACTAAAGTAAGGGCGGTATCGGCTGCTAATCCCATTTGGTTCAATGGAAGGTTCGTGAACAAATTCGGTCACATATGGGTTACAAGTTATACATAAAATACCATTATGTGTGTTTCCCGAAATAGTTATTTTATGAGCTAAAACTTATTCCCCACTTAGGTCAACGTTCCATCCTGCACTGGAAACACTACGCACTTTGATGCACTATCCACACTGTTACTGATACGGAAACATGGGTGAAATGTAGGAACAGCGCTTGCACTACAACCAACAATTTCTACTTGGCCTTGAGGGAAACATCTTAACAGACATTTGTTTTCTTAAATCAAGAAAAACTTTCTAGTTTTAGCAATTTTGTAAAAATTTAGAAACAATTTTAAAATTAAATTTCAAAAATTTTAAAATTCTTCTTCCAATTTGGAAAATATTTTTTTTTTCCGTGTACAATTGTTGCATTTTAAACAAGAAATATGCTCGAACAGCAATTTTGCATCGCAGCAGTTTGATGCACTACTCAAAAACAACCATAATTGGAATTTCCTGGAGACGATACTCGTATCTACCATTGAAAGGATTAATTTCTAAACAGACAGATTTAGTGCAATGAATCCACAATACACGGACTGGTCAACAACAAAGTGGTGAACAAATGTGTCAATAACTCGTGAAGAAACTGGAGCGGGATTGATCCGGCCTAGAAGCAAATACTTTGGACCAATGGGCAAAAGTGAAAGCGGAAATATGCTGGTGCTTTTGACAATTCGTCCAGAGTATTGGCCTCTATGCCTTCTCGAAAACTTATAGTGTCATCTACTGTCGCCTGTAAATACAAAGAAATTAACTTGCAGAACTGGCTGCAGCTGCCTTTCATTTTAAAAACGCCAGAGCAAAATTTGAACACAAACTCGGTACATTTACTCAGAATTCAATCAAAATAGAGTCCTTAGCACTTTGCTTGATAAAGAAATAGTGGCCCTCTTCACAAAGCGAGCAGTTAGACTTCTTCCCACGTAAACCGCAAAAAAAATTGTTTTGCCCACAGCTGCCAACAATTATTGTGTTTCTATCCGTAACACTTGTTGCCGGTGGCAGCACTACAAATATCCATTTCGCATCCGACCAAACCACACAACAACAACATCGCATTCAGCTAGCGATTAATAACTCCCAATCGTATATATCTGCGAAATTTAACATAACAAAATGTTAAATAACCAACGGAAAAATGTAAACTAAAACAAACAACAAAGTGTTGCAACAAGATTCGGTAACAAAAATTAAGGAGAGTAAGTAGGCCATCTTGTACACACAGATACCAAATGAATACACAAAAGAAATGTCACAGCCATTTGGCGCCGTCTTAGTATCTTACGCACGTGAATCTGATTAAGGTTGCGGATGAGCACTTGCCTAAGGCGATGACAGATTGCATCCAATAGACACATAGTCAGATATTTTTCGCACTGTTCATCTTACATAATTCAATCAGCCAACTTTTTGTCTTCAGTTTTGAGATAAACAAACCTACGTACTACCACCAACTTCAATTACTGTACATGCATATTCTTTGGTCTGTCGTTGTTGCATAACCAGCATGGTGAACCGAGTTACGTATACCTGTGAAAGAAAACTGAACCAACACTACAAGAGTGCAGATCATGAACATGCAACCGAATGCAACACTGAAATTGGATCAAATTTATACCTTGCATCAATGCAGATGCAGATTTAAGTAAGTGGCTTTGGGCAAAAGGGCTGTCAACTAGTTGAACAGGTCCAGCAACCGGCTTGTTGACCTACTTTCCGACCAAACTGAAAGCAAGCATATCATTGAACTTTGAAAAACAATTTAACAACTTTTCCTTGTTAACGGAGAACGACCTTTGACGAAAAAAATAAAAAAATTAAAACATACGCACGAATTCGTGCAGTGGAAGTGATGCCCGGTGTTGACTTGTGGGGCAATTGATGGTAAACTTTGTTACGACATAATAATTAAAGAGCTATCTTCATCGTACAAGGTCATACATACGAGTATGTTTCGATGTTTTGTTGTGGTCATCTTTTTGTTTGCGGGAGAGTAGGATGACGGTTGAAAGAATTCAATGGGAATTTAATCAGCATGCCTACACGGTTATTGGAATGAATGTTCAGAAATGAAGATGGCCGCTACTGTAGCTGCAACTTGACTGGCAACGAAATCGAAGTCGTGAAGAAATGGAACTACCTAAACAAGAAAAACAGTTGGAAATTAAATCTTTTGAAGCCAAAAAAAAAAAGAAAAAAAAATATAAGCTCCAAAGACTGTACTAAATTCAAAATGGGAAATATGCATAAGAGCAAGAACTCCCACCTCAAGTGCTAAGAATAAATTGTTTATAACGACATCGAGATCGGTTATGGATCCCGCAAACTAGGAGAAGTATTCAGGAGTAAAACTGCTTAGGAACGACTATCGCTCCGAACTTCATGTATCTAGTTTCAAACAAAGTGGAGAGAAGCTTATTTCTATCTATGCCAAAATTTCACTTCGATTATGTAGTAAAAGCTAAAAATATTCCAAAGGGGACTCTCAGCTAAAGTTAATATTTTTGTCCTACAAAGTATTGCAGGGAAATACATAAATCCAAGGAAGAAGTTATATATGCTCTTCAAGGGAGCATTTGATACGATGGACCGTTAATTAGGTTAGGTTAGGTTTATGGGTATGTCCGTCAGAACGAGTCCTGCCGCACCCCACTTAGGTCCATGTGGACCCATTGTGATGCCCTTATTGGGGGGTTAGCCGATGTTGTTGGCTTTAGAGTCATTCCCTCTTGGTTACTCGACCTTGTCCAGCCATCCTGATGCATTTATGAACCTGTAAAGATTAGATAAAGATATATCTGAAAGTTCATGTATGTCATGGAAGTAGTATCTTCCAAGTGTTCTATTCCTCAAGTGACAGAGACTTGGGCATTGACAGAGGAAGTGAGGTGTGTCCTCGTGTACCTCCTCGTCGCCGCAACCCCTGCATATATCGTCATTCTTGAGTTTCAATTTCACTGTGTGGTATCTTAGGAAGTTGTGACCCGTTAGGGCTCCTACCAGTTTATACATCGACGTTCTGTCAAACCGCATAAGCTTGATAGTCCGACTTGGATTATATTCCGGCCATAGCTTCCGGGTTATTTCGCAAGTGGTTAATTCTTTCCACCTGTTGTTGGCTTTCATTCGGGTCTTATTTTCTACCCTCTCTCTGAGGTTACAGAGTGGTGGTTTGATTGAATTAATCGCCCGATCTTGGTCCATAGCAGAACCATTTCTTGCCAATTCATCAGCCATCTCATTGCCGGTTTTGTCACTGTGTCCAGGGACCCAGCAGAGACGCGTGGTGTGCTGCGAGCAGAGAACCTTAAGCTCTTCACGGCAGCGGTGAATTAGCTTCAATGAATATGGTAATATCATTGTTTGGTATTGATAACATTGACACCATATGGGCAGCTTCAGCGATTGCCAGAACCTCCGCCTGAAAGACACTACTGTAATCAGGTAGTCTGATTGACTGGTGTATATTTAACTCTTCAGAGAAGATTCCAGCACCTGTTCCACGGTCCATCTTAGAGCCATCTGTGTAGATGGATATCGATTTTCCTTTTGTGGGTTCATCTGTGTTCCATTCCTCCCTGCTAGGGAAATAGCAGGAGAATGGTATGTCAAAGTCAAGAAGGGGAGACAAGTAGTCAGAAGTGACCGCATCTCCCACATATTTATTCAGAATCTGTGTGTGTCCCGTTGTGTAGGGTTTCCAGCTTTTTGTTTGGCTGATCCTGAGGGCACTTTTGGCTGCAGATTCTTGCATGTATAGATCTACAGGTAACAAGTTGAGGATAGCCTCCATTCCAGCAGTAGGTGTTGTCCTTATTGCGCCGGTTGTTCCTATACATGCTAGTCTTTGTATTTTGGTCATTAATTTGAGATTCGAAGCTTTGTTTGTGGCTTGCCACCAGACTAAGCTACCGTACGTGAGTATTGGACGCACAACAGCCGTATACATCCACAGAATTATTTTGGGGTTTGGTCCCCACCTTTTGCCGAAGATTCGGTTGCATGCGTAAAAACCATTTGCAGCTTTTTTTACTCGTTCATACACATTTAGTTTCCAATTAAGCTTCCTATCTAGGATTATACCCAGATATTTGGCACTCTCGGCAACCCTAAGGGGTATACCCTCAATAGTTGGAGGATCGAAGTTTGGAATCACCCTTTTGTTACTGAACAAAACTAATTCAGTCTTCTGTGGATTGACTCCAAGACCGCATTGGTTTGCCCACATACTAAGTGTTCGTAATGCGTTACCTAGTAGTTCGCTTATGGTCGGTAGGAATTTGCCTGTAGCAGTTATCACTACATCGTCTGCATACGCAGTAACTTTGACCCCTCTGTTTTCGAACTTTAGTAATATTTCATTTATGACAAGGACCCAGAGTAGGGGGGAGATGACTCCTCCTTGTGGTGTACCTCTTGAGGCTGTCACTCTAAGTTCAATGCCTCCTAGTTCTGCATTAATATTTCTTTTTTTGAGCAAACTTTCAATTACATTGGTAAGCGCTTGGTCTACGTTGTTATTGAGTAGTGCTCTTTTCACTACACACGTCTTAACATTATTGAATGCTCCTTCAATGTCGAGGAACGCGGCTAGTGTGTACTCTTTGTCGTTTAGGGACTTTTCTATGATGCCAGTGACCTCATGCAACGCAGTCTCAACTCCTTTACCTTTGATGTAGGCATGCTGAGCCGTTGAGATCACATTATTGTCAAGTCGACTGCGGATAAAAACGTTCAGAAGCTTTTCCAAGGTCTTCAGGATGAAGGAAGTTAAGCTTATAGGCCTGAAGTCCTTAGCAGTCGTATGACTGGATTTGCCTGCCTTCGGAATGAAGACAACCTTTACTTCACGCCATGCCCTGGGAATGTGACCACATTCAAGGCAGCGCGTGAAGAGCCTCATCAGAGCTGGTATAACAATTGACCTGGCTTTCTGGAGCATGATTGGAAAAATCCCGTCCAGCCCAGGAGATTTAAAAGGGGAAAATGTTTCAATTGCCCAGTTGAGTTTTTCTTCGGTTATTACACCAGCTGGAACTGATGCTGCAATAGTTTCAGTGCTTGGTGCAGACTGGACGGTTGTTTTGATACAACCCGGAAAGTGCGTGTTTAGAAGCAGACTTAATGTCTCTTCAGAAGACTGTGTCCAGTTGCCATTGTTATCTTCTAGATATCCCGGCACCGCAGGTTCTTTTGATAAAATTTTTCTAAGCCTAGCTGATTCTCTAGTGTCTACTATTTCATTACAGAAAGAATGCCAGGCAGCGCGTTTAGCACTAGTGACAGCACTTTTAAACTTACGTTGACCGGCTTTGTATAGATCCCAGTCTTACTGGGAGTTAGTGGACCGTTAATTACAAAGTTTTCGAAACTGTGTCAGAATCCATAATGGTGTATGCTTAGGGTGACCACATCCAAGCCCAGCCTAAAAGACAACACCCCGAAAAATCTCAATTGAAAAATTAGAGAACGAAAACCAACAACCAAAATAACAATAATGTGTGCATATTTTTTTAATTCATTGAAATAAACAAATTGCAACAGAATGCGAGCTGTTAAATGAGTGGGTGTGTTCAGATGATTGTTTAAAAAAAAGTGTTGTGCTCAGAAGTGACTGAGTTCGGGTACAAATACATTTAGGTAGTGTTCACACCAGAAAGATGCAGAAAATTACTGAATTAGAGTTGAAAAAAAAGTTTGGTTTGTTATTTTGTGGTGTCGAAAAATTTCGTAAGCTGAGAAAAGGAAATTGCATATTTTTTTTCAAAAAGATACCAGACATTTTCTTTTTAAATAAAAGAGGACGTCTCGTCAGTTGCATTATCTATAAATGAATATGTTGTAAATATAAAATAATTCACTAGAATTATACATTGAAAAGTCCAAAAAAAGAAATATAGTTCATGAAGTAATCGATCGCAGCTTTTCTTAGCACATTTGACGGTTTTGAAGTTTTTCGCAAGGCTTTAGTATTTTTTGAAAAAAAAAAATGCTGAAAACGCTGTTTGTATGAAAAAAAAAAATAGAATTTTGCTTTTAGTAAAAGGAAGTAACAAAGTAAATTTACATACCTACAAAATGTTTTGATTCGGTATGAATAAACACCTACTTTGGTAAAGTAATCTCGAAAATTCAATCGCCCCCCAGGTTCAGATATCTTAGCTTAGTAAGCCTGACACTTAGATGACTTGATGTACTTGATTAACGTCTATGGTACCTATCCCTTAAAATCTATCAAGAAAACCCTCCCTGCATACTCAGTTGACATTTTTTCAAAGCATCAAAATTCAAAATAAAAATACACAAACAATTCAAGTTTCTTAGTTGCTTTCAAACGCCCCATTATATTTAAGTAGGTACTTGCCAAGCAGTTGTAGTAAATTTGAGTTTTTGAGTTTTATTTGAGACTTGAGAGTCTATCGGCGTTTGTGGAATCCACAGTAGGTTGGTGATATCTCATTTCATCATCAGGCGCCTTTTTAAGCACCTGTTTGAACACTGATCCGATTATCGGCTTGTTGGAAATATTTTCAAACACACTAGCAAATAAGTTATTGAGGAATTATGAATTACCGGCAGGTAGTTTATTCGTGTTCCCACACAAAACCAAATCTAACTTTACTATTTATAAACCAAACCAACGAAAATTCGCAATTGTCGGGAGTGTTGCCATATGAATGGAATTAATAATTTTTATTTTTGAAGGTGAGAGTTTTTTAAGAACTAATTTTAAATTTTAAGTTCGAATATGCTAAAAATAAACAATATTTGCTGCAAGTATTTCGGTTTTTCTTGTCATAATAAGGTGTGGGTATCTAGGCAAACGAAATATTTGTTTAAATATTTATGAAGTGTTCTCGATTTGCTTCAGAAATATTTCATAAACATTTGTCAAACATTTCTGTTTTTTACCGGTGTAGACGGCGATTAAGTATATTAAATGTTTATCAAATTCACAGCCAGAGTCTCGAAAACAAATCGGTTTTCAATTAGTTCGAAATATAATAAAAACTGCAGTAAAATGACCTGATAGCACTGTTTCGCTTATGATTTCTTCGTGTCGATTTTAAAGGGATTTTTAGTGACCTAACAAAAAACAATCAAACTGTACATTTTTGCTGCAATTTCATCAAAACATCTACATTTTACCATGATAAAGTGTCTATAGAAAAATACTCAGGCAAATTGTTCTTTATGAAAATTAGCTAGTAAAAATAGCCATAGTAATGTTAACAATTTGCGATTTTTAATACTAAAGGTTAGTTTAATACCTACTATTTTTTTCCGTGGAGGCAATACAAATTACTACTTTAAAAAATCGAATTTTTCGCAAAAAAGCTTAGAGTAGTTTTTAAGGGAATTTAAGTACCTACTGTGAAAGTATGCAATGGGAAAAATGACTACCAACAACACAGTTCTTGACCACAAATCCATCGACTTCGCTATTCCCCGAGACCTAAGTCATGTGATGTCGATAGGATTCGGCTTTCTTTAGTATATAGGTACACAATAGCGGACTTTGATTAGCTCAAAGAACTACTTAATTTTTTTTTTTTTTTCTAAAAAATGTGTGTTTTTTCGTCTCTCATTTAGTAAATATAGCACAGCGCCTCACACTCACACCGTTATACTCGTATCTCGTATATAAGTATAGGGTTTTTCAATAAGAGCGCTACAAAAGTTTTTTTTTTAAATAAAACAAAAACGGTTTTGGATATCAATGAAATTCTTTATTCCTGTGAAAGCACGTTCGATGCCATTATGTATGGAACTCGATTTCTTCTGCATGGCCACCACGGGCACGCTTGCAGAAGTCCATACGCTGAACCCAATTTTCGACGGTTTTCAAGCATAAATCGGCCGATACTGCTGCAATTTCACGTTGGATATTCGTACGAAGTTCATCAATCGTCGCTGGCTTGTTTTCATAGACCATAGACTTGACGTAGCCCCACAGGAAATTGTGTTACGGCGTCAAATCGCACGAGCTAGGCGGTCCAGTAGACCATTTCGTGAGATAGTATGCAGCACAAGCCTGGGGATATCAGCGATATGAAACTGTCGAAAAACTATTACGCTACTTTGTCAAGAGATGTTTTCATCTGCCAAAAAATACTCCAAAAAAAACATGGTCATCATTGAAACGGGCATGTCAGCACTGTCTATAAAATCGGTCAAGACACATGCGGAATACCTATAGTTAAAAGTGTTGAACATGATAGAAGATGTACAACAAAATCAGTCGCCGCGGTATGCTATTGAGACAAATAGCTTATGGTATAAAAGATTAAAGAGGAAGCAAGCTATTGTGCCTAGGATTTGGGGCTAACAGACGGCGAAAGAAATATAAATAATTATTTGTACGATCTGATCTCAAAAATTGATAAAAAAATATAGTGAAGACTGCATCAACGAGGCTACATCTTCAGTGCATAGAGAAACGTGTAGACAGCTGACACACGATCTACGGGAACAAAATTATTTTCGTAATGAGCATAAGCAAGAGCTCACTTCTTCGCCTTTTAAAATGAGAGGTGAACTATTAAGGATAAATTATGTACCACATCCCGAAGACTTACCTTTTTACTGCAGTCTATTCAATTTGTCGGTCAGAGAAGACGTTATCCATTTTATTAGAATACATATGTCCTATATTGAAGCAGCAAAGAAGGATGTTCCTTTGTGGTTAGAGTAAAACGGAGAATCAAGTGTTTTCACTTCTTAATTGTGAGCACAATGTCACACAACTCTACAGTTACTATAGAGCTGCAATCTGCAATGTCTTACCGCAACCAAATTATGAATGAAGGCTTTTAATAAAGGTGTATTTTTAACTTTATCCATTACGTAGTAAGAGGAAGATATTGTTTTTGTACAAAATTACGCACAAGAGATGTTAATCAATTCTGACATTACGATGATAGAGGAACTCAAAAAAGTGGGTCGCAAAATTCTGCCCGGTCTGTCCGGTTTGTCCGTCTTTCCGTCCTACCACAAGCCTACAGCCTAAACGGCTTCCCGGATTACGTTCAAACTTCGGATTTGGAGTTTTTGGGCTTACAGCTCGGGGGCGTTTTTTTATTTGCAAGGTATTAATATTAATGGTACTTTCCATATACAATTTTCCTACCAGTTCGTTTTGATTGAAAATGGCTCTAACTATTTCAACCAAAGCTTAAGTAGGTGAGATTACCATGACTGCATACCCAGTTTTAGGCTTAAAATTCGAATAAGGATACTTTTTTTTTTGCGTGCTTTGCAACTCTCTTACCAGAAGCCACAACTTGTGACAATTGTCTGTTACTGAGAGCTTCAACTTATAAAAACCTACATTGTTTTTTGATATATACTGCCGTATCAGATGATTCCCAAAAGTTGATTTTATTTAACACTAGGTCGTATATTTCATGAACCGTTTCATTAACCGATGCAAGGTTCTCAAAATTGTTGAATAGCATCGTCCACCTGGTTGACCAATTCATATAATAGATGAACAGCCATGTACAACTGATACAATTGTTGAAAAACCTCGTCAACTAGATGTTGATAAAGTTTTGTGAGTTTGGCTACCAAATCTTTTCCTCTAGTGTTCGATTCGTTGTTCTTTTCATGTTGTTGGGTAACTAGTTGAAATAAATGATCAACGCCTTGAACACACTCTGTAGATTATAGCTGAAGTGTAGCATGTGTGTAAGATATTAGTGAGAGCGAACACAACATCAGCAGTTGCAATAGCAAAGGTAACCAGCATGCTTCAATCAAACTCACGCCTCAATTGGTACGGGCGTACAAAATTCAGTTCAATTAACACAACTTACGTCATAGAAAGATTTCAAAAAAATTAAGCAACGCTTTGAAACCATTGCTCAACGCGTTGCATACAACTATGTGCAATGAGCAATACATGATCGTTCACTACCGGGTAACTTGTGAACACAGCGATGAGCGGGTGAGCAGCAATCTCCCACCATATGAAGTGCGATGGTAAGTTTTTGGGGATAGGTTGCGAACTACAAAGTGGAACTAGTTCCGTTCAAATAATAAACTGATGTATGGACCCTGAGCCTAGCTTCTCGCAACCATTCGTTTTGTGTGAGTTTTTCATTTTTGGAACGAATGGAATGGGTCTACAATTTTATGCCGATTTCAAACTGCCGATTGAGAAGCTCTTTCAAGACAGTTATACTCTCGGATGATTGTCAGACGTTCGCGAGATGTGGCGCAGTGAAAAAACCCTGAGTTAGAATTTGGGTTTTTAAGTAGAGTTTTTATGAAACTATTAAAGAAGTCGGCGGCAAATATCACTCAACAGGGAAACCTACCTATACTGGGCTACAGATAGGAATAAAACCCCAGATCTCGTAGACTTCTTTGTATCCAAAAATATATCCTCAAATAAAATAAATATAGAAGAAGGCCCTGATCTTCAATCAGATCATTCCTCAATACTTCTTACACTTGGCGATAGAATAATAATAAAAGAACATAGCCCTAAACTAGTTAATAGACTGACTGATTGGAACCACTTCATGCAGAAGTTGGAAGAATTTATCCAATTATCATCAGCTATTCAAACAGAAGATCAACTAGAAGAAGCAGTGCAAATATTTACACTGGATATATACAAAAAGCTGCATGGGCTGCAACTCCCCAAAGAACAAACAAGATTAAACAAAACTCTTATCCGCGTGAAATATGTCAAATTATTACAGAAAAGAGGGAAGCTAGAAAACGCTGGCAACAGACAAGGGCGCCAAGCGACAAAACCACACTGAACATCTTAAATAATAAGCTCAGAAAATCTATAAGAGAATTCAATAACGAGTCTTTAAAAACGTACCTTACGAGTCTAACAAATGATGCTAGTACCGACTACTCGCTCTGGAAGGCAGCAAAGAAAATGAACAGGCCAATAGCTCACATTCCGCCAGTAAAAACCAAAGAAGGTAACTGGGCAAAAAGCAGTCAAGAAAAAGTAAATACTTTTGCAGAGTACCTTGAGAACGTCTTCAAACCTTATGAAGATAAAGATTATCAAGGAAACGAAGAAACGTGCGAAGAAAACGGACCTATTCGGCCGGTAACAGCTAAAGAACTTGCCAAAGAAATCAAAGAAGGCATAAACATAAAAAAAAGCCCCAGAGTTCGATTTAATCACAAATTTTAAAACAATTTCCTCGAAAAGGTTTAAAAAAACTAGCGCAGATTATAAATGCTGCATTTAAATTAAGATATGTGCCAAGCATGTGGAAGGTCGCGGACGTAATAATGATACCAAAACCATGTAAACCACCTAGCGAAGTAGCCTCATATCGCCCAATATCGATACTACCAATGTTGTCCAAGCTAGTCGAAAAAATGCTGGCAAAACGTCTGCAAAAAATTATTGATGAAAAATCGCTACTTCCAAATCATCAATTTGGGTTTAGAAACAAGCACTCTACAATTGATCAGGTGCATAGAATCACAGATAAAATCGAAAAAGCATTTGAAGAGAAAAATGTGTGCTCTACAGTATTTCTTGATATAGCACAAGCTTTCGATAAAGTCTGGCACAAAGGACTGATACACAAACTACAAAAGCAACTGCCGAAGCAGTATTCGACTATTCTGGAGTCTTATATATCAGATCGATTCTTCAGAATTAAGCAAGATACAGAGTGTTCAACATTAAGAGAGATTAAAGCTGGTGTACCGCAAGGCAGTGTGCTAGGTCCAGTTTTATCCCTACTCTTCACTAGCGATTTGCCTGAAAGTGTAGAAACTAACATAGCTACCTTTGCAGATGACACAGCCGTCCTTGCTGTGGGAGCAACTGTCGAAATAGCAACAAAAAAGCTTCAGACGGCAATAAACAATATTTCAGAATGGACTAAGAAATGGCAGATTAGATTATATGACCTTAAGTCAGTCCATATTAACTTTACGTATAAAAAGTACAACACATTCCAGTCTACATTAACAACAATGTAGTAGAATTTTCTGGGCGCAGTGGCTTGGTGGTTAGTGTGTTGGACTACTAAGCGAGGGGTTCAGGTTCGAATCCCGCAAAAACCCAATTTCCAACTCAGGGTTTTTTTCACTGCGCCACCTCTCGCGAACGTCTGACAAACATCCGAGAGTATAACTGTCATGATAGAGCTTCTCAATTAGCCGTTTGGAATCGGCATAAAATTGTAGATCCCTTCCATTCGTTCCAAAAATGAAAACTCACACAAAACGAATGGTTGCGAGAAGCTAGGCCTAGGGTCCCTACGGACCTGTTGCGCCAAAAAATTATTAATTATTATTATTAGTAGAATTTTCTAACACAGCTAAATATCTAGGCATGACTCTAGACGCTAAACTGCGTTGGAAAGCGCACGTTAAGAAAAAAAAAGATGAGTTGAACATGCGATACAGTAAAATGTATTGGCTTATTGGGAGATACTCATCCCTGACCAACTACAATAAGTTATTGCTATACAAGCAAGTTCTAAAACCAATATGGACCTACGGGCTCCAATTGTGGGCATGTACATGCCAAACAAACTTACAAAAAATTCAGGTTTTTCAAAATAAAGTACTAAGGAACATAGTATACGCAACGCCGATCTCCATAGGGATCTAAATGTTGAAATGGTTGAAGATAAGGTTAAGAAGGTTGCTCAGAGGCATAGAAATCGGCTTCTCAACCACGTAAACACAGAAATAACAGAACTTTTAAATAATGACAATGTAATCAGGAGACTGAGACGGATTAAACCTCTTGATCTGTAAGATTTAGCTAGGGCTAAGAAATTAGGTATTAATCTTTTTAAATTCATTAAATTTATCTCTTTAAATTCATTAAATTATTCAAAATAAAATTTGCTGATTAGTCGTACGACTAGGTGCAATCTTTTTCGGGATGGCTTATGCCAGTCCCCCGGGAGTTTTTTTAGATGAGTTAAAGTCCATCAGTATAGCAGAAGCATCCCTCGCGTATAGCTCTGCAATGTCTTTCGATGATTTTTTACTTCCAGCGAATTCCCAACACAAAAAAAAAAAAAAAAAAAGTAGAGTTTTATTTTAGGCACCTGGCATATAAAGAACTGTCGCAAACTGAAAGTGATTGGCAACCAATTCCTATAAAGGCCCTCTGTCAGTTATGAAATCAGAGACCTATACACTATCAAAATGTTGTCTGTCGTGGGTTGAAGACAACATTGGATAGTGTATGTCAAAAAGAAAAACAATAATTTGACAGGAAATTTGACTTAAACTTGACCGTGAGCAACTGATCCTAAACATATTGGATCTTTCGACAGCCCACTCCTTTATTTTACATCAAAAACATCACGCGAACACTAGTTGGCTGGAGAGGGCAAACAAAAGACTATGCGCTTGGTGCTTATTCTGACAGATGAGTTGGAACATGCTCCTTTTAAACTATACTGGCTTTACAATGCTCTAAAAAAAAAACAAAAAAACTAACATCTTATTACATAGCTTTCAAGACGATCGTCGATGACACGATCATCTCTCCGGCGTTGAAGCAAAGAGGGCTTACAATTGATCATTCATTTACAGTTCAAGATGATGTCCCCTAATAGGTACAACTCATTGGGAATTGTTGTACCCGCGTATCGCTCTGTTCTCGTTCGATTAATAGTCCTCTTCCAACGACACGTTGAAAAGAAAACATCGGTGAGGATTCCAGTGATCAAAGTCGGCTTCCAAACATCTTGTGCAATGCTGGCCAATTTTATTCACTCTACCTAACTGCCTTCATCATAGCTACATCATATTACACGCATTAAATGCTCTGCCTGCTATCTTGTCTACACCTGCAAGCATTTGCGTAATTAATTCTCTTTCCATCTCCCTTTAAAAAGTTCAAGAACCTACACTGGCACTTGCGCCTACCTCCTCCCTTTGTCTGTTGTTCCCTTTGAAAAATATTCGCCTCCAGATACACTCAAGTCCTTGCTATGTATTTACATTTTCTTTTGCCAACTTTATTGTTCCTAAACTGTAAAATACGCCCTCATGCAGTTGATCGTTCATTGTCGTCCCTTTCGAAGTTGTTAAGATGAGAAATTGTCCCGAGGCAGTGCATCGTCTTTCGCAGAAATAAAAAGCACGCATCCAACTCGAAATTGAAACAAAAAGTAGGTTAATTCATATACTCCATTAGCGGAAAGTAAATTGCATTCCTAGTCGCTTGGCGAAACCAGTCAACCAGTACAGAAATAGACGCTTTGCCGGTAGGTAACTAGCTACGGCGAAGTAAACTAGTCTTCAAGCAGACGCACGCTGCGGAATGTGATGTGGAAATTCCTGGGAAAACATCTGCAGCCGTGTTCATCGTCATCAGCATGCACTGTCTTCTGGTGGTAAGATGAAAATCTTTCCACCTTTTCTACTATGCACACTTGGGAATTTTTATCTTCTCCTGTTGGGTCATTAACATGGCTTATGGCTTGTGCATTGCAGCTTCTTTTCGAGCCGATGTAGCGTTTGGTTTTCGTGTTAGATTGAATTGTATATTACTCCAGTCAATATGGGCGAAAAATTGATTAAGGACTGAAGTTAATGGGGAAGAAATAAAATGTTACGTATACACCACAGTGTGCGGTCGAAGTGTGTGTGGAGTTGATTCGTCATTCAGTGCGGGGTGAACACGAGAGTTGGGTTTCCGTTTCATTTGTTAAAGTGAGTATCACTGACGTCAGAGGCAGACATATATCCAGTAATAAATTAATGAACGTCAGTTAAATGTTTGTCTTTGAACTGCCGAAGGACGTGGCTTTGTGTGGCTTTGTGCGTGGCTATTGAGTCAGCGAACAGGAGCGATAAAAATAAATGTGGACAGTTATATATGGCATACGGGTACGATTTACATTATATTCTTATTGATGGTTGACACGGCATAGATGTGGTCGGAGGATAGCTAGACCGGAGGGCGGACAACTTTATGCACTTCCTGGTCTTTGTATTTACATGAAATAGGGGAATATTTGCGTATTTAAATTTTAAGGCTGCCACACGCATGGTGAAAGGAATTTTTTTTTTTTTTGTTTGTTGGAAACTCGAAAGTTCCTAAATAAATTACGTAGGTATTCCGTTGAAAAAAAGAAACTGATCCAGGCGGCCTTTGACATTTGTTGCTTGTTATTTTTGAACTCAACTTGAGAAGCCTATCGCTGAGGCTTAGCAACAATAATTTTACTATCGGATCCGTGCGCTGGATGAAAACTGACCAGGGCCCATGTTCTGTAACTCATGCAATAAATTTTCGCATCGAAAACATAGTAACATGTTTTTCAATTTATATCGGTTTAGTGATAAATATATCGATGTGATAATTACAGAACATGGGCCCAGGTGAGGGTTTCTTTCCATATCCCACTTCTGACATGCGTCCTTGTACTTGTCCCACAATTCACGTGGATTCAATAATGATCGCAGATAATGTGCGTGTCTGATTTGGAGATGCGGAAACAGTTGCTTCAGCGATTGTTGTGCCCCAAGGCGTATCTTTTTCAAGCAAATCGAGCTCCTGACATGCAGCACGAAATGTTGGCAAATACTACGCCATAAACAGTTTGAAGGGATTCAAATGTTGTCGGCCCACGAAGATTCACCAGCAATAGTTTCAAGTTAAAAGCCATTCATCATGAACTGAATAAATACGGCCAAGAGCTTCAGTAGAACGCACATCCGGATGACCAGGAACTACATCGTCTTGCTTTCGACCTTGAAATTTATTCGATCTGAGTAAAGTAAGCGCAAACGGATCAATGTTGTCGCTGGTGGGTTTTTTTTTTTGCACGTTGAGCGGCGTTTGCTGCTGTGAAATAAACTAGTTGACCGTTCTCCAGATGCACTGCTAAATGTGTACAGTCGGGTAGCCTTCGTGAATGGAAAATGAGAATATACCTACGCCAAATCGCCTCATTGCAGCTTACGTATCGGCAAACTTAATAGCGCGTAATTTCATTATTGCTGTCAGGAGCTTGAAGTCCAAAAGCCGCCATGTCACTGCCTTTGGTGACATATTTACAGATGTACTTGATGGACTTCGCTGAATTGTAATACTCAACGTTTCAATGCGCCTTGAATGTTTTGGAAAGAAGTGGCGAATACGGAGTAACCCAAGAGTTGTCGACCACGAAATCAATTCCTTTCGCTTTGAGTGTGATTGTTCTACCGCCATCATCAGATGATCGACGCCGATACAGTGAATAAAGATCGTTGCCAGTGATGGTCTCATTAGTCAAATTGGAACACTTGCCGTCGACCATGCACTGTGATTGTGGGTTAATGGCGCCACACGGTCCATGAATCATGTTTGCAATTACGACATCATGCATGTCTGGATCGGTAGGTAGAATATATCAAAATTTGAGACCCTAGAATAGATCCTTCCAAGAGACAGCAAATTCTACCACAGATATTGGTAAAACGACCACCCAGTTGAACGTTAGGTATGCAACAGATCGCAATATATAAATTCGAAAATTCGAAAATAACGAGAAGTGGCAATTTTAAGTTCCATGTTCGAAATTATGAGCCAATATGTATGCAATGTTTTTGAGACTGGTTCAAATTTATCATACCTCAACGATGAGTAGCGTTGCATACTTTAGGTATGGTTTGTAGGTTTATGTCTGTGATAGGACTGAGTACACATGGTTGGATCAGGGGCAATTTCGCTACAAGTTTTTTACTACCAAGATAATTGTTAAAAATGTTGAATTCATGTACTTGTTTTATAAAATTTTTTTATGTTGTTTTAAAATTAAGCCACTTGTTTATTTAAGCCTCTGATATGACCAGCAAATGATGGGGCTAACTTGTGACTGTTCACCTACTGTTTCAATGGTCCATCTACTCGTCATATAGAAAAAGAATGTATGTATGTGAATCGGTTCGCCAGCTTTTCCTTTATGAAATATATTTGTCAGTATAAGAAACAACAGACTAATTTTTTGGAAGCATTCCTTTTTTTACCACGACAGAGATTTAAAAGCCCATGTCTTACAGCCAACAATCTGTTCCGTCGTTGGTGTGTCAGCGGTCAAGTTGGTACCGGCTCCATACACCAACCTTGAAGAATAATTTTGTTAGAAGCGAAGAAGTAATAAAATAACATCGTGCGGGCATTATAGCCTCAAATTAAAATACTTATTCTCGGAAATACTAGCGATTACTAGTTATTACATATTACTTGCAATGATTCCTGAATTACTATTTACTAATGTTTAAGAATCCACTGACCAAGCTTAATATTATGATGAACTTTGCCCCATCATAGTTTTAAGAGTCTCTTCTAGCTAAATTGTTTTATTGTTTGTTACGTCGTTTTATGAAAATTATACCATGAATCATACGAGATACGTTTTATTCTGCTGCATAAATAACCTCTTGTAATTTTAATTACCTACATGTGATAATCAAATCACATGGCTCTTCCGGACAGTTTCTGTAGATGGCTCCATTTATTTGTTACAAGCATTTAAGTTTGTAGTGTGCTAATGCAGGAAGAACCCTTCCTCAATTCGACTGTGGCTTCTGCAAGCGTGCCAATCCTATGCTACAGAGGAAAAATGCCAGCCTACATCATCCCTCACCCCTACAAATTACAAACGTAGAAATGGTGTGTATTCAAATTGGTCTCATTGGACAAATTATTTAGAAGAGTCTATTCGGTTGGACTTGGCTTTTAGCTTTTCTGGTCAGTAGTCTTCTGGTGCTTGGCAGGAAGTGCTTTCACACCTCCAGAAAGTCGGCGGCAAAACCTATGAAAAGTGACATACGAACGGCTGGCATTCCGGTATGAACCAACAGAAAACTATGGTGTTCGTGGTTTTCTTTTTCCATTTTGGACCCCCTTCACCAATTTTTTTTTGGAAATTTTTATCAAAATTTCATTACACGTGTTGTTTGAAAGAACGACTTTTTTCTTAACAATCGCTTTTTACAAACTTATTTTAAATTTGACATTAAAAGTGATATAAATGATTGTTCGCAAGCCATAAAAACACCAACTTATATGTAATTCATTTAAAGTTTCATTTCGAATAATCTAAAATAAACCAAATGACAAATTTGTTTAATCAACACTTGTTAAAATTTTGGAGAAATTTACGAGTGTGCTTATCCAATTTCATAATCATTTAAAACTTTTGTTTGACAAATACTTTATAACAAGAACCGCGACAAAAGCACTCAACTTGAGTATTAAAATTTTACACATTTTCCGAAGGCTAACGCAGCAAAATATTTTAATACATTTTTTATGTTCTGTGGGATTTTTTAACTTTCGCCATTATGTAGTGAGAGAAGAATATTATTTTCGTACAATATTTCGAACTCGAGATGTAAATCAATTCTGACATTGCGATGATAGAGAAACTCAAAAAAAGGAGTTGCAAAATTCTGCCCGTCCTTTCACAGGCCTACACGGCTGCCCTGATTTCATTCAAACTTCGGATTTGGAGTTTGTGGGCCTACAGTTCGGGGATTTGGGGGATGTTTTTTTTTTTGTTTAATGGTACTTAATTTTCGTACCAGTTTGATTTGATCGAGAACGTCTCTAACGATTTCAACAAGAATTGACAATTAAGCTTAAGTAGGTGAGGTTACCATGACCGCATACCCAGTTTTTGGCTATAAATTCGAAATTTGAAATTTCGACACATCTCGAAAACGGTCTATACAATACGATTGTAAAACAATATTTAATTTCTAAAATAACGTGGTCATTTAGTGTTCAGAATAATACATTTGTCGACGAAAGAGTTGTACAAAATAAGTAAAGTAACCCAAACAAAAAGAACGTTCTAAAAGGATCTAAATATGTTAATATTTTTGTTCACTAATTACTTTTGTCTGATTGGAATAGGTTATTATCGTTTTGTATACTTTCAATATTTGTTTAGGTTTATAATGCTTGTAAAAAGATCTACAAATGTTTATGATCCTTGTCCTTTTTTTATTGCTTTCAATCATACCTGGTATTTGCATTTGAAATAGATGCTTTAAAGCGAGATGCGTTCTTGTGTTCTTGCGGAGTTTACTTCTGATGAAAAGTAATTTTATAAACTATTTTTTTGAGTGTTTTCTATTTATGTTTGTTTAGTTTATTTTTTGTTGTGTTATGTAAATTTCAGAAAAGTGAATTAAAAGTTTAAATAAAATTTCTATGAAAAAAAAATACAAAAAGTTTTTTTTAAATCAATTTCCAACATTTACTACTTAATATCAGAATCAGTTTTTCTCCATATTATCGTACAATGGATTTTTGAAAATAGTCCTTTTTTAAAATTTAAGTTTTGTTTAGTTTACCTAAAATCGGCAATAACGATTTGGACCAAAATACAAACTTAGAGTCAAATTGATGTTTTCCAAATTATTGTGTCCTTAATTTTCAATTCGAAGCACCGAAAATTTTAATTTTAAAAACTGCTCATATCTCGAAAACCCCATCTTCGACTTCATAACTGACGGGTAGTTGATAGCTTTACCTCTACCTGCTATCTATTGACGAAATGCGATTTTAAGGGGCTGATATATTTGCTAATAATTGTAGCCCGGATTCGATTAATATAGTGAGTTGAACAAATAAATAAATAAATAAATAGTGACCATGGGCCGAGCGTTGTTATGTGATGGTATTTATCGTAAAAGTGACGATTTCCGAAGGCTAATACGACGTTAGGATTTTTGTTCTTTTTCGCCCTAATTTTTACGATTTTTGTCCGATATTGTACAAACATAAATACGATGGGTAAACCGACATACCAGTCGATAGATAAATCCAACCAGTTTCAAAAAAAGAACCTAAAAAAATGTACAAAGGCTTTTAATATGACTTTACCTTGCCAACACATTCCCTTGCAATAAAGCAACGTACTCCTGTTTTTTGCGTTAGGCCCTAGTTATAGCCATACGTAAAACGGAACAATACAAATTTGCGTTTGCTCGCTTTGAGCACTTGCCTTTAAAATGTTGCTTATGAATAATTCTAAAAGTTAGTTTGTAAAAAAAAAACTTTAAAAATAACTTCTCAGTTAATTCCACAAAAAAAGAACAAATTATTCCACTGAAATATTTCATTTCTTTACTGTTCCATCCATCAGGTCTTAATGGAATCCAATCAGTGGTAGTTGGTTTGTTGTAAATGTTTTCGAAAAGAAACATGTTTTTGACAGATTTTTTTGTCGTAAGAATAAAAAAAAAAATTTTAATACTTAAAAATTGCAGATTGGTTGATAAATACAATTTTTTAAAAGCATTTACTTTTCTTAAGGGATATAAATTCTTAGCCGCTTATCATAGGTATGTCTTGTTCTACAAGGTAATAGTAGTGCAATATTTATAAAAAAGAAATATCTCAATAGACTCAATAGATGTCAGTCTTAGCCTAATAACGTGTTTAAGCGGCCTTTACCCAGAATTCGAGCAAAAGTGCAAAAAATAAGGACATTTTTTTCTATGACTAATAAATTATTACTGGAGCGATTGAATTGCAACTGAATATATTTAACGTACAGACTAGTTTTTGAAAAAAAAATTGTAATTTGAACTCGGTTTTTGTGACAAAATACACGTAAATAAATAAAAGTTTTTATTGGATCTGTTTGCTGATATGATACTTTGTTGTTCTTAGTAAAAATTGAAACATACGGTATCAATATTTACATGAAAAACGCAGTTCAATATTTCAAAATATTGTTTGTTTTTAAACACCTGTGTTTTCCAATCCAGTGTAAAATTTCAAGATCTGTCTAGACGCTATTGGTGTTTTGGATATTACCCCGTCTTATCATGGTTTGTCCAAGAGTGAATCATTTTATGCCAATTTTCCAAAACTTTAAATAAAATATAACTGAGATGGTTTCTTAAAAACGTTTTTGAAGAGGACATTCTGTTCTTTCAAATCAATTCAGTTTCAATTCAATCGCTCTAGTAATAATTTATCAGTCAGAGAAACAAAAAGTAATTTTTGCACTTTTTCTCCATTTCTGGGTAGAAGCCTCTTAAGGGTGGAAACCCCTAGAAGGTATAAATATTATTGGTAAGACAGTTAATACTTTTGAGGTTAAATTTGCTTGAAACTTAGAAATAGTTACAAAACTAATAATGGAAAAAGTATAATATTGAAGTTCAAACTGTCTCTCAAACTGTTTCTCAAAAGCATTACAAAATATCATTCAAACTTAGTGCAATTCTGACCTCTACGCTCTTAAACGCATTTTTTGTACCCGTACAATTAGAAAATACGACAAATACGATTTTGAACCGGGAAAATTTACGATTCTCAAACAATATCCATAACAAAACACTGCCTGGGCCTAGCTTCTCACAACCATTAGTTTTGTGTGAGTTTTTCATTTTTGGAACGAATGGAATGGATCTACAATTTTATGCCGATTGAGAAGCTCTTTCAAGACAGTTAAACTCTCGGATGTTTGTCAGACGTTCGCGAGAGGTGGCGCAGTGAAAAAAAACCGTGAGTTGAAATAAGGGTTTTTTGCGGGATTCAAACCTGGGACCCCTCGCTTAGTAGTACAACACACTAACCACTAAGCCCCTGCGCCTACCCTACATTTTATAGTGAGTTGCTTTTTTAAAGTTTGCTAAAACGGTTGAATTCAAATTTGATTCCTTAATTGAAGAAACTATCCAATTTTCTTTGCAAGCTAATTTTATTTTAATGGTTTGACACTTTGGCAGTAGCCAGTTCTACCAACTAAGATTTTGCAATGCATTCGATGCACTTTGTCACAAGTACCTATAGCTCGACTAATTTTGCGTTGTCATTATAACCTGTCTTTATTGGAATCTCTTAGAAAATTAATAAAAAAATAAATTCTATGTTTGGCCGAGGGTTATTGAGACTTTTACTGAAATTTAATTTTAAAGTCCATTATAAAAGATGCGGTAAACAGGACACTCCTACCATGCAGATTCATTTTCAAAATGCTCACTGTTGCAAAAGACACCAGCACGCACAACACACACACATAGATATACTCTTGTAATACTGAACTTCTGCCACTACTACGCGAAAGAGCTAAATCAGCCGATGGCCTACCTTTTTTCATTAAAATGCATTCTTCCATCCGACGTGTAGACATTGCGAAATTCTTGTCAAAAGCCTTTCTCACCAGCAAAGCTTTCGACTTCCAAACACCGTTTAAGTGATTGCCTGATAGTCAGGCACACGAACTACGACTGATTTCGTACACCCGGTGATGTGCTGGTTTTTCATTTGCCAGACAAAAAGCCATCATGCTTCTCAAAAGTGAATATCATTTAGATGGATTTTTTGAAACACGTTGAAACTGTAAACACGTGAGCTAGACACGAACCGCCTAAATCGAGGCTGCACCTTCTATAGTTCAACCGACTTCTGCAAAATTACTCCCTCCATCATGTTGAAATATTTCTGGGGCAGCATTGCCTTGACCTTGCGCTCTCCGAATGCTTTGATCAAGGCACACCTCAATGACTGTGTCAAGCTGACCGAATATTCCTTCCGGGTGTAAAATTATGTGCGTGCCACAAAAACTATACCGCGACCTTGTCCGTCATCGAATTCGTAAATCTATTCGCCAAAGAATCGCTGAATACACGCGGCGAAAATCCCTCACCCACATTTAGAATATACAGCAACAAATATGTGCAAATTCATTATCAAGGAGACCCAAAAGCTGATTTCAACTGATCTTCGCATCTCTGTCATTTATCTGAACAAAAAGCACACAAGCAACTTCCATTTCCGTTTTATTACAACCAAATGCAAGGTCATACCGAAACTCTTTTCTTAGACCAAAAATGAAACCGAATTAAAGTTGCGTGCGATAGCCCAGCATTTCCGGTGCATTGACACTGACATTGACCGAAGACAAAAATACAAGTTGGTAAATTAATCGCAGCTATACAGATACAGACGATGGTTTGGCCACGTTTATTCCATTTTGAAGAAAAAGTTTTTTTTTTTTTTTTATTCAAGTATATATTTGAAGGCTTACACAGTAGGATTTGTTTTATCTTTTTAAATAGTGATAAGCTGAGCAGTTGATTTACAAGAAACAACGAGGACTGCAACCGATGATTCAAATTCACAAATACAATAAAAACTTATTACATGATAATTACATGTTAGAAAAATTAAAAAAAAAAATTATAAGTTTAACTGGCAGACAAGTAAGCTTTTTCCCAATCAATAACATGACGTTTTATCATAGATACAAAACTTTGGAATTCGTATAGGTATTCATTATATATTTATGTTTGCTTGGAACCATAAATAGCGAGACACCTCAGGCTGATTAAATTACGGCTTTCTGAATAAAATATTCGATCGATTGACGAATTGAATTCTTGAGTCATTTGGCATCGGAAATGGAAATAAATATAGTTGGCATTGGATATTTTGCTAATCAAACTGAACAGAGGCGTTTATTGGGATACATGAAGATGTTAAGAGGTTGACGCACCCACTGCAGAAAGTTTGAATATTTTTTTTAAATACAGGGTGGTTGATGAATATTGCTATATTGAGAAACTCAAATAACTTTTTTTTCAATGTATGGAATTCATTTTTCATTTATTCATGTTAAAGCCCATTCAATTTTATTAAATATAGCTTAATTAGTTTTAAAAATAATGGAATTTAAATGCCCCCCTGCTCGTTGAGACAGGAATAGCCGCAATTGTTTCTCGAATGGATTGCTTTAGTTCATTCAAATTTGTTGGTTTTGCTTTGTAGACTTCCTGTTTCCAATAACCCCACAAGAAAAAGTCAGGCGCAGTAAGGTCAGGCGACCTTGTGGGCCAACGGAATGTGGAGTTTCTGGATATCCGCTTATTGGGAAATTTTCGTCGCAATTCTGTCATACCAGGCCGGGCTATGTGGGGAGTTGCGCCATCCACACAGAGTTGAAAGAAATTCTCATTCGGCGTAATTCTGGATGGACAAAAACTTTCTTAACATGCTCAAGTCTCCAGTAACCGTAACGGTGTGACCGTTTTCTTCGAATAAGTAGGGCCCAACAATTCAGCGTGACACTGCGACACGAAGTGGATGCAATTCCCTCTCATGGAGTATCTGTGGGTTGGAAGCACTCCATATTCGACAATTTTGTTTGTTTATGTTGCCGTTTAAATCGAAATAGGCCTCGTCAGACATAAAAAGACAGTTCAGCATGTTTCCGTCCTCTTCCACCATTTCAAGCATCTTCTGGCAAAATTCCAAGTGAATCGGCATGTGCCGCTGCGTTCAGTTTGTTGGCCACTTGAGTTTTATATGGGAACAAGTCCAAATCTTATTTTTTTACTTGTTTAACGGGCTCCCGACCCGTGGAGTCTCTGCCTGAGACACTGCAGCCTTCCATCCTCTTCGATCCCGGGCACGCTGCTTCCAGTTGTCCAGACCAAGCGCTCTGGCATCGGCGATGGCTTGGTCTTTGAAACGGAGGTTCGGTCTGGGATTTATAGATCCTCTTATGTGGCTCTGCGGCTTTGTTGTTCTTAAGCTTTTTTATATCTAAGCCAAACTTTCCTAAGTGGTGGAACAGGTTCTTCATTGACTGGACGTGGGTTATCTTCTTTTCCTACCACTCTCTCAACATGATGCCCATTTAGCAGCTGCTGGAAGTGCTGCTTAAATACATCTCCTATTCCCTGCCTTACGGTGACTAAGTTTCCTTCGGTGGCTCGAAGAGCCTGCGTTCCGGTTTTGAAGCCAGCACCCAGTTGCTTGGCTTTCTTATAGAACCTCCGGATATTGTTGCGATCACGAGAATCTTCGATCTGAGCTGAGCGTGAGCTACTGTGCAGGCTCTCTTCTTTCTACGCAGGATCTTTTTCTCCTTCCTTCCCCTGGCTCGATACTCTTCCCTAGCTGTCCTTGTTTTGCGCTGCGAAATTTTCTTGTGTGCATCCTCTGTCACCTTTTTCCTGTACATGCATTCATCATCATACCACGGGCTCTTTCTCTGGGGTGTACAAGTCCAATTCATTGTGCATAATTGACTGCTATGACTGTCTGCTTGTACCCATTTGAGCAGATAAGCTTCTTGTCGAAACTCTTGGATTGTTTTCTTTGACAGCAGCTACAGCAGCGATTGTTTCCTCGGTCCGAACTGAAGGGTTTCGATGGTAAGGTCTTCTTTCGACTGTCCCACGTTCGGCAAAATCGTCTCAAGTCTCATTATGGTCCATCTGCTCGGAGGATTGCCGCCAAACGTGCACCAGCGCCTATACTCTCTTTGAACCGAAACTACAGACTCCAGCGCGTGACAGTGGCGGCGGACAATCCAAATAATTGTTTCAGTGTCCCAGTTATCCATTTTTGTTAAATCTAAAAATCAATCTGTAAATTAAAAAAAAATTACCAGATTCATTAAATAGAAAAAAAGTTAATAAGTTTTTTTGGTAGCGGCTTTCATCAGCCACCCTGTACTTCTCTCTGGAAAGACGGTTCGATAGCACCCTGTGATACATTTTGTTCGGGATTATAGACTGTTGGGTTATTTTTGTCTGATAGCGGAAACTGTGTGGCCTTCGACGTGCAAAGGAAACTGCCAAGTGGTAAGCAGAAATGGTATTCCCATGACCCCTGCACCGTTAAAAGGTTTTCGATGAATGCCTTGCTCTAAGTTGCAGAAGTAAATCGTTTTTGCACACGAAAGCGTTTGAACGTTTCGCCTACAGAATATCGAACGAAATATCCTTGCATCTCTACAGTTTTGTTGCATTGACACGTTATTTTTACCTGTTGCTAGAACGTCCAAATATTATTCCTGGGGTAGCACCTTCCTATTTACGCAGCCTTCTGTACCTTTGTCATTGTGAATTGTTATTATTGTCCCCAACAGTTTTAGTAGCCGCAGTTTGAACAACTGCGATTTTGGGGAGTTTTTCAAAAGGTGGCTCCGACAAATCAAAAGCGATAAATATCAAAGTCTGACAAGCATTTCAGACATCTTTTATGTTATTCCGGCCCATATACTTTCAACCACAAACGACTTCATTAATGTGTAATATAGGTAGGCTCTCTGTCATGGCCGCAATGAACTTTGTACAGGTCGGTAGAACTGTCAACATACCTCCATTTAGATGATTATCTCCCGAGTTGAACGCAACGATTTGTAATCCAGTCTATGGGAGGGAGTTCAAGTTAAGCTTCAAGCGCGTAACCTATTTAAAGTAATTACAATTACTCTCATTTGCAATTTTTTTTTCTATTTAATGGCTAAAAATAATTCACCGGTGTGTGTAAATATGTTTGCATTTGTTGTACAGAAACAGGCCAAAGGTGTTGACCGCTGAAGCAATTCGTAATAGTTTGTTGCAGTAAATCGGTGATAAGTATACACAAATTGATGGCTATTCGTAAATAACTAGTTTTTCTTTTCAATTTGAATGGTTGCACTTGAAAGTGCTGTTCGCTTGAGCTTGTTTGCATCAAGTGTATATCTCGAATGATTCTCAATTTTGTACTTGAGACTTGTTTACATTCGACATAGTGTACAAGTAGAATTTATAATTATGCAGTTAAGGCTTTATTGAGGAACTTAACTAAAAGTTGAAGTGCAATTTATAATGTGAGTTGTTTTCTACTTGACGTTAGTAGATCGGACAAAGCTTTTAATGAAAATAAGAATTCGCGACACTCAATGTGCCGGTGTAACGCGTGAATTGAAAGTGCTTTCCATGGCCGGAAGTCGATTGTGTGTTTCGGTGATGTCATAATGGGCGACATGTTCATTTGTCAAATGTGTGTGGTTAAAAATAAGCGGGATAAGTTGTACCAATCTCTCTTTTTTCTAAAAAGCAGAGTTAATTGGGCTTTTGTACTTATAGATTGCTGTTTGTTTTCAAATCTTTTTGGATGACTTATTTGCAAAATTTTAAGAGCAGCCTTAAATTAAGTCGAAAGTGTTACGTTTAACCCCGCTCTGCCCTGAAGCCAAAAAAAAATGAGAAGCTTAAATATGGTTGTTTGTTTTAAGATATGCGTATATGTTTGGATGATTAAATTCGAAAATCTTAAGAGCAACATCAAATTTAGTCGAAAACGTTACGTATAGCCCCGCTCTCCCCTACCTGAAGGCGAACGAATTTTGTAGCTTTAATTTGTTTTGAACTATGTTTGGCTAATTCATGAGCAAAATCGTAAAAGCTGCATCAAAATTTGGTCGAAAGTGTTACGTCTAACCCCGCTGTCCTCTAGGTCCATACGGGAGTTTTAAAATTTTGAACGAATCGAAGAGGTCTATTTTTGACGTAAGGGTGAATTTAAAAAAAATTAGTATCGAACTTAAGAGGTTTGCTAATGATGAGGCTGTGAAAACAACTAAAAGGCATTATTTATATTTTTTCGGGGATAAAACCTGGAATATCGTCAAGAGTTGGTTAATTATGGCGACCTTTATGTTCTTTAAGCGGCCACCCTTCAGGATTAACAACTATACCTGTATTGGATGGTAGTGACTGGAGTGCGGATTTAAAGTCTCTAATGTACGGGTTAATTTATCTGAGCATTGTTTGTAATCCACCGACCAATGAAGCATTCGAATTAGCAGAAGTCAATCTCGTGTTTCTTTGCTGTATATATTATCGCTAATAAAATACATTTGCCAAAATGATTCTCTCGCATTTTCAAAGGAAGAAGGGAGCCTTTTAAGTGATAAACTTGACCATGAACATTAAATTTAGGCATAAAATGAAGTCATTTGAAAAGCTGAATTATACAACCGTACATTTTGTAGAAAGAGCTGCGAGAATTCACTAAGCAAAGATTTCAGTTGAATCGGATCCAAGCGCACTTTTCGGCAAGAACAACAAATGCCCCTTGGGTTACCCCCTTCATTTTAAAGCATTGTAGAAGGTGCAACATATGCTCATTGAGCCTATTTCTGTTTTTGCAGAATTATTCTGTCTCCCCCTTCGTCATAGCACAGGAGTAAAATAAGGTTAAAAGAGATGTCAATTAGTTTTGTTTTTTTTTTTTTTTGAGAATGAAGTGCATGTCCACTCACCCAGGTGAAAATCAAAGAAATGTTTAACATTTCGCATATTTATTTAAAAATCAATTAAGTTATCGAGTTAATGGATATCCTAAGTTGTACCATTATGAAGAACAACTGCAATACAATTGTACTGCAACTGAATTAAATGGCACAGTCAACGTGGACAGCGCCACCACACATGAAACAAAATTGGCTTCTCCATTGATCGATAATAGATGGCGTTACGTTGCGTGTCTATCTAACAGTTCAATTGTGATACGATATGTTACATTCAAGTTTGATACTTTTTTTTAAACCCGTACTGAGAAAATACCTTTCCAACAAAGTATAAATCATCAAAATCGGTTCGGCCAATGTCGAGTTTTGGGATTACATCGCTTCGGACACTTTCTTTTATATATACTCGTATATAGATAATGCATCTTCAGCAAAGCGCAAAAGTTCTGTAAGTCGCCTTAAAAGGCTTAAATCATTTATGTGTTCAAGAAACAATAGCGTTCCTAGGACCGATCCCTGTGGAATACCAAGGTTGGCTGCGATTGTTTCTGAAGCGACCATTTGGTAAAAAGTCTTTGAACCATTTCATCTACACACCTCTTACTTTGTACTTTTCAAGCTCTTTCTAAATGATCCTGTGTATTGTCTCAAGTGCACTATTAAAATCGAGGAACACAAATATTATTGTCTTTCTCCTACAGAAGAGGATATAGCATTTTCTGACGCTGATGCAATCAATAATAGACTTTTAAGTGTTACTAAAAAAAAGAAGAGAAAAATCAATCTAAAACTAAATATCATCAATTATCGCCATACCTTACAGCCAGAAGTTGAGTTTGCATTTTTAGCACGTTCTCAACGTCGAATTCTATAATTACCCCATCAGTACCCTCCTCGTTATTACAGTTAATCATTTTTAAATTCAATTACCTGAAAAGAAAAAAAGAAAACACAAATTAACACGAGGAAATTATTAAGAAAATCTGTTTTTTTTTTTTCTCATTTCAGATACGATCGGTAAACAAATTTGCAACCGCAACACTGATGGTCACGATCGTCTTATGATGCGTCTTCGAAAAACCCCCCAAAGCCATAAGGAACGAGATTTTCACTGAGCTGTTAAAAATAACTGGACAACTTGCGCTGATTACATCTAAATATATAGAACCACTAAAGATGGTCCTCAACCTCCTCTTGATTACCACTGTGATAAAATCCACCTTTGGGGTGGTCACCACCGGTCTATGGCTGATCCCGCTGATGCTGGCCGCCATCACGTACTACCGCTATGACAGCGTCGATCCGGAGTCTCGTCCGGTGGACCAGGCCCGACTATACATGGAATACGATTTCATTGTGATTGGAGCCGGTTCGGCGGGAGCAGTTATTGCCAATCGACTAACGGAGATATCATCCTGGAAGGTACTTCTGCTGGAAGCCGGGCCGGACGAGAACGAAATATCCGATGTACCGTCGTTGGCCGCCTACCTACAGCTGAGCCGGCTCGACTGGCAATACAAGACAGAGCCGAGCAAGAAGGCCTGCTTAGGCATGAAGAACAACCGCTGTAACTGGCCGAGAGGCAAGGTCCTCGGTGGATCGAGCGTTTTGAACTACATGCTCTATGTGCGGGGCAATCGCCACGACTACGATCACTGGGAGTCGCTTGGCAACCCCGGCTGGGGGTATGACAACGTTTTGCACTACTTCAAAAAATCGGAAGACAATCGAAATCCCTACCTGGCCAATAACGAATATCACGGCAAAGGTGGCCTGCTGACCGTACAGGAATCTCCCTGGCACTCGCCTCTGGTTGCGGCATTCGTCGAGGCCGGCACCGAGATTGGCTATGAAAATCGCGACATCAACGGCGAGAAGCAGACCGGCTTCATGATAGCCCAGGGCACAATTCGGCGCGGCAGCAGATGCAGCACAGCCAAGGCATTCCTGCGACCGATACGGCTGAGGAAAAACTTCCACCTCTCGATGAACTCCCATGTGACAAAGATACACATTGATCCGGAAACTATGCGAGCCTCCACAGTGGAGTTTGTCAAAAACGGCAAGATCTACCGGATCAAGGCGAGGAAGGAGATAATTCTCGCAGCCGGAGCGATCAATAGTCCACAGATTCTGATGCTGTCTGGAATCGGCCCCAAGGAGCACCTCGAAGAGGTGGGAATACCAGTTCTCAAGGATCTGCCAGTCGGCGAGAACATGCAAGATCACGTGGGCATGGGGGGCATGACATTCTTGGTAGACAAACCGGTGGCGATTGTCCAGGACCGATTTAACCCCACTTCGGTGACCTTCCAGTACGTACTGCGCGAACGTGGCCCAATGACAACGCTGGGCGGCGTCGAAGGTCTCGCCTTTGTTCATACAATTTACTCGAATCGTTCCATTGACTGGCCGGACGTTCAATTCCACATGGCCCCGGCGTCTATCAACTCCGACAACGGTGCTCGTGTGAAGAAAGTCCTCGGTTTGAAGGAGTCGCTCTACAGAGAAGTCTACCAGCCCATAGCAAACAAGGACTCATGGACCATAATGCCGCTGCTCCTCCGACCGCGCTCACGAGGCTGGGTACGCCTGCGCACCAACAACCCGCACCACTATCCCCTCATCAATGCCAACTACTTCGACGACAAGTTCGATGTGCAAACCTTAGTCGACGGCGCCAAGATCGCCATAAGCGTAGCCGAGGCGAAGGTCTTCAAACAATTCGGATCGCGGTTACATCAGAAACCTCTGCCCAACTGCAAGCATTTCAAGTTTCTCTCCGACGAGTATCTCGAGTGTCATATACGCACAATTTCAATGACCATCTACCATCCGTGTGGGACAACGAAAATGGGCCCCGCCTGGGACGCAGAAGCTGTTGTCGACCCTCGCCTCAGGGTGTACGGCGTGCGAGGCCTCCGAGTCATTGATGCAAGTATCATGCCCACGATAAGCAGTGGCAACACAAACGCTCCGGTCATCATGATCGCCGAGAAAGGTGCCGACCTTATCAAGGAGGATTGGCTGTCAAATCCCGAATACAAGAATGCCGACGCACATAGATAGTGTGCTGGGGGCGGCAAGTGCCATTGCGTGTTGGACGTTATGAGAATAGGTTCCTCAAGTGAATGATTTTTTATTCAGCTTCATGAACAAACTAGGGCTAAGCCTCGAAGAGAACAGTCATTATTTGTTGCGTAGTTTTAGCTTTATTTTTGTTTATTTATTTTTAAATCATTGTACAGTGTAGGAATTATCTAATAAGTTGAATAATTTATGTAAATAGCAATAAAGAGACGGGAATATTTTTTCGAATAAAAAAAAGGATAGACTATGTCATGATTTGATTTCTATAATAGAATTAGGTGGTGTTCCGCTGCGCACGTAAGTATGGTTATAAAAGTGAGGACAATTCGTCAGGGCTTACCAAGAGAGCTCACGGCCTACTAGTAGCTCAAAATCACAGGAACTGTCGCTTTTAGACAGCGAAATAATCAACAGGTAGGTCAATCCTATTTAAACAGCAAAGACAACGTTGTACTTAAGATGCGGCTGTACATGAATATCGACAAACACCTTGGGATGGACCGATGAAGCTATAACTGTGGCCAGTCTCGAAGCCCAGTGTTCAAGCAGAAAATACGCCGCTTTCTCAGACTTGCCATATGACGGGCTTGAGCTTCAGCTAAGCGTAACCCTCCATAGACTAACCTCTAATAGGTTTCAGTAAGTCTGCCCTTTTAATAATCCTGTTTGTGATATCAAGCTATGAAAAAGCCGAACCTCTGCAACTTCACTTGCTTTCGGGCTCTAGAAACCTAAGTCAATGCATTCAAGCAAAAGGTATACAATTTCGTAATTTTGTACAAAATAAATAGAAGCAGAAGATTGATAAACGTTTTCATATTTTTAAGCGACTGAGAGAAACTTGAAAGTTCATAGCCCCAGTGACAAGTTCGTCACTTAATCTTGCTTAGAAACTATCGTGCACTCCAAAAGTATGCAACTCTGGAATATAACACAGACTGCATGGAAATAGAGTTGAGTCCTGACGCGAAATCGGTTTACATACCGCTCGGAGCTGTCATAGCAAAGATCTCCTTTGAATTCCTGTCGAAGGCAAAACTCAGATGGAGGAGGCTGACGAATTGTATTATATCCAGAAGGATGTGGCCAAACTCCAGTACGGAAAAAACAACCTACCTAAAAGCTAATCACGAAAAGATATTGCCAGGAAAAGGAAACACTCGCTCACTAAATTTGCGCCTGTCCGGCACTCGCTTGGGTCAGACAGTGATCTCTGGGAATGTCCGAAAAATACGGCAAAGTATTTAAAGAGAAGAATTGATTACGAATATTAAGATTTGAAATAGGATGTTTAGTTATAATCGACTCCGTTTTATAACGGAAAACAACAACAGAAAAAAACACATCATTAGTAATCACACATTTTATATTCGCAAGCTTCTTGTTTTTTGCTACAAAAAGAACTCAACTGAAAAGCTTTTGGTAGACATTTTATGAATGCAAATAATGTTATTTCATGTATCTTTACAGAGGGTTATTTAAGTGAAAAGTAAAAAAAATAGATACCACCGTCATTGTAGAAAATAAGCATCCAAAGTTTTGTTGCAAAATTATGACTGCATATTTCATATTGTTTCTTACACCTTTTAAGCGACAGTAGAGCTTGCGAATATCGATGGAAATTTTAATGTGAAAGGAGAAATAGTTTGCGAAACTTAATAGAAATTCTATGGCGAACATGCGAATAATTGTTTGATCTTACAAATGTCTACGTATCCGAAATTCATTGCATTGCTCAGGTCTATCACCTGTGCGAAAGCAACCACAGAAGGGGGAAATGCATTCAGTCCATTTGATCTTTCAGCTACTGGTGCTCCCATCTTTATGAGTTCTGGCTATGTTTTGAGGACGCGCTTTTGTTTGGAGCAATGACAATATAACTCACAAACAGCCATAAGAAACAAGCTCGAATGCCTGCTATTGCAAAAATTTCCCAAATATAGATAAGATAGCTTGGTTGCTGTCACTAAGGCTTTCTAGTCTATTTCCTTTAAGGACAAAGTGTAACAAAATGCATTTGATCTTTCAGCTACTGGTGCTCCCATCTTTATGAGTTCTGGCTATGTTTTGAGGACGCGCTTTTGTTTGGAGCAATGACAATATAACTCACAAACAGCCATAAGAAACAAGCTCGAATGCCTGCTATTGCAAAAATTTCCCAAATATAGATAAGATAGCTTGGTTGCTGTCACTAAGGCTTTCTAGTCTATTTCCTTTAAGGACAAAGTGTAACAAAATGCATTTGATCTTTCAGCTACTGGTGCTCCCATCTTTATGAGTTCTGGCTATGTTTTGAGGACGCGCTTTTGTTTGGAGCAATGACAATATAACTCACAAACAGCCATAAGAAACAAGCTCGAATGCCTGCTATTGCAAAAATTTCCCAAATATAGATAAGATAGCTTGGTTGCTGTCACTAAGGCTTTCTAGTCTATTTCCTTTAAGGACAAAGTGTAACAAAATGCATTTGTTTCTTGAAAGAACTCATAACATAACCTAATTATATATTTCCAAGACGTATAGCAGATGCTTCTTCCTTTCCGCTGACTTTTGCAATTTGCAGGAATCATTTCCGTTAAGAATTTAACCAAATAAATCATTATACAGCTGGTTCAGTCCGCACAAGCAGAGTAAAAACCTGTCAACGCTTAATCGCAAGGTGATAAAAATAGCACTAACAATAAATTATCACTACCGGCGGCAAATATGTACGCACCCATTTAGCATAATTTGAATTGCTTTGACAATGTTTGCTGATATCATGTTCATGAGATCAACCAACCAGTGCTGACAAGTGTTCAAATGAATAAATAGCTACTCGTATAATTGCATTCAGTAATAAAAAAAAAAGGTAGTAAAATGGAGAAAATTGCATGATGATGCAATGACTATCGATCAAGTACATTATGTGCAATTGAAGTGCCCGTCGTCAGAGCCTTATTGTCCGCATTCTGATTAGCCGCTCCTGTGAGGAGCAATCAATAGTAATAGTATGCTAGGGGAAAATAAATTCTTACAAATTCCTACAACAATTAATATGCGCATAATTTAAGGAGGAACTGCTTTAAGTTGGGTATGAAATAATGAGTAGTGACATGATGTATAGAAGGTGGCGAAGTCTGCAAAAGTCGACAGGAAAATCTTGTCCAGGAGAGTTATATTTTAGTTTATTTAGAGAGGTGCTGAGGCTATTTTAAAACTTCAGTAATCTTGTGGGTACATTTCCTCCGAGCTCAGAAGAAAAACTAGCCTTTTGTATTTTTTTGAGCTAGGCTTTAATATTTTTTTTCGAGAGATGTGCATACAAGTCTATTAACCTACCTATGTATCCTTGATTTATCCACAGACTTCAACGAGGCTATTATCTTCTTGTTTTCTAAAAAATGTTCTGACTATTAAGTCTAAAAAGTCTAAAAGGATGTAGAATCTGCTTGGACGATGTTGGGTGATTTTCCCAGTAATAAAGCTGTCTAAAAGTGATCACTGCAGCTATAGAAGTCAGTTATTTTTTTTTTTTTTTTTTTTTTCGAAAATCCAAGCTTCATTTGTGACAAAATAAAAACTAGCATTTGCTTTGAGATAAAAATTTGTAGCAAAGTAAGAGCCCTTAGCAATTGCTTTGAATCGGTATGAATAAAATTCTACTTTTCTTAAGTAAGTTCGGAAATTCGAACATAGCATTTACTTCGCTGTACGTGTACTTGCCTTGCAGTTCCTGTCAAACTGACAAGTAAATTCGAATTTTTTTATTTATGATATTGTGGAAATATTTGTTTGTTAACATTATACAATTAGTTGAAAAACAATGAAATACCTAGAGGATTTTGAACTGTCGACCTAGAAGCCCGGATCTCCGCTATATACCTACCTACCTTACAAATGATTCTGTCTAAATATGTTCATCTGAAATTTTGTTGGTTTTCCTGTACAAACAGAATTAAACTTAACTATTAACAATACTTAGATTGTCTTATGTTAAAAATGCGCGTACAAAATATTTAGCAAAAGGTCTGAGTCAACTAAATAGCAGGCTGCATTGTCTGATAAGTTTTATTCCTACCGATCTGAGTAAAATATCAGTGCCGCCTCTTTTCGAACATGCCGAAAGTTGGAACTAACTCAAATTCTTTTTTATTCATACGAAATGTAGCAAATGCTTCGATTTTGACACTTCTCTTGAGTAAAATCAATTAGTACTACCTTTTATTCATACGACCCAATATCCCTATTGTTTTGTGACGCATGTTCTCTTATAAGTTAAATGCCAGCTATGCACAGAAGATGTAATTTGTGTAATTGCATGCGATATGCATTTAACCTATAGTTTAGTTATCAATCGGGGAATTTTTCCATCGATTGTTGAAATTGTACTGTAATTTTTACTAGCCTTACTCGTACTTAACTGCCTTACTCGTACTTAACTGCTTCATGTAAACCTGTCATTAATATTTTCGTGACTAATTTTAGTAAATATAATAAATCTGATAAAGCTGTTTAAAAGTGATCAATGCAGCTATAGAAGGTAGTAATTTTTTTTAGAAAGTACTAAAACAAACAACAAAAGTTTAAGCGTTAGAATGATTGACTTTGAGAATGACTTTGAAAAGGAAAGGGTTGTCAGATGTGGCAATCTATTGCCAAATGGGCCATTTCAAGTCTAATTTGACGACACGTAAATCAGCGCCATACCCAAAAACGTGCGATTTTTCATTTTCGAATTAAAATCTTAATATATATACATATTTCTATTTCCCACTAATTTCAAAAAAAAAAAACGAAAAGGCATCCCTAAAATAATGGCATGTTCCAGACTGAGAGGTTCTGTTACAATAAATTTCCGAACTTGGGCATTTGCTTGCGTGTAAATAAAAATAAAAGTACCTACATATAAAATCAAACAATAAAATGAGTACCTACCTACAAAAGCAAAAAAAAAAAACGGATTTTAGAAAACCAACGAGAGTGGGAACAATTTCAAGATAGAAGAATTTATCTATTGCTTTCAGCGATTTTGCCCCTAATAAAATAAATGAATAATCTGAACCCATATTTTCAAGCAACAAATATAAACTTTTTAAAGGCCCCCGATTTTGTCGACTTTACCACCCCTAAATATCGACTGTGATGAAATACTGGATTTAGTTACAAAACCGAAGCCAAGGTCCGAACTCGCAAACAATGCTAGAGGATGCAATATTGAGAGTGTGGATGAAACAAAGGAACAAGTTGACAATTTTATTCTTGTTTTACCAGCAGAAATGGTTGTCTTAGTGCACTAAACTTTTTTTTCTATTGGATATTTATCACTGCGACCTATTTTCAAAGTCTGCCTATACACTTGACACCACAAAAATAACTTCAACTTATTGCCACTGTATTTTTCGTTGTTGTATTTTTCTGCACGAATCTTGACATTATTTTATAAACAAATAAAAGCTATTTTCTTCATTTTTAGATATAGCTGATTTTTATTGAAATTCACCTTCATAATTTTTTAGGATAAAATTAAAGCATGATTTTGTTTGTACAGCTATAACTTATTGTAGTTGAACAGAATGTCTAAGATGATACGAACTAGATGGTCAACTGAGAGCAGAAACGGTATTTGCTGCCTGTCCCGCATAGGATTTCTAATTTGCTGCCCCACTCATCCTTAGATAATTGTATATGCAGGGATTGCGTGTCAATCGGGAGGCCATTTTTTGGTGGCATTTTAAATGGGGGCGACTGTGTTGGACATTTTTGGTGCCCTTTAGTTAAACAGCGTTCACATCGCAGTTCTGTTGAAAAGTGTTTATAGTTTATGAAATTGTTGGAAAATGGAATTACAGATTTAATTTTATCACAATTCCAAATAATTTAATAAAACAGTCATTTGTCAATATCTAGCAGAAACCAATCTGATGATATTGATCAGAGAAAAATTCAATAAAACGGTTTTTTACACTTTTTAAAAAGAGATTTTGTAACTTCAAGCTTTTATTGTAAAGGGTGATCCAACCAAAATGCAAGATGGTAATTGTGAGTCACATCCATAAGGTCAAGTGTTTTGCCCAACTTAATTTGACATTTCTTTGTTCCACTGTTTGACAAATTAACCATGGAGAGGTACACAATTGAGGAGAGCGTTAAGATTGATGAAGCCTATTATGAAAATGGGCGTTCACATCAAAATGCATTTCATGCAAGCACTTGGCCGATATTTTGTTTCCAACATAGTTTGTTCCATAGATAATAAAATATTAAGATAATGCTTTGAAAACGTTTTGTTGTTCGTGCGCTTTCGTTGGACCACCCGTTATACTTTAAATAAAACGCACTTTTTCTTTCGTCGATTTTTATGATTTTTATTTGGAATTCATAAAGAAACAAAATGAGTATTTTATCACAGTTTTTTTTTTTTTTTTTTGTATGGTGTCGGGAAAAAGATATATTAGTTTTATCATAATTTTATTTGGTGGTAAACGAAAAAAACCTTGCATGCCAAAGATGAACAAGCCCCAAACCCCCAATAAAGTAGTGTGAATTGGTGCAAAAGGAAAATGTTAACTATACCTACACTAAGTTCAAGTTTCTTCTATCGCATTCTTTCAAAACACTGCCGCAGACTAGTCGCACACTCGTCATAAACCGTCTAAAAGCAACACCTTAAAAATTTCCATCAAACTAATGCACTAAAATGTTCTACACTATTTAAACGGAGGCTAAGAACACATGTTTCTATTTAAAACCCCAAATCATTTCCTTTATATCCCACCCCCCTCGTTCATTCATCAGAACATAATAAAAGCCAAACAAAAGTGATCCGCACTTAGCAATAATTCAAACAAAATAGTTCTCTTGTACTGACACTTAAGCCAGCTTTCAAGGCCAATTCAAAGCTCTTTCTTAGAGCTCGTGCTACCGAAGAACAATCGATCAAATAATGTTCCGCTTTGTGATCAGTCAATAGAGTTGGAATCCAAGTATTTGACAAATAATGCCATCCAAATTGAAAACAATTCTTAAATTCGATGGAAAAAGAAAACCCAACAAGCAGGCAATTAAGTCGGACTACAAATAGTGTAAGCGTCGCATCTCACTGTGCCAAGGTGTCACTGGTCGGAGTCATAAATTGACTGGTGGTTCTACGCTTCGTTGCCTTCAGACACATGATTATATACAGAAGAGAGACCTCATGCTGCAACTGCCAATTTCGAACGACTCTGTACGTACTTTTTCTAATAACTGAGTACAATTTAATTATGAACCGAGCCGAGGATTTATTTCATCATGAAACCGAGAGCGTGGTAGAAGATCACTGACCGATGAAAAAGGTTGGTTTCGAACTTGACTGAGATACGAGTATTATGCGTTAATTCCCACTAAGTAATTATAACATTTATTTGATAGATGGTCATCGAACTAAGAGCTGCCCTCGAGGTGACTAAAAGAGACATTTAGAGGCTACGTTTATGTTTTCTTACCTAATCTGATGAAAGGTGGAAAGAAGGTGCTGAAATGGATTAGTTTGTCCGCTGAAAGCCGCACCCAATCGATCTAAATAGATAGTAAATTTCCGTCAGTGGGCGTGAGGCTGACCGATGACGTTTCATGATGACATTAAAGACCTTGTTGATGGCAAGCTGTGATTGTTTTGTCGTGGGCTCTTATGAGCTGTGACATTTTCTGTGATTTACAATATTTGGTAGCCTTTATGCTCCTCTTGGTACTTACGTACCCTAGCGAAGTTGTACTTTCAACTTATTTTATTAGTGTCTTCCAAATCACTATAAATCACCGCGTATATGCAACCAGTTTTGAAATGCGGTTTGAAACACGAAAAATTCAAGATCAAACTACTTTCCTCAGTGTTGACGCTGTTTCGTGAGTGAGTTTCACCACGCACCAGGCATGCTCCTTATTAGTTACGCATTGGGATATATATCTTTCTCCACAGCCTATTTTTGTGGCTTTACTTGTGGAAGTACGCAATCAAAAGCTCTTTTGCAGCGATAAATCAAGAAACTAAGAGGCATAACAACGAAATAGAAAAAATACCCCGAGACAGAATTCTTCTAAGACAAAAGAAAATCGAAATTAAGGAGATGAAGCTCAATATTTTGAAGGAAAGTGAACCGAAAGACTGACCTAATTATTTGAGTGACTTGAAATGGTAATTTAAATTATTTTGTTTGTTACTTTTAGTTTTAGTACTCAGTACCTACTGAAATGGCAAAAACAGTTTCATTTATTTATTGTTTATTTATTATTTTAAAAGTTTTGAGTTTTAAACAGCTGCATATTTAAATAAATAAATTGAAATCAATGTCTTAATTGTATTCTACTTGCAATCTGGTTTCTTAGTTGATTCGCTTCATTGAAATTTGTAGCACTTTCTATTATATCGTTTTTTATTTCAGTTTCATTTGATTCATATTCAATTGGAATCTTTTCCTCATCGTCATGTCGTATCTTATAATGTCTAAAAATTTTGTGCATCGCGCAAGAAAAATTAGTTTTTTGAACTACTTTGTACGGCTGGTAGGTATTTGAGAAAAGGGGCCAAACACCTGAAACGGGTTTTTTAAAACGCCGATTGTTGTCTCAATGACGTTTCGAGCGGATGAATGTTGTTGGTTGAATGCGCGTTTTACCTTTCACGCTTACGGTTTAAAGTTGGAAGTTTGCAGCAATCTAAATGCTGCACTGTGCATTTTGTAATTTTCTTTTTTCTATTTTTACCTATCGAACACTTTCAATTTCAATTCAATTCAATTCAATTGGTTTCTAACAAATATTTGCAAAATAATCCCAAATATGAACTCAATTAACAATTCAAAAAATCACAATTGACATCTGTCAATGCATTCGAACATATCTTCGAAAAATTCCGAGGGAAATAAATTCCGATGGAGATTCGCGATAGGAGGAATGTTTTCCAGGGAATAAAAATTGTGGGGGGGAACTTTTCCCAACTTGTAGCACGTACACAAATTATATAAAAGGTGCACTTATTTTTAAGCACTGTGAAGTCTGAATTTTTGTTATATAAATTATAAATTTATTTTTATATCCTCTTAAGTCTATCATTCATCTTTTGTGGGTCACCAAAAACAGGGCATCGCGAATTTTTACGAGTTTTAGGCATTTTAATAAGTCAATGGCAAAGGAATTTATTACTGCAAGAATGGATGTCCAACGAAATGTTTATGAAAGTGGTGGAACGAGAAACTTAGTTAAAGATATAAATATTAAAATAGTGCAATACGCACAATTAGATTTATAGACAGAGATTCTAACACATTAAAGAAGGTCTTGAATTTATTTTTAATTCAAGTAATTTGCGGCAACTGAAAGTAAAATCATAGGTTCCTGATTTAAAAAAAAAAATCGAATTTTTAAATATTAGGTATTATTTTTTTTTTTAAATTCAAGTCGTCGGCGCCACCTGAAGATAAAGTCAAAGGTTTCTGATTTTTTGGAATTAATAGCACAGGAAGAAACAAATAAATTTTTTTTTTAATATTCACTCCAGCCACACATCAGCGTTGCAGCTGAAAATTTTTGAAAAGGGGACTAAAAAGGGGCCCGACCACATAAAATTCTTTTTCAATGCTTTTTTTATTAAAAAAAAAACAAATTTATTCATCACGAAACACTTCTTTTCATATGTTTGCATTATTTTTCTTTCAATAAAGAACAAAATCTTACTTAAACTGAAAAAGGGTCAATGTTGATCAATCGGCAACGCTTATACACATGTTCGTGAGGTATAAAAAACCAACGCAAGAGAGCAAAGTGTGAGAAGAATATTAGTTGAAAAAAAAGCTCACAGCTTAGCTGCGAGTGGAAAAAATGCCACCAATATTAAGTTCGCCTTAAATTACAAGCGATATTCATTCGCGATATTGTAACGGCTACGTAAAGATCGAACGCTAATGATCTTTAACCGATCTTGAACAGTACAATTTAAGGAAACAAAAAATAAACATAAAATACAAAATGCTAACGACCACAAGAGTGAAATTCATCATCGGGATTTTTGCAATCAGTGGTATCGCGATCAAGTCCGAAAATGTTACGTTTTCGACTTCTGAGTTCCTACGGCGCGTTGGCGAAGACAATAGCCTTGAGAATAGCCTTGAGAATATGGACAACAAGCCGATGGACGGTGAATACGATTTTATAGTGGTTGGTGCGGGCACCGCAGGATGTGCGATCGCCGCACGTCTGTCCGAGAATCCAAAGTGGAAAGTGCTGCTGCTGGAAGCCGGCGGCAATGAAACCCAGATCATGGACGTACCAATTCTTGTGCATTACTTACAGTTGGGCGAAATGAATTGGAAATATCAAACTCAGCCAAGTGATCGTGCCTGCCTAGCGATGAACAACAATCGTTGCAACTGGCCAAGGGGCAAAGTGATGGGAGGATCAAGTGTTTTGAACTACATGATGTACGCTCGTGGCAATCGCCGGGACTACGATCGCTGGGCTGAATTGGGCAATCCAGGGTGGAGTTTTAAGGACGTCTTGCCATACTTCAAGAAATACGAAGGCAGCAGTGTGCCCGACGCCGAAGAGGACTTTGTGGGACGCGATGGACCAGTGAAGGTGTCCTATGTCGACTTTAGGTCGAAGATCGCAACTGCCTTTGTTGAAGCGGCTCAGGAGGACGGACTGGAGTACCGCGACTACAATGGACGAATTCAAACGGGTGTTTCGTATCTCCAAACCACGACCAGAAATGCAACTAGGTGGAGCTCCAACCGGGCCTACCTCTATCCGATCAAACGACCAAACCTGCATGTGAAGAAACGCGCTCTAGTCACGAAAATCCTCATCAACCCCGACACCAAGGAGGCGTACGGCGTGGTTGTCCAAACCGACGGACAGTATCACAAGATCTTAGCCCGCAAGGAAGTTATCCTTTCCGCTGGTGCAATTAACACTCCCCAATTACTCATGTTATCCGGTGTGGGACCTGCCAAGCATTTGCGTGAAGTTGGTATCAAACCGATCGCCGATCTCGCTGTCGGTTACAACCTCCAAGATCACACTGCACCGGCTGTGACATTCACCACCAACGCTACCTCGCTTCAACTCAAGAACTTTGGCAATCCAATCCTGCTGAACGATTCCATCCCACATGGTGGAATTTACGGTTCGCCAGGAGGCTGCGAATCGATCGCATTTTGGGATCTCGATCACCCCCAGAAAAAAGATGGATGGCCAGATATTGAACTTTTCTTGGTGAGCGGCTCAATTTCGGCCAACCCTGCAATCAAGCTCGATTTTGGTTTGAAGGATGACATCTATGACGCGATGTTCCGCGAGATAGGGGAAAAAAACTTGAACGCGTTTATGATCTTCCCAATGATCTTGCACCCGAAATCCCGGGGCAGAATAATGCTCAAGAATAATAACCCCACAGAGTATCCCCTCATCTATGCCAACTACCTCCAACATCCCTACGACGTGGACATATCTGTGAGAGGACTGCTCAAAGCACTCAGCCTAATGGATCGTCCAGCTATGAAAGCGATCAATGGCCAGCTGTGGGACAAGAAAATCCCAACGTGCAAACAGTACCCCTACAAGTCATACGAATACTGGGAGTGCTATGTAAAGCACTTCACATTCACCATTTACCACTACTCGGGCACCACGAAAATGGGACCAGAAAGCGATCGTTCCGCTGTAGTCGATCCTCGGCTTAGGGTCTACGGAATCAAGAATCTCCGGGTAGCTGATGCTGGCATTATGCCAGAAATTATTTCCGGACATACAAATGGACCAGTCTTCATGATCGCCGAGAAGGCGGCCGACTTAATAAAACAAGATCACGGCTTTATACAGTAGGAATAAGCGAAGAGTGTCAGTTTGAGTGAATGCCATAGGGAAGTGTGTAACTAGAATGTATATGTGTCATGTTGGGTTAGTTTATCATTTTTTTATGAAAATGATATTGTACTGAAACTAGCGCTGTACAAATTTAAATTTAGATATACGATAATAAATTGTTAAATAAAGTTGTACCCATGCGTGCAAGTGATTTGTTTATAATTTCAAACATTTGTTAGCAGACGAGAGTAAACAACATGCAAAATTATGGTGCCATTAGAAGTTTATGGAGATTTTACGCGAACAATCAACTGGAAATGGAATAACACTTATTAAAAAATTTAGCACAGCTATTTGGTTTGTTTATATACCGCGACACTAATAATCATTTTTATTGTCCATGCTAAGTTCTTCGAACTCACAACAGCGAAATTTTCCACACAAAATTGCATATTGTGACCTACAAAATATTTAGTGTCAAGGTTAAAAATAATTATTAGTTAGGCACCTAGTGTTTAAGTTAATGCTTGCAGTATCAAGCTTAACTACAGATGGCAGCAATTAACTCTGTTCTACATTATTTGCACGGCTCACAATTTTTTTAGTATTTGCGCAACTGCCAGTATCTGCAGATGAAACTGAACTTTTAGTGCAACTCAATTTATTCATATGCCCTTCTTATTCCTCAGGTAGCATCTTTACATTTTTTGTTTCTTTCTTCTTACACATTCACTAGATTCTCCTTCAGATAAACTATCACCACTCCCCTCCGGCTCCCAATAGTAACTCGCTCGGGGTTATTCCGGTACTGCTGTGAATGGTTTTATTTAATACGAATTCGTGAGGAGACGGACCCTGCACTAGTCATCTTCGCTATCATTGGGCCCAGGCTCCTGTTCACCCTCTCAAATATGACAAAGAGTGTGCGAGGAGAAAAAGGGACTTGTGTAACACCAACATTTATATGGTGGGCTTCATTCAGCAACAAACAGAAAAAAAACTGTAGTATAGCCTTTACCATCTGAGTCAAGCTGTTAATTTCAACATAAATCTTATCACTCCTTCCTTCGAGTGTAGTTGACCCGAAGAGAAGCCTATTGTCCGAATTGTGACGGGAAGTCAAAAATCGCTTTTTTCTCACAAAATCATATTTGAAATGGCAACGGATGACTTGGCTGCGTATGTGTATGAGTTGTGATGACCAATTATTTGCTGGAAAACGAACAAAATTTTGAATAATCCTTGCATGTCGAGCATGAATAAGCCCCAAACCTCCAATAAAGTAGTGTGAAGAGGTTCAAAAGAAAAATGCTAAATATGCCTACACTCAGCTCAAGTTTCTTCTACCGCATTCCTTCAAAACACTGCCGCCGACTTGTCCGCACAGACGTCATAAACTGTCTAAAAGCAACACTTTAAAAATGTCCATCAAACTAATGCACTAAAATATTCTACGGACTAAATATTTAAACGGAGGCTAAGAACACATGTTTCTATTTAAGATCCCAAATCATTTCCTTTATAGCCCACACCCTAGTTCATTCATCAGAACATAATAAAAGCCAAACAAAAGTGATCCGCACTTAGCAATAATTCAAACAAAATAGTTCTCGTGTACTGCCGGCTTGAAACCCACTTAAGCCAGCTTTCAAGGCCGTTTCAAAGTGCTCTTTCTTAGAGCTTTTGTTGCCGAAAAACAATCGGTCAAATAATGTTCCGCTTCGTGATCAGTCAATGCAGTCGGAATCCAAGTATTTGACAAATAATGCCATCCGAATTGGAAACAATTCTTAAATTCGATGGAAAAAGAAAACCCAACAAGCAAGCAATTAAGTCGGACAACAAATAGTGTAAGCGTCGCATCTCACTGTGCCAAGGTGTCACCGAGCACCGGTCGAAGTCATAAATCGACTGGTGGTTCTACGCTTCGCTGCCTTCAGACACATTATTATACAGAAGAGAGACCTCATGCTGCAACTGCCAATTTCGAACGACTCTGTACATACTTTTTCTAATAACTGAGTACAATTTAATTATGAACCGAGCCGAGGATTTATTTCATCATGAAAGCGAGAGCGTGGTAGAAGATCACTGACCGATGAAAAAGGTTGGTTTCGACTTGACTGAGATACGAGTATTATGCGTTAATTCCCACTAAGTAATTATAACATTTATTTGATAGATGGTCATCGAACTAAGAGCTGCCCTTGAGGTGTTTATAAGAGACATTTAGAGGCTACGTTTATGTTTTCTTACCTAAACTGATGAAAGGTGGAAAGAAGGTGCTGAAATGGATTAGTTTGTCCGCTAAAAGCCGAACGCAATCGATCTAATTAGATAATAAGCTTCCGTGAGTGGGCGTGAGGCTGACCGATGACGTCCCATGATAGCATTAAAGACCTTGTTGATGGCAAGCTGTGATTGTTTTGTCGTGGGCTCTTATGAGCTGACATTTTCTGTGATTTACAATATTTGGTAGCCTTTATGCGCCTCTTGGTACCTACGTACCCAAGCGAAGTTGTACTTTCAACTTATTTTATTAGTGTCTTCCAAATCACTATAAATCACCGCGTAGATGCAACAAGTTTTGAAATTCGTTTTCTAACACGAAAAATTCAAGTTCAAACTACTTGCCGCATTGTCGACGCTGTTTCGTGAGTGAGTTTCACCACGAAGCAGGCATGCTCCTTATTAGTTATACATTGGGATATATATCTTTCTCCACAACCTATTTTTGTGGCTTTATTTGTGAAAGTTTTGGGTAGCTGTTGTTTTATTGTTACTTTTATTTCAAAAATATAAAGTAGACGTGGTATCAAGAGCGAAATAATTGTGCTTAGAGCTTTTGAATACGAGCGATTCCTCGCTAGTGAAAGATTCACGTGCATTACGCACGAACAACAACATCGCAAACGTCATTGTAAAATTACGCAGAAGCGAGGACGTAAGACGTATATTACACTCGGCATGGACATTTCGCAGCACCGGTGTCTCAATACAGAGATTACACAATTAAAATTAAAAACTGACCTAATATCAAAGAACAAAAACATAAATGAAATGGCGCAGGGTCATAAGTCCACAGGCCAGGTGAGCCATAAGTTCACACAAAATTCTTGTGAATTTTTGACTCACTGATTGTGGACTTATGGCTCACAGATGAAGAAGGTGAAGAAGAGGACAACGAGCTTGAAAGCGAAGCTAAAAAATTTAGTAATGACCTCTAAAACCCACAAGACAAACTTCTCCAGCATTGCAATCATTTTAAGATTGCGCTTTCAAACTATGAATTCTGTATGGGGGGGCATGCTGCCCCCCTGCAACCCCAATGCTTAGGTTTACTGATGGATTACGGGGTGGGTGCAAGGTTCTTCTTATTACTCAAATTTTGTTGGCGCTATTGCACTTTGTGGGAGTGAAATAAGACCAACTGTTGGAAGTTATCCTTATTTAACTATTTAAGAGCGAAATAAGGTACATTTTTAGAAGTTGGTCTTATTTCACGGTACCTATCAAACATTCCCATACCTTTTGAGTTGTTAAAACAACTCTTTTTGTCGTATGGATAATTGTGGACTTATGGCCTACTTCCATTTTAAAATTGTGAACCTATGGCCCAAATTATTGTGAACTTTTGACTCACCTGGGTGGGTCCATTGTGGACTTTTGGCCTGTGGACTTATGACCCTGCGCCAAATGAAATATTTCAAAAACTATTTAATTCAATTTTTTTAAAGAAAATTTGAAGGGTTATGTACGGAAAAATATTATTTAGAATACTTCTATCTACAATAAGTATTTTGATCAAAATCGTTAGAGCAGTTTTTGTTAAATTGGGCAGAAAAAACAGTTACAACTATTGGAATGATCAGTTTGCAAATACACTATCGTTTAACTATTTAGCTGACAACTGAGTATCACATATTGTTCATCCCGAACAGCATTACTTGGCTTTTTTTCAAGTTTTATCCAAATTGAAAATGTATTTTTCGAATTTAAAAAAAAATAGAAAATTCACATTTTTGGCGATTCGAATTGAAAATGAAGGACGCAATAATTTTGCAAACGTCAATTTTACTCCAAGTACATATGCATTTTGGCCAAAATCGTTATTGCCGTTTTCCGGTAAACTAAAGAAACCCGTATTTTTAAAATAGCCTTTCTTTTCAAAAATCCATTGCACGATAATGTAGATAACAACTGAGTTTGCTATTAAGCTGGAAATGAATATACCTCCTTAGAAATGAATTTTTGTTAGAGTCGCATGGGCCGTTTTCGAGATATGTCCACATTTCAAAAGTTCCCTTATTAGATTTTTTTTTCATAAAACTGTGTATCCATATCCAGTCATGTTGTTAACCTCACATAGTTAAGCTCAAAAATAAATTTTGGTTGACCCGTTAGAGGCGTTTTTGAACAAATCAAACTTGTATGAACATTTTATACGGGAAGAACCCATTAATATTGAGGAGAAAAATAAAACCGTCCCAACTGCAGCGCCAAAAACAGACAGACGGTCAAAATTGCGACACCCACTTTTTTGAGTTCCTCTATTATCGTATTGTCCGAATTGGTTGAAATATCGAGTTTGAAATTTTATATGAATACAAAAAAATTACGTTTTCCAAACTTCAGAAAAACCACTTATACACCAATAACAAAGGTGTGCGAAAGTTTGGTTAAAACCGGTAAATGCGTTAAGGTCTGAATCGGCGACAAACGAACACAATTTTAAGGATCAATTTTTATATATACAGATAACTATCGAAAAATAAAAATAATTATTTATCAAAGTATAGGATGGTGCAAAATAAACGAATGAGTTTACAAAGTCTAAAACTTCTCAGTTTTTCTTTTTTCAGACTTCTTACTTATTTTAAACGGTATTTTATTCTCTCGCAATTTTTTTTTGGTAATAATTTGAGAGCTTGTGGTTCGTCGTAGGCAACAATAAACGGTCTGATTGACATTTTTAAAAGCAAATGCGATATATTTAACTTAGGAAATACCTTAGCGGCAACAACTTCCTCGCAAGTGGTGTACAATTGCCTTGATACTATCTAAAATGCAGTTCATACTGTGTACCATGTTGGAAAAAATCTTGAGGAAAGCTGTGGATAACACTTCACTAACGTAATTCAACAAGATGGGGCCACAGCGCATGTAGCAAGGCAAAAGATGGAGCTGTTACGATTCATTTTTGGCGAACGCATAATTTCCACTGGCCGCTGCTTTCTCCTAAATTGACAGGTTCCATTTTTTTCCTTGGGGAAACAAACAAAGTTAATGAAGAATTCGAAATCGAAAAAAAAATTCAAGAAATTATAAATAACATTTTCCGAAGAGTCATGGATAAACTTTTGGAAAGACAACAACTTTGACAGACTGATTTAAGGCGGCACCTATGCCAAAGAGGATCTATAACTAGAGGGTCAACTGAGAGCGGAAACGGTGCATTTGCCTACAAGCTGCTGTCCCGCATAGGAATTCCTAAGTATTAGTGCCAGTACAAATCAAAGGAGCGCCAATGCTGCCGCACGCATGCTTAGGAAATCCTATGCAGGGACTTATGTCAATCGGGAGGCCATTTTTTGGTGGAATTTTAAGTGGACTGTGTTCGACATTTTTGGTACGCTTTTGTTACACGGCGTTCACATCGCAGTTCAGTTTAAAAGTGTTTGTTAATTAATAATTTAGAAGGGCTTATAAAAATATCAGTGGACATTTTAAAATACAACGTTCTAAAATTTGCAAAAGAATATAATATCTATAAAAATGAATGGAACACTCGAGAACTAAAAATGAACAAAACAATTTGGATTCTTCCGTTCGATTGAATGCGCAAAATCTGAAATCAGATCAAATCGCATAATCCAATTAAATACCAAATGGTATTGTCTTTTTGTGAGGAGTTTAATAACAATTAGATGTATTTGTTTTTACGAAAAAATTAGCATTTTTACTGTTCCTAATTAACATCAACACATTTCAGTGCTCACTCTTATTAAACCACAGAATTTCCAGTCATATTTTGATTTTGTACAAATATGGTGGAAAAAAAAACAAGTTGGAAACACCCACCAAGTAATAGAAATTTATGCAATGTTCGGGAATATTTATTTTTGGAACAACTCTCAAAGGTAGCTGCATGAATTCTGCTGTCAAAAATATTTTCCATTTTAAGAAATTTAAAAAAAAAACCTGAAATGTGAATGCATGAACATTTGTTGGCACCTAAGATGGATGGAGACCAAGTAATGCTATATTTAAAAAATTATACTCAACATTTATTCCTTTTACATTTATTGTAATAAATTCATTTACAAATTATTTGTTATTGAAAAAGTGCCACCCGGCGGCCATTAATAACACGTATTCACAGACCGGAAAAATAAGAGCGGTTAGGGGCAAATGAAGTTGACCCTCTAGTTATAGATCCCCTTTGCCTATGCGTCTTAATTTTGAATGTTAGAAATAAACAGATCCCACATACTTTTAATTTGTTGGCGCCACACTCTAATTCTAGTTTTATTTGTTTTTTTGTGAATTTATTATTTATTTTTTAAGCTTTTCGCATATATAAGAACGTTCGGTAATTCCTTAATATTATTACGTTTGTTTATACTTCTTTTTTCACCATTACAATTTAGGGTTCTTTTTAGCATTTTCCAAAATGTTGCTCTTATTTTTTCAATGTAAATTAGGCCAATGTCTATATAAATAATGTTTTAAAAGAAATTATAATTGTTAACATCTCTTAATTTTTATATAACTACTTGTCGAAATAAAAACCGCCAACACTAGTAACAAACACTCGCTTTTGATTCAAACTCAGATCAATTAACACACGCACTTTAGCTGAAACAAAGGAAATCGATTTTTCGCCTCAACCAAGTGTCGAAGAAGCGTCAAATATTTGCCTTGTTGACATGCAGCCACCTCTGGCAAGGTAAGGCTTATGCAAATTAGATAGTCCGTCAATTTTGTTTACTGTTCATTAACACACGGGCCACCCAAAGAAGATAGTTTAGCTCTGATTTCCTATTCCAAGTTCATTGAAAGTTATTAACATTCGAAATAAAACATAAAAATAAAACTTCAAGCAGAGCATGAAGTGGTGATCATTGAATAATCGGTTTCTCACTTGTATTGGGTTGAGGAAACGTTCAAACAGCTTTGGTTGGTCGGAAGGTCTGAACGATAAGCTGTTGCATGTTAATTTGACTTACGATTTGTTATTTAGCCGCATTATTGATGATGAACTGACTAGTGACCGATGCTAGCTATTTCTTTTATTTTGAATGTGAACAGGTTATATTAGCGTAAGTGCCATCTGATACCCTTGAAAGAATATCTGATTGCATTCTATGTTGTTCTTCTATAGATGGTTTTGGTATGTCAATATCAAACACGCGACTGTCATTCCCAATCGAGTTCTTTGCCTGAATGTGGGTCAATGAAGCACGTATTGCATCATAAATTTGGTATTCTAATCGCTTCGAAATTATTTCTATTCCAGCCGAAAACTAACAAGTCACATGCGAAGAGTTCTTCGCCCCAGAGGCAATCCACAGACACAGAGGTAGGAAAAATAAAAAAAAAATAAAAACAACTTCAACATGATAGCATCACGGAATATCGGTCAAAGACAACAACTTCTAACGCTGAGTACGTTGTAGACACATACAAGCAGTTATAGGCAGCCAATTTATTGAAATAGCTACAGAACAACGATACTGCGAGTGTGCTTTTAATAACTGTTACTGTTGTATTTGACAGTGGGTATGGGTACCCATTGGTTCTCATTCTTAAGAGCTTTGGCTGGGTATATTAACCTCACAGTTCATAGAGCGTGTATGTAGTGAAATGCCACAACCATTCCCATGCGATGGCATGGAGCAACAGCTAATTTCATAAAATTCAATGAAACTGCATTCGAATCTAACCATGGATGGATTGAGTAGGTCTCTGACTTGTCCTTGGGAATGAAATTTGTATTTGTCTTCAACTGGTTGTTTGAATTGGTTTTTCTTTTGCCGAAAATCTCGGCAGATACAGACAGATACCGCAACGATAATTAAGCGGCTACGTGCCGTAGTGTGGGTATCTGAAGAAAACAACTTTTATATGGATTCTGAGCTTGTTCGGGGATCAACTAGGCAAAGATCTGTAGCCAAACCTGATCTGAGTGTAGTTTACAGATTTTGGTAAGAATCTTGTCGTTCTATAGCAACATGGTTTGTTACTTATGCGAGATGCATCGAAACGGGTTTCAGTGCTTCATAATGGGGGAATCCCTTCTCATGTTTGTGATTTATAGATAACAGGTACAGGATGTCGCTTGGGATGAAACGGTCTCCGACTGAGAGTGTGTACTAGAACCAGTTTTTGTAGATCAACGTGGTTTAGATGCACATCCACCTTGAAGACGAGATAAAACGGCACATGATCGTATAACCGAACACAATGGCGTGGACCTAACACGAGCCGGTTTATTCCGTAGAACCAGGAAATGGGTCCTTTCAAGGCTATCAGGTATAGTGCGTTTTTAATGTTGCACTATATTCTGTAAACACCGGTTGAATTGTTTCCGGGATGGTCGCTGGTTCTTTGTTTGCATGTTGGTTTGGAAACGGCTTTAATGTTTCTTTTTGCTTTCATATAGACGGACTTTTAAGATAAAGTAAGAGACCGTAAAAGGCAATAGTCACGCCAAGGGGATTGGCCTATTACGCTTTTATAGGTTTCATGAGAAAGCAATTTATAAAGAAAAATAAGGCGACCATGAAATTTATCTAGGCTAGGTTACGTTGAGCGGGGTTGTGAGGTCGCCCAAAAGACCAGGCACCATATAGCGGACCTATCACCATCCCCCAGGACTAATGTAGATTACTCACCAAATAAAATATTTTAATATAGTTTAGCGCATATTTGACAGTTGTAGTCCCACTCACCTGAAAAGGAAAAGAAACGATATTATTGTCATGGAAAAAGATGGTCTCTAAGTATTTGTTTTGGCAAAAAGTGGAACATGTTGGACCATGGTAACACTTTTGGTAGCAGACCTTTAGATTTTGAACACACAAGCAACTATATGTACGGAGGCTCCCAGATTTAGAGATATTTCAAAAATTAACTGAAGAAAATAAATAAATTGTTGGTTTGGCATTTGAAAGCCATAACGAGTTGATTAAGTAGTCAAGCTGAGCACAGTGAATTCAGACAACTACCAAATGTTCTTTCTGTATGAGAAAAGTATGTATTCCAAGACTTTCCGTTGTACGCTTGGTAGGAAAATGAAGTGCACGGCTGGGTCGAACGAAACTTTCTCGTTGATCAAAAGTTCGATTGGTTCTTTTCTTATTTTATTAGATCTGACAAAGCAATGCTACACAAAAGAAACGGTTCATAAAATATGGGAATAGTGTTAAATAGAATCCACTTTTGGGTTATTCATCTGATATGGCAGTATATCAAATAACAGCAAAATTATAGTCGGACGAAGCCCAATTTAAAATTATTTTAGTACGTGACTACTAGCATTTTTCTAATTATAGTCGACATAAAATTCACTTTATCCTTATGACCTGGTATTAAAATTAAAACCAACAAAAGTACATTTCATCCATTAAGCCTAGTATTCTGCTCGCGCTTAAATTAAGCCCCTATACAAAAATGTCTCCAAAGATAAAACTAAGCAAAGCAGTTAAGCCAAGCAGAACGCAGTTCAAGCTAAATTTGTTAGCCACTGTACGAAAACTCTCTAGAGAATTTAAGTAAGCGTGTTAAAGCAAAACACATTTTCCCGCAGTTAAATTCAATTCAATTTATTTAAATTTAAAACATTGTACAAATAAGACTTGGTATTTTATAGTACTTAAATTAGCAGTTAATTTATAACAATAATGAAAACTAGGACTAAAATTACTAGATTCGATTTTTTTTTTTAGATTAGATGATTTTTATTTCCAGCGAAAGATAAAATAATATTATTTAAAATTTAGTAAATTTGTTTACAAAAATCAGTTAACATGGCATTGCCGTCTGTCTGATTGGAGAGAACAAAAAAGAAAAAAAAAACTTGTAAGTGATAATTTACGTAACTCAAAAAACAGTATTAGCACAGTAATTATTTTGCATTTTAGAAACTTTCAGTTAAAACTACGACTAAGCGACTAAAATTACTATAAACATTAAATCAAGAAAATACCTATGGAGAGTGGTTAGTTCAACACAAAGAAATTCCTTGTTGTTAATTAAATTTCTTTTAGAATTTAGAAATTTCTTTAGAATATACCAAGTGACAAAACAGAGCAAGTCAATCAGCTGTGCCAGCACAGTATTTTTTTTTTACGGAACTTACACTGTCAAAATTAAGCGAACATTAAGCGAAGTGGTGGAGAGAAACATTGGAGAGGCGCTTAATTTTACCTTTCCTGGAGCAGCATACTAGGCTTTAGTATAGACTCTCAAATCCTCCCATCTCTCTCTCCCATCTGTCATTTCTATTGCAAAATTGAAATTTTGATTTTTAAAGGAATGTTAGCAGGATAGTAATATTTTTAAACATCTCGAAAATCCTTTAGACAATTTTGATGATGAAGATTTACTCGCTTCAGATTCAATTGAAAAACTACTGTTTATTTCATTGTTGAATTTTAAATTTTTTCGATTTTTTTTTCTTTAGCTGCTGTCATTTCATTGAAATTTGTTTAAAGAGAAATCACCAGCTGTAGTTTCGTTCGGGTACTTTTTAGCTAAACGTAAAATTATGAAAAATGTGCTAAGAAACTGAGAAAATTGAAAACTATGAGAAAGAAACCCACTTCCCATCTTTTCAATATTTCGTAATTCCCTACTCTCCAAATTTAGACTTACTGAACATTATTAAATGAAACTGACCACTATGTGACAGCTCAAATGTTTGACAAATATAACTCTTTTTATTATTATTATTATTATTATTAATTCTTATTATTAAGTAAATTAATTACATTAACAATAATGGAAAGAAAATATAGCACTGGCTACCAGGGCTATCGGCTAATATATGACTCTATTTATTTTCGTCTTCAACTATGTCGGACGAAGAATTCGTAATTGTTGTCATACGTAAGTAATGTCATAATGACCAATATCAACGTCAGTTTACCCAAGTTTCAGTAAATTTTACAACAAAATTTGTGCGTTATAACATTTTTAATTTGGGCTTTATGGTTTTGGGCGATAGGACCTAACGAATCCCAGAACATATCCGTGCATTCGAAATGGTAAGCTTTATAGATCTTATTTAAAATTAAATTGCAACTTATTTTGTAGATGCTTCATTTAAAGAGAACCTTGTCAAATGTCAAAATGACATTTCATAAACTTTTTGTAGGAAAACCGGTCAAGTACTTCTCTTGAAACCGAGAGATCTCCTTCTCTCCCTATCTCAATTTTTGAGATTTGACGTTTTTCATTTTGCTATGCTGAAAGTACACGAACGAACCTTGTGAAGTTTCTCAAAATAAATTCTTGGGTCTGTATGACAAAAATTGTTGCGCCCGCTCTTAGGTTGGTACTAGTTGTATGCAGGTTACAAAGCGTTTATAATGGACTAAAAGGATGTCTAGCTCTCTCTCTCTCTATATTAGTAACAGGCAATTGTAACAAGTTCTGGTTAGAGACTATAGAGCTATAAGCGCCTACTGCACTGTTTAACAAGCTTATACACTCCACCCATAAACCTAACCTAACGTACACTCTACAACATTTTTGAGTATAAGGACAAGCGTCGAGGGATCTTCTGATTATGATCAGTTAGGGCATTTTTTAATTTTTTAATGGATTATTATTATAAAGAAGCTGGTTAACTTTCTCAATTAAGTAGTAAGAGAGAAAAATACAAAATTTCGAACTAGCGATGTTAATCAATTCTGACATTACGATGATAGAGGAACTCAAAAAAGTGGATCGCAAAATTCTGTGCCCTACGAAAATGTTACCTAACACTACACCCGAAGAATTTTAGACTGGTCGAAAGCCATCTGTCGAACATTTTAGAGTTGTCGGATGCACAGCTACAGCTCTTAACAAATCTAAAGCGCTTTATAAATTTCAGTCTCATGGTGGGGTATTCAACTACTTCCTAGGCTTATCGTCTGTTTGACAGATCAAAAAGAAGGGTTATTGAGAGGAGAGATGTTTCATTCATTGAAGATTATTGTTCCCGTATATGGAGGAAATTATGTTTTGGAAGTGCCAGAGCAAAGTGAAACTGAACAGCAAATGGATCAGCAGGAGGAGGAGCAAAAAGAACATGAGAACTCGTTGGAGCAGGATAGAATGTGTGACCAGATATATCAGCAAGACGTGAGGGATGGCGTGCAAACCCCAAAGTTTAGTAGGGGTAGACCGAAGATTATGAGAACCGGGAGACCAGGGTGGCCGAAGAAGCAGTAAAATGTTTTAAATATACCATAATCACAAGGAAAGATGTTGTAGTTCCACAAACAATGACAGAAGCGTTGCCACAACCCGAATGTTCAATGTAAAAAAAGGCAGTTGACGACTAGTGTCAGTGCTTAATATACAACAACGCATGGCATCTAGTTGAGCTTCCAGAGGGAGTAAGACCAATAGGTTTTAGGTGGGTATTAAGTGTCAAAAACGACGAAAATGTTGAAGTGCTGAGGTTTAAGGCGCGGCTGCTGGCAAAAGGTTACGCTTGGAAGCTGGGAATAAATTACAAAGAAACTACTCTCCAGTTGTGCGGTATTCCACAATATGAATGCTCTTAGCTTTAGCTGTGAAAAAGAAACTAATCCTTCACCAAATGGACGTGTCGTCTGCATATTTAAATGGGGAACTTCAGGAAGATGTTTACATGCAGCAACCCGTAGTCCAAAGAACTCAAGCAAGGTTTTGAAGTTTAGGTAAGCGTTGAATGGTTTGAAACAAACAGGAAGACCATGGAACGAGAAATTGGATGCGGCCCTAAAGAAACAAACAGTGAAAGCTGTGTGTATGTGGCAAATAATGAAGGTGATTTGAGGAAGATTGCAGTTTACGTGTCGATGATTGTTTTTTGTCTTGTGTAAGCGAAGAGTCAATCAATCAAATGAAGATCCCGATTAAGAGAGAATTTAAAGTCGTCGATAATGGCCCATTGCATTATTTCCTGGGATTGAAAAATGACTCGCGAGGGGAGTATCTATACGGGCCCAATTTCGATTTGTCAAAATCAACTCATAATGAGCCTATTGCGAGATACGGGCGTTGTTGAGTGCAGACAAAACCAAACATCGTGTGAACCTGGTCAGCAGTTTACCTGTAAAGACGATGACTATAAGCGGAGAGCAATATCAATCAATAATTGGTTTGTTTCGGTTTAGTTCGGCAATTTCAAAGAGGCCAGATATCGTCTTAATGTTGATCCTCATGAAGAATACTTGACAGCAGTCAAACATCTGTTGAGGTACTTAAGCTCCACTGTTAAATTTAAATTGCGTTCTTTTCCAACGGCAAACAACTTAGAAGGCTTTGTTGACCTGATGGGGAGGCGACGTCGCAGATATGATAGGTGGTTCTGCCATATCATGGGAGTCAAAGAAGCAGACAACTACGACTTTGACGAATGGCGTTCATCAACATGATATTCATTGGTAATTTTCAATATGATAAATAAGTTCATGAAAACTTTCTGACAATTGATGAACCGTTTTTCAATATAAAGAAGGTGCATTCATAAATTTTTTTGGAAGGGTTCTGATAAGAATTTGGCGTATTTTTTTATGAATTACGTTCAACATTTCATCGATACGACGAAAACACTTATTTTGATGAATTCAGTTATTTGTTCATCCAGTTGATGATTTATTCGTCTTATTAATGTATGGAATCATTGTATTCAAGTACGATTGCCAAGTTTTGAATTTGTATTGATAACGGCGTTCATCGTATAGAGGACGGCTTTCATCATACTGATGACCGCGTTCATTCAAAAAACAAACTTTAATTTATATTAAGGAGAATGTTGATGCTGATGGTAAAGCGTTCTTCTTATAGACGAACTGATTCTTTATATTGATGGAAAAAATCAAATTCATTGTTATATTCATCACATTGACGAACGGAGTCATCATATTGATGAATTTCTTTTATCGTTTTCTTCAATGTTATGTACAGATTATTAATATGATGTATGCTGTAGGTTGGTACAGCATTTATACTTACATACGCAACATGCATCTTTTAATGTTTGCATGATTGAATAATAATATGAAATATGACATTGCTTATCAAGCGTAAATTATCTACACAGGGTGTCATAGAAAAAAATCGTGAATGGTTTAAAGATGAACAATGAATGTCTTAAAAGAGACGAAATTTCTAGGAGCGATTTAGAAATTTCATCGTGTTTATTTTTTTAATTAATGTTTCCACAAAAGTATTAATTTCTTCCTTAAACATTGTATTGAAAATTGGTTGGAGTTGAATAAACATTTTAATTAGCTTTTACTACGGTTGATTGATTTTGCTAAAAACAAACTGCAGTAGATAAAATTAAAAACAATTAATGAACGGTGAAAAATTCAATAAAAATGGTGGAAATATACAGTAAATCCCGGATAAGTGCCTCACCTTAAATGCCCCTTTTGATAGGCTTTTATGCGGGTTGGGCAATTATAAAAAAAATCCGCTTAAGCGCACATCTAGGTAATAATATCTAAAAATATGAATAAACAAATTTACATTGGCAGTTTAAATTTTGACGGTGACAGTTTCCCAGTCAGTCCCCACCATTGTAGTAGATAAAGATTATTACTTTTTTTTATTTTTGATTTTCAAAACATGAAACACAAGAAAGCGCTAAAGGAAAAAAGCTTTTGTATTTTTTCAGCAGATTTCAAAAATGTGTAGGCCTACTTAAAAGAGTTTTTTTTTATGTAAATTTCAATAAAAATGTACAAAATAAAAGGCAACTATCTTAGCGGGAAAGGTAGTTAAGCGAAAGGTCTTATAAGATTAGTTTTATATAAAAAAAATTCTCAGAATTTTGGTTATCAAAACAAAAAAGGTACTTATGAGGGTTAGGCACTTAAGCGAGAGGTACTTATCCGGGTTTTAATGTAATTTAAATTATTTATTATGTAGAATAAAACTTATATTATTTGAAAGGTACTGTGTCATAGATGTGCACAGACAAAGGTGTTGTCTAACCACTTACGTTTCAATGATGTAACTACATATGTAGACGAACGTTTTTCGACATAAATTGTTTGCTCTTAATTTTAATAGCGACGTACGTCCTACGGACCTGTTGCTCCAAAAATTATTATTTATTATTAGTAGTTCCTTGACCATTCTTAGGGTCGTTTTACTTTCACATTCATCAACGGTGCAACGGAGTTAGTTCCAATAGCACTTCCATGGCTGCGGTTGGGCAAGTTCTCATAGCCCCTGTTATACATAAGCATGCCAGTCTTTGCACTTTATTGAGTGTCTTCCTTGTGGTGGATAGACTGGTTCTTTTTGCCCATGCAATCAATCAGTAATTCTATTTCACATTTTCTTTTTCGTGTGAACCAACTTACAAACACATGAAAATAAAATTGATAGCACCAGAAAGTGTGCATCACATTGATGAATTGTTCATAATATTGATGAACATAGTTGATGAATGACGAATTTCGTTCATCATATTGATGAAATCCGTTTCGTCATAAAAATGAAAAAGTTGACAGGATTAAAATTTATGAATTTTTCATCATGTTGATGAACTTTTTCATGATGTACCTTTTTTTAGGTGTACATTCTCCCCTAGTTACATAGGTTTAAATACCATTTGTGAAATGAGTTTCTAATAAACTATAAAACTCGAAACATCGTTTACTTTTTTAGTCTCGGCACTCTTCAGTATGTGGCTTTCCAGAGAGGATTGCGAGACGAGAAAATAATTAAGGAACCATAACATTGACGTGGTTACCCACCTAACATCAATCTAACTCATCATTTTCATAATTCATAATTTATTTATTTATTTATTGGTTTAAACTTATACAATAAGAAACAATATGCTCTTTGAAGGCATAAGCTTGATTGATATAATTAAATAGACCCAAGACGCCTATTGATATCGTGTAACTATGTAAGTTACATAACATACTCTTTTTCTCTGCTAGAATTTAAGAACTTTTATTAATAAAGTAAGTGAGTCAAAGTCAAACGCTCGTGGTGTTTAATTTTTGGAGACTCTCCCCAAAATAAATTACACCTATGCCCTGGCCAAGGTTGTCACATTGGTCATTTGTGGCCAAATTGGTCATTTGTGGCCAAATTTGGTCATTACTTTTTCTCTCGGTCACATTGTCATTTTTTATTTCATATGGTAATTTTTTTACGAAATGTAATATAATTAATATTTAAAAAAATAATAATAATCAACTGTGTACATGAAAAACTGGTTTTGTATCATTGCGAAAGTGAAAGTTTTTTTCGCATTAAAACAACAAAATATACTGACTAAAATTTCGCTACACAAAAATACAACGGAGTAAAGTGCAAGTTTGTCAAGTTGACAGTTCGCCAAATTGTAAATTGATATGAGTAGCTATCGGAAAAAAATAAGCAATATGATATCCTTGTCAAGATCAAAAATTATTTTACTATAATCTTCCAGAGAGTAACTCCATTAATTTTGGAAAATGTTCCAATAAATATTTGTTGTTTCAGAAAAAAAAAATCAGAACAAATCTCAATTGTCCAACTGGATATTTCATTTGTTTTCAGTTTTGCTAGAGGTGAGAAAAAGTGCGTTTACGATCTGATAAAAAATAACAAAATTTCGCAATTTTACTAAAGATAAATTGATTAGTCTGTGGTTAGAAATATTTCGGACTTAGATTACTTTGGTCCTTTTTAGCTACAGTTGGTCATTTTTGTTTCCAGTTGTGAACACAAATTTTATTTTCAAGTGGCAACCGTGGCCCCTGCCTGTTCCGTTTGAAAAATAAACTTCGGGCACAACTCAAAAATACAATTTCACTAATGCAGATGATTCTTTTTTCATGATTTGATCCAAACAGATAGCGCCGATATTTATAAGCGCATAATATTAAAAACATTTTCACAAGATGGCGAAAGAGTTATTCCTTTCGAAGTCGGGTTCGCTGTTGAACTCTTTTGTTTTAGGCACTTTTTCTCGATTTGCTACTTTCGACTAAACAATATTTACGCACTGGCCCTTTGATAAAAAAAAACTATAAAAGAAATCGACTCTAAAGTCCTCTTTACTTGAGTCGAAGTCCTATGTAGCATTTCATTGAAATAAAGCAAGTTTAACAAAAGCCAACTTCTGCTCACTGTTGAGTCTCAATTTTTTATGTTTCACTGATTGAATTTAACAGGCACTACTTTTGATTTAATAGAATCAGCAGCAGTGTTGCCAGACGGTAAAAAAATATTTCCCACCAGAAAATTCTGATAATCCCCCAGATTTGGCAATTTTTTTGAAAAAAAAAAATCTCCAACTTTTTGTCATTATTTTTGGTACAAACTAAAAGAAGGAATTTCGAATTTGATAAGCTAAAATGAAAGTTTCCCGGATGCAAAAGTATACGCCAAATAAATATTACACAAAATGTCAACGCAAAATTTTATGACAGAGTGGGAGTCGATTTTTTTTTTTATATTTTATGGAGCCCACTGACAATGTCAACTGTTAAGTTCTATTGTGTACCTTCTCCGGAGGGCCGTTTCCAATTAATTTGCCAGTTTTGGGCAACACTTTGCTTGTTAAATAAACTATGCACTGTCAAAATTTTTGTTGGTTAAACAACCAACAACACCTTTTTTTTGTCGCACTCTAAATACCATTTAAAGCTTTCTCAGCTAAAAACAAAACAAATCAACGCACGCATTAATAGAGCCTCGAGACGGAGTAAAACTAACAAACCAAAAGCAACAAAGAACCGACAAACACCATTAGCACATTCTACAAACTAAGATTTCAGATTAAAACCAATGGCTATCTCAAAAGCGATACAGAAGCAAGTCAAGGCCAAGCACCCGGTTTAATGTTAGGCCAAAACATTTTACGACGCCTGAATTGGACCTGAGAAGAATTGGATTTTATTTTTGCTGTAGAAAAACAGTGCCATCTCAAAATCAAACAATTAACACAGTTAATCCCCAACCATGAAAGAAAAACCCATCAACGCACAATCAAATCACACACTGAAACAAAGCCCGCGCCTTTTACTTCCTAAAACAAAACGAAATAAACAGGGGCAACAACAAATGAAACTGAAACCAGCAATGACATTGACTTTGAAATTCACTTTTACCACCACGTTTGTGAGGAAGCACACATGTGTCGGATACACGAACGCCCATCTGCCATCAGATACAGGTTTGAGCTGAGGCTAAGTTATCTCGGCCGGCAAACTAGTATAACGTTTGCTAAGGACACAGTCTAAACACAATACACATGCTCGTTAGGCATAAAGAACCAACGCAAGAGAGCAAAGCGAGAGATGAATAGTAGTCGGGAAAAAAGCTCACAGCTTGAGCTGCGGGTGAATAAAATTCAATATTAAGTTCGGCTCAAATGACAAGCGATATTCATTCGCGCTATTGTAACGGTTACGTGAAGATCGAACGCGTGGTGAATAGTAGAAACTTTAAAGATAAATTCTTTCCGATTTGTGTCGCGATCGCAGAATGATCTTTAACCGATCTTGATCAGATCAATAGTAAAATTTAAGGAAACAAAAAATAAAAATAAAAAATACAAAATGCTTAAGAGCACAAGAGTGAAATTGATCGTCGTGATTTTTGCAGTCAGTTGTATAGCGATCAACTCAGAAAATTTTATCTTTTCGACTTTTGAGTTTTTACGGCGCGGTAGCGAAGACATTCGCCTTGAGAATATGGACAACAAGCCAATGGACGGTGAATACGATTTTATAGTGGTTGGTGCGGGCACCGCAGGATGTGCGATCGCCGCACGTCTGTCCGAGAATCCAAAGTGGAAAGTGCTGCTGCTGGAAGCCGGCGGCCCCGAAAGCCTGGTTATGGACATACCAATTGTTGCGCATTTCTTACAGTTGGGCGAAATGAATTGGAAATATCGAACTCAGCCAAGTGATCGAGCCTGCCTGGCGATGAACAACAATCGTTGCAACTGGCCGAGGGGCAAAGTGATGGGAGGATCAAGTGTTTTGAATTACATGATGTACACTCGTGGCAATCGCCGCGACTACGATCGCTGGGCTGAATTGGGCAATCCAGGGTGGAGTTTCAAGGACGTCTTGCCGTACTTCAAGAAATATGAGGGCAGCAGTGTGCCCGACGCCGAAGAGGACTTTGTGGGACGCGATGGACCAGTGAAAGTGTCCTATATCGACTGGAAGTCAAAGATCGCAACTGCTTTTGTTGAAGCGGCTCAGGAGGACGGACTGGAGTACCGCGACTACAATGGACGAATTCAAACGGGGGTGTCGTATCTCCAAACCACGACCAGAAATGCAACTAGGTGGAGCTCCAACCGGGCCTACCTCTATCCGATCAAGGGCAAACGGCCAAACCTGCACGTGAAGAAACGCGCTCTTGTCACGAAAATCCTCATCAAACCCGACACCAAGGAGGCGTACGGCGTGGTTGTCAAAACTGACGGACAGTATCACAAGATCTTAGCCCGCAAGGAAGTTATCCTTTCCGCTGGAGCAATTAACACTCCCCAACTACTCATGTTATCTGGTGTGGGACCGGCCAAGCATTTGCGTGAAGTTGGTATCAAACCGATTGCGGATCTCGCCGTCGGTTACAACCTGCAAGATCACACCGCACCGGCTGTGACATTCACCACTAACGCTACCTCAATTCACTTCGAGGACTTTGCCAATCCAATCCTGCTTAACGAATTCATCCAACACGGTGGACCCTACGGATCGCCAGGAGGCTGCGAATCGATCGCATTTTGGGATCTCGATCACCCCGAGAAAAAGGATGGATGGCCGGATATTGAACTTTTCTTGGTGGGCGGCTCAATGTCGGCCAACCCGGCAATCACGCGCGCTTTTGGTCTGAAGAAAAACATCTACGACGCGCTCTTCCGCGAAATCGAGGAAAAAGATCTGAACGCGTTTATGATCTTCCCGATGATCTTGCGCCCGAAATCCCGGGGCAGAATAATGCTCAAGAACAATGACCCCACAAAGTATCCCCTCATCTATGCCAACTACCTCCAACATCCCTACGACGTGGACATATCTGTGAGAGGACTGCTCAAGGCACTCAGTCTAATGGATCGTCCAGCAATGAAAGCGATCAATGGCCAGCTGTGGGACAAGAAAATCCCAACGTGCAAACAGTACCCCTACAAGTCATACGAATACTGGGAGTGTTATGTAAAACACTTCACATTCACCATTTACCACTACTCGGGCACCACAAAAATGGGACCAGAAAGCGATCGTTCCGCTGTTGTCGATCCTCGGCTTAGGGTCTACGGAATCAAGAATCTCCGGGTAGCTGATGCTGGCATTATGCCAGAAATCATTGCCGGCCATCCCAATGGACCAGTCTTCATGATCGCCGAGAAGGCGGCCGATTTGATAAAACAAGATCACGGCTTTATACAGTAGGAATAAGCGGAGAGTGTCAGTTTGTGTGAATGCCATAGGGAAGTGTGTAACTAGAATGTATGTGTCATGTTGGGTTAGTTTATCATTTTTTTATGAAAATGATATTGTACTGAAACTAGTGTTGTAAGAATAAAGTTTAAATATACGAATAATTTTTTTAAATAAAGTAGTACACGTGCGAGTGATTTATTTGTTCATAATTTCAGACATTTGTTAGCAGACGAGGGCAAGCAACATGCAAAATTATGGTGCCATTAGAAGTTTATGGAGATTTTACGCGAACAGTCAACTGGAAATGGAATAACATTCATTGAGAAATATAGCACTATTTAATTTAACACTAATAATAATTTCTAGTGTCAATCCCAAGTTCTTCGACCTCACAATGGCGAAATTTTCCACACAAAATTGCATATTGAGTGACCCACAAGATGTTAAGTGTCAAGGTTAAAAATGATCATTAGTAAGGCCCATAGTGATTAAGTTAATGATTGCAATATCAAACTGAACGATAGATGGCGGCAATTAACTCAGTTCTAAATTACTTCCACGGCTCATAAAATTTTTAGTACTTGCGCAACTGCCTGTACCTGCAGATGAAACTGATTTGTTTACCTTTATGATTATTTTAGGATGTCAGGTTTTTTTTTGTAGTTGTCAGGCGGGAAAGTCATTATGAAAACGGTCACTCTTGATCAAAGCTTGCAAGTCACCCGCATTTGCTTCGAAAATTACGACAGTTAAATTTTAATTTAACCTCTAGATATAATCAAATGGCTAATCTGTTCATGTGTGGCTAATGATTTGTTACCGCGTCAAATGAATAACTCAAGCAATCCGTATAATATGTATAAAAAGTTTACATTTCATCGCAATTAGTTGGTCCATCCAGAAAATAAATGAGGTTCAAGCTTGCTGAAAGAGGAAGACAGATTTTATCGTTGGTCACAGGCAGAGACAAGAATTTTGCATCAGTCGAGAGCACAGCCAAGACAGTGCCCTTGAGGGGTTGGATAATGCCCGTCCTCCACTAAGCGCGCATCATTTCATGTACGATGCCCAAAATTCCCTACAACCAAGGTGTTTTATATGGCTTGGAATCGTTGTCCAAAACGGGTGTGGGGAGTGTATGTTGTACAGGCGTGATGTTGGTTGAACATCTTTCTTCTTTTTTTTTTTTTTTTTTTTTGGTTCACTAGGAGCCATTAGAATTAATACAACCCACAGCTCTTCTAACAATGTGTACGGCCTGTCATTTACAATTCGGTGGTCGACCATTTCAGGAAGTAGCTGTAATGTCATCTGCCGTGTTTCTCCAACGGATTTCTCAACAAATGATGATTGGGAAAGTATATGAGTGTATCAACATGTCCGTCAACTCTTTGAACTATCACAATACAAACACTGAGAGCTTATGTTTTTTTTTGTCACAATCAGAAATGTTGATCAACTAAGAGTAGGCGATCATTTAACATGATTAACAAAGTGCTCAGGCCCACAACGCGTTTAACGTGGAAATTTTCAATTTTTAATGGAATTACGTTGCTCACTATGAACAGTGTCAGTTTGTGCCAACTTGAAAATTTATTCGCTCAACTAAAGAGTTGGTGAACTGTTGAAACAACAGTGGTTAGTAAGTTGCGCACTTAGTGGGCTACTGGAATAAGGTTGATATAGTATTTTTATTTATTTTCTATATATAGCACCGTCGCGTACAGAGACTAAACAAATTAAAGAGAAGAGCATAACTTGGCTATTGGGGCTGGGGGGGATAACTTTTTTCGTGAAGTCATATTGCCATCACCTGTATGTACGAGTAGTTCCAGAAATTAAATGACAGAAAGTCACCATTTCCAAACTAATGCTGTTCTTTGCTTATGCATTAAACTTTATGATTATAAAGGGTTTTCCAATAAGAGGTGTTATTGTGAATGACCCGCTATTTCGGTAGCTGCCACTTTTGGAGCTTTTATTCTTTGACATTTGACAAGTAGAAACTACGCCATTACTAAAAATGGAAGCCGGCCGATCATCAACAACGTCGTATCTTTGCTGATTGGGTCCTGGAAATGCATGATTTTCATCCGAAATTCCATCGAAAAATCATCTTTATAAAACAAAATTGCGAAAGCCAATAAATGTTTTTAATTTCAATAAAAGCAATTTCAATGATATTTTTAATATAATAAACTCGACTGATTTGTTGTCTGTTTTAAGTAAATTTAGCATAAATTTTTGATTTTCATTTATTCCCTTAAAGAGGCAGTTGATCTATTCACTCCAAAAATGTTACCAAGAAATACATCTATGCCAATCTGGGGTCGAATCGCGTCGTCCCTGAACGAGCATTACGAGACGGAAATTGTTTTTGTTTCACATGTAAAATCAATATAATTCGAGCTATACGTTCACGGAAGTGGCGATTCGACCCCTGGTTTAATAAGAGATTAATCAATATAAAGAATAAAAAAAAAATAAAGCATTCGAATTAAATAAACAATCGAAAGATAATTTTGTAATTTTTTTAAATAATTGTCGCTTGCAAAGGGAGTTTGTTTTTTTAAACAAATTTCTTTATAAGCAATAGGTACATTTTGAGTATTGAATCCAAACTTAAAAACTTAAAAGTAATAGTAAGTGTTTCTGGAAGTACGTAGCGACATTTTAAATATTGGTGTCCTTCAGATTATTACAACTGAAATTCAAACCGAGCTAAAACAATTAATAGATGATAAGCAACCAGGTTTTGGTGGTATTGCTCCTATCCTTTTGAAGAATAGGCTTTTCACACCAAGTCCAAAACCGCGTTTTCCTCGAAAACTCGTCGATGCATTCACACCGACCACCAACTCGTTTTCGTTTGATGTTTCAATCAGCAGCTGTGAGACACTAGTTCAACTTCGGTGCAAACTTTTTTGGTTACAAATTTCGATCGCATTAATTAACAAACAAAATGAATTTAGTACATTTAAAAACAATAATAGCCCATCAATTAATTGTGGAAAATGATTTTAATTTGTGAGTTGTGAAATTTGTTCGGTCAGCCACTTTGCTGAATTTGCTGGATATTGCAAATGGTGTTTTTGTTTCAACAACCCAACGATTGGAAGTCGTGTTCTGGTGTGTACGTGGTAAACGACTTAAAACAACTCGTTTTGAAAACTGAAATATGCATGGGAAAAATTCCGTTTTCGATGAAATATTTTGGGGAAAACCTGGTTTTGGGCTTGGTGTGAAAAGCCTATAAGTGTGCTGTGACTCGGCGGCGATCCCCCTTGAATATATTTTCAACTAATTATCGGCCTATTTGTAAAATTTCAACTATCCCTAAATCCCTTGAGAAGCTTGTGTATAACAAAATAGTAATTTCATTAAAGGATATCATCTTATCCCTTCAACATTGCTTCATAAGTCGCAGATAGACAACTACGAACCTTGATATTTTTAGTAATTACATAGTTGATGCTCTAGAAGTCTGGACAAAGCATAACCTATACCGATTTTTCAAAGGCGTTTGATAGGGTAAATCACAAAATTCTTCTGACTAAACTTGAAAATCTTGGTTTTCATTCAAATATCCTAAAGTGGCTTAGTTCATATCTTACTGGCAGGACTCAAATTGTTAAAATAAATAACATCTTATCGGACCCTGTGATGGTTCCTTCTGGTGTTCCCCAGGGAAGCCATTTGAGACCTCTTCTATTTCTTTTGTTCATTAACGATATTCCCAATTTTCCCAAATATTGCAAAGGTTTTATGTAGGTATGCAGACGATCTTAACATACATTTGAGTATTAATTCAGATTCGGACTGCCAAGTTCCTCAGCAAGACCTTAATAATTTACTTGACTGGTGTGCCCGAAACGATCTAAACCTTAACTTTTCCAAGTGCAAAATCTCCGAAAAGAACCGTATGGCAATACGAGAAAGCCAACTGGAGCGGACTTAACAGCTTCTTTAAGAGTTTTAACTGGTCGTTATGCTTCCTCGATAACGACGTGGATGCCGCCGCTGATATGGTGTCCAGTATTATCACCTTAGGTATGAAATCCTTTATTCCTAACAGGATAAAAAGTATCATACCGAAAGAAAATGCGTGGTACGACTCGAGCTGTAAAGAGGCTATCAGACAAAAGGAGTTAAGTTTTCGGTCATATAAGGCCAACCCATCTGAGGAAAACCGAAAAAAGTTCAAGCGAGCCAGAAATGACTGCAATACAATTATCAAGCGTGTTAAATTCTCGTATGACCAAAAGTTGAGGCAAAAAATACTACAATGTCCCAAGGGTAGTAAAAACTTTTGGTCTTTTGTAAAAAATATAAAGAATTCGGTCTCATCTTCGATCCCAACGCTCATTTACAATGACATTCCAGCTGTCAACTCTTTAGACAAAGCGAATCTGCTTGCTGCACATTTTGCAGCCAGCTCAATGCTACCAGATTGCGCTTTGCCTCTACCTGTACTTGAGAGCGTCGAATACACCATGGGACAAATCCATTTTCGCACTCGTACAGTGGCAAGAGTACTTAATGATCTCAACATAAATAAATCCGCTGGTCCAGATTGTATTTCCCCAATTGTTCTGAAGAGGTGTTCTTCCACGCTGGCAAAACCACTGCGTAAGCTTTTCCATCTGTCCTATTCTTCTGGACTCTTCCCGAGAAGGTGGAAAACAGCATTTGTCCAGCCCGTCCCCAAAAAAGGCGAATCTTCTTCTCCCACCAACTACCGACCCATAGCACTGACATCCATTCTTTCTAAGGTCATGGAAACGCTGATAAATCGTCAGCTCATGAAATATCTTGAATCACGAAAACTCATTAATGACCGGCAGTACGGTTTTCGTGGCAACAGATCCACTGGTGATTTGATGGCTTATCTCACCGAAAAGTGGAACCAATCTCTACATCACTCTGGTGAAACGAAGATTGTTGCGCTTGATATTTCAAAGGCATTTGACAGAGTTTGGCACCAAGCTCTTTTGTCGAAAATGCGTGCATATGGGATCGATGCGTCTCTTCTTCAATGGATTAGAAACTTCCTCTCTGGCCGTTCAATTCAAGTTGTATTGGATGGCTTCAAGTCTGAAATTCACCATATAAACGCTGGTGTTCCCCAAGGCTCCGTTTTGTCTCCGACTCTCTTTCTCATTTTCATAAATGATCTCCTGTCTGCAACCTCTAATCCAATCCACTCCTTCGCCGATGACAGCACCCTCAGCTTCTCATATTCATTCCAGGACTCACGTCCCTGCTCTTCGGCCGTAGAACTGGAACGGCAACGTATGTTAAGCTCATTAAATTCCGATCTCGACAGCATTATAAAATGGGGTTTAGCCAATAGAGTGGAATTTAATGCTTCCAAAACACAATGCTGTCTGTTGTCATTAAAGCGAAACCAGAATCCTCAGCCATTATCCATGAATGGCACTTGCATCGCCGAAACCGAAAGACTTTCCATTCTCGGTATGTGTGTCCATGACAAACTTCGTTGGAATGACCACATACACGAAGTCGCCAAGAACGCTGCGAAATGTCTAGGTTTCCTTAAAAGGTGCAAGAAATATTTTACCCCTTCTGATCTGGCTACCATATACAAGGCGTTCATTCGCCCCAAACTTGAGTATAACTCTCATATCTGGTCTGGTGCGCCCAAAACCTCACTGCACCTGCTGGATAGGATACAGAATCGTGCTTTAAAACTCATTGGAGACACAAATATAGCGAATTCTATAAATTCGCTCGAACATCGCAGAAATGTAACATGTCTTTCATTGTTTTATCGCTATTTCTACAAACAGTGCTCAAGCGAAATCGCCAGCTGCATTCCACCCCTTCAACAATTCAACCGCAATACTCGCCAAGCCAGGAATGCCCATCAGTTTACCCTTCAGCCTATTTTCGGTCGTACTATGAAATATAGAGATTCCTTCATAAGCCGTACCACGCGAATGTGGAACGCCTTGCCCGGCTCTGTCTTTCCCCCTCGGTTCAATTTGCAGACATTTAAAACCAATGTGCATCGGAATCTCCTATCTTCTCTATCCCAATTTCCTTAACGCCCGCGCTGTGTACTTCAAACTACACCATAAGAGTAGTCATAACCTCTTTAGCGCGTGTTTATTATAAAAAAAAAAAAAAAAAAAAAAATAGTTTCGACTTTTTGCCGAAAAATGATCACAATTCCCCTTGACTACAAAATAAAAGGGACAACATTGACTAGAGTAAGTGAAAAAAATATCTTGGAGTCATTTTTGATTCTAAGATGACATTTAACAATCATTTTTGTTGCTAAGGCCAACTCTATGTTGGAATTTATATATAGAAACTCCAAAGACTTTACTGACCTTTACACACTTAGATCCGTCCCTTTTTGTTGTCTCTTATAAAATTGCATGTACGAGGGGAGTTCAATATATTCGCGGTATCGACATGAAGGAAAACACGAATTAAATTAAAAATATTTTTATTTTTCAATATAATCTTCTCTTACATTAAAGCATTTATTACATCTTGAGATTAACTTTTCTATACCCTCAAAAAAATAGTTTTCATCTTTCTCTCCAAAATGTTAATTTATTGCAGTTTTGAGCTCCTCATAATCGGTAAATCGCTTACCACAAAGGTTTTTTTTTAAATCTGGGAACAAAAATTAATCACTAGGGGCAAGGTCCGGACCATAGGCTGGATGTTGAATTTTTTCGAAACCACAGTCCCGTACAACAGCCTTAGAAATCCATGACGTGTGCACCGGAGCATTGTGAGCGATGTGAGCATTCGAGGCACCCATCTTGCACTGACTTTGGAAAGATTTATACAGTCATGAAGAATGGTGTGTATGGTACCAATAGAAAGGTTAATCTTCATAGCTATCGTTTTAACCTTTACTCGGGCATCCTCAAGTACAAGTTTCTCGACTTGTGTAATGTTTTCTCCGGTGCAGCCAGTTAGTGGGCAGCCTGAGCGAGGGTCGTCTTCAATGCTCTCCTTGCCACTTTGAAATAAACCTGACCACTTTTGAACAGTTGATAACGAAGGTGCAGAATCTCGAAAAACAGCCACCATCTCTTGTGAATTTTTTTTTTTACTTTTTCCTTGTTTAGTAAGAATTTTTATCACAGCGCGGTTCTCAATTTTAGTGATCATCGCGACACCAGCCATTTCACCATCGTTTAACGCAAAATACAACGCAAACTTATAATGAAAATTTACAGTAAAACACTTGAATAAAGGGGATACTAAAATCACGAAATACATTTTGCACATCTTTGTAGTATCCCCCCCGCCCATACCGCGAATATATTGAACTCCCCTCTTACCTGTGCGTCAAAATCGTACCAATTATCCTTTTGCTGTCCCTTTTCATAGGGTAAATTATGCCAATAATGAGCCACTAGCTCGTTGCTTAAGGCAGGCAAACTTAGTCTATAGGGCTCTTGATTTTAACATGTTACTAAGTAGAAATAGTTTTAAAAACATTTTTTGAACTGTTTTAAACAATTATTCATTGGGTATAGAAATTTTATATTATAATCTAAGTAATCTGTAAAAGATACACAATCTGTTTGATGAACAATAATAAATAAATAAATAAATAAAGTCGTGCAGTTTTTACACATTTGGGTATCTTGTTTCCTAACTTGAGAGACTGTTTTCGTTTGCATTTGTCGGCTGATGTCGGATTAGCAAAATGTGTGACTCTGTGTCTAATCATGGTTCCGCTGGACCTCTTCTAACATTATAATGCTGACAGCATTTCTATCCGTTCGCGGAAATATTAAAATTAAATAATTGCGAAAATCGCTGTGATATGGTGGGTGGTCTCAGCACCATATCTCATATAGAAGCGCTGTCCGCTCGATGGCTACCGCGTCGATATGATTTACCAGGGCAAATAGCGAATCGCAATTCGAATAATTAAGAATGTTTCTATACATACACGAATTTAGTGATCGAAATTGCTGCCCAATTGTTAAAATCTCACTAATGTACTCGCTTCCCTGAGTAATTACGATTGATCGTTTTTTATGTGTCGTTTTGCAAAGCAGGCCACTGGTGCTGGCGGCATGAACGCTGCTGATACATTTAATTTCATTAGATTGTGTTGTCGTTGTTAGCGGTCACTTAAGGTTTCTGTTGAGCATATTTATTTTATTTCTTATTTTCAAGCGGACGAGGTCGACTAGCAGTAGTGACGCTTTGTTAAGCATTTCTTTACATTTCAAATTTCCAGAAGCAATAATAAAATAATTTAGACGAGTGAAGTGCAAAAAGAGCTTTTCCTTTCGAAACTGATAGGAATTATATGATGGGAACGTGATATGACGGAAAATCGCTAATGAATTCTTTGACTGCATTTTTTTCTAGAACTTTTAGCAAAGTGAAAGTTGGAACATGCTCGAGCTTTTCACAAAGTGAACATTTTAAATTGAGAGAAAAGTATACAGTGTGTACTATAGGATGAAGCAGTACATATGATTTTTTCCACTATTTTGTACTTTTTCCCCACTTTTGTTTCGATGTAAATAGTTCAGGCTTTAGGAGAGTATTCCTTATTGTGATCTATCAAAACTTCATCCCGGTATTTGAAGGTAAGTAATCAGAAAGCTTTAAGACTTTAGAGCAACTTTGGAGCTAATTGGGGGAACTGATTCTTGATTGGACTTGATTGAATTGTACTTGACTCCGGTTCCCTCCTTGCCCTATGACACTTTGGATATGGTACCCATTTCGCATGAATACATCTGTACTCTTCCTTGCGCGTCCGTTTTCAAGTTTCCTTCGCCCATCTGCTTGAGCAATTAATAAATTCCGGTACATACATATCCCTAAGTTTATCTTTTTGGGAGTTTTAAGTGAAAGGAGCCTAGAGTTTAAGGCTATTTATGTTTTCAGTTGTGGGGCAACAGTTTGGTTTACACCAAGAAAGACACAACTGTGTTTAAAGCTTTTGTGAACAAACAAATGTTTAGGTCATGCAAATTTAGGCAACCTATAGGTACAAGATAGATCAATAGTTTGAGAAACAGGTCCGTCGAGACCGAAGGCTTTGTTTCTTACAAACATTCTGGGGACCTAAATTGTTATTCCAAACAGCTACATTACGAACATTTTTCAAAAGGACTTATTATCAGCGTTGCTGCTGACAAAAATTGAAAAATGGTGCTAAAAAGGTGCTGGAGCTAAAAAAGGAGCCTCCACATAAAATACTAACTAGCTTATAATAAAAAAAAACCAAATAGATCAGCAAACCCATTAATCTATAAAGAAAAAAAAAGTTATTCCTTACGAAACACTTCTTATCGCAAATTTGCATTTCTCTTCGTTCAATGAAGGATAAAATCTTACTTAATCTTACAAAGATATGGTACCGAGTGAGAAATTAATACTGAAACCGATGGGTTTTTAAAAAAACGTATGCCTATCCTTAACAGTCCTTACTTTGCCACATTTGCAATGTGTCGTTGAAGACTGGTGTCTTTCCTTCCTATATGGAAAAATTATTTTATAGTACCTACCAATATTTAAATGCGATAGGAAAAATAATATTGAAAACTACAGAGGGATCTGTAAACAATTCCATCCCTAAACTGTTTTATGAGTTGGTGACTGATACTTTGCATTTTTTTTTTTTTCTTTTTTGTAAAAATTTAATTTTCAATAACCAACATGGTTATGTTAAAAACAGATCCACTGTTACTAATCTTCTCCTTTTGACAAATTTTGTTATGAGTGAGTTTTCTAAGGGTTATCAGGACATATCACAAATAAAGAGAATAGAACATGGGAATTGCTTAAACGTTATGCTAGGGTGTTTACCGACCCCTATGCGCTGTTGGTATATGTGTCTATTGTTTGATGTCCATACTGCAATACTCACGTTTAAGGAGTCGAAGCAATTCAAAGACGATTTTTTAGGTTTGTCCTAAGATGTCTTCCTTGGTCGGATTTTAATAACTTACCCCCTTATTCAGCCCTATTACAACTTATTGGACTCGAGTCTCTTGAGGTTAGGAGAAAGGTGTCAAGAGTTGTTTTTCTTCACAGAATACTTATTGGAGAGATTCCCTATCCTGATATTTTAAGTCTTGTAGGTCTTAATGTTCCATCACTTAATTTGCGTAATAACAGATAGAGGGCTCTACCAACAATCATTTTTAACCTTCAGCTTATATATCATAACGCTACGTATGCTTCACCCGGTCCAAAAATTAATCTGTGTAAGAAATAAGTCAAGGATTTTCCATCTCAATAAGTATATTCCTTTAAATACACCAAAACCTCGCTTTGCGTCGTTTCAAAGTTGCGTCATTTAAAACTTTTCGTGGTTTCGAAGCTGCGTCGTTTTTATTTCGGTTTGCGTCGTTCACTTTAGATAAAATGAATTAAATCTGAATAAAAACTTTAAAATGAATTAAATCTTAACATAATAACAAGGTACGTTTATATTTATTTATTTATAAATTTTTTTATTAATTGAATAAATAATCGTTATTTCGATTTGCGTCGTGTTTTCCGGTCCCAATTAACGACGCAAAGCGGGGTTTTGGTGTATTTCCAACGAGCCTAAACTAGAGGGGCTTGATTGCTAGTTTCGTGATCACCACTCTAGACTCAGATTAGGTAAAGACTCATTTCAGCGATAGTTCATTACTTAACTTGTTGTACTCCCGTTCAAACTTTCAAGTCAATAAACTGATTTGTTTAACAAGCAAATTGGTCAGATTTTCCTAAAAATCATTCGACGTTAGGGGTGTTTCAGATATTAGGTTTGATCAGACCCTCCATAGATTCTAAATTAACTTAATTTTTAGTGAATAATTCGTGCTTCGTCTGTTGGAGTAACACCTAAAATTGAATATCCTTATGACAGCGCTTTCATTGCTCTTGTTGAACAAGTGAGTATAGAACTTTGTTGTAGATTGTGGGCGAATAGTTCGTTGAACTTTAAAAAAAAATCCTAAATAACCACTAAAGTTATTCGACTTGATTAAGTCTATTCAAATTTTGTATGTGGCATATCCTTAGGAACAACTTGTGTAATTTAATGTTTTTCATATCTATATTTCTTTTGTGGGAAGTTGAGATTCCCAAAAAAACCGTGTTTTTTGTTTAATCGAGTCTAACAATTCACAAAATCTAAAATTACTGTCTTCGCTTCAGCATACTAATATTTAAATTTTTCTCATTCACAAACAGCATACGTCGATAATTGTTATCTCTGTCATTCATTAATTTGCTTTGATTTCAGATATTGGCGTCAGTACTTATGTTTTAAGAGTCAATTCCGAATAAGAACAAAATACCCAAACGAAAGATTATCACACTCATACCATTAAATTGCCTGCAACCGTTCCTTCCCTTTCCTTCTCGTAGTTCAAAACAGTTTTCCAAACCATGGACACAAGCAACAGAATAGATAAAAAAAAAAAAAAAAAAACTATAGCAGAGCGTAGTTTCGATCTACGGACCTCTGGGTTATGGGCCCAGCACGCTTCCACTGCGCCACTCTGCTTGTTGGAATTTCGGTGGCGAAGTCACAACTTCCAGTTTGTGGATAGATATTTTTGGCTAAACAGATATCTACTTTCGGGCATACGAGAAAGCGGATAATTTTGGGATAAGCGGCAGCATTTATTTTTATACCATTTATGTATACACGTTTCTTTTTGGCGGTTTTTAAATTCATGTTAATGGTTTCGTTCGTTGATTACAAAAAAAAATAACCAGTCTAATTATAAATTTTTTATGAGGTGAGTGTTAATTATATGCGGTACATTTTGTTATGTAATTTTTTAAAATGGGGAATACCAAATTTCCTTACTAAGACAATACAAGAAAAAAAATTGACGGCCGGTGTGGTTTTGGGTGTCTTCGATGCAAGGTTTTGTGACAGACTGCAAACAAATTTTTAATTTCCATGGAAACTTTATTTTCAAAGACAATTTCCAAGCCTGTAAAAATAGTTGTATTTAAGAAAATTGCTTCACAGGGTGTTTCTATATATTAGGCTGAAGTAAGATTTTCTTTGAATAAGGAGTTAGCAGAGAAAGGAATTAACGAAAAACTTAAACAAACAGGTAAACATTTTACGTAACTCTGTAAAAAAAAAATAGGTCTGCGGCTATTTAATTGTTCACAGGGTGATCCAAGATATTTATTTACACCAGTGGATGCATAAAATTATCGAAACAACTTTTTATGTCTTTGGAAAGTATTAAAACAGTATACATTTTTTGAGTGGCAGTATAGGAAAAAAGTAAACGGATATACTTGCCATGTCATCGTCACTGTCTTCAATTTCATCACGTTTGATTGTAAATGTTCCATTAAAAAAGAAATCTTGTTGTTAGTCTAAGACAGTCAACTGGAATAGCTTTCTACGCCTGTAGTCAAATTTTCGCCAAGAAGTGGGAGCTTCAATCAAAGATGGTTCGTTGGATGTACTCAGCGGTGGTACGTCCCATCCTCACCCACGGATCGATTTCGATGGTATGGTGGGCCGCTTTAAGCAAAGCCTACGACATCATTAAATTAAGTAGAGTCCAAAGAATAGCTAGAATTGGAATCACAGGAGACCTTTGATCAAGTCCAAACGATGCGCTCAATCAGATTCTCAATTTTCTGCCAGTGGATCTGCATATAAAACACATTGCCGCGTATGGCGCTGTCAGACTGAAGGAATCTAAATGTTGGTTTGAAAGGCCTTATGATCATACCAGCATCCTACTTTCCCTACCTGACGGTAATTCTGCGGCCGCGATTACGGCTATCGTTTCAACTTAGTCAACGTCCAAGCTTGACACAAGAGAGACACTGTCCAGGGATTGTCATCGGTTTGAAGTCACTCTCGTCTGGGTTCCCGGCCATAGGAACATTGTGTTTTGACAACATAAATGTTTCATCTACCAACTGCGAAAAATGTATTGGCGATTTTATGCGCATGACAGTCCTTTTTGTTGGAAGAATAGTAGTTATTCACAATAAGCGTTATTGAAATAGTCTTCAGCAAGTTGTTGGGTTATCGAAGAGCATAATATTCGTGCAAAGATGCATCAACTTTCCTTCGCTTTAGCTTTGCCAGAATCTTTCTAAAGAAAGCCAATGAAACAATCTAAACTTGCCAATAACTGCAATGCGATTAAATAAATGCAATGTGCTGTGCGATTTGCCGTGACACACCTATCCGTTCCGTAGTCGTTATAACTTTGTTAGATGAAAGCTGAATGTAAAATAGTATACGATTCATTGCGTATAAGAAGCTATTTATTAGCTAGCAAATTAGTATTCACTGAAGCATCGAATGAGTTAATTTACTAAGCAGTCTACAACGGCAGCCTTTTCCAGTCAATTAAGTTTATCTTTTTGCTTGGGTGCTGTTAAGAAAATACTAAATATTGTGGGGCATACCATCTCCAGGATGTTTCTAAAAAAAATGTTCCCCGATGCTCGAAAAAGACTGATACACAAATTACAAAAGCAACTGCCGCGCAGTAATCGAACTTTCTGCAGTCTTATATATCTGATCGATTGTTCAGAATTAGGCAAGATTCCGAGTGCTCAACATTAAGAGAGATTAAAGCTGCTGTACCGCAAGGCAGTGTGCTAGGTCCAGTTCTATACCTACTTTTCACTAGCGATTTGTCTGAAAGTGAAAAAACCACTATAGCTACTTTTGCAGATGACACAGCCGTCCTTGCTGTGGGAGCAACTGTCGAAATAGCAACAAAAAAGCTTCAAACAGCAATAAAAGATATTTTAGAATGGACTTAAAAATGACAGATTAGATTAAATGACCTTAAGTCAGTCAATGTTAATTTTACGTATAAAAACGTACCACACATTCCACTCTACATTAACAACAATATCTAGGCATGACTCTAGACGCTAAACTGCGTTGGAAAGCGCAATTTAAGAAAAAAAAAAGAAAAGATGAGTTGAACATGCGATACAGAAAATGTATTGGCTTATTGGGAGATACTCATCCCTGTCCAACTACAATAAGTTATTGCTATACAAGCAAGTTCTTAAACCAGTATGGACCTACGGGCTCTAATTGTGGGCATGCACATGCCAAACAAATTTGCCAAAAATCCAAGTCTTCCAAAATAAAATACTAAGGAACGTAGGCAATGCCGATCTGCATATGTAGATGAGGTTAAAAAAGTTGCCCAAAGGTACAGAAGTAGGCTTCTCAACCATGTATACACAGAAATAACAGAACTTTTAAATAGTGACAATGTTGAGATTGAGACGGATAAAACGTATTGGTCTGTAAGATTTAAATGGGGCTAAGAAATCGGGTGTTATGATTTTAAACAAAATAAGTTTAGAATTCCGACAAACAGCGGATAAATCTCTTAAAATTCTTAAAAAAAATTCGAAATAAATTGCCGATTAGTCGAACGACTAGGTGCAATCTTATTCGGGATGGCGAATGTCAGTCCCCCGGGAGTTTTTTTAGATGAGTTAAAGTCCATCACTATTGCAGAAGCATCCCTCGCGTACTAGCTCTGCCATGTATTTCGATGATTTTGTACTTCCAGCGAATTTCCAACCAAGTATGGATGGAAGAAAACATGCCCGATGACTGGACTATATACATATAGACATAGCTCCATATGCCCCATCTACAAAAAAGGCGATCCTATGTCTTGCAACAACTATCGAGGCATATCCATGCTTAACGTCGCGTATAAGATCCTATCCAACGTACTGCGTTAACGTCTTAAACCGTTCTGCTACACACTAATCGGCACGTGTGGGTTCCGGCCCGGCAGATCGACTATAGACCAAATTTTCACACTGAGGCAAATCCTGGAAAAGACCAATGAATTTCAAGTCGAGACTCACCACCTATTTATCGACTTCAAAGCCGCATATGATAGCATACATCGTCAGGAGCTGTATATGGCGATGGCCGAATTCGGAATCCCGACAAAACTGATTCAGTTGTCGCGTGACACTGGAAAACATGCGCTGCAACGTGCAATTTGGAAATAGCTCCTCCGAACTATTCCAAACATGCACCGGATTTCGGCAAGGGGATGCGCTATCATGTGACTTCTTCAATCTCGTGCTGGAGCAGATAGTGCGCAGGGCAGGTGTCAACACGAAAGGCTGGGGTGTGGGGACGATATTGACATCATCGGTCGATCACAGCGCTCCGTGATAGAAGTTTTCACGGCGATTGAAGAACCGGCGAAATCTGTTGGTCTTGAAATAAACGAGGACAAGACTAAGTACATGCTATCAACAAACAAACAAACAAGCATCTGTCCACCGCCTAGGACAAAATGTCACTATTGATAGCAACAATTTCGAGGTACTTAAGGAGTTCATCTACCTCGGAGTCAACATGAACTCCACGAATGACATCTTAGTGGAGATCCGGCAGAGAATTACCCTAGGAAACCGTTGCTACTGCGGTTTGACGAAAGAATTGGGTTCAAAACTACTAACTCGAGGGACGAAATATATGCTTTACAAAACCCTTATCCGGCCAGTTCTGCTTTATGGCACCAAGTGCTGGACGATAAGCAGGAAGGGAGAGCTAATACTGGGTTCCTTCAAAAGAAAAATTCTTCGGCGGATTTTTGGTCCTGTGTGCGAGGAGGGCGAATGGAGGAGACGATAAAACCGCGGAACCGCTGTATCAAGATGTAGTCCAAAAAGCCAAAATACGTCGACTACATTGGCTCTGCCACATCGATCGAATGGACAACAATGCTCCAGCTAAGAGGATTTATGAATCCCAGCCCTCAAGTTCGAGACGACAAGGAAGACTTAACCTCCGTTTCAAAGACCAAGCCATCGCCGATGCCAGAGCGCTTGGTCTGGACAACTGGAAGCAGCGTCACGAAATCGTAGAGGATGGAAGGATGCAGTGTCTCAGACAGAGCTTCTTCGCGGGTCAGGCCGTAAGTAAGAATTCCCAACACAAAAAAAAATCAAACATCATACTTCCGACTTTGTGAGTTAACCTGATGTCAGTTTCTCCATAAATTTGTCCATATAATTAAAAATAAAAAAAGCCGACTATAATTTCCCCCCAGAGTTTTTAAAATTCCCTGAAATTCCCTGAAATTCCCTGACTTTCCATTCGATTTTAGTGGCAGTCATAACTTACGTTGTCTCATTAAGAAGCCCTAGTCAATAATAATAATTCTAACGATTTTTTTTTCTGGCGGTATTCGCGCCTTTGCTCACAAACTGAGTAAGGTAATTAATAAACATATGCACACTACTTCATACTACCGCCCATGCCAGAGTCCGTATCTAAATCAAGAAAAAAAAAAAACATGCCTCGTTGCAAGGTTTCATGTTCTCTAGCTCAGATAAATCAATTTTTATTTAAATGCATTGAAGAACATAAAATTCAGTCATTCACAGTTGTACATATCTGTAAATGCTGATATCGTGTAACTACATTTCAAAATCATTTCACTCATGTCACCGACCCGGAAATGATATTTCCCCCAGGTTGTTGAATAAAAAGATGACGATACTTTTGCTTCCGCGAATATCTGTTATGGCTTTTGATTGATGTTATACTAATGAGTGGAGTCCTTAAATATAAATTAGGAACAAAAATTTATGATAAAAGATATAACAGTAGGGTGCACTTCGAAAGCAACAGAATTATATTACATCGACACGCCTAACAGTATGTAACGATTTTTATCTTACAAGTCGCCTCGAAGTAATCCAAGTAACAGAGGCACTCAAAGTGGGTTTCCAATTCAATTTGAAAAGAGATACGACGCGACGCCTCTACGATAGACGTGTTTTTTTGAGCTGAAAGTAAAATCGTTTTACACAGAATAGAAAGTCAAATTATCTGGCAAATTTTCGAAATGTCTTTGAAGGGCCTGCTAAAATATCAACCTACAGTCATATATCTAGGACCTAGGTGTCTTCCTATATCCGTATTCCTCGTCCAATTCCATCAACCACCTGAGGTAGACATTTATGCACAAACATCATAATCTCTACTACCTGACTCTTTTTAATTTTCGTGAACCTTGTGCTTAAGGTTCTGAGGGGAACACTTAATTTTTTAGGAATTTAACTTACGAACTACCTACATGTAGATCGGTTAATATATTGTTAGTACCAACAACACATGGAGATACAGGAACAGCAGCAGCAGCCATGGTTTTCCTGGTCAACCTTGGCATTGAGGTCCCCCATGACGATAACGATGTCACCTTTCGGAATATTGCTGAACGCCGACTTTTGGTTTCCACAATGAACACAGATCGGCTTTTGGGTAGTAATTTTTGAGAAATAATTACAAAACTTGTTTATTAGATTTTTTTGACCAAAACTAAGTATGGGATCTTAATAAGTGTTATTTTGTTATGCTTAATATATGTATTGAGAAAAATCGTTGGATCGGTATTTGCAGAATTTCGCAGACAAAACAGTATCATATATTGCAATGTTTAGTTTGAAATATAACGGGTGATTTTTTAGCTGGTTTGGTTTTGGCAACACTGATTTTGACAGCTGACGTGTGTTTAGTACCTTGTGTCACTGTCAAACAGCTTAAGTTTGGTTTGCAATTTAACCATGGATCGTCTTACAAATGAACAACGCTTGCAAATTATTGAATTTTAATATCAAAATTCGTGCTCGGTTCGAAATGTTCATCGCGCTTTTTTATCGAAAAATTGTGTTCAGCGATGAGGCTCATTTTTGGTTGAATGGGTACGTAAATAAGCAAAATTGCCGCATTTGGAGTGAAGATCAGCCAGAAGCATTGCAACAGCTACCAATGCATCCCGAAAACGCTACTGTTTGGTGCGGTTTATGGGCCGGCGGCATTATTGGGCCATATTTCTTCAAAGATGATGCGAATCGCAGCGTTACTGTCAATGGTGAACGCTACCGAGCGATGATAACAAACTTTATTTTGCCCGAAATGGAAGTTCTTGACTTGCATGATATGTGGTTTCAACAAGACGGTGCCACATGCCACACAGCACGAGAAACAATGGCGCAATTGCGAGGCGAGTTTGGTGAACAGTTAATTTCACGTTTCGGGCCGGTCAATTGGCCGCCTAGATCGTGCGATTTGACACCATTAGATTATTTTTTGTGGGGGTATGTCAAGGCTAATGTGTATAGGGACAAGCCCGCTTCGATTGACGCACTGGAAGCCAACATCCATGGATTCATTCGTGAGATACCGGCCGATATGTGTGAAAGAGTATGCCAAAATTGGACTCAGCGGATGGGCTACCTGAGACGCAGCCGCGGTCAACATTTGCATGAAATTATCTTTAAACATTAAATTGCAAGGTTCAAACTATCGATTCAAATAAATATTTCATTCATTTTTTCAAACTTTTTGTTTTTTTTTTTTAAATAGTTCTAAACCTCTTAAAAAATCACCCGTTACAATTGCTTAACTATTTAGCTGAAAACCGATTATAGGGCATTGTTCGGGATGTAAGCATTACTTCGTTTTTAAAGTTTTATCGAAATCGAAGATGGGGTTTTCGAGATATGAGCAGTTTTTAAAATTAGCGTTTTCGGTGCTTCGAATTGAAAAAGTTAAGGACACAATAATTTTGAAAACATCGTTTGACTCTAAGTTTGCACTTTGGTTAAAATCCATATAGCCGTTTTGAGGTAAACTAAACAAAACTAAATTTTTTAAAAATGACTATTTTTAAAAATACATTACACGATAATGTAGAGAAAAACTGAGTTTGCTATTATATAATAAACTGGGTAAGCAGTCATGGTAATCTCACCTACTTAATCTCAAATAATAATGTAGGCTAAAAACGTTTTCGAACAAATGTAAGTGGTATGAAAATGTTGCATGGGAAGTACCATTAATATTGAGGATACCTTGCATAAAAAAACGGCCCCGAACTGTAAGTCCACAAACTCCAAATCCGAAGTTTGACTTCGCCGTTTAGGCTTTAGCCCTGTGGAAGGACGGACAAACAGACAGACAGACAGATGCACAGACAGGATAGAATTTTGCGACCCACTTTTTTGAGTTCCTCTTTCATCGCAATGTCAGAATTGATTTACATCTCGAGTTCGAAAACAATATCTTTCTCTTACTAAGTACGTAATAGAGAAAGTTAAAAAAAACGAAAGATATTTTCGTTTCGGGAGAAAAGAAAGCAATGCTTTTTCACTGGCGTTTTCTAATTTTTGTTGGCTTTCAGTAAGACCCCTATTTGCAGCTAGAAATACCACATTGAACAAAAGGAGTTAAATAAACCAATTTTTCGCTTTCGCGTGATTTCTTTCGTTTTTTTTTTTTTTTTTTCTTTTTCAAAAACAAACTTTTCGTTTATATTTTTAGAAAATAAACACAAAACAAATGTACGGAAATACGCTCTCTATTTTAATACTAAAAATATTGCAGGGTTCAATACAATATGTGAGATCTGATTCCAAAAAGGAGGACTGGAAAAACTACATTTGTTGAATAATCTTCATTTCAATGGCTACAAACAGTTTAGAAAATGCAATGCAATCTGCAGTTCGCCAAGTACACATAGAGTAAATACGCAGACCCCCACAGAACATAAATCAACCACCACTACAAAGCCATAGAAGATGGCACTTGAAATTTAGCTCTAAAGATGCCAAAACACAAGATGCACTAATGAAACCAAATCCACCCCAAAACAAACAGAGCCAAAAAGTCCCTCCGTTGTTTTCTTCAATTTGTAAAACAATCAGAAATAATTCGAGTCCACCCCAGTGTAAACCACTTGCCAGGGCCAAATATTAATTACAAAGTTCTCATAAAAATAATAAAAAAAAACGCTCGCCTATGCTATAAACTCGGTTCATATCCCCCAGGAGTGCTGTGCTGCATAATTTCTCTCAAATGTCTTTCCCATGGTCCCAACCGCAACCACGTTGGCCATTCAGATAAAAAACAAAACCCAACCGCACAAAAAAATCCATGCATTCTTGATCAAATGCATTCAGCCGTTTTATGAATCTCACCCCCGAAAATTAGTCAAGGGTTGCTTTTAAGTCCTTATACGATATTTTTGCAATCCGGCGCCATTTTGCATCCTAATCGAATGTCAAATGCATTTTGACAAGGGTGCCGCCAGCTACAGTAATGGTCGCCCGAGTAATGGTAAATGTTGACGTTTTTAGCGATGCCACTTCCCTATCTGCTCAAGCGTCACACAAGGATCAATTGAGTTGGAAAATATCCACCATCTCCTCGAGGGTGATACGTATGTCGCTGTGGCTGTGTGTACACAATGCATTCGCGTATATAATTAGCTTGACTGACCTAACATGAGTTAGCACGTGAGATGCGATTGCTTTGACAATTTAAGTAAGGGAAGTTAGGACACGGCGCGTGTTATCGATCCTTGTGAAATGGGCTCGGGATATCTGGAATGGAGTTCGGATTTCCCATGACTAGGTGCATATGAATGTGATAATCGCATTACCATGGGTGAATCGCAATGAGAGTAGGGTGGATGCGGAAGCATAAAGTGAGAGTTACATATACCATTTTCACACCGAAAACTTCATCGATGACAGAAGATTTCCAATACATATTTCAGTTCTCAGAACGAGTCGTTTAAAGACGTTTTCAACGAAAAAAAAAAAACACGAAAACGATTTCCAATCGTTGGGTTGTTCAAACAAACACATCTTTTGCAATATTCAGCAAAATTCAGCAGAATGGCTGACCGAACAAATGTCACAACTCACAGCTTAAACAAATTTTTCACACTGAATAGACGGGCAAGTATTATTTTTAAATACACTTAATTCATTTTATTTGTGCGATCGAAATTTGTAGGCAAAATATTTTGCATCGAAGTTTAACGATTGAAACGTCAAACGAAAACTAGGGTTCAGTTTGAATGCATCGACGAGTTTTCGGATCGGTGTGAAAAGGTTGTTGGAGACTAAGGTCTGACTAAGGGTGAGAAGGTTTATGAGTGACGGTAAGTTTGCATTATTCGACTTCAATGCAATTTAATCAAATAGAGCAGAGGTTTGCTGGCAAATCTTTTGATAATCAGCTTATGTTATGACGCACCCAGTAAGATGGTCTTTGGGAAATTAATCAGATTAAAGGACGATGACGGGCAACGATGCATTTATGCAGGGGCTTATGGGATAAGTTTGACAAGTGACTTTGGATTATTGCTTAAGTAATGATGTCTGTCGACTTCATGGCCATCTCACACTCAAACAGACCCTCTGCAAGACAAACACTTTGGTTCGATTGCAAGAAAGGCTTTAAGTTCTTGCATTTTTTTTTGAACTCATGCCAGAAATTAAAATCACAAATTGTAGTCAGAAGTAAAGGTTTTTTTTTAAGAGGTTGGAAGTTGGAAACACTATTTTCAATGGCTGCCATTTTGTCAGCTGTCAAAGTGTCAAGTGATTTATTTTTAGTTTAGCTTACTTCGCTGCTCGAGCTTAACTAATTTTTATCTGGTCTTCAACTTTTCTCTCCAATCATCAGCTAAAGCCCTAGCTAAATTTGGACATAGAGACCGCTGTGGATGTCACAAAAAACGGCTGTTCGTTGAAAATAACTAACTGCAAAAATTCAACTCTCTCTAATTGAAATTATTTCCGATTCTAGGTACTCCTCGTCGAGGATATTATTAAAGAAAAAACTCATCCTTGCTTACATCTACCATTCTCATCAATACAAAAACGCAACAGAAAACAAAGATTTGTCAAAATTTAGCTTGAGGTAATGTGCCGCTTAATTTTGACAGATTAACGATGTACATTCTGAAACAAAAGTTTGATTTTTTAGGTCGAGTACCGTACTAAGCTTTTGGTTTGCCATTTCAACATGAAGACTGACGCCTGAACAACGCTTCCAAATTGTGCAAATTTATTTTGAAAATCATGGTTCTGTTCGAAATCAGTGTTTCCACATGAAAAATTGTTTAATCTTTTTTTTTTCAAGATTTTTTAAAATTCAAAAGAAGTAAATATAGAATACAATTTTGAAGCGCTTTAAATAAAACTCATATTTATTTTTTTGGTCAAAATAGTTGGTTGATTGCTCACAAATTAATGTGCTTTTTGGAATTTGGAACATATTTATTTATGACTTAGAATTTCATTGCTTATACCTAGGTATCAAGACCCAGTCAATTCGCTTCATCCAAGCGCATCAAATCTTTTGAAAAGATTAAAATTTCAACTGTTTCAGTACTCAAACGATAAGGAATTTTTGTTTTATTAAAACTTAGGTACAGCAGGAAATATCGTTTCAACATTTGCAGAGTTATGTGGAAGGAATACAATATTGAAAATTAAATCTTTTAAATTGAATATGTGAAGTTTTGGTTCGTTGTTTTTACTCGTAAAACAAATTTTATTACATCAGTTTTTTCAAATCAAATTATTTCCTTATTTTAGAGCACAACAAAAATGGTGACAAAATTGGGGAGAATTTTCATTGTTTTGGGTTTTTTTTTTTCATATTTTTGGGGCATTTTTTTTAATTTTTTTAATTTGGTATCAAACCAAAATTCAAATACCGTTTTTACTACGGCGTCAATTGGTTCAAGGACAAAATATTGTATATTTTCTTCCTTTAAAACGATCGACCTTATCAAAGAAAATATTCCTGAAGGTCAGCGCCGGATTTTAATAAAAGCAACTTTTAAGATCGTTCCGAAGGGATTTTTCAAACATCTTCTCGTCATATATGTCGAATATTTTGAAAAGGTAAATCTTTACCTGAGCTGACTTTAAGCTTTAGGAAAATAAAAAACATAATTAAGAGTCAGCTCAGGTTTTCAAATAACTTAGTTAAACAAATAATTTAGTTAAACATTCGCGCGATCCATCAGAGTTCACATGAGTTGCCAAAATGAGAATTAGGCGCGAGAATTTACAAGTTTCCCGCCGATGATTTTCACTATAAATATAACCCGATTATATTAGATTAAGTGCCTGTTCAAATAAAGCTTTTGTTCACTAAGTTTACAACAGAAAAATAGAACACAATTTATGGCAAGATGTATAAAATGTACGAACGGTGACACCATCGTAATAGGAGAACCGATTTACGTAGTACCAAAATCAGATCATGGTAGAGGTGGTGTCAATGATTGGGAGTCATCCGGCTCGAAGGACCAATGTTTTTGATTGTTTTTGATTTATATTATTTTCTGATCCAATTTGTTTAAAATCCAAAAAAAAAAGGATTTGAAAAATTAAAAGGCCTTGTAATTGATGCGAATCACCGTACTTCAGTGCATTGGACGTCCCGTCGTAAACTAACTACAAGCAACGCAAAAAATGGTCCGATAATTTTTCTGCAACAAAGAACCAGGACCTTCAAAAAAGAACCATCACTCATTCCACTCCTCAATAAGCATGCAAATATTTTCATTTTCCATTCGGAGAAAATTTACATCTCCACTCGCACCACTAAATAGCTGCGACCTAATTTTGTCAATGTCCCTGTCATCCCTTTTGAGACCTTATTTACGATTTCCCCATTATTTCCGTTCTCGTTTTTTATTCTCTTTCTAGTTTCGCTGACGTCATACCTCTATTCATCAAATTTTATTCAATTTAGTTCTTGCAATGCCATGAATAGAAATATCCTCTCCATTCACTGTACGATGAAAAGGACAACGCATTCACTGAGTGGAAGACACTTTTCCTGCAATCATTTTCGTGTCACTGCATTTTAATGTTTTTCTTCTTTTTTGTTGCCAAGCTCTACAGTTCTACATGTCCCGGAGATATCTGGACAATATCCCAAAGGCAGTCCTTGCCAAGATCTTTATTCCTATCAAATTTGTAAGATGCTCCTTGAGGTGATGTGTGTTATTCTATTTGAAGAAAAACGAATCGAAACGAAAAGTATAAAGGTGTAGAAAAAACAAGGAGGACATATATATTTTTGTTATATCCTTGTTTTCCAAAGGAGGAAATTGCTTCAACAAAGTGACTACCGATTGCATTCGTTTGTGTCGTGTCGCATCTGACTGCGTCATGTGATTACGTGTGATAGTGATGGGATATTTCCTTGACTGAACCACGCAATTATGTCATGCTTTGCTATTATGTCGTTATTCGATGTTGTTCATTGCGTCATTGGAGAGCATCCCTTCAGTGAGCATTATGTATTTAATGGAAACTAAAATTAGAGCAAGTTCCCGATAGAAAGTTTATTGTGACGTTTTCCAATCACATTGCTTATAGTCATGAGGATGGAAATAATCTTCGGTTTTATTTTTCACAAAACAAGGCCATAGGGTTGGGCGGAATGACGTCATTTGTGGCACATATGTGTGCTTTCGATGGACTATCCCACAGAGCACTCTTGAGTTTCATGGTGAAGAATTTCTATTTTTGGACACAAAACTGGGGACTGTATAGCAAGTATGACGCTATAACAAAAACGCCTTTTCCAATCAAGATGATGGACCGCATTGAGCGGTTATGTATATATATCGATCTTAAGCGACTTACAGTAATCTAATTTGTGCGTCTGCTACCATTTGTGAACTTTTCATTGCTTTGGATGAACACATACCTAAAATGAAAAAAAAAAAATCATTTATTGGCAATCGTTTTGATATCAATTTAGAAATTGATTAGCACTTGTGAAGTGACTTTTAAAAGAGTGAATAATGAAATCGAAAATTGGGTAAACAAACAACAGAAGAGGCGATCTACTTGCATATTATGTTCGAAGGCTTTTGACATTTAAGAAGAAATCCGTGAAGCTAGGAAACAAATCTCTTTTATAAAAAAAAAAACATTTAAACAATTTGAAATAAAACTAAAAATGTATATTTAAATTCCTTTTAAAATACCACAAAACTTCAAAAAGATCAAACCGTCATGTCGAGCTTTAGAGCTCACATTTTGTATTATTTACGAGCTTTAGCCCGGCATTGCTCGTGCAAGGTACCTTGTTCGGGCTATGCGTATCATTGGTCCAAATTTTCCAACTTTAGTTCTCGAAACTGTCATAAATTGGTACTTTTTTTTGTAGGAGAGATGCGAAATATTGAAATATGCCAGTTTGGTAACGATGAGTTGCATAGTCAATATGGTAAAAGACTTAACTCCTATAACAACCCTGGTAGTAACAGAGTTTGATTTGAGCTGAATATTAAAATCAGAAAACGTTTCAATTTTTCACCTACTATTACAGGCGTTTTTGACTTTTGCCCGCATGAACTTAATAGATAATTGATTTTCACGGTTTATAATTTTTAATCTGTATATGGTACATAAAATGTACATTAACGAATGCAAATCCCAAATTCCAACTCAGGGTTTTTCACTGCGCCACCTCTCGCGAACGTCTGACAAACATCCGAGAGTATAACTGTCTTAAAAGAGCTTCTCCGTTTGGAGAAGCCGTTTGGAATCGGCATAAAATTGTAGATCCCTTCCATTCGTTAAAGAAAACGAATGGTTGCGAGAAGCTAGGCCCAGGATCCCTACAGCAGCGATGCCAGATGTGGGGATTTTTCCCCATTTTGGGGAATTTTTCACTCAATGGGGAAAATGGGGAAAAGTGCTCTTAAAATGGGGAAAAACGGAAATCTATGCATGTTGATTAATTTTGCATAATTTAAAAATAAAACTCGTTTAGTTAACTTCCAAATATCTCCCGAACATAAAACATTACCGCGTTTATAGAATCTAAGCGATTTAGCCTTTAAACGGATTTCGAACTGAACACCACCTTTATTCACATTTGCCACTTTCACATTCAGTTCACTAAATGCAACCCTTTAGCCAATTCAATATTAGTGTCATGTCAGCATGTCAGCTCACAGCTGTGAAGTTTGCAAAACAATAAACATTTCAAAACAATAAATTGTTCTTGTTTAAAGTATTATTTTCCTCTTATTTTAGAATGACAATGGGTATGAAAAGTGTTGTCATAGAAATTGGTAATATCATAATATATTTTTGTATACAATTTTAGTAAAACCCAAGTGCAAAAGAAAATATGAATCAGAAGAAGAAAGCACCGAAAGCGACTCATTTGCACCAGAAGTAGCAGACCCAGGAAAACGAAAAAAGCAAATCAATAGAAAATTCAACTACAGAAAAGATTGGGAAAAGCTTCCTGAATTTAGAGGTTGGCTGCAAAATAATTCATCGTCTGTTGCAGGAACAAGCAAACATCAAGCGTATTGCAAAGTATGTAATAAAGTTATAATAAGCAAAAAATCGGAAATAAAAAAACATAGCGAGGGAATAAAACACATCGAACTTCTGAGATCCGTTGACGTAAAAACTCAACCGAGATTTCGAGTTTTACAGAAACTTCCCAAGATCAACAGGTTAAAAAAGCTGAAATTAAATTGTGTGCATTTGCTGCAGCAAACAATATTGCAATAAAAACCTTGGATGACTTGGTCAAACTGCAAGCAAATATATTTCCGGACTCCGAGGTGGCAAACAAATTAACATTGGAGCGAACTAAAGGCTACGGCTATAATTAAAAATGTGTCGGGAAAATACAATTTCGAAAAAATTGCCGAAATACTTAGAAATGACTTTTTCTCTATTATAATAGACGAATCTACTAGCATTGATTCGAAGAAGAGTTTGGTAGCAGGAAGCAAATTCCCGAAATATTTTTACAAAGTTGGTTGATTTTTTTAATAAATGTAATATTCCATACAAAGAAAATTTAATTGCATTTGCTTAACTCTGTTGCCAAGCACATCAAATGTGAAGTACCGGATTTATTTACAATGAGATGTATTTGCCACACATTTCATATTATTGCAAGTAAGGGTGTAGAGCAGTTACCTGATGAGGTCGAAATGTGTTGCCGGGAGATTTATTCTCATTTTAATTGTAGCGCTAAACGTCAACACCTTTTGAAGGAGTATCAGGTTTTTTGCAATATAAAGCCGCAAAAAATTCTGCACCCGACTCAAACCAGGTGGCTATCTCTACATGCTGTAGTACAAAGAATAATTCAGCAGTATCAAGCCCTCGTCCTATATTTCACTGGAAGCTTTTTGGAAGATAGTGTGAATAGAAAGCAAAGTGTAAAAATATTTCGGATTCTGGAAAAGCCATCCACATTAATGTACTTGGAGTTTCTAGACTTTTTTTTACCGTTATTTACAAAATTAAACTTGGAGATGCAATCTAATGATGTCAAAATACACGTAATATATGAACGAATAGAACTGACCTTAAGAACAATATCCGACTGTTTTAAAAAAAAAGATTATTTAGAAAGCATTGTAAATATTTTTGACATTAACGTAGATGATCCAAATAATTTCCTTCCGTTAGACGAAATCTATTTAGGACCCTCTCCTTCGCAAAAACTGAATCAAAATATTTCTGGAATGAGCTTGGAAGAAATATCGGCATTTCAAATTAACTGCAGAAATTTTTTCATACAGTCTTCTAAACAAATTCTCAACAGATTCAATTTTGAGAATGAAGGAGAGGCTTTTAAACTATTTCGTTTTCTCAATCCCACTGTCTTAAAAAATAAAACTATATCTTCCCTAATGCCATTATGCTCTTTATTCCTGCGAATTAAAAAACATGTAATTATTAATGACTTGGAAATGGAATATAGGTCTTTAAGAAATGTTAATCTATCTAAAAAAAATTCGACAGTGTAGAAAACTTTTGGCTACAGATAGTTTCTATGAAGTATGCCGACTCCAAAAATATGTTTCCAAACATTAAAAAACTCGTGTCATATATTTTTTGTCTTCCTCATAGTGGTTCTGGTGCCGAGCGAATTTTTTCGTCAATTAATCTGAACAAGACAAAAACGAGAAATAAGCTCGAAACTGACACCCTTTGTGGAATTTTGCAGACAAAATGTATGGTGCAAAACTGTTCTAAAAGTTGCGTTGATCTTCGGATCGATAAAGAAAGCCTGGTTTTGCACAACAAAAATATGTACAAGTCTAATGACGATTTTAAATAACTTGAAATAATATACTCTATAACTGAAGTACCTGAAATATTTTTTTTATTTATGTATTTTCTTTATGTACCTTTTAAATTTATAATTTTCTTTCAACCTGCCTCTTTATTTATGAATTACCTATCCCTTTTAATCTAGATATTAATCCTACCTGCAATATTTATTTATTATTAACTTATTAACTTATTTTATATTAATTTAAACTGAAAGACTTGAATATTATTTGTTTTTTTTTTTTTTTTTTTTTTATTACTTAAAAAAAAAGATGGCTTAATAAAATTACAAAAAATGTGGTTATTTTAAAAAATGCGTCTTTACTTCAATAAATTGAAATGGGGAAAAAAGTGGGGAAAAAAACGGATATGAAATGGGGAATTTAGGCAAAAAAAATCTGGCATCACTGCCCTACAGACCAACTATTATCATATACATTTGTTGAATTCGAAATATTAATTGTTTTTTTTTTATCCGTTTATGCTACCTACCTGATGCTCCAACTTAAACTATATGCACATTTAACTTTTTTAGGTTAATTCCATAAAAAAATTCTATGTAGATCGCCTTTTATTTATGTGAAAAATGCGTATCTTTTTTTTAGCTTCGTGTTTGTTCATATTTATTTTAATTTTTTCTTTACAGTCAATCGGTTTTTTTTTTGTTTTTTTTTTTTAATTTTATTTTGTGCGAAATTGTAGCAACTATTTGCAATGTTCGGAGAAATTGTAATTTGCTTAAAAAAGTCGGTTTCCCAATGCTGACATTTTGGCCTTAAAAACTGGTTTCCCTATGGAATATTTCATTTATTTTGTTTATTAAAAAAATTCAGAGAGCGACAATAGAAAATAGAAAAACTACCCACTTCCACGACGCTTTTCATATAAATGCGCTTTTTGAAATCCATCCACTCCATTTAACGACTCTCTTTGAACAAATTCCTCCTTAACCCAAAATTACTTAAATTATAGTGAATCAGAAATATTCTTATTTTTAAAGTTTAAGTAAACATGGATTAACTTGCCAAAAGAAACGGATTAATTGATTTATTGCCTAGAATGTCTAGGCAGAATGTGAACAAAAAGTTGAAAGAAATATCTAATTTTTTTTTTATTTCATTATTCTTATCATAATAAATTATAATTGTTGCTTAAACTATTTTTACAAAATTTTTATTAATATGAAAAAGAATAGTTAGTGACATTTTTATTTAGTAATTAAAATAGTGTTAAATGTCACTTCATAAATACAAATTCGGGTCTTATGTGGGGTGAACAACGTTTAATGGGATTCATTAAGTTCAATTATTAAGAGTAGGTTAGGTTAGGTTGAAGTGGCTGTCGGCAAGCCGACACACTTAGACCATTATAAGGTCCCTTGTGATACCACATGAATCTAAAATTCAATTCTGCCTACTCGTTGAACCAATTGGAGCTTCTGATGAAGCGAAGGAGATTACGAATGTCTATGTTTTTAAGATCGTTCAGATCGTTATAGTAGAAAGCTCCCAGATGGAGTTTTCGTCTTTGTGAAAGAGCCGGACAGGTGCAGAGGAGATGGAGTATGGTTTCTTCCTCCTCCTCGTCAAGACAACTTCTGCAAAAGTCGTTAGACAATACGCCAAGCCTTGTTGCATGCCTGCCTATGAGACAGTGCCCTGTGATGACACCTATTGTAGCACTGATGTGCTTCCTATCAAAGGAGATCAGGTATCTAGAACGTTTTTGATCCAGCTTTGGCCAGATCTGTTTTGTCGCTAGACATGTCGAGCCGGTTGTCCACCTAAGATTTGTTCTATTGATAGCATCCAGCTTTATTATAAGTTTACAAGTAGCGATCGGAATACCTAAAGAATCCGTAAATGGAAGCATAGGTAATGTGGTTCCGTGTTTGGCGAGTTCATCAGCCTTACAGTTACCTGGGATGTCCCTGTGCCCCGGCACCCAGCAGAGGTGAATATTGAACTGTTCTGCCATCTCTCTGAGAGACGAGCGACAGTTTTGGGCTGTTATGGAATTTGTAGAGACTGATTCCAGGCACTTGATAGCAGCTTGACTATCCGAGAAGATACAGATATCTTTAGCAGATATCACGTTTTCTTTCAGCCAAGATAAGACTTCTTTTATCGCCATTATTTCCGCCTGAAAAACGCTACAGTGATCCGGAAGACGGAAGGAGAGACTAAGATTTAGTCTATCGGAGAAAACACCACCACCGACACCGTCCACAGTCTTCGAACCATCTGTGAAGAAATGGATCGATTCATCATCCAGGAATGCTCCCTCTTCCCAGAATGATCTAGTGGGAATGGAGACCTGGAAATTCTTATCGAATTGTAGTTCTGGTGTAGTGTAGTCAATGTTTCCTGGGAGGTTCTTAAAGTCGTTCAGGATAGCGGCATGGCCAGTTGTTCTACTGGACCATTGTGAGGTAGCTTTGAGGCGTACGGCTGCAGAAGCGGCCGTTTGCCTGCTGAAGATGTCAATGGGTGCCAGATGAAACAGGATGTCAAGTGCAGCAGAGGGGGTAGTACGAAGAGCCCCGCCAATGCACAAACAAGCCGTTCTTTGGACTTTGCTTAGCTTATCGCGATTGATCGCTTTGTCCAAAGCAGTCCACCAGACAACCACACCGTACATGAGTATCGGTCTTATGACGGAGACGTATAGCCAGTGAGTGATACGAGGCTGTAAACCCCATTTGTTTCCTATGGCTTTTTTGCAAGAGAAAAGTGCCACATTGGCTTTTTTAACTCTTTCTTGGATGTTAGGCTTCCAAGTTAACTTTCTATCAAAAATGAGGCCCAAGTATTTAGCTTCATTTGAGAATGTTAGCCTAGTACCATTTATAGATGGAGGGTCAATGTGTGGAATCTTGTATTTCCTAGAAAAAAGGACAAGTTCCGTTTTGTGAGGGTTTACACCCAACCCACATTTGTTCGCCCATTTTATTAGCTTATTGAGAGCGTGTTGTAGGAGTTCTTTTAGAGTATTTAGGTACCTTCCTGACACAGCAATAGCAACGTCATCTGCATAGGCAATCACATTGTGACCCCCCGCTTCCAGGCATATCAGTAGTTCATTCACCACTAAATTCCAAAGAAGGGGAGATAGGACACCACCTTGCGGGGTTCCTCTGCTGACAGATCTTCTTGTAGACATCTCACCCAGACTTGAGTTGATAATTCGGCTATTGAGCATCAAATTGATCAGCTCGCCAAGTGAGGCATCCACGTTCAGAGCTGCCAGGGCACCGGCGATCGCAGATGAGTCGACGTTGTTGAAAGCGCCTTCTATGTCTAGGAATGCAACCATTGTGTACTCCTTATGGCGGAAGGACTCCTCTATAGAGCGCGTTAGCGTGTGTAGAGCCGTTTCTACTGATTTTCCCTTAGAATAGGCATGTTGCGCCGTTGACAGAAGTTTTTTGTCAATGCTTTTGCGTAGATGGATTTCAATCAGTCGTTCTAAAGTTTTTAGAAGAAATGATGAAAGACTAATAGGTCTGAGATCTTTTGGACTTACATGAGAGCACTTGCCTGCTTTGGGTATGAAAACCACTTTCACTTCTCTCCATAGCAATGGGATATACACCAGCTCCAAACAGCCTCTTAAGATTATCATTAGCACTGGCAAGATGATATCCGAGGTGTTTTGTAGCTCGGCTGGTATTATGCCGTCTGGTCCCGAGGATTTGTATGGTTTGAAGCTATGTAGCGCCCAAAGCACTCTGTCTCTAGTAATCAGACCATGTAGGTTGGTAGATTGCAGGTTTGATCTGTTTGGATCTTTGTGGGCAATACTATCTGAGCTGCCTGGGAAGTGGGTGTCAAGCAGCAGATTAAGCGATTCCTCGCTAGAAGTTGTCCAAGAGCCATCTGTCTTTTTCAGACAACTTGGCATTGTTGGGTTTGTCGAGAGTATCTTTCTTAGCCTTGATGCCTCGGAGGATTCCTCTATCTTGCCACAGAAGAGTCTCCAAGATACTCGCTTGGCTTTTCTAAGTTGTTTCTTATATGTCTTAAGGGCTTCCTTGTAGGAATCCCAGTCGGTCACTTCCCGTGTGTTTTTGGCACGATTGAAAAGTTTTCTGCAGTTTGATTTACTCAGACCTAAATCTGAAGTCCACCAATGCGGCTTTTTCTTTCCCCTTGGCAAAATAAGAGGACATGAGGAGGACATCGCATTGTTTAGAGCCAACGTAAGATTCTTGACCTTAAGATCAAGCTCATTGGCGTTACAGGGGGGAATAAAAAGCTCTGGGGTAATAGATTGTTCCAGAGTATCCCTATATTTTAGCCAATTTGTTTTCCTAGGATTTCTGAAAGGAAGTTGGCAAGGAGGTTCATCGGTTAAATTAAATTGAATATACCGATGATCTGAAAATGAGTGCTCAGCTGATACTTTCCACTTGGTAATCAACTGGCTAACGGTGTCAGAGACAAGAGTGATATCTAAAACTTCCTGTCGGTTTTTTGTTACAAAAGTAGGTTCGTTTCCTACATTACTTATGATAAGGTTTGTTTTCAAAATGTAATCAAAAAGTAACTCACCTCTATCATTTATGTCCGAACTGCCCCATACAGAGTGGTGAGCATTAGCATCACAGCCGATTATGAGGTTGGTTTTAGTCCTCTCTCCTTCCGCGATCACTCTCTCCAGTTTATCCCCAGGGAGAGGGCCCGTGTAGTCATAGGCCAGATATGCCGATGCTATCCAGTAGGTGCTTTTAGCAGTCACTAGTCTAGCTACAGTTAAATCTGGATCGCTGAAATTAGGGAGTAAAAGTAATTTAAGGCTACGCTTCGCTAGTATACATGATCTGGGTCTACCTTTGTCAGTCACATACAGCTTTTCGTATCCAGGAGCCTCGAGTCCACGAACCACGCTGTTGTCAAACCATGGTTCCTGAATCAAGACGATGTCTTCTCCGCCCTTTGAGAGGCGAAGGATGAGGGCGGCCGAAGCCTCTATGGAGTGGTGAAGATTAATCTGCACTAACTGCAGCATTCTTGCTACAATCAGGCGGATGAACCTCCACCACGGTGTTGTTTAGTTCTTCCGCTTCTGAAGATGAACCAAGAAGTTCGTCCTCACTCAGAAGAATCTTGTTGAAGTCGTCCATGTCCATGTCCGAAGGAGCATGATCCAAGGTGTTTGTACTGGAGGCATCGTCATCCAGTGATGGGAATGAAACCGATGCTCCAGGATCTAAGGTCTCAGGTTCTGAACCTGTGGGGTAAGGAGGCAATTTGCCTGAATCTAGCTCATCTTTCTTATAGACTTTTAGGGTGATAGATTCGAAACCAAATCTGATCACGCCTTTAGTCAATGTCAAGGGAGCAAGCGACTCTTTGTTTATCACAATGAGAGCACACCTGTAGAGACCTCTTTGTTCTTCCAACTTTACAACCTTCCAGTTGTAAGTCGGGAGTGACGGATTGCTCAGCCTAATCACATCGAGAATCTCTTCGCTTGAGGAGGGTTCGGCTGGGATCCAGGTACGAGTTCTAGGTCTGCTTGGGATATCCTCCCTCGCAACGACATCGAGTTTCGCACCTGGCCAAACTTCTCCCAGTCTGCTTATAGCAAACTTGTAGAGATCACAGGATCTCTGATCGTCGCAGGCGATAAGCTTCACATGGCCCTGATGCCATCCACCATCGCAAGTAATAGGAGGTGGTCCCGGGTTGTCCCTCATGACGCTCAAGAAGCTGCCTGAAAGCTTCGTCTTGACCACCTGCCACCGTTCAGGGGAGATCGTGCCATCATCGTCACTACGATCGATCACAGCGATCACTATTTTATTTTTGAGAACGTCACTGAACGACTTTTGAGATGTGACGTTGGGTGACCTTTTGGGAGCGACGGTGCTATGCACCTTAGGTCTTTTGGGAGCCGGAGCGGTCCCTTCCAACGATCTCTGGCGCTTAGACGTAGAGTCCTTGCTGGTCGTCAGTGGTACGTTCTGCAGAAATTTTTCCGCCCATTCAACTTTGCTGTTTTGCTCAGCTGTCCTATCAGCCTTCAAAGTTTCTCCGAAGACCTTTAGGATATGCTGAGCGTAACGGCGTTTGTTGTGCGTTTTTTTCGAGGGAGTGCGATGCCGCCCTGTCTCACTGGAAGACGCTTGAGCGGTCATGCCTCCTGATACGCTGGTAGCAGTGGTAGGGCCATGTAATTTCACAATCCCACCACTGCTAGGACGTGTAGGTTTTTTTGAATTTTGCCCACTACAGCTGCTAGCAGTAGAAGAATCATGAATGGTCACGATTTTTCCACCGCTCACAGCCGTAGGAGCTGTACCAATAGTCAGCGAAGTCGCCGCACTACTGCCCGGTTTAGAAGGAGAACCGGTCTCATTTTTTTGTTTTTTTAGAAATTTGTTTTTGTTCATAGTGATACCCACGAGTAGCGGAGAAATGAGATCCGTCTGTGCAGAGATCCGCATTACACAGACGAGGCTAGCTAATCCGGAGGGCGCCAGGTATCCGGATACTCCGTCTTCGACTTGAGCTATTTTTGAAACTGGGCCCCCAGCCAGGTTGATATTCGGCACGGGTCGTATGACACCTTTATCCAGCCCAGGCGGAAATAGGATGGGATAAGAGATAGGACTAGTAGGAGAAGGAAGGAGTGGGACAAGAAAGGAGGGAATGGGAGAGGAGAGCACCTTTTGGTTTCATGGTTCATCTGGAGAGATTCTCGAGAATCTTTACCATTACTCAGCCCCCACAACTCGTCAAGTTCGGTGCTAGAGTGGGAGAGACTAAAAGAAAAGAAAAGATGGAAGATACACAAATATTTCGAAGTACAATATTAGGTAAGCAATATTCATAAGACTAGCTATATACTAACCAATATATGGCAGCAAAACTTCAATTTGATTATGGTCAAAATTCAAGAGCCACATTTTGACTTTTTTTAAGAATGTACAAAGAATTCTAATATTGCGAAAAACTGCTGGAAACATATTAAAAAGTTTGCACGACACAACGGAGTAGAAGTTTCTAAAGTGGGTGGTACGAAAAATGGGAACCGTCACATAATTGTCTACATTGCTTCGCAGAGAACGGACATCGTATATAGGACTTTGCATATAGCCACCCCTTAAAAAAAATATTTTAGAAACTTTAAAATAGTACAGATGTCTGACTGGCAGAATTTTCAAGGATCTAAAGAGTACCATAGAGTGGGTAAAGCGGTTAACATGACAAATCTTCCTAATAATACGCTTTTGCAAAACGATCAGAGGATGCAATTTTGTTAGGTAAGTGCCTCCCCAACAGCTTATACCGTATTGGAGTTTTGAATGGAATATACCAAAATAGGCTGTTGTTAAGGTTCTTTTATCGCAAAACTTACTAAGATGGTAAAAACTACGTATAGAAGAACGTAGATATTGTGGATTATTATTTTATGATCGAATAATAAAACAGGTAGAAATCTTAATTTTCCTCTGTTACACCACATTGGGAAGCCTAAATTTCATAGGCAAAACAATCCTTGTGCATTGATGAAGCCTTTTACGAAAACGGCTGTTCAAAGCATTTCGTGCTGATTTGTTTGGTCAGCATAATCGACCAAATGTGTCCACAATCGGGAAAATTGTACTTCTTCGAAAGTGAGGTCGGCCAAGCAATTACCGTGAATGGTGTTCGCTATAGCGATATGATAACGAACTCCTTGTGGCCAGAAATTGAGGATATGGACCTGGAAGATATGTGCTTCCAACAGGATGATGCCAAAAAGCCAACGAAACAATGAATCCTTTGCGCGAGAAATTCTATGCCCGTGTTATCTCACGTCGTCGTGGCGATGTTAATTGGCCGCCACGTTTGACCTATTTCTTTGGGGATATTTAAAAGAAAAAGTTTACGTCAATAAGCCAAGAACAATTCAAGAGCTTAAGGATGAGATAATTCGGCACATTAACGACATTGAACCTCAATTATGTCTCAGAGCTATTGAAAATATGGACCATCGGATAGAGGTATGCCACCGAAGCCGTGGCGAACATTTGGCCGATATTTGGTTTCACACATAATTGTCATAGATCCTTCTATCATTTTGACCTGAGTGTGGCGCGGATCACTCCCCGCCAGCCCACAGACCCAACCTAACCTTCTATCATAATAAAAAATATTAAGATAATTCTCGTATGGTTTTTCTTTTATTTACAATAATTAACATCGTGCGTTTTCGTTTGCTCACCCTTTATAAGTGACACCGATGAAGCGAAAAGAAAGCATGAAGAATTTTTTAACGGAACATTTACAATCAAATGTGATGAAGTTGAAGACAGTGACAAGACAATGGCAAGTATATCCGTTTACTTTTTTCCTACACTGTTTCATATAAAATATATCACTGCCAACGAAATTAAAAAAAAAGGTTTAATATTTGCTAATAACATTAAAAATTGGTTCGTTAATTTTATGCATCCACTGTTTTAAAAAAATATATTTTGGATCACCCTGTCGAATAGCCGCAGAACTTTTTTACAAGATTCTTAAAATTTAACCGTTTTTTTTTTTTTAGTTTTTCTTTACCTTCTTCTTCTCTGTTAATTCATTTTTCGAAGAAAATCTTACTTCAGCCTAAGATTAAGAAACACACTGTGAAGCAAATTTTCTAACAAATCACTATTTTTGTAGGCTTGAAAATTTCATTTAAGAAGAAAAAATTGTAGCGAATCTTTGTGCGTTATAAAGCTATGATTTCTGCAACCAAAAAAGTCATTTTGGATCACAGAGCGACGTCCAAATCACAACCCAATTTGACACTGACAGTTCGTCGATCATAGACAAAAATAGGTTTTTATTTGATGTACTTATCTCTTTTTCTATCATTATATATATACTGTTTCTTGTAGAGCTATTACAATTCTTGTACACAAATACTTTTATAGCAGTTCTAGTACATTTTTACAATATCTGACATCTACTCGTAGTGACCGATCACTTCTACGCATTGCTCTTCGTATACGACTTTCCAAACATTTTCTAAATACAACCTTCGAGAAATGTAAAATCTATTATTAAAATTATTACTATTGATTTAACCTCAATAGTACTATTTGCTGAAAACGAACCAGCTGTCAAACTAGTTCGATTAGTTTTTCGAGTGGCTTAGGTCGTGGTCGTCTACACTAATGGTAAAAGTGACAACGTAAGTCAACACATATGGCAAAACCGAACAGCTGACAGCTGTCAAATTGATTGTCAGTGGAAAAAGTGTTGCCACTTAAAAAAAAAAACACTAAAAAAAAGTACCTTCTACGGGAAAAGAATGCCGAAGCAGCAGACATATCTATGTCAAAGTAAAAGAAGCTCTGTTTTGGGCATTCAAAGAAAACAAGCTCTATTACTACATATTCATTTGGATAATAAAAACGACCTACCGAAGATAAAACATGCAGTGAGACTAGTTACCGACACCAGATAGCAAGGGGCAACGCACTTTTTACCGTGTATCTGTCACGTCTACTACTCAATGATATAAAAACGAGAATATCACACTAATCAAAATCGCCGCCAGCTATAAACACATCTCAGCCGCACACGACCGCTCCATCATCCACCTGCCCAAGTCCCAGCTAATTAATATCTGTATCTAGCTACGAGATGCTCCGTTCGAGCTTTTCATTGTTGTGCGATAACTGGCCAAAACAGGAATTCCGATATGTCGCCGCACAGTTGCGGCCGGCTTAATGTACAACTATTTATAGTCTTGACATTGAAATAGCTTACCATACATTCAAACACGGCGGAGCGCGGCAGTGGATTCGATCAGCTTTGCCGCTTGTTGTGTTTGGAGAGTCCCGCAACGTTCCCCAATTATTTACTCGAATTCAGTCAGTCAGTCTGGTTGGTTAGTAGGTTCGGTTCAGTGTCTAACAAAAGTGGCACAGAAGCAGGTCACCATGCAGGTCAGCACTCTAGTGACCCTCGTGCTCTCAGCCAATCTTGGATTACTAGTGGCTCAGAAGAGGAATCCGTTCGAAAGTATAATCAAAATTGGATTGCACAATTATTTGGAGCAAAAGGCGCCTGTGCACTGTGAGTATACTGAAAGCAGTCCAAGAGTTGAGGGATGAGTGAGTTTTTTTTCTTGCAGTGCCACCCAAAAATGCAATCTACGACTTTATCATAGTTGGTGCCGGACCAGCGGGCTGTGTTCTAGCCAACCGACTTTCCGAGAATCCAAATTGGAGTGTGTACCTCTTGGAGGCGGGCGGCACCGAACATATTGCCCACGAAATGCCAGCGATGGCGGCCTACCTGCAGGGAACTCAATCAAATTGGAATTACAAGTCGACGCCACAGAAGCGCTCATGCTTCGGGATGTACAGCAATGAGTGTGCCCTGCCAAAGGGGAAGGCTTTGGGCGGCACAAGTTCCATCAACTATATGATCTACAATCGCGGGAACCGTCGCGATTTCGACCGTTGGGCTGAAGCGGGTAATTACGGCTGGTCATATGATGAGGTCCTGCCGTACTTTCTCCGCTCGGAGAGGGCCAATCTGAAGGGATTGGCGAATTCGCCCTATCACAACAGCTCCGGGTGGTTGAGTGTTGAGGATGTCAAGTTTCGCTCGGATATGGTGCATGCCTTCGTGAAGGGAGCGCAACAGGCCGGACACAAGCAGACCGACTACAACGGTGAGTCGCAGCTAGGCGTGTCCTACGTCCAGGCGACGACTCTAAACGGACGCAGGCACAGCGCGGCAAAGGCTTACATCGAACCGATTCGGCTGAGACGAAAGAATCTCCACATCCTCACCTTCGCCAGTGTGCTGAAGGTCCTCGTAGACCCTGCCACCAAAACAGCCTACGGAGTCGACTTCCTTCACAAGCAAAAGGTCTACCGCATTCGAGCCAGGAGGGAGGTGATTCTTTCTGCCGGTGCTTTCAACTCCCCTCAGTTGCTGATGCTCTCCGGAATCGGTCCGACTGACAATCTCAAGGCCGTTGGTATACCGCAAATTCAAGACCTACCCGTCGGCAAGCTCCTCTACGACCACATGTGTCACTTTGGCCCCACCTTTACCACAAACGCTACGGGGGCTACACTCTTCGTCAATCGCATCACACCAACAGAAGTGACACAGTTCCTCGTTGGTAATCCGGCGACAAAAATCTCCAGTATCGGCGGTGTGGAGTCGCTGACCTTCATCAAAACACCAAACTCTCGAGAGCCAGCCGATTTCCCGGACGTCGAGCTGATCACGGTTTCCGGCAGCCTTGCGTCAGATATGGGATCGGGACTGAAGAAAGGCGCCAACTTCCGTGACGATATCTACGACACCGTGTACAAGTCACTCGAGAACCAGGAGCACTATTCCGTTCTTGTCATGCACTTCCATCCAAAGTCAACAGGTCGGGTGTGGCTGGAAGACCGCAATCCTCTCAATTGGCCAAAGATCGATCCCAAGTACTTCATCCAAGCGGAGGACATTGAATTCCTTCTCGGTGGCATCAAGGAGGCCATACGAATTTCGAAAACTCCTGCCATGCAGAGAATCGGCGCACGGCTGCATCCAACCAAGGTACCTGGCTGTCAGTATCTGGAATTCGGCACCGATGACTACTGGCGGTGCTCGATTAGGGTGATGTCTTATACCCTCCATCACCAGGTGGCGACGTGCAAAATGGGCCCGGCCACAGACCCCACCACTGTGGTGAGTCCACAGCTGAAGGTGCACGGCATCAGAAAACTGAGAGTGGTGGACACGAGTGTGATACCGCAGCCGCCAACGGCGCACACGAACGCTGCTTCGTTTATGATCGGCGAAAAGGCCGCCGACATGATTAGGGATGAATGGACGTAGCTTGGTGTTGTAGACGTAGGATGTTCAATAAAGAGGCTTGTTTTTGTAAAAGGTAAAATGCGTTTGGTTGTTATTGAGCAGAAGTTGACGACTTGCCGACGACACTTATGCACTCGATAGGTGTCAGTGAAATGGGCACAGTGGTTGAGATTCAGTCCTTGCTGCGTAACCGAGTCATCATTTTTGGGAACAACGCGGTTACTTTAACCCCAGTACAGTGAGTACCATTTGATGAATAGTTCCAGAATCGTTGGAGTTCGTTTGAGTTGTGTCTTTGTTCCTTGACAAGAACCAACTTAAGAAGCGATTTCGTTCAAATTTCAGAGACAGACACCCGCCGTGTCTGGGCAAGACAAAGAAAATTGTTGAACCCGTTTCCGGACCTAGCAAACCTTTGATAATACAAGCTTTGAATAGAAGCAAGGCCACGTTGGAATCTCATAGCCGCATCTAGGTATTCAAACAGTAAGCTTAGTATTGACAAGGACAATCATATGACAAAACAGAAGGTAACCATATGAGCTCATTAAAAATTGTTAGTCACGCTATTTGGCTTGTTGGGATTTCTTAGTGAGCTCTAACAATCTTAACAGATCTTAAGTGGATTTATGTCATGCATTTGACCCACCCAATCGAGTTCGGATCAAGCTGAGATCAATGGGCCCAGTGAATGTCTTTGTGAAGAGCAATTATTGATAGAGGCCTAATTTTTTTTGTAGGTAACTTACTGAACTTGGAATAGAAAAAAAAAATAATTTCAGCCAGTAGGTCTGCTTTCAGTTCCAGAGTATTACAGTTTTTAGCAAGAGGTGCTCAAAGAGTTAAGTACACGCAGCTGGCTCGTACTTCGGGCATGTGGAACATGTGCTTGTGCACTGAATATCTTAAAACGTTTCAATTTGTTTAACTGCGAGGGGAAACTTGTAGAGCGGATAATAGGTATAGCTGAAAGGCAAAGCGCACTTCTATTCGGGCAAATGTTTTGTGTCAGATATGGAAATTCAAAACGTTTTTCGATATAACGGGTTATTCCGGGCAACGAATTCGCTAGACCGTGCTGCAAATCGTCCTTCTACTAGCCAGCACCTTGTTGCAGCGTAAGTTAAGGTACTGATCTAGAGGTGGTTAACAAGTGCGATTAACACCTTCATCCGCCTTATAGTGGGGAAATATCCTGGGTTAGACCATGCAAAATGTTGGGCGACCCAGGATTCATAACTTATAGCTGAATTCCCACTATGTTTAAAAAGCTCTCTCAAAACTATAAAAATTTACACGTGTCATAGCGGCAGGATGTGTAGTTCACAAAATAAAAAGAGAAAGCGAATTTGAGAAACTAATTTTCCCACAAATTATTTTTAATAAATGTTTTTGCCTAGTCCCAGGTAAAACAGGCCAACCAAATAATATTTAACTTATCCAACATCACCGCAGTGTTGTAATATCGTGGGAAATTTACCTTTTTGTAGGAATTTCGATGTTAAGAAACCGTCTCGTGGGAAAAAGGGAAAAAATAGGATTTCGGAAAGATTTTGTGGGAAATTTGGTAAACTTACAACAAAAAAAACGTTATCAAACCTTAACCTAATATCATATTTGTACTACCTTATTCTGTGTTCACAAAACAAGTGTAAAATTACATTTCGAACTTCTCCGTCTAACTTCATTGCTTATGTTTTCAACTGAGTGGATGTTTCTGTTTTTCGCTTCGCTGTTAACTAGGTAAACATTTAATTTTGACGACGGTGTGTATTAGTGAAATTGAATTTTTATCATTTGTCATTTGTTTTATAAACTAACAGGCTTATTTATAAGCCCAACGTAGAGTCTGCTTATTTTTACGCACCCTATAAGATGCCCTTACACAGGAAAATGTGATTTATAAAGATTTTTCGAAATTTAGGGCTGCATATAAGTAACACGAAAATGTGTGTTTAGAGCCAGCATAGAGCTCACGTTAATGTGTTATGTAATTTATTTCGCATGTTGTGCACATTTTTTTTATGTTGCACTAGCAACCAGTGCATTCTGGGCTTGTCGTTGCATGTATGGTAAAACATGGGGAATCTCTCCAAAGATCACTTATTGGATCTATACAATGATGGTTAGACCCATCATTACTTACGCTTCCATTGTTTGGTGGAACAAAGTCACACAAAAAACAGCCATCGCAAAGCTTAATAAGATACAGCGTCTAGCATGTCTAGGCATTTCCGGAGCTATACGAACCTGTCCTACAGCTGCTATAGAAGCTCTAATAAGGTTAACACCCCTCCACATTTACATCAAAAAAGTGGCAATACGCAACTCAGCGAATCTGTTACAAACAAAGGAGATGGACATCGGTGAACACCCGGACCTGATGACCCTCCTTTCAGAAATTACAGAACTTGACGTGATCTGCGCGATCACAGACCGCCTCCCAAAAACACTATGTTTCAACAGAAGATTCTCCACGGAGATCACAAATAGAGAGGCGTGGGTTAGCAATAGCCCACCAAACTGTCAAAAAGGCATAAAGTATTATACGGATGGTTCCAAAATGGACTCAAGGGTCGGAGCCGGCATTTTCGGACCAAACCAAAATATCTCAATACCAATGGGAAAAAGCCCAAGCGTATTTCAAGCAGAGCTACATGCCATTAAGGAATGCGCAAGCCTAATCTACAACTCAGGTATCAAAGGCGCAAACATCCATATATTCACGGATAGTCAAGCAGCTTAGCTCACCGATCATTGACTCCAAATCAGTATTACACTGCTTCAATAGCCTCCAAACACTATGCACCAGAAACAAAACCAAAATATGGTGGGTTCCTGGCCATGAGGGAATTGAAGGAAACGAAAAAGCCGACGAATTGGCCAGAAAAGGTTCGGAAACACCTTTCACAGGACCTGAACCCTACTGTGCAATCTCTAAATCAGCGGCAAATCTTGCTATAAAAAGCTGGGAACACAATAACTGTATTTCACATTGGGAGAGCATCCCAGGCCTAAGGCAAGCCAAAAAAGTTATTAAACCTTTCAAAAATAATGCCAAAAAGATTCTAAATCTACGTAGGCACGATATCAAAAACCTAGTTGGCTACCTAACAGGGCACCATGGCTTACGATATCACCTAAACAAAATACATATAGCCGACTCTCGGAGTGCCGCCTATGTCTTGAAGAAGACGAAACCACTGAGCATATCTTATGCATATGCCAAGCCCTTTGTGGTATTAAATAGAAGGAACTTCTTCTTCAGGGAAAATATAAGCCCAGAAGAAGTAAAGACATCATCTGCTTAAAACATCATCAGCTACATTAGGAAGGTAGAAACTCTAATAGCCTAAACTAACTCTTCTGACCCTATGGCACAATAGATCTACTTAGGTCGAAATGCCTTTTTATCGCAATGGCGAGTCAGAAATAAAAATAAAAAAAAAAAAAAAATAAATAAAAATTTCGTTTGCAAATGCAAATGAAAATTAATATTAAAATCCTTAATTTATAATATTTGTGTGTTTTTTTTTATTTTTTTGTTAAAAGTCCAAAAGGGAAAAATGGGAAAAAAATTAGCTGTCCGAGGGAAAAACCATCTCAATGACATACCAACACTGCACCACCGCAACACGGAATGGAATAATAATAGTGTGCACGACTGGGTCGAACGAAACTTTCTCGTTGATTGGTTGTTTTCTTACTTTACTAGGTAGGTATAGGTAGGCTAGGTAAACGGGTAGGTAGAGCAGGGAGAACCCTGGTAAGCAATCCTTGATAAAAGTAAAGGTTCATAAAGTTCAGAAAAAGGAACAGTATTAAATAAAATTCACGTTTTTTGAAGTTTTTACTTCTTTAGGCGCGTTGGGCACTTTTAGATGGGAAGAAATTAATGAATTCGGGTTACTTTTAAAACCGCGTCATCGACACCGAGATATCGACACCGAGATATCGATACCGAGAAACCGACACTCGATAGGTGGCGCTGTTGTCAATTTTGTTGAGAAACTCAACCGATCTCAATGAAACTTTGTTTGTGAGCATGGTTGTATGCAGCTAGAAAGATAGGATAGTTTTGGACCCGATAGGTGGCGCTGTTGTCGATTTTTTTGAGAAACTCAACCGATCTCAATGAAACTTTGTGTGTGTGCATGGTGCAGCTAGAAAGATTGGACATTTCATTTACAAATTAAATAGAAATTGTAATTTTTGTAGATGAAAATTCATAAATTTCATTGGTATTCATTTCAAAGAATACCAATTAATTATTAAATTCAATATTTCATGTATGCCTACATATTTGGAAATGTACGTTTTAAGCAATAGATTGCAATATTTTTATGTAAAATAATATGCATTATTTTTCATGCACAATAGCACTTTAAATGAAAGTGAAAATTGTAATATAATATTTTATTATTCGTTTATAATAATCAATAAAGAAACACTTCATTTAATGTAATTCTTGATGATTCGAAAAATGCACACGTAATTGTTCAAGTAATTACTTCTGTCGGCACTCCCGGAGTGCCTGTCTTTTTTTTTCATCTGATATGGCAGAATATTTTTTTTTTTCAAATAACGATGTGAGTTTTTAAGAGTTAAAGCTCTCAGTAACAGGCAATTGTCGCATCTTCTGGTTAGAGAGTTATAAGCGCCTACTGTACAATTTTATGCCCTTTAATTTTTATACGATTTTTGAGTACAAGGCAAAGTGTAGTCGGTGTTTCTGTTTTCCGATCTGCTAGGGCATGTTTTAATTTTGGACTGGAATATTTTAGTAACGCTGGTTTAATGTGTCTATTATCGGAAGTAGGGTTCGTATTAGACCGATATCTTTACATAGATATACATGTCAGATTTAAGAGGTTTGTCTTTGAATTTGCATTAGAAGTTATAAACCGAATACCGATGGAAACGTAGTGGGAGTTTCTCGTTGTGTAAGGCACCAAGTGTTTGGAACTATTTTAAGGTGCATATTCAATATGGTTGAAAAGAAGAAGTGCGTAATATTTGCTAAAAATAAGTTTTGCGTCTCTGTTATTGCATTTTTAATGGAAGTGTAGTTTTGAGTTTTAAAAGGATGTATGAACACAGATCGACTTTTGGGTAGTAACTTTTTGAGAAATAATTACAAAAACTTGTTTATTCGATTTTTTTGAGAAAAAATAAGTATGGGATCTTAATTAGAGTTATTTTGCTATCCCAAATATGTATTTTGAATTTATCAAAATCGTAAGTGCGGTTTTTGTAAAATTTGTCAGACAAAACAGTACAAAATCTTTACAATTGCTTAACTATTTAGCAGAAAACCGATTATAAGTCATTGTTCGGGATGTAAGCATTACTTTGTTTTTAAAGGTTTATCGAAATAGAAGATGGGGTTTTCGAGATATGAGCAGTTTTTTTTTTAAATTTGCGTTTTCGTTGCTTCGAATTGAAAATTAAGGGAACAATAATTTTGAAAACATCAATTTGACTCTAAGTTTGCACTTTGGTCAAAATCGTTATTACCGTTAACTAAACTAAACAAAATTAAAAAAAAAAATTAATATTTTCAAAAATACGTTGTACGATAATATAGAGAAAAAATGAGTTTGCTATTAAGTTAAAAATGACCACATTACCTTAAAAATGATTTTTTTGTTAGAATCGTATGAACCGTTTCGAGATACATATGTCGAAATTTCAAAAGTAGCGTTATTCGAAATTGTAGCCAAAAACTGGGTATGCAGTCATGGTAACTCCAAATCAAATGTCAAAAAATGTCATTTGCATCATAATTATTCACGATGATCTGTTTGCTTTTGTTTGTGCAGTTTACGCGTTCACAATGCGTGTTAGAAAAGTATGTCATCATAGTCGATCACACTCTTGCGGATCCTGGAAATTCTTTTTCTTCTGCAACTATTTAAAGATTTCAAATGGAATAACAAAAAGATCTGCGTGATGTATTAACGAAATATTTCTTTATTTTAAATGGGCCATTCATGTGAAATATATCATCGTTTAAATATTCGCAGCGGCTTCTCGCCAGGATAGCACGGGGCCGAGTTAAAACAAGTTTCGCCGAAGAATTTGGCTCCGAAACGGTGAAGAGTTGACTTTGAAGGTCCACCGCGCCTGCCGTAAAATGGGCGCAACATTTCCACTGACGAATTTGATACTAAATTAAGTGACTGAATAATAAACACCAGATAAGAGAGTCTCTGCCAAAACCACAGGCTTCCAACATCGGGACAGTCGCTATTGAAAAACGCTTAGATAAAAATAAATTATTTAATTTTCGTTCCGTACCCTCCGGTACTCCCAAAAAAGTTCTATTATAGTCCCGAAAGAAATTTTGAAACGGCAGCCCTGCTCTATACTGAAAACTGAAATCTAATGCGATTCTCACCTTCGAAAGAAACAGCGGTGTCGGTGATTCCAGATCGGGGGATTTATTTTTTAGGGATTTTCTCGCTTATAATAAGCTAAAAGGGATTTTTCAAACCTCATAATACAAAAAAATATTTGTTCCTAATTTACAAGTTTCATTAAGAATAAACAAATTAGTCAACCTACGATCAAATGAAATATATGCATGTTTAGAATAAAGTCATTCCAAATATCTGAATGTGTTCATTTTCTATTTTTTTATTTCCCTAAACTGTTTCATAAAATGACACAAATCTGTGGTGAAGATTTCAACTCACCGCGCACATACTAATTAGATGAAATTTCAAACAAAAAAAAAATTTGACACTATTGTCGTCGTGAATTTATGTGTGCGGTTTGTTTTAATTCAGGTAATTTGTTTTGATACTTTTAAAAATGATAAGAAAATTAATTTATAAAATATTTGTTCCAGATTAACAATGGATGGATGAAGGATCCCGGCGATTACAAAGCATTTGGCAAAGCTTGTGGGGCGGCATTTCACTGAGGCAAAATCTAGATCGTGCGACACAGTTTGCACTCCAAGCATTTGCCCAAACGAGATAAGGTTTTTTGCATACCAGTCATTTTCAAATACAGTCGAACTTCGATAACTCGAACCACCACTTGCCACAAAAAAAATTCGAGTTATCAAGACTTCGAGTTATCAAGTAAAATACAAAATTGATTCTCTAAACAACTAACAATATCTACACACTCCACTGTTTATACGAATCTTCAACTCTGTGTTTTGTTTTGTCTTCCTCTTATTTTTTTCAATAATTCAAAAAAATATAGCAACCTGGAAGAAATTTGAAAATGTTTACTCACACATACGAAAATTACGATTTTCTACACGGTATGTATAAGGAACATTCAAACTCAGTGCCCCCGAAAGCGATGCATTATAAAACGAACTTGTTAAAACACGCAGAATTAGGGAATTCCCCTTCAGAATTTGGGATTTCCCCCTTTAGAATTCGACTTATCGAAGGTGACGCCAAATAATCTCTTCGAGTTATCAAGACATTCGAGTTATAGAAGTTCGAGTTATCAAATACAAATTACATGCAAATTTTAGTGTTGGCGCTATTGCCAACCAATTTTATTCGAGTTATTAAATATTCGAGTTATCGAAGTTCGACTTATCGAAGTTCGACTGTAGTTCATAAGTTATTTATTTTATGTTGAAAATAATTTTTATTTTAATGCAGAATGCAATTTTATATTAATGACAATAACCCCACTAAATGGGCTAGGCAACCACAAGTTTTATCGGTTATTTTCCATTTTCCGTCACCGGGTAAGATGGAACATTTTTATGGTATACTCAGGGTTGCCAGTTTGGGGGTTTTCCTCAGATGTGGAATTTTTTTTTGGAGAAAATCTTGGTAGAGAAATGGTGGGGATTTTTTTAATTCTATTTTATTTGCATCTCGTTATAATATCCCTTTTGGTAACCTTAAAATGTGTGTGTTATTTTAAAATGCTGTTAAAGCCCGTATTGAACGATATTTTTCTCTAATTTTTTCCTCATTTTATCGCATTAAATAATGTTGAAATGTCAGCTTCGTGTAAGAGACAAAATGTGTATACTATGAAAGGGGTAACAATTGTTTGCAAAGCAACCACAAATTTTCAAACGAGTTTTATTTTAACATTTTATGTTTTTACATATCTCAGAACATAATAGGAATAATACTAATAGGAATTATATTGTTTACCCCAAAAAAAATACATTCCCCCTTTTGTTAGAAAAAATCGACAAAATTGCCGACTTTCCCCCCAATCTGGGAACACTGCGGGAGGCAAATGCTATTTAATGTTGAAATCTCAAAATACAAAGCTGCCAGCAGCTCAAAAATGTAAATTGAATACATTTTTAATGCATTTTGACATCTCTACATTAATTAGGCTGGTGTGTACGCGCTCACTCCTATCGGGAATTTTCGTAGTAATTTTTCGTACTGCTCTGGTTTCATTGTAAGCCCTTCAAAAATATCTAATACCACTTTCATTAGGAAAAAATTATAGTTCTTTTTTAATATAGTTCCTCAAATCTTTTTCCGGTTTTAAGTGCAAACTTTTGCAACCATTTGTAAATTTTATAAACAACATTTTCATCAAAAGCTGGACACTTTCGCTTTGGAAAACCAAACTTCCATGTTCAAATACCAATTTTTTATATAAAACATGTGACAAAAGTTGCTGTTTTTTTTTTTTTTTTAAATATTGTCAAATTTGGGTTTATTTTTTAGATTTATTGGGGCATATAATTTGACCGTCTGGCAACACTGGGCATACTTTTCTGTACACCATAAGGATGTGGGGTTACTTAAAAAAAATGCGATGTTATTCTGAATGATGTGGTTAGTGAGTTATGGAGTATTTTTTTAATATTACGAAAATATCCCCCCAAAGGAGGAGTGTCATACCCAAAAATCCCATACATCCAAACACCCAAAGTTTCATGAGTCTTCAGTTATACTCTCGAATGCTTATCAGACGTTCGCGCAAATTTTACCTCAAAATGTGATGAAAGTTCATCCGAAGATCGACCCTGAGACCTTCAGTTGGTCAGCACACTAAGCACCGAACCATGGCACTAAAGAAGTATTAAATAAATAATAAAAAAATAATAATAACAAAGGCATGAACAATTAATGTAGAGGCTCTACTGCAGTCTGTAAATATAGAAATACGATTCCAATGTAAGGGCTCCACTTTAGTAAAATAGTTTTGGCGGCGCTAAATTCCCACACGACCGATAGATATCGTATTCGCACTGAAACTGATAAATATTTCCAAGCAATTGGTCAGCCTTTATTCTGGTCAAGTGGACCGACAAGTGTCCAACATACCAACGCACTTCCTTGACCTCCGTTTCAAGCTAAACTAAGCAAGAGTCCGATGTTTGCTCAACTTACGCTGCCCGCGAACGAGCAATAGGTGACGGACCTGGCTTTTATTTTGTGTGTCCGTCTGTTTTTTTTTTTTTTTTTTTTTTTTTTATAATTAACACGCACTAAAGAGGTTATGACTACTCTTATGGTGTAGTTTGAAGTACACAGCGCGGGCGTTAGGGAAATTGGGATAGAGAAGATAGGAGATTCCGATGCACATTGGTTTTAAATGTCTGCAAATTGAACCGAGGGGGAAAGACATAGCCGGGCAAGGCGTTCCACATTCGCGTGGTACGGCTTATGAAGGAATCTCTATATTTCATAGTACGACCGAAGATAGGCTGAAGGGTAAACTGATGGGCATTCCTGGCTTGGCGAGTATTGCGGTTGAATTGTTGAATGGGTGGAATGCAGCTGGCGATTTCACTTGAGCACTGTTTGTAGAAATAGCGATAAAACAATGAAAGACATGTTACATTTCTGCGATGTTCGAGCGAATTTATAGAATTCGCTATATTTGTGTCTCCAATGAGTTTTAAAGCACGATTCTGTATCCTATCCAGCAGGTGCAGTGAGGTTTTGGGCGCACCAGACCAGATATGAGAGTTATACTCAAGTTTGGGGCGAATGAACGCCTTCCGCGGTACTAATAATCATTTTTAGTGTCCAGGCTAATTTTTTCGAACTCACAATGGCGAAATTTTCCATACAAAATTGCATATTGTGACCTAGGAAATATTTAGTGTGAAGGTTAAAAATGATTATTGGTAAGGCCCCTTGTATATGGCAGCCAGATCAGAAGGGGTAAAATATTTCTTGCACCGTTTGAGGAAACCTAGACATTTCGCAGCGTTCTTGGCGACTTCGTGTATGTGGTCATTCCAACGAAGTTTGTCATGGACACACATACCGAGAATGGAAAGTCTTTCGGTTTCGGCGATGCAAGTGCCATTCATGGATAATGGCTGAGGATTCTGGTTTCGCTTTAATGACAGCAGACAGCATTGTGTTTTGGAAGCATTAAATTCCACTCTATTGGCTAAACCCCATTTTATAATGCTGTCGAGATCGGAATTTAATGAGCTTAACATACGTTGCCGTTCCAGTTCTACGGCCGAAGAGCAGGGACGTGAGTCTTGGAATGAATATGAGAAGCTGAGGGTGCTGTCATCGGCGAAGGAGTGGATTGGATTAGAAGTTACAGACAGGAGATCATTTATGAAAATGAGAAAGAGAGTCGGAGACAAAACGGAGCCTTGGGGAACACCAGCATTTATATGGTGAATTTCAGACTTGAAGCCATCCAATACAACTTGAATTGAACGGCCAGAGAGGTAGTTTCTAATCCATTGAAGAAGAGACGCATCGATCCCATATGCACGCATTTTCGACAAAAGAGCTTGGTGCCAAACTCTGTCAAATGCCTTTGAAATATCAAGCGCAACAATCTTCGTTTCACCAGAGTGATGTAGAGATTGGTTCCACTTTTCGGTGAGATAAGCCATCAAATCACCAGTGGATCTGTTGCCACGAAAACCGTACTGCCGGTCATTAATGAGTTTTCGTGATTCAAGATATTTCATGAGCTGACGATTTATCAGCGTTTCCATGACCTTAGAAAGAATGGATGTAAGTGCTATGGGTCGGTAGTTGGTGGGAGAAGAAGATTCGCCTTTTTTGGGGACGGGCTGGACAAATGCTGTTTTCCACCTTCTCCGGAAGAGTCCAGAAGAATAGGACAGATGGAAAAGCTTACGCAGTGGTTTTGCCAGCGTGGAAGAACACCTCTTCAGAACAATTGGGGAAATACAATCTGGACCAGCGGATTTATTTATGTTGAGATCATTAAGTACTCTTGCCACTGTACGAGTGCGAAAATGGATTTGTCCCATGGTGTATTCGACGCTCTCAAGTACAGGTAGAGGCAAAGCGCAATCTGGGAGCATTGAGCTGGCTGCAAAATGTGCAGCAAGCAGATTCGCTTTGTCTAAAGAGTTGACAGCTGGAATGTCATTGTAAATGAGCGTTGGGATCGAAGATGTGGCCGAATTCTTTATATTTTTTACAAAAGACCAAACGTTTTTACTACCCTTGGGACATTGTAGTATTTTTTGCCTCAACTTTTGGTCATACGAGAATTTAACACGCTTGATAGTGGTATTGCAGTCATTTCTGGCTCGCTTGAACTTTTTTCGGTTTTCCTCAGATGGGTTGGCCTTATATGACCGAAAACTTAACTCCTTTTGACTGATAGCCTCTTTACAGCTCGAGTCGTACCACGCATTTTCTTTCGGTATGATACTCTTTATCCTGTTAGGAATAAAGGATTTCATACCTAAGGTGATAATACTGGACACCATATCAGCGGCGGCATCCACGTCGTTATCGAGGAAGCATAACGACCAGTTAAAACTCTTAAAGAAGCTGTTAAGTCCGCTCCAGTTGGCTTTCTCGTATTGCCATACGGTTCTTTTCGGAGATTTTTCTTTAACTGTGTGGTTGGAGTACGAGAAATTAGCTGATATGATGCAGTGGTCCGACGAGCAGAATTTACACCCACCTGGGTCTCGCTCAGTGCCAAAACAGCTGGTTTATATTTAGCGACGTGGACGTACGCCGAAAAGAGATTCGATCGTAGCCCACGAATGTTGCACTTGTCAAGTCTAAAATTCCCCATCAGCACAAAAAACAGACACAGAAAACACAACTCCGACGCTACTTCTAAGCAGGGCTGTGAAGTAAAAGTCCAATGTTAGAATCTCAAATCAAACTGTCATAGGTGTTATGCCCGTATGACAATTTGCTTTGATCCACCAACAAAGCTTCAACACACAACCCGCTATCAGCCAGATGTTGCTCTCACCCACTCATTGCAGTCACCTTATGTACAACAGTACAAGCACAATCGCTTGTACGTTGGCGGCAGGCGATTGCGATGACCAAGAAAGTGCAACAGCAAACGAGTTGGAATGGGAGGGGAGGGAATCGCCCACGCTATTGTTTTTTTTTTTTTCGCGTTTTCCTCTTTTTTAATTTAATTCACAACACTGCACTGGCACTGCACTCGGGATTGTCTTATCCACATTTTGAAGCTTTTCTAGCTCCACTTTCGCTTCTCGTACAAAATTATCCTTTCGCGGACCATGTCTGTTCAAAAACCAAAGATGGTCAGTAATTTGCATACGAATTCACCCTTCGGTTAAATTATTTCAACGCAGACGAAAAACTTTATTAAAACGAAGCATTTTACTCAACAGAAAACTTAAATCTAGCGACAATATTATATTCAACTATACATCCACTCATTACAAATCATATCGGCCGCCTTCTCGCCAATCATGAAGGAAGCCGCATTTACATGCGCCGTCGGTGGGAATGGTATCACACTGGTGTCCACCACTCGCAGTCTTCTGACTCCATGCACCTTCAGCTGCGGACTGACAACCGCGGTTGGATCGGTGGCTGGGCCCATTTTGCACGTCGCCACCTGGTGATGCAAGGTGTACGACATCACTCGTATGGAGCACCTCCAGTAGTCGTCCGTTCCGAACTCCAAATGCTGACAGCCAGGAACACTTGTCGTATACAATCTTGTTCCGATGCGCTGCATGGCGGGAGTCTGCGAAATTCGAATCGACTCTTTGATGCCCTCGAGGATGAACTCAATGTCCTCCTCTGCTATGAAGAACCGGGGATCGATAACTGGCCAATTCAGTGGGTTCTGATCTCCCAACCAGACGCGACCTGTCGACTTTGGATGGAAGTGCATGACCAGAACTGAGTAATGATCGACGTTTTCTAGCGGCCTATAGACCGTGTCGTAGATGTCGTCCCGGAAATTGGCGCCCTCTTTCAGCGCTGTTCCTAGATCAGAGGCCAGACTTCCGGCGACCATGATCAGTTCGATGTCAGGCAGATCAGGGGGCTCCTGCGAATTTGGGGTTTTGATGAAGGCCAACGACTCGACACCGCCAATACTGGAAAGCTTTGTCGAAGGATTTCCGAGGAAAAACCCAGCAATGTCGGTCAGTGGAATGTCATTGACGAAAATCGCAGCCCCCGTGGTGTTGGTGGTGAAGGATGGCCCAAAGTGGCACATGTGATCGTAGAGGATCTTGCCAACGGGCAGGTCCTGAATCTGAGGTATGCCAACGGCTGCTAGATTGTCCGTGGGTCCGATGCCGGACAGCATGAGCAGCTGAGGTGAATTGAACGCACCGGCGGATAGGATTACCTCCCGCCTAGCACGTATGTGGTACACATTTTGTTTGAAAAGAAATTCCACACCGTAGGCTGATTGAGTTATGGGATCGATGTGAACCTTGGTCACCCGTGCCGATGTCAGGATATGGAGGTTCTTTCTGCGATGGCGAATGGGTTCGATGTAAGCAGTGGCTGCGCTGTGCCGTCGGCCTTTCAGAGTTGTCGCCTGAACGTAGGAGACGCCCAGCTGTGACTCGCCATTGTAGTCGGTGTAGAAGTGTCCGGCCTCCTGAGCTCCCTGCACAAACGCATGCACCATATCGGACCGCCATCGAACATCCTCAACACTAAGCGGTCCGGAGGCATTGTGGTAGGGAGAATTTTCCAATCCACTCAAATTCGCCATTTCCGAGCGAAGAAAGTATGGCAGGACCTCCGCGTAGGACCAGCCGAAATTGCCCGCCTCAGCCCAGCGATCGAAATCTCGCCGATTTCCGCGATTGTAGATCATGTAGTTGATGGCACTTGTGCCGCCCAAAATCTTTCCCCTGGGCAGCGCACACTCGTTGTTCCGCATTCCGAAACAGGCGCCTTGCTGCGGTGTTGACTTGTAGTCCCAGTTCGAGGAGGTGCCCTGCAGGAATGCCGCCAGCGCTGGGACATCATGAACGATGGTTTCGACGCCTCCGGCTTCCAGTAAGTACACCGACCAGTTCGGATTCTCAGACAGCCGGTTGGCTAGCACGCAGCCCGCCGGTCCGGCTCCAACTATTATGAAGTCGTACACTGAATTATTAGCCGGTCCAACTGGGGAGGAAATAAAAGAAATCTAAACCCGTCCAACATTTATGCACGGCTCTACTTACATTGCAGTTCTAACAGTGGATCCAATAGATTTGATCCTGTTTGTAGAATACTGTCTAGTAGACCACTGTCGACCAACAAGGCACCAAAATCGGCCAGTAAAAGTGTCACGGATAAAAGTGTGGCTAAAGTGCAGCTCACTGGGCGTTTTTGCATACTGATGTTGCCGCTTGACAGTGAACCTATTAACTGACTGAAACCGACTAAAAAACGCTTTGCATTCGGAGACTTGTGCAAAAAAAAAAGCGCAGCAATTAAAAGTAGGTAGGTAGGTACTTAAAATCAAGCCGAGATTGTATGTGCGCTAACTGTGGTTATTGCTGCGAATTTCACCGTCAATACGATAAATACATCAAGAGGGCAACAACCAGCTAACCCGCGTCTTTTCATTTGCCAAAACATTTTTTTTTTCGGGCCGGATGTTACACGTCTATGTACTGATGTACTACTGCAATTTCATAATGCCCACCGCCAGGTTATGATGGTAGTGCAATAAGCCATTAACAGCAAAAAATGTATAAAATAATAGCCCGCATCGTTCGAGATAAAATATAAAAATGAATTTCTGTATAAAGAAAAAAGGTTCAATTCGAAGTGAATGCGTTCCATATCTGAATTGAGTGACTACCTGCAACCAGGGTTGTCAGATGGGCGATTTCAAGTCGCTTTTGAGGACACGAAAATCATTTTGGCAACATATCCAAAAACGGGCGATTTTTCATTTTCGAATTAAAATCTTCCATTTCAAAAAAAAAAGGTATTGGCTTCGCAAGAAATGATCGATTTACTTACTTTTGGTGGCGCTTACAGTCCGGGGTGGACCACGGCCACAACCAACATGCCCCTCCAGCCAGCTCGGTCCCTCGCTATCTGCCCTCAGGCGTAGATTCGAAGACTCGCCGAGCTGGTGCGTTGTTGTCCATACGCTCCACGTGTCCCAGTCCCAGCTATCTCAGCCGTTGCAATTTAAGCTTTTTGACTAGGTGAGCGTCGCTGTGTATCCCGTATAGTTCGTCGTTGAACCTTCTTCTTTCCCACACTCCATCGTCACAAACTGGACTGAATATCACTCGAAGAATCTTTCTCTCAAAGCATCCCAGAAGGTTTTCATCCGCTTTTGACAAAGTCCATGCTTCTGCACCATACAGCAGGACCGGGATGATAAGGGTCTTATATATTACCTCCTTGGTTCTATGAGAGAGGGCTTTACTTCTTAGATACCTTCTTAGCCCGAAGAAACAGCGATTGGCAAGAGTGATTCTTCGCTTAATCTCTGCGCCGATGTCATTTTGCGCAGTGATAGTGGAGCCCAGGTATACAAAGTCTTTAACTACTTCGAAGTTGTATCTGTCCATCGTGACGTTTTGTCCGAGTCGCCGATGTTGAGAGTCCTTTCTCGTTGACAGCATATACTTCGTTTTGTCCTCATTAACAGCCATTATGTTTCGATACTTACAAAAGCGCCACTGACAGGTCGCCGCGTTCTCCCAATAATGTCAATGTCATCAGCATAGGCAAGTAGTTGAACGGACTTTTGAAAAATTGTACCTCTGGTGTTGGCTAGTGAGTTTCGTACAATTGCTTCAAGAACGATGTTAAAGAAAGTACATGATAGCTCGTTGCCTTGTCTTAGACCTTTTTCGACATCAAATGAATCGGTGGTGTTCTTGCCGACTTTGACCGAGCAGCGAGATTTCTCCATCGTCATTCTGCACAAACGGACGAGTTTGGCGGGGATGCCAAAGCTTGACATGGCTTTGTATAGTTCGTCCCTATATACGCTATCATATAGGCGACTTTAAAGTCGATAAATAGATCGTGTGTATCGATCTTAAATTCCTGGGTTTTTTCTAAGATCTGTCGGTTTTAAATAAAACTTTCAGCTTTGTTCTACTGATATTTCAACAATCCCGCCTAGAAAAATTCATTTTTTTTTTAAATTTGTGGTTCAACGTGTTATTTTTCTTTTTGGTTATAGTTAATTTCGGTGAACGAATTCTGTCACAAAGAGAGAAATATGACATATTGCTAATATTGAACAAGAATAATAATAACATAGACATACCTACTATATATGGACTGCTAGTGAAATGTCATTTTCATATACTTCTGCGAGAAAATATGTTCCAAAACAGCACAGGCTCCACAGTTTGCTAGCGGATTAGCAAAGAAGCATAGCCGCCGTCAAATTTAAATTTCCATAGTAACGTAAACAAAAAAGCTACATTTTTCAAAAAAAAAGTATGTTTCCATAGAAACATGTAAACAAAAGAGCGACATCTTGTGCGAAGAGACTCATTTCCATAGTAAAATGTAAACAAAAGAGCGTCATCTATTCGAAAGATGCAAAGCTACAAAGAGTGCTTTTCCATTACTATTAAGGAATGTTTATTATTTTGAAAAATAAAACGAAAATAACAATTTATTTACTTATTAACCCATAAACTGACAACAAAAATGCCTACAGGTATCTTCCATGTATCGTTAAATCAAACTAATATCGTGGGAGTGGAAAATTAGTGCTTTTTCTGTCCCAATAGAAAACGACATAAGCGAGATTCATACCTACTTACACTAACACCAAAACCAACCAGAACATTTTTCAAATTTTAAAGTTTGTTATTAATCACGTATTTAGAAGACAAGTCTGCGAAAAATAGAGAAAAATTTACATTTGACCGCTGCAATGGATATCAACATAAATTGAGTGGATTTCTATTAGCGTAAATTACAATTTAAGAACAGCAGACTTTTAAAACACGCATTACCACAAATGCGAAGAAAGAAAAATCTCGTTTGATGTTCCATTGGGCACGAAAAATCTGAAATCTGAGAGCTAAATCCGAAAATCCCAATGGAAAACGACATAGATTAGGTCGTTTGAAGTTTACTTTATTTTCCGCTAGCAAACTGTGGCGCGTCAGTATTTTTGGAACATGCGTGAAGTTGGCTACTAGCAGTCCATATATAATAAGTCAATGAATAATAATATCGAACAATAAAATGAGCACAAAAGCAAAAAAAAAAAAGATGATTTTTAAATACCAACGAGAGTGGGAACAATTGAATAAATTTAAAGGTAGGAAAAATACCTCCGATCTCCTTAATGTTATTTATTAAAATTTTATTTAGGGGATAATTTTTAATAATTATTATTGTAGTATTTATTAAATTTTTATTTAAGATAATTTTTAATAATTGTAATATGTTATTGAAAACAGTGTTTTAGGATGTTGTTACTAACAATTTCGTATCCTCTGCCTCTAGATGTTAAAACATTACAGGATGGCTACCCAAATCCAATAAAGAAGGATTCACTCATTGCAAGGCAGTCCTTGAGCGATACGTCGAAAGATCGAGTCATGTTGCAAAAGCATGAAAAATATGAACGAAACCGATGAAAGCTTATGGTAAAAATGTTTCAACTTTCTTCATTACTAAGTACGAGAAATAAATTGTTTTCGTACAAAATTTGGAACTCGAGATGTTAATCAATTCTCACATTGCGATGATAGAGTAACTCAAATAAGTCGGTCTACAAAATTCTGTCCGTCTGTCTGTCTGTTTGTCCGTCCTTCCACAGGCCTACAGTCTAAACGGTTGCCCAGATTTCGTTCAAACTTCGGATTTCGAGTTTTTGGGCTACAGTTCAGGGCCGTTTTTTTTTTGCAAGGTAACCTCAATATTAATGGTAGTTCCCATATAACATTTTCGTACAGGTTTGATTTGATCGAAAACGGCTCTAACGATTTCAACCAAAATTGATATTTAAGCTTAAGTAGGTGAGGTCACCATGACTGCGTATCCAGTTTTTGGCTTAAAATTCGAACAACGGTACCTACTTTTGAAATTTCGACATATTTCGAAAACGGTCCAAACGATTGTTACAAAAAAATATTTTCTAAGCTAGTGTAGTCATTTATAACCTAAAAGCGAACTCAATTTTTTTTCTATATTATCGTACAATGGTTTTTTCTAAAATAGTCATTTTTTTAAAATTTTGTTTAGCTTAGGCCCATTTTATTTTGAAAACATCAATTTGACTCTAAGTTTGCACTTTGGTCAAAATCTTTAGTACCGTTTTCAGGTAAACTAAGGCCCATTTTATTCACTCGAAGTTGAACACAACTTGGGGATTTTTATATGGGAAACTTAGACTTATTTTTTTTTTTTCAAAAAATTTAAAAAACAAGTTTTGTAATTATTTTTTAAAAATAACTACTCAATAGCCGATCTGTGTTCGTATTTTTAAAACTCAACACCGCACTTCCATTAAAAACGCAATACGGAGACGCCAATATTATATTTAGCAAATATTACCCACTTCTTCTTTTCAATCATATTGAATATGCACCTTAAAATATTTCCAACCACTTAGTGCCTTACACAATCAGAAACTCCCACTTTATTAGCACTCAGACGCACGTCCATCGGCATATTCGGTTAATAACTTGTAATGCAAATTCAAACCTCTTAAATCTTACATGTATGTATATCTATGTAAAGATTTCGGTGCTACTTCCAATCTTAAACATGCCCTAGCAGATCGGAAAACAGAAACACCGACTACACTTTGGCTTATACTCAAAAATCGTGTAAACCTTAAGAGTATAAAATAGTACAGTAGGCGCTAATAACTCTCTAACCAGAAGATGCGACAATTGCCTGTTACTGAGAGCTTTAACATTTAAAAACTCACATCGTTATTTGATAATATATACTGCGAACTGCCGTATCAGATGAATAACTCAAAAGTGAATTTCATTTAACACTATTCCTATTTCTGTATTTTATGAATCGTTACTTTTATCTAGCATTGCTGACCTACCCATCAGCTCTATCTACCCGTTTAACTAACCTACCTACCTAATAAAATAAGAAAACAACCAATCAAACTGTTGATCAACGAGTAAGTTTCGTTCGGCCCAGTCGTGCACTTTGTTTTTACAGTCAGTCGGGTATTTTGGTTTCTTGAATTAACTTTTTTATTTAATGATTAAGGCATCTATGATCCTTTCTCCAATGCAGTTTGGAAATTGCTAAAGTTCGTTAATTTGGTAGCAACAGAAACCCAGGGTCGGCATTCTGTAAGGCGAAACGTTCAAAAACGTTTTCGTGTGCACGAAGATATTTGCTTGGCCAATCATTCGTGCGCACGAAAACGTTTGATCGTTTCGTCTTACAGAATCCGGCCCAGGCCTCTAGTGTTTTTGGCGTCTAGAACTCAAATTGTTCTTTGTGTACATTGAATTAGGTAATGAAATAATTGAAATGATGGACGTGATCGTTGACGCAGGACAGACAAATTATTTGCAGAGTTTGGGACAAAGCCTGGCAACCGCGTGCACTGACAATTTGGTATTGCAGCTCATTGCCATATCATTTGTAGACTTGATAATATCAGTTTTTTTTTTTGGTAAATAAGTATTTTATGTAATGGCCCCTTTTTTCGTCTGGGTCCTCTTTTTAGTCTACTTTTTGAATTTTTTAAGCGGCAACGCTGGTTCGCACTGCCAAAACGACATGCGAAATAAATAAGGTTCAGATATTACGCCCGACCACGCAACAATTTGGACAGCAATCAGTAATATTACAAACCAAAATGTATAAGTCCATCTAAGCCCGATCGAAAACTAGCTTTTCGCAACTCAATTTCAAGAGCATGCTTTTGATTTTGACACCATGTGTAGTTAATCCGGCGCTTAATAAATAAACTTGATATTGTGCGTTTGGAAGTGTTAAAGTTACCATTTCCTCTGACTAATTAGCAAATAAGCGCTGGACCGCTTGCACCCAAGCATATTTCTTCATATAACAAATGAAATAGGATTTCGTATATGTGAAAGGCAAGACAAGCAAATTACTGGTTAGATACAAAATGTTAATGAGTCTTCAGCTTTCGAAAAATAATTGAAATGCCATTATCTCGTAGAGATATTTCATTCTTCATTTAATCAGGTTTTATTATTATTGTTATTAAAATTCATTAACATGTAATGAAAATTACATGATGATACCAATTTACTGCCAACTATTGGCTCTAGTCAGTTTTTGTTGTCAACGAACGCGAAAGAGTACGTTTCAGCTTGATAAATAAAATCCTACAACTTCCTGATGTTTCATATCTAATAAAAAATGCGTTACAATTAAGACAATGTCACGGAAGTGGCATTCGTAAACAAGGACATACAGTGAAAATAAAATACGAGGTAATATTGACAAAATTCTATTGTAAAACTTTAACAAAAATAGTTTTGTTAAACTGAAAAAAATTGTTGTAATGATTGTAATTGAAATCTATCAATACAACTTAGCTTTTATCTTAGGTACAAGACTTAAAGTTGGCAACACTTTTTTAGCAGGCGGCCATTTTGTCAGCTGTCAAGTGGTATATTTTTAATTTGGTTTGGCATTTCAACATGAATAGACTGACGCCTGAACAACGCTTCCAACGCTTGCAAATTTATTTTGAAAATCATGGTTCTGTTCGAAGTACGTACCGCGCACTACGCCAATTATAGCTTGAATGGATATGTCAATAAACAAAACTGCCCTATTTGGAGTGATGATAATCCTCAAGTGTATGTTAAGACACCGTTAGATCCACAGAAACTGACTGTTTGGTGTGCTTTAAAAAACGATGCTGGTCAGAACGTTACAGTCAATGGTGACCGCTATAGAGCCATGATTACTGACTTTTTCGTTCATCAATGGAACAACCTTGATGTGCAGCGCATGAGTTGTGGTTTCAACAAGACGGTGCAACATGTCACACAGCTCGTGCCACAATTGATTTATTGAAGGAAACGTTTGGTAACCGCATAGTTTCACTATGCGGACCCGTGAATTGGCCTCCATGATCGTGCGATTTAACGCCGCTTGACTATTTTCTGTGGGGATATGTGAAGTCGCTAGTCTTCGCCGATAAGCCTGAAACAATTCACCAAAATTTTACCTCCAGATTAGACTAGGTCTTACCTAGCCGTGGCGGTCGTACGCCAGAAATCATATTTAAATTGTAATAGAATATTATCTTTCGAATAAAGTAAATTTTATGTCAATTTAAAAAAAAATCATCTTTGTTTTAGCTTAGTTGGAAAAATGAGAAGTAAGTATTCGTTCAATTTCATTTTTACTTAATTATTTGTGTAATAGTTGGTGGAAAAGTTATGGGTTTTTGTTCGTCCCAGTACAAATTTGGTGGGATGTTTTTTTTTAAATCTCATCCGGCATCACTGGCTCATGCTACTCAATGCAGTTAATGATTTGGATAAAGTTTTTGTAAAAGAAAAATGTTTGAAAAATACAAACAAATAAAAGTCATGATTAAAAGGGCAGTTACATACCCATTGAGAATATTATTCTTACAAGTAAGTAACTTTAATTTTAAAATTTTCTTAAAAGCTTTTATAATATTTGCTTATTATCTTTAAGCTGTAAAGCGCCAGAGACCTTCCTAGTGGATTCCAGTTCATTGCCTAAGAAATATAGCTATAACTTTCCAAAAAGTAAGTAATTGAATGAATAATTATTTAAAGGTCTAGAAATTAAAATAAAATATTTTTGGCGTTGAAATGTATCCGATAGATATTTAAATCAAATCTAAAGAAATATTTAAATATAATAAGATTGTATTATCGGTTTATAAAAAGCAATAGAAGTATTGAATTTGATTTGAAAGTATTATATTTTAATCTGCAGTTTATTTAATTCGAATACAAATGTAATAGTATTATTTTTTACTATTAATGTAAGTAATGGTTTAATTTAATTACTTTTGCATTGAAACCCATCTCCATCTATATTAAAATTTAATATTTCAGACATATTTTGGAAGCAGACATAACTTAAAATTAATAAATCTTAGTTGCTTAATTTTAATATTTTCTCGGGGTTGACTTATATATACACAACCAACAAAAATATTAAATTTACGACAATACTGTTGACTGGTCCTCTTTCTCGGAGTAAGTAATTATCATTATATGACGTAGGAATCACCCGTGGCTTCGGTCAGGTTATTTTTTCTTCTAAAAACGCTACGAAAAATGTCTTAAAACAATGGTCGAAACACAAACAAAAAGAGGACAGTGGCACATCGAGAATAAAAGTAGTTCACTTTGAGTATAGAACAGAACGCAACAGGCGGATCCTTTGTCATCGGAACGGTGCCACTATGAAGATTTATTAATTTAAGGTATTGATGTTCGTAGGAATAGACTGAAGGCATTGTCCATATTTTGTTTGCATGGCCCGACAACGAAATCAAACTTATCGTAGCCTCACGTTATTTTCTTTACAATTTTTACCATAACACATCTATATACTTTTCACTTTCGACGAGTAATTTTTTCTCAGTTTTCCAAGGCACACTTTTTATGTTGCAGCAAGAAGAAAAAGCTAGACAACTGGAAAGCAAGTCTAATGAAATGAAGCAACAAATGCGATCTAGCCCTTAAGGCCAGTCCCGCGGGAAATACATAAGCTGACCATTAATATATCTGAATGGCGCATGCCAGTAGCACTCTCAAAGTCTTAGCAAACTATCCACCTCCCTGGACCAACAAATCAAAAGAAATTAACATAACGTAAGCTTCGTAAATCTTAAAAAAACACTTACTCATGCTTGTTTTGTAAAAAGTGTTGCGGAAGGCCTGAGCTTGTAGTAAGGCACAAAAACAATGTATTCGCAATTGTAATTACCTCCTACTACATTGTAAAATGTTCATTGACAGTTTAATATCCCGCTTAACAAATAATCTCCATTCTTCGAGGTAATTACATCAATACTACGAAAGTTTTATTATAGCCCCCGTCTGTCCCCACTCTGGTCAACATTTTGTAGCGCACTAACTAGCTATCCTTTTTCTTGTAAACACGGCAAAACAACAATCCACCAAATCGTAAACGCTGCTCATGGATTATTCAATTTGTCAAACGACACGCATAAGTGTAGGTAGTTGATAAAACACACTTTTTGTCATGCACTTTCGGCTCTAAATGTGACGCAATTCGAGATTAGTGGGTACTACCTGACCTACAGCAACTCCAAACACAACCATAACCGTTTCAAGTGCCCGCAAGATTTCACAACACCACAGCTACCTATTCACAGAGACAAAAAGACAACAAAATGTAAGACGAATTGAAAATTATGCTTATCCGTTGAAGTTTATAATTTGAAACGGTTAAAATCGATGATGGAAGATAAACCGAAAACTATAATCGCAGACAGGTTTAATGTCGCGCTGTTGGCATTGTTTTCTTTTGTAACATATTCTGGAAGGGTTCATTGCCATGTCTGTGACGTGGAAAATCTATGTAAACACGAAAGTCATCCGTTTGACTCGCCTACACGGGAAGAAATTGTTTGGTCATTTTCGATTTGAATTATGGTATGTGGATGTGGATATGGATATGGTTATGGATATAGATTTGAAATGCTTCAGGGTCATTCATTTCATGATTTCAATTTGGTAGCACTGGCATTTGACACCTGTCAAATTCAGCTGTCATTTGAAGTGTCATCATATAAATTGAATGTAGGTATGCCACTTACGGAAATGGATCGCTTAACAATCGAAAAACACGTTAAAATTATTAAAACTTACTACAAAAGTGATGCACACTCAGTGTTGCTGATGAACCGAATTTATCGAACGATAACTTTGAAGCGATATGGTCGAATGATAACCGATTTTTTTTTTTTGGCCGGCGATTGAAGATCATGGCTTGGACGATATGTGGTTCTAACAAGACGGGGCAACAAGTCACACAACACGACCAATTATGGCGTTATTGCGTGAGAAGTTTCCTGGTCGGGTAATTTCATGCTTTGGCGACGTCAATTGGCTACCAAGATCATGCGATTTGACACCGTTAGATCTTTTTTTGTGGGGCTACGCAAAAGACCGTGTTTACACGACTAATCCACGAACTCTTGGCGCATTAAACACCAACATACTCAAGTTATGGCCGGGATACCGCCCGAAATGTGAAAATGTAGTTAAAAGTTATTCAAAAGAATCGCAAGATCGCAGCTTCCCAAGGCATATGAATGATATTGTTTTTCACACTTAATGGCAAAGTCCTAAATTTATAATGAAATCAAGTTTTCTTCAAAAATGTGTCGCTGTGTGTGATTTATTTATAGATTTACCTTCGAGACCGAAAAATTACCTTTTGTAAGGGAGTCAATTGAATTTTCGACGAGAGTTTTCACAATCAAACGCAGTTCAACTGCCGCAGTAAACGTAAGCATAATATGCCAAAATCAAAAGGTCCATTTTGATTGAAGCCGAACTTCTTGGCCTGTCTTTGCAGTCGATATCCCCAACAGGGTCGATATTTCTTTGACTGAGTGTGTAGGCGCAGTGGCTTAGTGGTTAGTGTGTTGGACTACTAAGCGAGGACTACTAAGCTAGGGGACAAACATCCGATAGTATTAAATGTCTTGAAAGAGCTTCTCAATCGGCCGTTTGGAATCGGCATAAAATTGTAGGTCCCTTCCATTCGTTCCAAAAATGAAATCTCACACAAAACGAATGGTTATGAGAAGCTAGGCCTAGGGTCCCTACGGACCTGTTGTAACAATAATGTTGTACACCTATTGAAAAACAACTTCCTATTACCCGAATATATTGTTCACAATGTGTTTCGAGAAGTCTAAAGTAATGGATACACAACAATGTGGCTATAGTTCAAGTCAAGATGTGTTATACAGCTACATTCCTATATATCGTACATGCTGTTTACTTCGTAGTTTAAGCTTTCAAAATATAAATGCAGCTAAACAGGAGAAGGAGAAAAGTAAGCTTTAACAGAAGCACAGCCTTCTTCTTATTATTATTAAGCAGGGAATCTTTTAAAGTATTCAAAAAAGATTTCGACAAAGCCAAGAGCGTATCCTGAAAGTATTTTATTTTTAAACAACAGAATAAGAGCTAGGACAGATAGTTTCTGCTTATCCCATTATGCCAAGCTGTCTACAAAAAAAGCAATGGCTCTAAACGACTTGATATTTTATACCCATGGGTATTATTCTCATCCAAGTGAACGGAACGAGCTCATTTTTCTGTGAACTGTGAAGTGTGTGACTACCTCATTTTGTGTATATTAAATTATTTAACCTTAAACGAATCACAGAATATAAAATTCGAATTTCTGCTTTGCAAAATTCTGCCTTTCAACACAAAAGTTCTGCTTTTCAAAATTCTGTTTTTTTCTGTTCTGTCTAACAAAATTCTATTTTTGTTAAATTCTGACAGGCAATATTTTAAACAAATAAATTCTGCTAATTCTGTTTTTTTTTTTCCAATTTACGAATTTAAAGAAAACAAATATTTTTCAACTTTGTCAACAAATTACAACATATTTCAAATAAAGAAGGTACACAGGTGGGTACCAGGAACACACAAAAAAGAGCCAAAAAATTACCTTATATTTTCCGTTATTGGATTTAATTACAGCGCGCTTTTTAACATTTTTCAAGCCTTTTTTTTATTTGCAGAATTTTGTAAAACAGAATTTTGAAAAAAAATGTTGACCTCTCCAGAATATGAAATTAATCTTAAAAACTTATACTTAATTTTATAAAAATCAATTCAATCAGTCAAGTAGTCTATTTGTCAATTTCCTTTTACAATAAAACAGGTAGCCACCTGAATACTAATAATACAGTTGATTGTCTTAACAAAATCAGATTGCTGCTGACACTTGCACTTTTCTGAAAGTGCAATGAAAATTTGCGAAACTCTTAGAACATTTTTCGTTCGGTTTAGCAAAAGCTCATGTTAATTGTAAATTTAGCAATTCAAACCCTGATACTTTTTCGAGCTCACAATGGCGAAGTTTTCCATACAAAATTGTTTGTGAAGTTGTAAAGTTGATTATTTAAATTATATATGCTTGCCTGTATAGTGAGAGTTGTTCCTATTGAAAGATTAACTTTTGTTCTACCTAACTAACTATACAAAAGGTGATGTTTTACTATTTAAATAAAAGTTCGAAAGTCATTTCCAGTTGCTCACGATTTACAAAATATATTGCATTCCAAGTCGTGACACAACGCTTAATTTTTGCTGTCAATTTTTTTCTTTAGTCAGTCGGGTTTTTTGGTTTTTTAAATTAACTTTTTGTTATTTTTATATTTTTAGCCTATGGTAATCCGGGGAAGAATAAGAATCTAATGACACCTCTTCCAAATCGGTTCAGCCGTTTGGGCTACAGGGTGTCATGTAGGAACGTACATCATGCACGTCTAGTCGGGTAAAAAATAGGTGTACGAAAATATTGCCATTTCTAATGCTACTGTGCAATTTAAGAATTTTTTCGCACAAAATTTAACAATTATTGGCTCTCCTAAAACTATAATCGTGTCCTGATAGAAAGCGTTATATATTTTAAAGATATTCATTTGGAAATCGTCGAAAAGTGTCAAATGATCGCGCAACGGTCACTTTGGTCACAGCGCGCGGCTCTCTCACACATTCAAATCCGATTCGGAACGTTCCCTAGCGACATTGCGGAAAAAAGCAGCACAAAATCAACGGAAATGATTTTTTTAGGAGTCACCAGCAACGACAAAAATGTTTTCGAAAGTTCATTGACCCTCAAATTGGTTTATGTTATCCAGTCGAGTTTCATCCTGGAAAACAAGCAATATCTTTGAATTACTACACGCATTTCTAGCAAGGTGTTTGATAGGTGAGGTTCCTACACCCTGACCAATTGCCATGCCCATTGGGGGAAAGAGCTTGTCCCTCACCCAGTGTAACCCTGCCTGTGAATGATGTCATCAGTTGCTTACTTTGTTTCTATATATACAGAAAGTCCAAAGTACTTAATGAAGTTCATTAACTTGCCTGTGGCGGTGTGTGCTGGAAAGCTCGTCTATAGGTTCCTCCTACCTACGAAATCCATTTGTGTAAATAAGTAATTATGTATATATGAAGATTGTTGAAAGCTGTAAAGCTTTCGAACACAGGGAGTCCTTCTATGGCCGACACAAAAACTAACTGGAAAGTGTCATTATAACAAGCTAATGTCGCGGCCCAGAGCACTCCCAGAGTGAGAACCTAATTAACTGACGTAACCCAAACCGTCCCCCATCACACCACTGGTGTTGATTAAATTAGCACAATGTACTTTGAGAGTAGCATTTGCTTCAATGAATTAAGTCGTTCCCTATACTTCATTTTTATATATACGCGCCTATTATTAACCAACAATTATATTGATTTCCATGGAATACATAATATCTATGTAGGAGCATACTTTATATACACAACAAATAACCGCTGATGCAACATTTCGAGATTTGAATTCCGCAGCTACTCTTCAACGGCAATTCTATTCAAAGCCCTTGCTCTTTCATGTGCAGAGTTTTTCGAACCGAACCCCTAAGTGAAAAGCGGTCATTGAACTCGCCCTGCTCTCAACTCGATTAACGAGAAATACGATATCCCACTGTTTGGTTGAGAAAACTACTCTACGCTGGATGATGAAATCAAAAAGAAAGTGCAAAAACAAACTGGGAAACTACCCCCATTCATGTCCTATATCCAATCCATACATTACATATACACACATTACCCGTTGGTGTCAAAGGAAAAAAGAAAAAAAAAACGGTCAGAGCAACCCACCCCAGAAAAGCCTTTGCCTGCATTTGGCACACTTGGGACTTGCCAGTTGCCACTTGTGCCGAGCATCTTCATAAATGGAAATAGTGCAAAGGCTTGCTGTACATTATAATTTCCTGCAGCGCCATGTTTTAATTTCATCTCCTCATGACACCGCATGTGAATGAGTGCAACATGGATACGTACTTTTTGGTTTGTTTGTATTGTAATCGCATACGAAATGGATTCAATGTGTTTAGGGAGAACCAACGAACGTATGCTGGATATGACATGCTAATCTATTGTCAGGGGAAATCCAAACTCGAGCTTTGGGTAAATATGTCAACACAAAGTAGAGTAGGGCAGTGACATATAGTTGATACCGATAAATCCCATAAACTGACTTAAGCTGGTGAGTGCATTGATTTGGAAGGCATTTCATAACTAAAGGGTTTTCCAACAAGAGGTGTTATTTTGAATGAACCGCTAATTCGGTAGCTGTCACTTTTGACATTTGACAAGTAAAAAATACTACGCCATTACTAAAAATGGAAGCCGGCAGAATATCAACAACGTCGTGTCTTTGCTGATTGGGACCTTGAAATGCATGAAAATGATCCACAATTCCATCGAAAAATCATCTTGACTGATGAGGCCAATTTCCACCTCGGTAGCTACGTCAACAAGCAAAATTGTCGCATGTGGGGCTCGGAAACCCCAAGAGTTATTGTTGAGAAGCCTCTCCATCCTCAACGTGTGTGTTTAGTGCGGTTTATGGTCCGGCGGGGTCATTGGACCTTACTTTTTCGAAAATGAGGTTGGATCAACAGTTACGGTGAAGGGATTTATGATTTTTTATGGTCGGAGTTGGATGGTATTGAACTGGACAACGTTTACTTTCAACAAGATGGCGCTACGTGCCACACAAGCAACGAAACCATGGATCTTTCACGGGAGAAGTTTCCGGACCGTGTTATCTCTCAAAGAGGTGATCATAATTGGCCACCGAGATCTTGTGATTCAACACCTTGCGAATTCTTCCTTTGGGGCCACGTGAAAGATAAGGTCTACGCCAACAGCCCAGGGTCGATACAAGACCTCAAAGATAAAATTCGTGAGGCTATCGTGGACATAGGGCAGCCACTTTGCGATTTGGTTATGGAAAATTTCATGAAAATGATATGGTCCTGTAGGCGTGCTCATGGTGGCCATTTGGATAAGGTTTTTTTTTTTTTCATTATTAACGGCATACCTTCCTCTTTATTATTATGAAATTAACATCCGATCATTTATCTCAAAAAATGGCATTTTGCTTTGAATACCAAAATAACACCTCTTATTGGAAAACCCTTTATATCGTCCGATAGGTCATTTCCACATCGTTGACTGTTTTTATTGGCATTTGCATGAGCTCAAGGTTAATAATGCTTTCCTTGCAGGATTTCAGAGTTTGGGCGACAGATTAAGTTATATCATCCAAAATATTAGGAAAACTACTCTGCCGCTAACGGAATTCACTTGTTAGTTCATTGATAAAAAAAAATGTTTGAGATTCATTTAAAAAAAATCAGCGTTATTGCAACATTTTGAAGAACAACCCAAACGGTCTTTGAATGTGGATTGTTTTATGAGTTATAGGCATTTTAGTGAACATACATGCATTTATATGTATATGGGGAAATATTTGCAAGGTTAGGTTGCAAATGCATGGTGTTGGGGAACCATCATATTAAGTAGAACTGACATATAGAATAAATTATTTCGCTTTCTTCTTTGCTCTATTTTTTTTTTTTTTTTTGGAATCGTACTAACGTAATATTAATACTATACCGCTAGGTAATTTTTCTTCGCATATGAATTGTAATATATCAAGCACTCTGTTACAAACCATCTACGAATAAATAACTAGTTTGTCAGTCAGACAAAATTTATTTTATTTAAACTTAATTCTTCATCAAATGGAATATTGGAATGGTTTGAAAGGTCTCATTATTTTATTTTCTGGATGCACCTGGATCGTTTTTAATTTCATTGTTGTTGGCAACGATACGTTCCCAGAATAAAATTGCATTGACAATGGCGTCTTCTGGCATTGCAGCCACTTTGTTAGATGGTGGTCGGACAACACATTCTGGCTTTGAAATTGCCATTGAATTACCAAGTTAATGAAACTCCAACATGTAACATTTCAAGAATATATGGAACGGCAAAATGATTGGAAATGTGGCGGTATCATTATTTGGGATATGAATGCACTATGGCAAATAAGAAATTAAGAAATCTGTTGAAGCTTTGGAAAGAACAAAGAAAGATGTTCGAGATAACTCAGAGTTATTTGGCGGTGCATTGATTTTATTGTCAGGCGATTTCAAACAAACATTGCCCGTCATTTTTTAGATCGATGAAAATAACGCTTGCTTAAAGTCTTCATATTTATGGACCCGTGTTCTTCAGTTGCAGAATGATCCATCTGCTGGAAAATTCTCTTAGCAATTGCTGAACATTGGAAATGGTGCGATGCCAATTGATGAAACTGGACTATGATAACATTGTCAAATGATTTTTGCCGTTTTATACTGTCGAAAGAGGAATTGATTGAAAGTGTTTCCCTAACATAGCAAACAGCATGGTTGATAAAACAATTTTAGCTGCTAAGAACAAAGATGTCAGTGGATTAAACATGGCTATATACAATCCAAGATTCCTGGCGAATTGTTTTCGTCCAAGTCTGTGGATAGAGTTACTAATGAAGAAGATGTTGTGAATTATCCAACAGAATTTTTTAATTCGTTGGATTTACAAGGATTGCCTTCGCATAATCTCCAATTGAAAGTTGGAGTCACTATTATTATGCCTCGGAATATTAATCAACCCCGTTTGTGTAATGGTACAAAACTCTCTGTTAAAAGATTAATGGCTTATGTAATTGAAGTTACTATTTTAACTGGAAATGTTAAAGCCGAAGATTTATTCATACCAAGCATCCCAATGATTCCATCTGATTTGATTCCATTTGAATTTAAACGAATTCAGTTTCCTGTTCGCCTTGCCTTTGCGGTTACTCTTAAGTCTCAAGAGGAAACGTTAGGAATTTGTGGAGTGAACTAAGAGTATCCAGTTTTCTCACATGGACAGTTATATGTAGCCTGTTCGCGTGTTGGCAAACCATCCGTTTTGTATATATATATTTGCATCGAAAATGGAAAAAACCAAAAATATTGTCTACCACAAAAATTTTAATTAGATTTTTTTTATATTTCTATTTTGCACTACGAAGTGTGCAGGTGCTCCGCTAGTATATCTGTGTGTATAAAACTAACTTGATATTTTGTGTGTTTACGCATAACTCACGTAATTTTGAACCAATTTACTTGGTTTTTCTTTTAAACTATTCAGAAAAACAATAAGAAACACATAGGCTACTTATTGTCCCGAAAACAAAACTTTCAGGGAATGAACGTTTGTATGGGGAAATGTACTTTGAATAAAATAAACTCTATAGAAATCAAGGGGTAATAACACTTCAAATACAAAAAAACAATATTATTTTAAATCTTATTATACGTATATTACTACCTATAGAACATGTATGTACAATGGACGTCCAGTATAACAAATTAACGAGCTCGTTCATTATATCGATCGACTTGATGTATGTATGTATGTGTATTTTATTTAGTAATTATTACTATTTTATTTACAATTGATTGTTGTGTAATAAATAACTTAATTTTATTTTTACAAATTTATATAAACAAGTGTTAGAGCATACAAATTCATGTTACAGTATCTCTAATGTGAGAGATGAGAAGTTTCTTAAATCGAATTAGAACTGTTTCATTTTTAACTTCGATTGGCAATTCATTAAATAATTTTAATCCGCGATATTTAATCATATTCTTGGTTCTACAATCTCGATACAATTGGAGTCTAAAATCAGAATTTGAACGTAAGTTGTACGGCTGCGTTTCTCCTACAGAACTCAGGGTTGACGATAGATACTCAGGTACCATATTATGTTTCATTTTGTACACGAACATTAGCACATTGAACATGATTCGTTGTTTGATGTTAAGCCATTGTACCCAGTTAAGCATCCAATAGACTGGTGTATGAAAACTACATTTGAGTATAGTTCTCATCGCCCTGTTTTGCAGTACTTGTAGCCTATGTATGTGCTCATTGTTTCCCATAAATAATATAGTGGAACAAAACTCAAAGTGAGGTTTTACAATAGTATTATAAATATTAATGGCACATATTGTTGTTATATATTTACGTATTCTATTTAGGAATCCTATTTTCTGTGATATTTTTTTTGCTACTTGTATCATATGATTACTAAAATCAAGTTTGTTGTCTAATATTACACCCAAATATTTTATTTCAGTCACTTGCTCAATTAATATTCCTTCAATACTTAAATTGGCACATTCACTAGTATTGCCAACCATACACTTTGTTTTTTTTTTTACATTTATTTTCATTTTATTGGTCTGTAACCATATGCAAATATTTTCTAAGTCTTCCTTCATAAAACCAATAAGATCACTAAAAGTCCTACCACTTATAAAAATGAGAGCATCATCAGCAAACAAAGTTATTTTACACATCTTTAAGACATTACAGATATCGTTAATATATATTAAGAACAATAGAGGTCCAAGTATAGTTCCTTGTGGAACACCAAAGTTTGTTTCACTAGCACTTGAAGTTAATTTATTAACAATAGTCTTTTGTGTTCTTTTGGACAAGTATGACTTGAACCAGTTAATCTCACTCCCTTTGACACCATGTTTCTCTAATTTGTTTAAAAGTATGTTGCGATCAATTGTCTCAAATGCTCTTTGGAAGTCTAAGAACACAGCTATAATTTTATTTCCGTTATGCCTCTCTTCTTTCAGGGTCATAATCAACCAATTTAGGGACGATTCACACGAGTGGTTATGTCGAAATCCGGATTGATTTTCAATCAGTAACTTGGTATAACACACATATTTATAAAACTGGTCGTACGCGCACTTTTCAATTATTTTTTCTAATAATGGCATCATATTAATGGGTCTATATTTTTCACAGTCAATTGTTCCAGCCTCTTTAGGTATCGGAAAAATGGTGGATTCTTTCAAATTTTTTCGGAAATTCACCGCGGTTAAAAGATTCATTTATTATTCGTAATATTATCGGGCCAATTATATCAAAACAATCAAGCACAATTTTGGTATTTAAATTGAATGCATTTTTTGTATTCATTTTTTTATAAACATTTTGTAGGTCATTTAAACATATTTCCCTAAATTTAAATCTATTTTGTGATTCTGGCAACTCCTTGATTGATTGGGTATTATATATAGGTATTGAATCATAGATATTCTTTATGCTTTCAAGAAAGTACGTGTTGAACTTACTCGCGATCACATCATTGTTATTTTCTAATTTATCAGAAAACCTAATTTCACATATTTAAGATACTTCTTTTTTCAAAACTAATTGTTTTATGGTTTCCCACATGGATTTTTGGTTACGACACGATTCGATTTTATTGCATATATATTTTTTTTTCGAAATGTAGGTATAGCTTATTTTTTAAATCGTTGCGTATATTTCCATAAATGACCCAGTCTTGTGGCATATTGAATATGCTAGCTTTTCGAAAGCACTGAATTTTCTTGTATTTTAAAACTCAAAGCTCTTCCGTAAACCATTTTTTGCAATTATTCACTCGTAGTTGTTTAGTTTGTTTCTTAACACAAGAAATCAGTCCGTCCTGTAATAATGTCGATACTTTATTAAATTAGGTGTTGAAATTAATTTGTTCACACTTTTCACTAAGCATAGGTCTGAACTGATCCCTGTTATATTTAAAACTTTCAATGTATTTGTTGTCTGGTTTAATTTGTTTGTCTGCAACTGTAACTTTGACCACAATAGCTTCGTGGTCACTAACTTTAAGATTCGGATCAATATCAGCCCAAATACTTTTTTCCTTGGGAGATCTATAAGAGTTCTTGAGTTTTGCATTATTCTTGTCGGTTTGGATATAACTTGCTTCAGATTATTTTGAGCTAAGATTTCATTGATAGCTTTTGTATTGCCATTTAAATACTTTCAGGGTTTTTAAGCCAAATGTTATACCTATATATGTTCCTTACCTATATCGGATAGCAAATCGTGGGCGCAAATTCGCATACACAGATACAAATTTATATCTCGATATTCCTTATAATGCACGTCCACTTTATATAATACAGTTCTTTCGGTTGAACAGTTGAAGCTGCTAAAATTGCTCGCTGACTCAACTATTTATTTATTTTTGTGGTTAGCAATTATGTTCGGGAAACTTTGTTTATGAGCTCGTCTTTCGATGAGACAAAGCCGCAAAAATTCGAAATGAAAGCAGTCTACTCTTCGACACAGGAGCACGGCCATTACCAATAGTCAGCAATTGCTTGGAGAGATCTTCAGTAGAGAAATCGTTCAGCAATGTAACTCTCATGTGTGCTTTCAGCTGAAATTTGTTCACATGGTGCCCCTGATTTGATCGATCTTGGAATAACTTGCACCGTTTGGCGGAAATTGCCCGACAGTAAAATCATTGCGCCTCGAAAAATATCGTGTGTGACTGACCCCAACATTTATGTACCTATGTCGACTCTTATACGGCGAGTTGACTGCACGGCAACACGCTTTCAAAACACCCATTCGCCCAGTCCAAATATCGATTTCCTCAGACCATGCTACATAGGTTGTATTACAACTTCATGTTTACTCAAAGCTCGTTTGCAAAGCCGAAGCTATCTAAACATCCGAATATAGACGCTATTAAGCTGTCTGGCGCGACGGAGCCCTGACGCCATCATAATAGACGGAACAAATCTAATGAATAACGCTCCATCAAAGGGATCCCCCATCCACCTTCTTTCAGCCCACAACACAACACAACGCGATACATATACAAATTGAATGAGTTCATCATCCCCTGCTGTTAATTTGGCAAAAGATGCAATAGCCCTTTCGGCTGCTGCACACATCATGTCCGGAATTGAAATAGACAACAACACGAACAGTCCATCCGGAGTTGAGTCAGTTTTTCCGCCGTCGGCGTCGCCCCTTGTGAAACTCATCGCAAATGTAAATATACACCATAAGAGGCAATTAAAAAAAAAAATAACCAAAAAGAAGCTAAACTTCTGTTGGGGGGATGATTTCATAAATTCTATACGTACGTCTATTTCAAGAGCAAAGAGAGTATGGGACTCTGACCCTCGAAGTCGTGCCTCATCGATTTTTTTTCCAGCGCGTTCTTGTTTGTCAATAACGTAACTCACCCCCGAGCGAGAAGGTGGACTGATACAGCATCCAGGAGGCAGTTTTCGATGTGGATTTACCAAAAAGTGAAAGGGGCTTGCGCTGTGGGCAAGGGATGACGAATCGGCCGGTGAATGTGTCACTTCCTGGCGACCGGGGGTTGTGTTGGTCTTCAATTTTCACGTTCCGAATGTTTAATCGCAATTCACCACCAACCAGCATTGCATGCGGATTTGATGTGAGGTAGTATTTAAAAAAAAATTCCCACCCAAAGGCTGGACACGTGTTTTGCATTCTGGGCGTTGAAATTATTTCCATTTGTTGTCTCCACGGTCTAGGGATTGCAAGGGGAGTTTTTGTCGTTCAATACAATTGCAGAATGGATGTGCCCACACAAAATTTAAATTATTTAAAATTCATGGCGAAGAGCGAAAGGGAGTCATTTACGACACGAAACCTATTGTGAAAACAAAAATTCGTAGGCTGTTGTTGTGTGTACAGCTGTGAAGTTCATGGGTCTGGTACAACGGACTATGTGTGCGGGTATTTCTTCTCCAACTAACTTCCGCTGTTTTATGTCTGATTTGTTGGTTTTATGTCTAATTTTCTGTTAATATCCGTCTACCGGACCTCGGTTATCGGTTCTACGGGCTTTGTAAGCGAGAGAAGGGAGACAGTTATTTTGCTTAAATATATGCGCTATATGCAAATACTTCGTGACAACTTTCACAAGCGTTGAAAATTCCTTCTCGCTTGTTGTTAAAACAAAATGTCTGAATTTGTCAAAAAAAAAAACACGGATTACAAACTCCTTCTGATTTGGTGGGCTTTTGCTCAGATGTTGCCATATCCTCACTTCATTTATATAGGTCAAGTCGACGGAAATATTGGTTCTCAGTGTTTAAGCTTTATGATTCGTTCTGGCTGACAATTTTCGGTGGATTTCGCAGCAGAAGTTTTCTTTCACATTCTCAACACTGACTTTGACTTTCATGCTTTTCATTATATTTTTCCTTCTGTGATGCCGCCTGAAGCGCTCCGCTTTGTATGTATGTATGCATACATCAGTCGAGTTATCTGGCTGATGTATGCCTGTTGAGTCTTCAAGAAAAAAAATGGTTTCGTGAGGGTTGTCGGGTAAAACCTGGCTCGTTTACCGTTTGTGTGATGAAAACAGGAATATAATCATCAGGCGAAACGAAATATTTTTCGAGTCCGATAATTTCACCAAAATTTCGCCTGACAATATGAAGACTAAGTACTCGTGACTTCAACATTGCTGATGATCTTACCAATGGTAATGTACCAGTTGTAGTCAATAAATCAGCTGATGATCTAACAGCGGTTAATGTTCCAGCCATCTGCGACGGCGACGGCACGGAAGACATAGCCAATGTGGATCCTGATATTGGTTCTGTGGAAATCCCGATGATTTATGAAGTTGCTGATGTTCCAGTTGTTCCTGTGGAAATGCCATTGATCGATGAAAAACTTAATGAGGTGCTTATGCAATTCGGTCTGGTAAGGTCAGTACACTACAAAATTAACAAGGGCCGAATGATTTTCTTGCTGTATATGTCGACGACGTATTGATACTCTTAAGCGACAAAAGTATGGAGATTTATTTGAAGCAACGCTCTGTGAACATTTTCAGAAAAAGGACTTGGGGGAGGCATCTTCGATCCTTGGTATCCGAATCTCTTAATATTAAAAATTCATGTTTAATTTTCTTTAATGAATCGAAAAGGGGAAAAAACGGATATGGAATGGGGAACATTTTCAAAAATTTCCCCCAAAATCGGGAATTTTAGCAAAAAAAAAAAATCTGCCTAGAGCCCTTTTTGCCAGTTTATGACTATAACAGGGTGCTTCTTCGTTGAGTACGGCAGCAGTGATGCCAGCGGACTGAATTGTCCACCACGATTACCAAAAATGTCTCTGTTTTCGCACATTCCGACGTTAAAATACAACAATGCAGACAAGACAACTATTTTTTGTTGTTCTTAACGCTAAAAAAACATTTATTTGTCGCCCTAAGCTTGTTTTGAAAGGCGAAATGCCCATGAAATCACAGTTGCCACATTAGTCATTTGTGACCGAATTTGGTCATTACTTTTTCTCTTGGTCACATTGTCATTTTTTAATTCCACTTGGTAATTTTTTTCCTAAATGGAATATTAAAATGTAATTAAAAAAATAGTATGTGATCTGTGTACATGAAGAATATGTTGAAATAAATTAATAGAATTGATTGTTCTCACGTCTATCACAGAATCCGTCGTAGAGGAAATGTTTGCTACGAATTTTGAAATACATAGCAAACATTTTCTATTGCGGTAATAATATCATTTAATTGTGGAGGCGGCAGTATAAACAATCAAAAGCAAAAAAAAACTAATTACCGAACGATAAGCCTGAAGTGTTACTGATAAAGCAACATTCATTGAAATAATTGAGTTGTAACCCTAAAAATAGAAGCAAGTGTGTATCAAAGTGTTTCTGTATCCTGAAGAATTTAAGCTGACAGGATAGTTGACACTTTTTGTGGGTTGATGTCTTTTAATCATTCTACCAAATATACGTGTACAGATTGTGAAATTATGTTGTTTTATTTGCAAACAAACGACGTTTTAAAAGGACGGATAACATCGACGGATAACAAATACCTTCTCTATAACGAGCTTTGAAAACAAAACGATAAGTTATCTGGATTTTAATTTATAAATAAAAACATTTATCGCAGATGCACGTGAGTTGTGTATAGGTGTGGTCATCAGAGGAAATAAATTTAGTGTTGTATATCTCATTTCAAGGCAACAATCCGACCTTAGCTACACTTTTTGCAAGTGACATCGTGAATTCGTACTCAAATGTGACACAGCAATGGGCACTTGTCAAAAAATTGGATAGTAATGTCAGCAATATTTTGTTTAAATGCCAGCATTAAATTTAAACTATATGTTTAAAGTAGGTACGTATCCGAGGTTGCTTAATATGAAATTACATTTCAGTCTTCATATAGACGTTTGACATAAAGACATTTGACTTTTCGGCTTGGTTGCTGTCAATGGAAAACAGCCAGGGGTGTTATACATATTTGCATTTAACTCAAACGCCGAGAAATCCCATTTAAGGTGTTTACTCGTCAAAGACATGTATGTGAGAACTGAGAAGAATATAACAACTAGTGTCGACCTTTTCTTGACTCAACTAAGGTTTGGTTTATTGAAAACCTATCTCAGCAAAGACAATAATAACGATGTAGAGAAATGCTCAATAAAAAAGAGTCTGAGCAACGTTTGTTATTGAGTTGCTTAAACTAATATGTATGACTTGACTTTTGGTTTGATTCAGCGTTCTGTTAAAACTGCTTGCTTTATGTGAGTGCCGCTAAAAGTAGTGACGAACCAACTACCCTCAGCGCCCATCCCAAGTCACTCATTCTCTCAAGTCCATGAATCTCAGAAGTGTCAAGTAGAGTTCAGTTGTTTTCATGGCGTTTTGAAAATTTTACTAAATTTGTTTTTCTTAGAAAAAGGTTTATTAAAAGAGCACGAGCCTGCAGACATTGGGCTTAGCTTGATTACTCTTTTTGATTTCTTAAGATAGTAGAGATATTATTTTTGACAGGATGCAAATTCTGTATATATACTTGTCACTTGCGAAATAGACAGCTGGCTGCTAAAAAAAGGAATGCGCTAGAATTCGTATGGCTGTGAAGTATATTCCGCTTACGTTGTATTCAGTTCACTTTTTCGAGAGCAGTCTAGGTACCTTCAGTTAAGTTTTTGACATTAAGTGCGACAGCGAAAAGTGGCTAATGCAATCACTCATAATATAACATGTGATGGTATCTGCGAGGCGAAAACCAGGTATTGTCGAGAAAGATGACGCGTATGTGTTAAAAATAATTTTAGCATTTAGTGGGCGATATTTTAACAAAAATGTGTGTTTCAATATTAACAACTAGAACAAACGTCGCAAATTTGCTTTGATGATTCCAATTCGCAAAAACACGTATCCCCTTTGAACGGTTGCACTTTTTTCTTTTGCTTTGATTTTGGTTTATAAATATTTGCGTGTGACTATGACAGAAACGAAAGATATTTTTAACAAATCTTAATGTCTGAACTGATGTAACCATATCCCACTTCCATTTTCTTCAAAAAATATCAGTGTGATAAGATATGCACTAATGCAAAGGCTAATTGTTGTGTTCGCGACCAGTTGTCTTTACCTGTCATCGGCTGACATGAGCTGTCATCTTTTTTACACAGTCAAGGAACACGTGAATCTTATATACATTTTCTGTCCCCAATTATAATTAATTCTAGTAAAGTATTATAAGCTTTTATTAATATCTATTTCATTTTCAACGTTCATAGCACTAATTCAGGCGTACCAACATAACGCGCTCAATTTTCCTTATCTAACGTCTTCATTACACATTTCAGACAAGACGTAAGAAATATTTTTATTGTTTCGTGGAAATGACACTTATCGGGACATTTCAATTTGACTTTATTTTCTGGCTTCTCTGCAGATGTATAAACCCCGACTAAATATTGACATCAGCGCGTTTGACAGAAAAACAATTTGTTTTGTGTGTTCTTCAAAGTGGAAAATAATACAGATGCCATATTTACAATAGCTTAGATTTAAAAGAAAATTAGAAAATTATGAAAGGTAACAAAATCTTAATCGCTTCTGCTTCTGTATAAAAGGATTCACGAAAATAAGATCAAAGTTCTTCAATATGACAAAACAGCATTTTCGCATTTTATCGCATAATTTGATGTAAAGATTGAATATTCGTAGCGAAGCTTGGAAAATTTCGGATGATTGTGAAATTCGTTGTGATAAAAGACGTTTTGCGTCCATACACATTTATCGAAGCTCCTCGACTCAACGAAGCAAAATTTATGTTATTTGAAAATATATTAATTTTAACACCTAGCAAAGCAGGCTGGGGTCCGCTAGTTTAGTATAAGAAAGAACTCGATCCCATACTCGTAAAATGCAAATTCCCCATTTTTTTTTATCGGTGTTATGGCAATTTAGAAATGTTGAATCCGTGCGACATGCCAAAACATACAAAAAATGCCAACCGTGGGGATATGTGTTGGAGTTTGGAGATACCACATTTTTACATCGCTGAATTACATTGGCTTGTTATTCATTGTTAAAATGCGAATAATTTAAGACGGAATTTTTGAAATTACGTGACATTTGTCAATACGGATTTCTATGTCTAACGCACTTAGCACCACCAAATGAAAATATAGATAGCTTGTAGGAAAGTAACGGAAAATCGATCGAAATTGGAGGATCAGTATTGTCTCTGGTTCCAGCCGCCGCGCCGCGTTAGAGGACGCCAAACTAAACTGCAGCTGTCATAATTTTTTTTGCAAAATGTCAAGTAGCTCGGAAAAAGAATTAATATTTCCAATTGCTGTGCTATGTAATTCGCGAAAAAGGAAATGAATTATTACCTAATGAATATGGAAATAAGTTGCGCAAATGATTCGTGAATATTCTGTATTTTGCTTTACAAGACAAAAATGTAATGCTTTCCGTATTTACTCAATTATTTTGAAATTGTTTCCAATATTTCTCCCTTGATAAAAATGTTTTTTGTTCATTTCATCACCCACATATCTAGGGATGCCATACGCCCCCCTTTAGGGGGGACAGTCCCCCATTTTCATACAAAAATGCTGTTTGTCCCCCCTAACACAAACTACTGTCCTCCTTAATAAGTCAAAATTCAATAAAAGAAAACATTCAATTGAAAATTTTTAAAATACTTTCTTTTAATATTTTTAGCAAGATTCTTTGTGAACACATCCATTTGAAGTGCAAGAAAACTTTCAAAGCTATTTTTATTTCATATTTTGTGGACTCTGGTGATCAATAATAAAAAAAAATATTTGTCCCCCTTTTTTAACACTAGTCCTCCCTAGAAAACTCACGTTGTCCCCCTTGTCGTATTTTTTAATCTGGCATCCCTACACATATCGTATAGGTATATAATTTCGTACACATTATTACAATGCCGCGGTGAATTTGGCGTGGCGTTAGAACGCGCTCTGTGTGACAGGGCATATGTATTGCATTTTTACAACTGTCAAACGCGGCGGTAACACGCGCTCTGTTTGACGGAGCCCTTACATGTTCGCATTTCAATTTCGAAATTTCTTCTTTTAATGCTACGTTTCCACCGGAGATTAGTTGCGAGATTCAGGGCAAGAGATTACAAATAAATCCTCAAGTGTTTCCACCAAAAAAATAACAAGATTAAGTTGACGTTTCACCAGATGTTGTCAACTACTGTCAAATCGAACAACCAAAAATTGTGATATAATAGGAAAAAAAAAAATAAAAAGATTAAATTGATAAAACTTCATTTCCAGAAATACATATTTAAATTATATTAGCTTATAAATTAATTCGACAAAATAAAATGAAAGGTTTGATTGTTGCATTTCTATATGGGAGAAGTCAATACAGAAATAAATTCGGATATGTTTTTTTTATGACACAATAGGACACCCTTTCAGCGTAGAAAAATGAAAAATGTAAAATCTGTAAAATCGAGAGAGAAGTCTCTTGTTTTCTTACAATAAGTTTAAAAAATGTCATTTTGACATAATCGCAGAATGCAGCATCTACAAAATAAGTTGGAATTGAATTTTTTACAAGCTAAATATACCTAATAAACTTTCCATTTGAATGCGCTCATATGTTTTTGGAGAACATTCAGTTACAACTTGTTCCTCTGACATCGTTGAAGACGAAAGTAAATAGTTTTTCTTGTCAAACTTTTAAGCTCTCACTTAGTTGACAGTTTTCATTTTTCAGTAAGTCGAAATTCGGCGAGTAGAATATTACGAAAAAATTAAGAGAAGGGAAATGGATTTCTCTCTCATTTTTTTAAATTTTCTCAGTACGTGGTCGCTGAGCAAATTTGAAATAGTTTTACGTTTGCAAAAAAGTACCGAACGAACCTAATGTCAAATACAGCTCTGTTTGCTTGATATTTTTGACATCTCGAGCTGTGGAAAGTGTGTTCACAAACCGGACGCTACATGCAAACCTTGTTGATAATCGAGATTTATTTCTAATCTCCCTTTTCATGAGATTAACTTTTGCATGGTAAATCCCGAGATTTATATGGGGGAAATTTTCCTAAATCTCGCAGATAATCTACAGTGGAAAATTGCATAGTCGTACAAAAAAATGTAAAAAAATAATACTAAAAAGTTGTTGTTTTTTTTTTAAGTTGCCAAACCTGGAGGGTTATGCAGAGTTATCTGGGGGAAAGTATTTTGTTTGAACGTCTGGCAACGCTGTAACTGAGATCAAAAAAAAATCTGTTTGCCAAATCTAAAACGACATTAGTTTTAAGATTCAGGAAAAACGTAGTAGCGAAGTCAATAACCCAATCGACTTATAGACTACAGTGTTGAATGCGCCCATTGACTTTCCGTACAATTTTGTACATTTATAATATTTTAAATAAAATTTGTGAGCGGGAGATATAGGTCCCTAATCAGATGTATAACTATTCGCATGTCAAAAAGAAATCTTTCGAGTTTGTAGTTCATAATGGACCATTTTATCATCCAGGTAACCAGTCACAATGGGTGCGATCAGACCCAGACAGTGCGCTTTCCATTTTTCTACTGAAACATTCCAAAACAAGTGGTTGAAGTAAGCAACAAGACTGCGTGACAGATTGGTTATTTGCAGATACGAGAAAGTAATTAAAACATTTATTGCTATGAAAACAGGGTTGGTATAATTACCTGGGTAGGTCTTAATGTTACACCAATTCAAGACATAAAAAATAACCTATTCGTTCGTTAGGATGTTTATCCAAATGCCTTTGAGGATTACCAATGCAACGAACGTTACAAATCGCCGCAATCTCTCAAACAGAATATTACCAGAGCCGTTATAAACAATTAAAACATCCGATTGCAACGTTCCAAAACAGAAAACAGATCGCCCGAGGAATCACTCTTTGCATGATAAAATATTTGGCAATTTGAATACACACCCAGCAACACACCGAAAACACCGGCAAAAACAGTGTTTCCTTCTATATCCTCCGCCACAATCCCTTCCCGTACCGATTGGTTTCACCCTATCCAAATTTCGTTTCCAACCCTAGTGTAGTGTATGTTTTCTTGCCCACGGCAATATTCTGCAGAATCATTTAAACAAGGAAGCAAACGGACGATTCTCGGCATTCACAGTTACACACAAACCCATGGTTAGTTAGGGGAGGTTTTTTTTGGCATATTATCGATTTTCTTTCACATTTTTTTCGGCTACACACAGCAAGGTGATATTGAAATGTAACACAAGGGCTTTAAAAACTGTATCCGGGCAAAAAAAAAAACCGGTAACCATTTTAAGTAAACTTACCTGAAACAATAAGCGCCTCGTTCGGCCCTGTTGTATGAATGTTGCCCATCCTTGTTGTCCTGCCTGATGATTGGGGAATTTAGCGGTGGTATCCAATTGGCGATCTCGCTTTGACAAAAAATACACTAAATTGCACTAACACTTTTTTTGACACTTGCACCAGCACCTAAAAATATGCACAAACGATTGAGAAACTTTTAACCACTTTTATATGCTCATATATATATTTTTTTTTAATGGAACTATTAAATAAATTATTATCGATGGCAGAACATTCAAATTCGGAACTAAAATTAGGAAATAATTGTGAAAAAACAACAAATAACGGAAAGTGGAATTGCAAATTATCTTAGCGCCTAAGAGCACGCTAATGGAAAAAGTTACACTTTTTGATTGGCAAACACGTTTTTTTCCAGTTATGGATGCTCTCTTTCAATGGGGACGGGGATGCTGTGGAATAAATAGGATTTCTCACGAAACGCACACAAAAAACCACTGGCGACACTGTTCTGCTGAAGAGAGAAAAACAAGTTACAATTACAACAACGCGGTAACCGTTTGGGGAAACCCTCAGAAGAATTACACTTGCGAAAACGAAAAGAAAAACTTGAAATCACTGATACCGATAAGAGATGAATCACAATTGCGCCAATCACAAGCTAAACTAAACACTGCACTCGCACTGACACTGACAGAAGCCGAAAGTGACAAATAGCCCAAAGAAATGAGAAGGTCACAGACGGGGACTTAAAAATGATTCTAATTGGGAATTCAAGTTGGAGGGTGGGACAGTTTGATCTTAAATTGGTTTCAATTATCTGGAATTCGGTGATTTTTTCGAAAAGAATTTTCAACCGCGGAAGTTACACTCAGTGGACGCACCTTTTCGTTGCCTTTAATGTTCGGATATTTGGTTTTTCGGTTAAAGGTGTATATTGTTTTTTTCGCTCACGACTGCTTTAGCTATAGCACCGCGCCTCTTGTCAAACGACACACTGTTCTATCTTTTATTCTACTCGGTCGGTAATCGGTATTGAGGGGGCTAGTACATTTGATGTGGTGTGGACGAAATCAAAATATTACAGTCTGATCTGACGTCATTTTTCTAATTGGTTTGTTGTTTGTGTGAATCTGTACGTTCGGCACAATAAATAGAGAGAAGTTATAGAGCTATTTCGTTCTTACTCATGGGGTGTTAGATTTGCTGACACAGTACACGCATAAATAAATGACGCTCATGCGCATTGGCTAAGGCGTTCATAAAAGCGGCTTTGATGGTTCGGGTATGTGATAAGATTCACTAGTTCGATTGTGAAAGTGCTGGAAAATAGAGATGCGAAACTTGAAGTGAAGTCGAGAAAAACAAATCGAAATGCATTGAAGCATTTTGTAGTTGAATATTTATTAAGATTTTAACAGCCTTATTCATTAGATTCCCTTAATCAATAGATTAACAGTGTCTCCATTAACTCACGCCAAATGAGTTAATTTGGGTTTAATCTTCTTGTCGAAAATGTTTATTCATAAAAATAATTTAGCCGTGGAGTAGCTAATCTATTGAATAAGCAAAACTACCCTTAAAAGCTGGCAGCACTGTCGCACTTCAGTGCCACGATTGGGTATAGTCATCTGACATTAATTTTAAAAAAATGGAAAAGATATGAACAGCAGCAAAATTATTAAAGAGAAACTGAGTAAATATATAATGGAAACAAATTACAATTCAGATAGTGCCCGATTGTGTGAAAAGGACTTATCAAAATATTTTGTGCGAAAAAAAAAATATTGAAAACGGTTCTGTCACTTCTTTTTGTCTTTGCAAAATTTATTATTGTTTCTCCAATCACTTTCGTATTATTATATGTAACCAAATATTATTGCTTATTAAACTTAAAAATTTTCACAGATGTATGAAATAAACAGTGAAAACCAAAGTTTATTCACCGCTAAATGCGAATTGAGGCATTTAATATTTTGACAGTTGATTAAGTGTGAATTATCTTTAAAAAAAAAGTTTATGAATAAGGTTTTCTGCAATTAAACCAAATTACATTTTATGAATAAGGCTGCGTAAAGGTTTAATTGGTAGATTCTTTACGGAGGTTGTGCGACATTGCATCAGGAATATGCGACTTCTGAAAAAATTGTGATAGTTAAGTTTCTCAAATTATTCAACGACGAGATCTCACTATAGGCGTGTTTTTTTATCTTCGATTTCAGCAAAGCAAAGTTTACAGCGCAACAGTTATTATAATTACGTGCTGAAAATCCTAAGCTTTACTTTGCTTTGCTAAAAACGAAACTCAAAAAAAACACGCCTTATGTTTGTGGGATCTTATTTATTGAACTCGTTGGCTGATTTGATTTTTTACGACAGGTGGCAGACCTGTATGATTTTTCTTAAACTGCTTTGAAAATATTTTGCTAATTAAAAAAAATATGTGTGAGCTGTCATAATTCGTTCGTTCGTTGAGAATATGAATATGTTCTGAAGAAGTATATTAAAATGGGGAACTGATAATTTAGTATGTGATTCATGACATCTTCATCGTCACCTTTTCGGTAACAAACCTGAGTTTAAAGAGCTACTGCCAAAAACCAGATAGAGGAAACCCCAAGAAACTATCAAAATTAGAACAAAACACAATCGTTCTTTATGAAAACCAATAACTGAAATATTAAAAACCCAGAAATGTTAATTTTGGTCAGCAACAACAACAAGTCTGTGTAAATCGGTTTTATGATGGCTGGTGTCAAACAAATTGTTTTAATTCTTTAAAATCATAAAGCATTTTGTATAGCTACACAAAAATAATAAACGTGTTTACAATTATTGTAGTTTGACCATTCAACCTTATGTTATCGATAACTTTCCCGCTTGATTAGCAATTATTGGCAGCACAGCCCAACGCACGCCATTTCATTCGGAACAATTCGACGCATTTTTTTTTTTTGCCAAAATGGCTGCCACAAAGCAAACTTCATTACGATGTCTATCGACATTTTAATTTTCATTCTAAACAGTCGCAAACAAAATTACGTACGAATTCGGTGCTGCACCGATTGAAAAAGTTTCTCTAAAACCTTTTTTTTTCTTCACCATTCATTCGGCTAAAGACATTTGTTTATTTATTATAAAGGTAAGTGTGTGATGTAACGTTTACGCATAAGAAAATTTATTGTTGGGGGGAAAACCTTTCGATGGAAAATGTCAAATAACGAACGAACAAAAAAATTAAAAAAAAATTTCACTCATGATTCAGTGGTGCAGTGATGTAAAGAAGCAACAAAAAAAAAAAAAGAGTATCCATTTACATTCAAAAGAAATAAAGCAGAAACACACATTGATCCCATTCTGGAGACCCTCTGTCTTTGGCTAAAATCTGAAACAATAAACCCTTCCGCGGCTTCCATTCGTTATTGTTGCTAGCTAGTGCTTCTGCTGCTGCTGGTGCCACTGCGTTGTCGCGATGGTACATTTATTTCGGAGCAGGGCGACGGTGGAGGTGTCGTTGGTCACGTAAGGTTTTATTTTTATTGTTTTATTAATAATTTTTATATTTGTTGCTGTTACTTTGTTTTTCTTTGTGCCGTACGACGCGCGAAAAGAACGCTTTTGCTTTTATATATTCACTATCACTACCTTGATTTATGTTTTGAGATTCTGTCGGCGTGATTATGTGTGAGTTGATCCGAGAACCGAGAAGAGTTTCTTATTTTTCTTTTCCTCAAATACTTTGCATCGTGGTAGGTGTGTAGTGCGTTGGAGTTTGGAAATTCGTCGATGGGAAGTTGTGAAACTTCCGCAGAGAAAAGTAGTGATTCATTCAGTTTTTTAAGTGGTAAAATGAACAGTGCCACTGCAGTCTTCTTGGGTCAATCAACGCGTCGGATTTAACCTAACATTGTGTAATCTCAAGGATGCTCCGTGGTAAATGTCATTCAACTGCGCGTCGTCCTGCCATTATGAAGAACAACGCTTAAGTAGGTCAGGTTTTGGGGGAGTAGGCGTGAAAATTCACAGTGTGCAGTGTCGTCTATTCGTATATATTACAATTGCAAGTGAGTTGTGAAATTCCTTTAACGAACTAAACCGTCTGTATTTTTGTAAACTGCATGCACATATTTTAACTTACTTTTGCTGTGATTAATTGTCGCTTCTAAGTTCTTTATCCAGATAGGCCAATCGCTGATTAAATTGAATATCCATTTTTGCGTAGGTGTTCTGTCTGCTGGAAAATATCATCTGCGCACAATGTTTTTCTATTGACAGTCGGTACACTGGTACGAATTCATTATCGCAGTTTATGCAGCAACAGCACGTGAAATCTTATCATGAACTGATAGCCGACGAATTTATCAATTGATGATAAAACTAAAGCTAGCTTGAAGCGGAGTGCGGAAATATTCCCAAAGTGATCTCATAATAACAAAAGCGACTTTATTTAGCAATTGCCGCACAGTTAATTAGCACGGTCATTTATTTCTTCAACAAAACGGGGGTAGAATCAAATACAAGTAGTGTCTATTATTTTTGCTGATTTATTTCCATATGAATTTAGTGTAACGCGAATCGAGATCCGATCAAGAGATGGGTTGCCGAAACGGTAAGAGTGTTCTTCTGTGCTAGGTGTGGAGTGTTTTTCTGTCTTGTTGTCGAATGTGTTCAAATTCGAATGAATCCACGTGACTTGATTGATTTTCCGGTGTTTTTTGCGTACTTGCAGTTTGTCACATAGCACATCTCGGAAGAATTAACCGTTGTTTGTGTCTTATCTCACCAAATGGGAGAATTTGTGGGGTAAATATTGACGCGGTGGTGTTGTAGACAACGCAACGAGTTGCTATCGAGTTTTAATAGCTGGCAATTCAATTTTTATGATGAAATGACTGCAAGCATGGAAACTTTGAGCTGTTGGTCTTTGAGGTCAGAAATAGGCTGAACGTAGTATTTTTCAATTTGCTTGATAACGCCCGAGCACAATAAAATGTAGGTGAGAGGTTTGTGTTAGCGCAGAGTGGCCTTGTCCAATGACCTCAACCAGAGTTAATGGTATACTTGACGGCTGTAATCGGATTTATGCCATCTCTAGGAAAGACTGAACAAGAATGAGCCCTTTAAAAAAAAAATTCTCTATGTGTGACGACGATGATAAAAATTAGTTTTAAAGAATTTTCTGACACATCAGCGAAACTCAATTTATAACCAGATAAGCAGCAGTAATCTCAACAGGTTCTTCGAATTTTGTGACTTGTTTCAATACTCTCTGCATACAAGTGAAACATTTATTTAAACAACCCAATGCAAATTCAGAGAGAGAAGATTATTTGTGCTAACTCCTTTGTTCTGTATTGAATTGCATTGTGTACAAGTACGTATTGGAATAGTGCTGTATGCGGCGTGCACTTGCAATATTTTATACGAATTTATGTCCGTTTGTAATTCGTATAGCTAATGTTTGAGTCATTTCAGATGAAACTGAAAATCCTATGAATAACTTTTCTCTCAAAGCATTCAAGTAGATAAAACCGTATGAATGGCCTGCTGGAATTGAAGGCTATCGTCAATATCGTCGCCTGAGAATTGTTTTGTTCCATACGCCATTGGCACTTTTTCGAGAAAATCGCATTTAAAAGTTTGCGTACTCGGTACCTACTCCGAAACCGTGTGATAGGATTTTTTTTTTATATTTCGAACTTGAAGTCAGTCTTATAAAGAGTTTGGGCGAGTTCATAATTGCAACATTGTTGCTCATGCCATGCAAAAAATATTGATTCAATGCAATTATGAACAGTGTTGTTCCAACGCAAAATATGGAGTCGCCGGTCCTAGTGCCAATATAAAGATCGAAATTGCCTGGTGAGAACACAAGAGATAAACGCCTCTATCCACCGAAGTACAAATGATTCGATTTTATTTCTGAACAAAGTATAAGAATTCATTAACTATGCGCAATACTAGAGGAACTTAACTACTTACGAATTTGATACCGGAACGTAACTTTAACTCCTAAATGCAGGTCCAACAAGAAAAGATGCAATTGAACTTCACTATACGCAAGAAAACCTAAATCCGAAGGGCAAATTAAAGTAGGAAAATTAATTTCTAAGAAATTTACCTAGAAACCGGGTAGGTCGAACCATGCGCAAACGAATAATTAATTATTGAAGGTCAAAGGGACGTATTTGACACTTACTGCCGATTATTCTCTTTTTCTTTTAACGCGTATTTAAAAGAGACGAGAAAAAGAATGTCAAAAAACAATGGGAACAAAAAGGTGATGCCAAAGTTACGTTCTGATACCAAATTGATAGTAAGCCTTACTAACTAACTAAATACAATATTTATAATACATATTCAAAATTTAATTTGGTGGAAAGTATGGCTCGATGACAAACAGAAACACTGCTGCAAGTTTGCACAAAGAGACATCTCTCCCGCTTTGTTTGTTCCTTGTTCTTATCCTTTAATAGGTTACCTTTAAATTTTGATATTTTCTTGCAATATCTTCTCTATTGTAAGGCAACAAGGGCGCAAGAGTTTTCATTTCCGTAAAAACTTTTCCCCGAAGAACAGATTTTTTTCGTCCTGATATAAATTCGGACTCGATGCCTAAACGGATCGAAATCAGCAGTTTATTGTCAGCATCCGACCACAATTTTTGTTCACTTTCATTCCTATAAACACACAAATAATATATTTTAACTTTTTAATAAAACAAAAACTTGCAAATTTGGATGTATCTATTTAATTTTCATTTATTTTGCTTACATATTTGTTCCTGCCATCTTCCTGCGACTCGGCAACAAAATAAAATTCAATGCAGAGTTGATCGCAGTTTGACTGTCATTTGACTTTTATGAACGCAAATAAAACTGCAAAGATAATGCAGGTTTTTTTTTACATTAATGGACGCAAAAATTGCAGTACTCCCGCATTTTTACTTTTATGAACTCAGCCTTTACCTACCAGTTTTCAAAGTATTCTGCCGTTCAGGCGTTCACACGCTAAGTTGATTTACGTAAAAGCCTTGTGTCCCACCTCCTATATTTTGAGACTGTTAATTTTTTTTTGTCCATGCACGTGGAACACAAAAAAAATGGATATGGCACAAACCAATTCTCATCCAAAATATCTGAAAGGCATGAAAGCATGGAGTTGGATGCTAAAATTTGAAAATAAAAATCGATTTCAACTTTTTGACAATCAAAGTTTTTATTCCAAACAATGCAATTAAATAGAAAAATATTGAAATTCTTAAGTATTAAACATTCTTCTTAAAAAAAGCAAAAAAAAAATATTACTAAAGCAGTTATACTGGTATCACAATGAGTTGCATTAAATTAATGTCGTTTTCCATTGGGCAACAAATCAATATTTTTTCGATTCGGATCACTTTTTGTAGAACTCGATATTTTTTCAGTTTGCTTTGAAAATAATCGTGGATAATTTCGTGAAAACCAAAATAACAAAAGACATAAGTAAATATCCATGGATATAATTTTGAAGGAATTATTATCATCATCGTTTTCCTCGTCATTTGAAGACTTCTTCTTAGAGGTCCTCTCCGTTAAGGAGGTTGGCAATCATCATGTTAAGTGTTTCTTTGTTTTGTACTCTTCTGTAGGTTTTCTGCTATCGAAAGATTGAGCCATTCTCGTACACTAGTCGGCGTAAGTATTTTGACGAAACCATTTTCTGGCTATTGAATGAAGCTTAGCTTAGAATCGTTAAATAACGGGGCGAAAATGATGCGCAAAAGAAAGAATCTATTTTTAGTACCGTTTACCTTTTCCATTCTCTTTCTGCTGATAAGAATTCATGGAGACATCATTTTGCGCGGCATAAGTATTTTGACGGAACCTTAGAGTATATATGTTTGCACTTTTGAGCACATTAAAGCCAAACAACTTTTGTATTAACCTTAAATTGATCATAAACGCTGATAAAAAAAAACTCATATTGATTAAAAGGTGTTATAAACCATAGGTAAAAAGGCAGAGTTGAGTTTCGTTACCAGATCTTCGATGGTAGCAAAGTTTAACGCTGGAATGGCAGTAAAAGACATTGCAAAAGAGTTTAATGTGTCGCGTAAAACTCTGCACTATCAAATTACTAAGTTTAAAAAACATGACGACATAAGTAACTTAACGAGATTAGGAGCTAAGCGCAAAACAACGCCCGCTCAAGACCGAGTCCTACTACGGGAATTTTGAGAAAAACATTTTTCTGAAGCCTCAATCTGCTGCAAATCAATGGAATTTGACGCCCAAGAACCCAATCAGTGAGCGCACTATCCGACGACGTTTGAAGAAAGGAGATTTTAAGACAATTAAAGCTAAGAAGTGCCATATATATCGAAGGCAAACAAGCTTTAAAGACTGGCCTTCGCAAAGGAACATCTGCGCAGGCCAAAGGAGTTTTGGAGAAACGTTCTATGGAGAGATGAAAGCTCCTTTGAGTATTACTCTTCAAAAAACAAATTTTTTGTAAGATTGCCAAAAGGTAGTTGGGCAAAAGAAACGACCCGTTTGTCAAAAAGTGAGCCATGGCAGAGGCTCTGTGTGGCGTATAATGGACTGGGTGACTTGGTTCCTATCACCGGCTTGATGAACCAAAACTAATATTTAATGATCCTAAATGATACTGCCTTCACTTCTGGAGATAGGCTTATTGGGGAATCATATATCCTGTAACAGGATAACGAGCCGTGCCACAAAGCTCGAAAGGTTTCTACATTTTTGAAAGATGTTGGCGTTAACACTTTGGACTGGTCATCTCAAAGTCCGGATTTAAATATTATAGAAAACGTCTGGTTCCTTTTGAAACGCAAAAGAACAGTTCCGTTAAATAAAACAAGGGAGGAGACAATTTCTGAGATCACTTCTCTTTGGGAAGAGATATCTCCAGAGATTCTATAAAATTTAGTGGATTCGTTACCAAGGCGCCTTCAAAAAGTTATTGACGCCAAAGGAGGATATACATTTTACTAACTTAGTCTTCATTTCTTTACTTTTGTTGGGTTTAAACAATGTTTTCTTAGTTTTATATTCTTATCAAAATACTTATACCAACACATGAAATTACAAATTAATTTATATCTTTTTACGTTTCTATGAAAAAATCTTGTTTTTTTTATTTTTAAGTTTGAATTAGTTATATATAAAAAGGAAAAAATTAGGAGGAATTTTTTACAAAGCCGTTTAAAAGTCAAACGTAAAAATTCACTATTTTGCCGACTAGTGTAGGTTTGATATTCAGGTCAACCCATTATTCTAACCTGTAGGGTGACTTGGAGCAAGTTGTACTTTTCGTTTCTTTAAACATGTCTGAGATATTGTTTAGGTTTATGCGCCTCAATACCTGTTCGTCTGTTACTATGACGATCCACGAGATACGAAGTGCTCTTCTGTAGATCCACATTTCGAATGCTTCCAGTCTTCTTATTTTTCTCTTATGTAGAGTCCATGTTTCTACTCCGTATAAGAGCACAAACCAAACATTGAGCTGCTCTATGGTTTTTGTGAGGTGAGAGTTCCAAGCGAGTTTCGTCCAGAGTAAGATCTAGGTATTTGACTTAGTAGAGTAAATTCTTGATAATTTGTGCGATTGAAGCAGGAAACCATTGGATGGGGCTCAACAAATTACTAGTCACTGACACAATGTCTCACAGATACAGATGTAAGAAAGCCGCCTGAATTATTCGTTCTCGAATCGGATAACTTCTCTGAAAATCACTCGAATCCGTGTACGAAGTACGCTGACGTGCAACATATTTAGCAGTTATTATGAAGGACTGACAGTGGCCTCAAGAGAGCAGTATTCAAAGAGGTTCTACCCTATATTTTTTCTGTCGACCGCGTTGAGTTGTTGTTGTTGTTGTTGTTGTAGCAGCGTCATTCATCATTCGTTGGTTCGCCATTAGTTTTTAGTCCTAGGAATTGGGCCACTTCGGTTGGATGCGTCCTATAGCCAAAGTTCGCGTTTCTTTGGGAAGAACCTTGGCGATCCGTCGAGCGAACCTCAGCCCAGATAAAAGCACATCAGCAACATTCGACCGCGTTGAGTTGAGTACAAAGGTGAATATCCTTTTTGCCTTCTGTGTACTGTTATGTTTTGAGGTTTTTTTGTTGTGCAAGTTGCTGTGTTTCTTCTGTGATGCATCTTCTTATGAGGGCCGTTCAATGTATTCTTGGTATCGTCGTGATTTGATATTATTTTGGGTAATTAAAATATATCTTTAGCTAACAACATTATTTGAGGTTATTCACATTAGTTCCAAAAATTAAAAACTCGCACAAAACGAATGGTTGCGAGAAGCTAGGCCAAGGATCCCTACAGACCTGTTGCGCCAACTATTATTATTATTATTAACTTCATAAGTTGGTTTGCGACCTTCAGTCAAAGACGGAGAAAATGACCGACGCGACAATGTTGAAGAAAATCGAGCATCGCGCCGTGATTAAATTCCTCACTAAACAAGGATAATCTCAAAAAACTATCCATGAAGAAATGGTAGCCGTTTTTGAAGACTCTTCTCCTTCATTATCGACGGTAACTACAGAAGTGGTCAAGTGAATTCAAAAGAAGCAGGGAAATTATCGAAGATGACCCCCGCCAATCACGGCGGCTACCGAAGAAGATGTGAAAATTATCGAAAAACTTGTATTAAAAGGAGCACGTGTAAATATCAAGATGTTGGCAGAAATAACTAAGCAATCCGTTGGTACTATACACACTTCACTACATAAATATCGCATCCTTACAAAAGTCAGTGGAAGATGGGTGCCGCGCATTCTCACTGCGCTTCAAAAGCAGGAGCGGGTTAACACTTGTAACGAGTTTTTAGAGCTGTGTGGCGACGATTCAGCAAGTGTTCTTCGAAAGGATAGTTACAGGTGATGAAACGTGGGCTCATCACTATGACCCTGAGAGTAAAAAATCGAGCTGTCGTGGGACGGCCGAAAGAAGCGAATCATTGGACGTAAAGTATTGGCCCGTGTTACGTGGCGGCCTATTTAAAATTCATTTTAAATTTTTCATAGTGCCAGTTAGTTTAGATTACTTTCTCTGTTCCTCTTTCGCTCTCTACACACATATATTTAAGAATTTTCGACTTTTCTTTTTTCCTAAACCATCCCTGAATCAAGACGAACAACACAAAACAAAAATCATCCAAATCGGTGGAGCCGTTCTAGAGTTTTCATCTTCCAAGTGCGCCATGGATGGGGAAGTTAACGCTACGGTGACGATTTTTTTTGGTTTACTCCCCATCTTTTTGAATAATTTATATGCGTGACCCACCGACCGTCCGTAAAAAAGCTATATTCGCTTCAAAAAGGAGTCTATGCAGTGGCATAAAAAGTTCAGTTTGGAAGGGATCTACAATTTTATGCCGATTCCAAACGGCCGATTGAGAAGCTCTTTCAAGACACTTATACTCTCGGATATAAGTTCGCGACAGGTGGCGCAGTGAGTTGGAATTTGGGTTTTCGCGGGACTCGAACTTGGGACCTCTCGCTTAGTAGTCCAACACACTAACCACTAAGCCACTGCGCCTACACTGGCTCTCACCCTTGCAGTACTTTATTATGAAGAATGCAGCTAGATGCGCCATTAAACTGCAGCTGGAATAGAGGTTTAAATCAGTTGACCATGAGGGACATTCTTAATTCTTAACCTAATCCCAAACTTGAACATGTTCTGCTCCGTTCCGGACACTATGGTTAGGGAGTACAGTTTCGCGAAGCTATACGAGGTAGAAATACTTGAACGCGCATGTTGGACCAATGGTGTTCCGACACCCAAAAAGCTTAGTATGGTACACCGACCTATCAAAAATGGATTCCAGAGTTGGAGCTGGTGTGTTTGGACCCAACACCATAATCTCGATACCCATGGAAATGTGTCCCTCGGTTTTTCAGGCGGAAATCCATGCCTGTTTGTTGATTTTTTGGCTGATGCCGTTGAGTTTCCTCGCTGAGTTCCAAAAATCTGCAGTTTGAAAGTTTCCTAGCCTCATTTTCTGTCAGTAGAAGTGGTTGCGGGTCATTGCTTCTGAGTAGATTGAAGAAGATAGCCACTGTCATTCTCAAATGACCTGCTGTCTAAATTTGTAGGTGAATAAAACAATAATTAGGTTTGGTTTGGGTTCTCCTTCGACTGGAAATAAGGCGAATGGCTTTCGACTTCGGTGGGTACCACCTTGGTGTTTTATGTTTTCTGATGATGGGGGAAGAATGCGACACTCGATATGCTCTACGATTTTATGTAAATACCCCGCTGATTGTGTAATTGTTTGATGAGGGACGTTCGGCTTTTGTTAGAAAGTACACAGTACAAACGGACATTGTATTTTTGTTCGCGTGCTACAATCAACTCTTATGAAATCAGATTGAAAAATGCTTTTGACATAATTGACAATTGTTTCACCGTCAGCCTTATCGAAGTCCTGATTATTCCAACCAGTTATTGCTTGATATGAACACACGTGTTCGAAGTACGCAAGCATTTCTATTGATACCCAATATTGATGTTCTGTACCTTTGTATACTTCCTGCGTCATTTGCGCACAACAAAGGATATTCCATTTAAAAATAGACCCTTTCCTTTGTCACGACAATCTACACTTGGAAATAAATTCTTTCTCACATCGCTCTTCTCAACACTGAGGGATTACATAAGACCAATCAATGTGGCCGACCGTCATAGTTTGTCAATGAATACAACGCTACCTAATGTGTACATCAACATTTGTGCATAGAATATAAATTTACAATACCGCTTCCTTTTACAAATCGCAAGGAAGCTCTTCCAAAGAGAGAGGTGTCACTGAACCTAAGATGTTTACCACACTCACAGAAAAGCTCATTAAACACATTCAATACGTATCTTTATTGCCACTTCGTTTGTTGCTGGTTTTCAGATTTCTCTCAGTTTGTTCGTGTTACAAATCACGTTCGTTTCGATGCTAAATTGGCGCTAAAGCAAATTTGTTTGTATATTTTATTATTACTAATAGAAAAAAAAAATCAAGAGAATTCCATGAAATATTGTCGCCAGTGAGAATTGGAGTAGCTTACGAACTTAAGTGGTGCAAACGAAAGTTAATTGTATTCAGTGCGTCGGTGGTATTGGTAATAGCATGTCGTCGACAAGCGAGGGCAACTAAAATTGTGAACATATAAAATTTTGAAGTAATAACATCTCCACGTTTACTTAATTAGGACACCCAGCGAGGAAACTCTACTCGTTTCATCATCATTCGTTTTCCATTCCCCGCCAGGAGTAAGTGAATTCACCTGCTAAAGCATATATCAAGTGCAAATGAAAGAGCGTGATCGTTTCATTTGCACCTTTGAATGTGAGCATACTCACCTGTCACCTCTTAAGATTTATAGACCAGAAGGAATCGGAGAAACTGTTTGGAAGAGCAATCCGTGTAGCTTTGGTAATTAGTGAGTGTAAGAATATATTACACTCACAATGAATTCGTTTATTTGTAATTTGAGCAGCTTTGTTTTTGATGCTAATTGTTTTTTCACAGACTCGTTCGAGCCGGCCATTCCTATAGACTCAGATGAGGTCTTAGCCTTGTTCCTTTCGTTCGATGCCTTTTTCGTTGTGTTGAACTTGCTATGGTCATCTGCAGACGCTGTAAATAACTTACATAATTGCCAAATGCTACGTATGGAAAGGATTTGCTGACGTCTTTGAGGTGTTCTTCTGCTTAAAAAGCCACCTACTGATGGGGATTTTCTCTTCATTGTTGTGAGTAATTCACCACCAGGCTACGAACGCATTGTTTATACTGTATAGGTCGAGGGGGAAGTAATCAATATTTTTGAGTAGTCCTTGACTACAGATTTTCTACTTGTGATTGCATGCGAATTCGTTTGAATACACTGTGATACACTGTGATTCACCATGAATACGCACAGAAAAGCTCCTTGAATACACGTGATTACTTCCCCCTCGGTATAGGTTTATGCACTCGTGCCGCTCCATGTCAGTTTTATGTATTTTAAGCAACGGCTCGTCGTCATATCCTGATTTGATGAAAACATTTCAAAAGTGCTGCCGTAAATTGAAATTAAAGTAGTGAACTTGTGACCAAATGACGTTCTGACAAGCGCATATGTTTTTCGCCAACTCCAAGGTACACGAATCGTTGTTACTAGCTTAGAAGAAGCGTGTTCATGTATACACGACTCATAGTTGACTTCTTTCCAGATGTGAATATGGCTAGGTTAGGTTAGGTTTGCGGGTAGGCGAGACAGTGGGAACCTGAGCCCGCCACACTTAGATCAATGTAGATCCGTTGTGTTGTCCTTGGGGTTCTAATGACCCTCATACTGTGGAAACCTATGAAACCGGGTAGTCGAGCCATCTCGAGGATGATATAAATCTGTGTATGTCTTTTATAGACTTCTCAGAGAGGTCTTCCAGGTCTATGACTAAATATGAGTCCATTACTGATGCTTTCCATCGCAAAAATACAAAACTCACAAACGAACCAGAGATTTACTCCAGAAAGTAGAAGAAAGACAGCTTTGCCTGTGGCAACAGCCTTAACGGGCTTTCCGTTGAGGGCAGTACTTTCGTCACACTTGTGGTGTCTCTTTATTAAACGAACTAGTCATGAGCGCAATAGATTGTACTTAGATGGGTGATCGCTTGGGAACACCGCGTGTCGTTGGCATTTCACCAGGCTGAGATGATTGCATTGTGCTGCATGCGTTGGACTACTTGCTTTGAGGGTCAGGTGGAGGGAAGAAATATCCTTATAGCGCTGGACGAACAGGCGGTGATCAGACGCATGAAGCAAACATTACAACATCATTGGCACTGGGATTGGCTGGCAGAAGAATGAAGATCTTGGGAAATCATTGGGTGGAGACCCAGTCGATGAAACACATTTTCACATAAAAAACAGATGCTAGCGGTGACATTAGGAATCGAACCCAGGGAAGAACTCTGGAGAAATTCAGAGAGTCTATCTGGGTAAAGATTTATAGTGGTGGAGAGAAAAAGAGACCCGTCAATGGTGATCTGATTTGAATATCTCTCAAAAAAATATATATAAGACAGGCCTTGACTTGTGCATCTAGAAAAATCCGTCCATCAAGCACAAATTTGCAATTACTGCGTGGCTGGCAAACATACCCAATGGAAACCATAATAAGGTTATCTTACTGCCTTCGACGTATACATTAACCAAGAGGCAATAAGGAGGTGTTGATTAAATGCAAACGAAGTAGATAAGTCAGGATACCACCTAGATCTGGCTCTGTTACTAGATTGCTGTTACTGTCTGCCTTTCTTGAACCTTTTTGCCTTAAAAAATTGTTTTCAGTGCAAAACTCCCAAACAGATCTGGTTTTGAATTTTGTGACCTGCTCCATAGAAGATCACAAATTCGGTTGTTTTTGTGAGCCTCACAAGTTGTGAGAAACAACTTTTTTTTTAGCTTCGGGAAATTTAAGAAAATAAAAGAGAAATAGTCCAAATTTAAAATTCAGAAAATAGTCCGAACTTAATGAATCATCGGCCAAACTACAATCGGGCGGCTGGATGCTTAAGAGTCTGGCATGGCGGCTCTGGGAAAACATGTGAGAAGTGACATAATTCCATAAATGTTTTCACTGAAATTATGTCCCACTACAGTGAGACATTTTTTTATTATTATTAAATATTGCCACGCCCAGTTGGCTGACACTGCGACCTGAAAGTTCTATTGTATCAATGGGGAGAGGTTATTCTAAGAGACTAGCGACCTCCCCGATGAAGGTAAATAAGTCCTTAGTATCAGAGTGCGTTATGTCTGCTGGCGTGCGAGTCTCTCTCTCTCGGTTAAAGACACGTTTTCTTAACCAATGAAGAGCCGAGCAGTCACAGAGGATGTGCTCAGAGCATTCGACATCCTCCAGACAGAATCTTCATTCTGTTACCGAACAGAGGTTCATTTTGTTGAGGTGATATCTGAAGGAACAGCGACCTGTGAGGAAGCCCGCAAGCTTTCTTATATTCTCCTTGCTGAGTCCAAGGATTTACTTGTAGCAGTAAGGCCTAATTAAACGTTTGGATTGTCTTAGACCTGGGACATGTTCCCAGTGTTCAAGACGACGTTGTTTTTCCCAATCGTTAATTTGTCTTAGCGAAGTTGTCCAATTGACTGTGTAGTAGGGTTCTGGTCCACAGAGAAGAGATTCGGAAACAGCTCTAGCTTGTTTGTCTGCCTGTTCGTTGCCTGCAATAACCCGATGACCCGGCACCCAGCCAAGCCTTAACTTGTTGTGTTTGGCTAGGGCTTGCAGAGCATCGTGACAGCATTTAACTGTTTTGGAGTCCATTGTATTGAACGCCAAAGCTTTTAAGGCTGTCTGGCTATTTGAGAAGATTTGAATGAATGCACCTTTCATACCTTTTTTTGGATGATCGCATGGATTTGCGCCTGAAAAACCGTGGGACACACTCCCATGGGTATCGAGATTTTGGTGTTGGGTCCAAAGACACTAGCTCCAACTCCGTAATCCATTTTTGAGACATAAGTCCATAATCAATTAAATTCTCATGGAGTTATGTCCCTGCACCTAAATTTACTCTTGATTTTTTTTTTATAGTACTAAAAAAATATTTATGTCGATCTATGAAGTCTACCGACACGTTTACGCAAAATATTTAAAAGAATTTACGAGCTTGAGTCAGCATCGTACAATTACTTTTATACCTTTTACCTATACATTTATTGATTGTGATTTGTTTCAACAAAAAAAATAAACTTTATATGGGTAACTTATTGATCTCAAGTACTAGTATTTAAATGCGTTGTTTTTCGTTGGTATATTTGCAGAATTTGGTCAGGGAAAATTATTTTTAAAAATAGTGGCAACCATGCATTCGTATCGAAAGTGAAAAAACCCACACAAGTAGTAGTAGTAGTAGTATAGCGACTTTATTAACATTTAATATAATTTTATAATGTTTTGGTTGTATTTACAAACAATGTTAACTAAGTCTTTTATGGTTTGGCTTATGGCCGTCTACCAGATTGACAATTTAGTTATAAAAAAAAAAAAAAAAAAATATATATATAATATACAATGACTAATGACTTTAAATATGTACAATATGTTTATGATCAAAAATCGCCTTCCAAGATACGAGTTCTGTAGCGACTTGCAGTTGTGGCATAGTTGTATAAAACTTCCCATCCAAGACTACCGTCCAAAATTTCAATAACCTCATCCAAGTCCAGTAAAGTTCGTCCGAAGTATCTTATACGGAAATCTCTTAAAATGGGGCATCTTCCGATGAAATGGTATACATCCTCCCTCTCTTTAAGGTTGCACAAGTCACATAAAATTGGAAGATCAGGTCGATGCGGGATAAAATGGAGGTTAAACAATTCTCCTCTAAGCTTGAATATTGTGCTTATCATTTGCAGAGGATAGCGGTTAAGTAAGTATGTAGAAGCGTTTGCAATGAGGTTATAGTTCAACCTACTATAGACCAGCCTATGTTGCGATGAATGTGCTTCAGCTATAAACTTGTCGTACATGTTACTGCCCGCTTTTTTCAAGATGTCGGCAAACATATTTTTCAGCGTCGAAAGTTGCGTTTCAGCTGAGATATTCAAGCTCAGGCCGTAACTATCTGCTAGCTCCTCCCACTTTTGCACCAAGTGACCTCTTGTTGAAAGTATATGCTTCAGGACAATCCTTGGCAGTCTTCCCTCTTCCATCTCCCCTATTTTAGCGATGTAATCTGCATGCATCTTCAGTGTATCCAAAAAAAGCGGGGAAACTCCCGTTTCTAAATGCAGCATATAATTCGGAGTACAAGCTGGAAGTCGAAAGATTCGCTTCAAAAAGTACCTAAGGAATTTCTCAACTTCTTCAAAATAGCAATATCCCCAAACTTGAGCTCCATACAGCAGTATAGAAGCTGCGGTAGCACGGAATAAACTGTTTTTCGACGTGTGCTCGATATACTTGTTGTCAATGCATCGCCTCCAGACTGATGAAACGGCTCTTTTAGCTGCTGCTAGACTAGCCTCGAGGTGCTTTTTCATACTTAGGTTAGGTGTAATTAACACACCCAAGTATTTATACTCTTTCACTACTTCAACGCGTACACCCTGATAGGACCATTTTTCGTTGCGAGAGTATCTTCCACCACCATTTCTAAAAATCATCATCTTGGATTTCGACAGGTTTACAGTCAAATTCCATTGATTGCAGTATCTTTCAAGACGATTGATAACTAGCTGCATCCCATTTACTGTCTCCGACAAGAACACTATGTCATCCGCAAACTTTAACGCTGGTATCCGCATACCACCAAGTTTAATCCCTCCTCCTACTTCCTCAACTATATCATTTATAAACAAGATGAAGAGCAATGTGCTTAAGATGCACCCTTGTTTAACACCCATTTGCGATCCAAATTCTTCAGATACGGAATCTCCATTCCAAACGTACGCCACGTTGTTCTTATACATCTCTGCTAACACATTTATTATTTTGCTTGACAAACCGATTTTGTACAGCTTATAAAAGAGAGCTTCACGTGCTATGGAGTCAAAAGCAGCGCGAAAGTCAACAAAGAAGACATATAGTTTTTTATGGTTCTGTTTGAAAGTCTCAGCAATATTTATAAGAGTAAAAATGTGATCCAGTGTTGAATAGTGCTTCCTGAACCCTGCCTGGTATTCATTTAAAATCTTGTTGTTTGTTATCCATTGCGTAAGCCTATTAAAGATTACAGCACTAAATAGTTTCGCCGAAGTATTCAAAAAGGAAATGCCTCTGTAGTTAGCTGGATTATCTAACTCGCCTTTTTTATGCAGTGGGAAGATAATCGATCTTTTAAAGCTTTCTGGAACACTGGCTTTTTCGAAGATTCTGTTAAATTCTTTTGTAAGTGCAACGAGAAATTCTGTGGAACTGTTCTGGTAGAACTCGAAAGGAATCCGATCGTCTCCTGGTGCTTTTCTCGGTTTAGATGAAGACACTGCACTTTTCACCTCAGCTAGAGTAAATGGTGTGTCTAAAAACTCGTCTGTAAAGTAAGGGGCTGCATATTGGGGTAATGGAGAAAACTTCGGTGTGTTGAGTAAATTTTTAAAATACTCTCTCAGCTCTGAGGCGGGCAATGAAGACGAGATCATATTAGTTCTGCCAGTAACGAATTTGGCCGCTTTCCAGAAGTCTGCCGAAGATCTTGAACTATTAAGAACTGCTATGACCTGTTGGTGAAATTGTTTCCTTTTTTCTGCGCACAGACGTTTGAAATATTTATTTGCTTCAGCATAAAGTTCTTTGGAGGAGTTGGTGTCATTTGTCCTTAGTCGCCTTAGTAGATCAAACGATTTTTTTCTCGCCTTCAGACAGTCAATATCGAACCATTTCTGTCTACTGTCTACAGCATGTCTTGCACTAGAATTAGACGGGGCAGCTCTCTTAATAAGTTTGGTAAGATCATCGATATGCGGAACTATGTTTTGTTCACTCAGGCTCAAAAGCTCGGTGTTCAATTTGGTTTGGTAGGAGGAACGAAATATGTCATTCCAAACCAGCTTCGGCAGAAGAGCCAGCTGCTTGGAAGATGCTGCAGCTCCTGCACTCGAAACAGTACATGATATTTCTACTGGCATATGGTCGGAAAACGTTTGCGCAGCTATTGAAAAATCGTTGACGATGGAGTTCCAACTCCCGGATATAAAGCAGTAATCTATAACCGAGGACGATATCCCACGGAGGAAAGTCAGTTCGCCATCTAAGTCACCTTTACAGCTTCCATTCAATATCTTACAATCGTACGCATCGGCAATTTCCATAATCTTCGCTCCCTTTCCATCACAGAATTCATCTTTAGATTTCCGAGATGCATTTACAATTGATGACACATGTCCGCTTGAAAAGTTATTTTGCAATAGTCCTATTCTTGCGTTAAAGTCGCCCGCAAGCAGAAGATCCGTCGATCTTAGAGTCTGAAGAGTATCAGAGATCGTGTCGTAATCACGCATCCAGTGACTACAGTTTAAATAGATAGGCACTATGTAGAGAGTTTCTCCATTGGTCATTACTTCGAGAACGTGTGTTCCTTCCACCAATTTAAATTTTATATTGATCGCTTTAAGAGATTTTCGATAGCCTAGCAGCTCTCCGCCACTACCTCTTCCAAATAAATTTATCTTGACTGCTGGTATCCATTTTGTTTCGTAGTCCTTGAATATATTACTAAATCTACATTCTTCGCTGGCTAATACATGTGTTTCATAAAGCATAAATACATCAAAACTTTTAACATAATTGAAAAAATTCGGAAAAAATAATTTGTTTTTTAAGCCGGCGACATTATAGCTTAATATGTTAAACGACAATATTTCATGATTTTCAATTTCATTTTTACTATAAACTTCATTCTTATGGATAAGCTTTTTTTTATTTTTTATTTTTTTCTGGCAGACGGCATTAGTATTAAAAATTAGGATGAGACACCGAAAACGAGGAACTGCTACTTCTTGCGTTTCCACCCATTGTGTTTCCACCCAATGCATTTCCGCTTTCGGTATTTACATTTCTGACAGTTGCCACTGTCACTGTAGAGGTACCATCGACGAACTGCTGCAAGAGTGACATCCCACACTCGCTGTCATAACCCTCACAACGTAAATTGTTATTGTTGTCGAAGTAAAATGTTTTATCATTAATTTTTAGCTTTTGTCCACTGACTAAGGCCTTCGTGTTTTTATTTTTGCTCTCGATGTCGGATTTTAGCTTTAGCAAACGCTTTCTTCGATTACGTGCAGCTTCAGTGTAGTCTCTGTGCAAAATTACCCTGGTGCCTCTTAGTGTTGATGCGTTGTTTAACACGCGTCGAACGTCATCTTTCTTGTGCAATTTTACGATTATGTTAGCAACGTTGTTGTTTGCCCGTAAGGCCCGAACGTCAGATATTAACGATGGATCGTCACTCCCCAGGAGTTGCAGACATAGACTTTTAGCCTTTTCCTCCGGGTTAATGCCGATATCCACAGGCATATGCACTACAACATTACTTTCAATCGCCCTTCTCTCCAACATCTCCACTTTTCGTTCCAATGTTGAATAACAAGCTTCCATTGTCTGCAATTTTTGACGTAGTTCTGCGTTGTCTTTTTGCATTGCTTGGATTTCTACAGAAACTCCCTCAACGTCAGCTTTGGTTGCAACATTCCTTAACTTTTCGTCGAGCAGGGATGCCATGGAACCCTCTATAAGGGACTTTAGGTCGCCAATTGGCATTTTGCCGACTGCATTATGATTAGAAGTGGCGGGTGCAACAATTTGCTCATCCTCCGGTGACGTTTCAAAAATACGACGTTTGCCGCCGGTCACTTGCGAATTGTTGTTGGAAATTTTTTGCGGTGTTCTCCGAATTCCTCCAACCATTATGCCCCAAGTCGATTGCAAATTCTCAAGTATGTGCTTTATAATAAAGATGACTCACCAAGAAAATTGAACCACTCTTTAGGTCTATGTTGATTCTACACTATGAATTACTTTTTGGTAAGATTTATTGAATAAAATTAATAAAATTTAGATTTATTTCGGCGAACGATTTTACTTGCTGACTATGCTGTCAAATGTCAGCATGAGAAGCTACGATCCCTCATGACTTATTTGCTCCCAACTCCCCTCTCGGGCTCACGTGCTCACTTTCGCAAACTGGCAAATTTTTCCCCAATTCAAGGCGCTCGTCAGCATTTTGTCAAATATGTTTTCTGGGTTGAAAACACCAATTCTGCTTTCCAGGACTGTGCGTTGTGTTTCCCATCTTCTGCAGTCAAAAAAACCCGTGCTGTGCGTCGTCTATAGGAGAGTCGCCGTACTGGCAGGCTGGGCTATCCGTTTAGTCAATCTTTTGAAGAAAGTCGTTGAAATTACTGTGTCCTGTGAGGAACTGGGTGACGAAGTAGTTGACCTACCCGTGTTTCCTGTGGTTCCATTTCACACCACGTTTCTTATCAGCCTCACTGTCCACCTTCCTCTGCTTTCCGAACTCCAGCGTTCTTGCCACTTCCGTATCGTTTACTGCCGTGCTTGATTGATCGGTTTTTTTTTTTGTCGAAGCGCGTCTGCCCAAACATCACTTTCATATAGAATAATTGCATGCCCCCCAAACCTCACAGTACCAATAAGGAGCTTAAACACAATCTTCCTGCTCATTTGAAGTCTTTTTTTTTTTAAATAAATTTAAAGCAGCTGTTTGATCTCATTACACTTTTGCAAATGGAAACATATTTCGCTACATAGAACTCTCTATTTTTGGTTTGCGTCGATTCCAATCCGACACTTGTGTGTTGAGTCATTTTTTAATTAACTATCATATTCCATGTGACCAGTCTCTGTTTGACGATGTTCTGACGAAAAAAAACAAAAACAACACATGTGGGTTTGAGGTTATAGTACAGTTGATGATTGTTTCATTGCTGGTGGTGTGTACACACAATAATAATTTCAGGCAATTATAAATTCAGTTGAAGTTCAATACGTGCGTCGCCAATACAACAATTATTTTTATCAAAAAAGTCCGAGTATCTATATTTATTTAAACTATTTTCTCGTTTTTTCCATGCAATAAATGTTATATCATCAGTTCCCAGATACTCGTATTTGTATTCTTAAGAAAATAAATAACAATGTTCTAGTCCACTCAAGTCTGGAGCGTAATTTAATTGTATAACTTTACTCGTAGTATATTTTCGTTTGTCTATTCCTTTTGTCATAGTTGATAATGTGAGTTAATTCCATCAATTTGTGAACGTGACAGCGTAATGCAATCGGATTAAACAAATGTCGAGTTTATCATAAATGGACTGAGACAATAAATGCCCGTGTTATATTTTTGATAAAGAATCGCGAATTCAAAAACAAAAATTGTTAGTTTCCATGTAAAACCACTAAAACAGGTTATTGACAAGGATGACCTACGCATTTTTAATAGTAATAATATCCGACAATCTGTGATCCTGGATTTCTTCCCTTCGTTCGTGTGTTTACAAAGCAAGTGATTTACCGGAGGGAGCTAACAAAAGAAAAACTTAAGCTAACGCATCAATCAGCTTTGTGACAACTGCGAGTAAGATGGGGCTTTGACGGAATTTTTACAAAGCTTCTCTGTAGCCTGAACCAGAGGTGGAGCAGTCGTTTACGACTCTGTAACTCAACGCTCTTCAAAGACACTCCTAATAGGCAACTGTTTAATTTTGTAACATATCTGTAAGATTCTTGAAAAATGTGGCAAACGTAGTTTAAGGCCCATTTTGTAAAAATCCCCAAGTTGGGTTCAACTTTGAGTGAATAAAATGGGCCTAAGTTCTCTATTATTGCATATTCTTGCAATCACCCTTGTAAGTTTGTATAATAGTTTTATTTGTTTTCGGAAACTTCATCTATGGTTATTAGGGTGTCCCATGACACTAAGCAATTTTTCTTTTGTGATATCAAAAACGCATACCCTCCATTTTTTGTTCATTTAAGGACTATTCACATGAGAGCGAGCGAACGAATTGCTGAAATGCGAACAAACCACTTTTGACGCATTTATGAACAGAAAATGGTACATTTTACTATTCCAAGAGGAGGATAGTTAATTATCCCATCAAAATGTATTAAGAAAACATGTTAATAAACAGTTTAAATAACGAAATTTCGAATTGCAAACTTTTTGCCGCGAACGAATACACCCTTGGCGCGAATTGTCAAAGTTTATTCACAATCCACATCATTTAATTCGCGTTCCACAAACTAACGAATAAAGCATTCGTTCGAACTTAACCTCAAACTCAAAATGTTATAGAGACAAATAACGGCGACTGTCATTGGATTCGCGGGTTTCTGCGACCAAATTAAATGTATCATGTGAATGGACTGTCAAAACTTGCGAATATTCGTTCGTTCGTAGGTAGTTGGTCGCTCTCATGTGAATGATCCTTTAGTCATATTAGCTCGGTTATGAAATATTATATCTCTAAAAGAACAGGAATTTGTGCCGACTTGATGATATACAGTAGAAGTCGGTTATAACGACGGCGAAGAGACAGAGGAAATAAGGTCGTTATAACCGGCGGTCGCTATATCCGACTGCCTTCTGCAAATTCAGGAAGAAAATAAAAATAAAAACATTTACGAACGAAAGCAATTCATTTTATTTTTAAACTAAATTAATTCACATTCATTTTTATTTTATTTTAGAGTTTCGTTAAAAAATCAATTTTGTGGATACGGTTCAGTGCGAAACACCAAACTCCTGTGCAATTACACTATTTTTTTCGCCTGCCTTCAAACGGAAGATAATTTCTGCCTTTTCCTCTTCAGAAAAATTCCTCCTTAACAACCCACTGCAATCACATAAAATGCAAACCTTTTTACTGAAGACGTGTTAAACACAGTTGTCCCGGCAACACAGTTGCACAATAGGCGTTTTTCTTTTTTAGTTCAGAGCACAACCTGAACTGTTATACAAAAAGTTCGTGTTTCTTTTTTAGCTCAGACACTTCAGAGCTCGAATTTGTGTTTCTTTTTTCCTCAGAGCATGATCAGACCACGCTCTATGAGCTCAGAATAAATTGACTGAGCATCCTGAGTAAAAAGCTGAGTACACATGTACATGTACACTTCCAGTCACATTTGAAGGACAAAAAAAAACAGGAAAAACAAAACATCCTCTGAACGCTCTGAGCACGCATGGGACAGAGCGCGCTCAGAATGCTCGAACTCTGTTCAGTGCTCAGCTCTGAACTAAAAAAGAAAAACGCCTAATGTAGACTGATCGTCCTCGACGAGACCCCACAAACCGTTATCCTGTTTTTTTTTTTTTTTTTTTTTTTGTGAAATTAAAAGAATAAACAAGAAATTTTCAGATACACATACGGTTTTTTCCATTTTCTCTCATTCCGTCGTTATAACCGACAACAATGATTGATATATTCCAAAAATTGGTCGTTGTCTCAGACGTGTCGTTATATACGACGACGTTATATCTGACGGTAGAAATAGTATAACGAAACTAACCAAATGATAGGAAAGTGGACGTTATAGGCGAGTGGTCGTTATAAGCGACCTCTACTGTAGTTTCTATGTGGGTATTTGTACTGGATTTCTTTGGAAAAAAATATTCCAAACTGTTGGAATATATTATACATATTTTAAAACTACTCTTTTTGGTTAACAATATTTGCTTCTAAGGTTTCTTTTTTAGAGTCAGTTTAGATCTTCCTGTGTTCTTGTACACAACGTAACAAAAATTGTTTTTGTTCCTCCTGAACCGTTAATAAACCATGAAAATCTCGCATTAGTTTAACTGTCCGTTCTGCGGTGTCGTTAGCATTGAAACTGTATTTTTGGAGTCTAGAAAAAAACTGTCATCAATTCTCAGACGAGAAAACAAATCCTTACTCTTCATTGAAATAAAATCATTTATGTTCTTCTCTAAAATAAAAAATCGTCAAATAGTGACAGGATAGCTGCTTCATCAGTCAAATACCATAAATGTTGGCTGAACGTCTCTAGTGCTGCTTTCGAACTGCTTTTGTCAATATTCTCGTAAGACTTCAATGACTTCAGAAAGCACAAATCGTGGTGAGGTGCTTTTATTGCCAAAATACATTGAAGCCATGGCTTGATATAGGTTGTGACAATAAACTAGCAAACTTCTAGCAGAGCTGCTGATTAATTTAGACTGAGAACTCAGACAACGCTCTAGTGAAAAGATAGTTCTTGTCATCCATCGGGCTTGGTGCCTAGCACCTGGAGGCCTAATTTTTCGCTCTTTATCTCCGTTTAAAAATACATATGACTTAGAGCTCTATCAACTATCGATAGTCATCCCTCGATATTATTTTTTTTTTTGTAAGTTCAATGCAAGTCAATTTAAGCAGAGCTTACATTTTGGAAGCAGTTAGTTATCTTTCCACGTTTTGTCTATAGCACTAAATCTTATTTGGACCGATGGTTTTCCAATTTTCTCTGATCTTTTGGAATATAAGGATATCAGGGCTTGTGGTCACTTGACTGATTTTAGCTTCGAAAACACTTTTTAACACCAGTTCGTAAATTTGGTTCTCGACCAGCACTTCCTCTGTCAATTTTGTGCTCAAGGAGCTCACAGGCATCACTTATACGACCAGTATTGGAGACCCTAGTATCACAGCAGACAATCCAATCATTAATTGCATTCCAAACAGCTTGCATCTGTTCTTTGCCACTTGAACTCTCCAATTTCGGCACAGCTATTAGTTCCTTATTTACATACGAAATTAGTGTAGGAAGACGTTCTTGTTTACATTTTCCGGCATCCAGAGCAGGCATGTGATGTTGCAAAGTCATTTTTTTTAACACATATAGTCAACATGGTTTTCAAAGTCTAACTTTAAATCAATTATTATTCCAAGATACTTAGGCCCATTTTATTCACTCGAAGTTGAACACAACTTCGGGATTTTTATATGGAAAACTTCCCAAGTTGTGTTCAACTTCGTGTGAATAAAATGGGCCTAAATCTCTTGAACTTTTTCAATAATTTGGTTCTCTATTCTAAGATTCAGATTAAAATTAAATCTGTTATCTGTCATTTACACTTAGTTTTGTTGGCGTTTATTTTTAATCTGTTTTGGCACAGCCACTCATAGGCACTATTGAAGTCCTGTTGAATTTTGTGATGGCTGTCTTCAATATCTTCTCCATCAATGATAAGTAAGGCATCATTTGCGAAAAGAGCAAGGCTGACAATATTTCAGCACACGTTCCATATCATTGATAGATAAGGAATAGAAGTACGTCCAGAACTGGCCCCAAGCACAACTTCTTTCGAATTTGATAGAGTGCCATTGACTTTAACTTTTTGGGTGCGTTTACACAGATAAGATGCAAACCATTTTATTTCTTCTCCCACAACACCGTATTTTTTGTAACTTTTGAATAAGTGTATTCCTGTCTATAAGTTTAAAATGCTCTCTTGACTGTAGAGGTCTACACTATGTAGCAGTATCAGTACCAGTAATGTAGCCGACTTCATGTAAAGCAATTTATTTAAACTAGCTACAGCCTTTTCACTTCAAAATGTGACTCTAATGTGCACCAGCTTTAACACACTATCTTTCACCAATTGCTAAACGAGATGGCACCACTTTCATTCGCATATTTCCCTGTTTTGTTTCTCATCTCATCGAGTGGTTACTCCCCTCACGCTGAATCCATTCACAAATTTAAATTGATAAGCTCAAGTAGCGTGCATTGCTACAAAAACAAAACCTAGTATTTCGTGGATTACGTCAGACCTGTGTGAACGATGTCAAACTAGATGGGAGCACATGTTAACCCTGACAAAATATTTTAATACCGCTTTACAGACCACACATACATTCGCATGAAAGAAGTTACCCACAGTTTTGAATTTTCTAATCGATTCTGTGGTAGAATAGATCGAAACAGCTGATTAAATATCCAGACTTCGGATTCTCTTTATAATCATTTGTGGTTGTGTTCTTTTTCGTCAAGTTTCAGAGCCAGTTAAGACAGTGATACTTGATTTAACAAATGCCAGCAGATCAGTAGAAGTGTTTCGCTTTAACACTAAGAGAGAAGTGTACGATCACAACGAACGTTGAGTGTTTGCCAAAAGTGTTGATAGTTGATACTTGCCGTTTGCTTGGATATTTGTTTTTATTATTTACTTATTCACATTCTACACCGACAGTGATACATAAATATGACTTATGTTTGTCAAATTGGCATAAACAAATAACTTGATGATTGATTAATGAAAATGAGTGATTGAAAAAGTACGACTTTTGGTCGCAGATTTAAAATAAAATAAATTGTGAAGAGTTGTATAAATACGACAAAGTGTTACACGTGCCGAAAAGATGTTGATTTCATTGTAATTAAGCTGATATTTAATTTTATGGTCCTAATTAGATTTGGAAACTTTGTTAATTTTACTAATTGTTATAATTTTATCATTTTTAATGTACAGCAGCGACTGTATTAAGGAAAGCTTCTTTTTTGTCATTCAATTAACACAATGGTGTGGTTAAAAATAATCGTTTTCTACGATCTTTCTGTCTTATTGTGATTTGAGTTTACAGCTCTATATTGCACCGAAGTGTTATTTGTAAAATATGGAAAAATGATTTAATATTTGTTTAAGTTTGGACATCGGAACGTCTGAGAAACATGCGAATGTATACTGCTGAACATTATACGTCGCAATTTTACGTTTTGACTTAATCTTTCTCGCGTTATAATCAGTAAGTGGGGCGTCACGAAAACGCTGCTATTGGGTTCCCGGCACTCCGTCTTTAAAAATTATCAGTATGAGAAATATCGACGAAGAGTCAAAAGTAAATAATCGACGAATGCATCATGCACCGTCGATAGATTTAAATTTTTTTGGTGTGTCAGTGTCAGACTCCTACTGACTAAACTCGACAGCTCCCTTTGGTTTCTTCAATAGCCCCATTTGACCACTATTCGTATTTCTTCTGGGGGCCGTTTATTTAACTTTTACCTCATGAGGTTTTATTCGTGTTCTTTTATGAGGCTGTGCTGTGGCTTTTTTCCTCTCTTCTTGGTTTTGAGCACAATGATATTCGATTCCAGCTGCATCTCGCTTTGGATAATCTTCCCTATGATGAATTCGGAGGATACCTTACCGAATTTTTGCTCGTGACTATATAGTATTCAACTTGCGTCGGCATTTGTTTTCTGGTCAGTAGAAAAGTCTCTGTCTTACCCGATGCAAAACCAAGACCATGGATTTCCATCCAGAAGTAAGCGCATCTTATAACGGAGATTAGCTTCCTTTCTGCTATCAAGTAGGTGTCGTTAGGTATTTCGATATGTAGGATCTCATAATGGAATATGTTCCAAAGGTCGGGTTCAAGGATGGGATGTGTTAAAGGCGTATCTCACAACGTGGGTAGCCAGAGCGGCAATCTTTTTCGAGCTATGACTTCCCCGATTAGCCGCTTTAACTGTTTTGACCACCTCCTCGATTGCTTCGATTGTTAAGTAGCCTTCTCTAAATCCTTGGATAGTGGATCTTTTGGATAGGCCTCGTGCACCCTGGATTGCAGTGGTAAGCTGGGGTTTCAACAGACTCTGTAGTAGTTTCCCGTATCCAATATGCAAAGTGGTCTATAGGCTGCAGGAAAATTCGGGTCGTCTTTCCCTTGGCATTCCTTCAAGAAAATCCGCGGCTCTAGTCTAGGTTAGGTTTATTGGGTGGACACGGCAGAGCGAGCCCTGCAGTAGCCCACTTAGGTCCATATGGACCCATAGTGGCACTAGTTGGGGGAAAAGCCGATGTTGTTGGTGATGGTATTTATTCCCTCACGGTTACCCGACCTTGTCCAGCCATCCAGATGTATTTATGAACCTGTAAGGATTAGATAAAGAGATATCTGAAAGTTCCTGTATGTCATAGAAGTAGTATCTTCCAAGGGTTCTGCTCCTCAAGTGACAGAGACCTGGGCAGTGACAGAGGAAGTGAGGTGTGTCCTCGTGTAGCTCCTCTTCTTTGCAACTCTTACATATATCGTCATTCCTGAGTTTCAATTTTATTGTGTGGTTTCTTAGGAAGCTGTGACCCGTTAGGGCCCCTACCAGTTTATATATAGCGACGTTCTACCAAACCGCATAAGCTTGCTTGTTCGACTTGGATTATATGTACGGTGACCATACGTCCCGTATTTCCCGGGACAGTCCCGTATTTCAATAGCCTGTCCCTGTTTTTTTTTTTTTTTTTTAGAAATACGGGACATACAAATGTCCCGTATTCCTATTTTAGTCCCGTATTTGTCCCGTATTTTCATATATTTTTTTTTGTAATATTTTATTATCTTTTTAAAAAAAATTAACCATTTCATGATCACTAATAAAGTGCATCAAATAGCCCCTTAATAATTATAAGGGAATCTACTACAAAAATAATACATCCATACTATTTTGCTTGTTATTTTTGGCCATTTGTGTGCTGTTATATATTTTTGTTTGTCCCGGGTTTCGCTCTTGAAAATATGGTCACCGTAATTATATGTAAGCGAGTAAGTCCAGCACAGGCGCGTGGTGTGCTGCCAACAGAGAACCTTAAGCTCTTCTCAGCAGCGGCGAACTAACTTTGATTTTTCAATAGCAGACACTGCTTTTATAGCCGCTTGGCTGTCTGATCGAGTGGTGTATATTTAACTCTTCGGAGAAAATTCCAGCACTTGTTCCACAGTCCATCTTAGATCCATTTGTGTAGATGGTGGGTTCATCTGTATTCCATTTCTCCCTGCTAGGAAAATTGCAAGATAATTTTTTATCGAAGTCAAAATGGGGAGACACGTATTTGCTCAGAATTTGTGGGTGTCCCGTTTTGTATGGTTTCCAGCTTTTGGTTTGGCTGATTCTGAGGGCACATTCCTTGGCTCTAGATAGAAGTTAATTGAATGTTCGGTGAAAAATTGTATGGCTTTTGGCCCAGTTTGAATGTAGTCTAAAAATGGAAAATATTAATTTTCTGAACCAAAAAATTTGCACCTTTTTACAAAAGTTGTTATTTAAAACATAAGCTTCAAGTGGCACTAGACACGTCCGCTTAATGTTATATCAATGCGAATATTATCAAGGTATCCCCATCTTACAGCGTTTCCACACCAAGCTTGGGTGCAAACTTTTTTGGTTGCAAACAAACTTAATTTAGTGCATTTCAAAATAGTATTAGCCCATTAATTAATTGTGGAAAATGATTTTAAGTTGTGACTTGTGGCATTTGTTGGGTCAGCCATTTTGCTGAATATTGCAAAAAGTGTGTTTGGTCCAACAACCCAACCATTGGTCGTTTTCGTGGTTTTTTGGTGGAAAACGAGTTTAAACGACTCGTTTTGAAAACTGAATTGTTAATATTTTTGGGTTAACCCCTTCAAGAAAGTCCTATATGCTTTACTCTTATGAGAGAGAGCTTAATGTTTTTTTTAACCCCACAATAACATAGAAAGGGATTTGTAAATTTAAGTATATAAATCTGGTCATAGATTGAGAGGAAATAAAACCGGCTTCAATTCCGATTTACATAGACTTTCTGTTATTTGTCAGCTGATCGAGATGCCAAAATGTTGACAAAATAATGCGGTTTTTAAATACGTATATACCAAAAACAAATGACTGAAATAATTGCGGTTTTCAAAGTGAATCGATTTTTTTTTTTCAAAACATCGACCCCTAAAATTTAAATATACGAACTATCGCTCTCAAACTTGAAATCAAAGTCGACTTGATGAATTGGGTTTTCGTGTCCATTCAACTGCTGGTTTTATTTTCGTCTATCAGCTTTTTATAGGTCAGATCCTGAAGCAAAAATCCTATTTTAATCTATCTTTAAGGTTTGGTGACCCTACCTTACCAACTATTCTAAGAAATTCTAAACAACGTTCGAACATAAAAAAGCGAATAATTACCACATTATTCAAAAGTGTAGGTACGCTTACAAAAGTTATCTAAGTAAATTAATTAGCATCCAGTTGAGTTGGACCAAAAGTAGTAAAATTACAGCACAACTAAAACACATTTGTTATGTGGCATAAAAATCCATAAAAATCGTATTACCGTATTAAAGAAAAATCATAAAAAAGAAATCTAGTTTTGCGTGATTTGAAAAGCGTTGTCTGTTTAAAATGTTACTCGTTTAATGGATTGAGGAATGGAGTTACATATTTCATTTTATAGATCTGTTCGTTGGCCTTTCTATGACTAACTCGTTGAACAAATAACCATCCATAAAATATACAGCGAAACCAACATTTCACTTTCCTAAGATCTGGATTAAATAAAAGGGCACTGGTTAAAGCTAATACTACAAATAAAAAGCTGAAAAAAACTGTTAGGTAATTTACGGAAATGTGTAAAATGTAAAAGAAAACTAACCCTCAAAGAGCAAATTGACTTTTTCCTTGCTCTGTATGTTTTTCTATATTTAAAAAAAAAATTGTCAGCGCAAACTGTGTTAAAAAATGTGACAACTCTTCCCTTTTCTCGTGAGACTCACAAGCTCAAAAAAAAAAACCTTTGAAAACTAAAGATCTAAACAAATTGTTGCTAACGTAAAAATTTTTATCTAAGAATGTAAATTTTCTTACATCGAAATGAAAAACCATTTTCTAACAGGTTTTTTGTTCATTTGACAGACTTAAATAATGAATGAGTCGGTAACCCTGATCATTTTAAATATTCCCTAATTTATTGGTCATAACGTGCATTTTTATTGTTTATTTAGCAATAACTACGCTCCGAAAGCCCAGCGTATAATTATCTTTGTTTGTAGTGTCCATAATATTATTGTAAACTCATGGGTTACATGCTAGTTAATATTCACGCATTCGTCCTGTCGTTAATTTGACATCCGACAGTCATAAGTTAACCGCAAGCGTTGTATTCATGACAATAAATTTAAATTTCTAATCGATTGTGAAAAAACATTTGAATAATTTGACTTGGATATACAAATCATCTATTTTGAAATCAACTTTTACTGCCTTGGGATGACAAGTTCACTAATTTGACTCATTTTACTTGCGAAAATTCCAGTCTGTCCCAAGGAATTCGTTTCGACTCCACGTTTTCAAATTCTTATTCCGATTCCGATTCCGATTCCCAGTTAATTGAGTGATGTATAATACAGTTGCGCTGTAGGAAACACTTTCACTCATTCCAAAAGACATTCTTCAAACATCTTTCTCAAGCGTTTGACATTTGAGTTGTTCGTTTTCTCCCATCTGTTTATCATCACATTAACTTATCTACCTCCGTTCAAGCACATTAATATAAACGGTTCGTTGTTCCACGTTAGTCTTCTACAATAATTATTAACCGACTAGAGCACAACCAATAGGAAAAAAATAGAAAGCCAAAGAAACGCCAGAAGCAAGAAACATTCTACTGATTCCATAGCTAGACACACGTTTGTGAAGACAGCATGGAAATCCAGATATTCAAAACGGAAATAATATTCTTTCTACTAAAACCATGCCTCTTTGGTTCCATGTTCTCTGTTACAGAAATGTATTTCCCGCACATTTATTTCAAATGCCATGATGGCAATGACACTTGCTAACATCAAATAGAACCAGTTTTTATTTCTCTTCATTTTACAACTCGAGTTTTCCTTGAATAATTCAAACGGCACACCCTATATGAAATACCATTTCTCAGCTGTGTTCGACTTGTTTTCTCAAATCTCCGAACGCTGCACAACGATAAAGAAAAATACACAAAACTGAATCATGTGACAGCGGAAAAACTGACAGCTCTCAGTATTCGTGACACATCCATGAGAGTCAAGTGTGGAAGCAAGTTGAATTTATTTATAGGAAATGAAGTAAATTTATTTGGTGATTAAGTAACACTAATAATGAAAAAAATTATAAAAAAATAAAAGAAAACGTGTTGGTAAATAAAACAGAAAATAAGAAAAAGAGCAATAATTTGCGTAGTTTGTTGTTGGTTGTGTTATGTTTTATCTGTAATGTAAGTAATGCAATGCAATGTAAGGGTTTGGATTTCTTTCCATTGGGGAGGGTGAATTTTTGGTGCAGTCGCCAAAGTGTACACAGAAGACGACAACGAAGGGGATGGTTTGCGATTACTATCTATGTGTAGTGTATGTGTGCGGTTGTATGTGGTTATCATTGATTTTTCGCAGACACTGCGAACGAACCATCTGACTTGGATTGAGCTTTTGTGTATATTTTTGCGATTAGAACGGCATTTTCTACTAAAGAAAGTGACCAGTGGTTTCTTTGTCTAAAAAGAAACGTCGTGCTGTGCTTTCTGCAAGCTTTGAGACGACGATATTCTTGAGTGTGTTTTTTTTTTTAGCTCTGGTTCTGTCATTGCACGAAATCCATCATAAGAAGGGGATTTTTTAATACCGGTCGGTGTCCGTTTAATACCTTCGTGTGATTACATACAACACACGCCCTGTGCAAAGTGTAATTACTGCAGTTTTAACTGGAGATCGTGGTGTAATAGAAGTTTCTGTTGTGAACGTAAGTAGAACTTGTTTCTTAGCTTGGTCCATCATCGTTGCAGCTCCTTACGCATTTTTCTACCTTGCGTGTGCCCTTGTTTCAGTCAGTGCGTCTGACTCACGTCAATTTTCAGCAAGAAAACAAGTTTTCAATATGAAGAAACTGTATGCACTGCGTCGAGTACCTACATAATGCAAGGCCAAGAGGGAACATTTCACTGTTGGATGGTATTACTGCTATGTAATCAGTATGTATCTATAATCAATCGTCTTTTTCTCACTGAGGTGCATCCGGCATCCCTTTTAGACGGACGCCTCACGTAGGCATTGGAACTTGGTTTCTACTGAAACGCAGTAAACACAATCTATCGTTATCAAATGATGATCTACAAAATAAAATAAATTGTAAACATTGTGTTTATCTTATCGATCACAGGATGGCTGTCGGCAAAATATATGTATACATGGGCTTTTGTTAATAGTTGCTTACATGCATGGAGATTGGCCTTGGCCTTAACACGTTGTTTCTGTTTAAATGTTGGAATCTTGAAGATTGTAACTTGTTTATTGATTTTCCTTTCAATGTTGGTTCTACAAATCACTGTGAGTGACTGAGCCTTCATTAACCTTTGTTCGTTCCGAATAGGTTGCTTACAATTTGTAACTACAGTACTGAAGGTGTTGTCTATGTAGAACATTTGAGTGCAGAGATAAGGAAAATTGTTGTTTATTTTTCGGGTCTTTTCAGTTTAATGTGGTATTCGATTGGGCTTCTTCAGATTTACTCTTAGATTTCAGATTTCGTGTGGCCAATCGAACATAAGAACGTCACTTGCTTTTTTTTGCGTTGTGATATTCGTGCGATTCGAATATATGTAGCCTTGTACAATTTTTAAAGCGATTTCCATTCACTGGGTAAATTTTATATTAAAACATTCGAAATTTGCGTTCCGATTGATTTCTAAATATTAATTCATAAATTATCTATAAAAATAGGTTCACTCGATGCAATGCCTTTGCCGTAGAAAAAATTCAAGCAAAACCTAAACAAACTCCACCAGCTGTCAAACTCAAATGACTTGTGTTGGTAAAACTGAAGCAAATCGGAGAAAAAATCGAGATTCGTAAAAGGTAAAGGGCCTGCCCATTTGAGAGTAAAAATGCTTCCACTAGCTCTCAAGCAGCTCTCGAGAGCAAACTCGCAAGTGGAAATAGTCTTGAGTATAGTTCGCGGAGAGTTAACTTTTTGCTCTTGATATTCGAGCCTTTTGAAAGTCACTCGCAAGTGGATACTTGTTCTGATCACTATCGGCGATTAGCTCGTAAAATTCCAACATGCTTCGTATTATGCGAGCAGCTGTCGAGAGTCGTCATGGCAAAACAGTAGACATTCTTTAAAACGTTAAAAATTGCTGGAAAGACTTCTCTCACAATTCTTCCAATTGTACACACAGGGTCTAGAGACAGTAGTGAAAACTTAGGTCGGTTTGCTGACGAAGTCTTCAGAAGACGAAGACTGGTGCAGAGCGTAGGTGTTGATTAGGTGATTTTAATAGCTGTTGTTTCTGTTGTTGTCTTAAAGTAGGAAGCATTGTTGGATGAGGCTGCCAGGCCTCGGGCTATAAGGAGTCCATCTGGAAGTGGCCTTTACGGTTGCCAAGCTCCACTGGAAGCTATATTCTGGTACCACGGGAGACAGGAGCCCCTGTGCCAAGTTGATTCTCTGATGACTTGTCATCAGTCCGGCTTGGTGCAGCCTGTCTAAGAGGTAGGCCTCCTGGTGGGAGCATCGTGGTGGCTGTGGTTGCCGAAAATCGCGGGAGCATAAGTGTTCTTGAACACAAGAGGTGTTAGATAGGCCTCGCTCTTTAGCAAGGAGTGTAGCTCATGCCTTATACATGACTACAAATTTGTACTGGGGTAGTAGTTGTACTACTCTGGGGCGTGGTCAACGATTTTCTTTTGACCCCTTCTGTGGGAAGGCCCACCGTGTTATTAAGCCGTCAAGGCAGGTGCACACGTTAAGCCCTCCTTTTCATTTTCTGTACACACAGGGATAGGAAACAAGTACTAAAGACTGCCATGTGAATCACCTGCAATGATTAACCAATTTTAAATGGAGCTTTTAGTTCGCCTTTTAATATGATATACATAATACATATCAACTGACTTACCAGATGCCAGAAATCTAAGTGTTACCAATACACGCTCACCTACTGGTATGGCTTCCCTTAATTTGGTATCCATTTTGAAAATAGTAGACCCAACGGATTCTACTTCGCTTGTTGTCAAACGGCAAAAATCCGTGAACAGTTCTCTTGTAAGAGTAGACCCTGCGCCGAGTTGACGACGACGATCTACCCATGGTTCAATCCAACATTTCTTTTTTGCTAATAACAATTACCGCAGCTGCAACCTTTTGCTTGTAAGAATACATTTTAACTGGTAGCACACGAAATATATCAAGTGGACACGGTGTTGAGAGTACTCTCAGGGAATCTACTCTCAAAATGTTATCAAGGAACTCGCGATCGCGAGATTAAAATCTTGAAATTACTACTCTCAAATGGACAGCCACCCGAGAGTAACTCTCGAGAGTTCACTAGCGAAAGTACTCTCAAATGGACAGGCACCTTGAAATCTGAAAAAGATTGTTTCTTTTTTGTACCAAACGAACATGAAAAGTGCTCTGAGAGCAAAAAAAAAGTCGCGCCCAATCGAATACCACACAACTCTCCATATGCATAGGGATAGGTGGATCGCGGATCTAGTTAAGGTCGCTCACTGCATAGGCCAGAGTGCACCTTCACAATATTATGGCCGCAAGGAATAGTAGACTGTAATCGGCATTGATCTCATTTGAATAGCGAAAGTGTGTGGGTCAATGGATTAGTTCATTGACAAGCTACTACCAAGCCCTTAGACCACTATTTATGGCATTTATAATCGATGATGTTTATTCCTATTTGTCTCTTACCTGGTAATTGACCATGACAATTTTTCTTGCACTCATTCGCCCCATAATAGCTTTTATGGTAGACGTCATCGTCATCCGTCTTACCCAGCATTATCAAGTGTGCCGTCTGCTTGTAATCTGCTTGAGTAAGTGTGTGATATTGAAAAGTTCCGTGTCTTGTTTGTGTTTAACAATCAGTTCGTTTAATTATTTGTGGTTTTAACCCATTCGTTTGGCATTACTACTGAATAAAACTAATCGCCGTTTGACGCATGTGATGTTCTCAGAAATCGAGTATCGACTCGAACAATAGCCTGATTAGTGGACAAAGTCCACTTGTGCGATGAGTTCGTTAATAAGGCACTTGAGCAAATAACTCTTCACAGAGGCGTCCAAAAATTCTAGGAATTTTAGTGAAGTACCTACTGTCCTAAACCTTTATACTTTAAACCGCATGTAATTAACACGCCTTGATTTAGATTTTAATTGTTTTTTAAAAGCGTTAACCTGAACATCCAATCGCCGCTCCTATTCGTACTTATACGGATATTTTAAGGCCCATTTTATTCACTCGAAGCTGAGCGTAACTTGGGGATTTTTATATGGGAAACTTCCCAAGTTGTGTTCAACTTCGAGTGAATAAAATGGACCTAAACCTCTTCTAAACATTAGATCAAACAATGCTTCAATGGATTTTGCGCTTTATTGGCGGCTATTAAACTGCTGCACCTCTGGCAAACATATACTTTGTCTCGTCTTTACTTTCGGCAATTTTCCTTGAGAATTGCTAAGGGTGTGCACCCATTGTCGGTATTTGACTGTAAAACCGCGGAAAAAAAAATCTAAAAACGAATAGCGATAAGGAACTACGCTAATGTTGCCTAGTCGAAGAAATCTTGCTTCATTTATTTTGTTCAAATACATTGTGTAGTGGCAATTGGCGCCTTCCTTCTAAAGCAACAACCATAAACACTCAAGCCAGGTTGGTCTAGATCTAGGACATACAAAGAGTGTTTACATATCGCAGAGTGATTGGGCAGTCTACAACTGGCAAAAAAGTCGTAGCTCAGCAATACTGCACCGAGGTACACATTTTGCAATAGAAAACATGCTCAATACTAGAAACAAGGTCATGTCGGAGCTTATTCATGTTGGTTATTTCTTTGCGGCTGATCTTTCGAATGCGACACTAGGAATTGACAAAATTATTTGGAAGATTGTAAAATCATCCCGCCTGTTGACATGTTTCCTGGTCTGTAATCGACAATTATCGACGAACCGATAGGTGTCCGTAACTACCTACTTTGTGGTTATGTTACTAATTAGAGAGCGGTTTACACAACTGTGTTTAAAACTGCCGAATCCAAAAAGTGCCTTCCAGAAAATAAAGGGTTTTCCAATAAGAAGTGTTATTTTGGTATTCAAAGAAAAACGCCATTTTTTGAGATAAATGATCGGATGTTTGTTTCATAATGAAGAGGAAGGTATACCGTTAATAATGAAAAACAACATCAGCCAAATGGCCACCACGAGCACGCATACAGGACCATATCATTTTCATGAAATTTTCCATAACCAAATCGCAAAGTGGCTGGCCTATGTCCTCGATAGCCTGACGAATTTTATCTTTGAGGTCTTGTATCGACCCTGGGCTGTTGGCGTAGATCTTATCTTTCACGTGGCCCCAAAGGAAGAAGTCGCAAGGTGTTAAATGACAAGATCTCGGTGGCCAATTGTGATCACCTCTTCGAGAGATTACACGGCGCCGTCTTGTTGAAAGTAAACGTTGTCCAGTTCAATACCATCCAACTCCGACCATAAAAAATCATTAATCCATTCACCGTGACTGTTGATCTAACCTCATTTTCCGAAAAGTATGGTCCAATGACCCCGCCGAACCATAAACCGCACCAAACAGTCACACGTTGATTATGAAAAGGCTTCTCAACAATAACTCTTGGGTTTTCCGAGCCCCAGATGCGATAATTTTGTAGCCACCGAGGTGGAAATGGGCCTCATCAGTCAAGATGATTTTTTGATGGAATTCCGGATCATTTTCATGCATTTCAAGGACCCAATCAGCAAAGACACGACGTTATTGATGATCGGCCGGCTTCCATTTTCAGTAATGGCGTAGTTTCTACTTGTCAAATGTCAAAGAATAAAAGCTTTAAAAGTGACAGCTACCGAATTAGTGGGTATACACAATAACACCTCTTATTGGAAAACCCTTTATTTCATTACGCCAGATAAAAATGCGAAAGCGACATGTCCAGAACCGGGCAAACATTCGTCATGCGTTATTTGCTCCCGGGGCTCGAAATCTGAAGTGCTATGCCTATTTCATTATATATAGTATAGTAGAATAGTATTGGAATACTAACTCTCATAGTCGTCTACAAACCATTCACGTAAAGACTTCGATTCTCTGATATTTCCTAACATTCGCCAGTGGATTGTGGAGTACAACAGCCAACAAACGTTCAAAGTCTGACTGGCTATTCCATTCTAGTAGTTCAGTCCGGCGACAGTCTACTTATTCGAACATGCCAAGCCAGCCAAGCCCCGCAAGGTTAAACGATACCCCTAAACTGCGGTTTCAGCACCGAAAGAGACTGTAGTGCAAGTATTTTTTCTTTTCACCACCACGATTTCGTTTCCACTTCTAGTTTTTGTTAATTTTCCGCTTACACTTTGTCAAAACAGTCCCTGCCTTGTAAACCAAATTTGCTGCTGCTTTATATGCTTTCCTTTTGGCTTAAATTACTTACTCGCAATCAGCGTGGTGACAGTCCACCACTGATGTATATTTTTGTTATAGTTTTTGTTTTATTTCAACACTCTTAGCAGTTAGCAGCAAAACGGCTTGCAATAACAGTCCCATTCGTGTTTTATACATTTCAGTGTTTATTTAGACGTTTTATTTTTTTTATTTTTTCGTATGCTCTTTTCATCACTGGGCAACTGAATCGTTGATCGCTTCTCGGAACGCTCGGTCATAAGATCAATTTTTTTTGTTTGGCGGCGATTTGTTGATTAGGAGACTGCCAGGTTGCCTTATGGACATTGAGGTGTGGATTGTTCCTTTAGTTGGGTATCGTTTTACTAACTGCCGTTCAAATGTTTCACAAGCTTGTAGAGACCACCTGCATTTTGTCCTCCCGTTCCAGAGGTTAATGTGTCGGCGCAGAGTTGTAACTAGTTTTGGTCTTCTTTATATGGCAATTTCAAGGCCATGCGCTTCTTATCAGTTATCACATTCAAAAGAAACCAACTAACGCATTATAGCATCACAATTCCAGATCTCTATTTCGCATGGCTTGGTTGGCTTGGCTCCTTACCATAACAATCATTTTGCCTACATGTTCCGAGGGGCGTGAACTCCACACGCGCACAATTGCACTTTCTTCTTCCTTTTATTTAATTGTCTTGTATTAAATAAAAAAAAAAACTTTTACAATAATTAATTTCTAAAATAGAAAACAAACTGTTTCTCGATTACAAATAATGCATTCCCTCAGCCGTTGTGGATTATTTGCACTCGACAAAGACAAATTTGAATAAGTAAAAACAGAAAAATAAAAAAAAAACCTTAATTTAAGTAAAATAACTAAAAAAAAAAAAAAAACTAAATTCGATCTCGATCTCGCTAAGTGGAATACTTTTCTTTCTTCTCTCTAATTCGTTGTGCAGAGATGCTTCATGGCGCTTCAACAAGTAGTAGGGCGAGGCCCCCTTTAAGTCCCTTGGCACTGGCTACTCTCGATAAACATTTACCAAATTTGTCGTCCAACAAACGTCTCCAAAAATACCAAGAAATCATACCCGAAAAGTCTGTTATTGACGTGGGATGCATAACTGATATATGCTACAGTGACAACCTCCCTGAAGTCGAAATATTTTCCCTGTTGGAAGAAAAAATTCCTAAATATAAAGTACGATCCGATGTACTAACTGATTTTACAGGATATTCAAACGAAGACTGGTTTATACCCGCACCTGCATTGAAATTGCCCTCTGAGGGCTTGGGCTTGACGAAGGATCAAACTCGGGAAACTTTAAATTACTTTCTTCTATGTGGAAAACGAGTTAGCCAAATGACCCGATCGTACGATGATATCGAAGCCGTAACACGTCTGCTCGAAGAGAAAGAAAAAGATCTGGAGCTAACCGTACAAATTGGCAAAGAGCTCCTCACCCAGAATAATCTCCTTGAAAGTCGTGTCGTCGAGCTGGAACATGATTTGAAAATCACAACCGAACATCGGGCACAGATACTACACGAGTTGCAGAAGAAAAACGAACTAATCGCCATACTGACAGACGATGACCCGGGAAATGACCCAGCAAATAACTCTCAGCCATATGTGTCGCTTGATATGCTTCAGGAAAAGATCGCAACACTGCAGGAGCAAAATACATCGCTAAAATTGGAATTTAGCCAGCTAGCTGAGGAAACAGACGAGGTGGAGGCTCGAGAGCGTAAAATAATGGAGGAGATAACCATGCAGCTTAACTCGTCAAACAGTCAATACGAGAACCTCAGTCTGGAGGTGGAGAAGTACAGGGAAGAAAATCGGTTGCAGCGCGAACAAATCGCCCAGTTGACGGCCAGATTAGCAGAAGCGGAGATTCACATGCACCGAATGGCACATGAGAACAGTGAGCAGATGTCGTTGCTGGACATAACCAAAGAGAACCAGAACCTTTTGGCACTGGAACTAATTGAGTTCAAAAAACGATACCAAGAAGTTATAACGCTGCTCGAGGAGGCACAACAGCAGCTGCGTAAGCACCAGAAGAAGTTGCATTCGCATGGCCGCAGTTCGTTTTTGGCTGGGCTGCCGGGCATAACGCCCCATCCGGACTCGTTGCAATCAGAACTTATGGATACGTCTTTATACTCAGAGAACAGCATCGATTCCGGTATTGTCGGTGATCATCGCAGCGGTAGCCTTATTCCTAAATTGGGTGGTGGACTGATCCCACCGTACGAGAAAGTATTTGAGACGGTCCGTTGCGCCACGAAAAGCGGCCATTACACAGACGACAGCGGCATGTCACAGTTGGGAGGTGGTGCTATGTCAGTGAGTTCAACATCAGGACCACGAATATCCGCGATGCCATTCATTGGCTCGTCGACTGGATATACAAACCCGGCGGGAGGATACACCAACTACCAGTCGCAGCAGTATTCGAACTACGAAAGTGTATCGTCTATGATGGAGAGCATGTCTTCGGAACAGTCCGGCGACGAGGGATATCCCAATCAACCGTCAGGCGTGCCAGGGGCCCCAGGTGCTAAGGATCTAGAAGCCGCACTCAAGCGTCTCACTCCTGCCGAAGTGTTGGCGCGTCGCGCCATGCTACAGCACGCCCCACCCGGTACATACAACTACGACGAACATCACTCTGCCCGTTTGCCACTGGGCATTCGAACACCAGACAGCATTATGTCCACTGGATCATCATCGAATTTGTCATTCTCAAATCGACAGTGGCGTCTTCCGGATAAACTGCAAATCGTGAAGCCAATCGAAGGATCACAGACGCTACACCACTGGTCCAGACTGGCAACTCCAACTTTCAGTGGACTACTCGAAGAACGACCAGGAGTCACAATACGCGGCGGTCGAGGCTTAGAAGAGCTCGGTGTACTATACTCACTATCGGACGTGGAGGAAGATATCGACGATCACCCGGGCAAACAGTTTGAAACCGGCAGCAGCATTTACACATTCACCACCAGCATGGTAATGCATCCTGATGATGGTATCCTGAACGATTTATCATTTTTGTCCCAGTCACAAATATCGTCCCGAATGGCTTCGGCTTCGACTTCCAGGCAACCAAGTTGTCCACTCACACCTGAGCGCGGAAGGTCACGTAGGAATTCGTGCTCTACATTTTCCCTAAACATGAGTCTAGCCTCTGTGCTTAACGAACGTGGTATCAAGGCTGTAACACCAAGTGCACTAAACACACCAGCTGGTCCAAACTTCACACCAACAGTAACTCCGTGCAACAGTCCAGCCGGTTCACCAGAACGTTCGCTATCCCCGGAAGACCGTCGTTTTGGGTTATTCGCAAGCGGCGCTGATCTTATCAAGAGAAAAATCAAGGGCGACCTCGAACGTCCCAGCCAAACGCAACAACAACAGCAGAGAATCATGCTGTCCCGATTGGAAAAGCGAGCCCTTCGTTCACTGAAATTAATCGAAAAGCTCGAGAGTATAGGCCTAGAGAATATTATTGCTACAGAATCAAGTGATATGCCGCATTTCGCAAGAGGTATAGCCAGTCGAAGTTCAAACAGCCCGATGGCCCAGTTGACAAGTTTAAGACATTTCCCCACAACAAGTAGTGTCGTCGATAGCAGCAGCAACAGTGATATGCACAAAGGGGCTCACAGTAGCAGCAATCCTATTAGAAGTAAGACAAGCGAAATTAGTGAAACGACCACAACCGACAACGTGAAACCAACAACCGCAAAGGTCACTAACACATCACCACCTACAACCAGTCGAGTTAAGCAAATGCAGCGTCAAAAGTCGCGTCGCAGCCTCAAAAACGGTACTGCTCAACAACGTTCCGATTTGGGCACAATCGGTGGCGGTGCTAGCTTAGGTAACCGAGTTGTTCGCTCCGATCTCGGAATGGTTGAACAACAACAAGCAGCGGAACAGAAAAATACCACACCCGAGCGCCAGACTGCAACACAGTCCTTTGTGGGTTCCATTAGCTCGTTACTGTTTGGTCGAAAGGGCGGTTGGCTATAGTTAATTTGCACTTACCTATGTTTAATTTTAAGTTCGATCATATCGTGTACATATAACACACTCTATATATTTTTAATGTTCTAATTTTTCCGCCGAACTGACAAATATACACACGCTAGGTCGTTGCATCGGCAGTATCTGTTATGTGCTAGTACTAATAGTTTTCTATTTGTCCTCTATACGCGAGTGCGCCTACCTTACATCGATAAATCAGCCCATGAAAAGTGCCTAAATTGTAGTCTGAGTAGTTTGTGTTAGAATAGTTTGTTCATCTCACATTTTGTTGTCCAATACTGGCTGGTGCTTTCAATAAACAAAATAAACTGTGCTTGTTGTACCCGAGGTGCATGATACTTTTTTTCCCCCCACTAACTGCTTTACACGTGATTACCTCACAGCAAATGGTGCAATGCCCGCGCTAAGGGATGAGATATAGGCATATTCGGTTCTATATCATTCTAATGCATAAATTGTGGACTAAATTATCGATATACAAACTAGGCCACTCTTGCTTCAAGCTCAGGCCGCAAGCTAACTTATGTAGAATATAATTATAATATTTTGTTTTGATTCCTAAGCCAATTACAGATATTGTCAATGCAACGACGATGTGCATTCTCCTTTTATTTTATGATTTGCTAACACAAAATAATCGAGAGGATGTTTTTGACAACGTGACCATACAAAAAAAAAAAAAAAAAGCCAAACATTAAACGAAAATTGTTTGTATATGTAATTTCTATTTTATATTTAATTTTTGACTTGTTGTTAAGTGAACGACGAACAGAAAGAAAATAACACATAAACAGACGAATGAATTAGAAGATAATGTTGATGTTTTGATTATTTTATTAACCCCTCAGTGTCGGATTTGTGATGCTGTGTGTTGAAGAGAAAACTTTTAGTTTCTTTTAATTTTTCAGTCTAGTCTTAGAGTATACTGGAGTTTTGTTTTATTATAATTTTCTATTTATTTCTAACTCCAACAACAACAAGAAAATGTGTTAAACTTAACGTTGTTCATTCAGTAACTTACATCTTTTGCCGCTCATCGTTAAAAAATGAATACCATCCATCATTAATCATCTTGTTTTGTAGATTTGTAAGGCTTTGATGGCCAGAGAGAGAGAGAGTGGTGCTAGAAGCGAAGCGAGGCTTTGTTCAAATAAAAGCACGTGATATTTTAATAGTTGTATGCCTACTACACCCCCAAAGTGCATTAAAGTGGATTTTCCAATATTAATTGAGAATTGAGTTGATTTTTTTTTTATTCTAACAATGTGGATGCTTTTTTTTATGTGAAAACCCCCCCGGTTAATTGGCTGTTCAATAACTAATCAAGTTGAAAGTCTAAAGCTTGTGTTTGTTTTGCTAATATAGTAGATAGTCGTGGTCGATTTGTGTTGTGCCCCCCAACAAACAGAGAGAGAGAGATCAGTTTCTGACAGTTTTCGTTTAATTTGCATATTCTCTTTTAACCAAGCATTTGTATGATTACCGTAAAATTAAAAGATTTACATTTAAATGCGAGCCGTGTGCATTTCTTTTCTTTTCTTTTCTTTTTTTTTTCTAAAATTTTCCTCGAAGATTGTGGCTTTCTTTTCTTCTTTTTCATTAACACATTCCATTAACCGTTTTGAAGTGTGCAAGCGAGTCGCTGCAAGGTGTTTACAAAATTATTGCTTATAATTATTGCGGATAGGGTTGACCACTTAGTGGCTGGATTTTGAAAAATTAATCAGCTTAACCTGTTTTACATATGCTTTGGAATTGTGGATCGATGCTAAACGATGTATGTGCGTGATTAAGAGATGCGACGCTGACGCAGTGTAGTAAACCGCAGTCAATATAAAGGTGGAACAATATTTATGAAATGTTCTGTTGAAACAGTCATACTCTTTAGTTTGTTCATTTGGCTTGTGTACACCTTCGTTGTTCTGACAGCTAAATGTTTCGTCGTTTTTGTCTAATCATTTGCTCCCATTTACCAGGTTGGGCTATAGTTTCTTAGGTAAATATTTGGGAATGCCTACTTTCCTCGTGGGACAAGGTACGGAAACGAATTCATCTCAGCTAGGCTAGGTTAACGCCCGATGTAGAGCTGTTTAAATGTTTGTTCTTTCTTTGTAGAACACGATGAGGTCTGTATTTGATAACAGGTAAATGCAGTTCCCAAGCAAGGTCTATGCTGCCCTATGCTGTTCCCCCACGCAAACAACTTGTATTTGTCAGAGGTTGAAATAGAAGACGAACCGTGGTAGCACTGCTAGTTTTGTTTGTTTACCTAGTGGACCACAACCTTATTGCCAGTGGCATTTAGCACAAAAAACGGACCTAGTTGCGTAATTAGGTTAGGTAAGATGGCTGTCTAGAAAGACACACTTCGACCAAATGAGTTTAGGTCCTTTGTGATACCATATGAGTTAAGGGAAGTTGTGTGAATTAGTTCCGATCGAATTTATGCCATTGTGAACTTGATCGCTGTGCTGCAAATCAGATATAATTATGTATAACAGGAAATAAATTTCAAGCACTCGTTTTCGATACATTCTCTGCCAAAATGCATTTTTTCCATACAGATAATCACCCCTATCGTCCTATCGAGGTATCCGTTCGGAACGGAATTTTCTCCGATCTGCACGAAATCGGAGAAATTCCATTCCAGGTATCCGTTCTGATACGACTTTCGGAAAACTTCTCCGATGACATATAGCGCACCTTGTCGCATTGCGTGGAACCGCGTTATAACACTTACTTTTGACAGCTACATGGCACATTTTTTCCGGAGCTCTCCGACAACTAATTGCTGCGGAATATTTTAATGCGAAATGAACGCGTTTATATGCTTCTTCTATTTTGTTCCGAAACGGATTGTGAACTTGATCGCTGTGCTGCAAATCAGATATAATTATGTATAACAGGAAATAAATTTCAAGCACTCGTTTTCGATACATTCTCTGCCAAAATGCATTTTTTCCATACAGATAATCACCCCTATCGTCCTATCGAGGTATCCGTTCGGAACGGAATTTTCTCCGATCTGCACGAAATCGGAGAAATTCCATTCCAGGTATCCGTTCTGATACGACTTTCGGAAAACTTCTCCGATGACATATAGCGCACCTTGTCGCATTGCGTGGAACCGCGTTATAACACTTACTTTTGACAGCTACATGGCACATTTTTTCCGGAGCTCTCCGACAACTAATTGCTGCGGAATATTTTAATGCGAAATGAACGCGTTTATATGCTTCTTCTATTTTGTTCCGAAACGGATACTTCGAACGCAATTTTAGTTCCGGTCGGATTTGAATTTCGTATCGGAATTTTTTCCGAACGGATACCTCGATAGGGGTGAATGACACTATTCCTATACATCACAAGTCACAAAAGGTTCGTTCGTGTACTTTCAACATAGAAAATGACAAATCGAGAGAGAAATCTCTCAGTTTCAAGAGAAGTACCTGACCGGTTTTCATACAAAAAGTTTAAGAAATGTCATTTTAACATTTGGCAAGGTTCTCTTTAAATGCAGTATCTACAAAAAAAGTTGACATTAAATTTTTCAAAACCTAAATACCTATTAAACTTGACAGTTTGATATGTTCTAGGAGGACATTCAATTACAACTTCTTTCGCCGACATCGTTGTGGACGAAAATAAATAGTCAAACTTGCCAAACTGTTGAGCTGTCACTTAGTTGGCAGTTTTCATTTTTCAGTAAGTCGAAATTCGGCGAGTAGAAAACGATGAAAGGAGGGAAAATGGATTTCTCTCTTATTTTTTTGCAATTCTCACAATACGTGATAGCATCCGCACAGTTTCTTAGCAAAATTTAAATAATTTTACGATTGCAAAAAAGTACCCGAACGAACCTAATGGTTCCCCCTGACAGATGGAGAATGAATTACCTTCTGCATGAACATGGCAAATGTTCCCTATGAAGATGCGGGCGTGATTTAGAACCGTTCGCCTTTCAATATTTAAAGTGAAGTATCAAAGTAGAAAATGACTGGACGGGGTAGGGTACTGTGATTTTGCACTTGCAAATGATGGAATTGTTTTGACAGTTCGTTTACTCGTACTATGACATTTTTGACAGAGTTGATACATTTTACCTTTCACTGTAGGAAACAAGAAATAAAATCGAGATGTTGTTCTTGTGCGTGGCCATTATCTACTCCCTCTTTCGCATGAACAATTTGACAATGTATACATTTTTTTATGTACCCTACATATCTCTAAAAAAATCTTGTCTAAATGAAAGACATCAAACAATATGATCGCAGCACCAACAAAGTTCTATTTGATTTTTATCTAGGTAATATGCGAATTACCCAATACAAATATACCTGTGTTCGCAGACCATAACGTCCAAGCCATCTGAAGTAAAAATTGAGTTATGAGCACGCAGCGAATCTCCATTATTCCCAGCTTTGATTTGAGCACAGATCCAACAACATAATTTAAATCGTTAATAGGCTTTACGCCAACAAATTGGCAAAAAAAAAATCACTTGGACAGTTATCGGTTGGTGCCTGCGGCGGATTATCTTTATGATTTCTATTTCCTTTCTGCCATAACCTACTTTGACCATTTATAAATGACAAAAAAAAAACATCATGCTGCTTGCCACTTTATTTGTTGCTTATTCTCCCGTCTCAGCAGCTAACGACGTAAATTAAGTAAGTAACGCATTTTTGAAATGAATTCATCATAACCTTCACAAACAGGCATGTTTTCATAATTTGTTTGACATTTTTTGTTTGCCTGTGTTTTGCATGATTGAAAATAGCTTTTCCAATGCCATTGGCTTGGAGTTCAAATCTTAAATTTGACATCCACTCCACATGTCAAATGGAGAGAACACTTTTTTGTGTTTTTATATTGGTAAGATGCGATGGACATATTTCGCTTGTAACTGCCTGTACTTTGTCTGCATTTCTTTGAATTTGCTCAAGCTACCTACTTACGAAACTATTGGCTGTGTGAAACATGTCTTCAAAACAAATAGCGGCGCAGCGAAAATCATCTGGATCTCGGTGGCCAATTGTGATCACCTCTTCGAGACATAACACCGACCGGAAACTCTTCCCGTAAAAGATCAGTGGTTTCGTCGTTGATGATCGCCCGGCTTGAGTTCTTGTGTTAACTGAACTTTATAAGCCTTAAGACCCAAGTCTTTATGCAAAATACTGTGGTAATGACGTTTGTAGAATGCCCAATTCCAAAGAACGACGTGGAATGGACAAACCTGGGTTTTCTACAACACGTTGGGCTACAGCATCACTATTCTCAGTTGTTTTATTCTTCACATGCACGGGTTTTATTCTTCACATCACTAACTTGTCCCAACAGCTCGAATTTTTCCACCAATTTCTGTATTGCGGTCCGACAAGGTGCTTCACGACGGCCAAAAAATGTCCGCATCTTCATAGGGAGCAAACTGTGACTGCAAGATTTTCACCATTTTTGTAGTGAATTTTAATAATTTCAATGCGTTGTTGAAGCGTTTCATATGCTTTCGATGTTTCGAACTTACAAATTTTTTAGAAAATCACAACGAAACCGCACAACAAACGATAGGATACGCAATGGATTAGCTGCGTCTTTGAAATGTCAAAGTTTGTATGGGGAGTTTCTCTTCGATCGTTTTCTACGATGGTGTTAAACGCATTCACTTAAACGACTGGGGAATCTTTCACTTGGAATGTATTCTTGGATGCAAAGTATTGAATTTGAGTGAAAAGCTCCCCTCGGCTATTGTTTCTATATCGAGACTTGTGGGAATCATGGGAGTTATTAACAACAAACTTCATAGGTCCGTTCGTGTACTTTCAGTATAGAAAAATTAAATATGTCAAATCTCTTAAATCGACAGAGAATTTTCTCAATTTCAAGAGAAGTACCTGATCGGTTTTCTTACAAAAAGTTTAAGAAATGTCATTTTGACAATCGTAAAATGCAGCATCTACAAAATAAGTTGGAATTGCATTTTTTACAAGCTAAATACATATTAAACTTTCCATTTTGAATGTGCTGATATGTTCTAGGAGAACATTCAGTTATAACTTGTTCCTCTGACGTCGTTGAAGACGTAAATAAATAGGGCCTTACCAATAATCATTTTTAACCTTCACACTAAATATTTCCTAGGTCACAATATGCAATTTTGTATGGAAATTTTCGCCATTGTGAGTTCGAAAAACTTAGTCTGGACACTTAAAATGATTATTGGTATCGCGGATAGAGTTTTACTTGTCAAACTTTTGAGCTGTCACTTTTCAGTCAGTCGAAATTCGGTGAGTAGAAAAATACGAAAAAATTAAAAAATTAAAATTTTTTTTTTTAAATTTTCTCAGTACCTACGTGGTCGCATTTGCACGGTTTCTTAGCACATTTTAAATAATTTTACGTTTGCAAAAAAGTACCCGAACGAACCTCATGTGAATAACATCGAACACACATGATCGCTAAGTGACAAGCAGAACGTAAAAATCCATACAAAAAATGTACATCAAACTCAAAAGATATCAATAGGTTCATTCGCGTACGCGGTTTAAATTGAAGAATCGATATAAATCCATCCCAATCGCACAAAGTCAAATACACGTTATCACTCATCAAAAATGACAGCAAAAGAGAACATTAAAAAATAACGAAACGAGTAGTTCCTCGGCTCGAAAGAGCACATCGAATTTCAACGGGCAAGTACTGATAAATATGTCAAATGCAAAAAGTTGACAAGAAACAAATTCAAAATCTGACTTAAAACTCAATTGCATTGAAAAAAAAATCTGTGAAAATAAAACAATATCGGTGGTTGTCGAATGTTCTCCTAGAACGTTTCATATATTGCAAAAAGTTATGTTATATATTTATTTGTGATATAAATTAGATGTCAAAGATGAATGTGGCTCAAAGTAGCTCGAAGTCTATCCACATACTTTTAGGTATTTTCTCAGGTCTCTGAGAGAGTATCGCTCAATTTTTTATGTTTGACAGATTTTTAGTGTTTGACTCGGGAAAGTACGCGAATAGACCTATTAGTTTGTGACGAGTCGCTAATCATTGACACTAGTTTGACGTGTTGTTAGTTATCTATCGGACTTAATGGAATGAATTCACTACTGCATTTGACACAAATACAGCTAATACATATTTGTAAACATTGTTCTTGCGTTAAATACGTACACATAATCTCATGCACTAACTGAATTTAGATTTTCGGAGTTTGATATTTTGCTCAATGGAAGTGTAGTCGCCTTGCAGTGTGAAGTGTGGTCAGCTTTTTTGGAGTTTGTGTTTTTCAGGTCATGAGAGATTTACCATCAATAATATAAAACGCTTCAAATTTTTTTTTTAATCTACTAGATTGTTGCAAATTGAACTTTATCAACATTTTGATATGGTATCATTGTGGTCGTCATATAATTTATTACTGTTGGCGATACGTGTCGTGTGTGTCCTACATAAGTTATTTTTAACAATTTATAAATACGTGCAAATTAGTGCAGACCTTTGGCGATAGATCAAAATCATTTTTCTAGTACACATACACAGCCTAGCATTGTTTTTTTTTTTTTAGAATATGGAAATGGCTAAATGAAATCGAGGAATTCAAAGTCAAAACTAAAACTCCCTCGAAATGAGTTACAATTAGCTTTTAATTGTTGATTAGTTGCCTTTACCGCGTCTTTCGTTTAACAAGTGTTGAGGACGTTTGGTCAGTGATTGGAGATCCTTGCTATCTCCTGACAGCTATAAGGGAGAGGGTTTTAATTCTAATAGGCCACCTTCTGCAGATAGAAAAAATGCTGTGAACTCGGTTTTTATGGATTGATGCAATTTCTGTGGCAGACAATTCATAGCCTCTTGTAGCAATAAGAGTACATTGCGAACTTTCTAGACAACCATCGGCCATATCCTCTGCAATGGCTGCTAGCGGCGTATTTTCTCTAAAAGATATTTCCAAGTTCACTGCCAGCAACTGCGTGATCCCAAATCTGTACAGTAGCTGTTATGCTCTACATATTTAGTTTATTTTACTATAAAAAAAAGAAGCTAAGCTGATGCTGCCGTTTTTGGTTAACACCAAGCGTTTGCATGCATGTTGCACATCTAAAACGATTTCGCACGAATTTTTCTCATCACCTAGATATCTGGTTGCCAGCTAACAAGTTAGCAATTTAAGACAAACAAAAAAAATACTCACGCTTAACAGTTGTTCATTTGAAATTCCTTGCATTTTCAAACTAGTATTTTTGGCGATACCAGTTCGTGAGAATAAACACACGTTCCCATTTAAGGCCTTATGTCATTAACTAACTCCACGCTGAGTTTAAGGTGGCTTTAAGTGGTCATTAAGTTCGTTATGCCGTCAAAACACAAATGTTATGTTTGTTCAAAAAAGAACAATTTTCCGTTTAGTGTTGAGCTGTAACCTATTTATTACAACATATGAAAAGGTTCTCGAAAAATGAAATGTTGCCAGATACCATATTATTTATATTTAATATAACAGTGTTACCAACGATAAGGTTACAGACTCTGGACACTTTATGTCGTTTCCATTTTCTTTCCATTCTGAAACGCAAGGGAACAAGAAAACTGCTTCGGATCGACTCAATTCATATATTGGCCAAATGTGAACAAATTTGCAATGGCTGCGCTGACACCACTTGTTTAAATGCTTCTTGAATGGACCATCACAAGAGTAAATTTTTAAGCGGGTTTATTTCGATTCCGGATGATCCCGAAAAATGTTATAAAAAACACAAACCCAGTTTTAATCAACAAAAGCGCACACGATAGTTGGCTAGGCGATAGTTAGCATACAAAAATTATACAGTACTGATGTGTAACAATAGGAAACAGCACAATACAGGGTGTACCCAAAATCAAATGAATATTGACAAATTTTGGCAAAAACCCTTCGATTCTGTCCAAAATAGATAAAAATAATGTCGAAACCATTAGTAGCATAAACAGATCGAATTGACAAACGTTTGCGGAAAACTACCCTTCATCGCCATCAACTTATACAACAGAGAAGTTATTTTTAGGTTGCTAATTAGATTGTTCCTCTGCAGCTGGATGTGAGGTTTTGGACCGAATACACTTCTTTGAAAGAGAAAAACCGAAAATCAAAAATATTCCATTAAAGTCCAACACGGCTCTATTGTATTCGCGCTGTTCGGATTACTTATTCTATTTTACTTCCGCCATAAAACATAATCAAATTAGTTCCATGCAATCATCCGCTTTTCACGTCTTATTTGTTTTAATTTTTAATTTTCTAACACGTCATCTACCAACTTCAGTTCCCCCGCTTTGCTTCATTCATTCGTTAATCGTAGGTGAGAGTTCAGCACATTTACACATACCCTTTCACTTCTTGTCGCAGCTCTACTATCCGTGTTCAATCGCTTCGCTTCTTGCCTCACAAAATCATCCGTAGCCTTAAGAAAAATCAATGAGGGAAATTGAATAAATTAAATTAAAAAAAAAAATAAATAAAACAAAATTTATTCAAATAAAAACAACAACGCACTAAACAAAAACAATACGAAAAACTTCGACAGAATTTTATTATTAGATCACAGATGTCACACAATTTGTCAAATAATAATTATTTTAAACATAATTAAAACCAACAACATTACTATAGAAATGAAATAAACAAATTCAAACAAATGCTTTGCTATAATAGATAAAAACAAAAATGTTATACATATTATATATATATATAGATGCTAAAAAATAAAAAAACGAAAACATAAAGCGATACCCAAGTGCAGAAGCAATACAAAAAAAAAAAATAAAGAGGGAAATGATAAACATTTATTTTTTCATATCGTCCGTTGAAGGGAGACAAAAATGATCAAGCATCAAGTGACATTTCATTCAGAGAAGATCGCATTTGAAGTTTCACATTTTCACATGGTGAGGAGTTTGAAATGATCCATGTTTTCTCAAAATAGTTACACTTATTATCAATTTAGGCATTTTTTTTTTTGTTAGTTTCCTTTTGAAGAAGAAAACGGCGAATTTCCACACACACACTTTGATCACTTTGTCATTTTTGTTCTTCCAACACGGCGACATATTGATTAGTTGTTAAAAAAAAAGATAAAAATAAAAGAATAAACAAAGAAATGTTGATAAATGATTAAATGATTTGTATTAAAAAAAATACACTTAACTGTGTACTTAGTTCATTTATGTTATGTGCATGTACATACTACGAGAAGAATTGATAAACTATGTATATGCAAATAAAAGAAACAAATTAAAGTTCTTGAAAATTAAAAAAAAAAAAACAAAAAATATTATAAAAATTTGTTTTTCTTTATAATTGTTGCTTTGTTTTATTAGGATTGTACAAGATTGGAAAATGTTTGTGTCGTTTTTTTCTGTTAACTGTGTTGAGGTGCAGCTTGTCCTTTTTTTACCCGACTAGACACAGAAGGAATGAAATAGTACTATGTTTCGGGCTATGTCTGTTTCGACGTGACCTCCTGTGGCCTTAACGGCTTGACCGATTTTGAAGAGTGAGCTGTCATTGGATTCATATTTTTCCCCAATGTGTCATAGGCTAAAAAGATAAAAATAGAAAAAAGTTATTTGGAAAAAACAAACAAAAGCCCCGACTGTTAAAAAAGATCTTAAAACATGTGACGAAGACACATTCAAGTGTAGGGTAAGGTAGGGCGGACTTGACAGGCAGGAGGAATTGACATCAGCACTTTTCTGAAAAACTAAGACCTTTGCAGCGCTTTAAATGATGAGAAAACGAAGCTAGTAACGATTGGTTCGAGTGATAAATAAACAATCACTTTGGTCTAGGAGATAAGCGAAATGGACTTCGGCTGAATTCCAAACCGCAGTACTTCTTTATTACTGCTTAATCAAGCGTTCCAAAACGCAAACGGATTACTATGATGCAATGCATACTTTTCTAAAACGCATTGTGAATGCATCAACTGCGCAAACAAAAGCAAACAGAACATCGTGAATGATTATGATGCAAATGACATTTGGCATTTCAGTTTATACCGCCAAATAGAATGGATTCATCGCCGGAGTCGTAATGAAAATGACTAAAAAACACATCGTTTAGATAGGATTCTATAACATTTAAATAATTTCTACACTTCGGTACATTTCTTTTTATTTGTTTAATTGAAGAAAGCAAAGACATTCTCCGAGTAAACTTCTTCCTTCTTAAATAAAGAATATGCTTAAACGTGTTGGCATTGTACGAACCAACATTGTTTATTAAGCTGTTAAAAACGATGGTTGTTACTAATAGTTTGGACATTGTTGGTGTTTGAGACATTTTACGATAGTTTGCATCAAAGTCGTTCCAAAACGTCAAAAATTGCAAAGCATAACAAATGCAAAGCAGCGCGAAAGCATTCATAACCTGGCATAAGAAAAGCAGTGTGCAATCACAATGCGCATATTTTCGACGTTTTGGAATTCAGCCTTCCTTTTTGTGCCCATTTCATCTTACTTTAATGGTAAGCAATCCACTGCTTTTGACATTGAAAGTGCAATGTAGTGCACATTCATTCATTTTAAAATCACTAATAAACAATAGTTTACCCTGAGCACCAGTACAAACGTTTTTTTTTTGTATAATATCCGAAAGTTATCAAAAAAGAGGATTTGACATTTGTGCTGAAGGAGGAATTGACAAAGTGTCAAATCCTTATTTATGAGTCCAAATAAAAATTGTGTGGTAAAACAACTTCTTACTCTTTTTTAGAATGCAAAAATGCCAAATATTTACAAGAGCACAAACCCCCACCGCAACATCGATGAAACAAGTGTTGAAAATGCCATTAAAGACATTCAAAAAAAACAGAGTCGATAAGCAGTGCAGCCCCAAAAATTGTTTATTAGGTTAGGTTGAGTGGGGTTGTGAGTTCATCACAAAAAGACCAGGCACCATAGTGGGCCCATCGCCATCCCCAGGGAACCGTTACGGTTAAAAACCTAAACCAAATCGCCCAAACAATCAATTTTCCTGCAGAATTTAATAATGGTCCCAATATTGTTTGAGAAACCAACCTCCTCTAAGTGATTAAAGAAGTACCTGCCAAGGTGCTTCCTTCTACTCCGAGCGATTGCTTGACACTCACATAAAATGTGGAAGATGTCTTCCGTGACTTGTAGGTCCTCACAATACCTGCATATGTCCGAGCTAGCTAGTCCTAGTCTCATGGCAGGATGTCCAGAGAGTATTCCTACCGTTAACCTTAGTTTGGTTCTACTGAAGTTGACTAATTCTTCAGACTTTCTCCAGTTTAAAATGGACCACAGTGCCTTTGAGACCCTGTGACCATCTTGTGGCTGCTAAATGGGAAGTTTTTTCAAAAACAACCCTTCTAACCACGGCCATTGGTGGTCTTGTTTATTAAACGTACCACTTAAATATTTAGACTTCAAAAAAAACAGCAAGTTCAACAAATGAATGCTCGATTCAGTTCAAAATATACCTCCTTAGGCAGATGGCAAATCTTCCTTCATGGTACGAGGAATTGACACTTTGTAAGGTTTTGGAAAAAACAGTACAACTCTGTTAAAAGTATTTATATCGATTAAATATTACTGCTTTTATATTGCTAAAATGATGTTGTAACCTATGTAGGTACATTTGAAAATTTTAAGCTGTATTTGGATTTTAAGATATCTCCAAATGTTCGTTAACGTGTCAGAACCTCCCGAACTACCCTAGGGTAGGGTGCGGAGGATTTGACACGTTTTCATACTATTGCTAAAATCCTAGAAATTCTAAGTATTTTCTCTATGGTTTTATGCTAAAAACTTATAATGGAATCACGGCGACCAAGTATTTATAGCAACAGAGACAACTGATTAGACGTTTAGGTTTTGTATCCATTTTCCTGAAAGGTGTAAATGAGTCAAAAGCTCCCTCGAAGAAGGAGAATTTGACAACTTCATAAGGAGGATTTGACATATGTGGGAGGACTTATCGCAGAACTATAGTTAAACAAAAAAACTCGATGTATAGCTTTTCAATTGGCAAAATATTTTTATTTAAAGTAAATTAAGAAGCATGAACAATAATATCAGTCTTTAAAAAAGGATATTTAAAAATATATTTTCGGTCTGGATTTTGGTGGTAATTTTTCTACACTACAATATCCACTTGGCTGCACCAACGTCCTCCTTTAACGGTTCACAGAAGCAATTCTGTTTGTTTTTTCGCCTTAAATATTTTATTGTGTAGTGTAGGGCATCGGTAGGTAGGTAGGTTGTCAAATCCTCCTACATCTGCACCGTCAAATCCTCCCTTTTGATAGCATTATATAAAATTAAAGAAATTTTCTTCAAAAATATTAAATACAATCGAAACAACTAAACACATGAGCTCTTTACAAGTCACATTCCATGTTTATAAATTCCAGATTTTATATAAAAGCCAGTAAATAAAATTGCAATGCATTAACTTACTTTGAAAGTTATATCCAAAGAAGGCAAACTAAAGAAATTGAACCACTCACAACAAACAAAAGCGTATCACTGAAAGGACACGTGCAACGTGCTCTCGTCGTTTATGTCTTTATTGCTATTAAAAAAGTAGCGTTGCCAATCACACAGTTTTTGTACAAATAGCAGTTGTCACATCCTCCTGCATGTCAAATCCTCCGCACCTTACCCTACCATTTGGCAGTCGGAGGCTACAGATATTTTTGTTAGGCTATGTAGCTAGTTGTTTTCTAGTCAGTCGGGTTTTTTTTTTAAAAAACTTTTTTATTTGTTTAGTTCCTTGTATTCAGAGATAAAAAATATTTGAAAGTTAGGCTAGGTAGAACCACATCTAAGCGTCGACTTCGTGACATAATATAAAAATACATTTTACAGATTGAACAATGAACAGTTAAACCAGGACACCGAAAAAGAATCGATAGCTGATTATATATTAGAACTTAAAAAGCATTTTACGCTACTCGTACGCAATTATTTTTGAAAAGATATACTGGAAGTGTTTACAGGAACATATTATTCTACATTATATCAACATCCCTATTTTATATTGAGACGAAAAGAATAGGCGTAGGGAAAATGTATTCTCTACTTTTGGTCAACAAAACCTGTTTATGTCCACAAAAGTCTGACGGAATAAAGTTCCAAAAACAAACAAAACACTATTAAATTTGTGTTCTTTTAAATTTCCTTGTCCTATTGACCCCTTTGGCACCTATTGTCGCAAATTGAAATAGGCGGGGACAAAAAAAACTGTTTCAGTGACAATTTCGCCATTGTGACTTAATTTTGAACTGTACAACTCTTTATCATTTGAACGGAGAGCTATTAAAAATATGTCCAGCGAAATTTAGCAACTAGCTACAAAGCTAATGTTTGCATACGATTTCCATTCTGTTATTTTTCATTGTCTTTTCGAAGAGCATTTAATGTGCAGTACTTTATTTATATTTTGAACAGTTGTATAATTGGTTTAGACACTAGATTTAGAAGAAAGGTAATAATAGTATAGAAGTTGTTTGATAGAATTTTCTGTTATACAGGTGACGTACATAATTTAAAAAAGAAAAACAAAAAATCTATCGAAGACGTTTTTTTCCAATACTCACAGTTCGTTATTTCATTAGGCTACGTAGTTTTTATGGAGAAAGCCATCACTAACATTTCAGAAGATCGTTATTTTGCGGGAAAAAGTCTGGAAGCCGAGATCTTAGAATAACTTGCACCAGGAAACTAAATATCAGTCTACGGTTCAAGAAAATCATCTATCACTTACTAAGGAAGAGAACAGGTCATTACCACATACATTTTTCAAAGTTTCAATAAAGTTGGAAAGGATAAAGTAGTATCAACTTGGAACTCATTTTCTGTTTGTCATTTCAAAGCAAGCAGACTTTAGCTAGTTTCGTTGATCAACAAATATCACTTGGTTAGTCAAAACAGGCCACAGTTTTAGGGCCAAGTAGGGCGCGAACTTGTAATTTCAGCTAGACGTGTATATGAGGGGTATACCAATGGAGGTTCCAGGGGCCATCACTGAAGGTTAAAGCAAGCAGCATACGGAAGACATTCAACAGTAAGCCGATCATCGAGGGCGAACCCCAACTCACATTTTCAATTAATTGTATATACTGGTTTAGGTGGACTTGCACTCCATATACTCAAAGTGTTTCTTTCTTTTCAGATATCATCAGACAGATAAAGACGACGAAGCCTGGTGCAAGGGGCACATCGACGTTAACGGACATCTTTGCGGCTTCCTTTTAACATCTGGACTTCATCCATCAGTTGGCAACGAAACAACCTAAGGAGCTCTTCCTTCATATCCACAACACACATACTTTCCAATCAGCAGACACCATAGAAAAGTACAAACAAAATGACAGACTATAGCGATTTAGATCGACAAATCGAACAGCTAAAACGATGCGAAATCATCAAGGAGAATGAAGTGAAAGCTCTCTGCGCGAAGGCACGTGAAATACTTGTCGAAGAAGGCAATGTACAGCGTGTCGATTCTCCGGTCACTGTTTGCGGCGATATTCACGGTCAGTTCTATGATCTCAAAGAGCTGTTCAAAGTTGGAGGCGATGTTCCCGAAACAAATTATCTTTTTATGGGAGACTTTGTTGATCGCGGTTACTATAGCGTGGAAACGTTTCTCCTACTATTGGCATTGAAAGTGCGCTATCCCGATCGGATCACTTTGATTCGCGGCAATCATGAATCTCGACAAATCACCCAGGTATATGGATTTTATGATGAATGCTTGCGCAAGTACGGTTCCACAGCCGTTTGGCGTTACTGCACAGAGATCTTTGACTACTTAAGTCTGTCGGCGATAATCGATGGAAAGATATTTTGTGTTCATGGTGGACTTAGTCCTTCAATTCAGTATTTAGATCAGATCCGGACGATCGATCGTAAACAGGAGGTGCCCCATGATGGGCCAATGTGCGATTTGCTATGGAGCGATCCAGAGGATCAGACGGGTTGGGGTGTATCGCCACGTGGCGCTGGTTATCTTTTCGGATCTGACGTTGTTTCGCAATTCAATCGGACGAATGACATTGACATGATATGTCGAGCACATCAGCTGGTCATGGAGGGATTCAAGTGGCATTTCAATGAGACGGTATTGACAGTATGGTCAGCACCGAACTATTGTTATAGGTAAGTAGACCAAGTAACAAGTATTATTTACAGCAACGAATTGCAGAATGGGAACAGCATTAGCGTTCTTTCTTCGTTTAGCTCTCCATTTCTTCTCTTCTCATTTATGTCGTTTTTCATTGGGCAAAAAGAAGCGTCCGTGGAGAGAAATTCGCTTCTCGATTTGAAGTCAGAATCCACTCAACTTGAAGCACTCACACAAGTGTAGTTTGTGTATTTTATACAAGTCAGCGGACAGCTGCCGTAGATTATTTTTGTGCATTTCACCAATACTCTTGTGGATTCAATCAGAAGTAGTTTTCTTGTTCCATTGGACTGCAGAATTAGTGGATCCCCGAGTGAAACCAATGGAAAACGACATTAGTAATACGATTTTATATGAGATACTCTCATTTCGAAGTTTGTGATAGCGGTTGGGTACCCAGCCCCTGTGAAGGTCGTTTGTGGGAGCGTAGGATAGAGGAATTTCTATTCACTAAAGTGCTTTCGCGTTTTCTAGGCGTCAGCTAATGATTGCCTTATATAAAATCAAAGGTGACGTTCACAGTACCAGGCCAAACCGTACTACAAAATGTTATCCCTATAAAGTGAACTGTGTTCATATCTCTGTTTCGCCACGGAGTTGAAGATAGATCCCAAATCACTTGTATGTAAGGAGTCATGTTTGCGATAAACGGATAAATGTATATTTTGAAGTTGGTGTCTTTGGGCCAAGCAAACCATAAGTTGCGACACTGCAAAAAAATAATATCATAAAATAATTATTTTCTGGATTCTTTAAGCACGGGAAATGTTTTGTCCGTTAGGTTAGACGACATAAAGCCAACAATACTGAAGTAACCCAGGTTACTGTGAAAGTAGTCTAGTCCTAAGAATGCGATTTCTAAGCCAAATCTGACGAGTTTATCCGCAGACTCTTAAATCAGTTTAACCTCGTTTTTCTTGGCTAGAGATTGTAACATCAGTTGATTGGGGTAGAGTCAATTGAGTTGAACGGCGGTGCTATACTTTCTGAGAAGATATACATGTGTTGAGGCTCCCCTGGTGCCGTTCGTATCCTAATGTGCGGCTTCGGTGTCTTTTAGAAGCTATATTAAGACTAGTCAATGACATTTTCTCTATCTTTCTTTTTTTCTCAATTAATCTACAACACCACTACTACATTGTTTTACTCTCTTTCTTTCAGATGCGGAAACGTGGCAGCAATTCTAGAACTGAACGAGTTCCTCCACAGAGATTTCATCATATTTGAGGCGGCCCCACAAGAAAGTCGAGGTATACCATCAAAAAAGCCGCAGGCCGACTACTTCTTGTAAGAGGGCAGCACAATTTCTCTATCAGACGAAATTCTGTTGGAATGAACAAAAAACCATCGCATCTCGCTGTTCTTTTATTCACTTTTGCACATCAAAACGTCTCAACAAAACAAAAAGTCTGGAAAATCTATATTTTGGCTAAGTAAAAAAAACACTATCGTTGTGATAACTGTCATGTGTTCCACTCCGACTCTTGTTATCGCTCTGTTTCTCTTTTCTGAAGGCTGTTTTAAATGCAAAAGTGAGAAAAAGAAGACAACAAAAACTAACCGCCGCGCGATACAGTTAATATTTTAATTTATAACGAGAGGAGTCCAACATTAATCCTTTCCAAACATTTCTTAATGTCCCCTTCCTTCACATGTTTTTATTTGCCGATCTAGTTTAATTGATATGATTTTTCAGCGTATAATAATTAATATCATATCTCCTTACTTTAACATAAATAGTCTAGAATTTCATACTACAACTTTTCTGTTTCTCTTGTGATTCTGTTTGTTAGTCTACCGTCGAACTCTTGATCATTCTGGAACATAATTTTTTTACTTTGAGATTTAATTTTAGACAAAACAAAAAAAAAATTAAAAAAAAAAACAAACAAAGAACATGAAAACATGAAAACCGCTAATGAAAATAAATTAAAGAAAAAAAGAAAACAAAATATAAATATTTTTTAAGAATGAAGAAAAACATAATAAAAATATAATAAGTAAAATAAATATTAATACTATTATTATAATTGCTACTTTATTAAACATATTTAAGAAATGATATTGAAATAAAAATATTATTAAGAGATATAGTGCAAGGCTTGTATTTGTTTATTTAATGCAGTCGGTGGGGTCGTCTTATTCTTGAAAAGTGTCTGATCGAACTTAAGGTGATCGTTTGAGACACAAATGGACTTTCTTGCATCTAAAAGGCTGAGTTGAAGAGACCTATCACAGTAATTATTCTGGAGGAAGTTCTGTTTTTGCTTACGCTCAGTCATCGTGTCCTGTCCGATAACTACTGAAATAAAGTGTGAGATGCAGACATTTCTGAGACAGCAAAAAAACAAAACAAATATTGATCCCCCATGCAGCTAAAGATATTGAAAATCTAAATTAATCTCTGTTTGTTGTTCCACCCCTAAAAATTAATAATCTTTGTTTACAAACAAATTATCAAGCAATAAATTAGTTTTTACCTACATTTCATCAACCACCAACCACACAGATCCATTTAATTTCAAACCGCAACATTTGACATGCGGATCTGATTTATATAGAGTGTATGCATTCACGTGAATAAGAGAATACCGCACAGTATTACCGACATAAACGAGGTGAATCGACATTCGATTCGAATGAATACTAGAATAGTGTTCAGTGAAAATTGAAGAAAAATTCCCCCCGATGAATAGCATAATAGGGAGGGCTGATGTACTTCCTTTAACTTCTGGCCTAATGTCATACTTCCTTGACATTAGGCCAGTAAAATTACCAGTTAAAGGAAGTACATCAGCCCTCCCTATTATGCTATTCATCGGGGGGAATAAGTACTATCTGCGTTCTGGCGAATCACCACATCCGTGAACGAACTAGACATTCAAGGGAATACAAATTTCGATTTTACATACGACACAAAATACAAAACTAACTTCGTTACGTATTGCTTGTTTAGGGATAGCTCGATTCAATCTGAGAAGTATCCCTGGTGTCATTGCTCTTTACACCCAAACGAAAGCGAACTTACTTATTATTATTACTTATTGTTCAGTTCGGGTTCGACTGTAATCGGCATTGATTGTCTACCATTCGTCCAGGGCTTTTCAATTCTGCCTGTTGTATAGAATGTTAAACACGGAGGCACTTCTAGTCGGCACAGAGAACATACAAAGTTTAACAACTTCAAAGTGTATAATATACATTTTTACTTAAAGGCATTTGTGTTTTTTATCCCATAAATACAATTGAACAAATATAAAAAAACATAGGTACTAGTAACTTATAGCCAAAGAACAGTATAGGGGCACTGGAACTATTTATGCTTCCATTTGCTTCTCCAAATGGGCTTTCAGTTGCTGATTAAAATCGTCCTCTATGTTGTCGTCATCCCAATTGTCCTCCCAAACATTGACCGCACTGTCGTCTTCTTCCGCTATGTTAAAATCTGCAAGGCAAATTTCCCGTGAATGAGCAATTTCTATAATTTATTTTACATACCTTCGGTTGGAAACTCTTCAAATTCGTCATCCTCTTCCAATAGACCCAAATCTCCTTTGGGTTTATTTTTGTCCGATGCCATGTTTCAAAGGCTTATAAAATGCGCAACAATACTTTTTTATGACGAAAAGGGCAATCCTCCTGACAGATGATACAAATTGGGGATAGTCTTTGATCCTCCCAAAATAAAATAAATACAAATTTGCAATAGCGGCTGTCAATTTCGTTTTACGTTCAGCTGTGTTTTTTTTTAATCGATTGTAGGTTGGTAGCGTTGGTAGCATAGGTATCCATTCAAAAACAAACAGGGTGTATTTAAATGTGTGTTTACAGTCTGATCAAAAAGAATAAAACTACCTACCTAATGTCTTTTCCATGGGTTTTCTGATTTTGCTCTCAGGTTTTTGGATTTTTTGGAACATAAAACGAGATTTTTCTTTCTTCGCATGTGTGGTCGTGCGTGTTTTAAAAGTCAGCTGTTTTTAAATTGTAATTTATGCTTATGAAAATCAATTCAATTTATGTCGATAGGTATCCATTGCGGCGGCCAAATGTAAACGTTTTGTAATATTTCACAGACTTGTCTTCTTAATACGTAATTAACAACACACTTTAAAGTTTGACAGAAGACAAATGTTTTGGTGTTAGTGTAACTAGTTGTGAATCTTCTCAAAAAATAATGTTTTGCGGCTAATGGAACATGAAATCTGACAGCCAGCTGATTTCGATTGCAGAACATAAAGGACCATTCACATGAGCGCGAACTGCGAATAGGCGAACTGCGAACATATCAATTTATCTGTATTTATGAATTGAAAATTGCTATTTGTTTTACCACAAAAGCTTTATATTCAATTAATATAACACCTAATCTAAAAAAAAAACCTAGACTTGATTGATTAAAATAACGAAATTTACAATTACAACGATTCTCCCGCGAATTGAAAATTCTTGCCGCGAACTGTCACACTTTATTCACAATCCACATAAAACAGTCGCGATCCACAAACCTGCGAATGAAAAATTCGCTCGAACTTAACCTTCAACAACACAAATGATTCGCGGGTACCTGCGACTAAAAAAAAGTTTTCATGTGAATGAAGTGTCAGAATCTACGAATATTCGCCAGTTCGTGGTTCGCAATTCGCTCTCATGTGAATGGTCCTTAACTGCTCAAAATTCGAAAAAAAAAAGTGTTTTTTCTGTCCCAATGGAAAACGACATATAGGCAATTTTACCAGCCCTCTGTTACACTGAATTGTGAACACCCTTAAAATTAAATTTTTCTGTTGTCTCTGCATATTTTTTGAGCATCTATCTCAGCAAAGCAAAGTAAAGTAGGAACTTCAGCACACAATTACCGCAATTATAAAGATGCAATTGACATTTTTGATATTCACACTACATTCAAAATGCCCAAAATAGTTGATACCAATACAAATTACAATTTAAAGATCAACTGTCCGTCCCTGTTCTCAACCTGACTTTTATACCCGCTCCGCCATCTATCGAGAAGTTTCTAGTTTATTCCGGTTGGTTCTAGAATTATCTTAGTGGAGAGTTAAGCCTGAACTACATCGAAACAAAAGTGGGAAAAAGTACAAAAAAGTGGAAAAAATCGGATGTACCTTATGTACTTTGTCATCCTACAGTACACTACACTCTGTATAAAAAGCTCGAGCATGTTCCAGCTTTCACTTTTCTAAAGATTTACAAACAAATACACTCAAGGAATTCATTAGCGATTTTCCGGTAGATCACGTTCCAATCATATAATTCCTGTCAGTTTCAAAGGGAAAAGCTATTTTTTCACTTCACTCGGCTAAATTTGCTTGTAATGGCATCTAGAAATTTGAAATGTAAACACAAAGGGCTCTGAGGTTCCTTAGTTCAGATTTTGTTCATAGATGTCATATAAATATGCGTGTGTGTTTTCAAAGAATTTCGAGCTTTTCACTACTTTTTCCCACTTTTGTTTCGATGTAGTTCAAGCTTTAAGCCATTTTAGGTTCCACGCTTCATCCCACAACACATTATATAGGATATAGGTAATAGCTTAAATATCTAAACAACTAAATGTATTTAAAAGAAATATAATACAACTGTTTAAAGCGAAGTATTAGCTACAAAAACAGTTATTGAAAAATAAAATTTATAAATGTAAATAGTTAAATTAAACTAAATAAAAAAAAATGCAAATTACATTGTATTCTCTTTGTGAAGATAAATAATTAGAAAGAAGCAAGTTCATTCTAAAATTTCCCGATTTCCATACATTTTTTTTAAATGTTCGCTTTCGGTCTTTCGCTTTTCGCATGTATTTTGGGGAATCGCCGATTGTTCTAACCAATTCATACGACAAATTGATTGCCCTGGATTCTTTGATAAACTCTCCAGTAATCAAAATTGTCCTTCACTAATTATGTAGAATCGATGCGGTTGTAATTTAAATCGATTGGTTTTGCTGGACTGCGTACGTGTAAACAAAAAAAATCGAGCTGTCGTGGGACGGCCGAAAGAAGCGAATCATTGGACGTAAAGTATTGGCCCGTGTTACGTGGCGGCCTATTTAAAATTCAGAGCTAGCTACGTATAGAACGTGCGCGCCCAACGCGGATGAGAGGGAGAGAGAGAAAAGATATATACGCTACCGCTTTCACCTTTTCTCGGTTCGCTCCCCATCTTCCAAGTGCGCCCATAGTGCCAGTTAGTTTAGATTACTCTCTCTGTTCCTCTTTCGCTCTCTACACACATATATTTAAGAATTTTTCGACTTTTCTTTTTTCCTAAACCATCCCTGAATCAAGACGAACAACACAAAACAATAATCATCCAAATCGGTTGAGCCGTTCTAGAGTTTTCATCTTCCAAGTGCGCCATGGAGGGGGAAGTTAACGCTACGGTGACGATTTTTTTCGGTTTACTCCCCATCTTTTTGAATAATTTATATGCGTGACCCACCGACCGTCCGTAAAAAAGCTATATTCGCTTCAAAAACGCATTGATGTTTGTGATGTTAATAACTGTTTAATCTGATTTGATTTTTATTATTATTTAAATAATCCCCTTGTACTTGATACAAACAAACAAAAAACGATCTATTTAAGAATCGATGTTCATATTTCTGCTTCTCATTTCCTTTGCTATAAACTCATTAATAAGATAACCTGCTTCACATTGATCTGTAACTCTCATCATAGATAAACGCAGATTAAACTGTTGGGCTAAAGCTACAGCTATTGACGTAACCAATGGATTGTAGTTGCCAAATTCGTTAGCCGTCCGCTCAATACCTCGAAGTGATATGAGATTCTTCTTGTTCATCTGGTTAGCAGAAAATAAATAAAACTGAGTAGGTGGTCCTTCCCATCAAAAACTACCTACCAGTTGCAAACGTTGCAAGATGCACGTTATAAGGCACTTAACTTCCGGCGATGGGTTATCGCAGTTCAACAAGTCTTCAGGAATTTTTTCTGCACACATGATACAATAAATTAAAGTTCCATATATTGCATAAGAAATTTACCTTCAGGAATGCTCAAATCAGCAGCACACATTTTTCTTAGACCATCAACCTTTTCGGCCAAGCTAGGTGTTTCTTGGCGCTTTAGTCGAACATCGGAGAACTCGGCTTGTTCCACCGGAAACTGGTAGTATCCATCCATTTGGCAGGGATAGCGAATATCCGATGGAATCTTAATAGTTGGTAGTATTCTTATTGGAAGAACAATTACGGATTTTTGAACTTACCTCAGCATACTGAGCTTCATTGATAGTTATTAATGCGCTCGTAAATACAACCAAGAGCTCTGTGATGTACACCATGATAGTTGGGGAAGAATTGCGCGACAAACAATGCTTGAACATTTTTCTTCTCAGCGGTTTATAAAGTAATCATGCATGCATTCTATTTCCGCTGCCACTGAAGGTTAGTATCAGCAAATACAGCTGTTTGCAAGCTCAGCTTTAAATAGACCTTTGGTAGGTTTGTACATGCGAGGTAATGGTATTAGTCTGCAGTGGTAGTAATTTGTTAAAACTGTTTTCAATGTTGACTTGTTGTTACAAAAATGATCTCCAGAAATCTGAGGAATGAACATGATCCTAATCGGAGACATAACGTAGGTATATCTGAAGCGTGGAGAGACGAAGTGCATGCGTTTGAGAGAAGGTTAGGGAAATGGTTCATGAGTTTTCTTCAAGAACATGAACTATATCGGATTAACAAGTAATTTCAGTACAAAGAGAGTGGCGGCTGGTTTGAAAATTTAACCTGAGCTGATAGCTCATAACAAGAATAATGCTAAATGGCCTCTTTAATGCTGTCGAATTCAGGAGTGGGATAGTAACTCAAGTGTGTTTTTGTGCCGACTTATGTCGGTTTCCATATGGCATCTTTTGACGATTCTAAGAAGGGAATTGTGCTTCTCGATTGCAAGTTCAGAATAATTTCAAGAACTTACAAAAGTGCAATTTATGTATTTCATGAAAGCCAGCCGTAGGGGGGGGGGGGAGACCAGAGTGTTATATAGGCCGGACATGCTAGTACGTCTCGTAGAGAGAATCGGGCGCAGTTTATCTTCGGATAAGGGAAGAGTGACCGAAACAGTCTTCCCTCCGCCTGAAATCCTTAGACAACTTCCTTGAAGAAGTGAGACTGGGAACGGATATGGGACGTCTTGAAGTGCGACGGGTGACCGAAACAGTGTGCCCCTCACTTGTAATCCTCCGACATCTTGTCGAAATGACGTGAACCGATTTATGACCACCTAACACCATGATTGAGGACATAAGACCACCAATGGCCGTGGCTAGAAGGGTTGCTTTTGAAAAAACTTCCCATTTAGCAGCCACAAGATGGTCACAGCTAGATGGTCACAGGGTCTCAAAGGCACTGTGGCCCATTTTAAACCGGAAAAAGTCTGAAGAATTACTCAACTTCAGTAGAACCAAACTTAGGTTAACGGTAGGAATACTCTCTGGACATTGCCTTCTAAGGAAGCATGCCATGAGACTAGGACTAGCTAACTCGGACATATGCAGGTATTGTGAGGACCTACAAATCACGGAAGACATCTCCCACATTCTATGCGAGTGTCAAGCAATCGCTCGGAGTAGAAGGAAGCACCTTGGCAGGTACTAAAGAAGTACCTGCCAAGGTACTTAGAGGAGGTTGGTTTCTCAAACAATATTGGGACCATTATTAAATTCTGCAGGGAAATTGATTGTTTGGGCGATTTGGTTTAGGTTTTTAACCGTAACGGTTCCCTGGGGATGGCGATGGGCCCACTATGGTGCCTGGTATTTTTGTGATGAACTCGCAACCCCACTCAACCTAACCTAACCTAACCTATGGGAATGTTCGATAGATGGCGTGAAATAAGACCGACTTCTAAAAATGTACCTTATTTCACTCTTAAATAGTGTAATAAGGATAACTTCCAACAGTTGTTCTTATTTCACTCCCACAAAGTGCAATAACGCCAACAAAATTTGAGTAATAAGAAGAACCTTGCACCCACCCCGTAATCTATCAGTAAACCTAAGCAGGGGGGTTGCAGGGGGGCAGCATGCCCCCCCATACAGAATTCATAGTTTGAAAGCGCATTCTTAAAATGATTGCAATGCTGGAGAAGTGTGTCTTGTGGGTTTTGGAGGCAAACACCGCTAATGAGGTCATTACTAGAATTTTTAGCTTTGCTTTCAAGCTCGTTGTCCTCTTCTTCACCTTCCTCATCCGTGAGCCATAAGACCACAATCAGTGAGTCAAAAATTCACAAGAATTTTGTGTGAACAAATCAATTGTATACTTATATCCCACCTAAGTGGGTAAAAAGTCCATTGTGGACTTTTGGCCTGTCGACTTATGACCCTGGCGCCATTCAATCTTAGTTCCAGCAAAAGTGATGTGTGTTTTCGGCTAAACAAAAATATAAATCTAGAAACAATTTTCAATTATACTTTTTTACACACATTTATTACACTTTGTCTCCATTTGTAAGCATTTCGTTGCCTATGAGTTACATAAAGAAACATTTCAATCCAATACTTCATATTTAATAAAAATCTTTTACAATAAAAGTCGCAAAATTCTATCTTTTATTCTTTTATGATTCTTAACAGAATTTCATAAAAGTTTTTTCCACACAGAATAACAATTTTAGAGCTCGTAAAAGATTTTTTGACTGTTCGAACTTTTGTATGGAAATTCATAACAGAATAACAGAACGAATAATTGATAAAAGATTTTGCTGAATAGGCCTGATATTCTACTCGCCGAATTTCGACTTACTGAAAAATGAAAACCATGAAAACTGCCAACTAAGTGACAGCTCAAAAGTTTGACAAGAAAATCTATTTATTTTCGTCTTCAACGACGTCAGAGGAACAAGAACTTATCAGCGCAATCAAATGGAAAGTTTAATAGGTATTTAGTTTGTAAAAAATTCAATTCCAACTTATTTTGTCGATGCTGCATTTTACGATTATGTCAAAATGACATTTCTTAAACTTTTTGTAAGAAAACCGATCAGGTACTTCTCTTAAAATTGAAAGAGATTTGACATTTTTAATTTTTCTATGCTGAAAGTACCAAGCCGGACCTATTTTAAGAGTCGATCAGCTTTTGTGATTTTTGCAAAAACAATAAAGCAATTTGAAAAGCTGATATTGCTGCCAAATAACGAACCATTCCATTTACACAAACAGATCAATTTCGTTGCAGGTTCCTTAAGCAGACATAAAATAACACACTTTAAAGTTTGACAAATGAGAAATGTTTTGGTGTAAGTAGGTGTGAATCTCACTCGCAAACCGAAATTCGCAAATTTGCGGCCGATGGTAGCCGTGTTTTTTTGAGCTCCGATCTCAGCAAAGCAAAGTAAAGTAGGATTTTCAGCACGCAATTACAGCAACTATTGCGAGTCTCGAAGTGTCTAGTATAGCGTAGTTGTTGTAATTAGCGTGCTGAAAATCCTACTTTACTTTGCTTTGCTGAGATCGGAGCTCAAAAAAACACGCCTAATGTCAAATCCTAATAGGTCTGCTTCTTTACTTTTTGGTTCAATTTTGGCAATATGTCACATTTCTCTCATTGCGAAAGAATTCACTCACCGAAATGAAATGTAACCAAAAAGAAAAGGAACGCGTTGAACCACAAATGTTACAAAATGTGAATTTATTCTGGGCGGGAATATTCCAATAACAGTATGACAAAGCACAAATTTATATTTAAGACCACGACTTGAATTGCTTCTATTGCAGAAATTAAAATCATAAATTCTTTTGCGTCTTACATCTATTTTAATGCTACAAGCACAAACTATAAATGAAAACAAATAAAAAGTCAGTTACAAGTAAGCACTTGAACGATTTGACAGCCATCTGTCAACATAATAACCAACTAGCCCAGAGAAATTTCTTGGGCTAATATTTGCAGATTTTTTATGGAGGGGAAATGTTTTGTTCTGTCTTTTTGGCTCTTTTCAGCCCAACTTTTTTGTAAGGGAACGAAGTTCGACAGAATTTGGCTAATGTGCTCGAAAGCATTATCGTAAGGGAACAGACCTAATATATTTTTCAAATAGGTACCTACAAACTTGGTGAACTTGGAACTCGCCCCTGAACAGCTGGTCAAAAGTGGATTCCGAAAATTCGGAAACACTTCTATTTGACATCGAAAACGGGAAAAACAAAAATATAACGGACGCAGATGCAGAATTTTTTATTGTTTTATCAAGGCTTTATCAACATTAAACCGCAGCTCGAAGATATGGATCCACTTTTTCCTGTACTTGGTGTTAATAGTCCTTTTTAAAAATGCACGAACGCTCTGCAGATAGTGTATACTATCTGATAAATGAGCTATGTGAGAATCTTCTAAAAGAACATACGAAATCTAGTCGGATTAGTGCAACATCTGTTCGTAAACTCAAGTCAAAGTCCTTTGAAATTCTACTGAAAAATTCTAAAAAGTATTCTGGTGAATCCACTGAAGATTTTGATTCATTGCGAGAACTAAATATTCGATATTTTTCGTCGAAAATTTGTGCCAATGGTAATGTAAATGAACTCAAGGAGCTAGGTAAATTTGAGCAGCATCTAGATTTCATAAGAGATGAGCCGCACTTCAATGAAGAACAAGGACAAAATGTGTTGCAGTTTCTTTTGCGATTGGAAAATAACTCAAAAAACGAGCCATTGGATAAAAGGGTATTTCCAACCTCTTAATTCGCTAAACCAGTTTTTGATTTGCTTCGTTGTTTACATAGTTGAGAACCAGTCTTTTGGTACCAGGACCATTCACTTTATATGCAAACTACAAAAATAATCATCATTACCCTGAGCATATAGAGAAGAATCTTTGTGCAGCACCTCGGTTTTTTAAAGGAGTGCATTCCATTAAGGATTCTCAAAATCCCTACTTGCCGCGAATAATCTTCGAAGGAGAATCGAGGAAAAAATTGTCGGAAATCGATAATAAGTTTGGGAGGGAAGCGATTGTACCACCTGAAAACTCGTTTACTGGATTGGCCTCGAAATTATGGGGAGATTCGTTACGTATTAATGTGGGAGCATTTCGTCTTTTTAGAACATCTTCTAGTAAGCCAAATGTGAGTACGTATATTGTAATAGACCACGAGTTTGAAATCGTTGCTTTTCATGTTCAATCATAGATACAGCCAGTTGTTGCCCAGGAGAATCTTCAACTTAAAATCATCCAACAAGCCGATACTCCAGAAGAAAAGAAAATTCTCTCTTGGAATTGGGAAAATCTTGATTGCCTTGGTATACCACTACAAAAACCTCACATTAGTGAAGCAAGTCTGGCCCTAGACTTACAAGCTATTCACGATGCATCTGTAGGCAAAATATTTGTTGCGAAAATCGTACCAAAAGAACGATTTTTTCGTGATCTTAAATCTTTAACAGGTAGAACATAGTTAAAATTAAATACAAACATTGAAATTGACTTGTTCAAATTGCTTCACAGTTGGCATTCAATCGGATTCCTTTATACACGATGAGCACATTGTCTTCCAAATGGTCGACAACATCACTGTCAGTAACATTTTACCAGGAACTATTGAAAACTATGTAACTGATTTCATAGAGTGTGGCACTTGCTATAAAAGGTTGCAAATAATGATAATGAAGAGAAACTACAAGCTGATGTTTGAAGGATTTATATTTAAGGTAAGGCTTCATTCTTTACTTTCGGGACATTGCTGTTGCAGGAGTCAATCTAATTGAGCACGTAGAGATCGACGACGGACATAATTTCAGTTCCATGGATGTCCGTCCGTATAGTAGCCGATCAATCACAGCGAAATACTCAACTCAATCAATGGTGCAGACCAAATCAGATGGTGACCTTCTTCGGGGGCAATGTTCGAAAGTTCTTTCAACGAAAATAAGCCTGCAGAAATGTAGATTTGAAGTTGATGTTGAGGACTCAGGCAGTTCACAACTCAAGATTGTTTATCATTGGAGAGAACCAACAATTCGTTGGATGTAAATGAAGTGGCTGAGAAGGCTACGACACATTGATAGTATGGGCAAAGACGTATAATACGACGAGTGGTATAGCGCAGTATAACTAGGCTGAGTCTTAATGTCGTGGACGAATAGGATCAACAAAAGTTACACACTGGCACTGCACTGCAGAAACCGACTTATGCGGTTTTGTCTGTTTATGCCACCAGAAGCTTTCGAATTGCTGCTATCAAATCCGAATTTTTCTATTCACTTGTCTATAGAAGATTACCATCCTTCTCATTACAGGCTCTTTGCAGTTCGGTGGATGAATATCTGGTGACCTTCCGGCAGTTTGTGTTCTCTGTGAAAAATGAATCTCTCTTGGAGTTTTACAGACGAATGAAAAAGATGATGAAACAAATTTCCAACCTATCCTACACGCTAGCAATTCATCCCAATGGTATGTGATCAACATCAATTGCATTCGAAAAAGTACCAGCTGCTGGAAATGTTTTCTTTTTCAGTTGATGCAAGTGTAAAGCCTCCAATGGGGTCACAGTTTCTCGGCTATCTGTACAGAGAAATAATGCGTGTGACGGAACGCGACTTTATTATGCTGCTTGTGTTCATTCTACGTCGTTGTTGTCACGTCTATTTCAAGTACCTTCAGAAGTGGCTCTTTTATGGCGTTCTAGATGATCCGTCCAACGAGCTCTTCATATGCTTCGTGGACCATTATCGCCAAAATACGAAATATTTCTACGACAAAGCGTACTTTGTGCGCAAAGATTCGGTGCCCGGATTTTTTCAGGGCTACGAGGACCAGGTTCTTCAGTGTGGCAAGTACACCATGCTGCTAAAGGCATTCAAACCCAATCATCCATTGTTTGATCTTGATTATCCATCGATGTCGGTCTATCTGTCTTTTGAGGAAGTTCAAAAATTGGAAGAATCGTGCAGAAACTATTCTGAACGTGCGAGGAAAATTTGTGGAAAAGCAGTCACCATTCGTGATGTTTTTGAAAAACAATGGGAAAACAAGAAGAACTTCCGGACTATGGCCAGTGAGAAGAGTAGGGCAAACATGGAACAATGGAATCAGGAACAGGTAGCAAAAGCAGCCGCATATGCCGAGCAGAAGAAGAAGCGTCACGAGGAACTCACCCTACAGCTGCAGGATGTGAAAAATAGAAAAGTAGCTGAGCGTCGGGCCAACATCGAATCGGAGCTCAAGTATTTGAAGGACGCTCAGAATGCAGAGGATAACCGCTTGCTTAGAGATAACATAAATCTTAAGAAGAGGATCGAGTATTACCAAGAACTAAGTGATATGTTGGACGAACAAATGGACAATAAGCCACTTCGCTTACATTTGGCAGCACCCATCGAGCATAGCCCAAAAAAGTCACCCGATACACCAATTAGCACCGCTGGCACGGAGTTCGAGTCCTGTTTAGGGGATGATGATGCTGAATCTCTATATGCGGAGTGTATAACATCGGAATTTGCGGAAAGTTTTGAGAAAACCGAAGTAGAACTAAATAAAATCTGCAACGACAATGCAGCCCAGCCTAAGTTAAAAAAGAGTGTTTCCGATTATTTCAATTCCAATGAGATTCCAGCGGTTGTTATTTCTGATGTGGAACGCAATCGCAACAAGATTCTAAGCGGCAGCAACATGGGAGACTGTATGACCGAAGTAACTAGCTCTGAGACAGTTGTGCTCTCGCATCCGCATCCACTGACTGATGCGCAACGAAATAGAATGAAAGTACTAAATGAGGAGTTTGGGATGGGAGCAAACACTCAAACAGCTGATATCAATTCCAATCCAATAGACTTCACAACATCGGAGCTAACCGATCTGCAAAAGAATCGCAAAAAGATGATGGAAACTGACACATTTGCGGAGCTCAATAAGGATCCTCTGGCGAAGCGGATGCATTTGAACTTGGATCTGAACACGGAGAGATCGAGAAACAGGAAGAAGGTGCTGGAGAGCGAATTCGATATACTCACAGGCTTATCCACTCAGCCACAAGTAACACCAATGTCTACGACGTCTGATAACATTCCAACGATTATCGGAAAGGAAACTGAACGTGACGCGAGTGAGGAGAGGGAGAATGAGGATAAGGAAAACGCCAATATCGGACCGCTGAAAGTGGAATTGTCCTCGCCAACAACAAATGCGATTGCAGAAGAACCACCGTCGGCACAAGTAGTGGTAACGCCTGACTGCGGTTTGAATACGGCGGGCATCCTTGCGCGGCAGGGTTTTAATTTTACCCAGGAAAGTAAACGATCTGCGCACGATACCGCTTCTGACAAAGAGTTGGCAACTTTCAAAGACCCACCCGAAGTTCGGGCTCCATATCAACGCTGTGAAGAACTGATGAAATCCAATTTCAAATGTCAACCAGTTAGCCCACACTTCCGATTGAATTATGGCAAGACAAATGCACCATCAACCGAACAGGTCAAGGAGCTAATGCAGAAGCAAAGAAATTTGAACAGCCTGACTGTGATAACGTTAACGGAATTTTTGCAAAAATCAATTCTCTTGCCGATGAATGCGCACTTGGATATAATGAACGGTGAGGTGATGCGTGTGTATTTGGAGGACCTGGACGTGTTGGGTCACTTCAAAAGCTTGAGGAACTATTTCTTTTTAATGGACGGTGAATTCGGTTCGATAATATGTGACGGAATCATAGGACGACTAGAAAGCGGCGCTACTCCGGCAAAATTATTAAATTATCAAATGTTGCATTCGATTTTGGATACAGCTCTGGGTTCGAGTATTATGGGTAAGTGAATTATCGAATTAAGCGTAGGGTAGAGGCACTAGTATCCGGACGGTGTTAGTGTCCGGACACTATGCTGTTTATCTGAGAAAAATAGGTGCATTACACATAAATAGCCTCAAATATCAACACAAAAATACAATCCTTTATGTGTTTCAAATCAATCATGATGTGAGAGATAAACGGCAGTGTTGTGGCTGAGCTCCGAGAAAATGGTTGAGCTGTCATTTTGCATACAAAAAAAAAATAGTGGGAGCATTTGCAAAAAGTTAGTCAATCAAAGAGTATTTTTGAACTTATTCTTCTGGAAAGTACTTTGTTTTCCTTTACATAGAACCCACTTTCATAATTAAGAAAAAATATACAATCAAATTATTTTTTTGGCCTAATTTCTAGTGTCCGGACACTAAAACTAAAATTGAAGATCATTTTCAGTATCCAGACATACTGTCCGCTACTCCGGACAACTTGAGGAACTGGACACAATTTCGCTCGCTCTAGAAAGAGCGATGAATACAGCCTTTAAGGTAGCGTGTCCCGTTAAACACAGCAAAAAAACCTTACCGCCGTGGTGGAATGAAGACCTATCCATTCTGAGGAGGATGGCTAGGGACATTTTCAATATCTGCTACAGGCATAAGTTCTGGCAACCTTATAAAGACTGCCTAAAATTCTACAAAAAGTCCATTAGATCAGCTAAGATGCAAGCATGGTCAGAATACTGTCAATCTATCGATACTCTTAAGGAATCTGCTAGACTCAGTAAGATTCTATCCAAAGAACGCTCTAGTCCATCTTTCATTAAGAAAATGGACGGAACCTGTACAGAATCAACCGACGAATCCTTAGAGCTTCTACTCAGCACCCACTTTCCTGGTTGTAAAGACCACTGCGTTACCCCATCTTATTCGCTGGGGAATTTTCCCTCACACCGGGAAGAAATAGAGCGCATTATAACCAAGGAAAAAATCTCATGGGCCATTCAAAGTTTTGCTCCGTATAAATCACCTGGGCAGGACGGCATTCTCCCCATCATGCTGCAAAAGCATGAGGGGATAGTGCTGCCCCTTCTCGTGAAAATGTACAGAAGCAGTATCCTACTAAATCATGTACCTCAGTCATGGAGACATGTCCGTGTAGTTTTCATACCGAAAGTCGGCAAAAGAGGTCACGAATCCGCGAAGGACTTCCGACCTATCAGCTTAACCTCCTTCATTCTCAAAACTTTAGAGCGTATACTCGACCTTCACATAAGAACAGGCCTTGAAAGGTCCCCCTTATGTAACTCACAACACGCATACGTCAAGGGCAGGTCGACTGAGACAGCTCTTCATGAAGTAGTGCGTACAGTTGAGTGGTCACTCTCCCATCACCAATTTACCTTAGCTACCTTCTTAGATATAGAGGGCGCTTTTAACAACGTCCACACTGAATCGATCCAGGAATCTCTCTTAGAACTAGGTGTAGAGGATTACGTCACTTCGTGGATCATTTCCATGCTCAAAACAAATATCATTCAAGCTAAACTTGGTAACACTCATCTAACCAAATCAGTAAGCAGAGGAATACCTCAAGGTGGGGTGATCTCGCCTCTCTTATGGATTATGGTACTTAACAAAATCCTTTCAAACCTTGACAGGGAAGGTATAAAAGTCGTTGCGTATGCGGATGACGTGGTCGTTCTAGTGTCAGGAATGTTTCCGACCGTGATAAGTGAAATCATGGAAAGGGCCCTGGGTAAGATTAGCGGTTGGGCTACAAGTTGTGGTCTTAGCGTTAACCCAAGTAAAACTGAACTGATGCTTTTCACCACCAAAACCAAAATACCGACCTTCTCACTTCCCCGCTTAAACAACCAAATCCTTCCTTTATCCACCAGCGCTAAATACCTTGGGGTCATGCTTGACAATATCGAACACCGAGTGCGGAAGGCAAGCATAGCTTTCTACACTTGTAGTAAAACTTTCGGCAAGAAGTGGGGACTTCAACCAAAGATGGTTCGCTGGATGTACACAGCGGAAACAAAATTTTGCTGTCCGGATACTAGTGAAAATCTAAATTTTTCGAATTTTTTTGTTATAAATATTCAGAACGTAACATTTAAAAAAAATGTTGATGTATTATTATTGACCAATATAGTCACTTTTACCAACATTTTAATTTTTAATAATGACAAAACTGTTGGAAGTCAAAGTTACCAAATATGTTAACTGTCCGGATACTAGTGCCTTTACCCTATTAACATGATTTTTTTCACACGAAAACGATTGCAAAAAAACGATAGTCACAGTGATAATCACCTTAAGTAGTGCAACAGAATTCCACCCCGGCTACTGATCAGGGTTCGATCCCCGCAAAAACATAAATTAAATGTTTAAGTTTTGTTATTCAATGCTAAACCTCTCTTGAATGTCTAATGAACGTCGGAGAGTAGAACTGTTCTAGAGAAGCTTCTCAATTCAGAGTGTTCCGATTCGACAAATATTTTTATGCCCCCCTGCATTCTTCCCAAAAACAAAAACTCACACAAGGGAATGGTTGCAGCTCCGTTTCTAAGCTGATGTGTGAATTTAAATTGTTGTATATGGAGAGTTTTCAACTCATTAAATTAACCATTGTATGTGTGAGCTCCGAAATCCTTTCATTTTGCTACAGGGTGGCTGATGAATATTGCATTAAGAAACTTTCAGTGTATGAAACGCATTTTTCTTTTATTCATGTTAAAGCTCATTCAATTTTATTAAATTAATTTATTAATTAGTTTTACAAATAATGAAATTTAAATGCCCCCCTGTTTGTTGATGCATGTGTGGCATCTTACCAAAAAGTTGTTCATTACTGCTTGGAGAGTTGAGACAGGAATAGCCGCAATTGTTTCTCGAATAGATTGCTCTAGTTCATTTAAATTTGGTGGTTTTGCTTTGTAGACATCCTGTTTGCAATAACGCCACAAGAAAAAGTCAGGTGCAGTAAGGTCAGGCGTCCTTGAGGGCCAACGGAATGTGGAGTTTCTGGATATCAGCTTATTGGGAATTCTGTCACAAAAGGCCGGGGCCAGATTCTGTAACGCGAAACGATTAAACGTTTTCGTGAATGATTGGCCATATGTTACACAAGCAAATTTCTACGTGCACACGAAAACGTTTGAACGTTTCGCCTTACAAAATGCCGGCCCGGGCTATGTGAGGAGTTGCACCGTCTTGCTGAAACCACACAGAGTTGAAAGAAATTCTCATTCGGCGTATTTCTGGTTGGAAAAAACTTTCTTAACATGCTCAAGTAACGGTCTGCAGCAACCGTAACGGTGTGACCGTTTTCTTCGAAGAAGTAGGGCCGGCAATGCAGCGTGATGAAACTGCATACCACACTGTGACACGAAGTGGATGCAATTCCGTCTCATGTAGTAGCTGTGGGTCGGAAGCACTCCCTATTCGACAATTTTGTTTGTTTATGTTGCCGTTTAAATCGAAATAGGCCTCGTCAGACGGATAAAAAGACAGTTCAACATGTTTCCGTCCTCTTCAACCATTTGAAGCATCTTTTGGCAAAATTCCAAGCGAATCGGCAAGTCTGCTGCGTTCAGTTTGTTGGCCATTTGAATTTTATATGGGAACAAGTCCAAATCATTGTGCACAATTGACTGCAATGACTGTCTGCTTGTACCATTTGAGCAGATAAGCTTCTTGTCGAAACTCTTGGATTGTTTTGTATGGCAGAAGCTACAGCAGCGTTGTTTCCTCCGTCCGAACTAAAGGGTTTCGATGGTAAGGTCTTCTTTCGACTGTCCCATGCTCGGCAAAATTGTCTCAAGTCTCATTATGGTCCATCTGCTCGGAGGATTGCCGTCAAACGTGCGCCTATACTCTTCTTTGAACCGAAACTACGGACTGCAGTGCGTGATAGCTCCGGACAATCCAAATTCTTGTCCCAGTTATCCATTTTTGTTAAATCTTTTATTATTATTATTTTTATTATTAAAGTTACTGAGCCTAGCTGCGAAGACTATTGCCTCTAAAGTTATTTAGTGTTTATATGGAAAGGTTAGCTCTGGTTACAAAGTTTGATAACATTTCAATATTAGTAGGACTAGGGTAACTAAGTATTTCATATATTTAGTTGTCTTTGAATATATTATTGATGATGGGTCTCAAAGTTCTCCAAAATATGCTTTATGTTCATTGCAGTGTTGCAGGTGGTACAGGCTGGAGGGGTGTTTTTGGTCAGGAGATGCTTATGAGTAGCTGAAGTGTTGCCCGTGTCGTAATCGCACAAAGTTTGAAATTTTATGTTTGGGTATTTTTGTGGGATATACCGGGCTTACTCTCTCAGGGTTTACTTTTTTGTAGTGATGGTGGTATAGCGACTCCAGTCATTTCTGATTCGGGGGTTTTGTGGCTCCTTGGTTAAGCTTTATCAAATCTAGTTTGTTGTATATGTCAAATCTGTATACCGGGGCGTTTTTGGCGCAGTTTTTCTGCGATATCTGCGTTTTCGTTTCCTTGAATCCCGACATGCCCAGGAGTCGACATTAGCTTGATGTTATTTGGTGATTTGATAAGTTAAAATCTGATTTTTGATATGAGCTCAGTGTTGTTGTTAGGTTTATTGATCGCCTTTAGTACCGATCGGAGCATATTGTTACATTCAGGCTGGGATTCGTAAAGATAAAACACTATTCCGTTTAACTTCTCTAATAAAATTCACTTTTATTACACTTTTATCGACTATTCTTATATTTCACTTATAAAGAACCAGAACACTATTACTTAAACAATTCTTCAACGTTTTAAACCAATCACTTAATTTACTCTATTACTTTTCACTTGTTTATCTTCACAAACTATTACTATCTCGAACTTTAACCAATCACTGTTATAAATCAACTGTCTCGCCCTCTTCTAAAAGCTGTCCTTTTATATCTGCTCCGCCATCTGACGAGAACTTTCTAGCTAATTCTAATTGGTTCTAGAACTAGCTCAGTGGTGAAATACATTTACTTGACAGGTTCCAGTCTCCAATTGGAAGTGACACTTGGGTGGAACTTGTTTGGTGACTAAGGGGTTGTTTTCACTTCACCATTTTAGGTTACACGATACATTCCACACCACAATATAATATGTCTTCCTTTGCGTTTCGTTGCTATATTTGTGGCTTGAAAGATTGCAAACGCTTCTGCTGTAAATATTGATGTGAATTCAGGTAGATTACCAATGGAGATAATGGATCCATTTTCAAGTGAAACAGCAAATGTTGTGTGGTCTGTAGTCTTTGATCCATCAGTGAATATAAGGTTCCACTCATCTGATTTTAACTCTGAGGAGATGCTGGCGAAGAGTTGACAGAAGGCTGTGTTGCTGGTGTTTGCTTTTTTGTGGTTGGCTCCCATTGCTATGGAGAGAAGTGAAAGCGGTTTTCATACCCAAAGCAGGCAAGTCCAAAAGATCTCAGACCTATTAGTCTTTCACCATTTCTTCTAAAAACTTTAGAACGACTGATTGAAATCCATCTACGCAAAAGCATTGACTAAAGACTTCTGTCAACGGCGCAACATGCCTATTTCAAGGGAAAATCAGTAGAAATGGCTCTACACGCGCTAACACGCTCATACAAGAGTCCTTACGCCATAAGGAGTATACAATGGTTGCATTCCTAGACATAGAAGGCGCTTTCAACAACGTCGACTCATCTGCGATCGCTGGTGCACTGGCAGCTCTAAACGTGGATGCCTCACTTGGCGAGCTGATTAATTTGATGCTCAATAGCCGAATTATCAACTCAAGTCTGGGTGAGATATCTACCAGAAGATCTGTCAGCAGAGGAACCCCGCAAGGTGGTGTCCTATCTCCCCCTTCTCTGGAATTTAGTGGTGAATGAACTGCTGATATGCCTGGAAGAGGGACGACGTTGCTATTGCTGTGTCAGGAAAGTATCTAAATACTCTAAAAGAACTCCTACAACACGCTCTCAATAAGCTAATAAAATGGGCGAACAATTGTGGGTTGGGTGTAAACCCTCACAAAACGGAAACTTGTCCTTTTTTCCAGGAAATACAAGATTCCACACATTGACCCTCCATCTATAAATGGTACTAGGTTAACATTCTCAAATGAAGCTAAATACTTGGGCCTCATTTTTGATAGGAAGTTAACCTGGAAGCCTAACATCCAGGAAAGAGTTAAAAAGTCACTGTGGCACTTTTCTCTTGCAAAAAAGCCATAGGAAACAAATGGGGTTTACAGCCTCGTATCATTCACTGGCTATACGTCTCCGTCATAAGACCGATACTCACGTACGGTGTGGTTGTCTGGTGGACTGCTTTGGACAAAGCGATCAATCGCGATAAGCTAAGCAAAGTCCAAAGAACGGCTTGTTTGTGCATTGGCGGGGCTCTTCGTACTACCCCCTCTGCTGCACTTGACATCCTGTTTCATCTGGCACCCATTGACATCTTCAGCAGGCAAACGGCAGCTTCTGCAGCCGAACGCCTCAAAGCTACCTCACAATGGACCAGTAGAACAACTGGCCATGCCGCTATCATGAACGATTTTAAGAACCTTCCAGGAAATATCGACTACACTACACCAGAACTACAGTTCGATAAGAATTTCCAGGTCTCCATTCCCATTAGGTCATTCTGGGAGGAGGGAGCATTCCTGGATGATGAATCGATCCACTTCTTCACAGATGGTTCGAAGACTGTGGACGGTGTTGGTGGTGGTGTTTTCTCCGACAGACTAAATCTTAGTCTGTACAAATTCCATAACAGTCCAAAACTGTCGCTCGTCTCTCAAAGAGATGGCAGAATAGTTCAATATTCACCTCTGCTGGGTGCCGGGGCACAGGGACATCCCAGGTAATTGTAAGGCTGATGAACTCGCCAAACACGGAACTACACTACCTATGCTTCCATTTACGGATTCCATGGGTATTCCGATCGCTACTTGCAAACTCATAATAAAGCTGGATGCTATCAATAGAACAAATCTTAGGTGGACAACCGGCTCGACATGTCTAGCAACAAAGCGGATCTGGCCAAAGCTGGATCTTAAACGTTCTGGATACTTGATCTCCTCTGATAGGAAGCATATCAGTGCTACAATAGGTGTCATCACAGGACACTGTCTCATAGGCAGGCATGCAACATGGCTTGGCGTTCTTTCACACGATTTTTGCAGAAGCTATCTTGACGAGGAGGAGGAAGAAACCATAGTCCATCTCCTCTGTACCTGTCCAGCTCTCTTACAAAGACGAAAACTCCAATTGGGAGCGTTCTACTATAATGATCTGAACGATCTAAAAAACATAGACATTCGTAATCTCCTTCGCTTCATCAGAAGCTCCAATTGGTTCAACGAGTAGGAAGAATTGAATTTCAGATTCATGTGGTATCACAAGGGACCTTATAATGGTCTAAGCTTGCCGACAGCCACTTCAACCTAACCTAACCTAACCTAGGGTCAGTATGATAGATTCTGGGCTCATTAGCCATGTGGGATATCGTGGGGCTGCAATCTGTTTTAGCCTAATTGGGATGTCTAGCAGAAATGCTTTTTCAAGTATGGTAGCTATGGCGGATGGTATCCTCTTTATAAGCTTTTATTCCTTTGCCCTCTTTACGTCCTGATCAATTACTAAGTTTTAGGAGAAACATAGTTTTGCCGATAGTTTTTTAAGTTTTTTTTTTTTTTTTTTTTTTTTTTTTCCGAGGGTAGGTGAAAATCTTCCAAAGACACTATGAGAATAGCAAGCGCGTTCTCATAGTAGTGTCAGATTTTTACTGACTAAAAACACCACCCTTCTAAAGATTGTTAGATACTGCAACTAAGATATAACTTATCAAGCAATTTTTCTTTCATGAAATAACAACTTTTGACAGGTTACTTTCCAGTGAAAGATCCTGCTTGTTCCGCAAATTAGACGCGGTAAATCTTATCTTGCCAAGTCGAACGGTTTCGTTCTTTGTAGTCGGCGCAATAAATTGCTCTCGTCCAAGATTTGTCGGACTGAATTGTTGATATGTCCGATTAGTCGGTTTCTATGCTTTCTCGCGAAGCTTCTAGTTTCAGCTTCGATTGTTGGAATTCCGAGATCCCTATGGATATCGTCGTTTCTAATATACCATGGTGCTTGAACAATTTCTCTAAGCACTTTATTTTGAAAAGTTTGTAGAATATTTGCATTTGTTTTCTTGGTACAACCCCAAAGTTGTATACCGTAGGTCCACACCGGCTTTAGCACTTGCTTGTATAAAAGCAGTTTGTTCTCAGTACTGAGCTGGGAATGTTTTCCGAGTAACCAGTACATTTCTCTATATTTGATATCGAGTTCTTTACGTTTCATTTTCACGTGCGAACTCCATTTCAGCTTTGCGTCGAGTGTCATTCCCAGATATTTGGCCTCGTTTGCAAAGGGTATTCGGGCCAAGTTTAGAAAAATTGGCAAGTCATTAGTTTTCTTATAGGTGAAATTCACGTGAACAGACTTAGTTTCGTTGAGGGCGATCCGCCAGTTCCTTGTCCACTCATTTACCTTATTCACTGCGGCTTGCAGTTTTGTAGTCGCTTCTTCGATTGTATTACCTACAGCTAGGATAGCTGTGTCGTCGGCGAACGTAGCAAGGGTAGTGCCATCTTCCCTTGGAATATCGCGAGTATATAACAAATAGAGAAGCGGACCAAGGACGCTTCCTTGCGGTACCCCGGCCGAAATTTCTTTTAGCTCCGAGTATTCATTTCCATTTCTAACCCGGAAGAGTCTATTCCCGAGATATGATTCTAGAATATCATATAGGCTTGCGGGGAGAACTTGTCGTAATTTAAATTTCAAGCCGTCGTGCCACACCTTATCAAAGGCTTGTGAGACGTCAAGGAATACACTTGAGCAAATCTTTTTTTCTTCAAATGCTTTCTCGATTACGTCAGTAGTTCTATGTACTTGGTCAATCGTCGAATGCTTGGTTCTGAACCCAAACTGGTGGTCAGGGATAAGATTATTGTCTTCAATAACCGGCTGTAGGCGCCTAAGCAATATTCTTTCGAAGACTTTGGAAATGACCGGAAGAAGGGAAATCGGTCTATACGATTTTACTTCATTTGGCGGTTTTCCTGGTTTTAAAACCATTATGACCTCCGCGACTTTCCATTGACTCGGCACGTGTTTTAGTCTGAGCGCAGCATTTATGATATGAAGGAGCTTAATTAATGCTTTCCTTGGGAGAGCTTTGAGAACTTCTCCGGTGATCAAATCATAACCAGGAGCTTTCTTAGGTTTTAGGGATTCGATTTCACGTTTTAGTTCCCTTGGCGTTGCTCTTGTGAGTGTTGAATCGTCAGGTTGTAATTCCGTCCTATTAGTATTGTCGTAGATCGCTTGGCCATCGTACGGTTTAAAGGTTTCTTCTAGATGAGCGGCAAAAACGTCCGCTTTTTGCTTATCTTCCCTTGCCCATTCATTTTGATTTATTCTAATTGGCGGCGCGGGGATTTTGGGCCTTTTGGTGCCTTTTACAGCTTTCCAAAGTGAATAATTGGAATCTTTTTTCGCTGTTAAACTTTCAAGGTAAGAACCTATCGCACGATTTTTAAAATCCTTAATGGCTGTCTTCAACAAATTGCACAAATAATTCAAATGTGCTTTATGTTGCGGAGCGCGACTCTGTTGCCATTTCTTACGCGCCTTCCTTTTTTCGTTGACCAATTCTTTTATTTCGGGAGGATATCGTAGCCCGTATTTGGCCGGCGTTTTCCTTGGATTAGGCGTATTATTCCAGGAGGCGAGCTGTACGATCTCGACGAAGCGATCAACTTCAACTTCAAGTTCATAGGGCGTCGTAAGTGGAACACTCAGTTCAACATTCTCTTCTATTTCGTTCCTAAAGCCTTCCCAGTTAGTGTTTCTACCAGTTAATCTCGCTGGCTCTAGGTTATTGGCTAATTTTACACTCAATGTTAGAATAACCGGTGAGTGGTCAGATGATAGATCAAAGCTCTCTTCAACTTTAATGTGGTTGGTAGGTATTCCTTTCACGACGAAGAAATCTATCAGATCAGGTAGTTTTGAAGTATCAGTTGGCCAGTAGGTCGGTTTGCCCGTCGAGAGGAAATCGCAACTGTATTCCATACCTGCCCCATAGAGCATTCTACCTTTTCGCGAGATGTATCTGGAGCCCCAGAACGTGTGCTTCGCATTAAAATCGCCGCCAATAATGAAATTTGGTTTGAGCGATTTAAGCAGGTTAGTAAAATCACTTTTTTCAAGCGCGAACCGCGGTGGACAGTAGATAGATGAAATTCTAAGAGTACGCTGACTATTTTTAACTCGAATCGTGCACAGTTGCATAGTTTCGAGCTCTATCTTCAGGTCTTCGTATTGTTCAATGCAGTCTTTAATAAACAATGATGATCCACCTCTGGCGTTCCCCGATGGGTGACAAGCGTGGAAATCATTATATCCTTTTATTTTTAAATTTGATCCCTTTTTCACGTGAGTTTCAGAAATTAAGCAAATGTCAATATCTTTCTCGCGTATGAATATTTCCAATTCGCCGAGTTTTTGTAAAAGCCCGTTTGCATTCCAAGTGCATATTTTTAACATTGGTTTTTCATTCATGTTATTTTTGAAGCACGCGTTTTCCTTGAATTATTTTCGAGCTTAACCAAGCGATCGAGAATAATTTTATTTGTTTTGCTTTGTTCTTCAAGTTTCTCGAGAATAATGGAGAAAACATGAGAAACAGGGTCCGGCGAAGTTTCAACGTTTTTCGCTACTTCGAATGCCGCAGCCTGAGCGTAGGTCTGCACTCTGGCTGTCCGAGGGCCACTATTCGATGGCTTTCCTGATGGTAACTTTTCAGTAGCGTTTCTTTCTCCGACAGACTAAATCTTAGTCTGTACAAATTCCATAACAGTCCAAAACTGTCGCTCGTCTCTCAAAGAGATGGCAGAATAGTTCAATATTCACCTCTGCTGGGTGCCGGGGCACAGGGACATCCCAGGTAATTGTAAGGCTGATGAACTCGCCAAACACGGAACTACACTACCTATGCTTCCATTTACGGATTCCATGGGTATTCCGATCGCTACTTGCAAACTCATAATAAAGCTGGATGCTATCAATAGAACAAATCTTAGGTGGACAACCGGCTCGACATGTCTAGCAACAAAGCGGATCTGGCCAAAGCTGGATCTTAAACGTTCTGGATACTTGATCTCCTCTGATAGGAAGCATATCAGTGCTACAATAGGTGTCATCACAGGACACTGTCTCATAGGCAGGCATGCAACATGGCTTGGCGTTCTTTCACACGATTTTTGCAGAAGCTATCTTGACGAGGAGGAGGAAGAAACCATAGTCCATCTCCTCTGTACCTGTCCAGCTCTCTTACAAAGACGAAAACTCCAATTGGGAGCGTTCTACTATAATGATCTGAACGATCTAAAAAACATAGACATTCGTAATCTCCTTCGCTTCATCAGAAGCTCCAATTGGTTCAACGAGTAGGAAGAATTGAATTTCAGATTCATGTGGTATCACAAGGGACCTTATAATGGTCTAAGCTTGCCGACAGCCACTTCAACCTAACCTAACCTAACCTAGGGTCAGTATGATAGATTCTGGGCTCATTAGCCATGTGGGATATCGTGGGGCTGCAATCTGTTTTAGCCTAATTGGGATGTCTAGCAGAAATGCTTTTTCAAGTATGGTAGCTATGGCGGATGGTATCCTCTTTATAAGCTTTTATTCCTTTGCCCTCTTTACGTCCTGATCAATTACTAAGTTTTAGGAGAAACATAGTTTTGCCGATAGTTTTTTAAGTTTTTTTTTTTTTTTTTTTTTTTTTTTTCCGAGGGTAGGTGAAAATCTTCCAAAGACACTATGAGAATAGCAAGCGCGTTCTCATAGTAGTGTCAGATTTTTACTGACTAAAAACACCACCCTTCTAAAGATTGTTAGATACTGCAACTAAGATATAACTTATCAAGCAATTTTTCTTTCATGAAATAACAACTTTTGACAGGTTACTTTCCAGTGAAAGATCCTGCTTGTTCCGCAAATTAGACGCGGTAAATCTTATCTTGCCAAGTCGAACGGTTTCGTTCTTTGTAGTCGGCGCAATAAATTGCTCTCGTCCAAGATTTGTCGGACTGAATTGTTGATATGTCCGATTAGTCGGTTTCTATGCTTTCTCGCGAAGCTTCTAGTTTCAGCTTCGATTGTTGGAATTCCGAGATCCCTATGGATATCGTCGTTTCTAATATACCATGGTGCTTGAACAATTTCTCTAAGCACTTTATTTTGAAAAGTTTGTAGAATATTTGCATTTGTTTTCTTGGTACAACCCCAAAGTTGTATACCGTAGGTCCACACCGGCTTTAGCACTTGCTTGTATAAAAGCAGTTTGTTCTCAGTACTGAGCTGGGAATGTTTTCCGAGTAACCAGTACATTTCTCTATATTTGATATCGAGTTCTTTACGTTTCATTTTCACGTGCGAACTCCATTTCAGCTTTGCGTCGAGTGTCATTCCCAGATATTTGGCCTCGTTTGCAAAGGGTATTCGGGCCAAGTTTAGAAAAATTGGCAAGTCATTAGTTTTCTTATAGGTGAAATTCACGTGAACAGACTTAGTTTCGTTGAGGGCGATCCGCCAGTTCCTTGTCCACTCATTTACCTTATTCACTGCGGCTTGCAGTTTTGTAGTCGCTTCTTCGATTGTATTACCTACAGCTAGGATAGCTGTGTCGTCGGCGAACGTAGCAAGGGTAGTGCCATCTTCCCTTGGAATATCGCGAGTATATAACAAATAGAGAAGCGGACCAAGGACGCTTCCTTGCGGTACCCCGGCCGAAATTTCTTTTAGCTCCGAGTATTCATTTCCATTTCTAACCCGGAAGAGTCTATTCCCGAGATATGATTCTAGAATATCATATAGGCTTGCGGGGAGAACTTGTCGTAATTTAAATTTCAAGCCGTCGTGCCACACCTTATCAAAGGCTTGTGAGACGTCAAGGAATACACTTGAGCAAATCTTTTTTTCTTCAAATGCTTTCTCGATTACGTCAGTAGTTCTATGTACTTGGTCAATCGTCGAATGCTTGGTTCTGAACCCAAACTGGTGGTCAGGGATAAGATTATTGTCTTCAATAACCGGCTGTAGGCGCCTAAGCAATATTCTTTCGAAGACTTTGGAAATGACCGGAAGAAGGGAAATCGGTCTATACGATTTTACTTCATTTGGCGGTTTTCCTGGTTTTAAAACCATTATGACCTCCGCGACTTTCCATTGACTCGGCACGTGTTTTAGTCTGAGCGCAGCATTTATGATATGAAGGAGCTTAATTAATGCTTTCCTTGGGAGAGCTTTGAGAACTTCTCCGGTGATCAAATCATAACCAGGAGCTTTCTTAGGTTTTAGGGATTCGATTTCACGTTTTAGTTCCCTTGGCGTTGCTCTTGTGAGTGTTGAATCGTCAGGTTGTAATTCCGTCCTATTAGTATTGTCGTAGATCGCTTGGCCATCGTACGGTTTAAAGGTTTCTTCTAGATGAGCGGCAAAAACGTCCGCTTTTTGCTTATCTTCCCTTGCCCATTCATTTTGATTTATTCTAATTGGCGGCGCGGGGATTTTGGGCCTTTTGGTGCCTTTTACAGCTTTCCAAAGTGAATAATTGGAATCTTTTTTCGCTGTTAAACTTTCAAGGTAAGAACCTATCGCACGATTTTTAAAATCCTTAATGGCTGTCTTCAACAAATTGCACAAATAATTCAAATGTGCTTTATGTTGCGGAGCGCGACTCTGTTGCCATTTCTTACGCGCCTTCCTTTTTTCGTTGACCAATTCTTTTATTTCGGGAGGATATCGTAGCCCGTATTTGGCCGGCGTTTTCCTTGGATTAGGCGTATTATTCCAGGAGGCGAGCTGTACGATCTCGACGAAGCGATCAACTTCAACTTCAAGTTCATAGGGCGTCGTAAGTGGAACACTCAGTTCAACATTCTCTTCTATTTCGTTCCTAAAGCCTTCCCAGTTAGTGTTTCTACCAGTTAATCTCGCTGGCTCTAGGTTATTGGCTAATTTTACACTCAATGTTAGAATAACCGGTGAGTGGTCAGATGATAGATCAAAGCTCTCTTCAACTTTAATGTGGTTGGTAGGTATTCCTTTCACGACGAAGAAATCTATCAGATCAGGTAGTTTTGAAGTATCAGTTGGCCAGTAGGTCGGTTTGCCCGTCGAGAGGAAATCGCAACTGTATTCCATACCTGCCCCATAGAGCATTCTACCTTTTCGCGAGATGTATCTGGAGCCCCAGAACGTGTGCTTCGCATTAAAATCGCCGCCAATAATGAAATTTGGTTTGAGCGATTTAAGCAGGTTAGTAAAATCACTTTTTTCAAGCGCGAACCGCGGTGGACAGTAGATAGATGAAATTCTAAGAGTACGCTGACTATTTTTAACTCGAATCGTGCACAGTTGCATAGTTTCGAGCTCTATCTTCAGGTCTTCGTATTGTTCAATGCAGTCTTTAATAAACAATGATGATCCACCTCTGGCGTTCCCCGATGGGTGACAAGCGTGGAAATCATTATATCCTTTTATTTTTAAATTTGATCCCTTTTTCACGTGAGTTTCAGAAATTAAGCAAATGTCAATATCTTTCTCGCGTATGAATATTTCCAATTCGCCGAGTTTTTGTAAAAGCCCGTTTGCATTCCAAGTGCATATTTTTAACATTGGTTTTTCATTCATGTTATTTTTGAAGCACGCGTTTTCCTTGAATTATTTTCGAGCTTAACCAAGCGATCGAGAATAATTTTATTTGTTTTGCTTTGTTCTTCAAGTTTCTCGAGAATAATGGAGAAAACATGAGAAACAGGGTCCGGCGAAGTTTCAACGTTTTTCGCTACTTCGAATGCCGCAGCCTGAGCGTAGGTCTGCACTCTGGCTGTCCGAGGGCCACTATTCGATGGCTTTCCTGATGGTAACTTTTCAGTAGCGTTTCTTTTGACAACAGAGGTCGAGGGCCTTTCTATTGTCTCTCTTTCTCTGACAATGCTACGCTTTTGAACCGGAGGTTTTATATTGCCTACTACCTCCTGGGCGGTCCTACGCTTTACCTTGGTAAGCGGCTTTGTTTTTTTATTTTGGCTTTTGAGTAGCGCATCTCTCCGTTTTTGCAACTCCTTAGCTACTTCACAGCCTCTATAATTCGCCGGGTGCTTTCCCTTACAATTAGCACAGGTAGCGGAGGATTGTTTATTTGCTCCACAGTCTTGGGAGAAGTGACTTCCGGCGCATTTGACACATCGCGGCTCTTTTTTGCAATACATTTGCGTATGATTGAATTCTTGGCAACGTTTGCACTGTGGAATTGTTTTCAAATTTCTGCGCATGGGCTCGATTTTTACCACAATATTAAGTATGGTTTTAATTCGGTAGATATCTTCGATATTATCAGACCTATCGAAGGTAAGCATAAAGAGCGGAAGACCACGCCTTACCAGGATGTCCTTATCTTCTTCCGTTTTTTGCTTCTCTTTCTTGATGATATTTACGGCATCAAGAATTTTAAACCCTTTGGAGCGGAGGTCGTTTATAACCTCTTCTTTGGTGCATGAGGGGTGGAGTCCCCTCGCTACAACACGATGTGGCCTTTCTGACTTTATTTCAAAAGTATACCACTGGATCTTCTCGGTGTTTAGCTTTTGGGACACTACCCGGTAGTCTTCGTGGTTAACGACGTTAATTTTCCACGCATTATTCCTCAAAGATGTTACCTTAAATTCCGATGTTATCGTTCCTTTAAGGAGGCTGTATAACTTATTATAATCCGTTACCCCAACGACGTTTATTGGAGGTGGTGGACGAATTTGCCCTCGGAGTTGTTTTTCTTGCGGTACTTTACGCGTTTGTTCTCTTAGAGGCTCGACTTCAGGCGAAGAACCGGCTCTCCTTTTCTTACTAGGTCTTTTCTTAGGGACCCGATTCGTTTCGCGTGCTAGCTCTTCTTCGTCAGTGTGGTATTCCTGACTAGGCAAGCGTGGTGGAGTACATTCGCGTTCTTTCTGAGAATTTGTGTTCCTTAGAACATTATTTTCTTCTTTTAACAGTTCTATCTCTTTCTTCAGAGTTTGATAGAGTAGATCCATTTCCTTAAGCTTGATTCGGAGTGTTTTAATTTCTTCCTCAGAGCTTATATCTTTCACTGAGTCCCGTTTTTCACGCGCTGGCGCTCCCGGCGGACTTCTTTTCCCGGGGTTGTTCGATCGTGATGGAGGCGATCGAGATACCCTTGAACTTTTAATAAAAGGGTTAATGGACTGCAATAAGTTTCTCCGATCTGCAAAATATAAAAAATAACCACATTCATTTAATAGAAAAAAGTTATTACATTTTTGTTTGGTAGCGGCTTTCATCAGCCACCCTGTAGTTTAGCAAACAACTCATATTGCAATTGTATTTCATTTGACTAATCGATCTACCTCAAGAAGTACGCTAATACATTCATTCTTCTGTTGCATGATTCAAATTCCACAAAACCTTTCTCAAGTTACATGCACATTATTTACAGGCAATGATAAAAACGCGGAAAACCTGTCGTTCATTGTATCCGATCTACCTGAAAAGTTTGATCTCAATTCGCCAGAAGTTCTATCGAACTTAACTTTGAGCTACCGCATCGATTGGCCATTGAATCTCATTCTCAATCCCGAAACTTTGGACCAATACGCCAACATCTTCAGGTACCTCATAAAAGTTCGCCGCATCAGTTGGGTACTCGAAGAATCGTATCAAATGCTAAAGGAAATTGTAAAAAAGAGTGGCAAAAAGATGCTTCAATCACCACAGTACATACATGTTCAACAGATCCGCCATAAGTTCTATCATTTTGTACACGCGCTAAAAAATCATATCACGTCAAACGCACTTCAGGCCTCGTGGAAGACGTTCAAGGACGAGCTAATGACTGCGACAACAATTGAAGATATTTACCGCAAGCACACTACCTACGTCAAACGGATACTCTTTCTCTGTATGCTGAACCGACGCAGTGTAGAATTTTATAATACGATTGAAAATATTTTTAAGATTTCGTTGCGATTCTATGGGTAAGTTTTGAAAAATATGCTTTTTCTCCCAAGACGTACATTTTGTTTTTCATTGATTAGGAATCTGAAATCTCGCGAGTGGAAACTACGTCCTGGCGACGAACACTATACCCACTCGCGTTACGAAAAACTCGTTGCCGATGAGGTCGCATTTGAAAAGTTCATCAAGTACACGATCTATTTGGGAAAGAAGATCGTTCGGCACGGATATCAGGAGGAAATCGGAGAATTTATCCAGTTAATTAACTACAACCAATACTATATTGTTGATGAGTGAGGTGAAAGCCTATATTCCTGTCACCCTGCTGCTTTAAATTTTAAGTATTTTTTTTTATCGTTTGTATTAATCCACTGTCTGCCTTTTTATGTGACCGAATTTAACTGCTGACATGCACTTGGATTGTGTTTATTTTCCTTGAAATGTATACTATGAAATTTTCAATGACGCACTGTGTGTGTTAAATTCTCAGATGTTGTGAAACACATAAAAATAACGTTTAGCAATGGATTTTCTTTTTACAGACAAAGGGCCTTACCAATAATCAATTTTAACCTTCACACTAAATATTTCCTAGGTCACAATATGCAATTTTGTATTGAAAATTTCGCCATTGTGAGTTCAAAAAACTTAAATTGGACACAAAAAATGATTATTAGTCGGAAAGTCTATTTTTCTGCATACGGACAAATCCGAGAAAGATTGAGGTTGCAGGTGAATAGCTTTACAGTTACACCTGTAAGTCGCTGTAACGTATAAATAGGTCTGTTCCTTTACTTTTAAATCTTACGAATTTTTACTAACTTCTTCTCAATGCTGTTCATTAACTCACAAAATTCGTAAAAGAGAGCGTCGTCGAGGGATCAAGCCATTACCCCTCCACTGAGAGTCCTACGAATTTTTAGTCAACAATTTCTTGGTGTAAGAATTAGAAAGGCTGTCAGTTACCATACAATTAACAGCTGATTTGAAATTTGTTTCCCTATTTATCATAAATGCGTCCTTTAGTTTTGATTTTTTGCGTATTGAAATGGTACCTATCAACAGGCGGGAAAATAAAATTGAATGTTCTCGTCAACATTCTTTTCGAAAGTGGCAGCGAAATTCTTAATCGCTGTAACAAGTAAGCTCCACGATGTAATTCTTGCAGTGTCGCTTATTTCTCTTCTCGAATGCTTGTAGTTCAATCAGTCAAATGTCAAACTCTTCCACAAGTCCGGATTCATCAAGAAGAAGTTCGATTAATTAATTTCAGATCACTTTCATCGGTACTTAGATGATGTAACAAATTTTCTTAGTAAATTAGCAAAATTCTCGAGTTTATCAGATATTATAACGACTTTTCGTACCACTTTTTTGAATATTTGAATTATGTAACTGTCATTTTTCATAGATTACTACAAAAGCGTTCCCTAACTTCTTCGTAAGTGTCTCTGTCTGTGAGAGAACTTATCCCCACCACTTCCATTTCGACAATCTTTTCCATTTGTGCTACAAAAGTAAAGGAACAAACCTAATGTTTAATATACCTAGCATCTATATCATAAGTCCTTACTTCGCGAAATTGTGTAGGGTAGTTACTTATCGGATAGAAGTGCGAGTGTTTAGTTAGTTTATGATTTTTAATAATGTTTTCTGTACCGTGTTGTGTACAACTGTGAGATAGGATATAGACTTGACGACTGCTTTTACAAACGTAATGTGATTGGGGAAAAACAACAAGTGAGAGAGGAGAGCAAAAAGAGATGCTTAGTGGCGCTTGGAGTTCGAACGCATGTAACGATTCAATCCTATACGAATACTGGTCTACTGGTAAACAGTTTGTGAGATTAGATTAGATTAATTGGGGGAGGTGGAGTCAAGTTGCCATATCACTGCGGCCTCAAGTGGGCCTATTGCGATTACCTCCATTTAGAGTTCACTCATGATACCGGATTGGTTGATGAATGCTAGTATAGATCTTTGAGTGGGCTGTCAGATATGTCCTCTGCCTCAAGGTAAGGTTTTCGTAGATGGCGTTGAAGCAGTCGGATTAGACATTCACAGTGACACAGTATGTGTTCTGCTGATTCTATGTCCTCGTTGCATAGTCTGCAAGTATTACGAGTATGTTGTGTTATTCCCATAGTCATGAGGTGCTTATTGACTTGACAATGTCCAGTGAGAAACCGTTTTTTCATAGCTACTAGGAGCGCAGCTTTGCTATCAGAGAGAATATATAATATGTTCTTGTTTGTTATGGATGTTTTTTAAGATTTTCTCTGAGGCATAGTTCTATTGCAAAGATTTCCGCTTGAAATACGGAGTTACAATAATTGTCCATGCTTTTGTAGATTAACGTTTTTGTGTTGACACCGTATACTCCAGCTCATTCATCTGTGTACCATACATGAGAATCGTTGGCAAATGTGGGTTTACTCTGTTCCCAGTTCTGTCGATTTGGGAATGTAACCTTGAAGTTTCGGCTGAAGTTGTATTTCGGTAGACAGTTGTCTGTCATTTTGATTCCAAGTATTTTACTTTTTAACTTTCTCCATTACGTAGTAAGAGAAAGATATTGGTTTCGTACAAAATTTCGAACTCGAGATTTTAATCAATTCTGATATAACGATGATAGAGGAACTCAAAAAAGTGGGTCGCAAAATTCTGTCCGGTCTGTCCGTCTGTCCGTCCTTCCACGGGCCTACAGCCTAAACGACTTCCCGGATTACGTTCAAACCTCGGATTTGGAGTTTTTGGGCTTACAGCTCGGGAGGTGTTTTTTTTTTGCAAGGTAACCGCAATATTAATGGTACTTCCCATACAACATTTTCGAACCAGTTTGATTTGATCGAAAACGGCTCTAACGATTTCAACCAAAATTGATATTTAAGCTTAAGTAGGTGAGGTTACCATGACTGCGTACTCAGTTTTTGGCTAAAAATTCGAGCAACGATACTTTTGAAATTTCGACATATCTCAAAAACGGTTTATACGATTGTAACAAAAATTAATTTCTAGGGTAATGTGGTCATTTATAACTTAATAGCAACCTCAGTTTTTCTCTATATTATCGTACAATGGAAAGGAGTAATTTTTTAAAAATATAGTTTTGTCTAGTTAACTTAAAACGGCAATAACGATTTTGACCAAAATGCAAACTTAGAGTCAAATTGATGTTTTCAAAACTATTGTGTCCTTAATTTTCAATTTGAAGCACCGAAAACGCTAATTTTAAAAACTGTTCATATCTCGAAAACCCCGTCTTCGTTTCGATAAATTGTCAAAAACGAAGTATTTCTTTTATCAGCTTAATAATTACGCAATAGTATTTTTCCAACTAAACATTGCAATATTTGCAACTTATATTTTTATTTTATATAACTGCCATATGAGATGAATATCCAAAAGAGAATTTTGTTTTCTTTTGTCTAGTATCGAGAAAGTTTCGTTCGACCCAGTCGTGCACTTTATTTTATTTCCATAACGTTATCTGGATGAATTAGCTTGAAGTTTTCAGTATTTTCAGATACGAGAATGAAGGCATTTGTCATCTTATAAATAAAATTGGTGTAGTTCTGTTCGACTTGGAATTAATTTGACTGCCTGTCTTTAAATGCAAAAATCTTAGAAACTACTGAATATATTTTGGTGTACTTTTCACAGGCCTATAGAGCATACCTAGGCCTACAATCTCCACTTTGTTTGAACTCCATATCTCCACAAATTCCGGACAAAATTGGACAAGAGTAATTTATTTTTTCGTTTCGTTTCGCTTTTTTCTTTGCAACGCTTTGCGTTCGAAACCACTGGGAGCATTTAAATATAGTAAATACCACCTTATAGAGGACATCTGCAGGTTCCAGTTAGGCTATCTATTTACACGATAACTTAAATGGTTTTTGAATAAATAGGCAAAATTTAAATAATTTCTTCGATTTTCACCTGGGTGAGTTGATATGCACTTCGTTCTCAAATCAAACATACACGCAATATAATGACATCTCTTTTGACATTAGTTTACTCTTGGGACGCAGAGGGAGACAGACATAGGCAGTATTTTGTTTGGTTTGCTAGAAAAAAGAAATGTCAAATCAGTGATCACAGACTTTAGAAGCAGGTTATCCCACGGTTATACCAAAAAAAAAAATCCTATCCATCGCCAAAATTTAAAAAATCCCACATTTATGCCATGAAATATTAAATTTAAAAAAATTATTTCATTAAATTTAGTCTTTTTTATTATTAACAAATACAAGTTACAATAGGCGTTTTTTTTTAACTTCGATTTCAGCAAAGCAAAGTAAAGTAGGATTTGCAGCACCCAATTGCAACAACTATTGCGAGTCCCGAAGTGTCAAGTATAGCGTAGTTGTTGTTATTGAGTTCTGAAAAACCTACTTTACTTTGCTTTGATGAGATCGAAGCTCAAAAAAACATGCCACATGGAAGCTAACAAAAATAAATAAATAAATTAATGTATTTGAAAATGGCTGGTATGCAAACAACTTTATTTCGAAATGTTTGAGCAAACTGTCTTGCGATCTCGGTTTTGCCGCAGAAGAAAATGAATGCATTCATATACCTATTTTGAATGACTTTTTTTCTAATCAAGAAAATATTTAATTTGATAGTAGGTTGACTAATTTTTTTTATTCTTAAAGCATTTTAAGAACAAAAATTTAACAAAAAGTAAAATCCATTTTTTTTGTACCATGAGGTTTGAAAAATCCCTTTGACCCTTTTAACTTATTGCCGATCTGATATCACTGTCAAATAAGACTAATGCGACGGAGAGAGAGACAGAGGCAGTATTTTGTTTGGTTTGCCAAGAAAGAAAAAAAGCCATAAAAGATGTGTCAAATATGTAGGAAATGTTTGTTTGTCTCTGTTTTACTTTTCAAAAAAAAAGTATCTTCGTCTTGCTCTCTTGGTCAGTTCCTATGTCTCTCATTCATTCATAAAACCTGTACACACCTGGTACCGTAACGGTAATAAGAAGGGAAACGATTTATTCTATGTAGGGGTAAGAACTATATACTTGCATGTGCAATGCAATCATAAACTATGCATGTACAATTAGTGATGTAAAATGATGTAATTGTAACTTTTAGGACTGAAGTGTAATTGCCGTTATGGAAATTCGTAGGTGAAGTTAAGTTAAATATGCCCACATTTTTTTTACTACATATTTAGGTACTAAGCTTTTGATTTGAAAAACAAATATATTTCCTCCTTGGCCTTTAATTAAAAGAAGTCAATATTTCGAAAACATTATTGGTCACATAACATATGACCATAATTAAAAATACATCACATTGTTTTTGAAAACATTGAAATTCAGACTTTTAAAGGATAAAACAATAATAAGATTCAGTCCCACCTCAGGATTTATGCTTATTACTGCGCCGTGATCAATATCACTAGGATTATGTGTGAGTTCTTTCCTAAAAGAAAACTTTCAATTTTAAAATTATGACAAGCGTCATTTGTTAACAAATTCTAGGTTTCAATTCACTGAACATTTGTAATATTTGTATCAACTATCAATCAACTGATACAATTGTAACGTAGCCGCTTTTCAATCGCACAACAGCGGGTAAAGGTATGAAAGGTGTAGACACTTTTGCACTGTCTTTGTCCTGCTCTTTTGGTCAATTTATATTTCATTTCATTTTATTCATCCATAAATCGCATTTTAAATTTAGAAGGAATGTGGTGTGTGGGGGGCTTGGGATTGAAAGAGATAGGGTGTGAAATGTATACGGGACTGAAAGAGAGTGATTTACAATTTCAAACGAATACCTGTAACGGTAATAAGAAGGAAGACTAATTATTTTATACAGTGGTAGGAAATATCTCTACAAGATAGAAAATTTCTAGATGTTATTTTTCCAACAACTGTTCTGAAACAGGCGAAGGCAAGGCACGGGCGAAGCCGGGGGTTTCAGCTAGTTCTGTATATAAAGATGGAGGGCTGGAAGGTTTAGGATAACATCCAGCGCAGCAGTGAGAGTTGTTCTCACTGCCCTTGTAGTGCAAACACAAGCCACTCTTCAGAGTTTATTGAGCCTGTCTTGTGTTGTTTTTTGTTTCTGCTGCATATGTGACAATTGGTCTGGTTATGGTGTTATGCCCCAAATGGCTGTGTAAAGCCATAACATACATTTGGGGCTTATTCCCCAACTTTTACAAATCAGACTTCTGCTGGTCCAAAGAGAGATGCTGGCTTTGTCTATGAACAGATTGTGAGCAGAAGAACATCTTCCTAGCGGCTACAAGCTACTCCTGACCATTATACAACATTCGATTTCAATGAAAATCAGAGCACCTCAATATGCAAAGAATTACGATTACTAATGGCGAAGCAGAAACTTGATGAAATACTCATGTAAAAAAAATGCATTTATATAGTTATTAAGCCTTTTGCCGTCTATGTACAAATATACTTTTAACATTTTTTTTTTCTTAACACTTATAAATACAATTCGAAATCAATTCTGTTGCTTGAATAGAACGCTTCACCGCTTCCGAATTTTCTAACTAGCACGGGTTTCTTAAAGTAATTTTCATCTACCCAAATTTGCATTTGTTGCGTAGAAAAAGGTCCGTGAACTTCAACATCACTCTCTTTCCACTTATACTCCCAAGTGGTCTCTTCAGTTTCTGGCTCCGGATCTTCGTCGGCTTTCAATGTCTTCTCCTTAACTTCGAAGTCATCGGCATACATATCCAGCGGCTCATTGCTTACTGCCTTACTTGTACTTGCACCCGATCCAATTTTACGTTTAATTTTCTCATACGTTTCATCGTATACATCCATGTTACCCGTATTGGTGAGTATCTCATTGGCGAGCTCAGTGAGTTTACTGATGTTTTCGGATGCTTTGTTGTGGTCACCTGCAAGTGAAAACAAATGAGAGGTAGCAAGGATAGATGTAATTGTACATAATGGCTACGAAACTTACTCTACCACAGATATCCATTAGGGATCCACAGGCTGAGATATCGTAGTTTAGGCACCTGGGAAGAAAGAAGGAAATATTAGGTTAGGTATATTTTATTAAATGAAAAGAAAACAAAACTTACAAAAAGGGACACGAGTCTTTGCGTGCCTGCTGGCTGAAAATAAATAAAACAAATAGAATAGTTGACAGAAAATCAACTGTCACCGACGTTCAGCGTGTTGGCTATGACAGTTCGGAACAAGGGCCTGTTCACGGTGATAGGCCGAGTTGAGGTAGACAACAACATTTTTTCGCGTAGTAAATATCAGAACCTTAATTCCGAATGATGAGAGAAGCGGGATTTTTGAATCGTTGGCAGGTTCTGATTGGCAATCCCGCGATCGGAAGATCTTAAATGAATCTCTCTGGTAGCGGGTATCCGAGATTGTTGTTGCCTACACCTCGGACGAGGGTCTGTTGCGTATGCCGGAGGAAACACTCGGCATTGTGCGTATAGTCGTCGGTAAGACCACATCCTAGGGTCAAGAATAACAAAATTACGATAGTTTAGTCTTTAGTGGAAAAAAAGAAAAAGAAAAAAAAGTGATATAATATTAATAATACCTAAAATATAGTTATAGCTTAAATAGCTAAGGTCTAAAAACAGATAAATAGTGACAGTATCTACAAAAAATATAACAAAAAAAAGTTAAAGTTTAAATCGTGAAGTCCACGACAAAAAAAAAAAAAAAGGAAACAATACAAGTACGAGTACATGAACGGAACGTGCATACAAATTTTGAAGAGTTTTAAATCTATACACCGAGTGATTCACGTGATATCCCGTGAAGTAATCGTGAGTTTAGACTTAAGATACGTAAAATAGAAAGTTCAAAGTCAAATATAAAAATTTTGTGTAGGTATGCTCCAAACACCCCAGAAAGAAAAACAAAAAAGAAAAACCGATCCAACGACAGGTCAATTGGCGGTCATTGGCTATCCTCTACATACCGAATTATAAATAGGAAGTCATGACCGCCAACGTTTTTGATTGACCTCTAATCACCCTGCCGACGATACCGACTGTGCCACGGGCTTTTATTTTGGGTGTCTGCGTACAAACCTCCAAAAAGGCCCTGCGTATCCAATCCGGGTAAATTACGGCGACGAGGCAAGTACGGGAGCAGCGTGCGAGTGCGCCGATCGCCTATTTTCTGTTGGTGATTTCCCTTAGGGAGACAAATCATTGGCTGTTAGAGTTAAGTTTATTTTTTTGTATTAGAGTTAAGAAAAGCGTGATTTTTTTTTGTTTTGGTTCTTAGTATGATTACAAGTTCCTTTTTTTTGTAATTCTGAAATTTGTGCACCGAGAGCAGTTTGGGGATAGAGTTGACAGTTCATGTTTTTTTTTGTTGTTGTTTAGAAGCTTTTTTTTGTTATTAGCTATCAACTGATTTCGTTCCTCCTGTGTTTGAATTAGTTTCAGCTATCCCTACGTCGAAACCTACACCGAGCTCGATTTAGGTAATAATTCGCAAAATTTAAGGGAATTTTTAGGAACCGTCGGGTGGGAACAAAATTGTGGTAGGAAAACAAAAAAAAAATAAGATATGTCAGTGGTAGTGTACCGAGTCCAATATCCCAAGGTGTTCAGAGGTATTTTTTTTTTTTTGTTAAGTTGATTATATTTTTTTTTTTGTTTTTTTTTTGTTTACGTTAGATATTGCACACCTTTTTTTTGTGTAAGAACCAAATACTGAATGCTAAATTATTGTAATAAATTCAATACACACGCTGCTTTTAAATGAAAGCTTTGATGTTTTCCTGGGGCACCTGATCCCAAGATGTCCTTTTGAGTTCTGAATTTTCAGGGGGTGGAGTAAGGTAAGCTACATTTTCTCTCGGCGGATGACTTGATCTGGATGGACACATACGCAAAGGGGAAGTTCTGAGGCCATGGATTTCCAGGTAGGGTGGGTATTGGCCGCGCTCATAACACCAACGAGCGCAACTCAAAGTGGTAACCGTCCGTCCGATGTCTGTGAGAAATAAATTTTTTTTGGCATGATTTATGTTTTGTCATAGGTTCAGTTGAGTGGGAGGGCAAGATCCACCCCATTTCCGGCGAGCATAGTCGAGCCTCGCTAGCATGCCACGTCCCTCGCACTCAGCTATCTCTCCCTTTCTGTTTCTTTTTCCTTTCCTTAGGTCCCATCCACATCCTCATCTCCTGTCATCTTATCACTCCTAGCGCCCTCTATTTATCCCATATCCTGCCTATTACAAATGGCGCCCAACGTCTGTTTGTCCTTGTCTTCAGTCCTTTATGTTGTACAAGTCCACAATTGAATTCATTGTCAACACCAGGGAACCCATAAGTCTTCAATTGAGAAGTCTCTGACATGTCAGCTGGATTGCGATGAGTTCCTTGACGTTGACAACGAAAACAATTGGAACTCTGTTTGTATTGCGTCTTATCTACTTCTATCTCTTTCATATCACCATTTTACTTTCCTATCACAAATTTCAATTTTCACTTTCAATTTGTATTGTCATCTTAGCTTCATGTGTACAGTGGCCTTGTTCGATGAGAGTCATCGTAACTTGTAGCATTGTCACATCCTTTAGGTTCTACTTAGTGTGTTGTTGTCTTCTTCTCCAAGTCTTCCAGCAAAGTCCCTAGGATAGACTGGAATTGCGGGAGCAGAGGAAAACAACAGTGTGTCCTTGTTTATCTATGTAACCAATTTACCACTTTGAGAAAAAAAAATAAAATGAGAATTTTAGTCCGTCTGAAGTCCAAGTTTTTTTTTTGTCCACAAAAGTTCAAGTCTTCGCCAACAAATACCGCCGAGGACAGCCACCCGAAACACCCCCGTCATAGTACATGCTAACACAAATCCAAATTGATTTAGAAGGTCATTTATTTCTTCATTTATATACGTAGAGAACACTATACTCTATACTCACATAACTCACAGCGAAACATATACTTAAACCTTATATCTTTTTGTCGTTTTTTTTTGTATTATACGTAACTTAATAGTTGCGAATACAACAAATTTAAGCTATATATATAGCGACACACATATTTTCGTTATTATATACCTTATCGTTTATTGTTTTCTTTTCCTTATAATTATTTCATCATATAAAATTCCTTAAACCTATCTATACCTATATTTTTTTTCAGCTTATATTTAATATACCCTATTAACTTATTCATATTTATTACCGGAAATACATATACTGCAAGATATAGAGATATACAAATACATATCCCTACTTAGCAGATACATAAAATATTAAATTAAACTCACTTCAAGTCTTCGTAACTTCGCGTCTGTATTCGTATCCGTGTAGAAAATTGTTCATCTTCGTTCCGTCCATTCTCACCCGTAGTGTCTACAGTATAGTCCTCAGCAATTATGAGTTCGGCTGAAAAAGAAAAGGAAATAAGAAAATTAAGAAGAGAAAGTTTATTTTATGAAAATAGGATGATTACTAGGTCCAATTCACAGCAGCAAAAATCTTCGACAGGTACAATGCCGAGAGTACAGCATACCCCAGTAGGTGGCGGGAGACCATCTCAAGACCCGTCCAATGGCAACACAGTTCTTCCATCATCCGATCAGACTTGGAACCGTGCCATCGGCCCAGATTCTAATCCAGCTCCTCACAGCCATCATTCCAGTAATTTAGGTGCAGTGCCAAAACTGCGACGCACACCATTGCCTGGTAGAGAAGAAGCTCAAGTAGTTTCCAACAGCAACTTCAATATTGAGCAGGAGATTCCAACATCTGATATCTCCCAGAGTCGTTCCACTAGCGCTGATTCCATTCCAGCACCGCCATATAGCGAAATTAGCATTGTAGGCGCGGCAGGGGGCAGGTCCCAAAACACCAGTGCAGGAACTTTAGTAGGGCCTAATGAAAGGCAACAACAATCAGTAGGCCAGCCAAACAGCGGACAGCCCAAACCAAAAATTCCGTCTGATTTGAAAGCTTATGTCAACTTGGCTTTGGTCAATGCTTTCGCGTCGCTGAAAGAATCGCTAAGAGGAGAAATCTCCGAAGACCTAAAAACAGAGATGAGAAATAGTTTCTTAGGTTTCACAAACGAAATAAATCACCTTTTTCGCCAAAATCCTCAAGTAGGAGCCGACATTCCGAACGTTCAACCTCAGCCGGTAGTTCCACACCAACCTGTAGTCCAACCGCAGCCTTCAGTCCAACACCAGCAACCACCGGTTGTTCCTCCACAACAAGTTCGTCATGATCGTCAGCATATGGATGCATCCTCAAGGACATTTGTTCCTATAGGGGGACATAGTAGGCAGAACAATAATTATAATAGGTCGAATCAAGGATATCTTACACAGCATAATACTTACACTCAAGTTCCTCCTCAGTATGGTCGAAACCCTCCGGGCGGATACTATTATAGTCCACCTCTTAACTCTACTCCAACTGGTCCTCGTCAAATTATTGGAGGCTCCATCAAGATCGACAAGTGGGGTCTCAGCTTCGATGGCAAATCTGAGAGTCTTGAAGTCGAAGACTTTATATTCCGTCTCGAGACACTCCAAAGTCAGTACGACTGTCCATGGACAGAAATCATGCGAGACTTCCATCTCCTTCTCGCAGGGGCGGCTCATGAATGGTATTGGCAATACCAGCGCTCCAATTACCGTCCAGATTGGCCAACACTACGAGACGCATTGAAGCGACAGTTTCGAAATTCGAAATCCGATTTCGAAATCATTCGCGATATACTAGATCGCAGGCAGGGCAACGGAGAGACAAGCGACGAGTATTTCACTGCGATACAGAAGCTGAGATCCCAGCTTCGAGTCCAAATGCCAGAAGTTGACTTGGTACGGATCCTTAAACGTAACCTCAGCGAGCGAATTGGAAAATTGGTATACCCGATGAACATTTTCACGCTCGAGCAACTTAAAGATGTATGCAGAGATGCAGAGAATGCATTTCCAAATAGGGAGCCACCGAGACAACATCGTCAACAACCTAGGTTCATGGTCAATGAGATCGACTATGGTGAAGATCCTTACCAGCAAGAGGAACAGTTTGCGGCAATGCAACACCACAATGTTCGTCCGAATCCTCCACGGAGAGCTGACCAACGAAATTGGATTTGCTGGAACTGTAGGGCTGAAGGTCACAACTTCATGGATTGTCCGTCCGCAGTACGTAACATATTCTGTTACAAATGCGGACAAGACGGTGTAATAACACCAAAGTGTAGGCGTTGTAACCCGGAAAACCGGTCGACGAACGTGATGTTGGCGGGGGAGTCACGTTCGACTCAAACCCCGGAACACTAGTAACAACTAGGGAACCTAAGTCACAAGTGGAACTAGGGGAGAGGCAGCCTTCACTAGAGGAAGGCGCCAATAAGATAACGATTTTGAAGAGGGAAGAAAGTAAGAAGGTTGATACAAATAGTAATAGATTAGTAATTAAGCCACTTCATATAAGAATTAGGGACTATAATTCAGCTAGGGACAGAATATTTAAGGAAAACAGGATGAGCGTATCAAACAAAATTATTAAAACTAGGAATAGGTACCAGATACGGAAGGGAATCAGAAAAGCAGTGGCGTCTACACAGTTAAGCACCACAACTGATCCTAGACCGTATGCAAAAATAAAATTATTAGATAGGGAAATATACGGCTTACTAGATAGCGGAGCCAGCATCAGCATTCTAGGCAAAAACTGCATGCAGCTCATAGAATCACTAAACATACCCGTTATGAAGACTACGTCTAATGTAAAAACTGCGGATGGGAAAACTCAGCCAATAGTAGGAAGAATTCAAGTGCCGGTGACCTATAAAGAACAAAAACATTTAATAACTTTTTATGTAGTGCCAAATTTAGACCAAGAACTTTACCTGGGGGTTGACTTTTGGAAGGCGTTCCGAATAGCTCCACAGGTCATTAGCGCTATTAGTGTGCCCGAGCCAACCAATCTAAACGTTCCGGATGATGATTCCCACGACCTTACGTCTGATCAATCGTCCGCGCTGGAGGCAGTCAAGGAGAGGTTCCTGTGTTTTACCAAGCATGGATTGGGGAAAACGCAGGTTGAAGAGCATATCATCGATACCGGAGATGCGGCCCCGGTTAAGCAGCGACACTACCCTGTGTCTCCAGCGATACAAGCCCTGCTATATGAGGAGATCGACCGAATGTTGAGGCTCGGCGTTATCGAGGAGAGTGAGAGTCCGTGGTGTTCGCCAATGGTTCTTATACGGAAACCAGGCAAAAACCGTGCTTGCTTGGACTCAAGAGCACTGAACACATTGACGAAAAAGGACGCTTACCCTCTCCCCCATATCGACGGGCTTCTCAGTCGGCTACCTGACACCTACTTCATTAGTAGCGTCGATCTCAAGGACGCATTTTGGCAGATACCGCTGGAGAGGCAGAGTAGGGAGAAAACTGCGTTCGCGGTACCGGGAAGACCCTTGTACCAGTTTAGAGTCATGCCCTTTGGGTTGTGTAACGCAGCCCAAAGGATGTGTCGCTTGATGGACAAGGTGATTCCCGCAAGATTGAGGGACCGCGTCTTCGTCTATCTAGATGATCTGCTCGTCATAGCGCCTGACTTTGAGACCCATCTTGCACTGCTGGGCGAGGTTGCTGAGTGCCTGAGGAAAGCCAATCTCACCATCAACGTGAACAAGTCCAAGTTTTGCTTCAAACAACTGAAGTACCTGGGGTTCATCGTTGGTGGTGGGAAATTGAAAACCGATCCTGAGAAGGTCAAGGCCATCTCGGAATTTCCGGTGCCAAAAAGCCAAAAACAGGTACGGCGGTTCCTCGGCCTAGCAGGTTGGTACAGGAGATTTATTAAGGATTTCTCGACCTTGACAGCTCCCATCACAGACACGCTGAAAAAGAAAAACGAAAAATTTGTAATGACAAACGAAGCCCTTGAAGCTTTCGAGAAGCTCAAAAATGCCCTAACAACCGCACCAGTACTCGTCCACCCAGATTTTTCCAAAAGATTTTACATCCAGTGTGATGCCTCTGAGTCAGGAATTGGTGCAGTCTTGTTCCAAAAGAACGAAAAGGAGGAAGAATCACCAATCTCCTATTTTTCGCAAAAGCTGAACGCAGCACAAAAAAATTACAGCGTTACCGAAAAAGAATGTATGGCTGCGGTGATGGCAATACAAAAATTTCGCCCATATGTGGAGGGGATGGACTTCACAGTCATAACCGACCATTCCAGCTTGCGGTGGCTCATGAGTCTTAAGGATCTGAGCGGGAGACTAGCACGATGGAGCCTCAAGCTACAAGCTTTCACCTTTAATATTGAACACCGAAAAGGCTCGTTAAACGTAGTACCTGATACCTTGTCCCGAATATATGTTGAAAGTGTCGATGTCCAACATGTTGTGCCGTTAATTGACCTAGATTCGGATGAGTTTCAGTCTGAGGAGTATCGAGGCTTAATTAACACAATCAATGAACACCCAGATGAGCTCCCGGACCTAAAGGTCGAAGAAAATTTTGTTTACAAGCGCTCCTTGCCACCAGCAGGGGATGAAACAGTCGAGCATACATGGAGGCTTTGGGTCCCGTCCGGTCTAACTGAGCAGCTGATTGCGAAGGCTCATGACCCACCCCATGTAGCTCACGGGGGCATATCCAAAACGCTACACAGGATCCGGCAGTACTTCTACTGGCCGAATATGACAGTGCAAATTCGTGATTACGTGTCTAACTGTTCTGTATGCAAACAGTGTAAGTCGTCAAATCAGATACTACGTCCCCCAATTAAAAACAATTTCGAAACTAGTCGTCCGTTTGAAAAAATTTATATAGATTTTCTTGGTCCCTATCCCCGTTCGAAATCTGGTAATTGCTATGTCTTTATTGTCCTCGATCATTTGTCAAAATTCGTGTTGTTGAAAGCCTTCAGAAACGCAAGTGCAGTAAATGTTGTAAAATTCCTTCAGAATGACGTATTTAACGTGTTTGGGGTACCACATGTCATACATTCAGACAACGGAAAACAATTCCTCTCAAAAGATTTTCAAAACCTATTGCAAAGGTTTGAGATACGTCACTTTAAGACTGCATACTACTCGCCGCAGTCAAACGCCTCTGAAAGGGTGAATAGGACCCTACTAGCTGCTATACGCTCCTATATTAAAGATGACCAGCGCAACTGGGATCTACACTTGAGCGATATAGCGTGTGCATTGCGAAGCTCAGTCCATACGACTACTGGTGTGTCACCATACTTCGCTCTGTTTGGAGCCAATATGATGACGCATGGGAGTTGTTACGGATTGGCACGAAAGCTAAATGCGGTAGAAGACAGCGAACTGCAAATGCTGCCTCGACAATTACGTCTACAATGTCTACGCGACAAAATAAAAGACCAGATAGCAAAGGCCAACGAAAATTCAGCAAAAAAATACAACATCCGCACACGTAACGTTCGTTTCATGCCCGGGCAAGAGGTTTTCCGAAGGAACTTTGTCCTTAGCGACACTTCGAAGTACCTAGCTGCAAAACTCTGTCCGAAATACGTCAAGTGTCGAGTAGTCAAAGCGATCGGGAATAGCATGTATGAATTAGAAAACCTAGCGGGCAAAAGAATAGGTATATTCCATGCTAAAGACATAAAGCAATGAGAACTTAGAGTACCTGATGCCTTTTCCCTATTATACTGTGATATATATGTCACGACTGATCTGTGTGGTTGCTTTCCTGTAGTATATACTCTACCTTAGTTGTTATTTATTCACCATAGTTTACGTTTACTTATTTATTCATTTATATTTTATAGTTAGTTTATGTATTTATCTATTAGTATCGTAAGGATTGATGTTGATCAGTGTTCAATTTCTATTTATTTATTTATATACTGGTGTCAATTTATTTATTTGTAGCCATTAAGTTCTTGTATGTATAACGCAGTTTATGTTATCAAATAATTCCCTTCATGTTATTTATTGAGCCTATTTATTTATTTATTTATTATTTAGAATAGATATAAGTATGTGTTATTTAACTTCAGTGGTATTTCTAGCTAATTATTTATTATATTAACCTATTTACTAACCTATGTTATAAATTATTTATTAACCTATGCACTAACCCCTTTACTAACCTATTTGTTCACCTAGTCATTTATTTATTTATTTATTTTCGTTACACGTATTCAGGAGCAGGTGCAAGTTTATTTATTAGCCATATTATCTATTATCTACAGCTACGTATGTTTATCTCTATGTTAATTTATTATCTATTTGTAGTTTAATCTATAATGCATCGCAAACACTACTTATCTATGTAAACGCACAATACAAGAAATAGCACTCACAGAACTCCAAAGCCCGGCTAACACATTGTGGGTTCTTCACCACGTCGCGAAACAATATTTTTTGTTTTGTTTTGGGTTGACCCTTGTCACTGTCTTTGTAGTCTATCTGCTCCCCCAAATCCAGTGTTTTGTTGTGGTCACCTGCAAGTGAAAACAAATGAGAGGTAGCAAGGATAGATGTAATTGTACATAATGGCTACGAAACTTACTCTACCACAGATATCCATTAGGGATCCACAGGCTGAGATATCGTAGTTTAGGCACCTGGGAAGAAAGAAGGAAATATTAGGTTAGGTATATTTTATTAAATGAAAAGAAAACAAAACTTACAAAAAGGGACACGAGTCTTTGCGTGCCTGCTGGCTGAAAATAAATAAAACAAATAGAATAGTTGACAGAAAATCAACTGTCACCGACGTTCAGCGTGTTGGCTATGACAGTTCGGAACAAGGGCCTGTTCACGGTGATAGGCCGAGTTGAGGTAGACAACAACATTTTTTCGCGTAGTAAATATCAGAACCTTAATTCCGAATGATGAGAGAAGCGGGATTTTTGAATCGTTGGCAGGTTCTGATTGGCAATCCCGCGATCGGAAGATCTTAAATGAATCTCTCTGGTAGCGGGTATCCGAGATTGTTGTTGCCTACACCTCGGACGAGGGTCTGTTGCGTATGCCGGAGGAAACACTCGGCATTGTGCGTATAGTCGTCGGTAAGACCACATCCTAGGGTCAAGAATAACAAAATTACGATAGTTTAGTCTTTAGTGGAAAAAAAGAAAAAGAAAAAAAAGTGATATAATATTAATAATACCTAAAATATAGTTATAGCTTAAATAGCTAAGGTCTAAAAACAGATAAATAGTGACAGTATCTACAAAAAATATAACAAAAAAAAGTTAAAGTTTAAATCGTGAAGTCCACGACAAAAAAAAAAAAAAAGGAAACAATACAAGTACGAGTACATGAACGGAACGTGCATACAAATTTTGAAGAGTTTTAAATCTATACACCGAGTGATTCACGTGATATCCCGTGAAGTAATCGTGAGTTTAGACTTAAGATACGTAAAATAGAAAGTTCAAAGTCAAATATAAAAATTTTGTGTAGGTATGCTCCAAACACCCCAGAAAGAAAAACAAAAAAGAAAAACCGATCCAACGACAGGTCAATTGGCGGTCATTGGCTATCCTCTACATACCGAATTATAAATAGGAAGTCATGACCGCCAACGTTTTTGATTGACCTCTAATCACCCTGCCGACGATACCGACTGTGCCACGGGCTTTTATTTTGGGTGTCTGCGTACAAACCTCCAAAAAGGCCCTGCGTATCCAATCCGGGTAAATTACGGCGACGAGGCAAGTACGGGAGCAGCGTGCGAGTGCGCCGATCGCCTATTTTCTGTTGGTGATTTCCCTTAGGGAGACAAATCATTGGCTGTTAGAGTTAAGTTTATTTTTTTGTATTAGAGTTAAGAAAAGCGTGATTTTTTTTTGTTTTGGTTCTTAGTATGATTACAAGTTCCTTTTTTTTGTAATTCTGAAATTTGTGCACCGAGAGCAGTTTGGGGATAGAGTTGACAGTTCATGTTTTTTTTTGTTGTTGTTTAGAAGCTTTTTTTTGTTATTAGCTATCAACTGATTTCGTTCCTCCTGTGTTTGAATTAGTTTCAGCTATCCCTACGTCGAAACCTACACCGAGCTCGATTTAGGTAATAATTCGCAAAATTTAAGGGAATTTTTAGGAACCGTCGGGTGGGAACAAAATTGTGGTAGGAAAACAAAAAAAAAATAAGATATGTCAGTGGTAGTGTACCGAGTCCAATATCCCAAGGTGTTCAGAGGTATTTTTTTTTTTTTGTTAAGTTGATTATATTTTTTTTTTTGTTTTTTTTTTGTTTACGTTAGATATTGCACACCTTTTTTTTGTGTAAGAACCAAATACTGAATGCTAAATTATTGTAATAAATTCAATACACACGCTGCTTTTAAATGAAAGCTTTGATGTTTTCCTGGGGCACCTGATCCCAAGATGTCCTTTTGAGTTCTGAATTTTCAGGGGGTGGAGTAAGGTAAGCTACATTTTCTCTCGGCGGATGACTTGATCTGGATGGACACATACGCAAAGGGGAAGTTCTGAGGCCATGGATTTCCAGGTAGGGTGGGTATTGGCCGCGCTCATAACACCAACGAGCGCAACTCAAAGTGGTAACCGTCCGTCCGATGTCTGTGAGAAATAAATTTTTTTTGGCATGATTTATGTTTTGTCATAGGTTCAGTTGAGTGGGAGGGCAAGATCCACCCCATTTCCGGCGAGCATAGTCGAGCCTCGCTAGCATGCCACGTCCCTCGCACTCAGCTATCTCTCCCTTTCTGTTTCTTTTTCCTTTCCTTAGGTCCCATCCACATCCTCATCTCCTGTCATCTTATCACTCCTAGCGCCCTCTATTTATCCCATATCCTGCCTATTACAGCTTCGTCTACAATTCCATTCTTTTTCCGTCTCAACCGCTCTACTGAGGATAATTTCATTGTTTTCTTGCCCAAGCGCTGAAGCGTCTTCTTAATTGTTTCGTTGGGTTCCATCATTTGAATGATTTTTGCATATGCCTCTTTGCTATTGAAAACTTTCAACTTTGAATCAGTAGGGGCAGATGAGCTTGATCCGTCTTTCTTGGATTTTATCTAAAAGTAACTATTAACTATTTGCCATCTCTGATCAGTTTGATTTTATTTCTTACTTTCAACCAATCAATGTTGTCTAGCCAGTTGTCTTGGATTTGATTATCCTTCTTCCAGTGGTAATGACCAGATTTGTCAAAGTAGCCTTCTTCCAATTCTTCTTTCATATTGAAAGGGGTAATTTTAACTTCATCTTCTACTCCAGCAACGCCATCCTCTTCGCCTTCAATATCACTCTCGTTCATTACATCTCTTTAAAATTGTTAAAAAAATAAATATGTTGCATAAATATTCAATTTGTTTATAGTTGTTGAAGCATGTAGTAGCTACGCACTCAGCATCTCTGTCGCTATCTTCTTCATCCGAATCAAGGGTGTGCTTTTTATTTGAAATGATTTCAAAATCATCGTCAGCTTTACGTTTTAAAGACATATTAATTATTGATGTCTATTTCAATTAAATTATTAAAAAGAAAACAATTTCAAATTAGAAGGAAGACATGAAAAATGCAGAAAGTAAAAAAATGCGATGTGAGATATATAAATTGTAATCTGTCAATTGGACTTGAGCGTGTTCGTGAAGTACCTACACCAAAGATAATGGAATACAGAGATATATAACTTTCCAGTGGAAGGGTGGCTGCCTACAAGCTGTTTTCCAGAAAAATTCATGAAGTCACACATACCTGCTCATTTCTATTATAGTAGGTATATTTAAGTTCATGAATTGGACTTTAAAGAAAGAATGCGGTATTCTCTAATGTGTATTTCACTATTTTTTTCAGTTTAATCAACACCTCCACAAAAACCAAACAAATTCAAAATGAAACACAAAACAATTAAACACCGCGATACTCATAAAAGCAAGATGATTCGCGGTCGGCCATTAGCAACAGCTTTTTTGTTGGCCACACGTATTCACAGACGGGGGTTGAAATTACAAAAACAACAATGTAAATAAATGGGTTTTGGGGGGATAGACTGGGATAGACGTACGAAAGATATCCATTCCATTTCTTTTAATCATTGGGGACGTTCGGATTCGTAGTTTAGTAAGTCTGACAGCTGTCTGACTAGATGCGTCTCAGTTTTTATTGGCCCAGAGTGTTCACGTGTATAGTTTTCGCAGTTGACGTTTATGGAGGGGAAGCCGACCAATCTAGTCAAGAAAATCCTGCCTGCGTACTCAGTTGACATTTCGAAGAGTCAAATTTAAAATAAACAGAGTGGCCGTTGCAGAATTCTGAGGAGTCGAAAAAAGGCGCGAAGAGAGAAAAAGGTTGTGGTTTCTAAAGGCACTCTGGTAATTTAGAATTTTCACATGATATTTAACAACCATTAGTTCGCATACCACTATAATAATGTAGTGATTGTCAGCCGTGTTACATTTTAAATGTACTTTTTTGAAAATAGCAATTTATTAATAATTTATGAAGGGGCTTTTCCAAATAAAAAAGTGCAAATTCAAACAAAGGTAACGCTGGCCGCGTGAATACAAATACAATTCAACTTGCTTAGTCAACGCGTTCGGATTCATAGTCACGACCAATCTAGTTGACGTTTTACATAAACTAGGTATCCGAACGTCCCCATTCACCTCTGTGTTTCTCCTTTTATTTTACTAGTTAAAAGGAAATAAAAAAACAACTATTGACACAAAACAAATCAAAAAAAAATCTAATAAAATGTGACAAAAAAGAAATGCCATTATACGAGAATTTCGACATTACGAAGGTTTAAAACGGATTAAAAACGGTTTAAACTGTTTTAAATCCGCAACATCTTGCAACATGCAATGCAACTTTCAACATGCAACATGCAACTTGCAACATGCAACATGCAACATGCAACTTGCAACATGCAACATGCATATTGCAACATGCAACATGCAACTTGCAACATGCAACATGCAACATGCAGCATGCGCATGCATCATGCAACTTGCAACATGAAACGTGTAACACGCAACATGTAACATGCATCTTGCAACATGCAACTTGCAACATGCAACATGCAACATGAGTCTTGCAACATGCAGCTTGTAACATGCAACATGCATCTTGCAACATGCAACTTGTAACATGCAACATGCAACATGCAATATGCAACATGCAACATGCAACTTGCACAAGCAACATGCAACATGCAACTTGCAACATACAACATGCAACATGCAACATGCAACATGCAACATGCATCATGCAACTTACAACATGAAACATGCAACATGCATCTTGCAACATGTAACTTGCAACATGCAACATGAGTCTTGCAACATGCAACATGCATCTTGCAACATGCAACATGCAACATGAATCTTGCAGCTTGCAGCACGCAACATTCAACATCCAACATGCAATATGCAACTTGCAACATATTGCAGCGTCAACATTAAAATTGTATAAAAACCGTGTAAAAATTATTGTAGTTGTCATTCGTTTCCAAGTAAAGTTCAGAGACGGAACCTCTGTCGAAATAAATTTTTTTTTTTATTATTAATTCATTATTCTCTTTAATAAGGGGTGTTTTTTTGAGCTTCGATCTCAGCAAAGCAAAGTAAAGTAGCATTTTCATCACGCAATTACAACAACAAGATTGCGAGTCTCGAAGTGTCGAGTACCGCGTAATTTTTGTAATTAGAACGCTTCCTTGGGGCACATCTGCCCTTATTTCTTTAAATTCGGAATATGGTCGGCCCCGCATGTTGATATTTTTATAGCGATGGCTAAAGAAATTCCGCGTTCCTATAAAACAATATGGCTCCTGGTATTGATGAACGGACAAGTACTTATTTATTTCGTATATGTAAATGATTGATGAATTGTTGGTTTAATTTACAAAAACTAACTACCACTCTCATTTGCCATGTTTCAAATCAGAAATAGAAGTGTTTTCGAGTTATTACAGAAATGATAGTGGCCGGGATCCGGGACTTGTGTTTATTTCCGTTTTACGTAGTTAAGGACTATTCACATGAGAGCGAGCGAACGAATTGCTGAAATGCGAACAAACCACTTTTGATGCATTTATGAACAGAAAATTGTACACTTTACTATTCCCAGAGGAGGATAGTTAATTATCCCATCAAAATGTATTAAGAAAACATGTTAATAAACAGTTAAAATAACGAAATTTCGAATTGCAAACCTTTTTGCCGCGAACGAATACACCCTTGGCGCGAATTGTCAAAGTTTATTCACAATCCACATCATTCAATTCGCGTTCCACAAACTAACGAATAAAGCATTCGTTCGAACTTAACCTCAAACTCAAAATGTTATAGAGACAAATAACGGCGACTGTCATTGGATTCGCGGGTTTCTGCGACCAAATTAAATGTATCATGTGAATGGACTGTCAAAACTTGCGAATATTCGTTCGTTCGTAGGTAGTTGGTCGCTCTCATGTGAATGATCCTTTATAATTTCTGATGCTCACACTCGTTCTTGTGACCACTTATGACAGCCAGGGATAAAAATTCCAAAAATTTATTAAATGGTTTTTGGGACTTGTAATGGGGACGTTGAGATAGACGTACCAAAAGTTATGTATCTCTTTTCATTCATTTTTGGTGGGAATAGCGTATCCAACATCCAATCCAGTATTGTATACCTAATATTATATTTTCCAGGTAGAAAAGTTCATTTTGGAAATGATATTTCTTTGTTTTGTGTACATGGGGATGTATAAATACCACTGCATCAATAAAGTTCTGTTCATTGTTCATTCATATTCATTAGTTGAGTATTGCTTCAGAAAGTTGGAATTTTTCTAGAAGAAAAAACCAAGTGAGATACGTATTTAGTTTATGCACTTAAGTGGAAAAAAATATTTTAAATTTATAAAAGGAAGCGTTGAAAAAACAGTGACTCCGCAAACAATTAGTGAAATAAAATTAAAAATTAGTTTGTTATTGCAAAAACCGTCAGGGTAAGTTTCATTTTCTACATTCTACATTCTATTCGATTTGTTGTTCTTGTTGGTGAAATTAGTAACTTACTCATTTTGGGTAGAAATTGTGAAATTAAGATTGTTTGGGAAAACGGAAAGACATACAAATTATTCGGTGTGCGGTTTCTCGTACTCGGAATTCTTTATTGTTTTAAATTATACAAAAAGGTATATTAACAATAATTAAACGGGCCTAAAAGTGAAAACAAATGCAATTGCTATACACTTTTGTTTTTTTTTCGCCCTAAAATTGACTGAGTTTCTATACTCTGACCTCAATGCTCTAATTCTAGAACTCGAACTTTCTAGACCCCATTAGTCATTGTTTTCAACCCCGTAATAGGCATAGACAAACCATCCTGTTTATGATTTGTCTATGGTATTAGCTAGTAGCTACTGATCCATGGAATATAAATTGGGTTTCTTTCTAATTTGTATCGAAAAGCAACTGATCAACTCTGTCGTAGTTATTTTAACTTACACGAGCTCCGCATGTATAGTCCCTTACCTCACAACAGCTGCTGTATGCAATTATGTACTTACTACTTTCTTTTTTTTCAGGAAATCCTAAAATGCAGATTTTCGTGAAGACATTGACTGGCAAGACCATCACCCTAGAAGTTGAGCCTTCTGACTCTATTGAGAATGTCAAGGCCAAAATCCAAGATAAGGAGGGTATCCCTCCAGATCAACAGCGTTTGATCTTCGCCGGAAAACAGTTGGAAGATGGACGCACGCTGTCTGACTACAACATCCAGAAGGAGTCCACCCTTCATTTGGTTCTACGTCTCCGTGGTGGTATGCAGATCTTCGTCAAGACATTGACTGGCAAAACCATCACCTTGGAGGTGGAACCTTCCGACACAATTGAGAACGTTAAGGCCAAAATCCAAGATAAGGAAGGCATCCCTCCAGATCAACAGCGTTTGATCTTCGCCGGAAAACAGTTGGAAGATGGACGCACGCTGTCTGACTACAACATCCAGAAGGAGTCCACCCTTCATTTGGTTCTACGTCTCCGTGGTGGTATGCAGATCTTCGTTAAGACATTGACCGGCAAAACCATCACCTTGGAGGTGGAACCTTCCGACACAATTGAGAACGTTAAGGCTAAAATCCAAGATAAGGAAGGCATCCCTCCAGACCAACAGCGTTTGATCTTCGCCGGAAAACAGTTGGAAGATGGCCGTACTTTGTCCGACTACAACATCCAGAAGGAGTCTACACTCCATTTGGTTCTACGTCTCCGTGGTGGTATGCAGATCTTCGTTAAGACATTGACTGGCAAAACCATCACCTTGGAGGTGGAACCTTCCGACACAATTGAGAACGTTAAGGCCAAAATCCAAGATAAGGAAGGCATCCCTCCAGATCAACAGCGTTTGATCTTCGCCGGAAAACAGTTGGAAGATGGACGCACGCTGTCTGACTACAACATCCAGAAGGAGTCCACCCTTCATTTGGTTCTACGTCTCCGTGGTGGTATGCAGATCTTCGTCAAGACATTGACTGGCAAAACCATCACCTTGGAGGTGGAACCTTCCGACACAATTGAGAACGTTAAGGCCAAAATCCAAGATAAGGAAGGCATCCCTCCAGATCAACAGCGTTTGATTTTCGCCGGAAAGCAGTTGGAAGATGGACGCACTCTGTCTGACTACAACATCCAGAAGGAGTCCACACTCCATTTGGTATTACGTCTTCGCGGAGGTGCATTCTAAATTACTTTTACCGAAGAATTTCAAAATTGATCTAGCATACTTGTATTTTCCAAATATAGTTGCTTATCTTTTATTTTGTACACAGATGCTTTGACAATAAGTTCTGATTCAATTCCGTATTACCAATTACTATTCAATAAACGTTAACGATTCGATTAAATTGTTGTTTTGCAATATGATTCTATTTTAGGTTAGGTGGTTCCAAGAGAGTCATTCGAAGTGAGTACATACGCAAATTATCAACTTTCTGCGATACTAATAACTATATTTAGTGTCTGGGTAGATTGTACAAACTCACAATGACCAAATTTTCCATACAAAGGTTAAAGATGATTGTTAGTAAGGTGCCATGTAGTTCGCAGAGTTGGTTGAGGTGCTTTGAATAGAAATCGATCGTAGAACTCTTGAATCTTCTTCTTTTTAGGGTTCCACTCCGTTCCGGAGGTTGGAAATCATCGATGCTAGTGTTTGTTTATTTGTCACTCCTCTGAAGAAAGTTATAAGAATAAAACGAGCGATGAAATTAGCAATGATAAGTTCTAACGTAGGATTCATCAGGCCTTGGCAATTTTGAGGAAGATGGACTTTTACATTATCAGATAGACCGATGTTTGTGTTAAAGCAAAGTTGTAGGTCGGTAACTGGGTTTTTATTACAACTCTTTACTTATGGTCATGACACATAAGGGTAGAGGGTAATAATAATAATTTTTGGCGCAACAGCTCCGTAGGGACCATAGGCCTAGCTACTCGCAACCATTCGTTTTGTGTGAGATTTCATTTTTGGAACGAATGGAAAGGGTAGAGGATAGCTATCGAAAAATTATTATAACGATCGTTATGTCGAGAAGCTACTGCTCCAAACCGCATATCGCCAACTACTTCAAGACGTTATACGAAATCAGTCCTCTAGGTAGGATAATATGGTTAGATCAAGTCCTCAACCTTGGAGGAGAAAAGTGTGCATTATTACTTGAAAATGCCTGAGACTTGTGCAGCGAATGGAAAGCAACACTCTGGCCCGACAATTAGTGTTCGAATTGAACCTGCGAGATAGCGATGTAAAGGAGATCAGCTAACTACGAGTGTGCATCTGATGTGGTATATATATGGTTCAGCATATTTACATAAATATACGCTATCTAAAGGCGTATTTGTACATTCTACGATCTACTCTAAATTATGCCAAAAATGTGGTCTATCGGGTAAATACCTATGTTTGTTTACATTTCTAGACATTCATAGGTATACCTATACCTATTTGCACTGAATTTTGTTCCGCGTAAGTTTGCTGTTGATGCGTTGTTAACTATGTAATGATGCTTGATATCCGAATCTGAAATTACTGACTTCACGTAACAAAAATGCAAACAGCCTGTTTTGTTGGCAAATTTGAAAAAGAAAATTAGCTTGGATTTATCGAAATTGTGGTTGCATTTCTTTGACGGTTTGTTCGCCAAGCAAGTTGACTTTCAAGTCTTTCCATCCGACTAGTAATATCAGGGTCCTAATATGCCTCTGTTAACTGAGTCTAAAGTAGGTAAATAGTATTCAACTTTTCCTTGAATGCGGTACAATTTTAGCGCTGTTTTCCTAGTATTATTGTTCTGTTGTTGTTTTTCGACTTCTCGCAAACAACATAAGTAGTTCAATAAAATAATATTTTGTCTCAGTTTAAATACGTAGATACCTACGTATAATTTGTGTTGTGTTTTGTATACACCTACGAGTGTAAATAAAGTTTAAAATTAGACCAAGAAAGAACGTCACAGACGAGCTACGCGTGGCTGTATCTTAAAAATTGCATTGAATATAAAATTATTTGTTCGTAGTTGGTGTACGAATATCGAAACAAAAGTGTGCTCATGATCTGAAAGCACAAAGGATTGACATTGCTGATTGTTGTCTGCATACACATTTCCCCTATGGGGTCATGGACATTGCATAAATATTTGTTTTTTCATGTGTAAAAGCAAAAGATGTGCCAATCGTTATCTTTCGACAAATTACTATCGCACAGACTTTATATAGGTACGAACTTTTTTATCAAACTTTTTTCCTGTTCATAGTCCAGGTTCAGGAAACACATTTTGCTATAATTTCATATAATATGTAGGTTTGTCGAGGACGTAATCGGGTTTTCCATTGTGCAGGAACATCGACTTTGGGCGGTCAACGGTCGCAGTCGCAGCCGCTGGTTGCGGGAGTTCAATAATAATTGTTTTGATTTACAAAGGATTCTGGGTAGGTAATTGAACCTGAAATACCAAAGGCCAAACCATATTTTGATGAAGGAAACATATATAGATAGATACATAGTAGGTACCAACATAATATGTTTCACTTACAAAATTTCTTTCTGTATACCTATTTACCTAAATTCATTGCAAATTCACAATTCTTTTGACAAAAATTCCCATTTACTGCTTGTGCTAGATTACTTTTTGATTTTATATAAAATTAGAAATGGAAATTTTGCATTATCATAACAGCTGAGATAATATATATACAAAAAAAACGGAATATATAATAAATAAAAGTTTATGTATATATAGAGAGACAGATGTCACGCACACATCTTCACAATAATTATATGGTAAATGGATATAGTATTGGTGGTGTGGTGAGGTGGTAGCTGATGTCTCCTAATTCATCCCAAGTCCAAAGAAAAAAAAAAAGAAAATGAACAATGGATGGTTCGCTGGTTATTCCAGTTTTCCATTATATCTATGGTTATGGTTAGTTTACATTTGGGATCTGTAAAAATATCCCTTTTATTTATGAAATTGGTAGGTACCTTGCGGTCCACAAAAAGTCTCTAAATTACTATACTGCGTTTTGTATTGGACTATTAATTATACTGAGGCCAGATTCTGTAAGGCGCAACGATCAAACGTTTTCGCGTACACGAAGAAAGTTGCTTGTGTAACACATGGCCAATCATTCGTGCGCACGAAAATGTTTAATCGTTTCGCCTTACAGAATCTGGTCCCTGCTCTTGCTAATGAGGAACATTTTATTCGTTTTGTCTATCACAGATATCACAGAGTGTTCGGTTTTCCCACCATGGTTAATAGAGGACTCTACGGATGTTTTATATTCTATTCATAGACTGATTTAAGTTTTGTTAACACTACGACTGTATGCCAACTAAGCAACTATTGAACAAAAAAAATAAACTACATTGACCAAAATGATCGTATGACCAAAGATATCATATTTTTCTTCTCTAGTTAGTTGATGCATTTTGCTATTTTGCCAAATTATATACCCTATTATTTGAAAAATTTTGATTATGGGAAAATCTAAAACATAAGTAAAATGAACAAGTGAAAAAATTAATACATTTCGAATAACAACAAAAATAAAAACACTTAACTTAGGAACCGAAAACAAACAATTTATTAGGTACCTACTCAAACAAAATGTAGCTTAACAGCAGAAAAATTGTTTAGATAAACAAAAGCAAAATACCGAAACCATACCCAAAAGAGAGAAGACCTACAAAAGTCCCAAAAAGAAGTACCTACATAAAAACCGATTAAGACATTTAGCTCACCACAAAAGTCAGCTATGACATCTTGAACTGTAAAAATAATGTATTTTATAACCACTCGGAATGCAGTTACTATTTCCGGAAAAGAGATTGCGTAGGTACGAGAAAACGATGTTGCTTACTTAAACTACATATACACCATCCCGCACGCGCATTTTTGCAGGAAACGGGACATAGAGATCCGTTTATCCGCAGTCAATGTTATTAAAGGCGTACCCATAATTATAGATACATACAACGGAAATAGACAAAGATTCCGCTCACCAACATTTCTGCAATTGCTTGAAAACATTTATATTTCTGATTAATAAACTAAACGAACAATTCATCAATCAGCTACACGAAAAAATAAATAATTATTTGTTCATCATTTCCGGAAGCCATATTGTTTTATAGGAATGCGGAATTTCTTTAAACCGCATTTACATCACCACGCACGCGCAATTTTGCAACAAAACCGAAAAGAGAGATCCGTTTATCCGCAGTCAATACTATTAAAGGCGTAAGAATGAGATAACAAATCAGACGCCTACGGTGTCATGGATGCTCTACCCATAATTATAGATACGTAAAACGGAAATAGACACAGGTTCCCACCAACATTTCTGCAATTGCTTGAAAACATTAATATTTCTGATTTGGAACATGTGAAATGAGATTGGTTATTAGTTTCAGTAAAATAAACCAACAATTCATCAATCAGTTACACGAAAAAAATAAATAATTTTCCGTTCATCATTTCCGGAATCCATATTGTTTTATAGGAATGCGGAATTTTTTTAGTCATCGCTATAAAAATATCAACATGCAAAGCTTTCCTATAATTCCTATCACGCAAACAAGATGGCCGACCTAAATACGTGTCACGTTTTTTTGCGTGTTAGGTAATGCTGTCCCTTTCGGTCACACGGCTATTTAGTATTTAGCATCCCTTTAATTTTGCGTGATAGGAATGTGTGACCATGTAAATGCAGCATTAGTCATCGCTATAAAAATATCAACTTGTCTTCATAATAATTATTTTCGAATTTGCAGCTCGGTGCGAACGTCGAAAAGTATTTCCCTTCACTACGGCATAAATCAACCAGTCTGTGAACACCGTTAATTCCCACACAAAGTGTGAATGAGACAACATGCTATGCTTAACAATTTTAATTTTGATACGCAACAGCTGAATTCCCCTTTTATACGACCTTAATACTGAATATTTCAATTTATTTATACGCATTTACCTTCCAAATTGAATAATTAATAAAGAAAACATTTATTTTCGTTCGATTTTAGTTCTCGGAGCAATAAATTCCAAAGCAAATAATCGATGAATAGAAAATGAAAGAGATAAATATAACTCTTATATACTTAATTCTCTGTGTGCGACATATACGTATACTTTTTCCACGGAGAACAAATTCATTTTGGAAATTTTCTGCTGTGTGTGCGTGCATCTTATAAATACCACCGCGGCACTCTGACTTTCCTCATAATTGTTCAGAAAGTTGTTGAAACTGGTGAAACTTGTGGAAAATAAGTGAGAAATATAAAACTATATACCTACTCAGTGGAAAAGAAAATTTTCAATTTATCAAAGCAAGCATTGAAAAAAGTGGAAATACATAGATACAAATAAATAAAATCGAATTATAAATTAATTTGTTATTGCTAAAAGCATCAAGGTATGTTAAATAGATTTTATTTTGAAAATTCGTTGTATTTTAGTGGGAATGGCTGTGAAATCATTTTATGTATAGAAATTGTGAAATTAATCTTTGTTCCCTGGAAAACAAAATGGCAGAGCAATTAGGTATCGATTTTATATTTTCCGTAAAAGTGACTGTTTTTTGTTAATTGAAATTAAAATAGGTATCTCGCTGGAATTTTATAAACGATTTCAGGTTATTTATCACACGAGCCATCAATCGAATTTTCTCGACTTTCCATTAGTCGCACAGTAAATAGTAGATAACCTACATCGGTACATAAATGTATATAATGTATATAAAATTTTTGGACATGTATTCTAATTTTGATTACTATTTTGAAGAAAAAGTGCAGTAGATAATGAATATAACAGATTTGTTTAGAAAAAGAGTTAAATTTGCAGATTTTAGTCAATTTGATGATTTTTTTCGTGATTGAAAATTTTCACAAAATGGCTTCCAAGTGCACTTCAAACAAAGAAAAAATGAGAGGTCATTGCATCAGCCATTTCAATTATGTACATGAATTTTTTTTCTTGGAAACGTCTCGAACATTATTATCATAGATATTCTAAAAGCGATATAGGACAAACTAAAATTAAATTAATTTCCCTTTTTATCACTGCATACATCGGTAGATACCTAACATTTGTTTTTTTTGTTACGATATTTTTTTTTTTTGTTTTATGAGAATATTGCACCACTATGTGCAATAGTAACCTTTTGCGAACTGGTTATATGGGGTCACATTCAAATTTTTAGCGTTTTCCTTCGTTAAAAAAAACAATTTCTCAATAGAATATGAAAGCTGAGTACCCCAGGAAGTGCACATATATAGCTCTTAAATGGCCAAATAAAATATTTCGAAGGCTTCGCAATACATATTCGGCTACATTCCCAGATTATGTGGGTATATTTGACCTGCATTTTTCTATTTAAAAATTATTTGTCACATAAAGGGGATCCGCCGTGGTGTACACCACAGATGAGTCGTGTATTGCCAAATCAGAATGTAGAATTTCGAGTCAAGTATCAGAAAATAGGTATTCAATCTCTGTAGGATGTTAAAATAATATGTTTAACGTAGAACGTAGATTATTATCCCTTCGATAAAAAAACAAATTTTCCCTGCCTGTTTTCAGTCATTGAACTAGTAAATTGTCTATACAACACAATTTCAACCATTCTCTACCAAAAGAGAGTAGTGATAGCTTTGTTTACAGTGAAGTACTGCGCCTGTCCGTGACCCAGTATCGTTCTCACTGAATTGAATGGTTTTTAAACGATTACATTTAAACCTAACCATACTTATTGTTGAACATCAATTGCCTCGCACAGAAACCTACACAACTGTTGTACTCATCTTATTTAACTCTTAATTTCAGAAAATCCTAAAATGCAGATTTTCGTGAAGACATTGACTGGCAAGACCATCACCCTCGAAGTTGAGCCTTCCGACACTATTGAGAATGTCAAGGCAAAAATCCAAGATAAGGAGGGTATCCCCCCAGATCAGCAACGTTTGATCTTTGCCGGTAAACAATTGGAGGACGGACGCACTTTGTCCGATTACAACATCCAAAAGGAATCAACTCTGCATTTAGTGTTGCGTCTACGTGGCGGTATGCAGATTTTTGTTAAAACTTTGACCGGCAAGACCATTACATTGGAGGTTGAGCCTTCTGATACTATCGAGAACGTTAAGGCCAAAATCCAAGACAAGGAAGGCATTCCTCCAGATCAGCAACGTTTGATCTTCGCCGGTAAGCAATTGGAAGACGGACGTACGTTGTCGGACTATAACATTCAAAAGGAGTCTACACTGCATTTAGTATTGCGTCTACGTGGCGGTATGCAGATCTTTGTTAAAACTTTAACCGGCAAGACCATCACACTAGAAGTTGAACCATCTGATACTATTGAAAACGTTAAGGCCAAAATCCAAGACAAGGAAGGCATTCCTCCAGATCAGCAGCGTTTGATCTTCGCCGGTAAGCAATTGGAAGACGGACGTACGTTGTCGGACTATAACATTCAAAAGGAGTCTACACTGCATTTAGTGTTGCGTCTACGTGGCGGTATGCAGATTTTTGTTAAAACTTTGACCGGCAAGACCATCACCTTGGAGGTCGAACCATCCGACACCATCGAGAACGTCAAGGCCAAGATCCAGGATAAGGAAGGTATCCCACCAGACCAACAGCGTTTGATCTTCGCCGGAAAGCAGTTGGAAGATGGACGCACCTTGTCCGACTACAACATCCAAAAGGAGTCTACTCTCCATTTGGTCCTGCGTCTTCGTGGTGGCATGCAGATCTTCGTCAAGACTTTGACCGGCAAGACCATCACCTTGGAGGTCGAACCATCCGACACCATCGAGAACGTCAAGGCCAAGATCCAGGATAAGGAAGGTATCCCACCAGACCAACAGCGTTTGATCTTCGCCGGAAAGCAGTTGGAGGATGGACGCACTTTGTCCGACTACAACATCCAAAAGGAGTCAACTCTCCATTTGGTCCTGCGTCTTCGTGGTGGCATGCAGATCTTCGTCAAGACTTTGACCGGCAAAACCATCACCTTGGAGGTCGAACCATCCGACACCATCGAGAACGTCAAGGCCAAGATCCAGGATAAGGAAGGTATCCCACCAGACCAACAGCGTTTGATCTTCGCCGGAAAGCAGTTGGAGGATGGACGCACCTTGTCCGACTACAACATCCAAAAGGAGTCAACTCTCCATTTGGTCCTGCGTCTTCGTGGTGGCATGCAGATCTTCGTCAAGACTTTGACCGGCAAGACCATCACCTTGGAGGTCGAACCATCCGACACCATCGAGAACGTCAAGGCCAAGATCCAGGATAAGGAAGGTATCCCACCAGACCAACAGCGTTTGATCTTCGCCGGAAAGCAGTTGGAAGATGGACGCACCTTGTCCGACTACAACATCCAAAAGGAGTCAACTCTCCATTTGGTCCTGCGTCTTCGTGGTGGCATGCAGATCTTCGTCAAGACTTTGACCGGCAAGACCATCACCTTGGAGGTCGAACCATCCGACACCATCGAGAACGTCAAGGCCAAGATCCAGGATAAGGAAGGTATCCCACCAGACCAACAGCGTTTGATCTTCGCCGGAAAGCAGTTGGAAGATGGACGCACCTTGTCCGACTACAACATCCAAAAGGAGTCTACTCTCCATTTGGTCCTGCGTCTTCGTGGTGGCATGCAGATCTTCGTCAAGACTTTGACCGGCAAGACCATCACCTTGGAGGTCGAACCATCCGACACCATCGAGAACGTCAAGGCCAAGATCCAGGATAAGGAAGGTATCCCACCAGACCAACAGCGTTTGATCTTCGCCGGAAAGCAGTTGGAGGATGGACGCACTTTGTCCGACTACAACATCCAAAAGGAGTCAACTCTCCATTTGGTCCTGCGTCTTCGTGGTGGCATGCAGATCTTCGTCAAGACTTTGACCGGCAAGACCATCACCTTGGAGGTCGAACCATCCGACACCATCGAGAACGTCAAGGCCAAGATCCAGGATAAGGAAGGTATCCCACCAGACCAACAGCGTTTGATCTTCGCCGGAAAGCAGTTGGAGGATGGACGCACTTTGTCCGACTACAACATCCAAAAGGAGTCAACCCTCCATTTGGTCCTGCGTCTTCGTGGTGGCATGCAGATCTTCGTCAAGACTTTGACCGGCAAGACCATCACCTTGGAGGTCGAACCATCAGACACCATCGAGAACGTCAAGGCCAAGATTCAGGATAAGGAAGGTATCCCCCCAGACCAACAGCGTTTGATCTTCGCCGGAAAGCAGTTGGAGGATGGACGCACGTTATCGGATTACAACATCCAAAAGGAGTCCACCCTCCACTTGGTATTGCGTCTTCGCGGAGGTGCATTCTAAAGTGTTTCCACTGAGAAAATTCAAAATTTAACTAGCACAGTAGTATTTTCCAAATATTGCATCTTTTAAACTTTTATTTTGTACCCAGATGCTTTTACAAGTTCTGAATCAATTCTGAAATAACTGCGTTTTTTGTTAATTAAACTCAATAAACGTTAACGATTCGATTAAATTAACAATTTGTGTTTATCTTTGGATTCGATTTTAGGTTTGATTGATGATAGAATCGAAAGCAGTCTGCTTGAAGTAAGTATGCGTCCAGGCGGTAGATTGTAGCGCCGGTAATCAGTAGCAATGAGTCTTAACTTTGGTCACAGCTTACAAAAAATACGAGACAAGAAAGACGTTTGTTTGGTGCGCTGCAGAGCCTACATGCATAATCTAACTTGGGCGAATCTACGGTTGCAAAGAGCTTTAGGCCCAGTTTTCCGTATAAAAATCCCCAAGTTGTGTTCAACTTCGAGTGAATAAAATGGGCCTAAATGTCTGGACGATACTAGGACTTGATCTTGGACTGTTACTGCTGACCCCTTATTCCCTGTACCAAAAGTAGTTGAGGTTGGCCGACAACTATGAACGATGGCACTTTTGGCAATTACTCACATACTCGCAACTATTTGATCATGCGTGTGGCATTTATCCGTAAAACATGAAATAGTAGCTTCCACAGAGCTTATTGACAAAGTAAAGTGATGAAAGATCACGCACCACGCGTATTGCGTATGCATACATGGTATGATATCTTGGAGGCAGCCGTTGGTCGCTTCTTTTTGAGGTTTACTACCGGCGATACCAAACTATCGCAATAAGTTATACCTAACCTAACGTCGTTGTCGCTCGTTTTACACTACATAACAAAGGGAAAAAGTGGCATGCACGTAAAATTGCGGGTCAAAAATGCACAATTTTCAAAAATCTTGTTTGTTTATGTTCCTACGTTGGTTTGAAAAACCAATCCTACAGTCTCAGATCTCCAGGCATGTTTACAAGCATCGTCCTCTCTAAGACCCATCTTCCTTAAATGATACCCGAAATTACCATGACCTGTAGACAAAACCACCACCCATTTCAGTGTTATTCTACTCATGCTTGTAACTGCTTGTAACCCTTCTTTGAGTGGAGCAGGTCGGCCAATTTATTTGCCATTTTATCAGTCTACATTGTTCCACGATTGACCATCTTCTCAGATGTTCTGCCGTGATCCAGTTGTAAATCAGTTGTTCAACCATTCCTCTGCCAATTGAAGAGAATGGTTCTGGTTCCAGCAACTTTTCAGCTGACCCCTGTTTTGCAAGGGAGTCCGCCTTTTCGTTGCCTTCGATCCCTATGTGTCCTCGTACCCTAGTCAGTGACTTAATTTTTAAATGAACATTTATTTAGCTTGAGTACACATTTCAGTGCCAATGATGTTGTGATGTTTGTCTGTTCCATGCGTCTGATCACCGCCTGATTGTCCAGTGCTATAAGGATATTCCTTCCTTCCATCTGACTCTCAAGCAAGTAGTTCAACGCATGAAGCAAAGCAATCATCTCAGCCTGGTATACTGAAGTGTATGTCATGACTCCCGAGGCTAATGTGACGGGCTAGTTCCAGCTCTTTTGAATAGATACCGGCCCCGCTCCGCCAACCATCATGGATCCATCAGTGAAAATCACTATTTCACCATTTCTTCTTTCCGGAAGTAATCCGTTCTCAAGACGAGTTTTGCTTTCCATAACATGCGCCCTTGTTATTGCATCCATAGGCATGTTGAGCTCCCTAATCTCGTTCTTGGCAAGTTCTATGATAAGTTTAGTACCTAAATAGACTCCCAGATACTTAACCTTCAGATGGTCGTTGTTAGTTCCGATCCGATCACATCTTTGCTCCTGATTTGAGGCTTGACAGTATGAGCCTACTTTGGGTCAGTTTAACTAAAAAAAAATAGTCAATCGAAGCAAATAAAGATTATTACCCTGAATTGTTTCTTTCCAACGCTCATAACACATCTTCAATCGCCCAATGCACATTCGTTGCACTACCCCAATCATTCATACTTTTGGTTACAAAACAATTGCAGTTGCAGCCTTTTACTGTGCTACAGCCTCGTTTGCGTCCGTATGAATAGGTACTTCAACTTCTGTGTTTTACTACGTTTGTCTCTGCCTGTGGTACTAAACTGGTAACGGGTGTTTTCCTGCACTTAAAAAAATGTAGTAAATCCATCTGGTTGCGATCATGATTGTTTCTTTATTATTATAAACACCCTGTGCAAAAGAACCTATTTTTATATTTCCGCAAAAAAAAACAAAAACTTTTTTCCTTTATATAATTAGTTTACTTTTATTTGGGAATATATTTCACAAATCTCATTTCGTGTGTTAGCCAAATTGCCATTGACAACAGGATCAATGACCCAGACTGGTGTGCAGCAGCCAAAGGCACTGGGACATAGGTAAGAAGAGTGGTGACTCCCAGAGCAACTTGCGTCCAGCCCATAGCTGCTATTGCGTTGGCCGCCCAATAAGCTCGCCTTGGCAAACTCCTTCTGCGAGATAGAATCCATAGTCCAGAAATTAGTGACAACGTAGTAATGCCAAGCAATCTGTGGTCGAACTGAACTGTTGTAGGATTCTCTGTAATATTTGCCAATTTCGGTTGAAAGGACATAATGTCGTCTGGTATCCATTGATCAGCCATCTTGGGAAATGTATTATAAACCAGACCAGCGTCTAATCCAGCTACAAAGGCGCCTGACAATGCAGTAAGGAATATCATGCCCTTGGTCATGTGGGCCAACTTGCGAAACTTAACTGCTCCACGAGTGATTTCCAACAGACGCTCTGCTGGCAGCAAGTGTGTCAGTGATGAGTTTAAAAATAGTGTGTATAAAATAAATGCAAATGATAGATGCGATGCCAGTCGATACTGCGACACTCTTGGTACATCATTGACATCCTGAAAACGGTCCTCCAGTCCAGATTTAACCATGTACCACCCCATCAGACCCTGTATCCCTATAAGACCACCAAATATAAGTACTCGAATTTTCATGGGCTTCTTGAAATATCCCTTAGTCCAGAAATAAATGGCAGGCAGCGCGAAAAATGCACCTATGGCTCTGCCCCACATACGATGAGAATACTCCATAAAGTAAATGAATTTGAACTCTTCGAGTGTCATGTTGGAGTTCTTCATTATGAATTCAGGAAATTGTTTGTATTTTTCAAACTCTTCGTGCCACTCCTTCTCTGTGCGTGGCCTTTGCTCGCCAAGCAGTTTCCAGGTAACCATCGATAGGCCGGATTCAGTTAGGCGCGTGACGCCTCCGAGAATGACGGCACCAAAAACCATTGCACTACATCCCAGCAGCCATGTGCCGACCAGCTTATTTCCTTTTTCTTCGACAGCATTGCTTTGGGCAAACTTCCTGATATGTTGCACATTCCTGCCTTTGGTTACCTTTTGGGTGAGATTGAGTGGATTTCGTTTCAGAAAACCTTTGTCACTAGGTGATGTCAGGAAATTTCGGTTAAAGCACTTGTACGTTAGGAAATTGTGTTTACTGCAGAGAGTGGCTCTTTTAACGACTTGTGCTGTTAATTGAAGGCCGTAAAACATTTTACTTTACTTTGAAGAATTGTCAGAAAAATAAAAAAATAACAAAACCATACTTTTCTCACCGGGCTGTCAGCAGCAGCTTTTATTTTGAGCAGCTGATTTAATTGGAAGGAAAGTTGGGTACAAAGAAAGGAATTTCCAATAAATATATAACTTTCCAGTGAAAATGCAGCTGCCTTCAAGCTGTTTTCCCGAAGTCACGCACACGTGCTCATTTCTTTTCTAATATGGGAGTTCATGAATTGGACAATTGGACTTTAGTGCAAGAATTCAGTATTCTCTAGTGTATTTCACTATTTTTTTCAATTTAATACATACTTTCCAAAAAACCAAACAAATTCAATACAAAACGCAAACCTAATCACAGCGCTGCCCATAAAAGGAAGATGATTGGTGGCCAACCATTAGCACAGCAACATGCCTCTTTGTAGCTCGCACTCACACGTATTCACAGACGGGCACGGGGGTTGAACTTACAAAAACAACAATAAACAAGAGGGTTTTGGTTGGGGATTTTGCCGTAAACGTACGAAAGTTATCCATCTCTTTTATTTAATTCATCTCTGTCATTTAAGTTGTCAAAAAGCTAACTAAATGGAGACAACTCAAGAATAATTTTTTTTGTCCAGCCTGATACAGAAACCAAAGGCAGTTAATACCGCAAAACACTGGTCTCCTCTTCTAACTTTTTTTTTATAAGTGAGGTCATTTGGCAGTGGTTTTTATATTTACCGAGTCAATACAAAAGTTTTGCCAATTAAAACCATAAAATGTCAGCTGTTAAAGAAATTTCATTAGTTCAAGTGAAACAACACAATAAACCCGAAGATTTGTGGGTGGTTATTGAGAATAAGGTGTATGATTTAACTAAATTTCGATCAGAGGTAACTAATCCTATCACAACTGTTTTGCTCTATTTAAAAATATTCAATACAAAATATCTAGCATCCCGGTGGTGAAGAGACTCTTGACGATGCAGCTGGTAAAGATGCAACAAAGGATTTCATCGATGTTGGCCACAGCAGTGAAGCAAGGTGAGTTGTATTTGAATTCACGCATTCCATAGATAATTGATTACACTTCTCATGTTATCTCAATTAATAGAAAAATGATGGAAAAGTACTACGTGGGAGACTTGTCTGCAGCGGATCGAAAAACGAAATTGCCAATCAAGTAAGAAACGACTTTATTTTTTTAAGCTTTTGAAAGACAAAATTGATATCTTATTTGATACGTATGTACAGTTTCGATAGTCCGGTATTCTTATACGGCTGTGGTAGATACATATTTCTGGTTTTGCTACTAACTTCCTTGTTAACTCATTTTGGACATATTTATAAGATTTATACAGTATACGGAATACCTGTTGCATATTTCCTTAAGTCAGTAATTCATGGAATATTTTTGTCTTTCGCCAGTTACGGTGGGTTGGTTATTGGTTTATTGTTCAAATCACAATTGTTATAATATTTTCACTGTTTGTCGATATAATTTTCATTGCGTAAATTGACTTCACGTGTACATAGACTTAAGTCATGCCATCTGTAGATAACCTCAAGAAAAGAGTTCAAATTTGTATGGTTTCATCTCACTCATAGCTGAACTCCGAATCATTCGATCCGAACACGGCTTCTAATATCTACATTACATGCTACATATATAGATGTTTGCATATTGCGATATAAGTAACTTGTTGTAGCCACGAACATATTCGGTCAGCGTTATTCTGTGGAATAGACTGTCTTGTAATGTAACGAGTCTGCTTATTTTTTTTAGTATTCATACGATGTCGGGTAATGTTATAAATAGGTTAGGGGGAAAGAGTTTGTTGCTTACCCACTGTAACTACGTATCTGTGGATGATGTAATTAATTACTTACCTACTATGCTTTAATGAAGTTCATCGACTGCAAAGCTCGTTTAGGTTCCGAAAGAAGTACCACCAAAAAATTTGGTTCTGGCGTGTAAAAGTGGGTTTTATGGCCATAGCTTTCTTGTGATAATTTTAGTTTTCTTACCTCGGTATGGGTTTTTTCCAAGTTATACCTAGTTAGTAAAAAAAAAATACATACAAGACGAGATATTCATAAAATAATGACCATGATCTGAAACAACTGGCGAACTGCATGGTGATACGATTTCTTCATGTTCCTTTATGTTCAGGGATCAAATTAGGAATTAAAGGTGAAGGTGACCATAAATGCTGTCATACCAATGGGGACCGTGCTTCTGCGTTCAAGCTTTGAGAAGCTGTTTGTCTTCAGAAAGACGAAGGGACACCGACACAATCCTCATCCATGTAACTTCTACAGAAATCGTTTGCAGAGAAACCTAACCTAAGGGCATGTCTAAATATTTTGTAGTCTCGTACGGTTCGAGGTGTCAACTGTCGAACTGGCTAACATTGACCATGTGGAGTATGTTCAATTACGCAAACACAAATATACCAAAAATACCATATAACAGTGCAAGTGAAGACCCAATTCAAATTGCACTTAGCCTTGTTGAAAGTGGTACTAGGCTGGTACTAGGTCTATCACACAGTGCGCTAAGGATTTCAAAATTTTGCAAATGTAACCTTAATCAATAGACTAAAGTAACAGCTCATAGCCGCAACAACAACTAAGGACAACCTACTATTAGGTTGTGACGCCAACGCCAGGCATACATTATGGGGGAGCTCAGAAGATAATGAAAGAGGTGAGTCACTTTTTGATTTTCTTTTAACTACTAACCTATCTGTCTGCAATAAGGGCACGACTCCAACCGTCTTTTTCCCGAGTACGGGAACCTTCCGGGGGTGGGAAGAGGTCCTAGATATCACACTAAAAACAAACGACGATAGCTTTAGAGTCGAAAACTGGAGAGTTTCCAATCTGGAGTCACTCTCAGACCACAGATGGATCCTCTATGACTTGGGTCTCGAGGCTGAGACTAGTAAACCATTTAGAAACCCAAAGAGAGTTAATTGGACCAAGTTTGGTCAAGTATATCGGACAAAACTCAAAAATTCACCTGAAGGACACACTTTAGCAATTGAAGAACAGGAGGCAAAGGTAAAACTTTCGAGAACGCAATGGTTGTGGCATACAAAGTCTCCTGCCCAGTTAAACGTAGTAAAAAAACACTTCCCCCATGGTGGAACGAGGATCTCTCCAATCTCAGACAAATGGCCAGAGCGATTTTCAATATCTGCCACAAACACAAATTCTGGCAGCCTTATAGGGACTGTCTTACTCTTTATAAAAAAGCCATCAAGGCATCCAAAAAGGAGGCCTGGATGGATTATTGCCATTCAATAGAAACCCTTAAGGACTCCGCCAGGCTTAGCAAAATTCTGTCCAAGGAACACTCCAACCCTTCCTTTCTAAGAAAGTCAGATGGAGGTTGGACTGAATCCTGTGCGGAGATCCTGGAACTCCTAATTAGCACACACTTTCCCGTTTGCAGCGATATTAGTCCAGAACCCGGGAGGTCTCGGCCAGTACAACCTGCACTCCATAATAACTCACATAATGCTTCAGAAAACGCAAGACTTAACAATACCTTTAGAAGCTGTATAATTCTAAACCACGTTCCCTACTCCTGGAGACACGCTAGAGTGGTGTTTATACCGAAGGTTGGCAAACGCGGGCAAGAAGCCGCAAAGGACTTCAGGCCAATAAGTCTAACCTCCTTTGTTCTCAAAACTCTAGAACGAGTCCTAGACATCCACATGCGAAGCTTTCTAGTAGAATCATTGCTATCTAAATCACAGCACGCCTATCTCAAGGGGAGATCTACGGAAACGGCTCTACACGAGGTAGTGCGGACAATCGAAAGATCCTTATACTATAAAGAATACACCCTAGCCTCCTTTCTAGACATAGAAGGAGTTTTTAACAACGTATATACTGAAGCAATTCAAGAATCTCTGATTGCGATGGGCATAGAGGAATTTATTAGTCAATGGATAGTCTCTATGCTCAGAACAAGAAGCCCTAAGGCAACACTAGGCAACAGCCACTTAACCAGATTTGCCCATATAGGAACGTCACAGGGTGGCGTCATTTCACCTCTACTCTGGCTAATGGTTATTAACAAAATTCTTGCAAAACTTGACAGGGATAGAGTGAAAGTTGTCGCGTATGCGGATGACGTGGCGTTTTGACACGGTCATATACACTGACGGATCTAAGATGAACTGTGGTGTGGCGTCCGGGGTCTACTCAGAATCACCGAATATATTAGAATTTTGACGATACTGTTTTAGACGAATCACTTCTCATTTAAGGGTTTCCTAACTGTTTTTAATTATTACGAACTACTATTTCTTTATACTGCTTATTTATTAATATTAGTTCTTCAATTCAAAACACTATGAAGTTAATTCAAAAGCTTAATTTAATATAATCAGAATAAAATTGAATAAAACTACCCTAACTTATCATTTTTGATAACAATAAATATGCTGGTCAAAGTTACCCTAAAACGGGTCAAACATTGATCATCCAGTCTGTATTTAAACAAATTCTATCTTCGGAATATGAAAGTCCAAATGCAAGCCCCTATGCTGGTGTCATTTATTTATCGTACAAAAATCGTAAATGATACACCTGTTTGAAATTCAAAAGTGGTCCATGTTAGCCCGTTTGACGGTACTTATGAAAGATATATTTTAGTCTGTTGGAACGCTTAAGGTCCAATAATGGGCCAGAACTGTTTCGTGATAGAACAGTTGGAGCTCCTGCGGTTAGTAGCGTTTGCCTTTTGGATTCCTCTTATGCGGTAGCTATGGCCCGGCACCTAAATATGGTTATTTTAAAACTGTTCTTCCAGATTTGGTTTTGAAGGTGACCGATTCCGTAGGCTCAATCGCGCCTTGTCTATCGGTAAAAATGATTATATCCCTTGCGTCTGTTAAAAAAAAAAACAATACAGTATTGTGCTCACGAGCTAGTTAGCATTTGTTTCCACCTTTCGATTAAGTTCTAGCCCGTAAATAAACCTTTCATAACAACCCGCTCGACTTAAATAAGCAAAGCGTTGACATTAATTGTGGACTAAGAGACTGGCCGCGTTCCACTGCCCGCTAGATGAGCAGCGGCATGTCAAACTCCATATAAAAAAAATTGACATTTTACCATTTGCGCTAGTCGTCTAGCACTTTTTGTGAAATATCCCTTTCAGGGAAATTTCTCAATCTAGCGCAAAACTACCCGCTGCTTTGAGAGAAAAAAAACAAAAAAACAGCTGTCAATGGAAATCGTTCAAACGTCTAATAAATAATAACAAAAATACGAAGCCGAGCTGCAATTGTGATGAAATTGGTAATAAGGTAAGTAAAATAGCAATTCCGATATTATTATGGTTTCTATAACATGTACCATTTCTTTTTAAATGCAGTTTGGAAATAATTATGCTACACAAAATTATTTATGAAGGAAAAGTCATATGTTTTTGATGCCAACAAGTCAAATGTCATTTTGCCGCTGCCGCTGCCGCTGCCCGAGCGTTCCTTCATCAGGGATATTTTGTGCTAGAAGACTAGCGGGCAGAGGAACGCGGCCACTGCAAATGCTTTTTTTTATCCGCTCCGCTTATATAACCTTAAAATAACCTAAAATTCTTTAGTGACGCTTTTTAAAACCCATTCATTCTTCATCGAAATTTTTCATAACCTAACAACTAACAATCTATTTATAGTTAACATACTTCATTGTGTATTATATAAAAAACTCATGCAATAAATTCGGTAAATTCGCAGTAAGTTAACAATGCAAAATTCGTTTACAATTGGATGTATGCACATTATATACATTTGGTAATGCACAAGGATTTTTCGTCGGCCCAACCACAAAAATTCATTTTAATTTGTTTTATTATTTTTCAACTACTTCGCAGATCAGAAAATGCAAAACAATGTTGCACCTTGTCGTGATAGTGGAATCTCAATTTTTATTTCGCTTTATTGAGTGCATTCAATACCATTCTGACCTAACATTTTAAAACATTTTACAACATACCTACTTATTTGAAATTCTCGTATTATGGAGTTTCTTCTTTATTAGCATACATATTTTTTTTTTAGTTGTACATTCGATCTTCTTTTAATGTTATACAAAAAAAGTTATAATAAACAGACACCAAAATTATAAAATCAAAAATTATTTTCTTTAAGGGAAATCGGTATTGCTGTTGGAGCCCTTGCAATTGGAATTGTAACTGTGTTCGTAATAAGAAAAGTGTTAACTGGTGGTAAAAAATAAATGTGTACTTAAAATAAACTACCCAATTACTTGTTGTAAGCAAAAGAATGTAAGTGCATTTCTTGATTAGTCATATTATTTGTTATGTTAAGTATACAATGGAAATAGTATATGAATCCAATAATAAATGTTTTAATGGCTTGGTATGGGCTTGTATGTAGGTACATGTACCCGCTTTAATGTAGTTTTGAAGTTCTTGTGTTTTATTAACAAATTTAAACGAAACAGCACAATAAGTTGATGTACATGCGTTTTACATAATTTTTGTGATAATATTTTGACCATAGTACTGAAAACTAACCAGCACATGGTAAGTCGTGCTCTATTCTATACCATTTGTAGATAGTCGAACAAAATTCAGAGACAGTTCCTTCATGTATTTATGGCATGAAGAACTTAATTATTAGGTCCGTTCGTGTACTTTCAGCATATAAAAATGTCAAATCTCTAAAATCGAGAGAGAATTCTCTCAATTTCAAGAGAAGTATCTGATCGGTTTTCTTACAAAAAGTTTAAGAAATGCCATTTTGACATAATAAGTTGGAATTGAATTTTTTACAAGCTAAATACCCATTAAACTTTCCATTTGAATGCGCTGATATGTTCTAGGAGAACATTTAGTTATAACTCGTTTCTCTGACATCGTTGAAGATGAAAATAAATAGTTTTACTTGTCAAACTTTTGAGCTGTCACTTAGTTGGCAGTTTTCATTATTCCAGTACCTACGTCGAAATTCGGCGAGTAGAAAATACGAAAAAATTAAAAGAGGGGAAATGGATTTCTATCGCATTTTTTTTTTTAATTTTCTCAGTACGTGGTTGCATTTGCACAGTTTCTTAGCAAATAATTTTAAATAATTTTACGTTTGCAAAAAAGTAGGTAGGTACCCGAACTCTGACTCTCATGTCGTTTTCCATTGGGACAGAAAAAATACTTTTTTTTGATAAACAGAGTAGTTTTTCTGCTCTCGAAATAAGCTGGCTGTCAGATTTCATGTTCCATTGGCCGCAAAAAAATCACTTTTTTCAAAGTCGGAGCAGTTTTGCGAATCTCGATATCTGAGCGAGATTCACACCTCAAACTTTAAAGTGTGTTATTAATTACATATTTGAAGACGAGTCTGTGAAAAATAGAGAAACAAATTACATTTTGCTGTCGCAATGGATATCAACATAAATTGATTCGATTTTCATAAGCATAAATTACAATTTAAGAACAGCTGACTTTTCAAACACGCACTACCGCAAATGCGAAGGAAGAAAAATCTCGTTTCATGTTTCATTGGCCACGAAAAATCTGAAATCTGGGAGCAAAATCCGAAAATCCCAATGGAAAACGACATCAGAGTGGCCCAAGCCAACAAGATAGGAATCGAAAATAGATAGCAAGAAGAAACCTTTATGCACAAAAGATATCCATTGGGGTAACACCTTTTCAACTTGATTGCAGTGGGGTGTGTGACCCCTCCTAACAGTGAGACTAGAAAAATCTTGTATAGCTTGTGCCACTCTGAGCTGAGAGTCAGACGTTAGAGGAATTTTTTCTGGGAAACAGCTTGTAGGCAGCCGCCTTTCCAGAAAAATTCATGAAGTCACACACCCTTGCTCATTTCTATTCTAGTATTTAGGAGTTCATGAATTGGACTTTAATACAAGAATTCGGTATTCTCTAATGTGTATTTCACAATTTTTTTTTTTCAGTTTAATCAAAACCTCCACCAAAATCAAACAAAATCAAATTCACACAAAACAATTAAAAGATGATTCGCGGTCGATCATTAGCAACATGCTTCTTTGTAGCTCACACATATTCACAGACCATGGTTGAAATTACAAAAACAACAATGTAAACAAATGGGTTTTGGGGGGATGGTACGAAATATATCCATCTCTTTTAATCATTTATCTATGTGCTCGGTTTTGAACTAAACAAGAAAAGCGCATATAATTGAGAGAATATCTGAACGCACCCCCATGTTTTCGTAGGGTCTGGCATCATTTATGCAAAACTTTCTGGAAATCCACTGACAGCAGAAGTTTCAATTTCAATATTTCGCTACTGTGAATCAATCGTGAACATCCATTATTTTTGTGATTTTTGTTAAATTAAAGTGGTAGCTGAAAGGTGCGTTTTGTCTTGCACTCCTTTTGCGATACATTTTCGTTAAACTAAATTAAAACTCTGATTAAATATGTCAATCGAAGAGGTAAGTTTATATGCAGGTATTAGATGTTTTCGGATTCACTAAGCGTCTACTTCTGTTTCGCAGTTGAAACTTGATGTGGATGAAATTACCGCGTTTTTGGCCCAATCCACAAGACAGCGGGTGAAAAATGTTCTTATCGTTGAAAAACACAGAATAGAAACCGAAATTATAAACATTGAAATTAAATCCAAGGCCGAGGCAGAGAAAAAGGCAAAAACGGCTACTAGCGCTATCAAATCCAGTGAAGGTCCATCAGCAAAAAGGTTCTGAAACACAAATCAATAATTGTTTATAAATATAATTGCGACTAATTCTTTTTATTTATAGATACCTTGTCGAATTAAACGAATATGCATGGGATCAAAGCGACAAATTTGTGAAAATGTTTATAACATTGGACGGCGTCCAAAATCTTACAGAAGACGATGTAAAAGTTACATTCACCGAGAAAACAATGCTACTTCATGTGAAGAACCTGAACAACAAAGACTATGGCTTGACAATATGCAATTTACTGTATCCAATCGATGTGGAGAAAAGTTATCGTAAAATAAAAACCGGTATGGTTGCCATTTACATGAAGAAATTAAACGAAGGAACCACTTGGTCCCACTTGACGGCGATCGAGAAGCGTTTAAAAGATAAACAAGACGCCGAAATGAAAGACGACATGAAGGGAGACGACGCGATTGTAAACCTAATGAAGCGAATGTTCAAGAACGGGGATGCCCAAACCAAACAAATGATAGCCAAGGCATGGAGTGAAGGTCAGGAAAAAATGTTAAAAAACTAATTTAAGTATTCGCACAGCTGTGCCCTATGAATGTTTATTAAACATGTACTATGAAAGAATGAAATTCCATTTAATATAAGCATTACTGATAATATGCATTGAAATAAAACTGTTTTAAGTAGGTACAGGAGTTAACAGAGTTTATTTTGTAGAAACGATGTATCAACGGTCGGAAAATTCTTTTTGTCCAAGCAATCATGCATTTTATGAGTTGCGTTCTTGATGGGAATGTTCTAACCTTATCAGTTAGGAAAACAACGACAGTTAGACAAAGTGATATCTCTGTAGTATGAAAATCCACTACATGGCTTGTGGTCTCTATCACCCCTATCGGGAATAATATTTCCCCGGGAATGTTGCCTTGTCAGCAATGTAAATTAGATACCGGTTAACGGATTAAAGTGTATTGTCTCATATTTCTAAGTAAAAAAACAACCTCACTTTTTGTTTCGGTGGCACTAGAGCTCTAACGAAAGTTCTTTGTGGAGTTTTAGAAGTAAATGGAACGCGGCCAATATGTTCATGTGGATGTGGATGCATAACAGGTTTCATTTATCGATTACGCCGTTGCAGTGTACTACATGCAAGGCACGTTTCAGTCCACAATGAACTGCCTCAATCAAAGCCAGCCCAAAGAAACAGCGAAGAAGTTGGGAAATACCAACGAAACGTACGTTGCAAAACGATGGAATATTGGATGGATTGCATTTTAAAATCTGAGAAGCGATGGTAGATAAAGGAAACGGTTCATAGGAATATCGTATCATTGCATACGTTTTTATCATTGCAAACATTTATGAGCTGGGGCATTAATTCAGCTTTTTGTTGATAAAGCATGTTTTTCATATTTTCATAATGGTCTCAAATCTTTCGTGAATTACCAGGCGCGCAGAAATCACAGCTGGGCAACAACTAAACAAAAATGTCGTAGACCAGCACCTCTACAATATGCAATGCAAGCCGAATGAAATTCCAATGACACTAACTTATCATTGCATACGTTTTTAACATTGCATACATTTATGAGCTGGGGCATATTAATTTCAGCTTTTTGTTGATGTGAAATAAAGCATGTTTTTCACATATGATGGTCTCACATTTCTTCCCTGTGACGGACATCGCGAGTGCCAAATCTTTCGTGAATTACCAGGCGCGCAGAAATCACAGCTGGACAACAACTAACAAAAATGTCGTAGACCAGCACCTCTACAATATGCAATGCAAGCCGAATGAAATTCCAATGACACTTATCATTGCATACGTTTTTATCATTGCATACATTTATGAGCTGGGCATACTAATTTTAGCTTTTTGTTGATGTGAAATAAAGCATGTTTTTCACATATGATGGTCTCACATTTCTTCCCTGTGACGGACGAGTGTCAAATCTTTCGTGAATTACCAGGCGCGCAGAAATCACAGCTGGACAACAACTAACACAAATGTCGTAGACCAGCACCAGCACCTCTACAATATGCAATGCAAGCCGAATGAACTAAGATAAATTTAATCTTCAAATGAACTCCAACCGGAAAATTTCAACAACACGATATGGAACAACCATCGATGCTGTCTTCCAGCGTAATCTAGATAGATTACAGTCTCGAATGTACATATCTTACTTCAGCTACCACAATCCGATTGAATCTATTCTACCGAAACTAGCACAGAACGAATAAGTTATTGTTATTTCATAATATATCAAGAATACGGTTATTACAATTTTCTCTTTTCTCAATGACGTGTATCAAGCCACACACATACCGCACGCACGGTTTTTACACATATTTCGGGACTGTTGGATACAGTGGCACAATTTTTTATTACAAGAGCTCTCAGTAACAGGTAATTGTCGCAAGCTCTGGTTAGAAGATTCTAATTTCTAAGCACCTACTGTACTATTTTTTGTAAGCTATTACACTTTACAAGATTTTCGAGTAGGTACAACAAGAGGACAAGCGTAGTAGGAGTTTCTGTTTTGCAATCTGTTAGTATTTCTGTATGTTTTTATTTTAGACTGGAATAGATAAGTGACCTTGGTTTAAGGTTTCTATGATTGCAATAAGTAGGGTTCGTGATAGCCTGATATCTTTACATAGATACATTTGTAAGAATTCAGAGATTTGTTTTTGAAAATGCACCGTTATCAACTGAATATCCTGATGGACGTGTTGTGAATTGCGCGACCCACTTGTTTGAGTTTCTCTATTATCGCAATGCCAGAATTCGAACTCACAATGACGAAATTTTGCACATAAAATCAGCCATTGTGACCTACAAAATATTTAGTGTTAAGGTTAAAAACGATTATTATTAAGAACCATCTTTCTCTTACTACGTGTTCGAGAAAGTTCGAAAGGACATTGTTGTCTTACAGTTTTTTTTAGACGTTCAAACCAAAGAGATAGGCCGCATGCGAAAGGATGGTCTTCGCAAAATATACTATTTTGAAGTATCATCCAAAACCCTTTTAAAAAAATAAATCAATAAGAGTTTTGTAAAATTCTAAACAATTTATTTCATTTTGTTAATTTTTCATTCAATTTGCACTATCGTAGCGAACATCCAAAAATCATCGCCAAATAGAATAACATAGAATTTCAATACACAATACAATAATTATTACATAGTTATGCATATACTGAAAATAATTATCTAAAAAAAAAATCATAAAATAAAAACTAACACAATACATATAGAATGTAAGCAAATGGAAATGTTTGAAACATAAATATATAATTTAAACTAAAAAAAAAAAATGTCTTTATATTTTTGCTAGTGTGCGGCTTTACTTTTAGTAAACCTGGTTGATTTCCAACACTTACACACTATATTATCATAATATGAATGCATTCAAATATCCTAAACATAAAATTATAACAATTATGTCTTTCTTAATGTCTTCATACTGTTGCTGTCATTGCAGTGGCTTAAAGCTAGAGGTTTGAATTTCTTTTTGTTTCCTTCAAAATAGAATGTGTGTTGTTGTTGATATATATATTGAATATAATTTTTTTATATATCTACATTTATGTTGTATGTATATAATCTTTTAATAATAAAGAGTATAATCTTCTTTCGTTCTTCAACAAAATGGAGTGTATTGCATGAGTGTGTTAGTAATATTATTCAATTATTATAGTATATATAGTTTTAGCCTTCATTTGTTTTTATTTGTTTGTTGTTAGTTTTAAAATTAATTCTTCTCTTAAATAAACAACTATAATACGTGTGTTCAATTTGTAATACGTGTGGTATACAATACATAGGCGCTTGTTTATTTGTAGGTATATTTCATTTCATGAGTAAAGGAAGGAGAAAGAACTAAAGACTCGCAGTCGCAGGATTATTAAAAAAAAAAATGAACATGTATGTAAAAATAACTGAAGATATGAATAGTTTCTATTAGTAACTAATTAATTAAGGAACTTATTGGATGATCCATGGTAGTAAATAGACCATGAGAATTAAGGGCCTACAGGTTATGCGTGTGTAAATTGCTAGTAGTGGAGGATAACGGCTGTAAATAATGTCGCGTCACTTTAGAGACAGAAATGAATTAGATCTGTTCCCTTACTTTCTGGTTCATTATTGGCAATATGTCATATTTCTCCCATTGCGAGAAAATTCGCTCACCGAAATGAAATATAAGTGAAAAGAAAAGGAGCGCGTCGAGTGTTTTTAATTTTCTCTAAGCGGGAATATTCAAATATCATTAGAACAAAGCACGAATTTTTATTTAAGACCAAGATTTTAGTTGTTTTTATTGCAGAAATTAAAAACTCCGATTCTTTTGCGTCTTACATCTATTTTAATGCTACACAAGCACAAAATATAAATGAAGTCAAATAAAAGTCAGTTGCAAATTAAAATTTGAACGATTTGACAAACATCTGTCAGTAATAACCAACTAGCCCAAAGAAATTGGAGGGAAATGTTTTGTTCACTCTTTTTGGCTCTTTTCTGACCAACTTTTAAGTAAGGAAACGAAGTGTGGCTAAATTTGGCTAATGTGTTCGAATGCATTATCGTTCAGATAACAGACCTATAATCAGTTTAAGCCATCGTTGGATGACATTTAAATTGAAGGCTGTGACCATATTTGGATTGGTTACCCATTTCAGTCCCATTAGTGTATTGTTCTACATTTTTGATATGGTTCGCCTTTAACAACGAACTTTAATAGAAGAATAGCTCAGCTGTGATCGTAACAGTGTAAATACAGGGGACTTGTTTAGTTGGCCAGTTTTGTTAGCTTTACCTAAGTTACAAAAATAACGTCCAAAGCTTTGGGGAGTTGTTACCGTTCACATAATAGCCAGTATGTTCACTGGGATTGGATAGCTCAGAAGAAAACTGCACATAGAATTTATATGTTCGACGAGTACCCTTCGCAAGCGTCCGCTTTATTAGTTTGCGGATAGATACAAGTATTCAGGAATAGTCTCTGTTTTTTTTACTCAAAGCTTATACAATTTTAAGCATACATTTTCGACTATCTTAGTACACACATATTTGCCCAACCCTTACTAAGCTTTGCTAAAAGTTACTACAAAACAAACATTTTTTTTTAAATTTGGCTAAGCTGTGCGAAACAGGAACAACAAACTACTAATAAATAAGACTGCCAATTGTTTCTTTTAAGTTCAACTTTTGTAGCGAGATATAAGGTCTGTTCGTTTACTTTTGTAGTAAAAATGGAAGTCGTGGGGATAAGTTCTCTCACAGACAGCGACACTTACGAAAAAGTTAGGGAACGCTTTTGTAGTAATCTATGAAAAATGACAGATTGATATGTAATTCAAATATTCAAAAAAAAGTGGTACGAAAAGTCGTTAAGATGTCTGATTAACTCGAGAATTTTGCTACTTTACTAAGAAAACTTGTTACATTGTACCGATGAAAGCGATTAGAAATCAATCGAACTTCTTCTTGGTGAATCCGAGTTTGTGGAAGAGTTTGACTGATTGAACTATAAACATTTGAGAAGAGGAGAAAGCAACACTGCATTAACAATTACATGGTGAAGATTGCTCCTTGCTACAGCTAGTAAGAATTTCTTTGCCAGTTTCGAAAATAATCTTGAGGAGAACATTCAATATCATTTTAATAGGGCAACAAATTTCAAATCATCAAATTGTAAAGTGACTGACAGCCTTTTCAATTCTTACACAAAGAAATTTGTTGAGTAAAAATTCGTAAGATTCTCAGTGGAGGGGTTATCAGGTATATTCGGCAAAACCGTTTATAAATTTATTCTGTTATTCAGTTATGAATTTCCATACAAAATCTCGAACTGTCAAAAAATCTTTTACGTTCTCTAGAATTGGTATTCTGTGTGGAAGAATCTTTTATGAGTTCTGTTAAGAAAAGTTGGAAAACCAGAATACGATTTATAACAGAAAGTTCATAACAGAATAAAAGATTTCGCAGAATAAGCCCAAATATCTTTTTCTCTCGAAGCCGCTCTCTTTTACGAATTTTTCGAGTAAGGGAACGACAATGAGTAAAAATTCGTAAGAATTCGTAAAAAAAAAAGTAAAGGAACAGACCTATAGCTTTAACAGTTTCTTGTGTCAGTTTAAAATGGAGAGAATCAAATGTGGTATTCGATTGGGCTTCTCAGATTTCAAATTTCATTTCATTTCATGATTAGCTTTTTTTTTCTTGATATTCGTGCGACTGGTGTATGTGTTATCGACGCGTTTTCCATTTTCTGGTTAAATTTTACAAAAAATCATTCAAAATGTGCGCTCAGATTGAGTTCTAAACATTTCTGCATAAATAATCAACACAACTATATCCACCCAATGCAATTTGTTTCTTTCCAGTTGAAAAATTAAACGAAAACGCTAAAACTAACTCCACTAGATGTCATGTACAAATAACTCTGAGAAAATGTTTGGATTCGCCGCAAGTCTTCTAAAATCGGAAAAGGATTTTTTATTGCACCAAATATAAAATACCTAGAGCAGAAAAACGTGTTCTTTTATGCCCAATCGAATACCACATAAATAAAATAGCAATAGGTGTTATATATTCATACAAAAAAATAAAGTTCACTTGTCGACCACTGAAGGATATTGAAAAATATAAGCCTGACGCCGTTAACATGTTGTACTGCTGTTAGTGAATTTCCACGCTGGTGTTTCAACATAACAGTCGCCACGATGTGCACATTTGAAATTGGCATTAAAAGTAGCGCTTTCTATAGGCGTTTTCGATTGAAGAAAATAATTTGAAACTGCCATTCAAAGTAACGTTTTCTATAGGCGTTTTCGATTGAGGCGTGTTCGTGGCATATTGGCTTTTGGAGTGCTTGTAGAAATCGGTAGTTTATGTTGTTCAGGTGGTTTGGGGCGTGCTTCACGCTTGCTGCGATACGAGTGCGGTATACCTCTAACAATGGCGTCACGCAATTTCCATGCAGCGAACAAAAAAATTGCACTTTCTGTGAAAAGAGCAAATCTAGAAGTGTCCTTTTTACGTTTCCTGTGTTTCATTGAAATAAAAAGTGCTCTTCCAGGTCAATTCTTAACACCTGGAATATTTTGAAAGAATTCCCCTGACCTCACCAACGCAGACTAGAAAAATGTCAGATTGAAATGTTTGTTGTGTGTTGAAAACAAACTTTGCGCAATGTGACCCGAGAATATAAGTTTTGGGAACGTAAGTTTCCCACGAAACTACTGTCGATGCCAAACAAAAGTTTACCCCAGACAGTAGCATCATGTTCCCCAAACACGCGAAACAACTTTTTTGTTGACGCGACAAACGGTTTCTTGTGGAAACTTATTTTTATTAAATCTAGCCTCTGTTTTAGTTGATCGTTCGGATAGATAAAGGACAATTCCTCATAAGACGAAAAAAGTATATTTCATTGTTGTTTTCATTAATAGAGTTTTCTCAACATTTTAATTTATACAATTACGTTCAAAATGTAAACTTAAATTGACATATTCACTTATCCACAATTACAAAAATGCTCCATCGAATTTCATTGAAAAGAGCAATTCTGAGTTTCGGGCCAATTCTCTCTCTTCAATGAAAAACGCCACAAGGTAACAGTGAATTATTTCGAGAGGTAAAAACAATGGTGAACAACATAAATGGATGTTGTCATGGACAAATATGTGCCGTTCAACTGTCTGTATGTACAATCGACATAGTTAAGTGAGCCTACAGCTTATTGTATCAGTTGCATCTCCTTCCATAAGAACAAGAACGATCGACATTTTTCCTTGTAAATTTAGTTGCCAGAACAAAATACGTCAAAACGAAAATGGTGCTACCAGATACTGATTAACAAACTGTGCATGAGCAACCACATGGAGCACATTTTACATTCTAAATTCAAAGTGTTTCTAAAGTTGCACAGGAAGTCAGGCATAACTAATGAATCAAAATTAGTTTTTGCTAATGATTAAGAAGCATTTATTTTCTACAAGCAGGCATGTTGTGTACAAGGAGAAATGTAATCGTATTATGTATGCTGGACAGGTTATGAGGACTCTCAAACAACACTAGGTCCCAGAACTGTCCCATCACGAACTTTGCGTTACAGAACTTAGTGTAATAAATTTGCACACATTTCGATAAGAAATATCTCTGCTTAGATTCAGCAGATGGGCACAGTTCCGATGCTGCATACAAAGAAAGCTTTGCCAGCGCAAAGTACCCCCCACCTTGTATCAGGTCGACTTTACGGATCAGTAATCTGTTGCGCATCTAATTAATACGGCCGTTATACCGCCACGATTGAGAAATAAAGACTGAACAGGGAAACCGCTCTAAGGATATGGCATAAGTTATAGTCATCTATTTAGGCTGTACTATACTAAATAATTTAATTCGTTGCAAAAGCAATGTGTACGGTGGGTGAATAGTTCATTTTCATTAGAATAAGTGGGTCACCCGCATGTTAATCTATGATTGCCAACGGAATGATGTGCGAAATTACGAAAGGACATGTGTAAATGATGTGATTATATAATATTCCACGAAACTTTAACACTACAACTAAAGTTTATAGCTTAATATCTCAAGAACTGCAAAACAAACTAATAATTATTGTTTTCAATAATGATACGAAATTGTAAACAAAAAAATTAAAACAAATACTAGCGAGACTTTCAAAGTACTTTCTCCCTCGAAAATATTAAGGTATTCAGTTCTTAATATGTAAAACTAATTTCTAACAGGCCATACAGTCTATGTATACCCAGATGAACAAAAAGAAAAATAAATTTAAATATATCTATGTGTATGTGAATGTCTTTCTGCCTATCAACTAAAATACTTTTTTTTGTCGTACAAAACCAAGCTATCACAAAAGAATATCAATTAACTCTCTTGATAACGGCAAATATAGTCTTGCTAGTTTCAGGGTGGGGTGGATGTGTAAATTCAAATACGAAACTACTAAGAACAAACAATACTCAATATATATCTCTAATGAATAAAATAAAATTGTTAAATAACCTTGTTCACAAGCCCACTCCCCTGGAAAATAGAACAAAACAATGTGAAAACAAAAATGTGATCAACAAAAACTGAAATTACGCAAATAGACGACGAGGACGATGACGACGATCTAATGCGTAAAGGCACTTAGAAAGTGTGCGCCGCCAAATTCGAACTGCTGTTCATTGTTGAACTCGAAACTATCTGTGGAGGTTCCTCCGCCAAAACCGCCGCCGCCACTACCACCACCACTCGTTTTCAAGTTTTCCATGTCGAGCATGGGCGGTTTGTCGCCCGGCTTCCAGCGGCGATGTATTCCCAATGCCTTCAGTTTCTGACATACCGATGACGGTGATATTGAGTAACCCTTTTCGGCGAGACGGGCCGACACCTTCCAATACTGTATGTTGCTGTCTTCTTTAATCATTTCGAGTATTTCGCGTGTGATCTCTTTGTCGCGTAGCTCGCGTTCGGCGGCTTTGAGGCGTCTTCGTGGCATATTGGCTTTTGGAGTGCTTGTAGCCATCGGTAGTTTATGTTGTTCAGGTGGTTTGGGGCGTGCTTCACGCTTGCTGCGATATGAGAGCGGTATACCTTTAACAATGGCGTCGCGCAATTTCCATGCAGTCATTTGTGATACATTCAATTGTCGAGCGATTTCCATGGTGGAAGAATTTTGTGATACAAGAATCTTGGCTGTCTCGTACTTTTCATCATCAATGAAGACGTTCGGCTTGCGAGGCTTCTTTGTGGGTCTATGGAGAATATGTTTATTTTTTTTTCTGTCGAATTTTGCGAATTAATTAACTTACGCTTGCTCGACTTTTACTGTTCCGGACGACTTCACAGTTTGGGAAGGTTTTATAGATAAGTTAACTGGTAGTTGATAACCGGGTCTAGAATGATAAAAGTCAGATATTAATCAAAGAATTCACAAACTGAATTGTGCCTGACAAAACTTAATGCAGGTACAGGTACGTAATATAAGCTATCAGTAAAATGCAAAACTCCAGCAGCATTACTTTCAAGGAGCGAAAACTGAGTGTGTTTTACAGCGGCACAACACATAAGTAGAATATTTATATGACCGAAAACGGCGCGAATCAGGGTGTATTTCTTTCGTATTTAAATATTTCTAGAGTAAACATGAGTAAATGAATTCATCTACCAAAAAAGTCCACGTCGCCAGAGGATTAATTATGATTTCCTTTTATGTATCGAGTTGTGTGACCTCTTTGAGACTTGTTGGATCTCTTTTAAAATTTGACGGCTTAAGACCTTAACCTCAATTCTTGATCTTTGCATAAAAAGCTAGACGAAGGATGAACAAATGTTCTTGGAAGGAAATGTGTCTTTTTAATTTTATGGGCCAGATAGTACGCATTTGAAAAACTAATTCCGTTTAGTTATTACCATCAGCTTAAAAATGCGCATACCAATGGGAAAGTATGAAATGAAAAGAAGAAAAATGTTAATCTTCAACTTTACTTTGTTGATATAGGTGTTCAATAAGACAGTCCTTATATAGAGAAGTAAAGCAAATAAGTTTCAGGGAGACCTAATAAATGTCCAATCCGCGATACTTATAAATAATCATTTTAATGTGCAGGCCCAGGTGGCAGGTTAAAAATGATTATCAGCTTGGGGCTTTGTTTTCGTCGGCTTCGCTACCAAGTCTGCAATTAACATCACAGATAAAATCAAGCAAAATAATTACACTTGCCATCCGCTCTTACTTCGGCCTAAGATGGCAATAAGGCCTTGACGAGAGGGGCTACTAAGCGTAAATTTTATAAGATGAAACTGAACCCCTCGTTGGAATGTCGACAGCTGTGGAAAAATCCGCGTGCTATAGGAATGGGCAAAAATACCCCAAGTTTGAGCGATTATTTAGACTTGAATTTCCTTAACAGAAACTTCGTTTCACTTCCTTTCCCTGAACTAAATGTAGTTCCTATGAGTCCATCAGCCTCTCCTAGCTCATTAGAAGACACTTTTGAATTTTCTCGTATTGCAAGTACAGATGTAGTTGCTAGCTCACTGTCAGTGAAGTCAAATGCGGTTGGTTTTGATGGAATACATCCAAAATTTGTTAAAATCATTCTTCCTGTGATTCTACCTGCCCTTGCCCACGTTTTTAATCATATTCTAACAACTGGTGTTTATCCTTATCAATGGAAAAATGCGAAAAGTGTTCCTATCCCTAAGAGTGCAAACAGTAAAGATTATCGTCCTATCTCTATTCTTCCATATTTTTCAAAGGTCTTTGAGAGGATAATGCAAAAGCAAATTAACTGTCATATTTATTCAAAAGGATTACTGTCATCGATGCAGTCTGGTTTTAGAAAATATCACAGCTGCATTACTGCTGTAATCAATGTAGTTGAAGAGATTAGACAGTCTCTGGATGAGAACAAAGTGACATTTTTAGTACTCTTGGACTTTTCTAAGGCTTTTGACACTGTCAATCACTTCAATTTATGTATCAAGCTCTCTTCGTTATTTGGCTTTTCACCATCAGCTGTTTCATTAATGTCGGCATATCTAAGATTGAGGAAACAAGCAGTTTCTGTAGGACATTACGCATCCGATTTCCTTTTTACCAATCGTGGGGTTCCACAAGGTTCTATTCTAGGTCCTCTTCTTTTTTCGCTTTATGTTAATGAGATACCAAATTTAGTATCTACATCGACATCCATACACATGTATGCTGATGACGTATAGCTGTTTCGAAGTTGTCATCTTGGTGTGATCGAAGACTGTGCTAACACGGTCAACGCTGATCTACAGAGGATATCTGATTGGTCCGAGAGGAATGGCCTATTTCTGAATGCTATTAAAACTAAATGTATTGTTATTAGTAAAAAGTCCCTGGACCTTTCTTACAATAAATTGTGTTCTAGCTCCTCTAGCAGATCCCAACAACTTGTTCACCCTAGAGCCGCATGTCTTACATCGGAGCGACAATTTTTCGTTAACTCTGCCCGCATATGGAATTCCCTGCCTCGGCATGTGCGAAGGTTAGGCGGGACTAGGCAGTTTCGGACTGAACTCAAGTCCTTTTATTCGTGATTTCCCGACTGATTTCGATTCTAGCTTGATTTCTTAAATCTAATAAATCTAATGGAGATGTATGTTTATATGTTTATATTTTTGTCCTTTTAGTAGCTTGTATTCAAACAGAATTAAATGTTATTAAGCTTTCACTACTTTATAAGATAATTATGTCTTAAGGTGTAAGCAATCAATTGAAATAAATGAAATGAAATGAGAAACACTAAGCAGACTCTATATAAGACCCTCATCATCCCAGTCCTGCTTTATGGTGCAGAAGCATGGACGTTTTCAAAGGCGGATGAAGAGCTCTTTAGTCGCCTCTAACGCAAAACTCCTCGGGTGATTTTCGGTCCGGTTTGCCTTGACGATTGCCTTTGTTTGCTGGAGAAAAAAATGAACCACTTCCGCTGAGGGCAAAGCTGTTGGCAGCGTTCATAGAAGTGTACTTTCGCTTAAAATATTTATGAAGAATCAATAATAGTATAATGTAGATTGGTGGAGGGAAAACAAAAACATTTTGAGCAATTTTTTTCAGTTATTTAAGGAAAATTTACTCATGAAATCGAAGTTAATTATCTGGGCTATCACAGAATCCGTCGTATTCGGAATTTTGCTACGAACCCCGAAAGAAATATCATAGAATCCGTCGTAGAGTAAATGCTTGCTAGGAATTTCGAAATTCATATCCATCAATTTCCCCTACGACTAAATTCGTAGCAAAAATTTTCCCCTACGGCGGATTCTATGATAGTTCTTTCGGGGTTCGTAGCAAAATTCCCAATACGACGGATTCTGTGATAGCCCAGTATATTCACAAGCGGAAAATACACAAATATGTCTGTCCTAATATTTTTCTAGTATATAAAACATATCATTTAGTTAGTTTTATTAACCAAACAAATGATATTATTAGCCTTTTAAAAATATATAATCACTAGCGAATACATGCGGAAATGAATGTTAAAATGTGCTAATCCCGAACTGTAACATTCCCAGACGGATGACAGAGGTTTGCAGCATTTATTTTATATGTGTTATGATGTTTTTGCATGTTTGAATAACTTACTGTGGAATCTGAAAAACAGCTGGGAGTGTTTGAAACATATGCTGCTTGAATCTTTGCATCTGATCTTCGTTCTGTTGAGTTTCGTCCCCTCCTGCCTCCTCTTCGTCATCATCATCATCGTCATCATCGTCTTCATCTTCCTCCTCATCATCGTCGTCATCGTCATCATCATCGTCACCTGATGAGGCAGCGTTTTCATTGTCCATACTATTCATTTGATTTGTTGATGTTCCAGTCGTAGACGATGCCGTATGCTGCATGTTCTGATAGTTTGTCAGTTCCATTTGTTGCAAGTGGCTGTGTCCACCCTTAGCATAGTTTGCCTCATAGTTCAATTCGTGGTTTATCGGTTTCATATCGCTTTGCGAATTATTTTGTTCACTATTGCTCTTGGTCGTGTCTTCCTCCTCATCGTCGTCATCATCGCTGTCGTCGCTATCATCATCGTCCTCGTCATCATCATCATCATCATCTTCGTCGTCATCATCATCATCATCATCATCGTCGTCATCATCATTCAGTTCCTGCTTTATCTCGTTACTTTCTCTTACACGACTTGGCTCCGCAATTTCAACATCTTTTTCAATTTGTTCTGTTTTAATGCTCCGGTTCATTTGTTCGACTGCGGCTGTTGATGTTTCTGCTGGAGTGGCTGTTTGTTCGGTATCCGGCTGTTGAATTTCTTCGCCCGATTGATCAACAAGACGTTCGTACAAACTGACGCCATTGACCAAGTTCTTACGTAGACGCCAGGCAAAAGTGCGCGATATGCTGAGCTCTTGAGCGATTTGGGTAGTTGTAGCCTCTTTCAGAATCAACTGTTTAGCCAAGGCGATTTTTGTTGCATCTAATTTAATTCGAGTTCGTCCCTTTCGTTTGGAATTGTTGACGAAAATTCTAGAAATAAAGCAAAATAGATATACACGTGCTGGCTGCTATCATTTGTTGTTACCTTCTGTTATGAATGTAAAAGGCATTGTCTGGTTTTCCAGGTGGAATTACAGGTTTTGGAAAGTTATTGTATTGGACGATATTTTGTTTGAATAACTGTTGTAAGGGCCTGCGATAAAAAAAAAAACGGTTTTTATTATGCTAAAGTAAAAAAACTAAAACGCTTTTGCATGGAGAACTTACACTTTTGCGGCACGAGATGGACAACCAGTTCGCTTGTGCCATCCAAGGTGATGTCCGGTCGGAAAAAGGACATGACAGTCTGTGCATTGCATCGGACGGCTGAAAATAAAAACAATTAAACGTGTAAAATGAGTCGACTAAAAGTGGGAGGCGTATTCAGAAGCTGGCTTTCTAGTCTCCCAGTTGTGACTAATCTTATGGTGTAGTTCGAAGTACACAGCGCGGGCGTTGAGGAAATTGGGATAGAGAAGATAGGAGATTCCGATGCACATTGGTTTTAAATGTCTGTAAATTGCACCGAGGGGGAAAGACCGAGCTGGGCAAGGCATTCCACATTCGTGTTGTACGGCTTATGAAAGAATCTCTATATTTCATAGTACGACCGAAAATAGGCTGAAGGGTAAACTCATGGGCATTCCTGGCTTGGCGAGTATTGCGGTTGAATTGTTGAAGGGGTGGAATGCAGCTGGCAATTTGTTTAATCTGTTTTTAATTCTACGCTGACAATGCTAGTGTTGTTATATTTGGTTTTGTAAGAACTGATTATCCAAAGGTATAAAAAAAAAAAAAAACCGCCAAAAGCGAGTATCACTCGCACACTGAAGGTTCCGTACTTTGCTGGAGTTGGAAATTCTAAATATATCGTAAAATATTAACTTATCGTTTACTTACGAGCAGGATCTACAAAAAAAAGTTATTTGTACGAGGGCAGTTTGATAAATCAGTGACTTTTTGAATTGTTTGCTCAGTGACTGTAAATTTTTATTTTACTATCGTCATCTGTCATCTCCTATTAGACTATTATTGCCGGCGTCATTTGCTTTGTGTTTGAGAGCTACTTAAGCAATAAACCTCTACAATTTTAATAAAAATGGAAAAAAGTAAACTTCATGAAAAAAAACACATCCGAAACCAAACTAGATAAATACTATGGGGTATCTGCACCATCAATTTCAATGGTTGAAAAGTGGTTTACTGAGTTCCGTTGTGGTCGTACCAGCACAAATGACGCCGAACGTTCAGGACGCCCCAAAGAGGTCGTTACGCTAGAAATCGTCGATAAAATCCATGGAATGATATTTTGGACGATCGGAGAATTAAAATCAGTGAGATGGCTGAGGCATCAGGCATCTCAAATGAGCTGGTATATCATATTTTACATTAATATTTGGACATGCGAAAGCTATCCGCGCGAACACAACCGAGTGTCCATTTCAAAGGATTCTTTAATGATGTTTAGCCGTAATCCCGAGGAGTTTTTGCGTCGTTTCGTAACCGTTGACGAAACATGGATATACCACAATACACCAAAGACCAAGGAACAATCAAAACAGTGGGTTTCTACAGGCGAACGTTTAGTTTAGTTTAGTTTAAAGAGCTTTATTTGGCTTAATAGCCATTTCTTTACATTATTACATATTAAAAATCTATTAAAATTTGTTTATTTAAGCTAAGATAATTCGCTTCTGAAGATCAATTTACATTATTTTTAACATATATAAAAACTGCCGTTTTGAAATTTCTTAAATTATCAATTGTTCTTATGTTGACAGGTAGGTTGTTAAATGTTTGAAGTCCAGAGTGAAGAATATTTGCTCTTGCTCGAAGACTGTACGATATATTTCTTGCAGCAGGGATACTGGATCGAAGATATTCAGGGCACATGTTGTTCTTAATTTTAAACACAAAGATCATTGCCATCATATAAAGTCTTTGGTTAATGTTTAGCCAATTTAAAGCGTTTGACATAGTTAATATTGGTGTGTATCTATCACATTTCAGAATAATTCGCATTGCTTTATTATGCAGTTTTTGGAGTCTATTTTTAAGGGTTGAGTTACACAAAAACAATACACTTGAGCAATACTCAAAATGAGGTTTTACTGTCACATTATACACTTTTATTGCACTGTCTCTTGATAGGTTTGATCGTATTTTTCTTAAAACACCCAACTTCTTAGATACTTTTTTACAAATATAGTCTATATGATACTTAAATGATAGTTTACTGTCAAGTAGGACACCGAGATACTTTATTGACGACACTACTTCAATACGTTTATTATTGACTAAAATTGAAACTACTGTTTGAGGGCAGGGATTGTTGAGCAACATGCATTTAGTTTTGTCTGTATTTATGCTAAGTTTGTTCATATTAAGCCACGTACTTATTAACATTAAGTCACTGTTTAATTCGTTTACACATTGTTGCAAATCTTTTCCCTTAATGTATAGCAATCCATCGTCAGCAAAGAGTACCAATTTGCTGTGTTTTATAACTTTCTCCATGTCATTAATATATAATATAAACAGTAGAACACCCAGTATTGTACCTTGAGGGACTCCATGGTTCACAGTCATTGGAGAAGATATACAGTTGTTGGCAATAGTTCTTTGACTTCTTTCGCTAATGAACGACTTAAACCAATTTAGTTCCGTATTCCTAATTCCGTACTTTTCAAGTTTACATAACAATATTTTATGATTCACGGTCTCGAAAGCACGTTTCAAGTCCAAAAACACAGCAACTACACAATTTTGTTTGTCTATTTCACTTTTCCATTCGCTTATTAAATGATTAATACATGTTTCACATGAGTGATTTGTTCTAAATCCTGATTGATTTGGACTTAAGATGCTACAATTATTTATATGTTCTTGTAGTTGTGACATAACAATTTTTTCAATAATTTTTTCATACAAAGGCACCATATTTATGGGACGATATGTCACTACACTTAATTGAACAAGGGACTTTTTTTTTTTGGAAGTATGAACGATTCTTTTCAGGATTCTGGGAAGATTCCTGCACATAAAGAACTATTTATTATATGTACAAGGACAGGACCGACAATATTAATAGAATCTATAAGCATTTTTGCATTCATGTAATTAAAATCATTCCTTTGGTTTATCGAGTTTATTGCACGTGCACCAAAGAAGGCTAAAGGTTGCTCGGAGGCATAGAAATCGGCTTCTCAACCACGTAAACACAAAACACACAGAACTTTTAAATATACATTTGTCTTTGGTAAGCTGGGTTTTTACGAAAACAGTTGACTTTACACTGGAACTGGACCGTCGAACTCTATTCCCCCCAAACCGAATACTAAAAAGATCCGGATTCCACTTAAACCAAGCAGCCCAGCCAAATTTGAAAAAAATCATGGCGTGTTGCGATAGAATTCCAGTGGCATCCGTTTAACGATGCGCGTTTCCTAGCTAAATAAAACGGGTAAGTTAATGATCATATTCCTTACTTCGGAGCCACTCCCAGTGACTCAGACTAAAAATTTCATAGCGAACTATTGCTTCAAACAATTTTTCATCCGGCGGGGAGTAGCGTGGATTAAAAACATCCTCTCAAGATGATCTTTCGTGTATGGAGCACCTAGATACAAGATTAAAGTAACATCAACAATGGAAATAAAATAAGATGCTACTCAATTTCCTGTCATAAGTAACAGACAGCGTTTACGTCAAATTGAGAATAGGAGTTCTTTTTTCTTATTGTCCAGTTGCTTTCAACTGCATCAGCTACTGAGAACTAAAAATAGAAGTAAAATTGGACACTTTTTGTGTTCTCGTATTTTCGAATTATTTTTCTTTCAGTTTATTAAGCCCACACAACTTTCTGTATACCTATGCGATTGTCTATTCTCTATTTTATGTTAAATGAATAAAAAATAATAAAGTTCCAAATATAACCATTTACTTAAATGATATGTACATACAGTCGAACTTCGATAACTCGAACCACCACTTGCCACAAAAAAAATTCGAGTTATCAAGACTTCGAGTTATCAAGTAAAATACAAAATTGATTCTCTAAACAACTAACAATGGCCGCGTTCCACTGCCCGCTAGATGAGCAGCGGCATGTCAAACTCCATATAAAAAAAATTGACATTTTACCATTTGCGCTAGTCGTCTAGCACTTTTTGTGAAATATCCCTTTCAGGGAAATTTCTCAATCTAGCGCAAAACTACCCGCTGCTTTGAGAGAAAAAAAACAAAAAAAACAGCTGTCAATGGAAATCGTTCAAACGTCTACAAAATAAAAACAAAAATACGAAGCCGAGCTGCAATTGTGATGAAATTGGTAATAAGGTAAGTAAAATAGCATGTACCATTTCTTTTTAAATGCAGTTTGGAAATAATTATGCAACACGAAATTATTTATGAAGGAAAGTCATATGTTTTTGATGCCAACAAGTCAAATGTCATTTTGCCGCTGCCGCTGCCGCTGCCCGAGCGTTCCTTCATCAGTGATATTTTGTGCTAGAAGACTAGCGGGCAGAGGAACGCGGCCAATATCTACACACTCCACTGTTTATACGAATCTTCAACTCTGTGTTTTGTTTTGTCTTCCTCTTATTTTTTTCAATAATTCAAAAAAATATAACAACCTGGAAGAAATTTGAAAATGTTTACTCAAACATACGAAAATTACGATTTTCTACACGGTATGTATAAGGAACATTCAAACTCAGTGCCCCCGAAAGCGATGCATTATAAAACGAACTTGTTAAAACACGCAGAATTAGGGAATTCCCATTCAGAGTTTGGGATTTCCCCCTTTAGAATTCGACTTATCGAAGGTGACGCCAAATAATCTCTTCGAGTTATCAAGACATTCGAGTTATAGAAGTTCGAGTTATCAAATACAAATTACATGCAAATTTTAGTGTTTGCGCTATTGCCAACCAATTTTATTCGAGTTATTAAATATTCGAGTTATCGAAGTTCGACTTATCGAAGTTCGACTGTATATGTAGTTTAAGTTGGACTTACGTTTGATTCCTTCTTTTCTTGACGCAACGCCCACGTCGAACATGCTTCTCCAAAAAACGCTTGTACAAATATGTCTTCTTGCAGTTCAGGCACTCGTAGACCGGCGCTGAGCGTCCATGACAACTCTGCATGTGATCCTTTAACAATTGCTTCATGTCAAACAACTGATAGCATATACTACACTGAAAGCCATGCAATTGTCCATTTAAATCATGTCGGTTATTGCCATCATCGTGTGGTGTAATGAGCTCTATTTCCGGAATTAAAGGCAAATGCTCATCATCCATTGACATGTCACAAGACTGAGCAATTCCGGCTCCACTACCGATACCATTACAAGCCGCCATTGCATCAGCCTCTTTTGCCTGCTGCTCCATCAAATAGTTGTTCATCATCAAGCGAATCGAGTTCAAATCGACGTTTTTGTAATCCATTTGATCAAGTGCACCGCCACTGGAATTATTTCCATTCATCAGCATCATATTGGGAAAATCACCCATCATATTGCCTCCCCCAGCCATATCATCAGTTGGCTCATTATCCGAACTCTCCGAAATTGTAATAACATCGCCTCGGTGGTCCATCCTTCGCATCATTTGCAGATGATGTCGAAAGAAATTATCCGCATCTTCGCATTTCTTCTTGAACATACACGCATTGATCGCTGTCTTTGCGCACGCCATACACACCTGTTGCGGCAGAGTGTCACCCTTTTCGATCTGAAAATGGACAAAAGCGAATTTTAATCTATTATTCATGAAAAAAAAAACAGGCCACATAATTGTGTTTCATATTAAAGACAAGTATGTATATTATATTCGTTCGCGTAACTGTAAATACACGAATCAACGAACCCACCGTGTGAAAGAAATGAATGAAACACGAAAGATAAGAAAGGAAAATCCAGAATTATTATTACACACATGAACCAGCCAGACATACCTTAACATCGGCCAACGTTGTGATTTTCTTCCACAGCAGATCATCGCCGAATATCGGAATCATGGTCGCACACTCCGAATTTGATATGCAAATTCGACACAATTGGATATTTTCATCCATTTTTCTTCATTTGCTTGGGATTCTCTGCGTTTTAGCAATCAAAGAAGCAAATATAAAATACGGATCACCAAAAAGCGACGAGTAGAGTAGTTGGCTTTTCCGTGTACACGGAGAGCAAACAAGTTTTTTTCCTTCTCCTCGTGAAATAATACACTACACACAATGTAAATGAAAAACACTTAAATGTAAAAAGGAAAAAATTGTAATTTTTCCTTCTTTTCTTGTCAATTAGCCAAAAGAGAGTGGTGGTGGTGTAGTGGTGGTTTGTCGACGACGACCAAACCAAGCAATGTACTTGTACAACAATAGAATTTTTAATGATTATACTCTATATATTGTGGAACACGAAGAAAACGAAAGAAACGAAATATGAAACGAACGGGGGGGAGCAAGCATAAGAAAAAAAAAAAAATGAGTACTTTTTGTAATGAGTTTCTTGTACTTCTTAAAATATTTTTTCTTGTTTCTTTTGTTATACAATCGATTCTGTTTGTTTTTCGCACTTTTTTCACTTCTGCACTTAACTCTAACCAGAATAAATAAAAATGGAATGGAAAAATATAAATTTTGTTAATATGAAATGAATTTATGGACTTTTTTCACTGAGAATTAAAATGGAACGAAATTATATGCAAATAGATGCATTTTGACATCCATTTCCATTCAAATGTCACACGAGAACTAGTTTGTGAGCATTATTTCCAATTGGAGGAATTGCAGCAGATTCAGCTAGCTGAAAGAGTTTGCCAGCGTTCATGAGTTTAGCTGATTCAGCTGCATAAGGGTGTGTGCTAAGGTGCTGTTTGCATTCAGGGGCCCTACTATGAAACTCGATTCTACTATTGATTCTATTCGAAAGATACTTGCGATTCTACTTTCAAATGGTACTCCCTATGAAAGTAGAATCGAATGCCGGTAATGCCAAACTATTTGCCAACCAATTTGCGATTTTCGAACGATTCTCGCGTGATGTTTGACATAACCCAAACGAGTCTCGCGTTTTGTTTAGAATATCCAAAAAAAATTATCGTGAAACAATAAAATAATAATAAATAAACATGGACAGTGTCGCAATTTGGTTGGAGTCTGAAGAAAATCAGGAAAAAATTCAACAAGTTGAACGAAGGCGGATTAGAGATGAATCCAACATAATGGAGCCTAGCGATAAAAGGTTTTTTTTTCTATTGAGTATTTATTTAAAGGCATTTTTTATCCAATAAAATAACTTTATTTCAGCTTTGTTAAAAACTACCGCCTTTCGAAAGACGCCTTTATGTACTTGTTGAACGAAATTTCAAGTGAACTAAGTGTTCGCAAAAAACAAACTTCTGTTCCCAACATTATAAAGGTATCAGCTACATTGAAATTCTTAGCAACAGGTGGTTACCAAAACCAAATTGGAGAAGACAGGCATGCGGGACTTGCACAGCAAACTATGTCCAAGATTATAGCTGAGGTTTTAACATCAATAGAAAAAGTAATTTGTCCGCAAATAATCAGCTTTCAAATGTCGGATGAAGAAAAAAGAAAATCGAAGCGTCATTTTTGGGAAAAATCGCAAATTCCTGGTGTGATTGGTGTTGTCGATGGAACACACATTCAACTCATTCGGCCAGCTTTGGGTGAACAGCTTTTCTTTAACAGAAAGCTCAAGCACAGTATTAATGTAATGGTGGTAAGTTAAATTTATAATATGTATACCAATGTACTTGTACATATGTATATAATATACGTATACTAAAAAAATTGAGATGAAAATGCTTTCCTTTTTTTTAACTAGATATGTGACTACACTATGGCGATAAGATCGGTAAATGCACGATATGGAGGGGCATCCCATGACTCTCATGTCTGGGCTCTTAGTGCTGAAAGAGCTTATCTCAAACAGTGCTTTGAGAATGGAGATAGGTCGTCCTGGATCTTAGGTAAGTACAAATATAATTTTAAACTGAAATAGTATTATAAACCTCTTTTAGGAGACTCTGGATATCCTTTAGAGCCTTGGATAATGACCCCTTACAGAACGGCGGCTGAAGGATCTATGGAGTCGAAATTCAACGAAAAATTTTCAATTTCAAGATCAATTATTGAACGCGTTTTTGGAGTCCTGAAGGCAAGGTTCCGATGTCTTTTGGCAGCCAGGGAACTTCATTATCCGCCCGAGAAGGTAGCTCAAATAATGAACGTATGCTGTGCCCTCCACAATCTTTGTTTGAAGTTCAAAGTTGAATTACCAATTACAACACAAGAGGTATTGTTTGAAGAAGATGGGAACCATTCTATTTCCGAACAACATTTAGAAAACGAGGAACATTCTAATTTTACTAAGAGAACTAGGAATAATATAAGAAATGATTTGTGCAATTGACAAATACTTAATTTTTTTAGGTACAATTCTTCAAAAAAAAACAAAAATGATTTAAAAAAAAGTTTTTTCATATACATACGATTTATTCGCAAAATATTTCACTCGTAAAACAATATTAAATATATGGCAAAAGAAAAACAAAAGCTTTCAGTCTTTTAACATAAGCACAAAGATAAATATTTACCTCTTAGAACTGTAATAACATAAATAAACATAATTCACTTGTAAAACAATATAAAAAAAATATGGCAAAAGAAAAACAAAAGCTTTCAGTCTTTTAACATAAGCACAAAGATAAATATTTACCTCTTAGAACTGTAATAACATAAATAAACATAATTCACTTGTAAAACAATATAAAAAAAATATGGCAAAAGAAAAACAAAAGCTTTCAGTCTTTTAACATAAGCACAAAGATAAATATTTACCTCTTAGAACTGTAATAACATAAATAAACATAAATTCACTTCTAAAACTAAAAAAACGTAAACATAAAATAACACTTTTCTTTGGTACCTATTAAATTGAATTCAGTTCTTGGCGAAGACCTAAAATCTGTTTTTTAAGTTCCAATTTAGCAACTGCATTTTTGTTCTTTTCAACTGAATTCTTTATTTTGAATTCGAACTTTCGTTTTTTAAGTTCGAGTTTCTCTTTTTTTAATTTGTATTGTTTTTCGTTGAGCTCAAAGTCCTTTCTTTTATATCTCAATATTCCTTTTAAATTTTCGTTGATCTCCTTCAGGGCATCGGTCGAATTGTTTTGATATATGATTTGATTCTCAACTTGTTTTTCGAGGAGTGATTGTGGTTTTTTTCGTGTTGTTCGCGGATCTGGTATGTTTTCTTTTTCAGGGCTCAGCACATCGTTTAAATTTGTTTCAATTTCACTGTCAGCAACCACACCATCGTACATATCTAGAATCCCATCTTCATCGTCAGGATGTTGTTCATCTATGCAGCTCGTACCGTGTATCCCAAAACTTTGAGAACCATGCATTCCATTGACTGCTTGACCCAAGTCAAGCAACTCACTGACCTTCTCTTCCAGTGGAGTAAGAGAATGATATTTAGACGGCCCACCACCAGTTCCGGACAAATTCATTTTATTTTTCCTCAACTTGCCTTTTGTGTGGACTTTAAAGTCAGCCCAAACCTAAATTGTTTAAAAATTAGTATAGGGGATTTTGCTGGGATTGAACCATTTTATACCTTTTTCCACCCATTACCATCGCGCATCGGTGGACCTTCGGCGTTCAAATCTCTTGATAGAGTGGTCCATAAATGGGAGGATCTTCGTCTGGCCTCCGGTGTTTTTAGGTATCCTTTGGATAAGTCGGGATGCTTTGTCATGTATTGTACCAATATATCAAATTGACATGGTTTTGTGTTTGCACATTTAGTAGATTCCCTACGAATAAAATATATATTAACATTTTCAGGCAATATTTAATAAAATACGAAAATAAAGTTGGTACTTACATTTTTGAAACAATCCACACAACCGCTCGCAAACACATTTGATGTAGAATGATTATTTGCGAATTCGAACGAATTTGACATGAACTTTCGGAAAAGGTAGTACCAATTTTGTACCAAGAAAACAAAAAAACGGTTGGCAGCACTAGAGATGTTCGATTTTCGTTTCCATAACTTACTTATAGAACTACAGAGTAGCGATTTTGCGAATTCGAACAGTTTCACTTTAGAATCGAGTTACATAGTAGGGCCCCAGAAAATATTCCAAACATAATATGGTCGTATCTTGTATAATGCACATATATGAGAGTTTTAAATTAGAATAGGCATTCATCGAATCAGAGACAAACGAAGCTTAGACCCCCAAGTCACAATCCTCTTGCCGCTGGCCCTCTCAATTTTTTTTCATATTCGCAATTTTGTTTTCCTATCGGTCAATTGAGAATCCGTGTAAAGGTTGGTACGCAGTTCAAGTGAAATCCAATTTTTCATACAAATTTTTCACTGCGAAATGTCAAAATGAACTTTCCAAATGAAAATTTCACTAGGCGGTACGCAGTTCGAGTGGAAAATAGCGCCTCCAAAACTGAGCTGAAGGTGGCGATACTAAAATCTCTCCACAACTTTTTCACTTGGTTTTTATTGTCCGTCCCATTATTTTTTTGACATTTCAGTGTGAAAAATGATTTGTAGGATGTGGTTTAGAAATTTATTGGAATTTCCGATGTTTCCAAGAATAATAAGTTTTCGCACTTATAAAATTGTTTTCATTAAATAAAGTGCTTTAATGTTAGGTATACAAATATTTAGGGCATGGATGACCTTTTCCATAAGCAGGGTGGCTCAAGAATATTTTTCTACCTAGTTTTGCTCAAGCAATACCAGCAGATGATTTTTGAAAATATGTATAATTTCCATGCACTGTTAATTGTTAAAATTTGACGACTGTCCTTTTTACCCGACTGGACACAGGGAGGGTTATGTCTTTTCGCGCGTATCCTATGTACGTTCCTACGGGACGCCCTGTAGCCCAAACGGCTTAACCGATTTTGAAGATTGCGGTGTCATTAGATGCGTATTCTTCCCCGGAGTGTCATACCCGAATAGCACACTTGGGTTTTAATATGGTATATGCAACTCTAATACAACTATCAAGTTATTTCCTAAGTATTGCAAGAACATTGTCACATCCCACATTGTAACCAAAATAGCCGCATTTCCCCTCATATTTTGCAACAAGTTTGTAGTATTTGTGTTTTACTTAGGTTATTCTTTGTTAAATGATAGTTTTCATTACGTTGTTTCAACGAAAACATGTTGCATTTAATATAACCATTAAGTTACTTTTGAGTTGTTCTGTTGTTTATGTAACAACTCAATGTTACCGCCAAAATGACGTGCTAGTTACATTCAGTTTAAGAAATGTTTCTGTAAATATTGCAGAAGTTTTAAATAAGTTGTTATTATAATCCTTTTTGATTTGCACATGTGGAGAAACAAATTATGAAGTAAAGGTAAATGTATGCGATCTGAAAGGTATTAGGTAGTAGGTATATAAAATATGTTATTGTAAGTTCGAATTTGCGGTGATTTCTCACCAAAATCCTACAACGCATACTATTTTTGTCATGAACATTAATGTTTTGGGTCCGCAAAATTCACGCGCCTCCAAAAAATTGTTAAATAGAAGAAACGTTTGAAAATCAGAATATATAACAATTTGTATTTAAGCTTCAAAATCCCATAAAACTTCCAGAAACGAATTTTTATATACGTTGTTTATCACTTTCTATACAAATTTATTGTAGAAACTATGTAAAGTATTGCGAAAGTTGAAATGTATTTTTCACATCTTAAAACATATGGTTAACCATGTATAAAAGATGGTGGAAAATATGACGGTTGTTACATGAAACATCATTAAAACATGAATCATAATATTATAACAAAATTTTCATTGAAATGCTATTGAAATTAAGTTACAACAAAATAGCAACTGAATGTTCGAAACTGTTATTTCAACATTAATGGGATGTGACAACAACAAATATGCGAATATTTTATTCGGTTATCAATAATCAGTGCTGCCGCCTAAATAACAAATTTGTTTTGATTTTTAGCTTCTTTGTATTATGAAATATACATCTCACATCTAATCTAAATGGAGTTTGCTCTGCAAAATATATGTGAAGAACTAGATCTTATGTTATTGCTGCTATGTGCTTTTTGGATCAGATCTATTAATTCAAAAAGCACTGCTTAGTACGATAGCTTAACTACAGAAAATTGTCTTCATCCCGATTGAATTCATATTTTGCTACAATATCGGAGATTTTCAGAAATTTCAAAATCAGTGTAATAATTTTGTATTTTTTGTTTTATTTTGAAGACAAATAAAAGAATTTAAGTGCAAAAGCCAAGATGTATTTAATTCATTTTGTAAAAATCAGCATGCTCAAACTGCTCTAAAATAAAGAAAATATTTCTGTTGGCACGTTGTAGTCGAAAAATTCGATAGACATAAAATAAGATGTTGTCACTATATGAGTACAAAATCCTCCGGCAACCCTGAAAGCAAGAAAGATTCCTGTATCTCAATTTCACTTACAATGTAACATAAACACTATCATAACACTATTATCACTGAAAATGATCTTAAACATTTTTATAACTAACGTTTCTCTTTGTCGTAAATGTCATAAAATATTCTAGTTGGAGTTAGTTGCAATATACTTATAAAATTGCAATAACGTGTTAAAACTGAATAAGTATTTATCTGACATTTTAGGTTTTTTTAAAAACAATAAATCAACATTATTATAACATCATGATCATTGAAAACAAGCTTCAATAGCATTATAACTTCTTTATAACTAGCTTTGATTTGGTCGAACACATTGTAGCCACTGTTGCCAAACATTTTCAGAAGATTATTTTAGAAATGTTCGGCGTTGATTTTTGTAGTTTTTGTTTTTCCTTATTACTAAACTTGAGCCTTTCAGCTTTAACAAATACCTTCGATAAATGCAAAATTTTTACTATACAATGCTTTTTTTCCTTTAATTTGCATATTAGATTGTGAACTTTGGAACTTCATCCGAGAAAAAATTGAATATAAGATATACGATACCTTACCAGGGAAAATATATAGCACGGCTATGTGACAATTATTGTAATAAATTATTAACCTCGTCTGTTACGTGTCTTTATCGAGTTGAGCACAACGTAAACAATATTTTTCTCAAAAATCTGAGTCACATTAAACTTTTTAACTTACATTTGATTGCGGACTTACATTTTTAGTTTTTAAATGATAAAACTACAAATCAAAACTTTTCGAAGATAAAAATTATGATTTAATTTTAAGACATGTTTTTTAATAGCGAATCGTTTGCTTGAACGCCGATTTTACATTCGGGGTTTTATCTTCTTTTTGTGCATTGAAGAATATAGAATTATTGCGGGAAGCTGATTTGGCAACGCTGATTACAACTGCCTGATGTAGTGGGGTATGTTAAGTTATAATGAAGTTAAAATATTAGGGATTTTTACATATTAAAAACTTTTCGTCTTTTGGTCTTAATTAAGTTACTTCGTTGTTAAGATTCTGCTATACAAAAGTTTCAATGACTTTTTAGTTAAAAGTACCCAAAATGAAACTTTACCAAACGTAACTATAATATATTACCAACTATTTCAAAACTCAAACTTACGAACTTTTGTAAAACAATTTTCAAACATCTCCCCCTTTTTGTGAACAGAATTAAAACTCAAAAAAACGTGTTTACAACATTTCGAATGACAAAGTTATAAATAGTAACACGACAACATGAATAAAACTGATATAGAACGATTGTGTTACAGATTACTTAAATATAACAGAAATGCAATCGAAGTTTTGTTGCAAATCGCAATCTGTGCTATTCGGGTAGGCTCAAAAAATAAAAATAAAAAAAGTTAATTTAAAAAAAATACAAAAAACAACTGACTGTAAAAAAAAAAAACTAAAAAAATATTAACCAGACACTATACCTAACTATTTGGCAATCGGAGGGTACTCAGATTTTTGTTTAGCTGGTAGGTCTCCGATTGTCAATTAGTTAGGTATAGTGTATGGTTAATAATTTTTTAGTTATTTTTTACAGTCTGGGTTTTTTGATTTTTTAAATTAACTTCGTTCTTTTTTTATTAGGTATTTTACATTATTTGCCAAATTGAAAACTATTAAAATTGTCATGAACAAAATACGAAACATTTTTTTTTGTGTGTTTGGAGGTTCGCTGGAAGGGAAAATCATCGAACGTCATTCAAGAGCTAGTAGGTACAAGAGAGATGCTCCGAAAATAGGGAGGGACTTTAAACCGATCTAAAATACATCCCGAGGGAATTGACTCGTGGTTGAGAAGCTTACTTCTTTGCATTTAAGCAAATTGTTCAACTTCTTTCTCAACTAAATCAATTTCGATTTCATGAGTAGGTACATTTTTCTTAAATAACTGAAAAGGATTGCTCGAAATGTTTTTATTTTAACTCAAACCAATCTACATTCTTGTTATTTCATAAATATTTCAAACAAAAGTAAACTTATTCCTAAACAAAAATACTATCACATGTAACGAATAATTTCAAATTTAACGGATAAAATTATATGAACACTGCCAGCAACTTGCCCACAGCGGAAGTAGTTCATATTTTTGTAGGGTTTCGTGACATTTGTCAATACGAATTTCTATGTATTATCAATGGTATCAATACTAGCGCAAAAAAAAATGTCACAACCCCATGGTAATATAGCTTGTCGGCAAGTAACGGAAAATCGGCCGGTGTTGGGTGTCTCAGTATTGTCTCTGTTCAAAATCATCCTATTTGAGGAGGCATTTTAAAAAAAACTCACACTAAGCACAAATATGCGCGTTCAATTAAAAACCGATACAACAGCAGTTGAGTTTTCTAATCAGTTATCGGTTGGATATTGGAAACGGCAAATTACAACAGGTTGATAATTCAACTGGCTTAGTAACACAACCAATTAAATTTTTAGTTACTATATACTATCTCAGCTATTATGTGTATAGACTATAGAGAAGATAATATACATACGATTTAAAACATATTTTTTATTTTTTTTTCAAAGTGCATTTCCCCATACAAACTATTATTGTATTTTGTATTTTTCCGACATTTTGGGCCAATGAAGGACATAGGCTGTTATGTCTTTCCTTGGTCCAAAACGAAACCATCCAGCCCCAAAATCGTAAAAAACGAACTATCCGTTTTCGAGTTACTTATGTACGCACACACTGACTTCTCTCTTTTATATACCTATATACAGATATTAATACCTACTTCTAAATATATTTTTTTTATAGAGAACATTAGTTCAACTACTACCCGCAAATTTTATTGAAAAGAGTTTATATATTATCATAAAAACCGGAAACATAGAGCTGTAGAAATACAAAATATCTGCAATACTATCTGTAATGAGATGGCGGCTTAAGGATTTTGTAAAATATCGGTCAAAGTTAACCAGGATCCCAATTTCGCATAACATGATTCGTATACAAGCAAGTCCGCCTGAAATTTTCGCACAGGAAAACAAAATGGTATTCTCAAAGCAGTTCGGGTTGATTTTTTTCACCTGTGCGAAAATTATATTCACATTTCGAATGAGAAAAACAATTGAAGTATCAAACTCATAATTCCGTAAACGAGATGCAAATCCGTATGGAAATCAATTCTCGTATGCGGGTTTCGAGAGCTGCAAATTTCAGTTTTTCGCATCGCATAGGAGATTTTTACAGATAAACGTATAAGCGAGAATTTTGGTCAGCAAATCAGATAGCTTTTAGGAAGCCCTCAATTTATTTACCATATTCGTCTTCCGCACGTGATTTTAACGACGCTAGCTAGCAGAGGAAATCGCAATTGGCAAAATGTGAGAAAGGAGTTCCAGTAGTGACACTGTCCAAATCCTGAAACTCTTCAAAAAACACAGATTGTTGCATTTTAGACTGAACTTTCAATCGCATTCAATGTTTATCTTTTCTAAACGAGTCTATGTATTTCTTTTTCAGATCGAGACACGTGCAAAAAATAAAGATAACATCAAACGAAAAATTGATGGCTGAATAGTATATGCTCTAAGTGTGAACACGCAAAGGAATTGTAGTTTAAAAAAAGAAAAATATTTCCCCTCTTTTACAGGGTAATTAAAAAATACCCCCAATCAAGATAAACAATTCTGCACACCACTCAATAGATTTTTATTGAATACTTTAGAAAAATGTCCAACCATTGGGCTTTACTAGTTGGTATCAGTTCCCTTTAGAGTTTAGACTAGACATTCCGTGAAATGGTTATTGGTCGCAGCAAGGACTTATTCCGCATTAATAGAACGATTTGGCAGTGCATCGGTCTAACTCGAGCACATCCAAAAAAGTTTGAGTTCATATACTTCACCTGGATATTCGTTTTTCATATATCTGTAACAATCTTTTACCCACTACACTTGATAATTGGTTTATTCAGTGTTCAAACTAAAGATGACTTATTCAAAAACCTTGCAATCAATTTTTCGGATCTATTGTGCTCAATCAAGTTCGTTATTCTCTACTACAATAAGATAAATATATGGCTAATTGAGGATACATTCACCACTCTGGATGCACGCATTCAAACGCATGGGGAGAAGATGTACTTTCAGAAAATCGTACGACACTGCAGGTGGATATCATATCTTGTCTGCACTATATACACCAGTGCCTCGCTAACGTCAGAGCTGGCAGCTGTAGTTGCTGATGAAAGGCGGTTATTATTCCCAGGATGGCTGCCATTTAATTGGGCAAGTTCACCTATTAAATACTGGATTGCCAATTTATATCAATTCAGTGGAGTTTCTCTGCACGCCATTACCGCCTACGCCAATGATACTTACCCGCCAGTATCTTTGGCGGTGCTAAGTGGACATGTACGACTTTTGTCTATGAGAATGTCAAAACTAGGAACAGATTCCAGCAAGAGTCAGAAGGATAATAACGAAGAGCTAAGAATGTGTATTCTGGACCACCAGAAACTGATCAAGTAGGTATGGTGAGCAGAACTATGGACACTCACTGATACGACGAGTTATTTATTTCTTTACAGAATTTATTACATTTTAAGTGAGACCCTGTCAAAATGGTTGTTTCTGCAAATAGTCAGCACTGGGTTCGATATGTGTTGTGTTATAATCTACTTAGTTTTCTACGCCGACAATATATTTGCCATACTCTATTACAGTGTGCTTCTTATGGTGATGCCTTTGCAAATATTTCCAAGCTGCTATTTTGGAACTGTTTTCGAAATAGAGTTCAACGACCTGCCGAATGCATTGTTTTCGTGCAACTGGATTGCTCAGGATAAGGAGTTCAAGAAAAATATTCAAATAATCTCGCAACGCGGTCTCCAGGAAACCTCATTCACTTGTATGGGTTTCTTTAAGATTAACTTGTATACATTTTATGTTACAATGAAAAGTGCATATTCATTGTTTACTGTTATTTTACAAGCTAAGTAAAAGTTGCTGCGTTCAAAGGCTGTTGGTTGAAAAGCGTAAATCGAAGCAGAACAGTGATCGTTGCAATTGTATTTTTGTTTCGCATTAGTTTTAAGAAAATGTTGTTGCTTTACTGTACTTATTTCCTAGCAGATATAAAAAGAAAAAGTTTAGGCTCCCGTTTTTAATTCATTAGATAGGTATTCCCAGTAATCCCATAGTTTAATATACGTCGATTACGTTGCCCTCGAACAGTTGAGGGAGAGAGAGAGAGAGTAAAATATTATAAATGCGTGTGTAAGCTCTAGAGAGGGCGCCAGTATCGTGATCTGACGATACTCGAAAAAGTTCACGAAAATAAAACAAGATATGTACATCATTGAGAAATTGGGGATGTACGGACACTTAGTTTTTGTAAAACGTCAACCAGACTTGTCGGGACTATGAATCCGAAGCCGAACGCCAAAGATAATGGAATACAGAGATATATTACTTTCCAGTAGAAGGTCGGCTGCCTACAAGCTTTTTTCCAGAAAAATCCATGAAGTCACACATACCTGCTCATTTCTATTATAGTATATGTGAATTCACGAAATGGACTTTAATGCAGGAATTCGCTATTCTCTATTCAGTATTTTTTTTTTTCAATTTAATCAAAACCTCCACAAAAGCCAAACAATTCAATACGAAACACAAAACAATTAAACACCGCGATGTTCATAAAAGCAAGACGATTCGAGGTCGGCCATTAGCAACATCCTTTTTTGTTGATCACACGTATTCACAGACGCGAAAAAGCTTTCCTTTTCTGTCATAAATAGTATGACTGTCGACTGTCGTTCCTCAAGAGAGACGTATTAGGAGCTTTCGTGTATTCAAAGCCTGGGATTGAAATTATAGAAACAAAAAGATCAATTGTTGGACAAAACAACCAAAGTGATGCATATCCTTAATTTGCCCATCTGTTCTTCAAACCTTGTTAACATGCTCCATAAGACCGAATCTGCAATGTAGCAGCAGCCCAACGAAAACTTATATCGTAAGATCGTAATTTCCCTTCCGCCAACCACAAAATTTGACATTTCCCAATCCGACTGTCGGTATTTGTTATGTTTTTATTCGCCAGTGAGTGTTGAACGAATTCTTCTTTAATTGCCGCCTCCAGAATTAAATCGCACGGTAAGTCTTCAAACGTCTAATATTTGCAAATTCCTAAAATGTTTCAAAATCTTTTACAACCCACCCGCACACAAAACTCTCATGAACACCCCGCCGTTCACCCCCCAAAAACCACTTTTGGTTATTTGTCTCAACTCGACCCAACTAATCAAACTGTCAAATTTCGTTAAAATCGTACGTGTGCGCTTGTGTGTATCCCACCAAGGAAAAGGGTTGAAAGAAAAAAACAATAAAAATTCGTTTTCCTTATTTTGCCACCAAAAGTAAAAAAGTCGTTTTCTACAATTCCAATTAAATCGGAAATTAGTGGCGAATGTGCAAATTTCGTATTTCGATGGTAAGCCCACGAAAACGGTGCACCTTTGGTGAAGTGAACTTTATCAAGTGATTTGGGACATTTTTTTTTTCGTTCTCGCGGGGAAAATTTTTTCTCAGATGTCAGGTGGAGGTGGTGGCATAGAACACCATATTGTCATTATTAATCCCACGATCGCAACACACGAACACTCGGAACTCGTTAAGGCCGAATACTCTGGTGATATAGAATCTCATCCACATCAAACTCAACATCATCCACAATTTCAGCACAATTCACGCTTTGATTATAATTACTCGGCGACTTTGCTCAACTTAGACACCTACCAGAGCGTTAAGACACGCACTAGATGGAATGAATCACCAGAGGCTAGGGAAAGACGATTAGCACGAAACGCAGCCAGGATGAGAGACAAACGGTCAAAGGAAAGCGACGAGGAATACAAAGCGCGTTTGGCAAAGAATGCCGAAGCCAATCGTGTTCGACGGCAAAATGAGAACGAAGTACAAAGAGCCTTAAGACTTATGAAGAATGCAGCGAGGCAGCGTTTACGGAGGGCCAGCGAAACCCCTGAAGAGCGTGTGAAACGATTGGCAAAGGCCGCCGAGCGAATGCGTTTGGCTCGGGCGAATGCTCCGAAAGTTGATAAACCACCTTTGGCTGATCGACTGAAAGGATACTAACCGACGGAGTAGTGCAGCTGAAATAAGTTGCTGAAGCGAGCGCCTTTTAGTGGTTTTCAACACAAAGTAACCTAGTTCTTAAGAGTGTAACAAAGGATATAACTAGATACAAGTATTATCTTCTATCCCATTGGTCTAGTCTGGATTTCTTTGGCAAGCTATTGTATTTCCCCTGTGCGATATTGTATTTTAGTGTTCCCCTTTCGAGTTATACTATTATCCCTCTCACCTATAGTTTGTTGAACAAAATTTCGAGGTATTTTATGTTTTTAGAAAATAAAGCAAATTTTGTAGGAACATCTAGAATTAAGCATTTAATAAAAAATCTTAACACATTAAGAGAAGCAGCAGCATTGTGTTTTTTTTTTTTTTTCTTTGTGTGTCGATATGGTGGTGGGCAAATTGAACCGCAGAGGATTTATTGATTTTTTCCTCAAGTCCATTTTGTGTTGGTTGGCGTTTATGGTGGTGGTGGGTGATGAAGTGATTTAATTTGACTGACGTCGCACATCGGACTTTGTTACTGGGGTAACAATATTTGACAGCAACCATTCGGTAACGTTTAAGAGGAGTCGTAGACCGAATACTCTGCTTACACAGCGTGTAAGTCCTTATCTTTAAATTTAAAGAAAAATAAAAGGATATAACACGCTTTCTGATGTGCCAGTATATATTTCCACTTGTAGTGGCTATGGCGAGATGCCCAGAGGATAGGTACTCTTGAAAAGTAACACACTTACTTGCTATTGTCATCTGATCTTAATAATAATGGGTCAGAGACTTGTTTTATGATGGTTAAGAGACAAGCTATTTTAAGTCAGTTTCAAATTGGAAGTTTGCATAGCAGTTATCGCTTTCGGCTTTTGAATACAACTTAGAACCAAATGCTGGCTATGTATATTAATCTGGAGGAAAAGAAACATCCGAGAAAAAATAGCTTGTTTCGTTTGGAAAGTTTTTTTAAACTTCAACTGAACTGAAAACGAGTTCCAGTTCCAGAACTCCGTTTTGCATTTAACAATGGGCCGCAAAATCCAAATTTAGAGGAAGACAGACATTCATACTGTGGAGCGTTTTGAAACAATCTGAACGAACAAAGATATTTAGCTGAATGAAGTCACTTAAAAATTCGATGTCACTGTGGAGTTTTGGGTGACACTTTGCAACTATTATGTTAGCGTGACAGCTTAGCTGCTTCCAAGATCTTTTACAGGAGTTTTAATTCCGTCTGTAAAACTTTTGAATATTGGTGCACACAACTTATTTCATAAATCGGTTCTTTTTCTGAAGTTCTTTCACTGCTTCATCCTTCATCATCTGACGGAACTACTTCCTCAACTGAAGGTGTTGAAACAAAGTTATAAGCACTGTGTGAAAAATGTTCAAATCATTCGAAATCATTATGCCCTTATCGTTGCCTTTTTTTACTTCGAACGCCAACAGGTTTTATGAACCAGCAGGATCAACGCCCAGAGACTGATTTGGTTCTAAAATGACTACTAATCGTGTTATAGTTAAAGAAAGCTCAGTTTGATTTTTTCTTTGATCATTCTCCGGCTATTTTCTGACCGACCGAGTTACTGATCAGTAAAGAAATATGATAACACTCGCTACAAGAAAAAAGTCCTGGCCTCTAACTGCGTCATAACAGCGAGGACATAATAGATGCCATCGAAACGTGAAAGATGGGAACAAAATTTTGTCCCACAGGATAAAGCGTATTTGAGTCGATAGTGTTTCTATCTAACAAAGCTGATAATAAATCGAAGTCCTAACAATGTCCGACAGAATATCTTTTCATTATATTGCAAGAAACGAAACGTTCGAAAAAAAACAGCCTAAAAATGATCAGGGTTACGACATGACTACGTGTAAATTCCTGAAGATGTTACTTCGAAAAGCATTAACTAAGCACCTTTACAAAACATACCAAGTCAATGAAAAGTCGCGGTAGTCATCGACAAATGCGCCTTCTTCCAATTATTCCCAAAGTTTTTGATTGGATATTGCAATTGTAGAAGAAACGCCTTATACCTACCTACCAATAGTTCGGATCTAGGGGCAAACATTCGACGATCGATCAAGTGTATGGGATAACTTAACTGAGAAAGCTCTTAAAAAAAATAAGATTTACTCTGCGGTGCTCAAGCCAATGTACGTATGGTAATGGGACACAACTATGGGGTTTCATTAGTGAAGCAAATTTAAATACCGTTGTAATGAAGATCTCCACAAAAAGTGATCGCTGAAAATGGGTGGTCGGAAATAGAATAGTTTAGACAAATCTTCAAGTGGGCAACACTCAAATCGGTAATACCAATACTCACAGGATGTCGCATGTTTCTTCCGGTATCACCTTAAGAAGATGCGACTTGACTTATACAGAATGATGTATGCCTTGAAGGCGTGGAGACGGAAGCTCCTGTCAGCAGAAAGTTGTTATTCCGGGATAGTTTTAAAGAATTGTCAAAAACAAATTACATCCGTGTTATGTGATCCGAAAATACGAAATTGATCATGTAAATTTAAACTTCAATTGATATACATATATTTTAATTAAGCACATTAAAACATTCATCTAAGCAAAAAACAGATAAAAGCAGCAACGCACTAAATAGGTCTGTTCCTTTGCTTTCAAATCTTACGAATTTTTACTCATTGCCGTTCCGTAACTCGAAAAAAGAGAGCGTCATCGAGAGAGCAAGATATTACCCCTCCACTGAGAATCTTACGAATTTTTGCTCAACAAATTTCTTGATGTAAGAATTGGAAAGGCTGTCAGTTACCTTACAACTAACAGCTGATTTGAAATTTGTTGCCCTATTTGGCATAAATGCGTCTATTTGTTTTGATTTTTTGCGTTTTAAAGTAGGATCAACATTCAAAATAATATTTTTATCAAGAATATTTTAAATTTCAATAGTGGCAACGAAATTCATCCTTGCTGTAAAAAGAGACAATCTGCTCCATGTCATTTTTAATGCGCTTTTTTTCTCTTCTTGGATGCTTTTAGTTGTAAATTAGCAAATTCTTCGAGCATATCAAATATTTTAACGACTTTTCGTACCACTTTTTTGAATATTTCAATTATGTATCTGCCATAGGTATTTCATAGAATACTACAAAAGCGTTCCCCAACCTTTTCGTAAGTGTCTCTCTCTGTGAGAGAATTTTTCCCCACCACTTCCATTTTGACAGTCTTTTCCATTTTACTACAAAAGTAAAGGAACAGCCTTATAATGTTCATAATTATGGTGTTGATCGCTATTGCAAAAGTGATCCAACGAATTTCATTGATAAGAGCAATCCCGAATTTCTCTCTCTCGGATGTTCAATGAAACATGTTCGACGTTAAGATATTGCCGTATAAAGAAGCCTATACACAGACATCACCTATTTCCTTTCAAAACAAATCTACTCTAAATTGCAAGTGGTGCACCTTCGCAAATAAAAGGTTTTCCAATAAGAGGTGTTAATGGCCGCGTTCCACTGCCCGCTAGATGAGCAGCTGCATGTCAAACTCCATATTTTTTGATGAAATTACTTAACTTACTGAAAATGCCGTTTTATTCATACGGAAATGAGTAAAAAAATTCGTCATCGGGATAGAATCTTATCTTAAGTAATTTTTACACTTCGGTACATCCTCTTTGGTCTGTTGATTGCCGAAATTAAAGACAGTTGTCTCTGATAAAACTGTTTTCTCTTCATAATAACAATATACTTCTATATATTGCCACTGTATGAGCCAAAGTTATTAATTAAGTTGTTTAAAGCTATCGTTGTTATCACTTTCGTGGACATTTTTGCTGTTTAAAACAAGGAATCCATTTACCAACTCGTGTTTTCATCAAATATTATTGCAAAACGTTAAATATTAAAAAGCGTCACGGATATAAAGCAGTATAATGATTGATGATTTCAAATAAATATGAAAAATATTTCTGTCGGAGGATATCGGAACCTAGCTGTCAAAAATTTAACAAAAAAATCCACTTTATCGCACTTTAACGTAATTGGCCGATATGCGAAGAATACCTCGCAGCAAAAATCCTCCGAATCGTATAAAGTCGGTGAATTTTCCGTTCCGACGGAAAAGATCAATCAATATACATGTATTCCTTTTTCACGTCCTAAATACCTGAATATGTTTAACACGAGCTGTCATATAACATTTTAAAAAAGTAGAGATTCTCAGCGGTACTAATAATCATTTCTAGAGTCCAGGCAAAATTGTTCGAGCTCACAATTGGGTTTTAGATACAAAATTGCGTATTGTGACCTAGAATATATTTGGTGTGAAGGTTAAAAATGATTATTAGTTAAGGTAATATTAGACTGTATGCCAAGTGGTCATAAAATGCCAATTTCTGACAGTCCTCCTGAAAAAATATGGTCATACAATGGCCGCGTTCCACTACCCGCTAGTCTTCTAGCACAAAATATCCCAGATGAAGGAACGCTCGCGCAGCGGCACCGGCAAAGTGACATTTGACACTTGTCTATTCATTTTCGTGTCTCATAATTATTTCCAAACTACATTTAAAAAGTAATGGTACATAGAAACCATTATAATATTGGAATTGCTATTTTACTTACCTTATTACAAATTTTATCACAATTGCAGCTCGGCTTCGTATTTTTGTTTTTATTTTGTAGACGTTTGAACGATTTCCTTTGACAGCTGTTTTTTTTTCTCTCAAAGCAGCGGGTAGTTTTGCGCTAGATTGAGAAATTTCCCTGAGAGGGATATATCACAAAAAGTGCTAGACGACTAGCGCAAATGGTAAAATGTCAATTTTGTCTGATTTTGACAGATAAAAACACCCAAATAGCATAATAGTGTAATCGGACAATAAGCACGAATGCCAGCATAAAGCCCTATATGCCCATATGCACTTTATTGAAATTTCGTTATGGCATTGCAGGCATTTTTGATGGAACAAGATTTGATGAGTTCGTAGAATTGGGATTTATATTTATTTTCTTTCTCTTTTTTGTGGATTAATGATAATTATAATGAAGTCAAAACCAATGCGCAACAGCTCTCTTTATTCATTTTTCACTACAATAAAATGACCACAATGGAGAAGTGAACACCATAAACAAATAAGATAAAATAAAACCTATTATTTTACTACTTCAACTTTTTTGCTTTGTTTTTCTTGAACTTATCTAAACTTGTTGGTTATTCGTTTCAAATGCACATCCTAAATTTAAAGTATATTCGTGACTTGGTAACTCTGCTCAAACCATACCTTGCAAATAGTAGTAGATTTCTGAATCGGAACCCACCTACTACTCAAACATTTGTAAACAATATACACCATATCATCCACCTGATTCTATCTCGTTTTTACAAATCTGCAAATTCGGTTTATTTTCCAATTAGCGCTCATACCAGCCCCGCACTCAAAAAAAAAAAAAAAAAAACATTGCCATCTATATTTTCAAGTGTAAAAAAATACCCATTGTGCGTTTAAAATGTGAATAAAAACATCGCGTGTCTAATAATAATTATAATATCACCATAAATTGCACATAAAATCGTCTATCTGGTAAAATGTGAAGAAGAAAAATTTCGCAAAATAATCCCACCATTCTGTCGGCAAATGTTTCTTCCTCATGTTGTCTACTTGCTGTTCCCGATGCATGCAAGCGAGAAAGGCATACTTACTCTACCCCGGTTGAACTAGTCCGTACAGAATCCCAATCAGAGAAATGTCTCACTCTGCGGATTGTTAGTGGATTATCTAGTCGGGCAAATTATATATATATATGTAGATATATCGAATAATATATTATGCAATAGTACATCCGCAGGCATGTGTGCATAAAACAAAGTGAATTCCGTTTTGTAAATAAACATATCTAACCGAAACGAAAAGTATTTTATGTATTTAAAGATAAGAAAAAAATCGATAAAGTAACCATTTTCATTCCAATAAGAAATATAAAACAACATCCGTCTGCAAAGTGTCAAATGTCAAAACGAGAAGTCGCTGTCAAGTAGTGGGTTTTTTGTTTTTCTTTTTATTTTTCTGCTAAAAAAGTGAATTTTCGCATAAAAAATGCATTTCATCGTATTTTGTAAACAGAAAATCAAATACTAGTCTTTAATAATCAGACCAAGTGTTGGAAAGAGTTCTTTAATACACATTGTATTTGAACGCAAGACTGTTTTTGTTTTGTATAGTTTTGAATTTAAAAAAAAAAGAAGCAAATTAATTGAGAGATTGACGTGATTTGTTTGAGAGTGATTGTTTAAAAAATAATGGAATCTGATCCCAATGGGATAAAGATCGAACCACCTTCCGAACAACAATACTCGCAATTGCTTGGTTTGAATGGCGCCAACGGGCGCCTTATCATCGATCATCCCTCAACTTTGTTGTCGCTTGCAGCGGCACAATCTCACCATCATCTTCCACCTCATCTTCACCAGCATCAGCATCAGCAGCAACAGCAGCAACAGCAGCAGCAGCAACAGCAGCAACAACAACAACAACAACAACTACAGCAGCATCACCAGCAGCATTCAATACACCATCAGCCGCCACCGCCGCCTGTAAACACATTATTAAGCAATACTGTAAGCTTACCGGGACCCAGCAGTTTGTCATCCTTATCGCCATATCGTAGTATTACTCCACTCTCAGCATCGGGGAAACAGCGCTGGAACGAAAGTCCCGAAGCCAGAGCACGCCGTCTAGCACGTAATGCTGAAAGAATGCGTGAGAGACGTTCACGCGAATCCGAAGACGAATATCGAAAGCGTTTAGCCCGTAATGCGGAGGCAAATCGGATGCGGCGACAGAATGAATCCGATATGGAACGTGCCATGCGCCTAGTTCGAAATGCCGCACGCCAGAGACTGCGGCGTGCCATGGAATCGCCCGATCAACGCTCTAAACGGCTACAAAAGTTAGCCGAAAGAATGCGCTTGTATCGGGCTAACGAAAGTCCTGATCAAAGAAAAATGCGGCTAGCAGAGATGGCGGCACGTGCCAGGCAACGCATCGCCAGCGAATCGAGCGAAGAACGTAAGGAAAGGCTGAAAAAATTGAACGATTACGCAAAAAAGGTCAGAGAAAAGAAAAAACTTATAAAACTAAATCCAAATAGCGTTAATAATATTGGAAACTTTAACAATCAGGAGGTCACTAGTCCTAGAGCATCTATTTTGACGTTGCAGCAGGACAGGCAACAGCAGCAGACCCAACACCAGCAACAAGAGCAACAGCAGCAGCAACAGGCACAACAACAACAGCAGTTGTCTTCCCAATACCAGCATCAAACACTTGCAAACTCAATAGAATACTATCAAAATATGTTTATGAGTCCGTCGGTGCGCCCTGGAGCACTTCTTTCAAAAGACTCGCCACCGCCACAGCAGCACCAGCAGCAGCAGCAGCAACAGCAACAACAACAGCAGCAACAACAACAGCAACAGCAGCAGCATCAACAGCAACAACAACAGCAACAGCAACAACAACAGCACCAGCATGCATTGCGATACACCACAAACAGTCTCTCACTGGACTCGGAGTCAAACAGTCTATTCCAGCAGAGTTTGTACGATGATCACAAGCAAAGCTTGCAACCGAAAATACCCCACGTGACCACCTTCAACACACTCGCCAGTTCGATAGAATACTATCAAAATAAATTCATCAAGAAGCAGGAACTTCAAGATGTGAACAACGTGAAAATACTCCCTCTACCTCTTCAAGTTGACGAAGAGAAACTGAAGCTAAAAGCTTCGCCAAATTCTGAGTACCAGCAGCAAATTCAAAACCCGCCCACACCACTCTATAATCAATTCTCATACTTGTCAACATTTCCAAGCTCTTCGGTCCTAAATCCGCCGCCGGGGACGTCGCCATCGCCGTGTCCACCAACACCAACAAGTACCCAGCAACCTGCCTACTATCCGATGTATCACAATGGGTTCCAGCTGACCATTGCACCAAACACAGTGCCTCCACCATTTACACCAGTCCACTTTACACATGGAACATCCACGACACCCAGCCCCTCATCGTCGCAGTCGCAACCGAGCCCCTACAATCTACTGACGAACTCTACGCTCGCACTAACAAGCGACCCAACGCCATCATCAACTCCAGCACACCCCCAACCAGCCGAAACTCCGCAACAACAACTGATTCAGGATTTTCAAAAGCCGGTCCGCGGTCGCCCTAGAAAAATCTACGCCGACAGCACACTGTCATCTGAATTGCACGATGAAGCAATACTCAGACAACAAAAAGCGAATTCTTTGCTCGAGCAAGAGATCAATCAAATGCTTGCCGCAGCAGCATCAACAACATCTATAAAGCAAGGAAGGCGCCGTGGACGTGGTCAAGAAACTGATGAGGAGAGACGTATTAGATTGGATAAAATGGCGGCACATCAGCGTGCCGTGCGCGCTAACGAGACCCTCGAGCAGCGCGAGATTCGACTGAAAAATTTGAGTGAAAGAGCACGCATGAAGCGTGCACAAGTGCGAGCCACCGAAAACGATGACGAACGCAAGGATCGTCTGTCCAAGCAGGCGGAATACGCCCGTCTTCGAAGACTGCGTGCACAAGCGCCCGAAAATAAGAAACGCATCGAAGAGCGTGCTAAGCAATTGTACGCACAACTGCACAATCTGCCCATACAGCAGGATGACTCGCAACAACTTCAACAAGACGGACAGCAACTAGCACTCGATACACAAAATGTTGTCACGTCAGCACAGGAGCACAATTTAATTGTGATTCCGCACCAATTGCCCTCGGCACAACAGCAGCAGCAGCAGCAGCAGCAGCACCACCAACAACAGCAACACCACACCCAACAGCAGCAGCAGCAATTAAATGTTATAACCAATGGTGAAGAATTCGTTAAGAATCCCGGCAAAGATTACGGCCAGTCGGAAAATAACGATGTATTAAAAATTTTAGAACCCATTATTGTTATGAAAACTAAGTAAACTTTAAGTAAAAAGCAAAGTTTAATATTAAATCAAACCGTAAATAAGATAATTGATTAAAAAAAAGTAAAAAAAAATGTAATTAGTTGAATAAGTAGTAACTAACTAATGTGTATGAAACGTAGGGAGAATAAAACCGAAAAAAAAAACAGTTTTAAAAAAGAAACCCACAAAAAAAGAAAACAATAAAAGAAAAGTCAATAATTTTTTTAAAAGTAGACTCGATTGGTTTTTATTTCAAGATGGAAGATTATCCATTTGTAACTGTTCGGGTCATCCAATTTGTTTGTTTACTTCACTTCTCTGTGAACATGAGGCCTCGTTTATTAAAAAAAGAACACCGCGCGGTGGAGTTTGAGTTAAGTATGAGCCCAATCAGAAACGCAACATTGCCTAGCAGAGAGTTCACAAATGCATGAATTGGCATCAATGTTAAGCAGAGAACTTCCGTTTTCGCAGCTTTTCTTTTTTAAGGTAAGGTAATTAATTTATTCATTCTTGCTTTGCAAAGCTTGCATTTATGAAGGGGCCATATGTATATTAGCTGAGGATAGATGTTGGAACGGTTTTGAACGGTCTTTATTCGTAGCGGGATATAACGGGTGATTTTTTAGCTGGTTTGGTTTTGGCAACACTGGTTTTGACAGCTGACGTGTGTTTAGTACCTTGTGTCACTGTCAAACATCTTCAGTTTGGTTTGCAATTTAACCATGGATCGTCTTACAAATGAACAACGCTTGCAAATTATTGAATTTTACTATCAAAATTCGTGCTCGGTTCGAAATGTTCATTTTCGCTTTTTTATCGAAAAATTGTGTTCAGCGATGAGGCTCATTTTTGGTTGAATGGGTACGTAAATAAGCAAAATTGCCGCATTTGGAGTGAAGATCAGCCAGAAGCATTGCAACAGCTACCAATGCATCCCGAAAAAGCCACTGTTTGGTGCGGTTTATGGGCTGGCGCCATTATTGCGCCATATTTCTTCAAAGATGATGCGAATCGCAGCGTTACTGTCAATGGTGAACGCTACCGAGCGATGATAACAAACTTTTTTTTGCCCGAAATGGAAGTTCTTGACTTGCATGATATGTGGTTTCAACAAGACGGTGCCACATGCCACACAGCACGCGAAACAATGGCGCAATTGCGAGGCGAGTTTGGTGAACAGTTAATTTCACGTTTCGGGCCGGTCAACTGGCCGCCTAGATCGTGCGATTTGACACCATTAGATTATTTTTTGTGGGGGTATGTCAAGGCTAATGTGCATAGGGACAAGCCCGCTTCGATTGACGCACTGGAAGCCAACATCCATGCATTCATTCGTGAGATACCGGCCGATATGTGTGAAAGAGTATGCCAAAATTGGACTCAGCGGATGGGCTACCTGAGACGCAGCCGCGGTCCACATTTGCATGAAATTATCTTTAAACATTAAATTGCAAGGTTCAAACTATCGATTCAAATAAATATTTCATTCATTTTTTCGAATTTTTTGTGTTTTTTTTCTTAAAAAAGTTCTAAACCTCTTAAAAAATCACCCGTTATATGCGATTTGGGTTACGAAGTAACAATTTTTGGTGGACATCAGTATCAAACTGATGCCGTTTTCCATTGGGACCACCAGAAATCTTTTTCTGGTTCTAGATTTTATGCGACTCACAGGCGTTATTGCTTTCGATAACTGGATTAGTGCGTTAATTGACAGTTAAGGACCATTCACATGAGAGCGAATTGCGAACCACGAACTGGCGAATATTCGTAGATTCTGACACTTCATTTACATGAAAACCTTTTTTTAGTCGCAGGTACCCGCGAATCATTTGTATTGTTGAAGGAAGTTCAAGCGAATTTTTCATTTGCAGGTTTGTGCATCGCGACTGTTTTATGTGAATTGTGAATAAAGTGTGACAGTTCGTGGCAAGAATTTTCAATTCGCGGGAGAACTGCTGAAATTGTAAATTTGGTTATTTTAATCAATCAAGTCTCGGTTTTTTTTTAGATTAGGTGTTATATTAATTGAATATAATGCTTTTGTGGTGAAACAAATAGCAATTTTCAATTCATAAATACAGATAAATTGATTTGTTCGCAGTTCGCCTATTCGCAGTTCGCGCTCGTGTGAATCGTCCTTAATATCAGATGTTTAAATTGCATTATTTGTTAAATAAATCACAAATGGATATCGGTTGGAAAAATGTTTCCCCTATTGCATATACAAATGGAGTATTTTCGGTGATTCGTAGTCTTCAGGTGAAGAGGAAAACTATGAAGATAATAGTTCCTCCTAAATTATATAAATGGCTGTTTGTTTATGTCTTTCGTTATTTTGGTTTTGACGAAACTTCGCCCATTTGTATTGAAAGCAAACCTTCTTAAAACGACGTAAAACAGCTGTGCCAAGTATATTGGTATTGTGGCGTAGGTTTGTTCCTTTACTTTTGTAGTAAAAATGGAAAAGACTGTCAAAATGGAAGTGGTGGGGATAAATTTTCTCACAGAGACACTTTCGAAAAAGTTAGGGAACGCTTTTGTAGAAATCTATGAAAAATGGCAGATAGATAATTCAAATATTCAAAAAAGGACTTCGTTAATTTACTAAGAAAATTAGTTACACCATCTAACTAGCGATGAGAGTGATCTGAAATTAATTGAACTTCTTGATGAACTAGAGTATGTGGAAAAGTTTGACTGATTGAACTACAAGCATTTGAGAAGAGGAAAAAGCAATAATGCATTAAGAATTACATGGTGAAGATTGAAGATACAGCTAGTAAGAATTTCTTTTGAATTTCTTTAGTAAAAATTCGTAAGCTTCTCAGTGAAGGCGTAAATGTTTATTTTGAGATTCGTACGAATAGTCAATTCTAACGAATAGCTGTATTCGCTCGAATGAACTTTGAAATTCGAACGAATAAAATTCATAATTGGGAATGTCATCAAATGATTTTAGCTTTCGAAATCAGCTGTTTACACTTTTTTTTTATTTTATATAGAGTGACCATTTCTTTATTTATTTTGTAGAGGATATTTTTCCATTGTTTTATTCAAATTTATAAAAGTACTAGCTGTACCCCCCGGCTTTGCCCGTGCAAAATGTGGTTTCAGAACAGTTGATGGAAAAAAGATCTAAGAAATTTGCTATCTTGTAGGGGGCCATTTTTTTCGCATAACGCTTGAGTTGGCCAATAACAGGATATTTCTTCCCTCTGCCGCATGAAATAATTTGTCTTCCTTCCGTAATTTTAACAGCTATTCGTTTCAAATGTTAAATCATTTTCTTTCAGTCCCGTATACATTTCGCACCCAATCTCTTTCAATCCCACGCCCCACACGTTACATTCTTACACGCCAAAGCGGATACAATTGTATCAGTTAATACATGTTCAATGAAATATTGAAACTAAGAATTTGTCAAGAAACGCATATCATAATTTTAAAATTGAAAGCTTTCTTTTACAAAAGAACTCACAAATAATAGTGATAAGGCGCACTAATAAGCCTAAATCCTGAGGTGAGACTCAACTATTATTATTATTTTATCCTTTGAAAGTCTGAATTCCTTTGTTTGCAAAAACAATGTATTTTTTATTATGGTCATAATATTATGTCACCAATAATGTTTTCAAAATATCGACTTATTTTATTTAAAGGCCAAGGAGGGAACATATTTGTTTTTTTAGGTAAATCATGAGCTTAGTAAATACACTACTCGGCATAAGTATTTTGACGGAACCTTTGAGTAAATATGTTTGCACTTTTGAGCACGTTAAAGCCAAACATCAAGACAAGACATTGCAAAAGAGTTTAATGTGTCGCGTAAAACTGTGCACTATCAAATTGATAGTGGTCGCAGTGGCCTAGTGGTTAGTGTGTTGGACTACTAAGCGAGGGGTCCAGGTTCGAATCCCGCAAAAACCCAAATTCCAACTCAGGGTATTTTTCACTGCTCTGTCATGAAGGAGCTTCTCAATCGGCCCGTTTGGAACCGGCATAAAATTGTAGATCCCTTCCATTCGTTCCAAAAATTAAAAACTCACACAAAACGCATGGTTGCGAGAAGCTAGGCCCTGGGACCCTACGGACCTGTTGCGCCAACTATTATTTATTATCAAATTGATAAGTTTAAAAAACATGACGACATAAGTAACTTAACGAGATTAGGAGCTAAGCGCAAAATAACGCCCGCTCAAGACCGAGTCCTTCTACGGCAATTTGAGAAAAACATTTTTCTGAAGACTCAATCTGCTGCAGATCAATGGAATTTGACGGCCAAGAACCCAATCAGTGACCGCACTGTCCGACGACGTTTGAAGAAAGGAGATTTTAAGACAATTAAAGCTAAGGACGTGCCATATATATCGAAGGCAAACAAGCTTCAAAGACTGGCATTCGCAAAGGAACATCTGCACAGGAGTTTTGGAGAAGCGTTCTATGGACAGATGAAAGCTCCTTTGAGTATAACTCTTCAAAAGTATAGTTGGGCAAAAGAAACGACCCGTTGAACTGTCATGTTCTGGGGATGTATGGCGTATAATGGACTGGGTGACTTGGTTCCTATCACCGGCTCGGTAAACCAAATCCAATATTTAATGATCCTAAATGATAATGCATTTACTTCTGGAGATAGGCTTATTGGGGAATCATTAATCCCGAAACAGGATAACGCCCCATGCCACAAAGCGCGAAAGATTTCTACATTTTTGAAAGATGTTGGGGTTAACACCTTGGACTGGCCACCTCAAAGTCCGGCTTTAAATATTATAGAAGACGTCTGGTCTCTTTTGAAACGCAGAAGAACTGTTTCGTTAAATTTAAACAATTTCTGAGATCACTTCTCTTTGGGGAGAGATATCTCCAGAGATTCTCCAAACTTAAGTGGATTCGGTACCAAGACGCCTTCAAGAAGTTATTGAAGCCAAAGGAGGATATACATTTTACTAACTTAGTCTTCATTTCTTTACTTTTGCTAAGTTTAAACAATGTTTTCTTAGTTTTACATTCTTGTCAAAATACTTATGCCAACGCATGAAATTACAAATTGATTTATATCTTTTTACGTTTCTATGAAAAAAATCTGTTTTTTTTTTATTTTTAAGTTTGAATTAGTTATATATAAAAAGGAAAAAAATAGGAGGAGTTCTTTACAAAGCCGTTCAAAAGTTAAACGTAAAAATTCACTATTTTTATTTTGTCAAAATACTTATGCCGACTAGTGTATGTAGTAAACTCACCCAGGTGAAAATCGTAGAAATGTCTCAAATTTCGCCTAGTATTTATTAAAATACCATTTAAGTTATCGAGTTATTGCATATCCTATGTTGTACCTGCAGATGTCCTCTATAAGGTGGCATTTACTATATTTATTTTCGAACGCAAAGCGTGACAAAGAAAAAAGCGAAACGAAACGAAAAAATTAAGGAATATGAAAATTAATGCGGGCCCGTTCTGCAAAAGCCTTTTATCCATTTATTCCGTTGTTCTGTTATGAATTTCCATACAAAAGTTCGAAATGTCAAAAAATCTTTTACGTTCTCTAGAATTGGTATTCTGTGTGGAAGAATCTTTTAAGAATTCTGTTAAGAAAAGTTGGAAAACCAGAATATAATTTATGAAAGATCTTTTATGGTCGAGACCTTTTATGATTTATTACAGTAACAGAAAGTTCATAACAGAATAAAAGATTTCGCAGAATAAGCCCAAATATCTTGCTCTCTCGACGACGCTCTCTTTTGCGAATTTTTTTGAGTTAAGGAACAGAATCGAGTAAAAACTCGTTAGAATAAGTAAAAACTCGTAAGATTTAAAACTAAAGGAACAGACATAGTAGGTCTGTTCCCTTACTTTTGTAGGAAGAATGGAAAAGACAATTAAAATGGCAGTGGTGGGGATAAATTCTCTCACAGAGAGAGACACTTACGGAAAAGTTAGGGAACGCTTTTGTAGTAAACTTTGAAAAATGACAGATATGACAGATAAATAATTCCATAAATTGCAGTGGTGAAGAATATTTTCAATACGATGGAATGTTCGGGGAGAACATTCAATATTTATTTTGCCACCTGTTGATACCATTTTAGTAGAACGCAAGAAATCAAAACAAATTCAATCGAATGTCAAATATGACAAGAAATTTCAAATCAGCTGTTAATTTTTTGGTGACTGACAGCCCTTCAAATTTCTTACACCAAGAAATTTGTTGAGTAAAAATTCGTAAGATTCTCAGTGGAGGGGTAATATCTTGCTCTCTCGACGACGCTCTCTTTTAAGAATTATTCGAGTTAAGGAACAGCATTGAGTAAAAATTCGTAATAATTCGTAAAAATTCGTAGGATTTAAAAGTAAAGGAACAGACCTTTGGTGTAAGAAATTTGAAGGGCTGTCAGTCACCAAAAAATTAACAGCTGATTTGAAATTTCTTGTCATATTTGACATTCGATTGAATTTGTTTTGATTTCTTGCGTTCTATTTATTAAAATAGTATCAACAGGTGGTAAAATAAATATTGAATGTTCTCCCCGAGTATTCCATCGTATTGAAAATATTCTTTACCACTGCAATTTATGGAATTATTTATCTGTCATATCTGCCATTTTTCATAGTTTACTACAAAAGCGTTCCCTAACTTTTTCGTAAGTGTCACTCTCTGTGAGAGAATTTATCCCCACCACTGCCATTTTAATTGTCTTTTCCATTCTTACTACAAAAGTAAGGGTACAGACCTCAAGAAATTTGTTGAGTAAGAATTCGTAAGATTCTCAGTGGAGGGGTAACATCTTGTTCTCTCGACAACGCTCTCTTTTACGAATTTTTCGAGTTAAGGAACGGCATTGAGTAAAAATTCGTAAGAATTCGTAAAAATTCGTAAGATTTTAAAGTAAAGGAACAGACCTAGTATGATCAATTGAAATTGATTTCCAATGCAAATGTTTTTTTTTTTGCTGCCAATACACAAAAGAAACAATAAAATTCAGATTTCGTGTTCGATTTGGCAGCAGAAATCTGAAATCTCAGATCAAAGTCTGAAAAGCCAAATCGGAAACGACATTATATAAAAAAAAAATTGGTTTTTTGTCCCAATGGAAAACGACATAAGTAAAATGAACTGCATTTTATATTGGCTTTTGTGCGTCCGAAAGCAGGCTTTAAAGTCCTAGACATGTCTTCGAGCATTATACTAGAATCAATGACTGATCGCAGACAAATTCAACAAGGTTACCATGAATATTTAAATTTAAATAACAAATGCCATGGTACCTGCTTTTCCCTTTGAGTTGGGCTGAAAGTCAACATGTCCTAGCAAACCATGGAAAGGTTTGGAATCGCATGGTCTTACAAGTGGTTTCAATGCTCATGCTTCATGTAGGTGTCGAGTTTCGATAAAACTATATGGCCAGATGGTTGCAATGAACGGGAGTCCAATCAGAATGGAAAGCCTTTTGCTGTGCAAATTGTGTTATCAAGGTTAGGTTAACTAGGTAAATGCGTAGCATTGGCTGCATTACGACGGTCGTGATCCTTTATTGCATTCTTGGTTCTACGACTTGTTTCGAGCTATAGTCGATTGGGGAACTAGTAACACGACTTTCGCGATGGGCTCAATCACAAGTCACAGCTTACCAGTTTTTCGCTCTTAGAATGTTGTTGAGAAAAATCCTTTTATGCTATGAGGATAGCAATTCTAAATAAACAAATCCGAGGACCCGAGGTACTCGCAACCAGAAATGATCAATGACCTGAGTCATTTGTAAGAGCTGTACAATGGTTTCTTCTTTTGTGTTCAGTTGCATTAAAGAAAAAGCAGCCACTTAGGCCCATTTTATTCACTCGAAGTTGAACACAACTTGGGGATTTTTATATGGAAAACTCCCCGAGTTGTGTTCAACTTCCAGTGAATAAAATGGGCCTTAGTAGATTGTAACTTGTAAGTGAATATTCATTTAAATTGTCATACCGTTGATGCTGATTCCGGCGAAACTTTGTTCCTGTGATCACAGGTTTAACCCAAAAACCACGTATATTTATATCATGCAATTTTTTTCAATAGCCACACCTCTAAGGCGCATTTTATTCACTCGAAGTTGAACACAACTCGGGGAGTTTTCTATATAAAAATCTGAATATAATGGGCCTAAGTGGACCTGTTGCTCCAATTATTATTTGAATTTTTAACTTCTCTGCAATTGATGCTCACAGTATTTTTCTTGTTCCCTTTTAGATGGAAATAAAAACTCTGCACTCCTTGGACACTGAGTATTCCGCCGATTCCATTGAATGGTGTCCCCATCCGAGTTTCCTCACCCATTTCGTGTGCGGCACATATCAACTGGAGGGCAATACATCCGAGTCGTCTTCACCACCGTGTCGTCGAAAAGGCCGAATATACCTGTTCGAGTTCAAAGTAGAAGAGAATGAGTTCACCGAACTCCATCGTCTTGAAACTCCAGCCATTCTCGACATGAAATGGCTACAGCAGGCAAATTTAGAGTTTCCGATTCTAGCCGCCGCCAACGCACTCGGACAGATTCAAGTCTTCAAATTAGAAAATGACCAGTTGATTCTAAAGTCCACATATGATCTAAACACAGAGTTTCACAATCTCTTGGCTCTGTCTTTGGACTGGGATTGGACTACATCAACCACAGCGGCCAACAATCGAAGGATACTTTCCTCCGACTCTAAAGGTGACATCACATTATTACAATACAATGGTGGAAGTGTGGAAAAGTTGAGCAGCTGGTCAGCGCACAGTTTCGAAGCTTGGATCTGTGCTTTCGACAAATGGGATGCGAACAGGGTGTTCACCGGAGGCGATGACACATTTTTACATGCTTTCGATACAAGAGGCCCAAACAAAATTCTTACAAATAAATCGCACATTGCGGGTGTCACATGTTTGCTGAGTCATCCGAAGCAGGAAAACATTCTATTAACTGGAAGCTACGACGAACGCTTGCGAATTTTCGACACCAGATCAATGAAGAATCCGGTGTTTGAAATCAATCTCAATGGAGGCATTTGGAGGCTGAAGCCAGATCCGCAAGACAGAAACCTAGTATTAGCCGCTTGTATGTACAAGAATTTCAGTATTGTCGAATTGATAGATGAGATGAGTGAAATGAAATTGGTCGGAGAGTATAACGAGCATGATAGCATATGCTACGGAGCAGATTGGTGCTTAGACACAAGCAAAGGGAACAAGAGGGATCTTTATATGGCCACCTGCTCATTCTATGATCATAAATTGTGTATATCCAGTGTTTCCGAGAATAAATAGACTGTAATATTGTTGCATCAACAATGGTTTGAATATATAAATATTCTTTTTTTTTTCTACCCTATAACATATAAAATAAAGTGCGCGACTTGGTGGACTAAATTTACTCGTTTATTGTAGTTGGGTTTGTTTTATTTCTATTTTATTAGATATCTTAAGGAACCTAACCCATACCAGACAATGTAAACCACACATAAAATTTAAGAACAAAAGGGTTCTGAGTGAAATGAGACTTCCTCTACAAGAACATGGTATTTATATTGAATCTAGCACTAGACTAGGTTTAACGAACATGAATACATGCAGATACCGTGCGGACTTCCAAGTTGCGGAGGATAGCACTCACCTTGATTGTCATGCAATTGGATTGCTGAGCCTAGCTGCCGTTGTTGGCGTCATAAAATGTTTCCTTCAGTAACTCGTCTAAAAAAAACCTTTGTACATATATTCCATCAACCACTTTCCGAATAATGGTGGAGATGGAGTTCTGTGGAATGCAGAAAATATACTGCAGCGAGTGGAATTATATCTAGAGGCCAGAGGGCGCAAGATCAATCAAGATTCCGGAATATATACAACGTTTTTGTGATACTACGTTAGGTTAGGTTTATGGCTGCAGTACCCCACTTAGGTCCATATGGATCCATAGTGTTGCCCTTGTTGGGGGATAAGCCGATGCTGTTGGCGATGGTATTTATTCCCCCTCGGTTACTCAACCTTGTCCAGCCATCCTGATGTATTTATGAACGTGTAAAGATTAGATAAAGCGACATCCGAAAGTTCCTGTATGTCATGGAAGTAGTCACCCCTATTGCGAAGATCAATTGATAGTTGATACTTATCAATCAGTTTTATTAAATGGTATTGTGACTGTCAACTGCCTATATTGTTGATACATTAGGTCTGTTCCTTTACTTTTAAATCTTACGAATTTTTATGAATTCTTACGAATTTTTACTCAATGCCGTTCCTTAACTCGAAAAATTCGTAAAAGAGAGCGTCGTCGAGAGAGCAAAATATTACCCCTCCACTGAGAATCTTACGAATTCTTACTCAACAAATTTCTTGGTGTAGGAAATTTGAAGGGCTGTCAGTCACCAAACAATTAACAGCTGATTTGAAATTTCTTGTCATATTTGACATTCGATTGAATTTGTTTTGATTTCTTGCGTTCTATTAAAACAGACGGCAAAATAAATATTGAATGTTCTCGCCGAACATTCCATCGTATTGAAAATATTCTTTACCACTGCAATTTATGGAATTATTTATCTGCCATATCTGTCATTTTTCATAGTTTACTACAAAAGCGTTCCCTAACTTATTCGTAAGTGTCTCTCTCTGTGAGAGAATTTATCCCCACCACTGCCATTTTAATTGTCTTTTCCATTCTTACGACAAAAGTAAGGGAACAGACCTATTGTGATTTTTTGTTTAATAATCTATTGTGAATAGAAAAAATCGGTATTGCGACCAAAAATTTTCATCGATTTTCTTGTCAGCTGTCAATTTTCCTTTCTATCGTAAATTTGCAGTTGATGAGTTCGTGTTGATTACAAAAATAACTAAAATAATGTGAATTTCGAGTTAAATAAGTGATAAAATTTGTAATTTCTTTATTTTCAAAGGTCTCAAAAAGAAGTAAGCAACAAAAGACAGTTGTGCAGATTGGTCCAGTTGATAGAAGAGAACGTTGAACTCGCCAAAGGATTTTGCTCTAAAGCTGTAGCTAATGCAAAGTGGAGAATAATTTCAACGATAACAGGATCATCCAACTCTTCATCTTCATCAAAAAAAAAGTTCAGTCATTCTGATTTTAATTATTTTCTTTTACTTGACCTCTTTTTTTGCTAACACAATTTCGTTTTTAATTTTATTTATGTTGTTGTTCTCTGATGATTTTCTTTTTATGTTTCTAAAAAAAAAACGTACATTCCCATTCACAATAATAGTAATATTTTGAAGGTATTCACAATAGCACAATAATTTTTCAATTCATTTTCACAAAACCGAATTTGAATTCAATTGATAAATTCTATCAACCGTCAATCGGTGATCTTCGCAATAAGGGTGAGTATCTTCCAAGTGTTTTCTTCCGGAAGTGACAGAGACCCCTACATACATCGTCATTTCTGAGTTTCAATTTTAGTGTGTGGTTTCTTAGGAAGTTGCGACCCGTTAGGGCCCTTACCAGTTTATTTAGCGACGTTCTACCAAACCGCATAAGCTTGCTAGTCCGACTTTGATTATATTCCGTGATTTGATCCATGGCAGATCCGTTTCTTGTCCTCTCATTGCCGGTTTTGTCCTTGTGCCAAGGGACCCAGCAGAGGCGAGGGGTGTGTTGCGAGCAGAGAACCATAAGCTCTTCTCAGTAGCGGCGAATTAGCTTTGATTTTATTTTAATAGCTGACACTGCTTTTATAGCCGCTTGGCTGTCAATAAATATGGTATTATCATCAATTGGTATTGCCAACATTGAAACCATATGAGCAGTTTCGGCGATCGCCAGAACCTCCGCCTGAAAGGCTCTGCTGCGATCAGACAATCTGTATATTTAACTCCAGCACCTGTTTCACAGTCCATCTTAGATCCATCTGTGTGGATGGATATCGATTTCCTTTTTGTGGTTTCATCTGTATTCGATTCCTCCCTGCAAGAAAAACAGCAAGATAATGGTTTATCGAAGTCAAGATAGGGAGACAAGTAGCCAGTAGTGACAGCGTCTCCTACGTATTTGTTCAGAATAGGTTGTACCTTTGGTCATTAGTTGGAGATTCGATGCTTTGTTTGTGGCTTGCCACCAGACTAGGGTTCCGTACGTGAGTATTGGACGCACAACAGCCGTATACACCCACAGAATTATTTTAGGGTGTTTTCCCCACCTTTTGCCGAAGATTCAGCTTTTACCTGCGTAAAGATGTATATCTATCGCCTTTCGGCCTTAAATCTACATTATATCTTTAATTCGTTTTGTTTATTAATTTATAAGAAACTTTTAAGACCTGAATTCTTTATTATTGTTTTATTAAAAAAACTACTTAAAAGTACCTTAGCTACTTATGTCGTTTTCCATTGGGACCAAACATCGATCTTTTTTGTTTTTTTGATCTAAATCACTTTTCATGTTCCATTGGGACAAAAAATCAATCTTTTTTTCAGATCTCGATATTTTTTCAGATCTACACACACTCTCACAATACCAACATGCTTCGCACAGCTGTTATACGTCATTTTAAGAAGTTTGCTTTCAAGACAAATGGGCGAAGTTGCTTAAAAACGAAATACTAGGTCTGTTCCTTAACTTTCTGGTTAAATTTTGGCAATATTTCACATTTCTCTCATTGCGAGAGAATTCGCTCACCGAAATGAAAGATAACAAAAAAGAAAAGGAACGCGTTGAACCACAAATTTGAAAAATGTGAATTTATTTTAGGCGGGAAACAGTAGAACAAAGCACAAATTTATATTTAAGACAACGACTTGAATTGCTTTGAATGCAGAAAAGAAAAGCATCAATTCGTAAAATCGTACATCTATTTTAATGCTATACACAAGCACAAACTATAAATGAAAACAAATAAACATTTGAACGATTTGACAACCATCTGTCAGCAATAATCAACTAGCTCAAAGAAATTTCTTGGGCTAATATTTGCTGGTTTTTTATGGAGGGGAAATGGTTTCTTCTCTCTTTTTGGCTCTCTTCTGCCCAACTTTTGCGTAAGGGAACGAAGTTTGACTAAATTTGGCTAATGTGTTCGAATGCATTATCGTAAGGGAACAGACCTATTAAAAGCCACGGATATACCTAATTAAATAGGAACTATTATCTTCAAAAACACTCCATTTTTATGTGCAATAGGGAAAACATTTTTCAAGTCGATATCCATTTGTGATTTTTGAAAAAACAAATGCAATTTGAACAGCTAATATTGCTGTCAAATAACGCACTAATCCATTTACAAAAGCAGATCAATTTCGTTGCATGTTCAATTTGACGCGTAAAATCTGAGATTGCCCAGTCAATCCCAAAGACCCTCTGTGCTCTAAGCCTAAACCTACTAACTTAATATCCAGCTTGAAACTGAGGAGGGTGCTATAAAAAAAAAAAAAGTATATATATAAGTATCGCACCGGCCCGGGAGAGGTTATCAACCCTCACCCCTTCATTAAGCCACCAAAATTCGGTGAACTGCTTTAAAGTATCGAACTTGTCTCGTTCCTTAAATGCAGTGCTAAAATGGAGGAGCTCCTGAGCATTGGCGGCGTACCCGTCGTTAATATGAGCCGCTTAGCGGTGGCTCTGGTATAATACCGGCACACCAACTTTTTTCTGTTTAGATAGGTATGCTTCAGGCTACAAATATTCGAATTGCACAATACTAACGACAAAAAGAGCAATTCAAGTTTAAATGTTTGATTATACACACGAAAGCTGATTCTGAGAAGCCCGATCGAATACCATATTAGTTCAGTATCTACTATGTTCTCAAATGTCTTTAAAAACATTAAAAATGCTTGATTAAAACAAAAGAGTTGAGAACCGAACTGGTATTTCGGTGCTTGAACGAATTGGAATCTTTACACTGGCTCTGTGTAAAAAAACGGATTTTCTTTGCCAAAATGATTAGAGGAAATTTAATTTAGTGATAAATAATTCGCTTCAAATGCTGACGAGTAAGACTCTGTAAATGGTAATGTGTTGTAGGCCTTATTTTCCACTTTAATCTACTACAATTACTTACACCCGATGTGGGATATGTAGGTGGATTCGAAGTGTCTTGTTAATTCAATTCTCAAATGGTGGGCAAGGTGCTTCTCTTCGGATACCTTTTATATTATCGTGAGGTGTACTCTTACCTGTTGGCACAATTCCACGATCCAAGACGGCGAAGGCACACCGATCGAACAGCCAAGAGCCAGCTACAATTCTCTCTTTATGGGTTGGATTGTTCCGTGGTAGATTTTACCTGTCTTTTATTTTACCTACCTATTCCACTTCTTCCACCCATACCAGCATTTCAAGTCAGCGTTAATTTATATCTCTTCTTGGACCAAACAACCTGTTCTTTTCATATCCACGAAGAAAACAGAAACAGCACCGCGAATCTCTTCTCGATCAAGGCTGGCCTGGGCCGATCATTTCAGTTTACTGTGGTATTGAGCGCGAGTTACAACTGCTTACGGGAGTCGATCGTTTTTCGTATAGTAGCGCGTTACATGAGTATTCATCCAAGTGAAGGGTGAAGGCAAAAGAGCAAACTTAATTATTGAAATAATAGAAGTTTTGTTGGAAATTTCCCGAAAATACTTCGACACACTTACGCACGAGTGCATTCCACGCAGTTGTTTCGGATTTTTATATAAAAAAGTGCACCAAAAATATGTTTAAAATGTGAAAATATTTTCCTCATCTTCATCATCATCATGGTAATTGTCCACCATCTCTCTCAGTTCAACTTTTGCACATTGGAATTTTCACCATCGTGGTTTTGATATTATTTTTTTTTTGTTGTTGGAGCCCATGGTGTTGTTGTTGGGCTTCATCGTGTAAAGTTGTGTGGCTTGTTTTTCATCTCTCCTCCGTGTGGTGAATCTTGAATTCCTTTTATGAGAGAAGAATTAAATTTTGTTTTTGTTCATAAATTTCCTTGGAGGTGGTTTTTTTTTTGGTTCTATGGAAAATCTTTGAAAGTAAAATTACAAATTATTCAGTGTTTACGAGATTCATTTAATTATAGCTCTGCGTACCTTTAATGGCAGTGTGGTGGAATAAAAGGTGAAAATCGTGGTTGAGATTTTTTTTTTGTGGTGTTTAATTCGTCTTCACCTCGTGTTATTGTCGGTGTCATGTGTGTGTGCGTGTAGAATGCATTTATGCAAAAATAAGTGGAAAGAGTGCATTCTTGTGTGGAATGTGGTGAAGGAAAATTGCGATTGAATATTTTCTATTTATGATAAATTAACCCAGTTTATGGATGGCAGAAGTGTAAAAAGAAAGAAACAAAAGGAAAACGAGAAATAAAGGAATCATAATTTAAATTGAGTGTGGAGATAAACCAGGAGTTTGGGACCAGTTGTAGAATATTGAAGCAGGTTATCACAGCAAATGCGCTTATGCATCTACTAATTTGGATATAATTGGAATTATTTCTCTTGTGTGGTAAGTTTAAAAATGTACTTTTTATTCCTTCCACAAACATAGAAGCAAATAGTAGGTATGGGTAGGGTACATGCATTGTGATGATTTTCCTCAAAACGTCGACCTCGTGGAGGACTGTTCGCACATACTAATATAACTTTAGCTTGATATAAAGATCTTATTTGATTAAAAAAATACCGAGTATTGTATATTATTTATAACAAAGGAATTTAGCAGTGAACTGCATGAATTGAGTTTGGAAGTCCTTGAGATAAAATTGACTGAGTTAATAAATTGTGTATGTTACTTTCTTTGAGTAAGTAAGTGCTAAGACTCGACAACGATGTTTCTATGAATTAAAAAAAAAAACAACAAAGTGGTTGTGAAACTGCTGGTTGATTAATCTACGAAATGATATTTTTTGGGTTTTAAACGTTCGTACAGATACAGAATGATGATCGAATATGCAATACCTACTGAAACTCTTATGGCGTTTTCACATCGAGCCGAGAACCGGGTTTTCGCGAAAACTTCTACGAAAACAGAACCCGCGGTACTAATAATCATTTTTAGGGTCCAGGCTAAATTTTTCGATCTCACAATGGCGAATTTTTCCATACAAAATTGCTTATTGTCACCTAGGAAATATTTAGTGTGGAGGTTAAAAATGACTATTAGTAAGGCCCAACGAGTCGTTTTTAATTCTTGCCTCTGCACTTTAGCAGGAACTTGAGAAATTATTTCTGCATTTATAATTTTGGTCGCATATGCAGCACTTACACTTACTTAAGAACTGTTTGTAAATTCATTTTGATGTTTTTTTTTTTGACATAAAAGCTTATTAACAAATTGGCTAAGCGATCAAACACAATGCTAATGCCAGTTGCAAAATGGGAGAGAAACATAATGTACCAATTTTTGCATTTTTTTCTGGAAAATTTAGTTACCTACTATTTTTTTTTTAATTTCTGAGTGCCAAAAATTTAAGATTTAAAGTGCCAATGACAAACATCCGAGAGTATACCTGTCTTGAAAGAGCTTCTCAATCGGCCTTTTGGAATCGGCATAAAATTGTAGAATGTAGAACCTTTTTATTCGTTCCAAAATATTAAAAAACTCACACAAAACGAATGGTCGTGAGAAACTGGGCCCAGGACATAAATTATCAAATTCCGCATAACATAATAATTCGTATACGAGCAAATCCGCCGATTGTTTGATTCATTTTAATTTGACTCTCATTTCCTCACACACAAATCAGAAAAACAATCCGTTTTTTCAAGTATCAAACTCATAATTCCGTATACGAGATGCAAAACATGATACCGCATGAAAAACACATTAGGTACTCATTCGAAGATTAATTCTCGTAAGCGGATTTCGAGAATTGAAATTTTCAGTTTTCCGGAGAATTTGGGCAACGTATGCAAGAATTTTTGAGAATTGGCGTCCAGAGTCCCTACAGACCCGTTGCGCCAACTATTTATTTATTTATTTTATGTAATGTAACTTAACGTTTTTATGTATTGTAACGCGCTAGATTTCGTGTACCTACTATATAAAACCCTAATTTTGGAATAAATTTCTTTGTTTTTTTTTTGTCCGCCCCTAGGGAGAAAAAAAAAATAAATTTTTAATAACTTAATCTTTAAGATAATAAACGCAACTTTACCGAATAGTTGGAGTTTATTTATTGCTCCGGCACAACAGGAAAAAACCACAAATTGGGTGAATCTATTTTTGTAGATTATCTATATACCTATGTATGTAAAAATGGTGTCAAAAATGTATAGTAATTCATCAACTGAGAACGGCTGGGCCGATTTGGCTAAAAAAATTGGAGTTGTTCGTTATTGCTAGGAGAAGGTTCTTACGAAAGAAAATTTTTGGAAAACCCCCCCGGAAAATTCGGGAAATTGGAAAAATCAAAAATAGATTTTTTTGTATGAAATTTTGTGTGCAATTGTTAGGGAATGGCTTTTCTAATGGAAAAATAGAAATTCCAATAGGAAAACTCAGAAAATTCATGAAATTTTGCATTTTATCGTATTTTGGTGATTTTGGACGATGCGATGTAAAGTTGGAAAATTCGTTGTCAAATTGGAAAATTTCGGATAATTTTGAAATTCATTGTGATTAAAGACGTTTTACCTACGTGCATTTTGGATGTAGAAGTTAACGAAATAAATAATTGAATGCCGAGTAGAAGAAACGATTCGCTGATGAAGGTTGTTGACGAGGGAACGGGAGGAGTTTACTTTCTCGATGCTCCCGGTGGGACATTCCTCATTTCGTTGATTCTGGGAACAATTCGGTCATGATCTCAAATGCGTTGGGTGTTGCATCCTCTGGCATTGCTGCCGCATTGTTGGAAGGCGGTCGAACTGCACATTCCGTTTTGAAGCTGCCGATGAATCTTCTCACGATGACAGGCCATCGTGCACGACGACAGCAAAATTCATGCGAGAATGCAAAATCATTATTTGGGATGAATGCACGATGACGCATAAACGATCTTTGGAGGCCGAGGTGATTCAAGACGATTCGGTGCGGCAATGATATTGCTCTCCGGGGATTTTCGTCAAACGCTTCCCGTCATCCCGAAATCTACTGCTGCCGATGAATTTAATGCGTGCCTCAAATCGCCGCCTTTGTGGCGTCATGTCAAGAAGTTGAAATCGACCACGAACATGAGAGTCGAATTGCAGACCGACCTATCGTCTGCTGAATTCTCGAGACAACTGCTGGCGCTTGGCAATAACCAAATTTCTGTTAATGCTTCGACTAGATTGATATCGTTCCCGGCAAATTTTTGTGAGTTCACATCGTCGAAGAGGAACTCATCACCATAGTGTTCCCCGGCATTGCACAAAATTATTAAAATATCGATTGGATTAGTGAACGGGCAATACCAGGAGCGAAGAATAAGGACGTGCATCGATAGCTTTGAGTTTCATTATCCAAAGTCAAATCGCTGGAGAACTACATTCGTATAAATCCGTTGACAGCTGAAGGTGGGATCGCTTATATTCGTGTTGCGGAATCTGAATCATCCGAAATTCTGCAACGGTACGCGGTTGTCCGTCGAGAAACTGACGAACAATATAATCGATCATCAAATGTAAATTCAAACGAGACGAAGTCCTTATCCCGCAAATTATTCCAACTGATCTTCCATTCTAATTCAAGCGGATTCAGTTTACTCTTCGATTATGGCTTTTGCGATGACAATCAATAAATCGCAAGGTCAATCTTTCGAGGTCTGTGTGATTAATCTTGAACTTCCCTGTTTTTCGCACGGTAAGTTGTACGTTGCCTGTTCGCGAGTTGGCATCGTTGTTTGTTTTTGCGCCGGAAACAAATCGAAAAACATTGTTTATCATATCGCTCTCTCGATATCGATTCCATTCAAATAAATCACATTGAAATTTTAACTATCTGTGTTTTATTATCACTCTGGAGTTTATCTGAAGGCGTTAAATTGGGGCGAGACGAAGTTCGCTGGGTCCGCTAGTTTGTGTATAAATATTTATAAATCAATTGGGACGCTAATTTCGAAAATAATATTCAACCATCAGTGATTGGAAAACGCGTAGAAAAGTATCGAAGGCTACACATATTCGAATCGCACGAATATCAACAAAAAAAAAAGCAAGTGATGCTTTCATTTTCGATTAGACACACGAAATTTGATATCTAAGAGCGAATCTAAAGAAACCCAATCGAATACCACATTACTAAACTAGAAATCCGAACGACCCAATTGAGAAAAACTGATACAAAACAGATAACAAACTTTACGAAACAAACAACAGCGAATGTGAAGACCATTAATACGTGTCCTAATCACTTCTTCGACGGTGCCCCGACGTTTCTTGATTTGTTCCTAGTCAGCCATACTAAATAACGTATTGTTTTATGATCAACTTAATGCCAAATTCCAAATTTGGCGTTATTTATATAATAGAGCCAATTTGGCTTTATTTCGTCATGCAAAACGAAATAATACCAAAAAACTAATGGAAATAAGACCAAACCACTCCGTTGTGCACAAATGTGGGGGACATAAGTCCCAAGAAAAAATGTTGGGCCTTATGTCCCACCCAAATATTTGCAAATTCAACAAAAAAAAAAAACCGTAATCGAACAGTAAACCCAAGAAGATGGGTTGCAGGGGGGCAGCATGCCCCCCATACACATTTCATAATACAATGGCAGCAACTCGCGTGCGCCTAATTTGAAGTATTTGATACCTATTGGAGATACACGACGTTTTGCTAAATATTATCAATGGTAAAATTTGGGACTAATGTCCCGCTTCGGTGGGACATAGGTAAGTCCACTTTTTGATATTGTCCCACAAATTTGGTTTAATTTCGCTTTGGAAAACGAAATAAAGCCAAATTTTGTGAGTTCGGCCTTATTTTGTTTGGCTTTATTTCACGTCACCGTCAGAAGCATACCGTGATAAAATAAGCTTTTTATGCCTTCGTCCACAGCAGGTACTGGTACAGTTTCTTAACGGAAACATACCCTATGCCTTAAAGTATACTTTCGGTATAAGCCCATTGGGTCGGATGAAATGTACCCTACTTTTCGGAAACTGATTCTTCCAGTTGTTCTTCCGTACGTCACTCATTTATTTAATACCATTTTGACAACTGGAGAATTTTTGGACGGCTGGAAATTGGCTAAAATGTTGCCAATATCCAAAAATGCTACGTGCAATGAGTTTAGACCAATTTCCATTTTACCATTCCTTTCGAAAGTCTTCGAACGGATTTAAAAAAAAAAACACATTTTCTTAAGGCGTATAATTTGTTAACGTTAAAACAAAGTGGTTTCCGTGAAAATCAAAGCTGCTCTGTTGAATGTCATAGAAGATCTTCGGCAAGCACTCAACGAGGAAAAGGAAAGCTTCCTTGTTCTCCTTGATTTTTCGAAGGCATTTGACTCAGTGGTACAAAGCAACACCAGATAAACTTCATCGCCTGAAGCTGTAAAGCTTATAATATTCTATCTTTCTAACAGAATGCAAGCTGTAAAACTAGGTGATCGCCTATCAGACGTTCTTCCAACTTGTGTCCCACAGGGCTCAATACTTGGTCCTTTATTGTTTTCCTTGCATGTAAAAGAAATTTCATCTATCGTCAAAAACTGTTCGTCTCATATCTATGCTTACGATGTACAGATGTAATACAGCTGTAATCTTGGTCTCATCGGAAATGATGTTTGTTGCGAGAATGAGGATCTTGAGGAAGTAGCCAACTGGGCTGAACTTAATGGTCTCGCTTCTAACCCATCAAAATCTAAGTGCTTGGTTATATCCAAAAACAAACTCGACTTAACTTATTTCCTTCGAATTATATTCAATAATGCGTATATTGAATATGTCAAGTCGGATAGGAACCTCGGAATTGTTTTCAACCGTAACATCACATGGGAGCAGCACATAACCGTTACTGTAGGTAAGGCATATGAAGTACTACGCACTCTTTGGGTATCCCAGCGGTATATCCCTCTAAGAACTCGGGCGATGCTCATAAAGTCCTTAATTTTGCCGCAAGAAAGCGCAATGTCATTTTGAATAGGCCTATACGTTATATTTTTGGACTCCGTAGATATGAGTTCTACTCGTCTTCTCACTTTGCCGATTAAGAGCTACTTTGAACAGCAAACCTTAACATTGCTTTTTAATATACTGTGTACCCACCAACCGTCATACCTTTGTGAAAGATTTACCCGTGCTTCATCGGTAAGGTCGAACAAATTAATTCGCTGACATCTGAGCGCCAGTTTTTTGTTAACGCTTCTCGTCTTGGGAATTCTTTGCCGCACCACATTAAAAGAATCAGTGATGCAAAAAGATTTCAAAATGAATTAAGACTTTATTTTGCAATTTTCTAACTACGCTACTCTGTCTTACTTTCATTTTCCTCTTCCTTCTTTTTCAGTCCAACGATATCCATCCTTACGATCTTCTTTTCTCCATTTCTCTTCCTTTTCTTTTTCACTAAGGTCGAAAAATGTTATCGCAAATCTATCTCTTCTCTTCTCTTCTGTTGCAATATTTGGTTTAAGCTCTATTTTCTCAAATGTATAGTTTATAAGATATTATATCTTAATGTGTATAGGTATCTCAAAAATAAATAAAATGAAATGAAAAAAATCGTATTTTCTCATGGAAATAGAGTTTATTTTCTTAGTAAAAGAAACGCCACGAAAAGCATTTTTGGTCCACTTTGGCAATAGAGTTCTTCGGCCTTACTAATAATCAATCACTAATGTCGACAACTAGTTAGATGTCAGCTTTAGTAAAAATGTACAGCTTTTGTGAAATGGTACCAATAAACAATTAGACCTCCACATTTACTAGTCCTACAACTTTCTTAGAATCTATTACATTTGTTGTCATTGCAGAATTCAAATTTCATAATTTGTTTTCGTGAAAAACAAGGTCAATGGTCTCTTTCACAAGGAGGATTTTATTCTAAAAGAAGGAATACATAAATTGCAATTAAATTTGCCCAACACATATCTTTCCAATGCTCTTTGAGACTTATTATAAGCAAAAAACAAAACACAAAATAGGAAATGCACAAAATATCCGCTGATCTGTCAAATATCATATGCAAATCAGTAATGCCCTATCGTTCGATCGGACACAATTTTCAGTACTTTTATGGTACGCTTTCCATTGTTTTCTAATACTACCTCGCGATTTCTTTATGAGTGCATTTGTATCGTAATAAAATCCCTTTCAAATTATTCAATTAACAAAGCACAGTTTATTTGAATGGTTTTATTTATTCGTAGGCTGACGATGCAAATCAAAACTTATTAGTGATCTAAACATCACAATTGCATCGTTAGCAAGAGAATATTTTTGAAAATAGAAATAATAGCTGGCTCATTCATTTCAGAATGAATAACAATCGCACGTAGGAAGCGTGTTAAGAACTTATCGCTTCCGGGTTTGAAAATAAATACAATTTAACCTATAAAAAATTGTATGGCTTGTATATTACTTAATTCGGGAAACTTAGAAACCGACAAAAGTTGAAATTCGAACTGAAAAATATAAAACGCATATTCTCGTACTACCTGTTAGGCTGTACTTGCACCCCCAGAAGTTAATAAACTTGTTATTTTGCATGTATTTTGCTGAGTTCTGATAATTCTATTTTTATAACTATATTTTCCGCGAAGGGAACCTTTTCACGCCAACCATTGTCTCATTAGAGATCCTCATTCTCGGTAAACAAACTTCTTTTGCAAAAGGGTTTGGTTGCAACAAAATATCTACCTGTGTCGCCTAAGGTACTGAGAATTGTTGCAAAAAGGTGCCTATAAGCCGTCCAAACTTTGGTAAGAAGATATTTTATTCTGTTTGCGACGACTGTCAAGAAAGTCTTGGAATTATCCCAAACTTATATAAAATTTATTTTTTACTAAGCAACTAACTAGGAAAACCAATTAAAAAGCAACAGAAAGAAAAACACAGAAATATATGCTTCACGTGTTTAGAAATAAAACAAAAACGCAATATTTTTCAATATTTTGCATACATTTGTAGAAATTTGTGTGTGATAAACTTAGAAACCATTTGCATTGTTGTATTACAACGAATAAAATTAGAAAGCATTCACAATTTACTAAAATCAATTAATAATTGTAAACGCTCAGGCTGAACAACATCGTATTAAATTCTCTCCTATTTCGAAATTTAATACCGCGATTTTGGATGGTTGGGCAACACTTGTCTTCAAAATGACATAACACGGTGTCTCCACCTGCAATTTTCTTAGCATGAAAATTTTCATGAGAGGACAGATTGCACGTGGAGACCACAAATTTCATGAAAAAACCAGTTTCATGAAAAGTATTTCATAGCTCCTTTCATGGTATTGATTTCATGAGAGGGACTGAAATTTCTGTGCAGTTTGACACTTGTTTTTCATTTTCACGATGGCTGAGTGGCGAATGGTCGCTTGTAGGTTGTAGCGCTGAAACTAGGTATTTGAATAAAAACGAGACAAGTATAGTCATTACAAGGATATGGTAAATGGGAACAGAGAATGGATGTAGGTAGGATCTAGGATGTAGTCACATGGGCATTATAGTTTTGCATGTGGATCAAGACAGATTTTGCTCTTGGAAATAGCTGGTTATTATTACTTGTTTTTTTCCAGCGATGGCTGAGTGGGAATGAGTTCGTGTTGTATGAGTTTATTTTTGGGTCATCGAACCTTTTACCAATTTTTTTAAAGCTATGTTTACACGATTGCCAGAGGTGCGAAAATTTAAACAAGGAAAAAAACATTTCCAGATAGTTTTACAAGCATCATAAAACAGAAAATGGAAAATATGCATAGCTACAACGAAAAGGGATAAGAAAGGATCATAAACATTTATAGATCCTTTTAGAAGAACACAAATGACGAAACAAAGAGTAATTAAGATGGATCGTAAACATTCACAGTTCCTTGTAGAAGAAACTTGTCAATATGCATTCTGCAAAAATTCCGAAACTCGTCATCTTCCCACAGAACATCTTTCAACAAATGTTCCTCTAAATTGTGCATTTCCCTTTTTTCCAGAAATGGATTTACCCAAAACCTTCGTTTTCTTTTCTCAGCTCGTTTCCGCAATTCTTCTAATTCCTTCATGGCCTTTAATGCGAGAACGCAACGATGTGCTCTGCTCAACGACATTTCAACGAATGAAATTTCATGATATGAAATGCCCACCCTTCATTTCATTTCATATTGTCGTTCTTTCAACGCGACCAAATGTGAGAGATTTCATGAAAGAAAATTTGCAGGTGGAGACACCGTGTGAGGGAGGATTTATTTAGCTAATGTCCGAGATAAACATGGCTTTCTCAACACTAACATTTAACCCTACAGTTAGCGATAGTCTGGCAACTATATTTGTTTATTGGTAAATGGATTTTGGAAAGTGTGGAGTCTTTTCGTAAAGTGCCAGACTAAAGTTGATTATTGGTAAGGCCGCTTGAGTTCGTCTGTCAAATTATGTGCTAGGTGTCTAGTGGTCAATGAAAAGCGGGTTTTGCTGAAATTTACCAAAATATGAGAAACCACAATATAAAACCAAATAAAATCTGAACGGAATTCTTAAAGTCTATTACCCTGGATCATTTTTCGATCAGTAGATATTTATAAAATTATTTAAATCCCAGTAAACTGGCAAAATCACTGTCACAATATCTTACCTACTGTTGCTAGATGTAGAAATACATTAAACAAACATTTTTCATGCAACCAATTACATGGCGTGCAACCAATGGCCCAAATACATTGTATTCGCTTCTTTGGATAAGGACTTTTTTTATAAACATTTTCAGCAGGTATAACACAATAAACTGCTCTCCTGAAGAAATCATGGCTCTTTTTATTTATTTTTGGGATGAAAAGGGTCACACGTGCATATTTTTCTCCGGGGTTTAATGTGTATCCACAGCAATTAGCTCCTATCGCGCAAATTAAAGAACTGAATCAACAAATTTCGCCGTCTGATGGTAGAATGGTAAATGGCTGAAGCCAATTATTTTCTGCTTTTGTTGTTGTTAGCCTTTGTAATCAGTATAATTACAGGGTTTGGGGACTTCGTGTCGAAAGGTGAATTTGGCGATTTAATAGTGTGATGTTGGATGTTGGAGGCGGAGGCTATTCACAAGACTGGACATGGAACTGATACGATGGGGTTTGGTTTGGTGAGCCGTGAAACTGGCTTTTGTTATTTACGATACTTGCCAAAATGTGTTGCTTCTTTTTACGGGCTGTGCCTCCTGTGAGGATGCACATCGTTATCATTTCTGTTGGTGGCTACAAATCACCGATCCACAAAAATAAAGAAAACTAATTCTCTTAAATTTTTTATCGGATTACTGATTACGTACAGGTTAATATTTATATTATGCAGTGCCAGTCTAAAGGTTGTTTATTGTGAGTTTAATTTTTTCATTTGATTAATAGCAACATTCTTCGAACTCAAAAAGTAAGAGTAGCGCCCCACAAATGAACCGAGTTAGTACTAATCACCGGTCAATTGGCGCAGGCAGAGCTTAATCAATTGACGGTGAATTGAAGTGAAGGTCTTTTCATAGAGAGTGGGAAACTAAATTTTAAATTTAACAATCTATTAATCGAGTCTGATGGTGAGTTAGTAGCGCAGTTCGAAATAACATATTTTATGTCGGTGTGGGAATATTGAATAACTTTAAAACAAAACAACCGATTCCATATATGAGCAGGTATTTTAATTCAACGTGATTCCACTTGATTGTGGTTCTTCACAACTTATATATTTTTTGAGAAGGAAATAAATCAAGTGGCCGCCTCTATCGATCAAAGAAAAATTTTGCCGTTTTGCTGCGTTTTCGATAAATTTTTCGAGCAAATCGGGCTGTATAGCGATGATTTCGGCACGAATGTTCGCCTTGAGCTCGTCAGTGGTCCTAAACTTGCTGGCGTACACTTAGCTTTTAAAATGAACCCCAAAAAAGGAAGTCCGAAGTTGTCAATTCTGGAAATCTGGGTGGCCAATCAATGTCGCCTTTTTTTGACAGCAGGGATTTTTCGATGCAAAAACTGCGTTGTTTGATTTGCAGTGTGTCGTCTGTCGTGTTCCGGGCATACGTAATGACCCAACATCCACCAATACCGACGGCGAATTTTGTTGTCAGACGTCGCTTGTTGGCCACGATATTTTCAACTAAAGGGTTTTCCAATAAGAGGTGCTATTGTGAATGAGCTGCTATTTCGGTAGCTGTCACTTTTGAAGCTTTTATTCTTTGACATTTGACAAGTAGAAACTACGCCATTACTAAAAATGGAAGCCGGCCGATCGTCAACAACGTCGTGTCTTTGCTTATTGGGTCCTTGAAATGCATGAAAATGATCCGAAATTCCATCGAAAAATCATCTTGACTGATGAGGCCCATTTCCAACTCTATGGCTATGTCAACAAGCAAAATTGTCACATCTGGGGCTCGCAAAATTGTTTAGAAGCCTCTCCATCCTCAACGTGTGAATGTTTGGTGCGGTTTATAGTCTGGACCTTTTTTCGAAAATGAGGTTGGATCAACAGTTACGGTGAATGGATTGCGCTATCGAGAGATGATTGATTTTTTTATGTTCGGAGTGGGATGGTATTGAAATGGACAACGTTTACTTTCAACAAGACGGCGCTACGTGCCACACAAGCAACGAAACCATTGATCTTTTATGAGAAAAGTTTCTGGACCGTGTTATCTCTCGAAGAGGTGATCACAATTGGCCACCGAGATCTTTTGCGATTTGGTTATGGAAAATTTCATGAAAAGGATGTGGTCCTGTATGCGTGCTCGTGGTGGCCATTTGGCTGATGTTGTTTTTCATTATTAACGGTATAGGTACCTTCCTATTTATCTATTATGAAATAAACAGCTCTTATTCTAAAAGCCTTCATATGAACGTTGAATTTTAGCAACAGTGTCACCATTTCGGCGTTGTTTTGGTATGAAGCGATTATTGGTTAAACTTGTACTGACGTTTCAAAAACTCGTTTAATTAAATTTAAAATAAGTTTTAAAATAAAAAGAATCAAATAAAAATTACTTAAAAAAAATATCCATTTTCGCTTCAATAGCTTTCTGTAATCGTCTAGAAATCAATACGATGAGTCCTTGCAAAATTTCTGCAGTAAGGTCACGGCATAGCTTTGCTCTAAAATGGTCTCCTCTCTACTCGGAGTCAGAAAAACTGTTCTTTTTCCTTGTAGCTCAAACATGTGTGTTTGTAGACAAGGAGAGTTATCCTATTTGAAAAGAAATGACTGCACGATTAGTCTGATGGAAATGCAAGATTGCTAAAGGTGTTTGTGCTGGTTCATTTTTTAAGCGATTGGTGTCAAATTTTCACAGCCGTTGGATGAGATACAACTTATGAACGATTGTTGCGTATTTTGAACGAGTTAATTTCAGGATATACAAGAAAAACTTTTGCGGTCATCCGTGTACATGAGACTCAAATGGTCTCTCGCCCGTAAATAGAACCTGGAGCTTATTGGTTTATTTTTAAGTTCTTGGACGAATTATACCCGCTTGATGTTCTTTCGGGAGTTATACATAGCACTTTTCTTACAGACTATTTAACCAAATCGAATTCAGCAAGGCCTTAAATTATCGGCTTTCAGCTTATGAGCTGAACCTGGATTTTTAACAAATTCCCCCAAAAAGGTTTTCCTTCCTTGGTATAGCTTCTTTAGTACTTTTTCATTATCATCTTTAGATGGTAAAATTTGCGTATGTTCTTTTGTGCTTATTAATTTGAAAATATATAGTTTGACTCGTTTAATTAAATTCGTCCCTTATTTTTTTCACAGAAAGATCGCAATCATACTTTTGTGACAAAAGCGATCTTCCATATTTAACTTCGTCGCTTTCTCAATATTAAATATTTTAATCAAAATGGACCTCTAAACAATAAATCTAGCTTTGAATTCAAACGAAAAATGTATTTTGGCCAAACAAATGATTTCGTCAAAATACTTATGTCAGTCAAAAAAAAGGCATTCCCCAGCGATGGGACTTAATTGATTTCATTTACGCAATCTATCATAGGCCACACCATATATTATTCAATCACTGAGTGAAAACTAACAAGAGTAAATCCGTAGCCGTACGGAGCTATGCACCGTCAAGAGCGACTTGCATTTCCAAATACTTCTGCCGACGATTGTGCGTCGTTATATGTACATGAGTTATAATTTTCAATTACAATTATTGAGCCGAGAACGGTGATATTAGTTTGTTACAACTAAAAAATAGTTCGGAGCCTCTTTAAACTTTACATATAATTCAATTTAAAAATGTTTAGAATTGTGGCCTGGGATTTATAGATTGACAGCCATTGGCAGCTACGCTATATATCATAGCGTGCCTGTCTGTGCATAGCCGGTATTTTTGTAAAAGATTAACAGAGTAACCTATAAATATCGCGTTGGGATGATAAAGTGAAATCCCCACACTTTTCGATCTTCTGGCAACAGTTCTAAATAAATAAATGAACTGATTCAACCGTCTTACGCTGGATGATGAAGGCATTCAATAGAACCTTTCTTAATCTCATTTAGGGACATTTAAAGTGACCAAACCACCAAGGCATTTATTGCTCCGTTTGGAGAAGCAGCTCCTTAATTTTCCTCAGGTTTCCTGGTACCCTATACGATCGAGCCCCAAGCGATCTAGCAATGAAGGCTTTCCATTTCGGCAGCTTGTATCTATCTTTTGGTCAGTTTTATTCAACGACCGACAAATTGCCTTTGGTAACAAGTTTGGTTCTTTGACCTAGCAGTTTCAAAAACTGACCCAGTCTGAACAGCACTATAGGAAGACTCATGAATATAAGACCCAAAGAGACTTAAACTGCAATCTCTTTCAATGGGACTTCACTATAATGCAGATTGCATTGAACAGGTGCGCATTTTGAAAACGACCATCACTTCCGATTTGTTTAAATTTACCTTTCGTGACAGTTGAGGCTAAGGGGGCATAAATATGGCTTATGGCATTGGCAACAGCGAAAAGTAAAATGTCCTTAAGTTATTTATCAAACTGCTTTCTTTAAAATGCACAAAACCGATTATATCCTTCGAAAATACCAATCTAAAGAAAGGAAACAATTTCTGTGTAGGTCTGTAGATGTTCTCAGAATCTCAATTAAAGCTATTCTCAATTTCCGTTTAGATTCTATCACATTCCGGACTACTTCACACTCTGCCAGTTCCGAGCCTTTTGGATATTCCCAAGGACGGGACACCATGCAATTTTGTATTCGTAAAGAAACAACAGGTGATTTAATGAGAAATGAAGACTCCGAATATCATCGTCTTCGGTCATTCGTCAACGACGTTTCGCTTAGAAGAAAAAAAAGAGGCTAAATATGTCTAGATACAACTGATTGAGTGTTGTTGTTTAGATGTTGTTGTGAAGCACATAATTATCCGGACCAGCAACCTAATGTGTTCTTTGTTGTTCGTTTATTGTCTACCTGAGTTTGCCATTCGATTGTGAGGTGTACAATGTATCTGTGTCCGGTGTGTATAATTGTTATCATTATAGTTTCGTGTTCTTTGATAAAGGCATACATCCTCACAGGGAATGAGAGGAGCCGCGCCAGCAAATGTATTTCGCATTATTAAACAAATTGCAAATTATAATACAATGACTGTCAGGATGGGTTATTTGTTTATTTCGTAGCTTATATTATGTTTTTTTTTTAGTTATAAATGTCTTAGGTGGCAGCAGTTGAGAAGAGTTAGCTTGTTTTATTGAATTTAATTTTCTAGCTTTTACCTAGTTGACCTTGAACAAGGTTTTTTTTTAATACAGTAGAAAACGCATTTGGATGGCCTATAAGTCAGTGATATTATCAGCTTCCATTCAAACAGTAGCAGTACTGGGTTATTTTCGACAATTTCATTTTTCACTTAATCCAGTGCGTGGGAGATTTAATAATAGCACCCCGACATCAACCTCATATTATGTAATATGTCTCGAGTTTTATAAGAAAGCTATCCAATTTTTCAACTACCTTTAAGAATTATGTCACCAAATCGCAGGAAGACAGTTCAGCCAAAAGCGACTTTGATTTTTCAGGATAAAACTTAGGCCGTAACTTAAAAAAAAAAAAAATAAACAATGAAGACTTAACCTTATATCGGAAGTTTCTATAACCTGTTCGAAATTTAATTCTCCACAGAGGGTGTTAGGCTACGGAAATACTTGTCCTTTAAATGGAGACAACCATTGGCCCGCTAACAACCAGAAGTCCCAGATCCCAGTCACTGGCAACTCAAAGATTTCAGGCCATTTAGTATTACGTTTTGTTTGTGAGCCGTGTCACATTCAGGCTAATACTGGCTGAGAAATGATTCTTTATTTGGAGAGCGGAGCATATTAGGCTTTTCACACCAAGGCCAAAAACGGGTTTTCGCCAAAATACACGAAAACTTCATCGAAACGAGTCGTTTGCACTCGTTTTCCACGAAAACACCACGAAAACCAATTCCAATCGTTGGGTTGTTGAAATAAACACACCATTTGCAATATCCAGCAAATTCAGCAAAATGGCTGAATGAAAATGTCACAACTCACAAATTAAAATCATTTTCCACAATTAATTGATGGGCTAACATTGTTTTTAAATGCACTAAATTCATTTTGTTAATTAATGCGATCGAAATTGGTAACGAAATAAGTTTGCACCGAAGTTTAACGACTAGTGTCTCACAGCTGATTGAAACGTCAAACGAAAACGAGTTGGTGGTCGGTGTGAATGCATCGACGAGTTTTCGAGGAAAACGCGGTTTTGGGCTTGGTGTGAAAAGCCTATAAGACGCATCATGTTTGCGGCAGATCTGTACGTACAGGCAGCACTGCGAGAAGTATAACTATAAACAACTGAACTTGTTTGGCTTATCCTTTTAGACTCTTAGACAAAGGTGCTTCCAATAATCTGAGCACAGGAACCACTACCTTTAAGCCCGCGGAGATTTTAGCCAAAGAACTCTTAATCGATCAAAACCTACAGTCTTTTAGAAGAGGTCCATCGTGTTAATGGGGAGCTGTATTCAACTCCAAGTTAAAATGGCAACAGAATGCAGAGGCTGAATTTCTTTATATGTCTGTAAAAAGGCTTTCGGGAAGAAGTGAGACTTGTAATCGACCAGCATTGTTTGTACGGCACGATTTAAGTCCCATTCTCCCCCCATTCAATAATACTCTCTCAATAAACTGAGAGCTGTCGTAACCAACAAAAAATATTTGAAGACATCCAAGTTAGCTATCAGACCCGCTTACAGAGCTGTTGAAACCTAGTTACAGAGCTAATGCGTACGCATTCGCGGCAATCACAGCCTCTCAACAGATTTGTGGTACCCATATACAGAGCTGTCAGAACCTCATAGGGAGGTTTTAAGGCCAAATAGGAAGCTGAGAGAGCCTAGTGAAAGCTTTCTAGTACCCTTATTATAAGAACCTTTTTGGATGTCTTAGCCTCTTTAAAGCTTTACAAGCCATTCATACTTAACCTGACTTCTTAGAAATTTGGAAAGCTCACAGCTATCACTAGAAACTCAGTTAATACCTACCTATTATATTTTTTCGTATCTGTTGAAGAGGCAATATAAAAAAATATAAAAATTAATTTCAAAAAGTCTTGAAAAATAAAAATATCTACATATATTAAAAATTTGTGTGTCCATACATGTGAATTTTTATTTAGGTACGAATAAAAAAAAAATTACAGCAGAGACAACAATCTTAGTAACGTAGTAACGTGAACAAAAAACTAAAATTATTGGCGCAAAATTATACACATCGTGTATTAGGAGAGATTAGTAGTTACTAACTTGCACCACTATAACTTCAAAGCCGGTGCCTAACTTCTTAGTAAATTATAAACGCTTTGTAACCTGCCTACAACTAAATAGAACCATCCTTAGAGCTGGCGCTACGTAAATTTTTGTCAAATAGACCCAAAAATGTACCTTCAGTTTGAGAAACTAAGCACAGTTTGGGGAATTCTCTTTAAGCAAATTTTAATGAAATGAAAACAAAAGAGAAAAAAAAAATAAAAAATGCGAGTAAAACTCTTCCTCAACAAAATCTTCAAAAGGATTTTCTCTGGCTTTATTTCGTTTTTCTTAAAAGCCCAACTAATTTAAACATTTCGAGATCTTCGAAGTTCTAAGACAAATACATATATTATATCCTGGGAACATTTCCTTCAAAATCTTCCAAAAAAAATTGAAATTAAAAATTTTCAATAGAAATGACAGATGGGAGAGGATTGGGAGTCCATACTAAGGGATAAAATGAACTTTTGGTGGTTTTAAATACCAGGCTATGACGATAAAGTGGGTTTCATGTCGACTAGAATTAGAAAAACATTGTCACGTACTAAAATAATTTTAAAGTGGAGCTTATCCGACTATAATTTTGCGCCAATGTTTATAGAATCTTTTTCAGTACCTATAGAAAATTATAAAATACTACCGAAACCACTGCAGAGCCATATGCCGGGCTGATTTGTGAATCTAAATCATTCAGGGTGCCACCCAAACGCATACAAAAAAATTCATTCAAATCGGTCCAGCCGTTTAGGAGGAGTTCAGTGACATACACACGTAGGTACAGTAAAATTATATAAATATTAAGATACATTCAGGATAATGGTTTAACTGACGTTTTAACCAGCTATTGTTTCGTGACGGCGTTCAGGAGATAAAATTTAGCGCGAGCAGGATACTAGGCTTTAAGCTTTGCTGGTTACTCCGTAGTAAGACTAATGAAAACTTGTCACAATTTGACCTGCGCCATTACATCGTCTTGTGCATGGCAACATTTGTGCAGAAGTACGCTTCGAGAACTGTTAGAGTTCTCAGCATCCTCTTGCCACACAAAGAAGCAATACAAAAGTCCAGTGATACTTAAATTGACAGCCGAAATTCCGCCATCAAGCTGAACACTCGACACGCAGTATCCTGTATCCAAATATACGGCTTGCCCAATTGAAACCGAACACAATGTTCTGGTGATAAATAAAAATCCATATAAAGATCCATATAGAGAGCAGCAACCGTCTCCAGTTTTGGGCTGGTCTCAATTTTAGCCAGATACATGGTCCAAACACCTCTAAGATAACGACAGGGATATAGAAATTGGGATAAAATTGCTGCCGATGCTGCCACGGTGCACCGTGAGCTTGCGTGGTTTCTTTTTTTTTTGCATCCGCGATTCCGTTGAGGTCACACTGAATATCGCGTCCGAACCCGGCGCGAACTTTGCGCACCAAGGAATGTAAATAAATTGTAATTCTCTTGCAAATTACAGAAATATGCGCGCGAGAAACGGGGGGAAGCGCTAGTGGTTCTGGTTGTTTGTTTGTGGTTTATAGGACGTTGGGCCAACGAGCGAGAATCCAAAGTTATATCATGTCGGCAATGGGAAGTGTACCTCCCGTCTCGCACCCAATGGAGGAGAAGGAAATATGGCTTGTAGTGAATGTTTTCTTATTTTAGTTCGCTTGATGTGGTCAGCAGAATGCGAAATGAAAATGAAAGATACAAAAATTCGTATGCGGAAAGAAGTATAAAAATGAAAATTGATTCTGTGAATTTGTGAAAATTACCGCGAGAGTAATTTCGAATCAGAGGTCAAGTTGAAAGCCGACCAAGTGTTGGGGGCTGAAGACGAAGAGCTAGTTTGGATGACATGAAATGAACATTGGCCAGAAAATGCGGTATCCAACTTGGGGCGGTTTTGTTTTAAGGCTTACGAGTATGTATGCAGCTGGTTTTGCCGGTGAAGACAGACACACATTTCATTTGCTGTTGTTTTTAAAGTCCACCATTAAATACAAAATTCTTTATAATCACCTGATCCGGAATACAAAAGAGCGAATCTAAAAGGTAGCGGATTGATTTAAAAAGTCATAAAATTGTAAAAAAAGTGTCGACACGATGTTGATCAATGATAAATGTACTAGAATTTAAAGAGCTTGATGCGAGTTGAATATGCATTTTAATAATCTTTCTTGAGATCTTTCTATAGGAGTTTTCGTTAGTTTCCAAAAGCCAACTAATTCCAGAAATATATTTTAAGTTAAATATTTGGGTTAAAATAAAATCTTATAATATATTCCTTATTCCATTTCCTAGTTAAAATCAAAATACATAACTCTATTACAGTATCTACTAAATTCGAATGTTCTTTTACTGTAAAAAACAAATTTAATTTTTTCGAATTTCTTGTAAATATTACTGTCGAAATTTGGCAGGATGTATTTATTTTATGACCACCGCCAGAAAGCCAAAAGCAAGCTGTGTGTCTTGACTCTAGACGTTGTTCTATCAGACGTTGTTCTATCAGAGTTTCTTCCCTTACCACGAGGTGTTTCCCAAGGGTCGATTTTAGGACCACTCTTTATTTTCGCTGTAGGTACATTAATGATATAACTCCTCAAATTTTGCATTCATCAAAACACTTTTATACCGACGACAAACCTTATTGAGAGCTCCGCCAATGACGTAATTGATGATCTTAAACGAATTTCGAATTGGTCGTGGAAAAACAGTTTGGTACTTAATCCAAACAAGTTCAAATGTTTAGTCATTTCGAAAAAAACAGATCTGCTTGCTTAAATCTTCAACGTTTCTCTTGCTTAACATCTGATGAATTCACTTCTGCGTAATCTTAGAGAGCTGAATGATACACGTCGATTCAGAATCGAATTATGACTTTACCTGACAAATCAGAGCACCTAGTTTACTTTTTTTTCTTACCTTATTTTTTCTTTAAACAATTCAAGCAAACTCAAATTAATTTTATTTCTTAGATTCAATTTTTAATTAAATATATTAGGATCATGTAAATATTAGCTAAGTTTTCTTATTTATTTCCGAACTTTAAACTTTAAATATAAAATTTTAATATTCATTTTATTATACCTTCTATTTAACTATCACAGAATTATAAGTAATGTACTCTTACTGTGCTAGCATGAACGTAATAAATCTAAATCTATTTCAAACATTTCCTTTCAAAACAAATATATTTGAAAATCCATTTGCAAATATGTATTTCCAAGATGACTTTGTTTTTTTTTTTTTTTTTTTTTTGAAAAGTTTAAAATTCTATGTTAAGATACAAAAATAAAAATAATTCGGTGGCAACGGCTTAAGAGCTTTCTCGTAGTTAATTAGCCGTTTGGACTCGGTGTAAAATTATAGATCCCTTCCATTCGTTCCAAAATTGAAAAACTCACACAAAACGAATGGTTGGGAGAAGCTAGGGTCCCTACGGACCTGTTGCGCCAACTATTTATTTTTTAATAGGTAGTAAGGGAAATTTAATCTATTCGTACAAAATTTCCAACTCGATCAAACTCGGTCAATCAATTGTGACATTACGACGATAAAGGAACTTAAAAATATGGGTCGCAAAATTCTGTCCGTCTGTCTGTCTGTCCATATGCTCCTGAGGAATACAACCTAAGCGGCTGCTCGGACTGATTTGGAGTTCGTGGGGCTATGGTTCGGGACCTTTTTTTTTGTTGCACGGTAGCCTCAATATTAATCGTACTTCCAGTTTGATTTGTTCGAAAACGGCTCTACGGATTACAACAAAAATTCGTATTTGAATTTGTGTAGGTGAGTTTAACATATCTGTGTACTCATTTTCAAAAAAAAAAAACTCTAAAACGGTCCATTCGATTGTAACTAAAATTCATTTCTAAGGTAAATATGGTAATTTTTAACTAAATACCAAACTAAGTTTTTCTCTATATTATCGGTCAATTTTTTTTTTGAAAAAAAGGAGTTTTTAAAAAAATTGATTTTCTTTGAGTTACCCGAAAATGGCACTAACGATTTTGACCAAAATGCATAATTATAGTAATCTTTACGTTTTCAAAACTATTGCGTCCTTAATGTTCAATTCGAATCACCGAACACGAACATTTTAGATAATGTTCATATCTGGAAAACCCATTTTCGATTTCGAGAAAACTTTACAAACCAAGTATACCAACTGATTTTTATTGTGTTTTGTTTTAATTTAATTTAAACTCTCTTTCATAGAGGAACTTAAAGCTAACATTTTCAGTAAGATTTTTAAAACTGTCATATACCTACTTAGTTTTTTAGCAAATTTGTATTTGTCAAACTAAATATTGCAAAATTTGTCCGCATAATCTTACAAGAACCGCTCGAACTATAGGTCCGTTCGTGTACTTTCAGCATAAAAAATTAAAAAATGTCAAATCTCTAAAATCTAGTGAGAATTCTCTCAATTTCAACAGAAGTACCTGATCTTAAAAAAGTTTAAGAAATGTCATTTTGTCATACCTAATCGTAAAACGCAGCATCTACAAAATAAGTTGGATCGAATTTTTTACAAGCTAAATACATATTAAACTTTCATTTTGAATGCGCTGATATGGTCTAGGAGAACATTTATTTATAACTTGTTCGTCTGACGTCGTTAAAGACGAAAATAAATAGTTTTACTTGTCAAACTTTTGAGCTGTCACTTAGTTGGCAGTTTTAATTTTTCAGTAAGTCGAAATTCGGCGAGTAAAAGAGGGGAAATGGATTTCTCTCTCATTTTTTGAAAATTTCATGGGAAACTGCTTTCCAGTAGCTGTCAGAAACACGGTGCTGCCAACTGCATACAGTATCAAAAACCAGTCCCTGAATTCGTACTTTATATTATCTATGTAAGGATATCAGTCTTTCGCAAAACCTACTTCCAATTCCAATCATATTCATCTTAAGCCAGCAGACCAGACAGAAACTTCTGCTGCGTGGGTCCTTGTACTCAAAAATCTTGTAAAGAGTAAGAGATTTTGAGTTTTGAATGCGACTTTTGTTTAAAATTCGCTTCAAGAGCCATTTCGAAAATGTTGGCTTCATTATTCATATCGGGTTCCGTGAGGGATTGCCTACAGGCTGTATTTGAGCTTGGATATAGTCCAGTTTGAATTAATGGATTTGTGCCCATGTTAATCATAGGGGGCACACGCATACTTGAAAAAAAAATAAGCTCACACTTCGGGTTTCAGCCAGATGTCAGTTAGCCTGGAGGTGGGTTATCATTTCGTTATCGAGTGAGGTGGCTGTGTTGCAAATAATAGTCTTTCTTGGTTTCAGGTTAAACATTTTCGCTACATTTTCAAAGACATAAAAGCATATTATAAATAGTTGTTCGATTTTCTTATTTATTGGTATCAAGTGAAACTAATTACATAGCTAGACAGAGACACCATGCAATAAAAATCAGTTCTAAACACCACAAATTCATTAATCAAAAAAGTATTTCATAGAAAAAACTTAAGACAAAGATATGAAATAATTGAAATAAATGTTCAAATTGTACGATATAAAGAAAAGGAATATTTTTTTTAAGTCATTCCATAATGGGATTTTTGTACATATCGCTTTACTGATATCTGTAGAGACCTGACAACCGATTGCTGTGAAGTTTAGTATCCAGTGTACATATTTTACATTTTATATAGTGTGACTGTATTTTCAATGTTTTAAATTTTATATAGTCAAGTGTCGCACAGTGCCGATACTTCAATATCGATTTAAAAAAAAAACTGGTCATATATTCGCCATAGAATTTAGTTAAATTTTCGCAACATATTTTTCCATTCACATTCCCATTTTTTTCGATATTCGCCAGCGGTTTCATTTTCAACAATTAAATAAAATAGATAAATAGTTGGCGCAACAGCTCTGTAGGGACCCTGAGCCTAGCTTCTCACAACCATTCGTTTTGTGCGAGTTTTTAATTTTTGGAACGAATGGAAGGGATCTACAATTTTATGCCGATTCCAAGCGACCGATTGAGAAGCTCTTTCAAGACAGTTATACTCTCGGATGTTTGTCAGACGTTCGCGACAAGTGGCGCAGTGAAAAAAACCCTGAACATGGGACCCTTCGCTTAGTAGTCCAACACACTAACCACTAAGTCACTGATCAACAATTAACAACAGCATTAAACAAAACTGACAAGCTGTACTGTGGCTTAAAAAAGTATAAGAAAAATTACAAAAGAAATTGTTTCCTAGAATAAATTGTGGGCGAAACAATAATAAACAAAAGTTTTGATGCTTATTTTCTACACTCACGGTATCTTTATTTCACTTTTCAGTGGTATTTTTACTGTAGTAAAAATAAAAAAAAGTTATTAGCATAAAATCTCTGGGTAACAGCGTTGCCCCTGAAAATTTGCAGAAAGATGATTAAGAAGGTTTCCGAGCCGAAAAGATTAGGCCCTCCATAAAATATTAATGAAAAAAAAAAAAAACAGATCAACAAATATATTCAACACGAAACACTTCGTTTCATATAGCATAAAATATTACTTAAACTGAAAAAGTGGCCATTTTGATCATTTTTCAAAAATTAGGACCTGTAAGCTATACACATACTTGACACAAATCAGTAAACATATTTATTTGCAATTTTTCTGACACACATTTTGCGTTTCGTTCTTTCCCGTAGGTTTTTGTAAACGGATCTTTCTTTTAATTCTTTTCACGAAACACAGCATTTTCTTGCCTTTTCTCTCTACGGAAGTGCCCTCCATCTTTGCTTTTATTTATGTCGTTTTCCATTGGGACCTCTCAGATTTCATGTTCCATCTTCCATTGGCCGCAAAAGAAAACACTTTTTTTTTGAGAGCAATTTTTCGAATCTCGATATCTGAGCGATATCAATAAAAATTTGTCATTTGTCAAAGTTTTAAGTGTGTTATTAAGGACGTTCGGATACCTAGTTTATGTAAAACGTCAACTAGATTTGTAGGGACTAAGATTCCAAGCTCGTTGACAAAGCAACTTCAATTGTTTCTGTATTTTTGTGGTCAGTTTTACGTTTGTTTGATTTTGCCCCTAATTCGAAAATTCTAACTAAACCAAGAATCCGAACGTCCCCATAATAAAATACCATTTAAGAATAGTTGACCTTTAAAAAACGCGTTACCACAAAATCAAAGTAAGAAAAATCTCGTTTTATGTTCCATTGGAAAAATCTAAAATCTGAAAGCAAGATCCGGAAATCCCAATGGAAAACGACATTAGTTTCTTAAAACGACAATCTATATGTCATATTTTTCTCATTCAAATATCTCTTACGGTGGCTGTGTTATGGATCAGGAAAAAAACGCATAAGTCGTCTTCTGCAGGCAAACCTTTATCCGGCCCTCCTGAAAAGTGCCTAAAAATTACTCATGCTGTTTTTCCTTTTTGCCACAGAAATGTAGTTTAATTAACTATGCCAATTGCTTAAAAATGTTTAATTAACTAGCGGTACCCCGTCCGCTTCGCTAGACGTTTCCTTAATTTGTTTGCTAAATTAGAAAACATTTCTTTTGTTATTTATGTTAAGGCTCTGTGATAATCAATATTTTTGGTTTTTCCTTCATGTACGGACACAAACAAATCAGCAGGTTACCCTACATGTGAACAGGCTACATAAAATTGTCTATGTAAGAAACCATTATTTTCCAAATTTAAAACCACACGCTTGCAAAGATTGTCCCTGCGCTTTATTGATGGTCATTTGCAAAAGCAAGTCGCACTGGAAACTGTTGTCCTCCCCCTCGAATTTCCTATTTAAAAAAGTGACTTCAATTGATTTGGCCATTAGCTTCTTAACCGCAAGCAGCGATGCCAAGTCATTTTGGCGTTTGAGGAGCCTTTTTAAAATTTGGCAGCTTTAATTTTGACCTCTTGGGTACAACCTGTATTTTTTTTTAAAACAGTTCCTAAGTAGTTAAAAAAAATAAAAGTAAAAAAAAACTACAACAGAAGCTTATTAATACATATTCAGTTATATAGCGATTGTACAGTAAAATAAAAAATATTTCAATAAAACTAAAAAAAATAATAAGTATGTATGTACAATTGTACATACATGCATTTAAATTGCACATGACGTGCTATATAAAAGTAGGCAAAAAAGGCGGTGTTTATGGCAGCGTTAATAAAACACTAAAATATTTTTTTTTAAAAACGCCCAAGCTCTAAATCTACTTTGGTGGTAATAAATTTTAATTTTGGGCACTAAAATTAACACTGAAAGCACAGACTTGGCAATGCTGACCGCAAGTCTTGTGATGATTGGTGATCCAACTATCAAGATCAACTGCAATATGTGCGGTGGCAGGCCGGGTAAATCCAACGAATTTAAAAATTCTGTGGGATTGTTGCCACCTCATCTTCGTTCATAATGGTTTTGGTATCGACTGACTTGAATGCGAACACTTCTCTTGGTATCTGTTTTAAAATTGCCTCATTCATTTCTGTAACTCTTGCTCTTTGGCTCAGCAAAACATGAGTGTCTTGTATTGTTGTATTTACAAAAACTTTCCGTATCAATTTTTCTTTTGATTGAACTACACTGTAAAAATTGGTTGGTAACGTTACTAAGCCAGCTTCATTGTCTATCGGCATTTTTTCACCTTCAGTTTTCAACAACTGCTTTGAAATTTCAAGGGCGGAGGGATCATTTTGTAATTGAACACGCACGTTTGTGGTTAATGTGAGTGTTCTACAATATGTACGAGTATCTCCACAGAATGGATGACTTTAAACACGCATTAAGCTCATCAGTAGCGGTGGATCGATTAATTACTGGCAAGGTTGCCGGAAATCACCAGCTAATAATATTGAGGCGCCATCAAAGAGCTGTTGATTTCCTCTCATATCCTTTATTCTACGATAGCCTCCTTGATCTCTTGTGAGCCATATGAATTTCGACCCACGCGACAATTACACATGGTTGCAACAATTTTGCCTTTCCTGACGTTTTGGTCATATTAATAATGTTGGATTTTCGTTGAAGTTTATGTCCAAAGGCAACTTGAGCTCACAATATGCTATTCTGCCACCGTCCAACAAGGTCGCCGCGATTCCAGATGATGCGAGAGCCAATGCTATTTTATTTTGCGAACGATTGGTGGCATAAATTGTTACAATAAGGAGAGTTTACCAGTCCCACCGGGCTTATCTAAGAAATATTTTCCACCAATAATCCGCATATAATTTGTCCACACTACAGATGGGATCGTTGGGCTACACCTTGCTATGATTATCGAAAATAGTAAACGAATCTGATGAGGCGGTGCAATAATTGACGATTCAGCGAGCGTAGAGCAAATGTAAGTGACGGACGATAAGTTGGGCACTCTAGTCCATCTACTGTTCTCAAATTTGCAAATTATGTTGGTCCACGAACGTTGACTAATAGAAGACGAAAACAAAACACTAATGCATACGTTTGAGACACATTTTGTTGACCTGGAACTGGCTTCCTTTGCTTGCGTTTTTCGAAAACTTTGGTCGATTTTTTCCATGTGTAATACTGCGGGACTTCCGTGAAGCGTTGCCGCCAAAAGATTTCAAAAAGGAGTTTAGAAAGGGGCCCGAGCCGATAAAAGGGGCCCTACACCTAAAAAATAGCAACAAAGCAAAAGAAGAAAAGAAAACAGAGCAACAAAGACATTTCTTTTTAAGAAAAAAAAATTATTCTTTAGGAAACACTTTCTTTCATATGTTGCATTCCTTTGCGTTCAATAAAGACTAACATCTGAGAAAAGGGCCATTTTGATAATTTTTCAAAAACGTTGGGCCAATTGTCCTGAGGCTTTCGAAATTCGTAGCAAACATTTCCTCTACGACGGATTCTATGAAAGTTCTTTCGGGGTTCGTAGTAAAATTCCGAATACGACGGATTCTGTGATAGACGTGATAAACTCTGAAAAGGACATTACTTCAGGCAACAAGTTAAGATAGTTGCACTTTTTAATCGATATTTCTTCGTGAAGTGGATAGACAAGAAAGCGATTTGTAAAGCCGCTTTTCCCTAAGATGTTTGTATTTTTGATGGCACTACAGTTAGCGGCGGACCAAGGCGCCTGAAGTTGTTTATATGAATAAACGCGTCTTAAAATGTAGATGTATAGACAAAAGTGCGCACCTCCAGTCAACAATAAAAACACACTACTCATCTTTGCCCTCATATGTCATATCTAAATCATAACAATCGATCGCCTCCTGAATCCTGATTCTGAACGATTCAAACTTGATAGCTTGAGTTCTTATCCTTATTGGCTTTGTTTTGTTTCTTTTGCGGACTCTGTTCTTCTTTCAGCAACCAAAAATGCATACTCGTACGGAAAGGCCGAGGGGAAATATTTCCGACATTCGCCCAATGCAGTCTTCTTGTTATTTTGCCTCCGATTTGTTTGTAATATATATCCGAGAGTTTTATTTTTCTTTTTGTTCACTCGCAAAGTTAGCTGGAATTTACATACGAATGACATTTTTACCTGGCAATTGAATGCGCAAATAAATTACCAGTGAGTGACTACCCACTGACGGCCGGTGAATTCTTTTGAAAATTTATTTCAGCAAAACAGAGTCTAACCAACAAAGCGAACCACCAACAGAAAAGAAACAAGAAAAAGAAGGAAAGAGGCAAGAAAATGTGTTTTTTGGCGGTGAATGCGGCAAGCTTGAATGATCTTGGAACGTTGCTGTGGCATTGCTACTTGCTAGCAACTTTGGTTATGAACTTTGCTCGTATTTGAATGCAGGTATTGTTTTATTTAGAGTAGGTACTGCAACATTTTGATGAGCTATGTTGCATTAGCCCTGTTTTTTTGAGCTTCGTTCTCAGCAAAGCAAAGTAAAGTAGGATTTTCAGCACGCAATTACAACAACTACGCTCTACTTGACACTTCGACGACTCACACTAGGTATTCATTCCCAGCAAGATTCACTTGGGAGTAAATGTATACTTCTGAACACCAGGGGGAGAACATTTTTGTTGCCCTCCTTGTATAATATGAATCTGTTCACAAAGTTTCTCTATTTACAGTACATACTATTCGTTGGTTGTGATTGGTGGAAATTCATAAAGAAATGCATAAGTGAACTAATTTTCAAAATAACAAATAAATATAAGGGCTTTTATTAAAATATGCAATAAATTTTTGAAGCGAATATAGCTTTTTTACGGACGGTCGGTGGGTCACGCATATAAATTATTCAAAAAGATGGGGAGTAAACCGAAAAAAATCGTCACCGTAGCGTTAACTTCCCCCTCCATGGCGCACTTGGAAGATGAAAACTCTAGAACGGCTCCACCGATTTGGATGATTTTTGTTTTGTGTTGTTCGTCTTGATTCAGGGATGGTTTAGGAAAAAAGAAAAGTCGAAAAATTCTTAAATATATGTGTGTAGAGAGCGAAAGAGGAACAGAGAGAGAGTAATCTAAACTAACTGGCACTATGAAAAATTAAAATGAATTGAACGGCTCCACCGATTTGGATGATTTTTGTTTTGTGTTGTTCGTCTTGATTCAGGGATGGTTTAGGAAAAAAGAAAAGTCGAAAAATTCTTAAATATATGTATGTAGAGAGCGAAAGAGGAACAGAGAGAGTAATCTAAACTAACTGGCACTATGAAAAATTAAAATGAATTGAACGGCTCCACCGATTTGGATGATTTTTGCTTTGTGTTGTTCATCTTGATTCAGGGATGGTTTAGGAAAAAAGAAAAGTCGAAAAATTCTTAAATATAAATGTGTAGAGAGCGAAAGAGGAACAGAAAGAGTAATCTAAACTAACTGGCACTATGAAAAATTAAAATGAATTTTAAATAGGCCGCCACGTAACACGGGCCAATACTTTACGTCCAATGATTCGCTTCTTTCGGCCGTCCCACGACAGCTCGATTTTTTTATTATGTAAAATGCAAATTTGTTTTAGACAAAAATATACCTTATTTAACTTGTAATCGTAAGATATTAGTGTATTAATCTTTGAGATATATATTTTTATATTTTTTAAACCCCAAAATATGAGGAAGGATCAATATCCATTGGAAAATTTTATGCAAAAAAATTGTATTTCTTTGACTGAAAAAAGTTACTTCTTGTGATGTACCCAGTCATGTTGTATCATGCTACCTACTGAACAGGCCCACACTGTCACCTTTTTTGATAAAACCTACTGTTCAGAAAGCTGCTGGGAATCGTTTAAGTGCACATATTCCTACTTTACTTTGCTTTGCTGAGATTGAAGCTCAAAAAAAACAAGCCTATTGTTAGTACTGCAGTGGTGTCCTGGTGTCAGCTTTTATAAGACGCATGGAGCCAAATTTGAAAAATCTCGGGCAAAAAATAACCAAACTCAAATGTAAAGATCTAAAGTTTTTTTTGCAGTTATTTAGGCACACTTATTCTGATTACATTGTTCTTAAAGACGACAATATTAAAATAAAAACAAAAACAACGCAAGACAACACAAACTATAATTAAGAGATTTTTCCAGTTACCAATGTTAACAAAATAAAAACGCCTATGGAAACGAGTTTCTATAATAAATTATTGCGAAATTTGTTGATGGATAAAACAAAATCACATTTCACCATTTGCGATAGACGTCTAGCACTTTTTGTGAAATGGCAATTTTTTTGTATAATTGAGAAATGGAGGGTGTACCCTAGCGGCCATAATTTGAACCCTACTAGACATACAAGTTTGACAGATCAGCGAAAAAATATACGTAAAAGAAGCTAAGCGCGATTAAATATTTAAATACTGTGGAAAATAAATACATTTATTGATTAAAAACATACAAATAAATTTCTAAATAGTTTACAGTGTTGGAAAATAAAGAAAAAGTGTTGGATCGAGTGTCTCATTGTGGTGTACCCAAGTGCAACTCATATAGAGAACATGGTATAACCGTGTACAAAAATCCAAATGAAGTTTAAAACTCGATTCCTTGTAAAAAAAAAAGTGGTAAATTGTTCTTCGCATGGGAAAATAATTTCCTAAGTTCTTTAAAATATGTAGTTTACATTTTAAAGAAGGCAATATATTAAAGCCAATTGCAAGAGATAATAAAACATACTGCACGCGTTTGCTCGAAGTAGCATTTCCCAGCAGAAACCTTCCAAAATTATCATATCGAGAAAGTCTGAGATAAATCTTGGCTAGTTGCGTCAGCTACACAATAATAGATACCTAATGCTGCATAATAAATAGAATATTAACAACAATTCGAAGTACTTCAAACAGTTAAAAAAGAGTATAATCCAAAAATAAACAAATTGTTTACACGAAACAAACACAAATTTTTCATTCCACTTTTAAACGATTCAAACATAATTTATTGACCCGGGGTTATTTTATTTTCCCTAAACAATACTTGGATTTTAGACTGACAAGGCATTTATATCAATTAAAATAGTTTTTCATTCATAAAATAAATAAATTACTTTTGCAAAAATACATGTACCGCTTACCGATGACAGATTTCTGTATGTCTGATAGGGTTCTTTTCTTTGCCACCAGATATCGCAGGCCAACTTGTACATTTGTCAATAGAGTTTTACATACCAGATCCAATTTGCAGGCAATCCCTCTTTTTTGGCTGTAGCTGTCATTCCATCTAATACTTAGTTTATGGTCTGAAATCTGAAAAGACCTTATAGACTTAGGAGCATAAACTAAGTATTAAATAGACGGTCAGCTCCCGCCCGCGCACCTACCCGATTCCCCCCGCAAATTTTGAAAGAAAAATTCTCTCTTAAATTTCGTATCGGTGAATACGTGTGAGGCAACAAAACAAAAAAAAAAAAAGTGAATGGAGGGGATATAATGAAATACTGACACTCAGCAGTCATCCTACATCGTGGAATTTCTACCTTTTGTGGAAATTTTGTTGCCCGAAAAACGATTCGTTACAAAACAAAAATAAAGCATCAACATTGTTTTTGTCATGAATCTGACGAAAAAACATTCGAACTACAATGGAACACACTAAATGCCTATAAAAAGAGATTCGTCTTTTAGCAAAAGATTTCTAGTACCAAGAAATAATCATTATAATGTTAGCAAACTGCGATTTTTATACCTACTCAAGGTTAATTTAATGTGAATTTCTTTCCGAATAATACCAGCTTTACTTTTAGAAGAAATATTTTTTCATACGCAAATCGAGGGTATTTGAGTACGTCGAAAAGGGAAAAATGCCCTCGCTTCGTGGGAAAAATAAAGAGGGAATGCTAAGAACACTGACTGAGTTTAGTGTATTTGGTGATTTCGATCAGCTGATGGATGAGTTCCCACAGTTAAGATTGTTTGTTTTATTTCACCACGAAAACGTGTTTTGCAGAATGGTAGAAATATTCAGTCGTCGAAATAATATAAAACATTTTTGTTTTTACAATAATTATTGTGTTTGTTTTCGTTTGTTGTTTTTAGCGAAATGTTATTTTGCCCGCGAATGTTGACAGAAAAAGGCAACGGATTCAAAGCGAAGAACTATGGAATATTAAGACTTAAAATGTGTTGGGGTTCTGAGGAGAGATATTAACATTTCTGAGTGGGTATAATTTATGAGTTATAATAATTTCATGAAGTAACCGTGTAATAACAGAAAACAAAAATTATATTTTTAACAAAGTTTGCAACAATTTAATAAACAAACGAATTTCAAATTAACGTTATTAATGAAAACAATCAAAATAATAAGGTTGCAACGTTCATAGCCCTCAACAAATAATAATAGGACATCAAATAATTTTTTAGAAATTCTTATGACCAACCAATTGTAGTTGAAAATCAATTTATGAATTTATTTTCTTTAAACTGTAACAGCCGTATTAATAATAGTAGCGTAACTACGTGTTAGGCCTAACTATTGGCAAACACATAAGTTAAACTCAAATTCCTATTAATAAACATTTTTCGAAGATAACTAACGCTTCGTAACTTTCATATAACTAACTAACGGCAGGAGGTCTGTTAGCGAGTGAGTAAATCATAAAAAATATCTTTCCCGTCAAAATGACAAATAAATTAAATTTAAATTTCAAAAATTGTGAAACAACATGGCTGACCGTTTTTGCAGTGATTTTAAATAGTGTGAATCGTTTGAATATTTGGTAAAATATGTTAGGGGAGGATTCGGTTACCATCGCCCCAACTCGAAAAAAGTGTACAAAAAAAGAAAAAACCCAATGACAATGTTTACAAATAAGACATTAAAAAATAAATAAAAATTTTCAGTTGTTTTGCTTTATTTTCTGTTGTTTTTTTTTTCTTTTTTATATGTCACAACAACTGAAGTTTACTATAGCCAGCCGTGATGATAGCCAATATGTAATAGTTTTCAGCTGTTTTCAGTACAATTTGGTTAGGTGATGCCAGCTATTTTAGAGAAAACATCAGCTAGTTATTGTATGAGTTATTTTCATTTATTAATAAGAATATTTAACTCATGTGTTATTTATTTAACTAGGTGCTAGGTAATATACGAGTTAGAGATTAGTTACGGGTTTTTTATTAATACGGCTGTAAGTCAAAGAATCGAAACTGAAATATATAGTAAAATTCCAAATTTACATTTTGCAAATGATCAATATTTCCATTGTTTACAACCACAATGTAAACATCCCGTACTTTATCTAGGTAAAATAAGAAAATCCTAATAATATCCGTGTTTTTTTAGCTTCGATCTCAGCAAAGCAACGTAAAGTAGGATTTTCACACAATTACAACAACTTACAATAGTTGTTGTTTTAAATGCGTGCTGAAAATCCTACTTTACGTTGCTTTGCTGAGATCGAAGCTCAAAAAAACAGGCCTGATATATTCGTTTTAATGAAATATATGTAGGTACTAAATTCATCACACCAGACCCACCGTTTTCTTAACACGTCCCGATAACTGCCAATTATTTGAATTATTTGAATTTTTCCCAATGTCACCACAGAATGAATTGTCAGTCATCTGTCAGGTTACTATGTGCAAGCGTATGCGTGCGTCTTATGGACTTTAACATGGCACACATACTTTCGCACATAGAAACACGGAAAACAGCTTGTAGGCAAATTCTCTTAAGTGGGCGGAGCTGACGGTCTATTTAATACTTAGTTTATGGAGTAGGCAATCTTCCTAATCAAAATCTTAAAAAGGATTTTAAAAAATATAAAAATTTTCAAAAAAAAAATTAAAAATTAAAATTTTTCAATAGAAATGACAGATGGGAGAGGATTAAGAGTCCTTACTAAGGGATAAAATGTACTTTTGGTGGTTATAAATTTAATACCAGGTTATAACTATAAAGTGGGTATTTTGTAGGCTATAATTAGAAAAGTACTAATACGGACATTTTAACGTACTAAAATAATCATAAAGTGAGTTTTATCCGACTATAAATTTGCGCCATGGGTTTTAGAAATTTTATTCGCTTGTTTTTATACTATCTTCAATTTATAAAAATAACAAAACACGCATACTAAGGAAATAAATAGGAAACGAGGGACCAAGGTCCAGACACTTTCATTCTAAGTGTAGGCATATTTAAAATAGTTTTAGGGCCTGCCAAAATCCGTGACACATATGATATCATATCAGAACTAACATCACGTATTGAATTTAAAAATCTCAGCTAGGTACGCTGTTAGTATAAACTAACTGAAATTTAACATAAATAACGACACAATATTACCAACAAAACTATATACATATATACAAATTCTATATAAATAATAATAGCATTAAAGCATTCATCATAAAAATCCGTTAATCAAAAATTGTTGTACTGGAAAAACTTTAAATGCATGAATGCACTTATTATATTCTTGCACTGGGCCATCGATTTGACATGTTGTTATTTTACTGATTGGAGTGATGAAATATTAGGTTTGAAAAATGAAAAATGTCTTATCTCAAAAATCGAGAGAGAAATCTCTCAAATGCAAGAGAAGTAAGTACCTGACCGGATTTCTTACAAACAGATTAAGAAATGTCATTTTGACATTCGACAAGGTTCTCTTTAAATACAGCATCTACAAAATTAGTTGCAATTGAATTTTTTATAAGCTAACAGCCGTATTAATAAAAAACCCGTAACTAATCTCTAACTCGTATATTACCTAGCACCTAGTTAAATAAATAACATATGAGTTAAATATTCCTATTAATAAATGAAAATAACTCATATAATAACTAACTGATGTTTTCTCGAAAATAGCAACTTGGAGCTGGTATCACCTAACCAAATTGTACTAAAAACTATGACATATTGGCTGTCATCACGGCTGGCTAATATATTTTAATTGTCACAAATGAAAAAGAAAAATAAGCAACAGTAAATAAAGGAAAACAACAGAAAATCAAAACAAATGTAAGTATTATTTGATATTATTTCATAAATCTTGATATGTGTAAGAATTAAAACAAATGTGAATCTTCTATTTTATTCAAAAGATGGAAATGGAAAAAAAACAAAAGCGAAAGCGGTCGGAGAATTGGGGTTTGGGCGACAAGGTAGGTACCTATTAAATTTGTAGGCACACAGAACATATCATTTTAAATTATTTTTAGTCTCTACTGAAAGACCTCTGCGCCGAAGCAATCAACGTAATTGAAAATAAGACGGTGGACACAAACACCAACAAAACTAAAAAGGATCGATGGAATGAAATAATGATTTCGTGAGTAAATAACAATAAAAAAAACAAAGATAACATGTTATAATCAATTTCAGATACAATAGAGTCAGCGAAGTGAAACGCGATGTAGCTCAGCTGCAATTTCAGTGGCGAGCTATGAAGCAAAGGGCGAAAGAGGCGAGCTCTGAATACCGCCGTGAAAAAATGAGGACAGGTGGCGGGCCACCCCCACAATCCCCAAAAAAGGAAGATATGGAAATCATAGAGCTCATTCCCAAGGAATTTGAAGTCGATTTCAACACTTACGACAGCGATGGCCGAATTCTTCAGGTAGGCACTTATGCTAAACTCGTATAATAATCTATTTCTTCTTTTTTCCAGAATCCTGAAGACGATGAATATGGAGCTATAGAATACTTGCTGAATGAAGTTGAAGTTGAGCACAATACAGGTAAATGAAAATAATATTACTCTAAGCTAGATTTTATCTACTTTTATTCTGCAGAAAACAACAATATACCTGCAATAAGAACAAAGAAAAAAAAAAATACAACACAATAAGCCAGCTTTTTTAAATGTAAGATTTATTTTGGATTTCTTTATACTTTACAATGTAAAAACGGTATTTTTTCATTGATCTTTTTAGACCGAAAGTGAGTTCAAACGTGACGTGTATGAACTGACCAAACAGCATATGATAAGGGAGCACGATGAGCGTATGAACATAATGCGCATCGAAAAGGAGTGTCGGACAAGGGAACTTGCGAAAATTGAGTTAGAGATACTGCGATTACAATTTAAATAATTGAAAATCATTATGTACACTACCATTTGAATCCACACTATCAAATAATAAAGATGTTGAAATGTCTCAATAGGAATGTGTTGTAATTGTTTATACTTTCTTCAGTATTGTAGCTTTAACAGGTACAGCAAGAATTGACGTCTGGATAAGGATATAAGTAGATAGAAAACAGATAAGATATTTGGAGATGAAATGGGAGAGAGGCTCAATTTGGGGTGGTACAAACAAAGTTTTGAAATTATAAACTAAAGTGTTTTATGCACTAGCGTATATACATAGAAATTCTTTATTATTTTATATATTGTGTATGAATGTACAATGTACATATAGCTTATGAAAAATGACGTACGATGAATGCTCTGCGGGAGTTTTCTTGGTTTTGGGAATGGTTGGGGTGGTTGGCTCCTTGTGTAGCTTCATTTTCCACTTCGCTGATAACATTTTGGTCTGGGAATAAAATAAGAAAAAGAAGTTTGTGAATGTTTGCTTGCACATAATTTAGAAAGAAATACGTTACCTATTGGATCGTTATATTCAATGGCCAAATTGTGTAAAACACCTAGAGCAACAATTGTAGTCTTAACGTTTTCTAATGATCCTCTCATTCCAGTAAGTAGAATACGGAATCGGGACTTCCAAACTCCAAAAGTTCGCTCAACGGTATTACGGGTAGCGATTTGAGCTATGTTGTAATTCTCTTCAGAGGTGTTTCTAGGGTTTAAAACCGGCGTAAAAAGATGGTTGTTACACGCATAACCACCATCCCCTAGAAGTCGTCCCCTGAATTCTCCTCTTTCTAGACGCTCCTTTATTGTGCTCTCTCTAAAAATTCGAGAATCGTGAGTGCTTCCGCGCCAATGAGCAACTATATCCCTTATTTTTAATTGAGCATCACAAACTACCTGTAGAGGAAGTGAAACATAAAAACGATTAAAGGATGGATTTGTGCGTGGAATGTGAACTTTTACCTGTGTGTTAATAGAAAAGTACCCCTTTCTATTAACGTAATACTGTCCAGATTCTCCACCCTGTCTTTGTATTCGAATATGCGTGCAGTCTATTGCTCCAATTACGTGTGGAAATTGGCGTATTTGTCTAAATTCTTCAATTGTAGCGATCTGCTCGGATGGGGTGTGGGGCATCTTGATGAACCGACTACTTTTTGAAGCAAAAGCTTTTGCTACTCGAAATGAAATGTTGCTCAAGGTTGGTTGACTAAATCCATGCATATCAGCACCATCATCTTGAACCTTATGACAATCCAATGATGGTATATACATTATTATAAATCTAAGGAGGTGGCAATGATGTAGTGGGTTGAGCTATTGCTTTGGGAACAGCAATACTCTGCCACCGAAAATAAAGAGAAACGGATAATATCATAGTTTCTCCACCACTAAAGCAAAAACGGTTATTGTTTGGTATTACAATAGACCGGGATTGGTCTGAGTGGGGCTGGATTTGAAATCTTCTTTTTAATTAAAAAAATGTACAGTAGGTATATAATCCTTACCTCATTACGTCCCCAGTACCTTATGGCGGCCATCACTTGCAAATTGACTGGAATGCGTCCGCCCTTTGGGCTTCCCTCCAGGTCTTCCCTTACGAGATCAATTAATTTTATCATATTTTCTTTTGAAAATCTATATTTATTTTTGAATTCTTTATTTGTGAACATTTGCATAGGGTTTTTACGTTTTTTGTACACTTTTTTTTTTCGAGTTGGGGGGATGGTAACCGAATCCTCCCCTAACATATTCACGTTATTTAAAAATACTGAAAACCGGTCAGCCATGTTGCTTCACAATTTTTCAAATTTGAATTTAATTTATTTGTCATTTTGACGGGAACGAATATTTTATGATTTACTCACTCGCTAACAGACCTCCTGCCGTTAGTTAGTTATATATAAGTTACGAAGCGTTAGTTATCTTCTAAAAATGTTTATTAATAGGAATTTGAGTTTAACTAATGTGTTTGCCAATAGTTAGGCCTAACACGTAGTTACGCGACTATTATTAATACGGCTGTAAATATGTACCTTTTGAACTTACCATTTCGAATGCGCTGATATGTTGTAGGACAAAATTCAATTACAACTTCTCCCTCCGACATCGTTGAAGACGAAATTAAATAGAGTGTCACTTGTCAAACGTTGGAGCTGTCACTTTGTTGTCATTTTCCAGTAAGTCGAAATTTGACGAGTAGAAAATTACGAAAAAATGAAAAGATGGGAAATGGATTCTATCTCATTTTTCTTCAATTTTCTGAGTACGTGGTCGCATTCGCACAGTTTCTTAGCAAATTTCTAATATTTCTTTACGTTTGTAAAAAAGGACCCGAACGAACCTATAGTAAAATTGTTTCTTAATATATTTAAAAACAAGGTAATCATATCTTGTTCAAAGTACTGGAGGTAAAACAGTGAAAAAAAATATGAAAGGGAAAGTTGTTTACTAGCGAGCTTTACTATTTGATCGTTGGAGTTTGAAATATATATTTTTCTCGAAGTATCTTATTGTGGGGCCCCTTCTTTTGTGGAGGCCCCGGGGCTCTAGACCCCTAATCCATGCCGTCCTTTTGTGTGTGTACCTAAGTCAGAAGTGAACTTAAAATGCAATGTGCGGGCGTAAATTTAACAAATATTCTGCTCACAACGAATAACGGCCAAATGAGAAATCTAGCCTCCCGTACCGACATATTTACTAAAACATAGCAAACCGAATTTATCCACTAACGCAAATCAATTTAACAAAATAATTTTTTTTTCAGATGATGCCAAAACGAACGAACCCAAAAAGAATCACATGAGAAGAAATGTAATTCCATCTTGTAAACCCACTCATCTGTCATCGTGCGTACATCTTTGACTTGGAATTTTCAATCAAAAAACAGGAAAAGGGATAGACGAGCATTCAAATTGGCTAATACAACATTAGATATGTCTCAGCGAGATTTCTCCGAGGTAAGTGCCGATATGGAGACAACAATTTCCATACCACATTCAATACTTTGTCCAATGTCATGGAGACGAAAAAAAAGAAGAAGAAATTAAAACCCACAGGTACACCCTCTTCAGGAAATTATTATCAAAAAAAAAAATCCACTTGAAGGCAAACATTGTTTGCTTGCTTCATATAGCCCACGCTAAAATCTTCACTGTCCCATCATCATCGTCGTCATCTGTACACATAAAGTCTGTCACGATTGACGAACAAACAAACAAAAAACAAAACTAAATCGAATCGAACAAAAAGCAGAGGAGTTACAAATTCGTTTTTCCCATTGCGAGAGAAGGGCTGATCTTCTGTCCGCGCCGCTTAAACCCTTTTTGTCGCTTCGCTGGACTGTTTGCAGTGCAGCCCCAATCTAAGATTTCAATCTTTTTCCGAAAACAGACGACAAAATGAGACGGTTCTCTGTTCAAGTCCAGCTTTATAAGGTTTTTTTTTTTTTTTTTGTTTGTTCAAGTCTGTCCGCCGCAGTGTTTCATTATCCACATTTCGTCCGTTTGCCTTACGTTTGGTTTACCTTGAAAAAAGGCGGTCTAATCATTTGGGTTCATCTGCGCGATTTCTTTAGAATACAATTTAACTTTTTGACTGAGCGACTGCTGTTATTGCTCTGCTGTGCCGCACACTTCAGTGTATTGTTTCGAACTGAAATGAAGTAATTAGGAGAGCGTTGAAGGGTCCTTTTGAAATATTTGAGATAAGCTAAACTGGGGATATTACACATTTCGGTTTTGAGTTCGTGAGTCAAATCTTGCTTGTTTTGCATTCTCTTTTGGCTAAATCCATCGGCAAGCGGCAACGTAAGGCACTTGTGGAGTAATGGGTGTTTGTTAGAACTCGATATAGTTTACCCTGTTCACTGTTGTCCATTCATAAGAGGATAGTTTTTGAACGAGTTTTGCTCCGAATTGGGACTGGGAGAGCATAAATGTTTAGTCACAACAGTTCAGTGGACAATGGGGAATATTTCATAATCTCCTAGCAAATTAGGGGTTTCTCTTGGCATGGAACATCAAGTACTTTCGGGTAGGGAAATGCTTTATTCATTTTTAAGCCTTAGCTACAAGAGACAAAGTTTAAAAAAATGATACAAAATAAATACAATTTCCTTTTATTCATTGTTGTTCTCTTCCATTGCGTAACACACTCTGCGTAAATCGTTATGTATTAAAAATACTTGCTACAGCTAAAAGTTCGAGAATATGCCAGCTCTTTCTGTTTTCACAAGAAATTTAATGGAGAATTTATATGGAGCAATGTAGGACGAAAAATATACATACTTTTGACATTTTACCTACTCTTGGACAAAGCTGAAGGTCATTTAAACCTTAATTTGAGAAAAAAAAAACAGCAATCATTTGGCATTAGCCATGTTCAATGTTCCTAACACGGTTTCTCCACCTGCAATTTTCTTAGCATGAACATTTTCATGAAATGACAGATTGCACGTGGACTGTGGAGACCACAAATTTCATGAAAAAAAAACAATTTCATGAAAAGTATTTCACAGCTCCTTTCATGGTATTGATTTCATGAAAGGGGCTGAAATTTCTGTGCAGTTTGACACTTGTTTTTCATTTTCACGATGGCTGAGTGGCGAATGGTCGCTTGTAGGTTTTAGCGCTGAAACTAGGTATTTGAATAAAAACGAGACAAGTATAGTCATTACAAGGATATGGTAAATGGGAACAGAGAATGGATGTAGGTAGGATGTAGTCACATGGGCATTATAGTTTTGCATGTCGATCAAGACAGATCTTATTTGCTCTTGGAAATAGTTGGTTATTATTTCTTATTTTTTTTCCCGCGATTGCTGAGTGGCGAGTAGCAGAAGTGCTCAAATTTATAAACAATTATGAAAAATTCGAGTGTTTATGGAACTATAAAAGTTGGACCTTAAAAGAAATGCATGGTTGCAATTGTCCAAGGAAAGTGGCAAGGACACCGAAAAGCTAAAAAAAAATTACAAACCTTCGAACAGCCTACGTTGTGGAGAAAAAATTGCGAAACTCGTCATCTTCCCACAAAACATCTTTCAATAAATGTTCCTCTAAATTGTGCATTTCCCTTTTTTCCAGAATTGGATTTACCCAAAACCTACGTTTTCCTTTCTCAGCTCGTTTCCGCAATTCTTCTAATTCCTTCATGGCCTTTAATGCGAGAACGCAACGATGTGCTCTGCTCAAAGACATTTCTACGAATGAAATTTCATGATACGAAATGCCCACCCTACATTTCTTTTCATATTGTCGTTCTTTCAACGCGACCAAATTTTTTTTTTTTTTTTTTTTTTTTTTATCCGAGGGTAGGTGAAAATCTTCCAAAGACACTATGAGAATAGCAAGCGCGTTCTCATAGTAGTGTCAGATTTTTACTGACTAAAAACACCACCCTTCTAAAGATTGTTAGATACTGCAACTAAGATATAACTTATCAAGCAATTTTTCTATAATTAAATAACAACTTTTGACAGGTTACTTTCCAATGAAAGATCCTGCGTGTTCCGCAAATTAGACGCGGTTAATCTTATCTTGCCAAGTCGAACGGTTTCGTTCTTTGTAGTCGGCGCAATAAATTGCTCTCGTCCAAGATTTGTCGGACTGAATTGATGATATGTCCGATTAGTCGGTTTCTATGCTTTCTCGCGAAGCTTCTAGTTTCAGCTTCGATTGTTGGAATTCCGAGATCCCTATGGATATCGTCGTTTCTAATATACCATGGTGCTTGTACAATTTAAAACTTTATTTTGAAAAGTTTGTAGAATATTGACATTTGTTTTCTTGGTACAACCCCAAAGTTGTATACCGTAGGTCCACACCGGCTTTAGCACTTGCTTGTATAGAAGCAGTTTGTTCTCAGTACTGAGCTGGGAATGTTTTCCGAGTAACCTGTACATTTCTCTATATTTGATATCGAGTTCTTTACGTTTCATTTTCACGTGCGAATTCCATTTCAGCTTTGCGTCGAGTGTCGTTTCCAGGTGTTTGGCCTCGTTTGCAAAGGGTATTCGGGCCAAGTTTAGAAAAATTGGCAAGTCATTAGTTTTCTTATAGGTGAAATTCACGTGAACAGATTTAGTTTCGTTGAGGGCGATCCGCCAGTTCCTTGTCCATTCATTTACCTTATTCACTGCGGCTTGCAGTTTTGTAGTCGCTTCTTCGATTGTATTACCTACTGCTAGGATAGCTGTGTCGTCGGCGAACGTAGCAAGGGTAGTGCCATCTTCACTTGGAATATCGCGAGTATATAACAAATAGAGAAGCGGACCAAGGACGCTTCCTTGCGGTACCCCGGCCGAAATTTCTTTTAGCTCCGAGTATTCGTTTCCATTTCTAACACGGAAGAGTCTATTCCCGAGATATGATTCTAGAATATCATATAGGCTTGCGGGGAGAACTTGTCGTAATTTAAATTTCAAGCCGTCGTGCCACACCTTATCAAAGGCTTGTGAGACGTCAAGGAATACACTTGAGCAAATCTTTTTTTCTTCAAATGCTTTCTCGATTACGTCAGTAGTTCTATGTACTTGGTCAATCGTCGAATGCTTGGTTCTGAACCCAAACTGGTGGTCAGGGATAAGATTATTGTCTTCAATAACCGGCTGTAGGCGCCTAAGCAATATTCTCTCGAAGACTTTGGAAATGACCGGAAGAAGGGAAATCGGTCTATACGATTTTACTTCATTTGGCGGTTTTCCTGGTTTTAAAACCATTATGACCTCCGCGACTTTCCATTGACTCGGCACGTGTTTTAGTCAGAGCGCAGCATTTATGATATGAAGGAGCTTAATTAATGCTTTCCTTGGAAGAGCTTTGAGAACTTCTCCGGTGATCAAATCATAACCAGGAGCTTTCTTAGGTTTTAGGGATTCGATTTCACGTTTTAGTTCCCTTGGCGTTGCTCTTGTGAGTGTTGAATCGTCAGGTTGTAATTCCGTCCTATTAGTATTGTCGTAGATCGCTTGGCCATCGTACGGTTTAAAGGTTTCTTCTAGATGAGCGGCAAAAACGTCCGCTTTTTGCTTATCTTCCCTTGCCCATTCATTTTGATTTATTCTAATTGGCGGCGCGGGGATTTTGGGCCTTTTGGTGCCTTTTACAGCTTTCCAAAGTGAATAATTGGAATCTTTTTTCGCTGTCAAACTTTCAAGGTAAGAACCTATCGCACGATTTTTAAAATCCTTAATGACTGTCTTCAACAAATTGCACAAATAATTCAAATGTGCTTTATGTTGCGGAGCGCGACTCTGTTGCCATTTCTTGCGCGCCTTCCTTTTTTCGTTGACCAATTCTTTTATTTCGGGAGGATATCGTAGCCCGTATTTGGCCGGCGTTTTCCTTGGATTGGGCGTATTATTCCAGGAGGCGAGCTGTACGATCTCGACGAAGCGATCAACTTCAACTTCAAGTTCATAGGGTGTCGTAAGTGGAACACTCAGTTCAACATTCTCTTCTATTTCGTTCCTAAAGCCTTCCCAGTTAGTGTTTCTACCAGTTAATTTGACCAAATTTGACAGATTTCATGAAAGAAAATTTGCAGATGGAGACACCGTGTAATGAACCATTGGTCCCAGATTGGGGGACAAGCTTAAAAAAGGGGGAACAAAAATTCTCTGCGAAACGTAAATTAAAAAAAAAAAAACCTTTTTAGTAAGAATTAATTTCAAAGAATGAATTGTTTCTATGGAAGAAAACAGTCCATCGAGCGTCTACGTAAGAATTTTTGTGTCTGAAATCTGAACGTATTCGCTAGTTCAGATATTGGCCCTTATAATACCCTATTCACACCGAGCCGAAAACCGGGTTTTCGCCAAAAAAAAAAATTGGAAAACAGTCAAAAACAGAAATTTTCACTTACCTACAAATTTCAGTTTTCAAAACGAGTCGTTTAAAGTAGTTTTACATAAAAACACCACGAAAATGACTTCCAATCGTTGGGTTGTTGAAAGAAAAACAACTTTTGAAATATTCAGCAAATTCAACAGATCAGATGACCGAACAAATGTCACAACTCACATCTTAAAATCATTTTCCGCACTTAATTGATTTGCTAATATTATTTTTAAATGCTCTGAATTCATTTTATTTCTTAATTATGTAATGTCAAATGAAATTTGGGACCAAAATTGTGTATACAGAAGTTTCACGACTAGTGTCTTACATCAGCTGATTGAAACGTAAAACGAAAACTAGTTGGTGTTCGGTGTGAATGTAGAATTCAAATTCGACTTTAAATAATTCCTCTTTTGTTAGTGAACTAAGTTCCACCTACCATTTCATAGATGTGAAACAAATTGAAAAAAAGTCAACTTCTGCTAGCTTTTGTGACTCAATTTTGTTGTTTCACCAAACACGAGCTTCAGGTCGTCGTTGATGTGAACCAAACATTGTTAGGATTTGACAGATAAAGCAAGGGTAAATTCGAAAAAGTAAAAACGCTTCTGATTTGTGTCACTTTTCATCGTTAATATTTGATCGATTTTTGATATTTGATATAACACCATACATTAGATTACACACCACAAAAAAATTCATAAAGAGTGGCATGGCCGAAATTCCCAAAGAAATAAAAAGACCAAGTAGGTACATACAATTAAAAAACTTGGAACTCGAGTCAGTCTTCAACTTCAACTGATTGGTTTTGACAGATGGCGGATGACACTTCAGATTTGAACTAGGTATTCGAACGTCACCATTGTTTTATTTCTAAAGCGTAGTACGCAGATGATCCGAAACGAAAAGTCCCTTACGAAAGTGACATAACGAAATCATGAACGAAAAATTTCGCTCTCCTTTTCGTTTTGCAGTACGCAGCTGGTACGCAGCTACCTACCTACCTACGCAGCTGCTGCGAAATGATGGCGGAAAAGTGGGTAGTGGTAGTAGATTGCTTGGTACAATTCTCCACTCTCTTTTCGCACACGTTTATTGTGCGGGACATTTTTTGCTTGCAAAAATTTTACATTATGTACTGCAGTGTTGCCAGCTTTTATAAGAGGGTTGGAGCCAAAATAACTAAACTTAAATACGAAGATCAAAAATGCACATTTTTATTGTAATTCGAAGACCCAGATTGAGCTCAACCATCATGTTTAAGTGGTCAAGAAAAGGAAAACAAAATGTTTACGGTTTCGTTTTACATATGGCTTTATGTATATGGAAAGAGTATGTTGGCAATTGAAGTATGCATTTTTTAAGAGCCTACAAATAGCCAAACTTAAAGGTAAATAGTCTAAATTAGGTTAATTCCCAAATGACAATTGAAGAGCCAATGAAGTTCGAGTATCCAAATCGGGGATAAATGGCAAGTGCTGGTAACACTGCTCCCTGTGTAGCAGCCGATCAAACTCTCCACAAATTATTTTTCGCAGAAGTTTCGCTGTCCTTTTGGAGACCACCGGAAAATTTCGTTTCGCACCATCTCCGTACTACGCTTAAAGGCAAATGAATACAACAAACATTGTGAGGTTAAGTTCGAACGAATTTTCTGTTCTCTGACAGCTGAAGAGTTGGTTCATCGCCGTGCTCACTTGCTCAGTGTCCAATATGCAGTGCTTGTTCTTGTGCACTAGATTATCATTTGTAAAGAATTTTTTGTTTTCAAAATTACGAGAGTTGATCATCTTAGAAGTATAGTATACTATATACGGTATTAATTTAAATGAGTTTAAATGAAATAAATTTTCACAAAACAAGAGGCTTTCCGCTTAACAACTTTTGCTTCCATGTAGTGTACAGCGTTGCCACTTACAAAAAAGAGGAGCGCAATAGATTATTACAAAAAATGCAGTAGATTGGATTTTTCCGCAGTAGATGATACACAATTGAAAACTAGATGGTCAACTTAGAGCACAAACGGTACATGTGCCTACAAGCTGTCTGTCCTGAATAGGATTTCCGAAGTACATATTGATAAATGTACAAATCAAAGGTTGCTGACGCACGCATCCTTAAAAAAACGTTTGCAGGGACCAGGGCCGTCTTAACCTAGGCTGGGGCCCTTGGGCACACAAGAATTTGGGGCCCTTTTGGAAAGTACAAAAAGCGAATTATCATAACATTTTGTTAATAAGTGTGACCAATTATTATAGGTAATCATTAATCAAATACAGTATAATATGATATGTCACTAATGATATTAGAATGCTGCTGGTTTTTTTGGTTATGATTACGACAACGGTTTCTTTCGGGATTTCTGTTGAGCAAAATCTTCTATTATGTCCTTAAAGTCAATTTTTTGAAGGATATCACTTTCTATGCACATAATTGACAAATTACTCAATCGTTCTTGTAACATTGTTTTTCGCAATTTTTTATTCTCTTGAGCTGCGAAAATGACATCGTGTTTCAGCACGGATCGTATCGTACGCGTACCCATGCGAAGGACTTAGTGAAAAAATCAGCATTCAACATTTTTTAATTTTTTTTTGTCCGTAAATTTCAAGTTCGAAAGTATTTTTTTCAAAAACTATTAACAGTAATAGGTCGGTTAAATTTTTTTTTTTTTGCACTTTATACTTTTTTTTTGTAGGCACAGTGGCTTATTGGTTAGTGTGTTGGACTACTAAGCGAGGGGCCCCATGTTCGAATCCCGCAAAAAAAAACCCAAATTCCAACTCAGGGTTTTTTCACTGCGCCACCTCTCGCGAACGTCTGACAAACGTCCGAGAGTATAACTGTCTTGAAAGACCTTCTCAATCGGCCGTTTGGAATCGGCATAAAATTGTAGATCCCTTCCATTCCTTCCAAAAATTATAAACTCACACAAAACGAATGGTTGCTAGAAGCTAGCCCCAGCCCCCAGGGTCCCTACAGACCTGTTGCGCCAACTATAGGCAAAATTAGGCACCGAATTTTTATCTTTTGCTCTCGAATAACACGTAGGTATCCACTATCAATTTCAATCACAGAATGCAGTGAAGCGATAAAGTTTACCTACCTACCATTTCGTTGTCCTTACGCATGCCGGCATGCACAATAAGGCGTTCCATATCACCAAATTACATGAAAAAACTGATTTCTTATGGCATCAAGTGATTCTTAAAGATTATGCCTGCTGCTGCTACAGTATGAGAATCGCATATAGCGATATCTCTATACTTCTTCCCACTCCACCGGCTTCCATTATTCGGCAATTATATTTTGATTTGCTTTTGCTGTGTCATAAACTCACATGGTAACATGACCAACCGTAAAAGGCATAAGGCAGGAAAGATCTTTGCCTACACAAATGAATGGAGCGAAGTGAAAGGTGCAAGAAAAAACAAGAGCCTTATTCTCAACGCTTATTTTGAAAAAATATGAACCAAATTTTTGTACAGGAATAAGACATCTGTATATTTTTATTCTCTGTGCTGAAAGTTTTATACATCATTCGGGGATTCCCCCAAACAAAAATGTTTTGAGAATAATGTATGAGAGAAATTGTCGGTACTTCGGGGCCCCCTGAGAATGGGGGCCCTGGGCACGGGCCCCGTGTGCCCTTATGGTAAAGACGGTATTGGCAGGGACTTGATGTGAATCGGGAGGCCATTTCACTTGGTTTTAACTTGCTTGTTATTAACTACCCCAGGGTAGTTGTATAAATTCTGCTGTCAAAAATATTATTCATATAAAGAAAATTATAAAAACATGAAACGTGAACGGATGAACATTTTTTGGCACCAAAGATAGATAGAGAACAAGTAAGGCTATCTAAAAAACAATACTCAACATTTATTGTTATTAAAATAGTGATACCCGGGGCGAATAATAGCACGAATTCACAGACATGAAGAAAAAGAGCGCGAGAGAAGGCTGTCATCAAAAATTTTGTTTTGAAAATCGGGTAGGTAAACGGAAGTAAACCGTGTAGTTTGGATAGTCTTTGGTTTAAAATAAGTGCAGTAGATTGGATTTGGTGGCAGCAGATTTATTTTTTGCGAAAAGTGCAGTAGATTTACTGCTATTGCAGCAAAGTGGCAACGCTGGTAGTGTATGCCGTTAATAATCGAAATGTTATCCTCCCTGTGAAGTCAAAACGATCGCTAGCCAAAAATAAACAAACAAACGAGTACATAGAGCCATCCAAATACAAAACTCTAAAGTGGTTGGCCTTTCTGCTGAACGTCTGCAAATTCAATATCATATCTTCACGAGTCTGGTCTGCATGTTGAGGACTTGTCCTCCTCGGGGTTTTGTTGTTTTATTTAGCCGACAAAAAGCCACCACCGCCGACATCGTTGTGTCGATGTCAACTTGCTTGCGCCCCTCTGCCTCTCTTCGAGCGCATATTTGCTATTCGGTACAGGGAGATGTCAACGTCTATTTTCGCATGAGTGATTATCAGAAATTGACAGATCAGAAATAAGATATATACATATGTACGATGTACGAATTTATAAACAAAACCCAAGTAGAAGGGCATGTTCATGTTGGATGGATATAGCCTCATGGAGTGGTGCGCGACTTGATCCAATTCGATTGCATGCGCATGCACATTGGGACGGTTCAATTGCACGTCTGATGCCTGCCTATACCATAACATAGCTTTAGTTACCCATTGCAAAATGCTTGAACAGATCACTTACATGGTTTCCATACTGGATTGGATTGTAACAGCCGGCGCGGCGTATGCAAATATCATTAGGATGCGTCGCGGAAGATTGAAATCTTGATCCTTGTCAGTGTATTTGACATTGATTGGGACTGATAGTTCTAAATAGTTGTATACTTTGTCAATTTTCATATACGGTCAATTCTTTGAACTGCTTAAGGCTGGTTAAATCATTTGCTAAGGGTTTAGATAGCTCTAAATTAGTGGAAGCCATAAATCAGACTTACCAGATAACCAAACTGAAAAGAGTCAACGGAACTGCTCGAGTCGGAACTACGTTAGCGCTTAAAAGTGATTCTTAATGTTCTCTCTGTAGATCTGCATAAGAATCGATTGGAAAAAATTTTGAAACTGGCCTCAGAGTCATATCAATATCGTACCATCCCTATAGCCTCTGGGATAGGAAGTATCTTAACTGACTGAAATACAGCCAAACTCAAAACTTTCTCGATTTCAAAACGTCGCCGTCGTCTAACAATATTCAGGTTGATGAAACAAGAAAAATAACATTTTTGAACTGGAGTTTTCGCATGGAATGCTAAGAACTGCATTTTTTAAAATCTTTATTGTGAAGCTTAAAAGTCACTAAACACACCTTTTGATGACTAGAAGCTACAAGCTGACAGCCAAAAAACGAACTAAATACTTAGGGAGTAGTATGTGATCTGTCAACAGTCAGAAAAGCATTTTCACTTTCGGTTTGTAACTGGAAAAGAATTCTCACTGAATGCATAGAGACTTCTTTGCATTCATCGACTTTAATCATTCAAAGTGTGAAATATCGTCTACCCTGGAGAATCTTTACAAATATTTCACCTGTAGGGAAACAGTTGAAATGTCAAATACGACTAAAATAAAAGAATATAATTTTTAAGGTTCCGTACCCAAAGGGAAAAAACGTAACCTTATTAGTTTCGCTCGGATGTCTCTCCGTCTGTCTGTCTGTCTGTCTGTCTGTCTGTCCGAACCCACTAAGCCAATTTTGTTACCAGGTCTATCTCAAGAACCGATTGACATAGGAGGCTAAAATTTACACACAACATCCGGTATAACCTCTAGTTAAACGACAAATACTAATGGAAGGAATACATCGATTGGTTTTCGATTAATTAGTAATCTGGTAAAAAAAATATTTTCATTCGCCCAAAAAACGATTTATTTCTCGATTCACAAAAAAATACATAAATTCCTTTTTTGTAGATCATGTTCTTATCTATATATGTGCTGAATACTGTTTTGCCGAAAAGTTAATAGTTTACAAGATATTTTCAAAAAAGATAATTTTACCATGTAAAATACGTTTCTCTCATAAGTTTTAATCTCTACTACGCAGTTGTGCACAATTTACCCCATCAACGACAGAACCCCACCAGGGTTCCCGCCTGATAATTTCGTTGGGGAATATAATACATTTTTTTGGGGAGTACAGAACAAAATAAAAGTAATATATTTTTAGTCAATAGTTTTTAATTGGGACAGGTCGCATACAGAATGGAAAATTGGCGTGGGTTGGGTACTATAGGTAATAATTATTAGAAAATGAGATTCATGTGCGAGTAATTTTTGAGAGTAAAAATATTAAGTAATTAAATTAAACTAAATTATGATGAATTCATGAAGAGGGGAAAGATTGAATGATATAGATTTCAAATAATATCTGATGTGTTGGACTTTAGCCAAATACGGAACCTTCGGTGCGCGAGTGACACTCGCACTTGAACGGTTTTTTTTTATTACGTAATCGCGCTATCGAGAATTGAAAAACATTTGTAAATCAATTTCAAATGTGCATCACTTATTCCTTCAGAGGAGTAGGTATAAGCATTTTGAATGCTACCTACTTTTATAAGTGGCGTGGTGTCTACGCCTACATTTCTTCATTTCACTGTCAAAAGACCACTCACCTCAGATATTCCATCATATAATAGACTTAAAAAACCAAAGTATTTGGCTGACTTTAAAAAAAATAACTGAAAACATGTCAGAAACACTTTCAAGTACCTATAACTAATTGACAATAAAAGCCTCCGACTGTCAATAAGTTATTCTTAAATGTGACTTGCTTTCATATCCGAATGACGACGGGTCGTTTTTCTAAGTCGGTCAAGACGTTTAGGCTAGGCTTTTTTTACCAGTCCACTTTTTCGTCCCTTTCTTTCCTAAGTGAAATTTGTACTTGTTTTCATATGAAAATATTTAAATTTAACCGTTTTTTATTTATAAGCTTAAAATATGTATAAGCATATATTATAGAAATGTATGTGCCTCAAAAAAAATTCCATTTCTATGAGACATGATGGCCCTTGACTTTAAGTTAGGAAAAAGTTAGGTTGGAGCCACCGCTGACTAATGTCGTTTTCCATTGGGACCACCAGAAATCTTTTTCAGATCTCAGATTTTACGCGGCAAATGGAACATGCAACGAAATTGATCTGCTTTTGTAAATGTATAAGTGCGTTATTTGACAGCGATATCAGTTGTTCAAATTGCAATTGTTTTTGAAAAAAATCACATATGGACATCGACGGAAAATGTTTCCCCTATTGCACATACAAGGTGGTCCACAAGAAACATTTTTCATCACTTCGGACCAAAAGAGATCACCCTATTGGAAGATGCTCTTATTTTTGGAAATGGCCGCCAATTTCAAATCTGTTCTGACATTTGTGGACTAGACAGATGTAGAATACAAGTGAACAAGCCACGGAGCGATACACTCCCCAAGAACGCGAAATAATCGTGTCTATTTTTTGCGTAACGATTCGTCTGTAGTGTTGGTGCAGCGCGCTATAGGGCCATGTTAACCGCGCTTTTTCTGCCGCAATTGGATGAATTAGGACTGGAGGACATGCTGTTCTAAGAGGACGGAGCTACGGCACACACTGCGCGAGCCACAACCGATATTCTGAAGGCGACGTTCTTTTATTTTGGTTTTCACGAAACTTCGCACATTTGTATTGAAAGCAAACATCTTAAAATGACGTAAAACAGCTGTGCGAAGTACATTGGTATTGGTGCAGTGTGTGTAGATATGAAAAATATCGATCCGAATCAACATTACTTTTTCCTTAATTAAAGACAAATGTAATGCTTGGTTTCTTATAATTTAGACTTACAGCCTTATTTATAAACGTAGTTATTATAGAGAGTGTATAAAGTTATACACTCTTTAAAATGCGTCTAAACGCAAAAACCTTATTTATAAAAAAAATTCCACGGTGTATAAAGCTTGCATAAGCTAAACGCGTTTGGAGGTTGTTTAGTGCCTGTATAGAGATGGAATAGGATGGAAATGTCATTTTGACTTCACATTATTGAGGAAAAAGATTTCGTTTTTTATTTTGGATGCATTATTATGGATGTTTTCATATTAAATTATTACGATTTGTTGCAATGTTGTGTTTTATTTTCCATCACATTATATATGTGAATATCTGTTCATTAGGAGTGTCAATTCCCCGAACGATATATTTTTACATTTTTCGTTTTAACTTTTGAAATAGAATTCCTTTTCATTTTGAATTGAATTCGTATTTTTCACACGCTTTTTTTGTCTTTTTGGACAGATAAATGTAATAGACTTCTACTTTTTATTACTTTTTCTGACACAAGCCCTGCATAACTAATATGCATTGGAAAATGTTTTATAAATAAGAATTTTTGGGAGCGTGTATAAAGGATGTATAAATATTTATAGATTGTATAACTATATACGTGTTTAGGGGCATTTTAGCAATTCTAATAAATAAGGCTTTTAGAGTTTATTTTTGGCCAAAAGTTTATTTTATATGAAATTTCGATGGAATATAAATCTTGAAACTTTAGTAAGTAGGATGGTACAATAGTGTGCATAGAAATGTTTGGTGAAAGCCTGCAATGAACCGCTTTTGATACAGAACTTGGTGGTAGGTAGTAGCAAGTAATCGAATGTAATGTAAACGCCTGTATAGTTATGCATTGCAAAAAGGATATATACAGCCTTAATAATAATACACCCTCCCAAAAATTCTTATTTATAAAACATTTTTCCATGCATATTAGTTATACACTGCTTGCGTCAAAAAAGGTAAAGAAAAGGAAAAATCTATTACATTTATCTGTCTGAAAAGATGAAATAAACTCAGCAGCTTAAGCGTAGTATGCAGATGATCCGAAACGAAATTTTCCGGTGGTCTCCAAAAGGACAACGAAACGTCTGCGAAATGGCAGCGGAAAATAATTTGTGGAGGGTTCCATCAGCTGCTACACAAGTAGCAGTGTTACCATCACTGTTAATTTATCTCCGAATTGGATACTCGAACTTTTCGCTGGCTCCTTAAAATTTTCATTTGGTAATTGTCCTAATTTAGAATATTTACTTTAAAGTTTCGTAATTTTTTTGGCGAAAAAAAACACATAGGTACCTACTTCAAAAACAAACGTATTCTGACGAAATCGTAAACATTTACTTTTGCTTTTTTTGACCACTTAAACTTGATGGCTGAACTCATTCTTGGTCTTCAAATGGCTTATGAATTATAAAGCAAGTTTATCAAAAAAAAATTGGCAAATCACCTTTTAATTTTCTAAAAAAAAGATTTTAGAAATTTTTCCGTATGAACAACTTTTTTCGATCAACTTTTTAGTTAATTCCACAAAAAACACAAACAAATCATTCCACGGAAATATTTAATTTCTTTACTGTTCCATCTGTCTGAATTTGTCTATGACCGCCTATTTTTCATTTATCGTCGTCCTTAAACAATTTAATAAGTCTGCCAATGAGTTTAGGTATTTTTGGCGCCAAAATTTTCCAACTTGCCTCCATACCTCTTATAAATCTGGCAACACTGGAGTACAAATGTCAAATTTTCGCAAGCAAATAATGTCCCGGACAATAAACGTGTGCGAAAAGAGAGTGGTGAATTGTACCAAGCAATCTACTACAACTAACCACTTTTCCGCCATCATTTCGCAGCATCTGCGTACCAGCTGCGTACTGCAAAACGAAAAGGAGAGCGAAATTTTTCGTTCATGATTTCGTTGTGTCACTTTTGTATGGGATTTTCCGTTTCGTGTCATCTGCGTACTGAGCTTTATGCGAAATGGAAATTGAAATACAAATAAAGCGTAGTATGCAGATGATCCGAAACGAAATTTTCCGGTGGTCTCCAAATGGACAACGAAACGTCTGCGAAATGGCAGCGGAAAATAATTTGTGGAGGGTTCCATCAGCTGCTACACAAGTAGCAGTGTTACCATCACTGTCAATGTATCTTCGATTTGGATACTCGAACTTTTCGCTGGCTCCTTAAAACTTTCATTTGGTAATATTGTCCTAATTTAAAATATTTACTTTAAAGTTTCGTGATTTTTTGTCGAAAAAAAAAAATACATAGGTACCTACTGCAATAACAAACGTATTCTTTTCGCATGACGAAACCGTAAACATTTTCTTTTGCCTTTTTTGACCACTTAAACTTGAGGGCTGAACTCATTCTTGGTCTTCAAATGTTGCTTATGAATTATAAAGTAAGTTTATCAAGAAAATATCGGTAAATTACCTTTAAATTTTCTAGAAACGATTTTAGAAATTTGTCCGTATGAGCAATTTTTTCCGATCAACTTCTTAGTTAATTCCACAAAAAACATAAACAAATCATTCCACTGAAATATTTAATTTCTTTACTGTTCCATCTGTCTGAATTTGTGCTATTTTTCATTAATCGTCGTCCTTAAACAATTCAATAAGTCTGCCAATGAGTTTAGGTATTTTTGGCGCCAAAATTTTCCAACTTGCCTCCATACCTCTTATAAAATCTGGCAACACTGGAGTACAAATGTCAAATTTTCGCAAACAAATAATGTCCCGGACAATAAACGTGTGCGAAAAGAGAGTGGTGAATTGTACCAAGCAATCTACTACAACTAACCACTTTTCCGCCATCATTTCGCAGCATCTGCGTACCAGCTGCGTACTGCAAAACGAAAAGGAGAGCGAAATTTTTCGTTCATGATTTCGTTGTGTCACTTTTGTATGGGATTTTCCGTTTCGGGTCATCTGCGTACTGAGCTTAAGAATTAAAAAATGGAAAGCTTATAAAAAAAAGTTGGTCGATTTGGGACTCCTATGAAACGGTAATCTTATGTAAAGTAAAACAAATACATTTATTTATATAGGAAAATTTAAAATATGTCATTTCTGCGGCTTACCGAGGATACTTGTAAAATTTTGAAAATTGAACATAAATAATAATAACGTCGCCACCAGTCCATCCAACATATTTTTGTCTGCATGTAAAATAAAATGTGACAGATGTATTAAGTCAAAATGACATTTCGATATTATTCCACTTCTATACAGGTACTAAACAACCTAAAAACGCGTTTAGCATATACAAGCTCTATGTATATACAGTTTTAGCATTTTTATAAATAAGCATTTTGCGTTTGGAGGCATTTTTTTAGAGTGCATAACTGCATGCATTCGCTATAGTACATTTATATACAAAAAGCTGTAAGTCTGTATCTAAATTCTAAGGGCCTTTGTGTTTCGTTCCCCATCAGCTAACGCAAATTTATACAGTGCAATTACTACGCGAGCTTTATTATTATACAAACACACTTCTTCCCATGGAAAGGTGCTATTGAAAAAGTCAATACAACTTCGTTACCATTTTTTCTTGTCCGTCTGAAGTTAAACATCATCAATTGTGAATATCAAACTTCAACCATCGCAGTTGTAAGTTTGATAGTCGTAAGCTCATTATCCAATCGAGTTTAGTCTTCTCCAGCTATTGTACTACTTTTAATTACCTGTTCACTCTGCACATCACTGCGGCTATGTTAATTTCCTGAGAAATGCTTTTAGACTGACAAACAAATACCATGGTGATGACCCCCAAAGGAACCTTTCTGCCATCTAAACGTCCATTTAGCTCCAAAATTGGTGGCCCCTCGAAATGGTAAACGACAATGAATAACCGTTTTTTTTCTCCTTTAGTTTGAATTTTTACTTAAACTAAATCCAAATTCAAATTCAGAAAGAGCGAGAGCAGCTCTTAAAGTGGCACAGAAAAGAATGAGAATCACGACCAAATTCTGAGTGCTTCATGCAGCGATTCCTATCAAATGCGCGGCACAAGGAATTCTGCACGATCGCCCTGATCTGTGCGAGTTGTGGTGCTGCTCCAACTAACTATACTGATGCTAAAACAATTCTAATTATTTTTAATTTTCAATTCGATTCGCCCTCGCAAGAAAAAGAGAAATAAATATATTTCATTTATTTGTGTGTTTGGTGTTTGCTAAGTTTCGATTCCTGGGAGGAGAGGTACTGCTACTGATTCGAACGTTCTGATCTGGTGACGGTTTGTATTGTGACAGTAACTCTGTGCGATTGGCAACCGATTGCATTTTGGTTGCTTCTACTTCGTTGCCTTCGTCGTTGCGCTTTTTGTTCGCTTAATGTAGTCATTTGGTTTGGTTGGTAATCTGATTAATTAGTGATTAAAATGAAATTTCATTTTTTTTTCATTAATTCGGAGAATGGATATTGAAGCCAATGGGTGGTGTGAAAGAAGAGTTAAGTAACGAGCTAGATAGAATCAATGGAACTGTGCCCTATAGCTTTTCTTGCATGGGCTTGATTAGTGCAGTAACACTTCCCAGACTTCGCTGTGGCCTGTGGGGTTGTATAACTCGTATATAGTATAGCGACGAGGCTATTAATTGAGGAGTTACCTTTTAAGAATTTTGTGGAGATAACTTCAAGCTTGATTCTCCTGCTTTCTATGACAAGAGATAGGTTAGATTCGGTCGAACCTAGTATATGACAATTTAAAAATTAAATAGAACACACAAAAATCATTTCGTTATTACATTGGCGTTCAGTATGGAAAATTAGGGTTCTTGTACAAAAAAACGCTTTAAAAATCCGTAAAATGATGAAAAGAATAAACCACGGATTCTTTAAACGTTATAAAAGTAATGTTTTATTATAGGAGTCAAATTTATATTTAATTTACAATATTAAGCCCGTATGACACAACATTTTTATCACATTTTTTTCTCATTTTATCACATTAAACCATGTTGAAATGTCAACTTCGTGTAAAAGACACAAAATGTGTATTATGAAGGGGGTACCAATTTTTTTTTGCAAAGCAACCACAAATTTTCATAACGAATTTATAACCACATACTTCAAAGTGACGGGAGGCAAGGGATCCCAGATTAAAGAAAGAAATCCCACTTTTTTTAACACCGAAACGATATTTGTTCCCCTTTTTAAGTTTTGTTTTAACATTTTATAATTTATTAAAATATCTTAGAACTAAGCAAACCAAAAAATAATAGAAATAACAATATCTACATAATAGGAATTATATTGTTTTCCCAAAAAAAAATCCCTTCCTCCCTTAAACACCTTTTGTTAAATAAATCGATAAAATTGCCTACTTTTCCCCCAATCTGGGACCACTGCGGGAGAAAAATACCATTTTTAAAGTTGAAATGTAAAAAAAAAAAATCTGCCAGTAGCTTAAAAATGTAAATTGAATACATTTTTATCTCTACATTAATTAGGTTGGTTTGTACGCACTCACTCCAATCGGGAAATTTTTCGTATTGCTCTAGTTTTATTTTAAAAGTCTGACAAATTAACAAATAAATGTACTGTCATACGGGCATAAGGAGTTGCTTCTAGCGACTACTGCCCCCGTCTTTTAGACGGGCTGTTTGTTTAGTACGAAACAAATCGTCACCCGGTCGAACCAATGACCAATGACTTTTGACCAAGTTGAAACACCTAGCAATATGCGTATTAATCAGTCCGATTGCTCCAATCACCAGTTCACCACCCGTCTATACAAAGGCATACTGTCGACCGGTCTTCACCAACTACATTAAACCATAAGCAAGGTATACAACGAGAGGGCCGATCTACCCATCACCGATTCTGGCGCAAACCGGTTTGCGTCGTTTCTTGTCCAAGGACTCTTCGACTTCGGTCACCCTTTTCCCATCCGAGGATAAACTCTCTCCACGAGACGCAGAACAGAGCATAAAGACAGCAATAACAATGCGCCCGCTAAAATGTCCGGCCTAGTTAGCACTGGCCTTCTCTCTACACGGCTTTGTCCAAGGCAATTAGGCAAATCTACTGTCACAAACTTAGAAATACTATGCAAACAAATTGTAAATAATTTTTAACTTGGTTTTCAGACCGATATAATTTTTACCGATTTTGCTAAAGCTTTTGGTAAGGTAAGTCATGTTGTGTTGATCCATAAACTAAAATTTATTGGTTTCGACTCCAGTATGTTAGACTTTATATCGTCGTACCTACGGGACCGTATTCAACACGTTAAAATCGGTGGTCTTTCAGAGCTTATTTATCAGATGTTCCGCAAGGAAGCCACATTGGTCGTCTACTTTTTGTAATTTTTGGTTACAATATTCCAACTTTTATACGAAACTACTTGTCTTTTATTCGCTGATGACTTGAAAATCTTTCACTCTATATTCAAAGTGCGGAAGATTGCTTGTTTTGTCAAGAAGCTAGATTTTGTCAACAAAGCCTTCTAGAGTTAAATGTAGCAAAATGTCAAAGCCTTATTTGTGCGAGATGCTTAAATTTATTATTTTTTAATTATTAAACAAATAACGTAGATGACCTTAGAATCATATTGTATTCACGTCTCACTTTTAAATTTCTAATTGACTATGTTGTCAATAATGCATTTAGATTAGAATGCTAGGTTTTATTAGGCGCAATACAAAGTAATTTTCTGATCCTTATGCGTTATGCGATGGAGGCGCTATAGGTATTTTGCATGGCATCTGGAAACCGTATTACCAAAACCACTCCAATAGGATAGAAAGGATGCAAAAGTCTTTTACCAGGTTTGTTTTAAAAAAAAAAAAACTAAGGTGGAATATTGAAACTCCACCCTATTTAACAAGATGCCTTCTATTTTATATGCAAACTCTTGAGACACAAGTATTTTAGTAAGGTATCATGTTTATAAGAGTTATAATAAATTACCCCATTAAATGACCTATTTTACTTAGTCGGGTAGACTTTTATTTTCCCACTAGAATCCTGCGTATGAGATTTCATCTTTATGTTCAATATCATAAAACAAACTACGGCAGTAAGTTGTAGCAATGAATTAAATTCTGTCGTTGAATATATTAATGTTTTTGAAAATTGTCCAAGAAATTCCTATAAAAGTCGATTAATGTCTGTTTTGAATCGGAGTAATTAATAATCTATATTATAGTTGTTCAGTAAAATTTACATTAGCCCTGTTTTTTTGAGCTTCGTTCTCAGCAAAGCAAAGTAAAGTAGGATTTTCAGCACGCAATTACAACAACTACGCTCTACTTGACACTTCGACGACTCACACTAGGTATTCATCCCCAGCAAGATTCACTTGGGAGTAAATGTATACTTCTGAACACCAGGGGGAGAACATTTTTGTTGCCCTCCTTGTATAATATGAATCTGTTCACAAAGTTTCTCTATTTACAGTACATACTATTCGTTGGTTGTTATTGGTGGAAATTCATAAAGAAATGCATGAGTGAACTAATTTTCAAAATAACAAATAAATATAAGGGCTTTTATTAAAATATGCAATAAATTATTTTTTATGTAAGCTGCAAATATTGTTTTATACAAATATACCTTATTAAACTTGTAATCGTAAGATATTAGTGTATTAATCCTTGAAATATATATTTTTATATTTTTAAACCCCAATATATGAAGAAGGATCAACATCCATTGGAAAATTTTATGCAAAAAAAATTGTATTTCTTTGACTGAAAAAAGTTACTTCTTGTGATGTACCCAATCATGTTGTATCATGCTACCTACTGAACAGGCCCGCACTGCCACCTTTTTTGATAAAACCTACTGTTCAGAAAGCTGCTGGGAATCGTTTAAGTGCACATTTTCCTACTTTACTTTGCTTTGCTGAGATTGAAGCTCAAAAAAACAAGCCTATTGTCAATCAGTATTCTATTTGTGAATTGTTTTTACTAGCTATTTTAAATTGTAACGTCACTCCGGAGACAAATAATGAGGTAAAAATACTTCTCCACTGAACTGTCAAAAAATAATTACCACATGTTTTCTACTGCATAATGCTTAGGTTAACTTCCTTTCCTGTACTTTATCTCTCTTGCAATCATCTCTCTATGGAGTTGCAATAGTAATAGTTTTAAGTATATAATATTAAAATAATTTAATTTCAAGTTGTCTAAAAGAGCCTGTTCAGCATTAACTGACATAAATAAATAAATATCATCATATTGATGAATATCATTCGTCGTGTCCTTCAATGTGATGTACAGATTGTCAATATGATGTATGCTGTAGGTGTACACACACGAAGCTGGTACACCATTTATACACACAGAGGCAACGTGTCTTGACATTGCTCATCAAGCGTAAAGTATCTGCACAGGGTGGAATAGAACAAAATTGTGAATGGCTTAACGGTGAACAAAATATCTTAAAAGAGTCGATACATGTGATTTAGAAATTTCATCATATGTTTATCTTTTAATCAATGTTCCACCAAAACCATTCACTTCTATGTAAAACATTGTATAGAAAATTACTTGCTGTTGAATAAACTTTAATTTTCTTTTACTACGGCTGATTGATTTGCTAAATGTACTGCACTAAATAAAATTGAAAACAACTAATAAAGTGTGAAAAAATTCAATATTCGTGTAAAAATGGTGGGAATAGGGACGGTTATGTATCAGTATTTCCATTTCACATTTTCTTTTTCGTGTGAACCAACTTACAGACACATGAAAACAACTTTGAAAGCTCAGAAAGTATGCATCATATTGATGAACAGAATTTGTCAATTAATGAACAAAATTTGTCAATATGATGACTACACTCGTCACATTGATGAAATTAAAGAGGGAATTTATTTCATATAATATTGATCATATTGATGAAATCCTTTTCATCATAACAATGAAAAAGTTCACTGGACTTAAATTGATGAATTTCTTATAATATTGATAAACGTGATGTACCTAAGTACCTTTTTTTCAGTGATTGTGTCTGTTTTAAATATTAGATAGGAAAGTCCTTTACCACACGTGGACACCTGGAGCCGTATAGCCTATTGGTCTGCCAAATATATATTCTCATTTCCAATGTAATGTAAGGTAATGTACCGTCATCATTGCTTTCAGGTCTTTCATTGAGCCTCAGAGTCGTCGTACAAACGCACATCAGACTTACGTTGGCCAATGACATCCCAATCAAGTTCCTTCATTGATCACAGGAACTCACTTCATTTAGTAATCAATGTCAAATTCTCGCTAAATATTGAGCGATTTTTCTATATTTTCGAGTAACACACGTTAGCGTTACGCAATCATGCAACATCACGTTATAGCCGTCCACATTTTTTGTTCTTCGTTATTCTATACTGCAACTGCAATCCCCATTCCTCTATACCCGTGCATAAAAACTCTCACTCCGCATCCTATCAATTCCCAATGTTCATTCAAAATAATTAAGTTTTCTCCCGGGAATTGGCCGGGGCATACCTCGCTCGACTGCAGGTACGCTTTCACAATTTTGGATCGTGATCTAGATGGAGGCACTTCATCAAAGAAATACCATTACCGACTTCTATGCCGCATTTATACAGATGCGCCTCTACATTGGAATTATAGAACAAAATCACAGACAGTCTATACAGGCACAATCCCCAGAGGGAAAGGGCAGCAGCTCAAACCACCGCAAGAAGAAAACGAAGGTGTACACCAAAGCATAATGAGATTCATTTATGTGTTCTAGCCGCCTAATAAATACAACCAGCAACCACTAAGAAAGAAGTATGTACTTGTACATCTTCGGATAGCCCAGTTTTTGATTATGACGCTAAGGGTCAAATCCACAGTTGCAAGGTCACTTTAAATGGCGGCCAAGACCAAGTGGCCGGCTGTCCGAGCGTGGCCGAAAATCAAGTATACCAGCGGATCTACTTCAATACACTCGTCATTGGTTGCAGAGGCTTGCATTGTCCACATCCACGTTGTGTTTGCCAAGAGAGTTAAAGAATTTCCCATAGATGTAAAAATCCAAGGCAATTATTTTTTTTCTATGGTCACAGCCGCGTACAATATACAAAAGCGAGCTCGCATAGACGCAAGTGTGGATGCTTTGTTTTAAAAGCACGTCTTCTCTGTCCTACGTCTTACCATCTGCTAAGAGACCCAACTCACCAACTGATTCATGTGTTTGGGGGCAAATTTCATTGGATGATGGTCGCTTGTTGTTTCGTCTTTTTTTTTTTTAAGAGTCTTAACTCGGGGCAGTAAACTGAAAGGTGTACATGACTTTTGAATGCCTCTCGGCGCCTTTTCGGTAGACTCACACGCACACATGTGCAAGAGGAAAAAACTGTTTGCTGTGTGTGCGCGCGAGAAGTAACAAAGTGAGGTGTACATGACAGCGGGACATGATGAAAGGATTCCGGCTGAGTTTAGGTGTTTTGCTTTCCCATTGCATTTGGGTATTTTTAGATTAGTTTGTTTTTTTTAGATGGCTTTTACTACCGTTCTTTGAAAAGTAAGTGCAATTTTGGCCGATACCACATGTTTAGGGTGACTAGATCCACGCCCAGCAAAAAGGGGACACCTTTTGAAGGTGAAAAATGAAAAATTTAAGAACAAAAAATCAGTTGCCAAAAATATTTAAATCCATTTAAATAAAGGAAAAACCTTAAATTTATTAAATTCAATAAAATATTGAGCTGGTAACAATGGGTGTTTTCAGACGATTGTTAAAAAAAAAGAACATGGTGTTGTGTTCAAAAGTACAACCCTGAAAACTCGGCTATCATATCGAAATGACAGCAAAACTAAGCACTGAATTTCTGAACCGACAAATTAACTGGGGTCTGTTTAGGGCACAACTAGGATGCCCTAGAAGTCATGTCAAACACAGGTTTTCAGTACCAGGGCGAGTTGAGTGCTATATCGAACACATTAGGGTCCCCGTCAAACAAACCTAGGGAATGATTTGGGGTACAAATGTATTTAAGGTCGCGAATCTCGATTTCTGAGCGAAATTTACACTTTCTTACACTAACACCATAACTGAATATACCGATGGAAACGTAGTGGGAGTTTTTCATTGTGTAAGGCACCAAGTGTTTGGAATTATTTTAAGGTGCATATTCAATATTTTTGAAAAAAGAAGAAGTGCGTAATATTTGCTAAGAATAAGTTTTGTGTCGCTGTTATTGAACTTGTATTGGAAGTGCGGTATTGAGTTATAAAAGGATCGGCTTTTGGAAAGTACTTTATGAGAAACTAGCTGGCCCGGCGAACTTCGTTCCGCAAAAATTCGTTAATGTAGTTAATGAAATTCATATTTCCGAGCTTTCGCTTCCGGTCAATTTTAATTCTTTATTACAAAATTACATTAAAATTAAATACAATTGCAATAACCGCAGCAATTTACTTGTCTGCCAACCTACCGCTTTTTCACTGAAGTGCTTTATGGTACATAGCATTTTTCGTTCCATTTACGGGTGCGTACACGTACAAAGCGAGAGTTTTGCCGACTCGGTCTGCAGTATGAACGACTGCATGATATTCTTTCATGAAGTTACTAGAGTATTCTCTCGATTGCTAACATTCCGATCTGACTGTTCGTTCTGATTTTCTGCGACGTGAAACGTTTGACCTTCTCACTGGCGGCATGATCAAATTTGTCTTGGAATCGCCGAATTCCACACAAACTTTTTCATCATCTATACCATCGTGTCAAAGTTTTGTTTTCGAGACATAAAGTAGCCTATGGCCTTCCTTGGGCCCAATGCCAATCTAACCCAAAAAGCTCAAAATCTTTAAAAACTAATCATCTTGTCTCGAGTTATGCGTCAAAAAGTTACTTAACATAGTAAACATAAGCAAACTTATTAGGTGTATTTAAAAAAAAAAAAGAAATATCAAAATTGTTGACAACAACAATTTGCTTGGAAAATAATTAAAATAATTGACAACAACAATTGCTTTTAAAATTAAAAATATTTTTTTTTTGCAAACGTTATTCGATCGAACGAAACACAAATTCGCAAAGTGCAATATGGACGCTGAAACAGCAACGAATGAAGAAACTGCGCAACTGAATCAAATGGCACAGTCAACGTGGACAGCGCCACCACACATGAAACAAAATTGGCTTCTCGATTGATTGATAATAGATGGCGTTACGTTGCGTGTCTATCTGACAGTTCAATTGTGACACGATATGTTACGTTCAAATTTGATTCTTTTTCTGGTTGTTGCCAAAATAAATAAATACAAAATCGAAAAAAACTGTCGTAACACGCTGGGTGGTCGAAATAAGACATTTTGAAATAAAACTTTTTTTTTTTTTTAAGCCCGTGCTGAGAAAATACATTTCCAACAAAGTATACATCATCAAAATCGGTTCGGCCAATCTTGAGTTATGGGATAACATCGCTTCGGACACTTTCTTTTATATAATATGGATTACAAAACTTATTTATTCGATTTTTTTTGAGAAAAACTAAGTAATAAGTGTTATTTTATTATCCCAAATATGTATTTAGATCAAAATCGTTAAAGCAGTTTTTGCAAAATTTGGCAAACAAAACAGTACCAAATATTGCAAAATTTAGTTTGGAAAATACTATTGCTTAACTATTTAGCTGAAAGCCGATTATGAGTCATTGTTCCGGATGTAAGCATTACATCGTTTTTTATAGTTTTATCAAAATCGAAGATGGGGTTCTCGAGTAGTTTTTAAAATTTGCGTTTTTAGTGCTTCGAATTGAAAATTAAGGACACAATAATTTTGGAAAAATCAATTTGACACTTAGTTTGCAATTGGGTCATAATCGTTTTTGCCGTTTTCAGGGCTATAATCGCGTAAGCACACAACGATCGAACGACATCGTCTCGACGATACTTCAACTTCGTGTAACAACCAAACAACGATAATCGTCCTAACGATTGGACGATCATCGTTTTTTGTTGCTTCACGTTACTAATTCAAGCGTCAAATACCCTCGTCGAAACGATTCGATTGAACGACAGCTATTTTGCAATCGTTTCATCGTTTTTGGTCCATATTTTCAGTTTTGAATAGGGAATTTCAGTTTTGGAGAAAAGTATAGCAAAATATTTAAAGGAAAACACACTTGTTGGTGTTTTGATTGATTTAATAAATATTTACAAATCTATATTTCGAAAAACAATAATTCTTCTGCCCTACCACACTTGTGCACACTTTAGCATATTCCATTGGGATATGGTTGGTTCCTACACACTTTTGGCTATCTGCGTATACGCGTACACTTTCACTTAACATTTCACTTGCCTTATTCCTTACTACCTCTCCATCTGCATTAAATGCCTAAATCAATGTCAATCAATAAAAAAACATAGAAAAATAAACAAATTCAAGAAAAAAACTATTTCCTTACATTTTTTTGTTGATTTATCTGTCAGAGTTTGTTTACAGTCATGTTCAAACTGGGGCCTGTTTCATAGATCATACATCACATACATCACATACAACATACATTAAAATTATTTTAATACATCACATACAATTTTCTGTTTCATAGATTTCACTGGAAGTAATGTATGAAATAGTATTTTGTTGTATTTGATGTATTATTTTGACACTTCATAATAATTAATTTTTATTCGCAAAGCGAGTTTGTTTTTCCTTTTAACACAACAGTTGGTTGGAAATTGAATTTGGTGAAGAGCATTTACTTTTTGGTGGTGTGGAACCATACTTAGTGAATGCGAATATATACAGCTTGATTTTTTTTGTTGTGAAAATTGTGCAGAGATGCAATGCTGTGTGAAATTTATTTTCCAAAATTTTGCGTTTAAGCCGGATTACTAAAATGGTAGATAATTTACCACCCAATATCGTATAAGAGTTGTTAGCCGTCCAAGAACATTTTAAGTTGAAATTTAACTTATTTCGTGAAGAAATTTATTATGCCCCGACGTGTGTTCAATTCTTGTTGGAGCGTTTGGGTACATTTATTGCACATGCAACAAATTCCAATGAAGCTTTAATACCATTAAAGCAAATATTGTTATCACCTCATTGGCTTAGCAACTCATATTTGTGATTTACAGCAAAACCGATTGCTGTATGAAATGTATGATAAATTCATATTTTGTTGTATCAAAGCAATGTATGATAAAGTTCTATGAAACAGAATCATACATTATTCCAATACTTCCATTCGATTCTCCTCACATACATTGATGTATGACTGTTGATCATACAACGTTTCTATGAAACAGAAATAATCCATCAGAAAAGTCTAAATCATACATTGTATGTAATGTATGATTTATGAAATAGGCCCCTGTTCTAAATGAAAACGATGAACGATTCGATTGAACGATCCGACGATACATTGTGAAATAATAAAGTGAAAAACTGAGTTTCCTATTAAGTTATAATTTACCACTATACCTTAGAAATTAATTTTTGTTACAATCGTAACCGTTTTCGAGATATGGCAAAATTTCAAAAGTATATAATTATTCGAATTTTTAGCCAAAAACTGGGTATGCAATCATGGTAACCTCACCGACTTAAGCTCAAATATCAATTTTGGTTGAAATCGTTAAAGCTGTTTTCGATCAAATCAAACTGGTACAAACATTTTATATGGGAAGTACCATGTAAAGGTTACCTTGCAAATAAAAAACGCCCCCGAATTGTCAGCCCACAAACTCCAAATCCTAAGTTTGAACCAAATAAGGGCAGCCGCTTAGGCTGTATAGGTCACAGGAACATTCGGACATACAGACAGCCAGACAGATGGACAGACGGGCAGAATTTTTGAAACCACTTTTTTTAGTTCATTGATCAATTGAACATCTCGAGCTCCAAATTTTGTACGAAAAATTATCTTTCTCTTAGTACGTCACGGAGAAAGTTAAAAAGGGAGTAAACTTAACATTTCAATTCTGCTCTGAATTTACATTTTTCAGTCATAAAAACAGACCGAACTTTTATTCTGTCATACTCTACCCTCTCAACGCTTATTCGCTTCAAAACAACATTTCGTTTCACTTTTTGGAACTTGGCATTTTGAATCGTAAAGTTTCGATGAATGAAGACAACCTCGGTCAATTTGAACTCAAGCTTCTTAAAGGGATTTGATAAGTTTCTGCACATTGAGATTTACAAGTATCAGTGAACAGATTAGATATATCCAAACCATTCCTGATTCCTCAAAGATGGTGAAATCGCATGGAGAGCCAGCAACCCCAGTGACTAGCAAAGTCCATTTCTATACCGTCCCCCTTAAATAACACCTCTAATCTGCACCAGATGAAAATTGCTACCTACATGCTCCATGCTTTTATTGTACGAACGACATTGCTGCTTTTAAAATTCCTGTGTACTGCTTCCACAAAGCAACCATTATTCCTCCCAACTGGCAATTAACCACTTGAACCAATGATTGCATCTAAATCTGTCTGCATTATGATACAAATCGCATCTACACGAACTCGGCTAAATTTATGTGCGCAAAGACGAAGCAATTCTCATCTCACGTTGCACTGAAATAAATGGATCAAAAGATTAAATCAATCTGGTGCGAGCACCTTTATACAGACACATGCATACAGATGAATGCACACACACACACAACTCAATTTCGAACTGATGTTGTGCGCCGCATTCAATGCGAGAGCATTTAATGCGGCTTCCAAAAGATTAAATTACACATAATCACATGAACACCTTCAATTTCCACCTGTTGATCGATTTACAACAACCGATGGTGAATTAAAATCATCAGTGAAGGGACCATCCGCGAAAAGTGAAACAGAAGGGAAGTGGTATTCCATCGACATCAACAATCAATCTGACTACCGGATCGATCGTACAAGTGCTGCCAACACTAATGTTCTGACTTCATAAATTGGTGAATCAAGTTATCCTTTTACAGATGTGAAACGGTGATAGAGTGTAGTTAGGTACTATCTTGCACCTACCCTAATAGGCTTTTCACACTAAGCCCAAAACCGCGGTTTCCTCGAAAACTCGTCGATGGATTCACACCGACCACCAACTTGTTTTCGTTTGACGTTTCAATCAGCTGTAAGACACTAGTCGTTAAACTTCGGTGCAAACTTATTTCGTTACCAATTTCGATCGCATTAATTAACAAAATGAATTTAGTGCATTTAAAAACAATATTATCCCATCAATTAATTGTGAATAATGATTTTTGTATGTGAATTGTGACATTTGTTCGGTCAGCCATTTTGCTGAATTTGTTGGATATTGCAAAAGGTGTGTTTGTTCCAACAACCCAACGATTGGAAGTAGTTTTCAGTAGTTTTAGTTAGTTAAAAAGGAAGCTCTGCTCTATGACTACGAACATGACGCAATGATTTTACGGGTCGACGGTAAGCTTCCTACAGGAAGAACGTTCGAAACATATGCCTTTGGCTACTTTTGTGATTGTTTTCGAACCCAAACTAGAACGCCCAAGATGTTCTAATGCAATTCACTTTTTTCCATACCATTATTCCCAAACAAAACGTATACACACTTCATTCTATTAAATAAATAAATAAATTACCATGTTTGCAAAAGGCGACAACACAGTAAGGTGTTTCGTATAGGCAGCATCAAATCGAGTCTCCTGACTTTGACTTTGTTCAACGGCTAACAAATGGAACCTGCAAAGTGGATCTATTTGTGAAATCGCACTCCTCGATCCGACTTCAAGTCCACCAAACAATTGAAATGTGGCTTATTTTTTTTTTTTTTGTTTTCCTCTTCCGAAAATGCAAAACCGCTAAGTCATGACTTTGAATATTTTCGCACGACCGCCACCTACTAAAGGTATAGCCACAAGGAAGTGCCACTGTAAAGTGTTACTAAATAAAGGCGGCTTCACGATTTCTCATTGAATCAATTTATTGATATAAAAGGAGCAACAACTGTGTATGGAAGGAAACAAGTACTGCAGCGTATTGTCCAGACATTTATGGATGATAATAGTTAGCATTTGCTTATGGATATTCGAGGCTGTTAGGTAGTTCTTTGCAATTGCTGACCTTACTTTCTGTATAATTCAGAACAGAATATAGAAATGTACTTACTGGCTTTAGCAAGTCTTCTGTTGATTTTTTGTAATAGTTTGTTTAAATTAGTTCACCATGATAATAATGTGCAAACAAATGAAAAAATGGAAACCAAACTGAAAAGAAAAAATCAGCCCGCTTCCGAAGGAATTTTGTCTCCTTTTTGACAGCAGACAACCAAATACTTCGGAATTATGATTAGCTGTCATATTAAGATTATGTTAGGCAAATTCAAAAATGTAGTGAAGTCGTTAGAATAAAAGTCGACTACATTAGTATGCAGGTAATTGATAGGTAACGTCACTTTTCCTATGTCCCCCACATAAAAGAACTGTCAACTGTCACCTAGAAAACCTTCCATAAATGCAAACTGAAGAAATTGTTTATGTGACCCATCTTCTATGGTAGGCCAATCAAAATTAAGACGCATGAACGCTGTCAGACTAACTAAACTAGATTTTTGAATGTTCCATCTTTTTTGAAATATCAGCAGAGTTATTTCTGATACTGTCAAATAGGAAAAAAAAAATCAAATAAATACTTAGCAACTTGTACTAAAATAAAGCCGATTTTCTAATTTGCGGCGGACGCAGTTTCAAGAAGTTGCTGAAACACTTACAACAAAAAATAAAATTGTTGGAGAAACACTGCGGAAATTATTTTAAGTGTTTGTTGATCGCATTTGTAAAATCTGAAAAGATTAAATAGGGATAGGGAGAATAGTGCACAGTTTACCTATATTTGAAGAAAAAACTTATCTAGCCATATGATATGGAAACGCATTAGCTTTGCAAAAAGCCGTTGTAGAACTTGTAAAATTGCATTTCCTTCGGACTGAATCCAGATTATTTTGACGTTGCACAAGATGTTATCAAATTAAACAACACGAAAATGTGACAGCTGTTAAGAAATCAGCTCATTTCGAGAAACAGTAATTCAGAAATGTTATTAGCTCAATCAAATTTACAAACTAATACGAACGTTTCCGTAGTAATTTTCACAAAGATCCATATTAAATTACGTTTCTGCATTTTTTTAATAAATATCTGGAGTAACGTTCAACAAATCTACACAAATTTTGCCCTGATTGACAACCAGAACTGACGTTTATTGAATTTAAGCAGTTTCGAACATGTATTGCGAGTTACTTATAATACGTTTCCACTGGACACAAGTCCCGAGATTAAGTTTAAGAGATTTATAATTAATCTCGGAGTGTTTCCACCGAATATAGAAAGATTAACTTGACGTATTTTTCCAGCTTCCTCCATTCGAGAGACAGAATAACGTCTAACGAGGGAGAGAGAGTAATTATTTCATTTGTGACGTTTTCTTTTTCATTCCTGCAAATGTCGGTCGGTTTGTTTTACATTTTTAACTTTCTCAATTACGTAGTTAGAGAAATATATTGTTTCCGTACAAATTTTCGAACTCGAGATGTTAATCAATTCTGACATTACGATGATAGAGGATCTCAAAAAAGTTGGTCGTAAAATCATGTCCGGTCTGTCTTTCTGTCTGTCTGTCCGTCCTTCCACATGTCTACAGCCTAAACGGCTGTCCGGATTTCGCTCAAACTTCGGATCTGGAGTTTGTGGGTTTACGGTTCCGGGGCGTCTTTTTTTTTTGCTAGGTAACCTCAATATTTTTGGTACTTCCCATATAAAATGTTCGTACCAGTTTTGTAGTTTTGCAGGTCTAAAAAACCCACCTTATACGTTTAGCACCCTTTCACAAAGCTTGACAAATTTTTTGGACAAACCATTAAAACTGCAAAAGTAACTGCCAATTTAAGCTTCATTTCTTCGCAAAAAGTTAAAAATTCACCGGCAATGAAGAAACTTTCCATAGTAAATTATCTATTGTGACCTGAAAAATATTTTAGGTGAACGGCCTTAAATTTAGTGAAAAATATCTCAGAACCTTTGTGCATATAAGTCTGATTGTCGATATCTCAAGCGGTGTTCGGTAAACTCTGTGTCCACCTTTTGAGTTGCTCAGTCTTGCAAGCTGTCATCGATGCCCTCAAAATGCATTCGAGGGTGCAACAAGTGCAAAACAAACCATTATGCTGTCATGTATGAAGGTGCAAACAGGTTGTTAAACATGGTGTTAACAAATATCGCTGACAGTTCTCCTCAAACCGAATGTGATCAAATGTCTGCCAGATTCTCTATGGAAATACACATTTCACTATAATAATTAACTTGGCAAAGCAAAAACAAAAACAAAAGAAGAAACAAAAGCAAAAACGCGATCGCCTATCCACAATTTTCTCACCTCAGTGTTGAATATTATAATAAATCAACAAACTGTGTGCACTGTTCGTGTGTTCGTATCGCACTCAGGTGGAAAATTTCATAAGAAAAACCGCAAAAGTGTCAAGCTATGAATAACTTTTTCTCGTTTTTTGTTTTTTTGTAAGTAGGTACTTCAGTTTATTTCCTCGCAATCCCAGGTGGCATTGGTGACTTGGAGTTGGACAGAATACAGAATACACGTAGATGTGTTAATGACAATGCAGAGCGCATTGTCCCCGTCTGCACCGTCTTACTTCACATCATGACCCGAACAAATGAAGTATGTATCAGCTAAGTGGAATCTTTGCGAAATACCTTTGGACGTTTATAGGCAAACATCATCGCACACTTATGGTCGTTTGTAAATGGATTTTCCAGCGAAAACTCACAAGTGGATAATCTGACAGGAAAAACAAATATATTTCTTCATTTTCGCTTTTGAAACCCCGACATAACACAGCGAGATGCGAATTATGAGGAAGCACAAGAGTATGTGCCACACTATGCCACTTAACAAGGATGGCTGTGACTGTGAGTAAGACTGGCTCAAAATATCAAATGGCCAAACTTTCACTTTTTGCGCCCGATTGGCAAAACGCAGTTTAGTTGTCACTTTGCACAGTAATTTCAAGGCTTACGTAACGATTATCTTTTCACACATGAGGATTTGTGATCGTATGCGCAGTGCATATATATTTTTAATGAATTAATTGAGGAGATAAAGAAATGACCAGTTGCAATTCAAAGAGCTAATCATGTTTGAATGAATTACTGAGTTGAGCCTTATCGTCAACAAGAAACTCTATGGGCACAAACTTTGTTTGCAGAAACTCCAAACAGGTCCACATATATGGTGGACAAGAGAAAATGCATTCCAAGTGTAAATGAAACTTTGTATTTAGGACGATGCACTCGTATGGTAGATGTGAGATGACCGAACTCGCTTATAGTTCCAGTTGGTTCAAATTGGGTGTGCAAGGGGTAGCCCTAATTTTCTCTTTCACCGTCAGGGTCGATATTTTAACCACCCGGCTTCAAAAAGATCTTGGCCTTTGGTGATGCTCTGACGGTTATTTCACTCATTTTATGTGTATACCGACTTTGTTTTTATGAAACAATTGAAAATTTAAGAAACCTTCACATCCTAGGAAATTGTTTTGATAAAGACAACAGGTATAAGGGTCTTTCCCGACCTTCTCAACCTTTTCTAAGCAGCGGAGTTTATTCAGCGCATCAAGGCCTTTGGAAAAGTCAAATAGCTCCATTTCTATACCTAAGATAAATAAATATTCAATAAGTAATATATTAAACACTTTTAAACAGGGTTGGCAAAACTACATGGTTTTTAGTCGATTGATGCAGGGAAACTGTTCAACAGTGGATTAATTTGCGTTTGACTAGATTTAGTTTATAAATTATTTGTTTAATCTTTATTATATTATGCTTTAATAGCTTTGTATTCAACCACATTCAGCTTTAGAAAGATCGTTGAAAATTCTAAATTTTGAGTTTTTTAAAACGCACCTCAACTGGTTCTCTGTGTACTAGAGGGTGGACACTGGACACAGTAGTGAACCACCGGGTAGTTCACAGTGAACCTATAGTGTTTATTTTTTATTCCATAAGAAAAATAAAGAATAAAAACAAGTAATTGGTACAAATCAGTTTTTATTTAATATTTACATTAAAAAAACAAAACAATACAAAAATATAAGTAATATAAGCGACGAAAAGTAATAACAACAATAAACAATAGCAAAACATTAACAAAAATAACTCTCAAGGACTTTAGTAATATCACCAAACTTATAACTAACGAAAAATAATAGTAACGAATGTTAAATGCTGTAAGGTCGTTGCTAAATGCTTAGTGAAAATATGGAACTCTGAAGCTGGGAAGTGCTACCATATTTACCATTGTTCACTGTTGGACAAGCGCCTTTTTTGGAGAACAATATTTTTATAAAAAAAAAAGTTGCACAAATTTGATTGATATATCTACTAATTTTAATTAATAATAATAATTAACATTTTAAATTGTATCCCACAAATCTCATAAAGCACAATACTTTTTTAAATGGAACAAAAATAAGAAGCACGATTTCTAATTTACTTGTAAGTAAAATCACTTTTTCTTGAGCACAACTGACACAGACGTGCGCACTACTTCAACTCCTAGGTAAATTCACAAAGGATCGTAACGCTGTTTATTTTCTCTTTACTTAATTTTTCTCTTATAAGTACAGATTAAGTAAATTTGAAAGATTCACTGTGGGACAGTTTACCCTAATCTACATGTAGAAAACCATAATAGTGAAATTATGTAAATGCTCCGACGTTAGTTTTTTAGTCGACGTATACCTACATAATCCCTGCGCCTGTAAAAACGTTTCCCTCAGTGGCCTCAGTTTCTTAGTGAATTTAATTTTTGTTTTTATGACAACAAATCCCTTGCATTGCGTCACCGAGGATTATTATACTGTTTTTAATTTACTAATAGGAACTGGCGAAAGAATATTAATTTTCATTTGTTTTATACAACCACACGATCGCACGTATCCTTTTTTGTCTATATTTAAAAGAGATATTTATTGTCGGTTTAGAACATTTTGAGAACGACATCAACCAATGCACAATAATCGGCAAGGTTTTACAAAAGTGTATGTAATTTTAAGGTTTTGCAAACCACTCATGCTGATAGTGGTAGTATCGTCGACATGAACGAATCTATCGAAATATCAGCTTTATACATGTATTTTTATTGCTTTTGCTTCACAACATTCATTTTGCAAGACAACGTCAGCATTATTCCAAGCCTCTGAATTCTACCCCACCTCCATCGAAGAAACCAAAAATCAGCCACTTCAAAGATAAAATATGTGCAATTGAAAGTGACAGAGTTGATTTGCTTCTTTGTTTATGACTGCAATGTGCCATTTGTTGCATGTAATTCCGATTACTTCAAGAAATTCGTCAATTTGAAATTTTTGAATCGCAAAAAAATTTCTACTACGTTGGTGGACAAAGCTCAGCGCAAAATTAAGCAGCGAAACGCAGGATTGATAGCGAAAATGAACCGTCACACGACATTAGCCGTGTTTTTTTGAGCCTCTATCTCAGCAAAGCAAAGTAAAATAGGATTTTCAGCACGCAATCACAGCAACTATTGCAAGTCTCGAAGTGTCAAGTCTATCGTATGTGCTGTAATTTGCGTGCTGAAAATCCTACTTTACTTTGCTTTGCTGAGTTCGAAGCTCAAGCCTATTGCTGGTCATTGGATGGACCAATTCGAACTCAAAGTCTTTCCGTTTGTTTAATTCAGATGAAAAAAAATGTTCTCTTCATTGGTAAAGAAAAAAATAACATCCCCGAAAACATACTGGTTTACCCATTGCGTCAACATCCACAACTTGCAGGGCTCGCGACAAAACTGCTGTTGATACCGGCATCGACTGCGTAGTCGGAGCGTTTATTTTCAAATTGGTCATTAGTTCATAGTGAGGCGCGAAATAGGTTGTCGGTTAAAACATCTAAAAAATTGATCAACGTCTACTTTTCCTTGCGATCAAACGATTTCCCTGTTGACGATAAGGACGAACGTGAAGCAATATAATTAATTTTTTTTTTGTATACCTACCTATCTGTTTCAACAAGGAAAAACAGCATAAGTCATTTTTAGCTACTTTTCAGGAGCGCAGGATCAAGGTTTGCCTGCATATGGGGAAGACGACTTCTGGGTTTTTTTCCTGATCCATAACACAGCAACCGTAAGAGATAAGTATTTGAATGAAAAAAATATGACATATAGAGCAGGGTACGGCGAATCCTATACTAACATTAACTCAATTTTGACATAAGTCGACTTATGCTGTTTTTCCTTGTTGCCATAGCTATATTTTCATGAATAAAAAAATATTAAGGGTATTCACTTAAACGCATAAAACCCTCATAAACTGCGTAAACTGCAGAAATTTACCACCTCGTAAATGAACTGTCAGATTTTGTATGGAGAATAGTTTACGCTGGTCTCATCATTTTCCGCGACCAATTAGGCTCGAAAATCGACTGCGGAAGGTTACGCAAATGTACAAATGTCAAACTGTGACAAGCGGTGGTGTGGATTGCTTTACATGTTTTCAGATTTGCAGCAATGACGGTAAAAAATAATTCAAATAGATAGTTATTATTGCTTTATCGTTAGTTGCAAAAAAATTGTGCAATGACATTTCCGAGAGGGGTGTTCACTTAAAGCAACGCAAAAATTTATGAATTTACGAACTACAAAAAAATTATGAGATTAGCAGCCCTATTACGGCTATCAAATATCAACACGATATTTGATAATAATTGATACGTATCAACAAAATGAATGAATCGGTATTATGGTTATCAACCTATCAACATTTTTGATGAATTGTGAATATTGTAGGATTATATTATATATAATATTGTGAATAGTTTTATCGATAAACTTGGTATTACGGTTGTCAAAAAAGTTGATATTAGTCAAATTTTCTATCAACCACAAATTTCTTGTTGATACGTATCAAATATTTAGGCGGTAAAAAATTTCTTTTAATATCAAGTAATAAAATTTAGTTCCTTGTTTTTATTGTTAAAAAAAAAAACGACTTTAGACCGAAATGTAATCGGTAGTTTATGATGAAGTAGTTCGGTTTGGTTTTTGTTTGTCATACAAATTAGAAACGTAAAACTTCAACACAGAACCCATTCTCAATGATATTTTTGATTAGCATTCACAATGGGGTAAAAACTATCAATTGATTGTAATTGTAATTGTAAGTAATAGGCCCTGTACACTGCGACCAGAAGAGATCTATTGTGTTGGACTTTATTATTTAACCCAGGGAGCTGTTGAGGCTCTTTATAAACCTCAGTACCCTTTTCGGTTCCATGTTTCCTATATCTACAGGACTTATAAAGGCCCCTTGCATGTGGAACATTCTGCTCTTTGCCACAGCAGGGCATTCGCAGAGTATGTGGTCCGTTGTCTCCTCCTCTTCTCCGCAGATTCGACAGGAGTCGTCGTCGGATAGTCCCATTTTTTTGAGGTGGTATCTCAGTGGCGACTGACCAATTGATACTCATAATACCAAAATATCGACGAATTGATAGATTTTACCAATTATCAAATAATTGATATTTGATAGCCATAATAGGGCTGTAAGTGAATACCCTTATTATGTATTCTGCATTATATATTATACATGGCGAATCAGACCGAGTAATCTACCTCATGTAATCTACGTAGAAAACTCACGTATATTACACTCGAGTAATCTACAGCTAACCAAGAAACAATGATATGTGGTATTCGATGGGCTTGTTATAGAGCTTTTTTTTTAGCTCTAGGTCACTTTTTATATTTGATTGCTACAAAAAACGACAGCCTTTTTCCGATTTCAGAGCGTTTATGTGAATATTTATTAAATTTCATATTTATGCCTATCTCCCGCCATATAAAATTTCGTTTGTTTTCCTACAAGTTTCTTAGCTGTAACTTTGTTTTTTTTTCTCATTTGACACTGACTTGTCGCGAACTACTCCATTGTCCAATTACATTAGGTTTATCGCGTACGCGGCTTAAGTCGAACGCAATCGGTATAAATCGATCGCAATCGCACAAGGTCCATACACGTTCTCATCGCAAAATGACAGAAAAAGAGAAAATTAACAAAATAACGAGTAACGAGTAGTTCCTCTCTTCAGTGGCGTAGTGATCTGAAATTAATCGAACTTCTTCTTGATGAATCCGAGTATGTGGAAGATTTCACTGATTGACAAGCATTCGAGAAGATGAAAAAGCGACACTGCATTAAGAATTACATGGTAGAGATTGCGTTCATTGGATTTCGTTGTTAGGCGACACAAGGAATGTCTGATTACTTACTGTGAAACAGTGTTAATGTCAGTAAACTTTGTAAATAAATTCGATGGATTCAAAAAACAATTACAGTAAAACCCGGATAATTACTTCACGCTTAAGTACCCAAAACGCTTAAGTGCCCACAAATCTTAAATCTATAAATTTTTTTTACACATTTCTGTGTACATTTACGCGGATAAGTACCTACCGCTTAAGTAACTTATTCGGTTTAACGCCCTCTACTTGCCAATTTTATTTGCTAATTTGTTCAGGTTACACTCGTTTAAGTACCTAGCTCAAACAAAACGCACACAATTTGATCGCAGCAAACTTCCTGTTATATGCCAAAAATTACATTTTCTCTCCCTCTCATTCTTGTTCTACTTCTACGTCAAAAAAAGAAATCAAGCCCACCAAATATTTAGAGCAATTTAATTATAACTTACACATATTTGCGGAGATGAACCGTAGGTTAGAAAATTGTCGAATTTTCTCCTAGAACGTTTTATATGTTACAAAAAGTTATGTTATACCTATATTTATTTGTGATATGGATTATATGTTAAAGATGAAACATGAAAGTGGCTCACAGTAGCTCGAAGTCTATCCATGGACTTTGGAGTATTTTTTCAGGTCTCTGAGAGCGTATCGCTAATTTTTTTGTGTTTGACAGATTGTTATTGTTTGGCTCGGGAAAGGACGCGAATAGACCTATTATGTTGGCTCTACGTGCATGTTGTCCGATTACACTATGGGCCTAACTTATAAGCATTTTCAACATTCACTAAATATTTTCCAAGGTCACGATATGCATTATTTTATGAAAAATTTCGCCATTGTGAGTTCGGAAAATTTAGCCTGTAGGTACCTACACTAAAAATGATTATTAGTACCGTGGTATTTGTTATTGGTAATTTTTATCTGTCAAAAACAGCATCGGGTCATTAGATTATTTGAGGCTAATAATGCAGTGTGATAGTCCATGTTTTGACATTTAGCAGTGAATAATTGGCATTTTATTACCACTTTTTAATTTTAGCTTTACCTGAAATTCCAAAAAGGACAAAAGCAGCATAAGAATTTGAATCTAGCTTCAATTTGAAAAACATTCTTTAAATGCACATTTTATATAGTGTACAGAAGGTAGCGCGTTTGTTTTGTTTTGGGTTTTAATTTCGAGGTAATATTTTTCCGACTGCTCAAAAATGGCTTCCTCCACAAAATTACCTTATATGTGTTTGGACAAATGAAATGACAATCAGTATGAGCACAGGTAACTGGAAAAAGGGTTGTCAACTTAACTAACAAATGCCTTTATTAAAATTTTGGATTTTTCTTTGAACCCGTCTGCTTGTTTTGGATTGTTTTCTTTGCTACCTATTGCTTTGGAAGTAAATTTATATTTCCTTTGCAAATGTCGCAGGCGTTTCTTTTCCCAGGGGAAAAGCTCATTCTGTTTATTAAGTTTTTGCATCACCTAACAATGGAGAAAAATGTATATTGAACCTAATTATTATCGTAAGAAAAAAACAAGACCTCGGACGATTTACTGGGCCAGTTACAAAACTGTAGCACATATGCCATCCTCATCCATCATTTAGTAATTCCTGGCCAATTTGCTTTTTCTCTTCATCCGCAGTAAGCGATTAAAAACTATTAATGAAATTAATTTTTCGCATCGCACCATTTTCTCCTGGCACACCGTATACTCAACTGAGTACTCACATGTGTGCGGAGTTGCATTCCACGGAACCCAGTTTCAGGCCACGTCCCTGGCTCCACTATTCTCGCTGGCAATCGAAAAGTTGATTTGGCCTGCTCACAAGATCGGAACGTGACCGGGTGATGATGGCGATTGTGACGCAGATGATGATGAGGCTTGCAGTGGTGTGCTGCAAGCGAGCGTTGAAATCGCTGACATTATGGGGTAATTGCGATTGCCATTCGGGTGATTGCCTGTCGTACATTATGATCAATGAATATCCTGCTCCTTCAACATTTAAGATTTTCTTCTTCCACAGATTACCAGTTAGTTACTCCGAACTAATAGACGCACCTTGCGGATTCTTTTCTCTTTCAGAATGAACCCGAATGTACACCGGAGCTGCCAGCTGCCAATCGGGCGTTGTTTCTTGAGAAGGTACGTCAATCGAATGCGGCCTGCCAAAGCGGAGACTTTGTGACGGCCGTAGCGTTGTATACAGACGCGCTGTCACTGGACCCGGGGAACTACATTCTGTTTAGTAATCGCTCTGCGGCCCGCTTGAAGCAGGGCCAATTCGCATTGGCTTTACAGGATGCAACGAAAGCGCGGGAATTGTGCCCTCAATGGCCGAAGGCGTATTTCCGACAGGGCGTGGCCTTACAGTGCCTTGGACGGTATGGTGAGGCCTTGGCCTCGTTTAGTGCCGGCTTGGCACAGGACGCACAGAATAAGCAACTGCTTGCGGGACTATTTGAGGCGTCCATCAAAAGTCCGCTGCGGCATGCACTGGAGCCGACATTTCAGCAGCTGCGCACTATGAGTCTGGATCAGAGCCCGTTCGTTGTGATTTCGGTTGTGGGGCAGGAGCTCCTGCAGGCAGGACAGTATCACTCGGCGGTGACGGTGCTGGAGGCTGCTCTGCGGATCGGATCTTGTTCGCTGAAGCTGCGGGGCTCGGTGTTTAGCGCCTTGAGTTCGGCACATTGGGCTCTAAATCAGCTGGATAAGGCGATTGGCTATATGCAGCAGGACCTAGCAGTTGCCAAGAGTCTGGGTGACACTGCAGGAGAATGTCGAGCGCACGGCAATCTTGGAAGTGCCTACTTCAGTCAGGGGTCGTATAAAGAGGCCTTGACTGCCCATCGATATCAATTGGTACTCGCCATGAAGTGCAAGGACACTCAAGCAGCTGCAGCTGCCTTAACATCGCTGGGCCACGTTTACACAGCGATCGGGGACTACCCGAACGCACTGGCGAGTCACAAGCAATGCGTTCAGTTGGTCAAGCAGATGGGTGACCGCTTGCAAGAGGCCAGAGAAATCGGAAATGTAGGAGCAGTCTATCTGGCAATGGGAGAGTTTGATTCCGCGGTTGATTGCCATACCCAACACCTGCGACTGGCCCGCAAACTGGGCAATCAAGTGGAGGAAGCTCGGGCGTACAGCAATCTGGGCTCCAGCCATCACTATCGGCGAAACTTTGCCCAGGCGATAACCTTTCACGAACAGGTATTGAGGATTTCACAGCAACTGGGCGACCGCAACATCGAAGCTAGGGCCTATGCGGGGCTGGGGCATGCAGCCCGCTGCGCAGGAGATGCAATTCAGGCCAAGAAGTGGCACGAGAAACAGTTGGAGATGGCGCTGGCCGCACGAGATAAGGTGGGCGAGGGCAGAGCGTGCTCGAACCTTGGAATCGTCTACCAACTTCTTGGCGAACACGACGCGGCCTTGAAGTTGCACCAGGCCCACTTGACGATAGCTCGACAGCTGCACGACCGCGCTGGTATGGGCAGGGCCTATGGTAATATTGGGAACGCTTACTCCGCAGCAGGACTATACGAGGCCGCAATAAAATACCACAAGCAGGAGCTGACTATCAGCAAGGAAGTTCATGACCGCAGCGCCGAGGCATCTACCCATGGTAACCTGGCGGTAGCCTATCAAGCGTTGGGAGCTCACGACATGGCCCTGATGCACTATCGTGCGCATTTGAACATTGCAAGGGAACTGAAAGACACCGCTGGCGAGGCATGCGCCTTGCTTAACCTCGGAAATTGCCTCAGTTCGCGACAAGAGTTCGCTCAAGCCGTACCCTACTATGAACAGTATCTGATGCTATCGCAGGAGCTGGGTGATGTAGCCGCTGAGGGCAAGGCGTGCCATTTCCTGGGATATGCTCACTATTGCATTGGCAACTACCGAGAAGCCGTACGCTACTATGACCAGGACCTTGCCTTGGCGAAGGACTTACAAGACAAAATGAACATGGGCCGAGCGTACTGTAACTTGGGGCTGGCGCATTTAGCGCTCGGCAACAGTCAAGCAGCCCTAGAGTGCCAGAAGTACTTCCTAGCTGTGGCACACATGACAAATCATTTGCCGGGGAAGTTCCGAGCCCTGGGGAACATCGGCGATATCCTGATACGAACGGGCGAAATCGAAGAGGCGGCGAAAATGTATCAGCGGCAGTTGGCGCTTGCGCGCCAGGCTAGGGAAAGGCCTATGGAGGCAGCTGCGTGTGGGGCGCTAGGACTGGCCCACCGCCTCATCAAGAAGTTCGACAAGGCGCTGGGCTATCACACGCAAGAGCTGACTCTCCGTCAAGAAATGGCGGACTTGCCAGGCGAATGCAAGGCACACGGTCACCTCGGGGCGGTGCATATGGCTCTGGGAAACTACACTCACGCGGTGAAGTGCTACCAAGAACAGTTGGAGCGCGCTCAGGAGCTTCAGGACTCTGCCATCGAGGCTCAGTCTTACGGAAACCTGGGCATCGCCAAACTGAACATGGGTCATTACGAGGACGCCATCGGATACCTAGAACAACAACTGGGCACCCTAGAACAGGTGAATACAGCCACCACGCAGCATGACCGTGCGCGTGCCCTCGGACATCTAGGAGACTGCTACGACGCTCTCGGAGACTACGAGGAGGGCATCAAGTGCCACGAAAGACACTTGCAGCTGGCCACGGCACTGCAAAGCTACCGAGATCAAGAGCGGGCCTACCGCGGTCTGGGACACAGCCATCGTGCACTGGGAAACTTACAGGAGGCGCTGGTGTGTCTCGAGAAGCGGTTAGTGGTTGCACATGAGCTAGGCAGCCCCGAAGCAAAAGCAGCTGCTTACGGCGACTTGGGAAATATCCACTGCGCTCTGGGCAATCACGAGCAAGCCGTCAACTGCCTGGAACATCAAAAAGAAATCGCCAGAGAACTGGGCGACAGAGCGTTGGTCTCAGATGCCACAAGCGCTCTGGGGAACGTTTATCAACAGATGGGCAATCACGACGGTGCTCTAAAGCTGCACAAAATGGACCTGGAAATGTGTGAGGGCCTGGGAGTGATGAGCCTTCAAGCTAGGGCGTGCGGAAACTTGGGTTCGGTCTACGAGTGCATTCGCAGCTATGTAGACGCGGTGAAGTTTTTCGAGAAGCAACTGTCGCTGACCACGGATCGGCTGAACAAGGCTTACGCCTGTGGGTCTTTAGGTAAGCTTAAACTCAAAATTAGTGTAGATTGTGTAATAACTTTGTTTCCCAGGTCGCGTCTTCCATCAGATGGGCCAAACAGCTCAGGCCATCAACTTTCTGCGCCAAGGCTTGGCGATAGTGCAGTCGTTAAATAAATCGGAAGATGAGGCCAAAATAAGGCATCAGTTAGGTAAGCAGGACATTTTTAATCCCTTGGCTAGATTTGGTCATATTCCCCCTCGTTGCAGGCCTTGCACTCCGTGCTTCCGGTGATAATGAGAACGCTCGCACTCAGATGGAGACCGCTGCACAGATCCTCGAATCAGTCCGCTACGATCAGAGATCCCCAGAAGGTCGAACAGTTTTATTTGATCTGCAAACCTCTTGTTACCACATGCTGCAGCAGATTTTAGTGTCCATGTCGCGCAACGAAGAAGCCCTGGTGGCCGCTGAGCGGTGCAAAGCTCGCACTAGCCCCGACACAAACAGCATCTCTCGCAAGACCATGATCACGTGCAGCGAAAGCATCTTCGAAACGGTCAACAAAACGAAGACCAACGTCCTCTACTTCAGTTTGGCTGGCAGCGAGCTGTTTGCCTGGTTCCTGCAGCCGCAAAAGGGGATCGTTCGCTTTCACTCGGTGGAGGTCAACGAGAACACACTGAAAATCCCTCCAGAGAAGCTCAGCGACGACAGTGGCAAGGAGCGACCGGAAAGTTTGCTCGAAATCTACATCAACATGGTTAGGGACAGCCTGGGAGTAAATTCAGACAGCGTGCTACACGAAGGTGATGGAAGTGGGTGGCGTTCCAGCTCAGAGAACCTCTTGGATGACTTTTCGACAGAACGAGCTGGCTTCCTCCGCATGGTGAACCGAAATCACTTACTGAACTCTAGTAACTACTCGCTGAGCTCGCTGTTCAGCTTGGGAAGCGTAGGCGGATCTGTGGCAAGCCTACAAGGATCGACACGGTCGATTGGGAGCCTTCAGGGCTCAACAAGATCCAGGCGGGCGCCAATTTTGCCGGCTTGGCAGGGACCGAGCTGCCTGCATACTTTGTACAGCCTACTGTTGGAGCCTTTTGACGACCTGCTGCCCTCAGGTGGTGCGGTGTCCCGTCAAGGCCGAAAGGAATTAATTCTTGTGCTCGAGAACGAACTGTACTTGGTTCCGTTTGCGATCTTACGAAGCGCCAAAGAAGATGGCGAATACCTATCTGAACGCTGCTCCATCATTACAATTCCCTCCCTGCAGTCGCTGAGACTGAAGAGCAAAACCATCCGCACGCGGGAGTTGGCGGAGAACTTGAACACAGCCCTGGTGGTTGGAGGTCCAAGAATACCGTCGACCTTGTCAGAGACTTGGGGCTGGTCGGAGTCACCAGCGTCGATACAGGAGGCTGCCATGGTTGCAGATATGCTTCAAGCAAAGGCCTTAGCCAGTTGCAATGCCACCAAAGAAGCGGTGATATCAGAGCTACCAACCGCTGAGTGCGTGCATTTTGCAGCAAACCTTAGTTGGAAGCTGGGCGCAGTTGTGCTAAGTCCGGGCGACGTGGTCGACTCACAGTCCCAGAAGCGGTACTACCAAGGCTCCTCCAATGCGGACGACAACGAAGATGAAGGCAACGAGCTTGCCAACGGAAGTATTGAAATCCCGCCATTGTCCGACTTCATCCTCTCAGCTGCAGATGTGCTGACAATGAAGCTAAACGCTAAGCTTGTAGTGCTAAGCTCGTATCACTCAATTGAGCCGATCACTGGGGCTGGGGTTGCAAACTTGGCTGGCAGTTGGCTATGTGCCGGAGCTGGAGCGGTTCTTATTTCCTTGTGGCCAGTCCCTGAGACGGCGGCAAAGATTCTGTTGAGGGCATTTTATTCAGCTCTCTTGCAAGGATCAAGGGCAGCAAGGTAAGTATTTTCAACTTGTTGTAGGACTTCTGTTAAACCTTTTCTCTCGTCTGAACAGAGCACTAGCGGAAGCAATGCAAACCGTCCAGCACACGAAGCATTTTGCCCATCCCGCAAATTGGGCTGGGTTCCTTCTGATCGGCGGCAACGTGCGTCTGTCAAATAAGGTGGCCCTAATGGGTCACGCCCTGTGTGAATTGATGCGAACACCGGACAAGTGTAGGGACGCCCTGCGGGTCTGTCTACACTTGGTGGAGAAGAGTCTTCAGAGGATCCACAGGGGCCAGAAGAATGCCATGTACACGACCCAGAAAAGCATAGAGAACAAAGCGGGGCCCGTGAACGGATGGAAGGACCTTCTCATGGCAGTTGGGTTCCGCTTCGAACCAGCCGCCAATGGAATCCCGTCGAGTGTCTTCTTTCCACAGGCCGACCCAGAAGATCGGCTGTCACAATGCTCAGCCAGTCTGCAGGCACTTCTGGCCCTGACGCCGATCACGCTGCAGGCGTTGGCAAAGCTGGTGAACAGCGTGGATGTTGCTGACGACATTATAGCTGTGATTCGAAATGTGCTCAGTCAATTCCCACCTAAAGGCAGCCCTGAAGTCGAATCGTGCATCGAGATTCCACTATCGGTGCGATTATGGAGAGTTTCAGGTTGTCACGAACTTTTGGCATCAGTGGGCTTCGACTTGACCGAAGTCGGCCAGGATCAAGTGACTCTGCGGACTGGAAAGCAAGCGAATCGTCGAAATTGTCAGTTCGTACTTCAAGCCCTTTTGGCGCTTTTTGGTAAGTCGAGGAACTTCCTTATGTGGGAGCGTAAACTGATTTTACTTGATCTTACAGATACCCAGGAGGCCCCGAAGACCCTTGGTCTGGACTCGAGCAGCAGCTGTGAGTCCCTCAATGAAGATACACGTCCGGAGAATCCGATGAGTGCATCAACCGGTTCCCTATCCGGTCCTACATCTCAGCAGGCCAGCATATCACCCACGGATACCGTCAAGTCGATGAATATCGGAATGCAATTGCCGCCGCTGCCGATCAATCGACCACGCATCCTCAGTGCTGGTGGAGGGGCCTTCATATCCTACGTACGACGGCGAGGTGAACCAGACGGTGGACGCACAGACACCGAATCTAATGCAGCGAGCACAACAAGTGTTGGCCAGTTAACAGGAGCATCCTCGTTATACCCAACCATGGACTCAAGTTTGGCCAATACAACGGACAGCGAACTCTCTGACGGATACATATCACAGAGTCATCTCAACAAGCCGACTGGCCCCAGGCTGGGCTATTCCAGTCTCAGAGGACCGGTGCGTGTTTCGCGACCCGGTGGTGGAGGCGAGAGCGACGCTGCATTTACACCAAGCCCACCAGTAACAACTCAGACTGCCGTTGATCCCAATGTATCCCTGGCGCTGGCACACCAAACCCGCATTCGCAACTTGTACTCCAGCACGGGAATGACTTTCCTCGGAGATAGCGTTATTCCAGAAATGAGTGTGCCACCGAATATGTCCCGCCGCCCGGATAGCTCCAGTTCGGCTAGTTCCACCACTGACTGGGAAGGATCAGGCCACGCAACAGTGCTTCGCCGATCGAACCAGCCGCACAACCTTCCACCATTGCCTCCGCCGAGACAAAATCTACCACTTGTTGACAGTCTTCGACCGCTGGCACCACTTGCACCAGTGTACAACAATCTTGGCACCCTACCAAGTGCCGGTCCATTGACCACGTGCATGAGTAATGTCCTCGAATCGGCCAGTTCGGACTCGGAGTTTGAGAGGGGCTTGGAAATACCTCCACAATCACTTGCCCACTTTCGAATGAAGCCCAAAATCAAGCTTGGCAGCGCACAGACCCTGCTTTCCAGCCGCTTGAAGGAGACCACTATGTTCATGGACCGTTTGAGTGTCCGCACAGAGATATCTGGATCCACTGCGTCTGCGGTGACCGGTGCAAGCGGCAGTAGAAAACCTCTCAATCTTCCCGAGGATGACAACGCGTTGGTCTTCAACTCGTCCAGCCTATACTTTGCCCCTTCAGAGACAGACGTCGAGAACGGAAAGAAAGAACACACCTCGAAGACTCTGCCCACCTCTAGCACTTCGGCAGCTGCCACTTCCAAAGACAGCTCCAAGCCATCTACCAAGAGCATACAAGATACCATCATGCGTCATATGAACCGTGAAATGACACCGACCATCTCTGAAGTGTACCACGAAAGGAATCTGGGTCTCGGTTTGGCACCACCACTTTCAAAGCTCCTCCTCAGTAAAAACTACGATGAATCGGAGAATAAACTGTCTGCCGCTGGTTGTGCCATCAAGAGCATAGTTGATGCTGTCAGTGAAATGGAGCTAAGCAGCTCTTCAGCATCAAGCATGAACGTGAAGAACAGCAGCGGTGAGGTTTGCTCTGTGTGTGGAGAGCCAGCTGACATAATCTGCCGCTGTAAGGCGGCCACCGTTCAAAAGAAGTCCACCCTTAAGCCTTGGCTGAGCAACATTCCTTCAAGCATTGTGAAAGCAAGCGACTTGACTACCGCAGACATCTTGGAGCGTCAAAACAAGATAAAAACCACAAACGCCGTCATTAACAGTGACGTGGTGAACAGCATTGCTGGCAAACGTCCAAGCAGTCCGTTTAATGAACTCTGCCGCCGGGACGAGGGTGACGGGCGCTCCGTCGCAGATTCTCAGTGCAGCAGTAGCTATAAGACAGACGTGACAAACGGAACGGTTACTGTCAACCCTGCCAGTCAGTTGACAGTCAACAACCGCAATAAGTTCGGAACAAGTTCGTAATAACTAGAACCGTGGCGTTACTTGTACAGGAGCTCATAGATTTATATTTCGTAAACAACTTTAAAACATCCGTATTTTTTTAGTGTCTAAATCTACTGTGGTAAGCTTAGCTGTCACCCTAAGTGACTACAGGAATATTGTAATAGAACATAAAGTGAGATGTATCACTTCAACCTAGAGAATAAGAAAGAAAAAAGAACTGAACTGTAAGTTGTCGTTGAAAGATTTATTTGGATGTAAGAACAATTGATTTGTTGTTAAGGAACGTGTAAGACATTCATTATATTTTTATTTAGAGCAATATTTATATGACTATACCGATGAATTTGGTAGCGTACATCGCATAAGTAGGCATACTCACAAACATATTCATATTATCTGTCGATTTCATTATTGTACATATACAAGTAGAATACGAGAATAGCATTTAGTGTTGCACGTGCATTTAAGACTATAAACTAATAAGTAATAAAAATCAGAAAGAATTAAAATGCGTTTACTTCACTTCGGTTCGTGTTTATTGACAGGTGAACTGGACACTTCTCTGCTTGATTTATTTTGACGTGATGCTGAGAGATAATATCGTTTGGAGTTGCGATATAGTTTCTTTTTGTAAATATATATGTATTCATTCATCTACAAGTCAAGCTACGCATATTGAAAAAGATAAATTTTGTACTTTTTCAATACGATCCGAATGGGTGGAATAGTATCGATTCTAAACCACATCTGCATACTCAAGAACGGATCTCAACAAGGCGATAAAAAGAGATAAACAAGTATGGGGATCAGAAAAATCTTTAGAGTTTCGTTTAATAAACCCAACCAGCGAATTAGCCCTTGTCACTTATGTCCGCAATATGGGAAACAAAAGTGAGGTTGGAAACAATGTGGGAAACAAAAGTGAAGTTGAAATCGATGATTACCCCCAGATCTTTTATTTTATCAACTCTTTTTAATGAACTGTCGTATTTATAAAAGCAAGAAAATTGAGACCTATTAAACGATATACAAGAGCATTTACTAACATTTACCATTAAACAATTATTAACACACTAAGGGCCGGTCTGTTCATAGCTAGTTAAATCCATGATAAGGTTTCCATAGATTTAGGTTAATCAATGATTATAAGTCAGTGATAACCAATGAGTATTTGTTGAGCTTTTTTTTCACTTCGCTCACCAAACCATAGCTTTGCAACAAATCGTTCCATTTTTCCAGTTTATTTGTCAATTCAGTGATTGACCGAATCCATGGTTAATTTTGTTTTTGTTTTTCGGGTCCTTTTGTTTTTAATAAGTAATTTGTTCATGTAGTTATCTTACTAAAACCAATAATTTTTTTTACAATATTTCCTCTAATTTATGAGGGCTGTCATCGGCAAGAAATGTTAAAAGCAATCCTTATTCATCCTTTGCATCCATTTTTTTTTTTAGAAACCTGTAACCTCACCTTCAATTGACTGGTTTGTAGGGTATTCTATATTTATGTGTCAGTTGAATACGTCAACGAATTCGGTGTGAAAGATTTGCTTTATCATATTCGTGCATTCTATTATTTGTATTTTTCTTTTTGTTTGCACAATATTGGACAAACTTTTTTTGTGTATCAGATACGTCAAAATGAAAACCTATCTACTTAGTCCCGAACAAATCTTGAACAAAGGAAATTACAGAAAATCAGTGGTTAGATCTCATTAACCGGGCAAAATCGGCTGGTTATTGATTTATCTTGTTAACTAACCAAACCACTGATTCTATGGTTATATTTTGCTGAACAAACACATTCGCTGGTTACCAACTGGAATAACCAATGGACATTCTTCTAATTAATTTTTGATGTGTAAACATCTAAGCGCGCGTTGTTGGAATCTGATGGAATAATTCCACACATTTAACTTGCGGACACGGAAATTGCGTCCCGGTGTTTTATCATTGCATGCGTTTTATCATTGCATACGTTTTTATCATTGCAAACATTTATAAGAAATATGAGACCATTATATGAAAAACATGCTTTATTTCACATCAACAAAAAGCTAAAATTAATACGCCCCAGATTAATTTTAGCTCTTTGTTGATGTGAAATAAAGCATGTTTTTATATGGTCTCACATTTTTTCCTGTGACGGACATCTCGAGGAAATTCGGTGCGAAATCTTTCGTGAATTACCAGGCGCGCAGAAATCACAGCTGGACAACAACTAACATAAATGTCGTAGACCAGCACCTCTACAATATGCAATGCAAGCCGAATGAAATTCCAATGATACTTATCATTGCATACGTTTTATCATTGCATACATTTATGAGCTGGGGCATATTAATTTCAGCTTTTTGTTGATGTGACATAAAGCATGTTTTTCATATATGGTCTCACATTTCTTCCCTGAGACGGACATCTCGATTCTCGAGTGCCAAATCTTTCGTGAATTACCAGGCGCGCAGAAATCACAGCTGGACAACAACTAACAAAAATGTCGTAGACCAGCACCTCTACAATATGCAATGCAAGCTGAATGAACTAAGTTAAATTTAATTTTCAAATGAACTCCAACCGGAAAATTTCAACAACACGATATGGAACAACCATCGATGCTGTCTTCCAGCGTAATCTAGATAGATTACAGTCTCGATTTTACTTCAGCTATACCACAATCCGTTTGTATCTATTCTACCGAAAGTAGCAAAGAACGAATAAATTATTGTTAATTCCTAATATATCAAGAATACGGTTATTACAACTCCCTCTTTTCTCAATGACGTGTATCAAGCCACACACATACCGCACGCACGGTGTTTACACATATATCTCGGGACTGTTGGATACAGTCGCACAATTTTTTTTTTTTAAATTATGTTGAGACCTTTTGCATATTACTCTTTTTATTTATTTTATTCTTCTTAAAATCTACTTTTTTACATTCATAATTATTTTCGATGATGTCTGTTTTAATATAAAAACGTTTAAGGTACTTAATACTATACAGCTGAGCTCATTTATAATACTTAACAAAACATGTGACTTAGCTAGGAAAAATCGGAAAATAACAATCTAAAAAGCTTTTCATCAACAACCCTAAGAAAAGATCACATATGGCACAACAAATTTAGTCACAACAGCTCAGATCTACTTCCCTTATGCTAAGGGATAGCATATGAGTTATCTTCCGATTTGCGATGCGGGTCGATACCGCCTCGTGCTATTCGCATAGCTCGTGCTGATGCTCATATTTCGTCTTCGATACTTGTAGCCCACGATTAGCTCCTTGACAGTCTTTCGATATTTGTCCGACAGTACACAGTAGAGGAAGAAGTTCGAGGCGGCATTAATAGCTGCCAACAAATTGAATACATTCCCAATGATGGTCTTCAGGTTATTATCGATCTGGACCACCTGGGAAACAATCAGATATATCGCCCACGGTAGCTGACAGACAATGAAGAGGATCACAACTGCGATTAGGGTTACCGTGATACGGTTTTCTTGGGACACTGTAGAGTTCTTCCGCTGAAAAGGTATTGCGAAATATTGAACGGAGTTTCGAATTATTTTGAAGATCTTACCAATGTCGAACGGCGAACACTTGCGTTGGTCATTTCTCCACGACGGTGTTTTGATTTGCGGACCAAGATGATTAAAATAAAATTAAACGTAGCCAGAATGCTAAGTGGGATGAAGACGAAAATAATCGATGTTAGGATGAAGAAGATGTTCGTATATGTATCGTTTAGGCCGAGACTGGAAAACTCGTGCTTGTAGTAGGTGACCTGTAAGTGGAGAAATTACTCACTGTGGGAGTTAAATATTTGTCAAGTGCCTTACATTGTGACATTGATTGTTAATTTGTATATAATCAGCGCTGCTACTGTTGTAGGGCCATGTTTGATCCGTTGGTTGAGGTGGCTTAAACAAGTTGTCCAATCGGCCTTCATTGAGATTTTCTTGTTTTGGAATGTTTACTAGTAGTTCTGAAAGAGATAGGTATAGTCATTATTATTGCTGCGGTTATATAAAATATGAAGATGAAGAACTGTAACGGCAACCGATTTGTATTTGAATTTGTTATAAGAAGCAGTTTTCTATTACATTTTCACCCATGTGCCATACGCTGCAATCACTTTTAAGTGGCTGCATGTGGCAACTAATTATGCTAATAGCGCGTAGAGGGCGCTTCATTTGTTCGGTTTAGCGTTTTTCTCTAGATGCGAGAGATCTTAACCTCAACCTCTTGGTATTGGTATTTGTACAAATATTCGTCGAATTTTTGGTGATAGCACCACGCTCCACAAATTACCCCTTTCGTATTGAAAAAAAAAGTTTGCGGCGGCACAGCATCAGAGCGAATTACGAACTACGAACAAGCGAAAAGCGAATATTCATAGATTCGTAGATTCTGACATTTCATTAATGTCGTTTTCCATCGGGCAAAAAGAAGCGTCCGGGAGAGTCCGGAATTGAAACAGTTCATTGGTACGAAAATACTCTTCTGGTGATTCTGAGGAGAGAATTGCGCTTCTCGATTTTAAGTCAGAATTCACTCAAGTATAGCACAAGTGTAGTTTGTGTATTTTATTGAAGTCAGCTGACAGTTGCCGTAGATTATTTTTTGGCATTTCACCATTATTTTTGTGGATTCAATCAGAAGCAATTTTCTTGCTCCAATGGATTATAGAATGAGTGGATCCCCGAGTTTCACAGGCTTCGTAAATTAAAACATCAGTTGAAGGAAGGTATTTCAGATTTGTGCTTAGTAAAACTTTGTTCGACAAGGATGTAGGCAGAACCCGCAGAGGGCAAAGCCCAATGTCGACTCCATGCCTATTGATGATGTTCATGGAGTCATCAGCGTTGCCACTTTAGGACTACTTTTTCTGGGTAGATTCTCTAAGAAAATCCAGTAGATAGCATTTTTTTCGTAGTAGATTTTTTTTTCAAGCCAAAAACAACAAACAATGCAAAACTAATAAAAACGAGTATTTAAACTAAACAGAAAAATTAATTAATTCATTAATTTTGTTGCTGTTTTCTGCTATAAGGGATACATTTTCGGATCTAGGCGAGCTTATAAGTGTACTACAGAAATGTAGTAGATTTATTTTTTTTCCCATTCAAGTTTCGAAAAAAATACAGTAGATCTGCTGTTAGTCTCGGAAATGGATGGAACTCCGCCAGCTGTGTTTGGAATTTCTTCATCGCAAAACGAAAAACAGTGCGGCAAAGTTTTTGCAACCATAAGCACAGGTTCAGCTCAGTCTATGATTGTATGTAGTTTTGTTGAGTCAAACAACACGATGCGCCGCACTAATAAAATATTTCAGTCTCCACTTTAAATTTACGGAATCTCACAATTGCGAAATTTGTATGGAAAATAGAGCCACCGTGATCTGCTAAAATTAAGAGTCGAAACAAGAAATGTTTATTGATAACCGGATGTCTCGATACTTTGAAAGACACAACTCAATCTGTCTTAGATGGTTTCGGTAGAATTCATAGTAATTCGAGAACCATGGTATTTATTTACCAAATAGTCACTAGGACATCGTCGTCGTGATGATACTCTGAAGCAATACGAGACAGCAATTGTTATAACTTATAAGGATAAAGGCACCAAGTGACAAAGAACAGAAACTGAAACGTTTTTCGTTGTTAAACAAAAATTTTTCTGCCGCTAAATTCTTTTGCTGAAAAGAAAATGTTCTGTTCCTAATTCTATTTCTGTTGCAAATGTACGGGATTCTGTTTCTGTTCTTTGTCACTTGGTGGCCTAATAAGTTTCATAGTGAGTTTTGAATGGCACTGTTGAACGATGTAGAACGTTCGATATAAATTGTTTGGCCATTTGTTGGCACGTAGGTTAAGTAAATAAATTGTGGACGCTGGACTTATCATTTTTGGCATCAAAGAGGTAACAGGTTTTGAGGTTCGCTAGCGTCCAGCATATGATAAAGCTATTTCCATTTGATTTTCATACGTCACTGTTTCTTTAAGCTGTGAAAATTATTAGAACACGTCAATACAGCCTATGAAACTGAAGCAAGAGTGATTTTTAGATCCATATTAAAATAACGCATAAAACAAGAGTCAAGAATGCGTTAGAAAACTAGTCAAGGTCGTGTCATAAAACGCTCAAAAAAAAAAACCGTATATTAAATTAGAATAGTCGTAAAATTAATAAAAATATTCACGAGGCGGCGATATTTGACTTATTGCCCCTGTGAATGAGGCTGATTTTAAGATCTTCGACGAATGTATCCAGATCTGATTTTTGTTTCGAACGAAGTCATACGGAAACAGTTTTCTACTGGGCACAACTTTAATAGCTCCAGTTCCCCAATCGCAAAGACAATGCCGACCGTTTAGCCTTAAAATGCACACAATAGTCATTGCATTGCTCCAATATCGAACATATCGCATCACCAATCACCATCACCACCATCGTTTTCTGTTGGTTCATACCGAAATACCAGTCGATTGTATGTCGAGAACGATTCGCCTCTTGCCACTCTTCAATTTGAACTTGTTTGCACTCTCCCAGTACAATTTGTCGCAGTTCTCATTACATGCACTCCCTTATTGCTTAGCTGGCTGTTGATCTTGTCCAGTGATGCCAACTGAGGCACAATTATGCCTTTTAAGCATTGATGAATAATTTTGAGAAAAAACATACATTTTTGTGAAATGTTCTTACAATCAATCCATTAAAATAAATTGTGCATTTTGCAAATGTGGTACTTCAGTCGTAACTATGTGTCATGGTTATTTTCCAATTGTTAACTTGACTTACGCGACGTCAAACTAAATTATAGGTACAAAAAAGTGGGAAGAAAATCTCTGTTAACTTCTAATATATTTTTTTATTTTAGGTGGAGCTACTGTTTGAGTAAACTTGGTCCTCTGGCTCTGGGCTTCTTGAATTGTACACAACAAAAAACTTTTAATTACCTATCGATCAAGCATTTTGTCAACAAATTTTAATCACCATTGTACTGGCAAGCAAGTCAACTCCAATATATGAACGAAGCCAAACTGAAGAACAACGCAAGGCACATAGAGAAGTCGACAGAATGTGAATGGAACATTGCAATTGAAAGCGTATTATAACTATGTAACTATGCATATTATGATAATTGACAGATCAGCGGATATTTTGTGAATCTCCTATTTTGCGTTCTGTTTTTTATAATAATAAGTAGCAAAACGCATTTGAAAGATATCTGTTGGGCAAATATAATTGCAATTTATGTATTCCTTTTTTAAAGAATAAAGTCCTCGTTGTGAAAGAAACCATTGACCTTGTTTTTCACGAAAACAAATTATGAAATTTGAATTCTGCAGACAACAAATGTTATAGTTTTTTAGAAAGTTGTCGGACTAGTAAATGTGGAGGTATAAGTGTTTATTGGTACCGCTTCTAAAATGCTGTACATTCTTACTAAAGCTGGTAGCCAACTAATTGTCTACATACTGCTTGGTCACTTACCTTGGATGTTTTCTAAACTCACAGCTCCCTGAATATGACTAAAGTTCACAGGTTCAATTTCGCATGGTCTATCATGGATGTCAAAGAATTGCTGTTCACTACCCGCCTTGTGCTCAAAAGCAGTGGAAATTGTCGATAGAAGGCAAAAAACTGCAACACCTAAGGAAATACAAAAACAAATTGACAATATCGAAAGGAATTTATTACATTAATCGGTTGATGTGGACGATATATACTTGCCTGAGATAACTCGTTTCGCCAGCGACTCTGTGCAGAATGTTTGTCTATTCAACGGATATCGTATCGCAATAAACCGTTCAATCGTAAAACAAACTGCGATATATATTGAAATGTAAGCTAAAAATAAATATAAATCAGGAAATTTCATTAAAAATCAACTCAACAAGGTTTTTGATTAGTGATATGTGTGGAAAAAATAACTAACCACATCCATCCGTCAGCCAAATAACAAGACCATAGAATTTCCAATATATCTCATAGTGTAAATGAACAGTCTGGTAGTGCTGAAGCGACAGGAGGAACACCATCGCCAGATAAAAAATATCGGTTACAGCTAGTGCGGTTAGATAGATGTTTGTTGTGCATCGCATACGTTTTCTAGAAATAAAACCGTTGTCAATTTAATTGAGAGGTGTTTGAAAAGGACTATCTTATATAAACAAACTATTATTTAAATATTGTATTAATAAAGTTACAAAATTAATAGCCTCTTGGGTGAGCAGTAAAGATCTACTTTGTTCTTATATCTTGCAAACTTGGATGTTCGGCTTCTTTTGTTACCATATTTGGCATTCTTATCGGACCAACTCCAAAATTAAGCAGCTAGCATTTTTTACTGAAGAATCCGACAAAAAGAATGAAGACCTTTGTAATTCTTGAAGACGTTTCTCAACCTCAGTACGACCGAACTTAAATGTCAGGGAATTTATTCCTGCTTTTTTTTTGGAAGCCTGGCGGCAGATTACGTATAACAATTATTTACAAGTCTTATATGGAGGTCAAATTTTCGATGACTTTTTCCAATTATTGTGGCCGTATATCGGCAATAACACGGCGAATGTTGTCCTCCAACCATTTTGGACTTATCGGCGTAGATTATAACGATTTCACCTATCCCTATAGAAAATATTCAAGCGGCGCTAAATCGCACGATCTTGGAGCCCAATTTACGGGTCCGCAACGTGAGACTATGCGGTTACCAAACGTTTCCTTCAATAAATCAACTGTTGCACGAGCTGTGTGACATGTTGCACCGTCTTGTTGAAACCACAGCTCCTGCACATCATGGTTGTTCAATTGATGAATGAAAAAGTCAGTAATCATGGCTCTATAGCCGTCACCATTGACCGTAACGTCCGTTAGAAGTACGAACTAATTATTCCACATTCTCAACATTCACTTGAGGATTATCATCACTCCAAATACGGCGGTTTTGTTTATTGACTTATCCGTTCAACCAAGAGTGAGCTCCATCGCTAAACAAAATTCGCTTATGACAGTTGACGTGGTGCGTCATACGTATTTTGAACAGAACCATGATTTTCAAAATAAATTTGCACAATATGGAAGCGTTGTTCAGGCGTCAGTCTATTCAGGTTGAGGAAATGCCAAACCAAACTAAAAGTAAATCACGTGACAGCTGACAAAATGGCCGAAAGTTAAAATGGGTTTGCCAACTTAAAGTTCTATACCTCTCAAAAAAAAAAAAACACCCTTTACAATATCGTTTTTGAAATTTTAATCCTACGATTATATATCGCTTTCGAAATTCTGCCCGATTTTTTTTGCACATCGTCAGCTTTGTTTGTAAGAAGTTTTCATTACATTTGTAGAGAATAAACTGGATAAAGCTCTAAAAATTCTCATTTTGGCACTTAATTGCTATTTTAGGAGGTCAATCGTTTCGACGTTAATTACGCTATACGTGATTAGGGAGCAACTGTCGAAATAGCGACAAAAAAGCTTCAAACGGGCTTAAAAATGACAGATTGGATTAAATGACCTAAAGTCAGTCCATGTTAATTTTACGTATAAAAACGTTGCAAACAATGCACATGGCAAAAAAATTTTAAAATATGCAGGTCTTCCAAAATAAAGTACTAAGGAACATAGTCAATACACCATGGTACATACGTAACGCCGATCTACATAGAGATCTGAATATTGAAATGGTTGAAGACGAAGTGAAAAAAGTTGCTCAAAACAGATGTAGGCTTCTCAACCACGTTAGCTTAGAAATACAATAACCGAATTATTAAATACAGACAATCGGAAGATTAAGGCAGGTAAAACCGCTTGACCTATAAAAAATGACCTAAGAATGGAAATTAGGTTCGATTTGCTACCAAAAAAGTTCAGAGATCCGACAACCGGCGGATTTTACTTTTTAAATATTCCAACAATTGAAAAATAAATTCCCGATTAGTCGAGCGACTAGGCGCAATCACATTCGGGATGATGAAAATCCGTCTCCCAGGGATGTTTTTTAGACGGGTTAAAGTCAATCACTATTGCAGAAGCTTTTCTCGCGATCTAGATCTGCAATGTCTTTCCATGATTTTCCCCTCCAGCGAACCCCCAAACAAAAAAATAAAAACTATAGCCGTGGACTTTTAGAGCTAAACTGCCCCGAAATTTTACGTCTAGGTGCACCCCCATGAACCCTATCTTTAAAGTCTAAGCCTTTCACAAAGTAGGAGTTCACATCAGCGATTTTTTTCAAAGTTTTTGTAAGAGTCTTTAAAAAAGCGTTGAAAATAACTATTTTAATTTAGTTTAAACAAAAAATGGGTTCCGGAAAGACTTTGACAGCGACAGAAAGAGGAAAAATAAATGCTTTCAAGAAGTAAGGACTCTCAGCCGAGAAATTGCAAGGAGGCTAAATACAAGTAAGACTGTTGTAAGCAGTTATTTTGCCTATCCACAACACTATGGGAAAATTCGAAAAGGACGCACGGCAGAAGCTACAAGATTGTGAGAAAAGCTGTTAATTCTACGGCTTGCCTTTAATTCTACTCTACGAGTGACTAAAATAAGTGCCAACAGCGGAATATCAGCCAGCATGGCAATGGCCCAAATGATAATAAGAAAGAAAATAAGAAAACAATTTCTTGTTTCGTTACGAAGCCAAAGTGAATAAAAGTTCCATAATAGAATTAACGATGGTCATATTTTAAAAAATAAAGCGAATGTGGGAACAGTTCTGACGGATTTACTGTAATGAAGAACTGTGCCCTTTGTTTACGAAAAAGTCAGAAAATTTATTTATGCGAATAGAACTCTTTATATGAAAGTGATTGTAATTTGTCTGTGCTAATATTTCTCAATATTCGAGCTACCGATATTTTTTTCATAACTGCTTAACAATATTATCAGAAAACTTTTGTAAACCTCTTTCTACAAAGTTCACCAGATTACAAAAAATATGTAGGAAGTATTTTCTTATTTTTAACAACAGAATTAATTTATTTCTAAATGAATCCCTACCAAGATGAAAATCAAATATACTAGAATATTTATTGGATTCCCTAAGACATCTAGAAATTGGCTCATTGTATCCATAATTAACTCTATGATAAGGTACATAAAATAAAAGACGATTTCTAAGAGCTCTCGAAGGAGCATAAAATCCAATTAATGATAATAGGAAAGGGCAATCGATATGACCATTTATCAAATCATGAATAAACATAATTGAAAAATATTGCCTACGTTTAAAAAGAGGTAATATACCAAATAACTTGCACCTCGTGTCGTAAAATGGCATTTCAACATTCCATCGCAGTCTACGAAAGGCTACTCTAGTAAGACGCTTTTGGACCTTCTCTATTCTAATAGAATGCACTTCATAAAATGGATTCCAAACTATACTGCAGTATTCAAGATGAGATCGAACAAATGCAAAAAATAAACATTTAAGAGTATGTGGATCTTGAAAGTCTTTCGAGTTCCGCAATATGAAACCTAGCATCTGATTACCTTTGGCAACCAAATACTCAATGTGCTTGCAAAAGCTAAGTTTTACGTCAAAAATTACTCCAAGATCTTTTTTGGACGAAATAATGGACAGAGGGGTATTATGGATTACGTACGTAAAGTGTATTGGAGAGAGGTTACGATAAAAGGAAAGGCTTTGACATTTAGAGACTTTGAGATGAAGATCATTATTGTGACACCATATGGAAAGTCGTTCGAGATCCTCTTGTAAAAGGATACAATCATGAACTGAACGTACAGGTCGAAACACCTTCAAATCGTCAGCAAACATAAGACATTGGGAACTCAAGAACAAGTCAGGAATGTCATTTATAAATAAAAGGAAGAGCAGAGGGCCTAAATGACTACCTTGAGGTACTCCAGAGGTAACGTAAATTGGTGACGAGAACGTGTCATTTATACGAACATACTGGATACGATCCGTTAAGTAGGAATGAATCCACTTTAGAAAATTGAAGTTGAGTCCTAAGTCAGTTAGTTTGGAAATCAATATATTGTGGTTAACGCGATCAAAAGCTTTAGCAAAGTCCGTATATATTACATCGCATTGCTAGCCATTCTCGAGAAAATTCAATGCAGAATTACAGAAAATTGAGAGATTTGTGGTAGTAGATCTTCCTGCTACAAAGCCGTGTTGAAACGGGGAGATAAATCTCTTTAAGACAGGTGTAAGTTTGTTACAAACTAGTTTTTCAAACAACTTAGGAATAGTAGAAATCTTACAGATTGGGCGATAGTTAATGATATCATGTCTCGAACCAGACTTATATATGGGCGTTAAAAAGGAGCTCTTCCAATTTTTCAAAAAAATTCCAGATCGGAGAGACAAATTAAAAACTAAACACAGAGGTACAGAAAACGCGAAGGAGCACTTTTGAAGTAAAATTGGCGGAATGCCATCTATACCAGGATTTTTATCTAACTTTAATAAAGAAAGAGCAATTTGAACTTCAGGGATTGAACACTCTAAATTGCCAATATTAAAGAGATCACAGGACATTGAGGTACTGCTAGGAACTATAGGTGTGGTAGTACCACAAGAATATACAGACTGAAAATGGTTGGCGAACATATTACAGATGGTTGACAGATCAGATGAAGATACGTTATTAAGACGCATACAGTTAGGAATACCATTAGATTGCTTTTTATTGTTAATAAAAGTCCAAAAACGTTTACTATTTGTCTTTAAATTAGATTCGACAGAAAGAACATATTGTCTGTAAAGAAACTTATTTAAGACATCAAATTGCTTTTGGAGCATCTGATAAACTCTCAAAAGCTCTATGTCGTTATTACTATTACGGAACCGCTTATAGGCTTTATTTTTCCTATTATTTAAATTCATGATTCTGTCATTAAACCAAATGGGTTTATTACCCTTAACAGACTTCATTTTAGGTGTAAATAAATCAATTGCCATTTTTACAGTATTCAAAAATAAATTAAAAGAATTATCTAAATTACAATCATTAAAGATATTTAACCAATTCATGCTATCTAAATAGTTTGAAATGTTGCTGAAATTGGCTTTAGCATAATTATATTTAAAATAAGTGTCACCAGAACCTGGTTTTAAAAATTCATAAAATTCGAACTGCATGGATAATGCTACATGAAAAACAGAATTACGAAAGATTGGGATCGTGGAGTTGCTGACACTAATGTCGAGCTCGGAATCAACAAATACCAAATCAAGGATATTATTAAATTCGTTAGGAAAATTATTTATCTGACGAAGGTCAAGCTGGGCAAGAGTATCAACGACTTCACGTTCATAATCAAAGTTAACATTAAATGGAAGAAGTTTAGAATCATCACAAGTAAGATGCATATACTACGGGTATAGAGCAAGAAGATCTGATATGTGAATATTTAACTTTTCTTAGGATGAAAAGATGGCAGCACTTTTTCCAGTGACAATTAATTTTACGGTTGATGGCCGATTGGTGGTAATTTGTATTTTGTCATTTCACCCTGAATATTGACTGACGACACACAGAACAAGCTGCTAAAAATAACTATTAAAAGAGGGGAGTTTCAAATTGCGCTTTATTCGATCCGGGAGCAGCCGCGTTTATAGATAAGTCGGCAGCAGTACTTAAACAGTACCTAATAGATATAGAACAAATATAATACCATCGCCATCCCCATGATTTGTTTTTGGTTTGCTTAATTTAGAAAGCCTATACCTAAAAGAAAGCCACCATTAACATTCAATAAAATAATCAAAACATATCCGGCATACATGTCGTATACGTAACATTTTTTCGCTAACAACCTAAAATCAATTACAAGATTTAACAGGAAAAGCAAATAATATATCACTCGATAAATAAGATTACAATGGTTAAACATGCACATTAGTAGGTTAAACTTACCTAGTTAGCACAATTATGCTAACTGAATTGCCCAACAGTCCAATCACGAACACGCACGGTACTAAGATACCTTGAACTATGTAACGTACATAAACAACATCCTCTGCCGTTACCATTTCCCATGGATTTTGTTATCCTTTTCTTATCATAGGAAAGAGAATTACTCTTAGGCACTTAAAGAACCATTTAATTTGCCTGTCTGTGATATTTCTCCCTGAAAATATACAATGAAGAAAATTTTTCGTAATTATTTAAAATGTTCACCTTGTTGTTTAGAGAATCAACTGAATAACTTAATGCTACTATAAAAATTTGTTTTTGAAAATGAAGAAGTTTACGGGGTTAAATGTTTTATGCGCCAGGATCCATTTGGCATTTGTGATGAACTAAAATGCAATAAATTTGAATTTGTTAAGGTGGTTAAACTGTATTTCAATCATTGATAGATCGATGTTCTGGCTTGTTTACGCGTCATTAGCGTGGAGGCTCTAATTCTGTTTTAGTGTTTTTTGACTTACAATGTATGCATAAACAAACTTGAGATTTTTGTGTAATGAGATGTATTTTGGCCATTGAGAAACTAGAGTTTAATGAACCCAATTATGTACTTCCGAAAGAATTTGGATATCTTAGAAAATTTTTAGACAGATTAAGAGGGTAATAACTAACAACCTGGAGCACTCTCCTTCGCTCGTGCAATTATTTTATACAGCTAAGCGACATGCTCATTTGTTAAGTGCTAAAATAACCTTTCGAACACCTAAGATAAGAGTGATCTTTTGGAATGGGCTTGGGATCATCTCCTAGTTCTCCTTGTACCCAGTTTTAAGATTAATATTATTTTTTGAACTTAACATCGTAATATCGGTTACTATTTTCTCTGCATAATTTAACCAAAACAGCTCTATCGATTTTGACCGACATGCATATTTGAGATAATAAAATAAATCTAATTAAGGTCCCATACTTAGTTTTCCTTAAAAAATGCAAATAATGCCGAATTAAATATATTTCTTTAAAATTACTACGCAAATCCCGTCTTGCGTGTTGAAATACGTTCTATTTTTGTTTATTTCAATGCCGCACTTTCAATTAAAATATATAACAACTATTCTTCTTCTAAAAATACAACATAAAATAAGCAGAAACCACCAACAACACGATACACGATTGAAAACACTTCATTGGTACTCCAACTGCCATACGCTTTAACAAACTCAGATTCAAGGATTGCGATATATCATGAACCGAACCTCCAACCATTATCCAACAAGAAGAACCGAGGATCAACAATCTTGACGCTTCAAATATCATGAAAGTTGTAGGACCCTGGTGAAAAAACTTGTTTTTTTAATGAGAGCCTCAGATTATTATTTGATGCAATGCAATCTGAAATTAATATGCTTCAGCCAAAATGTCACTTTATTTAAGTATTTTCTTATGTTTCCTGTACCAATTGTTTGTCTAGATTCTAGAATCGCTTCTGAGTTTCTAAGTGCATACCTATAATAATATAAAAAACAGTCAACCAAACTGTGGATATGCACGAGAAAGTTTCGTGCGACACAGTCGTGCACTTCGTGTTTTGTCATACCGATTGGGAAACTAACGTTTGCCTGGATTACAAAATCCCGAATAAGTATACAAAATTACGGAAAAAAAAATTCAAAATTTTGGGAAAGGCCCGAAAAACTCAATCCCGAAAAACCAAAATCCCTAATAATTTTTGCTACAATCCCAAAATTCTGTAAAGTAAATTTAAAGAAATGTTTCCTATCCAGCAAATTATTTTTCATAATTGAATTTCCGAGTAAAATCTCTTAATATAAATACTTTGTCGTTTTAACAAAAACGGTTTAACAAAAACCTTACTACTACACAGAACAGCCTTACCACTTACCTTCACAGGTTCACAGCCAACGCCACAATAAAACAATTCTTGTTTCTACCGTATTTTTTGATTGCTTTCTTTCAAAATTTGTATGCCTGGCTAAAACAAAAATCCCTAAAACCGCGCGATTTTAGACACCAATCATATTGAATGATTTTCGGGATTTTTCAATTCGGGATGTCATGACATTATTGTTTTGTTACAAACGATAAATATTTACAAAACACTGAGTTACCGATTTTCATGTTTATACATAATCGGCCTTATTAATAATCAAGCACTAATGTCGACAATTAGTTGGATGTCAGCTTTAGTAAAAATATACAGCCTTTGTGAAACCCTTTGTGAAACGGTACCAATAAAAAATTACAACTTCACATTTACTATAGATCTACGACTTTCTTAGAATCTATTACATTTGTTAGCATTGCAGAATTCAAGAAAACAAGGTCAATGGTTTCTTTCACTCCGAAGATTTTATTCCAAAAAAAGGAATACATAAATTGCAATTAACAGATATCCTTCAAAGCCTTTTAATTATAATAAATCAAAAAAATAAACAAAACACAAAATAGGAAATGCACAAAATATCCGCTGATCTGTCAAATATCATATGCAAATCAGTAATACCCTATCGTTCGATCGGAAACTATTTTCAGTACTTTTTATAGCACATTTGTGTCCTTATAAAATCCCTTTTAAATTATTCAATAAACGAAATGCGGTTTATTTGAATGCTTTCATTTATTCGTAGGCTGACGATGCAAATAAAAACTTATTGGTGGACTAGTGAATATTTTTGAAAATAGAAATAATAGCCGGTTCATTCATTTCAGTATAAATTAAAATCTCACGTAGGTAGCTAGGAAACGTGTTAAGAACTTATCGCTTCCGGTTTCGAAAATAAATACAATTTAATCTATAAAAAATTATATGGTTTGTATATTACTTAATTCGGGAAACTTAGAAAACGACAAAAGTTAAAATTCAAGCTGAAAAATATAAGGCGCACACTTTTATGCACGAAAGGAAAGATGCTTCCTCTTCTGTGAATTTAGAAATATTCTCGTACCACCTGGTATTCATTCAGAAGTTCATAAATTTGCTTTTTTCGAGTGTATTTTGCTGAGTGCTGATAGTTCTGTTTTTTAACTATATTTTCCCCGAAGTGAACCTTATCACACAAACCATTGTTTCATTAGAGATCCTCATTCTCGGTAAACAAACAGTTTGATAAGGCTGTGGTTGCATCCAAATATCTACCTGAGTCGCCTAAGGAACTGAGAATTGTTGACAAAAGGCATCAACCGTCCAAACTTAAGTAAGAAGTGTAGTCCAGGAATTCTGCTGCTTGGTCAAATAAAAACACGTCCGTGCTCGTTGCGCGAGAAAGTAAAACTGACTCTCTTTATTTCATGTTCTTCTTTGATAACTTAATGCTAGGGGATTATTTACATACATGTGGATATATGGGAATGGAGATAACTAACACTAAGAGGGTGACTGTATTGTGTATGTGTTATATATAATTTAAACGCAGGTGGCCGTTAATATGGCTATTGCCATTGCTCTTATTACTACAACTCGGCCATCCTGATAAAAATTGAAGATCTCCTGATCTTATGCGTGGAAATAATAAAATAGCAAACAAAAGAAAATCTACCTGGTGCCACAATCTCTACCAAACCAAGGGCGCATGTTACCGACCGCCCAGACTCCTTGATACGGAAGACGGGACTGTTGAAAATTGTCAACATCTTTAAGTACATAACGATCATTTCGTAAAATCTTTGTTACTTGGTATGGTCCTCTAAATTTTGGAATCAACTTTTTTGACGCCCCAGGGTGTGAGTCAAAATTTTTAATCATTACGTAGTCTCCTATCTCGTACCTAGTCGGCTTTCTACGTTTCTTATCAACGTATTGTTTGTTATAGGCTTGTGTCTGTTCTTGTTGTAAAACTGCTTTTTTTCTTATTTCTTCATGACCATTTTGTACTATCGTTTTTCTTAATTCTGCTAAATTTTCACTAAGTTCGTCTATCACTTTTCCCTTTTGATTAACACCAAATAACATAACACTCGGGTGTTGTCCTATCGTACGATGTACAGTATTATTTAATGCATGTTCAACTGTTTCTATTACATGGTCCCAATAAATTCCCTCTTCTGGTTTAATTAATTTTGCTAACATCGGTCCTATGCTTCTGTTAATTCGTTCTACTTGTCCATTTGCTTGCGGTGATCCTGTTGCTACTCGAATGTGTTGTATACTATTTTCTAGCATAAATTCTTTAAACTCATTTGATGTAAACGAGCTACCTCTGTCTGACACAATACATTTTGGACGACTATATGATCGAAAATATTCTGCTAAAGCTCGTACAACTTCTTTTGTATTAGTGGTTTTGGTCGGGTATAGTCTAACAAACTTTGTAAACGCATCAACAACCACTAATATGTGTTTCTTTGTTGCTCTGGAATGATCTACTGGACCATAATGGTCTATGTGAACTACTTCGAACGGAACGTTGCCCTTCGCTATGTTATGTAAAAAACCTTCTTCTTTTCCGTGTTTGGAAGAGTATACTATGCACTTAAGACAATTTCTTATGTGGTTGCTTATTTTTTCTCGCATTTTTGGAAACCAGTAACTTTTTGAAATTAGTTCAACCATTTTGTCAGTGCCAATATGACCGATTTCATCATGGTATTTATACAGTACGTGGCTTTCCATGCTTTCGGGAACACAAAAAGAAATTGTTCCGTTTTTTCTTTTTCTATACAGTATATCATTACGCATTTCGTACAGTGAATGTTCTGACTTCAGCAATGTGTTTTTTAATTCGACTAATTTTTCATCTTTTCCTTGACAAATGACTAAGTTTTCTTCAAAAGTATTAGTTTCCAATACTAAAATATTGGTAGAACGACTTAATGCGTCAACGTGTTGCATGCGTGTACCAGCCCTATGTTCGATTTCATAGTCGTAATTTTGGAATTCTAATGCCCACCTAGCTATTCTAGGGTTAAGGTCTTTTTTATTAAGGGTCATTGTCAACGAATTACAATCAGTTATTATTTTAAAGTGCTTACCTTGAAGATACACACGAAATCTTTGCAGTGCACTAACAATGGCTAACGTTTCTAACTCGAAGCTGTGGTATTTGGCCTCAGCGTCTGTCGTTCTTTTTGAATAATAGAATATTGGATGCATTTTCCCATCTTCTTTTCTTTGTAACAAAATAGCTCCTAACCCTATTGCGCTTGCGTCACAATGTAATTCCGTGTCGTCTTTTGGGTCATACAATGCTAAAATCGGAGCCTCTATCAATTTTTGTTTAAGAATTTCAAATGCGTTTAACTCTTTTGTGCTGAACTGAAACTTTTTCTTCTTCCTTGTCAAATCATATAGTGGTTTTGCTAACGTCGAAAAATCTTTAACAAATCTGCGGAAATATGAGCAAAGGCCTAGAAAACTTTGAACTGAGTGTACATTTTGTGGCAATGGAAAATTCTTTATTGCTTCAATTCCTCTTTCATCCGCTTGTATACCCTCACCGGAGATACTATATCCTAAATACTTTACTTTCGATTGCAAAAATTCACACTTATCTAAACGTAATTCTAATTTGTTCTCTACTAACCTTTTGAAAATTTCTGCCAATATTGTAAAATGTTCATCAAAGTCTTTTGTTGCTATCATTATATCATCCAAATATATTATTACCTCATCTCTTCTGATCATGTCAGCAAATATTCGATTAACGTGCCTTTGAAATACAGAAGGAGCATTTTTAAGTCCAAACGGCATTCTTAAAAATTCATACTGTCCTAGGGGTGTAACGAAAGATGTATATTTTACTGAATCCTCATGTACATGGACGTGAAAAAAAACATTTTTTAAATCAAGTTTGGTGAATATTCGTTTGTTTGCCAACCGGTCTAACAAATCGTCTATCAGTGGAATAGGAAAACTATCTTTAGCTGTCACTTTATTTAATGTTCGATAATCGACACACATTCTTAGTTCCCCTGTTTTTTTCTTCACTAAAACTATAGGAGACACAAATTCTGACTCACTTGCCCTGATGTATCCTTTGGTTAGATACTCGTCTAATAATTTATTTAATTCCGATTTTTCCGCGTACGACAACCTACGAGGTGGACCATAAAAGGGCTTAACATTATTCAAGTTCAATTTCATTTCTGTTTTCGTCATTGGTTCGGTAGGACGCTGAGGCACCAAGTAATGCCTTCTAAAAACATTATACAATCGTTTTTCCGTAATACTATCAATATTTGTTCCTACAACAAGTGTTTCTTCATCACAATCATTTGAAAGGTACTCGATCATTAACAAGGATGTCTCAAAACTAATTTCTTCATTTTTATTACAATCATTTTTATCATCTTTAAAATCTTCCAAATTAACATTAATGTTTTGGTCATTGGCGCTATTTTTAGATTCTTCATTCTTTTCAGCAAGTGTTGACAAAAATTTAAATTTACCAGCCTTCAAAAAATTTCTTCCCAAGATTACCTCATAGCCCATAGACTCGTTATCAACCACGAATATCTCAATCCGAATTTTATGTTTATTCCAGTTAACAAAACACCACATTTTACCAAACACCTTAAGCTTACTTTTATTAAGACCAAAAAAAGTTACATTAGTTTTCTTTTTAAATTTTACTCCTTTAGGAAGGCACGATAAACGGACAAAGCTGATAGGACTTCCTGAGTCTATGAGGCATTCTAGGGAGAAAACAACGTTATTGTCACCCTCTACATAAAAATATAAATGTCTTACGTAGTCTTCAGCTTCATCTTCTACTAGCTGCACCGCCTTCTTCCTCTCTGGGCATGTTGACACTCGGTGTTCCATCGAGCCGCACGCATAGCACGCCCCATACTCACGTTTGGGTTTAAGACACTCGGCTGCAAAATGTCCAACTGAATTACAGTTGAAACACCTACGGCTTGTTGACGGCCTGTTGACAGCACCTCCCGGCATTAGTCTCCTCTCGTTCTGCTGCGTCTGTGTTACCTTGCCTAAGGCCTGTAGCATTTGAGTTTTGCTCGTGAAGCAATGGACATGCGCATATAGTCTGATGTGGTCGTCGATGATACCTTCGATGGCGTATTCTAAAAATTCATCTTCTTCCATCTCGAGTCCTCCCGCCAGTATGACTTTGTCGTTAAAATACTCCGGGAAGGTTTCATTTAACCTCCATTTACGCGCTTCGAAATTTTTTCTTAGAGTCAATCTATTTTCTTTATTACCGTACATTTCCATCATTTGTTGTATCAGGCTATCAATTTCTTCTTCGATAAAATTTGGTTTGGAGAACAGCCACTGTTTCGCTTTGCCTGTCAATTTGGTGACCAAAAGGGTGCGCAGCATATTCCCCTCGACTTTATACATTTTTTGAATGCTTTTCCACTGGGACAGCCACACATCAAACCTAGGTCCACCGTCATATTCTGGCAACATCTCCTTACACAAATTGTATTTGCGATCGTTGTTATTTTCACCTGGCAATCCTGTTGTCTCGCATCTTGTCACAGTACTTATTTCACTATCGTTTGTCGAATCTTTTTCTCTATCATTTGTACACTCTTTCTCCTTTTCACCTCCATCCGCTCTCAATTGTTGGTTATTCCAACGCACCATCCTTTGTAGCATTTCGTTTTCCTTTTCCATTAATTCTTTTTCGCGACGTATTAACTCAATTTCCTTTTTTAGCAATTCTCGTTCCTTTTGTAAATTTATTTCGCTGCTGCCATTGTCCGGTGGCAAAGGTTTTTCGTTTGTTCTTTTTGCACTTTGTTGTTCTGCATCTGTGAATTCGTCATTGCCGCTACTATCATTTGTTTCAAACCGCAGCTGCTCTTTTTCCGTTGCTGTTTCCTCGCCGCGACTCTTGGGCGCCTCACCCCTTTGTTCTACTGGCACTTCACTAATTTTTGAAGCAACCGTAAACTTCGTACCGGTGGTGGGTAAGCCAAGTATGTGTGCCCACTCACGCAGCTGTTGTGATGTGTGTTCGTTAGCATTTATTGCTTCCATTTGCAATCACTTTTAACACACGACCGACAAAAAAAATATTTTAATTTTATTAGGCAGAAATAAAAAAAACACGCTAATAACTGGTAGTATGAATTTTTTTTGATCTCAGCTCAGATCCCACTTCTGAAGAACTGTAGTCAGGAATTCTGCTGCTTGGTCAAATAAAAACACGTCCGTGCTCGTTGCGCGAGAAAGTAAAACTGACTCTCTTTATTTCATGTTCTTCTTTGATAACTTAATGCTAGGGGATTATTTACATGTGGATATATGGGAATGGAGATAACTAACACTAAGAGGGTGACTGTATTGTGTATGTGTTATATATAATTTAAACGCAGGTGGCCGTTAATATGGCTATTGCCATTGCTCTTATTACTACAGAAGATATTTAATTCTGTTTGCGACGACTGTCAAGAATGTCTTAAAAAGATCCCAACTAATATTAAATTAATTTTTTAGCACGCATCCATTTGTTGCTTACAAACTATTTAAAAAGGAAAACCAATTAAAAGGCAAAAACTATCGGCTAAACAAGATAAAACAGAGAAAAACATAGAAATATAGGCTTCACGCGTTTAGAAATAAAACAAAAATGTAATAGTTTTTAATATTTTGCATACATTTGCACAAAATTGTGTTTGTTAGACTTAAACCATTTGCATTGTTGTATTGCAACTAATAAACACTAAAAATAATTTATAATTGTAAACGCTGAGGCTGAACAACAGCGTATTTAAATTCGCTTGTATTACGAAATTCAATACCGTAATTTTCGATGGTTGGGGAACACTCCTCTTCAAAATTATTTACACGGTCACACATTCCTAACACGGATGATAGCCGTGTGACTGAAAGGGACAGCATCACCCAACACGCAAAAAAAACACGTGACACGTATTTAGGACGGCCATCTTCTTAACGTCGTAGAAATTACAGAAAAGCTCGGCATGTTAATATTTTTATAGCGATGGCTCAAGAAATTCCGCGTTCCTATAAAACAGTATGGCTCCCGGAAGTGATGAAGGAACAACTACTTATTCATTTCGTATACCTAACTGGTTGATGATTTGGCAGGATTAATTTGGCTATAGCGATATGCTGGCAGCTATATTCGTTTATTGGTAAAGGGATTAAGGAAAGTGTGGAGTGTTTGCGTAAACTGCCAGACTAAAGTTGATTATAGGCATAAGGCCGAATGAAATGCAACAAAATAAATAATGCGTTGCATGAAAATAGACGAAACAGTATTCTCTGAGCATATTAACACTTAATTATGTGATGGAAGGATAACTTTTGTAATTCATACCGACTTTTCTAATTTCAGTAAGAGTGGTTTGTTTGTTAAAAAGGAGCGTACCTATGCCGAGTCGTGCGACTATTATGGTTAAAAGAGAGAGATAACATGTTAATTGTGCGAGGCTAAGCATTTCGAATCAGAAGTGTCTTCATTAACTGAGTCTAAACAAAATACCTCAAATAATTTACCTTTTTCTTAGATAAAACATTGGCAGCTAGGTTTTTTTTTTATAATTGTACGCATATTATCCAACTATTACTTCTAAGACTCGCTGGTGCCGCAAAATTAAATAAAGTGCACGACTGGGTCGAACGAAACTTTCTCGAAACTAGACAAAAGAAAACAAAATCCTCTTTTCGATATTCATCTCATATGGCAGAGTTACATAAAATAACAATATAAGTTTTTAAAGGTTAAAGCTCTTAGTAACTGGCAATGTCGCAAGCGCCTACTGTACTATTTTAGAAGGTCTTACTCCTCACTCCAAATTTGAGTACAGGACAAGCGTACCTAGTAGCAGTTTCTGTTGTTGACCTAAGGATATGTTTTTAATTTTTATTGGAATATGATTTAAGTTTTCAAAATTGCTGAGGAATTTGCATTAGTAGCTATAAATTGATGCTCCCGATGCTCATGTGTGCGGTGCAAATGAAGTTTTTGTTTTTGTAAAACTATTCAGACATAACAGTTGCAAATATTGCAATGTTTATTTGGAAAAATACAACTGACTGTATGATATTGTTCCGGATTCTAGAAATACTTCGTTTTTGACATTTTATCGAAATCGAAGATGGGGTTTTCGGGATATGATCAGTTTCTAAAATTAGCGTTTTCGGTGCTTCGAATTGAAAATTAAGGACACAATAGTTTTGAAAACATCAATTTGACTCTAAGTTTGCATTTTGGTCACAATCGTTATTGCCGTTTTAAGTTAACTAAACAAAACTATATTTTTAAAAAAATACTCTATTCATAAATCCGTTGTACGATAATATAGAGAAAAACTGAGGTTGCTATTAAGTTATAATAGCCTTAGAAATTAATTTTTGCTACAATCGTATAGACCGTTTTCGAGATATGTCGAAATTTCAAAAGTTCCGTTGTTCGAATTTTTACCCAAAAACTGGGTACGCAGTCATGGTAACCTCACCTACTTAAGCTTAAATATCGATTTTGGTTGAAATCGTTAGAGCCGTTTTCGATCAAATCAAACTGGTACGAAAATGTTGTATGGGAAGTACCATTAATATTGAGGTTACATTGAAAAAAAAAAAAACACCTCCCGAACTGTAAGCCCAAAAACTCCAAATCCGAGGTTTGAACGTAATCCGGGAAGCCGTTTAGACTGTAGCCCCGTGGAAGGACGGACAGACGGATAGACCGGACAGAATTTTGCGACCCACTTTTTTGAGTTCCTCTATCATCGTAATATCAGAATTGATTAAAATCTCGAGCTCGAAATTTTGTACGAAACCAATAAATTTCTCTTACTACGTAATGGAGAAAGTTAAAAAATAGAAGTAGAATCGCAGAAAAAACTCAGAGGACAAACGACGCATATTTAAAAAAAAAACTCCCACAGGGTGCTCATGCACTAGTTTGCTCTTGTTTCACACGTTAGAAATAAATAAATTTCATAACGCCAGACCATGCTCGGGTGCGTGTGACCCTGACTTCGAGTTGACCCATTCCGAAACAACAACGCCAAGTACTTAATTTCCAAATCACTTTCATCAAGTAGGTTGATGTACTTGCTCTTACTCACATAATGTTTGTATACAATACACAAACAATTGAATTTTGTCTTCTTGCCGCAGAATTACTGTTTGTGATATATTATGTATCTTAGGGTGTACATTATTCATTGGCACTCTATTATTCAATTTAGTAGCAATTTAGCAACGAAATGTTGATTCTCTAAATGATATGCAAGCAGTATGTGTGCCATTCTGGTTGGGCGTCTCTTACTCGTTTTTTCATTTCTTTCAATGCTATGTTCTTGAAGTAGTTCTAGGTGTCTCGAGACTTGTTTATCATTAATTTGATCAAGTAACATAATCAATATCAATGTTAGTATAAACTTGATGAAGCTCAACGCACAATATACATTTATGCTTTCTCATAATAATCAAAATTGCTGAGGAAATCTACCCGAGCTTAACGAAAGGATATTTCATAATCATGTAGCTAAGTCGTTTTAAAATTAACATTCAGTTTTCAAGGTTTTCGTATTGGAAGTATGTTTGTGGTCACGTAATTCGAGGACTGGCGATACTTGTATTTATGGCAATCTTGTGGCGAAGCTACTAACCAAGGAATTTAAGAATCTGCTGGGTCGCTGGACACAAAGAAATAGCTAGTAATGAAAAAGCAGAGGAACTGGCAATTGAGGGTTCTTCACTTGAACTTAATCAGGCCGATACCACAATATTGACTCCCCCTGTAAAAATATTAGAAATGTTCATGAAATCAAGAATACTATCATCCTTTAATCTAAGTAATTTTTTCTCGCAATCTCGATATGTTTTTAGAGAAGGTAGATCAAATTAAGATGGTACTTTGAAGGTCTGTTGCGATTTGTTTAGAGGTGTTAACGAAAGCCAAACAACTATGGCTCTTTTCATTGATATGATCAAAGCATTTGGTGGATCTGTGCGCGTGGAACAAATTTAAAAAAAATAATTCTGTTGAGTTAAAATTTGCAGCTTTTTTAAGGTGAATAAGGTATTCTGATTTCAAAACTGAACTTCGTTTTTATATCACGTCAAGTTTTATCTCTAAAAAGACTTGTTAGTCGATCTATAAATATAAATATCCATATAGTGAAAATAGTGAAGAGAAGTCCAAGTTATTGTTGGCATACAGGAAGTAAGCAGATTTAACTTTTAATTTACATATATACTTATTCCCTTTGCTTTAGATCATGTCTACTCATACTTCTTCTCTTCGCAAGTGCTTAGCTAGACCTGATTAATTTTGTTATACTATATGTGGCAGTTTCACCATTCCCAGTCAAAGGACAGCTATCAGTGCATTTGTCAAGCAAGCGTATTTTGCATATTTTTAAGTGAAAATTGGTGCTCAAGACAAAGGTTGGGCACCTCACAAGGTGTGCAAGCAGTGTGTTGAGAGTTTACGGATGTGGACTAAGGGAACACGACATAAATTGCTATTTGGTATACCTATGATTTGGCGAGAGCCCAAAGACCATTCAAGTGACTCTTACTTTTGTATTGTGAAAACATCCGGAAGTAACAAAAAAAAAACAAGTCCAAAATAGAATATCCTAGTTTACCATCAGCTATACGCCCAGTGCCTCATTCAGCTGAAATCCCAGTGCCAGTTTTCAAAGAATTACCTTATTTGGAAATACAAGAGCAATATTTTCGAAGTGACGGTGAATTTGTGTATTGCCATAACGTTCATGGTTTAATGGTGGAATTAGGAATTCTTGCAACCGAATGGCGGCTGTTCAACGATAGATCAAAACGGAGCTTGGAGTGTGTTCTACTTCACAAATGGATCATTTGTGTAGACCTTAAAATGGTATGCTTCCTTCTTGACCAACAACGAGGATATACCAAGTATCCCTGTTTTTTGTGTATGTGGGACAGCATGAAGGTTCATTTTCTGCACAGCCACCTTGCTGACTTCCCGAAAAATCTCGGTGCAGTCAGTGGTAAACGATTCGACCAAGATCTAAAGACCATGCGGAGGCACGTTATCAAGGTAGATGGGATACATATGATGGCTGACTGTTGTTGGAGCATCAAACGAAATTGTCTAGAAAACGAACACTCCCAGGAAAAGCTATAACGAAAATTTGTACCTTAAAATGTATGTTTGCCGTTTAGTTAAAGAAGTTTACTACTTTCCTGAATAAAATTATTTTTTTGAACATTTTGTTTGGTAATTGTTTCCTTTATATTCTATATGTATCCTAATGTCCTGTAGCTCAAAAGGCTGACGTGATAGACAAAAACTGAGGTCATTTTCGGATTTAGGCGTCAGCAATTAGTCAAAAACAAGTGTCAGATCTTTAGAGGGATGGTATAGGAATGGCTAATGTCATACTTGTTGGAAAGGGAGCAAAGGGTATTAGCCAATGGTTTTTACATTGCTTCACTTAAGCTTAAAAACGGTGTTCCACAAGGGTCCGTGCTGGGTCCTATTGTTTCTTTCTGCTCAGCTGTTTCGTCTTATTCGAGACAAAGACGGCATTGCAGGGAGTTGACTATATGCATTTTGTGTTGGTGGTATCGAAAAACCGTGCTTTTTTGGGCATTTTTTTTTTTTTAATGGCAGGATTGCCCTTTTGACCTGTCTGAGGATTGGAATTTCTTCCCACTGTTTGACACAAATTTTGTGTTCCCAACTTTTTGATTTGGTGACGGCGCAGAAAGGTTTTGGTCACTTAAAAGGTTCTCTGACCCTTTCCTTGCAAGTTCGTCAGCTTTTTCGTTTCCTTCAATACCCTCGTGTGCCGGAACCCGCCATATTTTGGTTTTGTTTCTGAAGCCAAGAATTTTGAGGGCATTGAAGCAGTTCATGACTGATTTTGAAACAATGGTGAGCTAAGGGCATTTATAGCTACATGATTGTCTGTGAATATATGAATGTTCAAACCTTTTATACCTCAGTCTGGTTTAATGTCAACAAACTCATCAGTGGAAAAAAAAAAATGAACTTTAAACTATCAGAAGTTGTCTTGGAAAATTTTCAGTTCATTTTTCACTCCAGCCAGTGTCAAAAGTTTTGTCTACAACTACATACTTGAGGGAGACACGTTCATAGTCATTGTTCAACTAGTTGTTTCAAGGTGGAATCAGTTAGAATCAAAAGTATGTGAATAGTCTTTGAGCTACTGAGCCACTTACATTATTACGCACCTAATCCATATCACAAAATATATAACGTAACTTTCAGCAACTTATGAAATGTTCGGTGAGAACATTCGAAGGCCACCAAATTTTCTTTATTTTCACAGATTCCAATTTTGAGTGCAATTGATTTTCAAGACGGATTTTGGATTTGTTTCTTTTCAACTTTGTGTATTTGACATATGCAAATATCAGTACCTATTTCTTGCCGGTGGAAATTGTCTGAGCTGTTTCGAGCCAATAGAGGAACTAGTCGTTACTTATTATTTTGCTAATTTTCTCTTTGTCTGTCATTTTTGATGAGCACATGTATAGACTTCGTTCGATTTTTACCGCGTTCGCGAATGAACGTATGTATTTCTACAGACTCGTAGGGAAGTTAATTTTACATCCATTGTGTGAAAAATTAACTATATTTGTCGGAAACTATTCCGCATTTTAACGAATCTTTAACATGTCCTCAGAGTATTGCCAACAAGAAAAAATGCATGCAAATATTGACATTGTTTGACTTTGGTGAGATTCAGCAAAATTTTGTAAACGTTTTTCATTTTCAAAATAAGTACACAATGTTAAAAAAAAATATATCTAGTTTCCTTTTTAGCCGACTGGACACAGGGAGGGCTTTGTGTTTCGCGGTGTATCCTATGTACGTTCCTACGTGACGCCCTGTATCCCACACGGCTTGACCGATTGTGAAGAATTTATTTCTTTAAAGAAACAAATATAAAAATTTACAAAAAAAAAAAAAAAAAAAAAAACAATTGTCACACAAATGTCAGTGAGAAATGTCAAGATATGGAATTCACTGAACTGTGAAATAAATTACTTTCTGATGTAGCGGTCTTGTGGAGTGTCTGCATTTAGTCATTAATACATTTATTTTCATTGAAATATTATTATTTACAGCGGTCGGGTTTTTTGTTTTTGTAAAATAACTTTTTTAATTACAATAAACAGATTCACGGATTTCGTAAACACTACAGCACATTTTGCAGTTTTATTGTTAAATCAGCTGAACTACGGTGACTGCATGAAATATGAAAAATTTTAATGACTTAATTTTTAATTAATGGCTGTGAGGTAATAAAAATATAAATGAGCGGTGCTTCTAATAGAATTTTTATTTTTATTTCGTTCGTTTGAGCAACATTAAATTGTTATGAAATAAATGGAAATATAATAACATTCTGGTATAATCAATCACCAGATATACTCATTGCATAGCGTAAGCGTACGAAATGTCAATTTAATTTACAACTTTTCGTATCTGTATGGAGATCTGAACATTAACGACTTGAACCCGCTCTTGGTCCATTACAAAAATGTTTCATTTCTGTTAAAAGGCTTTAGCTGAATATGCCTCCTTATTTGAGGGTTCAATACAGACAACAAAATCAAATCTTGACTGCATTAACTGAGCTCAAGGTCAGGCGGTTGACCAGAAGTTCTATACACTTGATTCTATGTGTTACTCCACCTCCAGCAAATTTAAGTCTGCCTTAGCATCGAACCCAAACAATTGTAATAATAGAGCCGCCGAGTGTAGAGCATCAGAAATGTGCCGGCTGTCAAAAGCTTGTAATCGATATAACTACCACCGATTTGTATAATTTTTTTTATCGGCTTCTGGTAAACAGATATTAGTGGAAACCTCTGCTATTGTGTACATACTGATATTGTTGACGCCTACTTGCGAGCATTGAAAAACGAGCTTAGCAAAATGAGGTTTTGTTCCTGTAGGCTGTAGCTTTGTCTGTAAAACTAAATTAAATCTGATTTGATCCAGTAAGCAACAAGAAAAGAAAGAACTTGAAGCTCATCTTACCCTATTAGATAGTGCCAAGAACTTGGCAGAATCTTAATTTTGTGGAACACACAGAGAACCGTGTTGACTCAAATATTATTTCGCAGTGCTTTTCTTGACATCAAAAATCTGGGAACTGACTCCCAAATACAATAAATGGACACGTGCATTATTTCCTAACGAATGGTTCTACTGTTTGGTGGCCGATTGCACATATCTTTGAAAGGCAAAATGTGTTCAGCTACATTTGCTTTGGAGCTTGTATTGATTAAGTTTGAAGATTATAAATTATTATTATCTAGTAAGGCCCGAAGAGTTTAAATGGATGATTCAAAACAAACGATAAGGCATGGACAAAGGTTGGCGAGTACCTACAGCTTTGGCTTAAATTTGGAAGCTAGTGAATTTTAATCGAACTTGCCAAACGAAGCTACTTGGTTCTGAATGATAGGAGAAATGCATAGTTCATGTCAAAGACTGTCCAAACTAGGTAGTCAACTTCCGTGCCGCTTACTCGATAATCCCCAAAATTTTGGATGACAGCCCTCTCCCACGGGCTCTTTTTTTTCTTGTCTGTGAATACGTGTATTAATGGCCGCGAGGTGCCACTACTTCAATAACGAACAATTTGTAAATGAATTTATAGCAACAAAGGGACAAAAAATAAATATTGAGATTTTTAGGCACCAAAAACTCTATATCAGTTCACCATAATTTTTTACAGCACAATTCATGCAGGTGCCCAATGTACACACTAGTAGTTCATCTAAAAAAAATATAGGTAACAACATCCATACTTAACCAAAGTTCCACTAAGGCATAAGCTAACTTTAGAAAATACATATTCATTGGAATATATTTCTATTAGGCTTGGTGGGCGTGTACAAATTCTTTTATCTAGCACTACATTTCGTCGGCTGAATGCTATCTTGTTCTAAAGGCCATTTTTTACGAAATTGAGTTAGGTATGCAGTCTTCATAATTTTGGGATGCTCTTTCGTTTGGCGCAAACCATTTTGTTCTATCTCTTTTAGTTTTCAAGCTACAGAGAACTGTTTTGTTCAATAGGAGACTTTTTTAACGATTTGCCACGTCACTTTTGTTCAATAAACCTCTTTTCATCTTTTTTGTATTGTATTGAACAATTTCTAGTACATTTTTAAAAAAAGATTTTATAATTTCTTTCTTGTTCAATGTCCACTATTTTGAATGTTTTGTTCAATATGCGTTTGTACTTCCTTCATTTCTATTTTGTTCAATATCCAATTAATTTTAGTTTTTGTTCAATTTCCAACCGTATACTTTCATTCTCTTTTGTTCAATATCAAACGAGATCACCGTTGTTGCATTTGATTTCCGACTTTCAGCTTGCCTCTTCCTCGTTGGATGCGATAGACAACGTCGTTGATGCGCTTTACGATAGTGTAGGGCCCTTCCTAACGGCATAGGTCGTATGTCTACAGACTACATAGTACCCAAACACGACTTCCATAAAAACTTCTCTGTTAGATTCCCCTCTAGATCAGAATGGGAGGAGAATGCGGTCGTTAATGAATTCGACATACCCATCTTGACAGATGGTTCCAAGATGGACTGTGGAGTAGGAGCAGGCATTTTCTCAACAGAATTAAACATCTCTAAAAGTCTTCGCCTACTCAACGTAGCCAGTGTATTTCAAGCGGAAGTAACTACTTGCAATTAAGGAGGCGTGTAGACTGCTCCACAATATTGCGACTCCCAAAAGAAAAATAGGCATCTTCGTCGACAGTCAGACCGCGATTAAGGCTGTCGGTTCAACTAAGCAAACGTCCAAGCTCGTTGTGGAATGCAGGGAGACACTGTCCAGGGCTTATCATCGGTTTGATATCACTCGCGTCTGGGTTCCCGGCCATAGGAACATCGAAGGGAATGAGAAAGCCGATGAACTTGCCAGATTTGGCGCAGCTCTGTGCGTGTCTCATGCGGAGCAAGTCTTCCCTCCGCTGGGATATGTTAAGAGAGAAATCCTTCTGCACTTCACCTCATGGGCTCAGACTAGGTGGTTGAACCTGACGAACTGCGTCATTTCAAGGAAGATCTGGCCAACCTACGATGATGCCAGAACAAGCGTATAGATATTGACAGATTAACGGCAATCAGTACGGGTCATTGGCCTATAGGCACTCACGCAGCCAAGCTTGGTATCCCCCACAATACCCATTGCCGTAGCTGTGCTGACACAAACAAGAGTGAAACAGTGTTCCATCTTTTTTGTGAGTGTCCGGCCCTAGCCAAAACCAGACGCAGTGCACTAGGTCATCCCTTTTTTGATGACCTTTCGGCCATCCAAAGCATCCATTTTTATAAGATCATCAAATTTCTCAACTCCACAGGCTGGTTTTGAGCTCTCTTAACTTCCTTCACCCCCTTTCATTTTAGGTTCCACTAGTTGTGGTTTCAAAACGGCGCTCAATGCACTACTTGTGTTTTTCCTCGTCGGGAAATACAGCCACCTAAACCAATCAACCAATCAGGGCCCTTCCCAGTCTTGTTCCAACTTAGGCGATAAACCTTTTCTCCGATGAGGGTTATATAGCCATACCAGATCTCTTTCCTGGAATCCTGTAGTTGTCGTTTTACTATCGTACCTCGTTTTCATGCGGTCACTGGCTATCTAAATCTTATCCCTAGTGTCTCGATGCACGTCCCTGATGATATCCCTGAGTTATTTAACTTATTCCTCCTCATTCTTGGGCTCTTCGCAAGGATACCCAAACATCAACTCGCTAGGTAGGCGGACTGTTCGACCAAATAAGATTTTAGATGGAGTACGTCCTGTGGTGTTATGCACTGCACCTCGATAAGCCAATAAAAACATGGGAATCTGCTTATCCAAGTCTCTCTGGTCCTCTTCAACGACCTTAGAGAGGTGTTCATTCAGTGCTCTGTTGAAGCGCTCCACCATCCCATCTGATTGTGGATGAAGTGGTGTTGTCCTTGTCTTGTGAATCCCGAGTAACTGGCACACTCCTTGGAAAATGTTCGACTCAAAGTTTCGTCCTTGGTCCGAATGCAGTTCCATCGGTACACCGAATCTGCTTACCCAGTTGTAGACAATTTGCTCCACCACGGTTTTAGCTTCTTGATTTGGGATAGCAAATGCTTCAGGCCACTTACTGAAATAGTCCATAACAACGAGGATGTAACGATTTCCATTGTTTGTTTCAGGAAACGGTCCCGCAATATCAACTGCTATCCTTTTAAAAGGGGCTCCAACATTGTTTGATGCATTTTGCCACGGACTTTCACTCTCGGGCCTTTGCTGGCCGCACATGTTACGCATTTCCTGCACCAATTTTCAACATCCTCCCTTGAATGGATCCAGTTAAAGCGTTCTCGCACTTTTTCGAGCGTTTTATTGATTCCCAAGTGGCCCCCAGACACTCCATCATGTAATTCCCTCAGCACTTCCATGACTTTTGACCTGGGTACAACAAGCTGCATTACGAACGACTTTCCACCCGGACTTTCCCATCTTCTTTTTTGAATACCATCTTTCACATGAAGGGAGTCCCACTGCGCCCAGTATGCCTTCAGCTCGGGGCTCCTATTGGATATCTCCTGCAAGTCTGGTTTTCCCTCATGCTCCTTCCAGGCGATAATCGGTTCGATATCCGGATCTTCCCTTTGAGCCTCCCGTATTTCCCGCACACTCCAGCCACCAATGGGCATAGAAGAATGCATATCTTTTTAACTTTTTCATAAAATAAAGATTTGAATTAAGCAACAAATAAGTCTTTTTACTTACACGTGATTTTGATTCGCTCCAAAAGAAAACATTGGTAGGTACATTATGTGTTTTGGTTGTTTCTTTAAAATTTTCAAACAATAGGACTATTTTTTGTTCTATATAACATAATCAACTTCAACTTCAAAAAACTTTTTGTTTTTTTCTATGTTGTTCAATATTGAGTTTTTCTGTTCAATATCCGACAATTTTACCAACTTATTGTTATTCCATATAACTTTGTTCAATATCCAAAATGACTTCCTTGTTGATTTTATTTTATAACTAATTCAAAATAAAAGAAAAACAAATTCTGCGACTTGTTTTAAAAACAAAATTGTCAAGGCTTTCAGAAAAAAATCAATACCAATCAAAAATTTTCTGATATAAACAAAAATTTTCAATCTGAACTTTAAAAATCGATTTGCCAACATTTTGAAAAATGGACATTGAACCAGATAGCATTCAGCCGACGATTTATAGAAAATCGAAAAAGGATTGGAAAATATGTACTTCAATAACACTGAACTGTGATGAACGATGTGTTATTTAAGAGTAGTAAAAATGCAAATATGTAGGTAATATAAAAGTATGTATATAAAAAAAATAAAACGTATTAAAATCCTAATAAAATAATAATATAATGAGGTTTTTAATTGGATTCTTCGATTTCAGATTTCGCATATTCAATCGAACGTAAGAATCCACTTTTTTTTTATTAATTATTGGTATGCACAATGCACACATGCTTCATTTCGTTTTCTATATATAAATATTCTTCTACAAATTATAAATAATAGTTGACCCGGCGAACTTCGTTCCGCCCAAATTCTTTATTCATAACTTATATACTTATGCAGTAGAAATAACTGAAGTATAGCAATGTCAATTGTCGATGTGTTTCATTCAAACAGCAATGATTGACGTGTCCGCCAATGTTTCGCTTTTTCAGTAAAGTGCTTTATTTATGGTACACGACGCACAAAGCGGAAGTTTTGCTAACACGTGAGCACTCCACACACAATTGACGATGTGAGAAACAAGGGAATGCAAGATTGACAGCACAAATTTCCAGCGATTGAATTAGCGAAAGCGAGACGCATGGGAAATTCAAGAAGCTTAAAGACCAATGGCAAATCGTTCTAATTAAGCGAATAACGCGGAATGTTTGTCTTTGAATTCGCCCCTCAAAATCGTTGCTTGCATGAAATTTTATTTGAGATTCTTCACAATCAAATCAAACGCGTTTCGATGCAAAAATGTCGGTGGATTCACAACAAAATTATAACTTAGCCGACTTTCAATTTAAGATTGTGTGTAAGCCCGGAATATACAAAGAACTAACAAAATTAAAAATTTTACATAATTTTTGTTGTACCTGTGACACTACCCGTTTTTTTTTATCCAGGTATAGTACCTATGCGGTTCTCCGTAAAAACTTCTATCTGCACTCTAATCCGCATAATGTTTTGTTTTCACGCCAAAAAGTAGCATATGTCCATCCTTGGGCCAGTACGAATTTGAACCAAAAATCATAAAAACCGAACTATTCGTTCCCGAGATATGAGTGCACATTCAGTCGTATTAAGTCCTGCTTACATTTCGCTAAGTGCTTTATTTGGACAATGATTATTAATAATTTTAATTATACAGCTTACTAGCGTTTGATTTTATTTTTGCATGGGAGGTGCCACAACCCGTTTTCCTATCCCGCTTATGTTTTGCAAAATACCATCTACAGGGTGTAAAACTATCCTCTCTTTCAAACTGGAATCTACCACTACCATACTCATCCGCAAAACTTCAATGAAATCGGTAGAGCTTTTTCGGACATCGACAACAGCGCCACCTATTGGGTCTAAAAGTATCCTAACTTTAAAGACGGCCTAAACCTGCAATGTTTCGAGTTATATCATCATCTAGTTTCACCTCGATAAAATTATATGCATATAAGAAGATTTATTTTTAAATGTTCATTGATTTTTTCAAAATTCTTTAAATTATCAATAATTACCAAAAGCAAGTGTACTCTATGTATTTTTGGACTACAACAAAATGTTCAAAACATTTTTGAACTGTTCCGAGTATATCAAATAAATAAAGCGGGATCTACGTAAGATTTTTGTATTATGGCTTTTACAAGAAAATCCAAATGCATAAACAGTTTAATTTAAGAGCAATATCATAAACGGAAATAAAATATCACATGCCGCCATATATCACTGTGCAAGTATACCTGTGTATTTGATGTACCAATTATACAGATAATAAATTATGCTGAAACTAAAATATATTTTTCCTTCGTTTTCACTAAACTGTGTTAAAATATTTTGTTTCAACATGACTTCGAAATTAAAAACATTAAATTCAATGAAAAAAAAGTGTTAAAAAAACGTTAACTTATTAAATCTCTATTATCAACAGTAAGTACATAAAACTGTGTTTGTTAATCTCTCTGTGATTATTATCATGAGCTGGACTTCTGCTAGATATAAAGAGGCCTCTACCCAGAAATCAAGCAAGAGTGCCTCCAATCATCGAAAAAATGTTGCTATAAACGGCCTTACTAATAATCAAGCACTAATGTCGACAATTAGTTGGATGTCAGCTTTAGTAAAAATATATATCTTTTGTGAAACAGTATAAGTAGACAATAAGACCTCCACATTTACTAGTCCGACAGCTTTCTTAAAATCTATTACATTTGTGGTCATTGTAGAATTTAAGAAAACAAGATCAATGGTTTCTTTCAATCCGTAGATTTTATTCTAAAAAAGGAATGCCTAAATTGCAATTAATTTTGCCCAACAGATATCCTTCAAAGCCTTTTTGAGTCACAAAATAGGAAATGCACAAAATATCCGCTGATCTGTCAAATATCCCATACCCCATCGTTCGATCGGAAACTATTTTCAGTACTTTTTATAGCACGCTTCAATTGTTTTTTAATACTACTTAACTATTGTTATATGAGTGCATTTGTGTGCTAATAAAATCCCTTCCAAATTATTCAATAAACGGAACACAGTTTATTTGAATGCTTACATTTATTCGTAGGCTGACGACGCAAATCAAAACTTATTGGTATTCCTGCAGATATTAATAAATTTGTTATTTCGGGTGTATTTTACTGATTGCTGATAAGTGAGAAGTTAACTTTTTCATACCAACCATTGTTTCATTAGAGATTCTCATCTTTTGTAAACAAACTCCTTTTGCAAAGAGTTTGACAAAGGTTTGGTTGCAGCCAAATCGCCCGAGGATTGTTTTGTCGTATACGCCATTCGGACGATTTTGGGAAATCGCATTTTAAGGTTTGCGTTGAAATTAAAGGAAAACGAACCGCTGAAATTTTTTGAATTTTCAATAGAATGTTATATTGATAATCCTCTTTCAATTGAGGTACTCCCGACGCGTCAATCGCTATTAGTTTTCAAATTATTAAGGTTTTTTCTCAAAATCACTTTGTCGTATACGCCAAGAAAATGAAGAGTTGCTTACACTACATAGGTACACGTACGACAAAGTAAGCGCACGTACGACATTCCAGTACTGAGTCCAATGGTTAAATCCAATACGGAGTGGTATGTTAAAAATTTGTTTAAAATATAACGTACAATAAGTTGATGTCTAATGGAAAATCACTTTTCAATAGGTTAACATTATTTATTAAACAAATATTTGAATACATTTATATTCTAATAAAAACAGTCTTTTCATTTCTTAGTCTCAATAAAAAATTAAAATAAACATAACAAAAGTCATTCTTTGACCATTACCAATAAAAAATTATGAATAATTAAAAATTAATGAATTTATAATAAATTAAAAATAAACAAAAATTAAATTATATAATGAAATGATTGCACAAGGTCAATTCCTATTTTAATCGATTAAACAATGCCTCGTAATATGATTGGTCGGATTTAGGCATAAAAGGAAACAAGCTTTTTAAATCATTTATTTTTTCCTTAGATATTGATTTGGAGTTGCTTATCATATTAAGATCTCGGCTGAATATATTTGTTGGTGTAGCTTAATTTGTTTTGTTCGATCTCTTAAATATTGAGACCTTATTGTAATCAAGTAAATTGTAAATCCTTTTTTTTGAAATTTGAGAAATTTAATTTTTGTAAATGGAACTGTTAAGAAATTCAGTTGTCATGTTCCATTGGCCGCAAAAAAAGCAGTCAGAGCAGTTTTGCGAATCTCGATATCTGAGCGAGATTCACACCTACTTACACTAACCCCAAAACATTTGTCTTTTGTCAAACTTTAAAGTGTGTTATTAATTACGTATTTGAAGACAAGTCTGTGAAAAATAGAGAAAAAATTACATTTGGCTGCCGCAATGGATATCAACATAAATTGAGTGGATTTTCATAAGCATAAATTACAATATAAGAACAGCTGACTTTTCAAACACGCACTACCACAGACGCGAAGGAAGAAAAATCTCGTTTTATGTTCCATTGGGCACGAAAAATCTGAAATCTGAGAGCAAAATCCGAAAATCCCAATGGAAATCGACATAAGTTTCACATTTTTAAAATTCATGTTTTTTAGATGTCTTTAAAGTGATAGTTGGCTGTATATTTCCAATTTTTTTTAGATATTTGTCGATTGAGCTATGGACACAATCTACTTCCTGAATTAAGGAATGTCCAGGTTCTGAAAACTTTTGCTCTATTACTTTCAATGAAGTAGCACCTTGAAGAAGAAACAATAAGGCAGTTGACATCACTTTGTTTCTATTTTGGGGGACGCATAAAATTTGGCATAAAATTCACATTTGGCCTATTCACATACAACAAAACAAAACTAAGCAAAAAAAAATCGCTAAAATATATGGACTTTTTGTCGTATATCCCAAAATCTGGCGTTTGCGACAAAACAATCCCAAAGGATGGGTTATTTTGTGGATATACGACAAAATGCACATCAATTATCTCAGTAACTGTAAATGATAGGCTAGATCTGATTGCAGAAATGGAAAGAGCACCTTCGAAAACCTAGTACTGCATACTCACTTTAAAAAAGTGCATTTTGGCGTATACGACAAAACAATCCTCGGGCGACGTAATATCGCCTAAGGTATACTGAGAATTGTTGAAAAAAGGTATGAGCCGTCCAAACTTAAATACGAAGATATTTAATTCTGATTGCGACGACTGTCAAGAACGTCTTTTCAATATTCCAAAATTATATAAAATAATTTTTTAGTAAGCACCCATTCGTTGCTTGCTATTTAAAGAGGAAAACCAATCAAGAACACGAACTAGCGGTTAAACAAGATAAAACCTAGAAAAACACAGAAAAATAGAACAAAAATGCAACATTTTTAATTTTACAATTTTACATATTTTTTTTTTACACTTAAAAACGATTTGCATTGTTGTATTGCAACGAATAAAATTAGAAAACATTTACAATTAACTAAAATTAATTTTTAATGGTAAGCGCTCAGGCCACTATTACGAATTTTAATACCGTGATTTTGGACAGTGACTTCTTATATGGATCCTCTGGCATATAGAAATACATATGTACTACCAATCATAAAATAATGATTGTTATCGTTAGCGTTTATTTGAAATGAAAGGTGTTTATGACTCTTCTAAAAAAAAAAGAACTGAATTCTCTTGTCATGTTTTACCAGCTAGCTGGCAATAAAGATATTTTACGAACTGTTTAAGAATGTTGAAACGAAAAGAACACAATTCAGACATAAATATTTGTTCCTAAAATACACGGGTATTGTTGATGTATCTTGTTTTTTATTCACCCTCATGTACACATTCATTAATGTAGCTTACAAGGTCGAAATTTTATTATTTAATCGCCTCGCTTTGTTCTGCGACACTGATTTGAATTCTCTTCACACAATTTCCCTCAACTTAGTGTACCGTTTTAGTTTTAAAGCAAATAGTGCTGGGAATTTTTAAGGATTACAAAATAACATGACCAAGGCAGTGGTTTGACTTTATCATGTCGCGGTATTGAAAATGATAAATGCGGTGACTAAATAATGACCTCAACGCTCAACTTAGTATTAAACACTTTCAAAACGACGGTCGTATTGACAATTACGGTTGTCAAAATGTTTTTGCCCTGAAAATCATTAGTGTCGGTGTCAATCGTGTAAACAGCATGTTGTGTGTGGATTTGACAACTACTGCTTTCATCAAAATGACAATTGCAAGTTTTCAATTTGATTACGAGATTTTTCAAAATAAAATCCATAACTGTCAACACGAAAAACAAATCATCAAGTTTCCATAACGCTAAAAAGTTGTCTGTACAGTGGTTTTGGTTGAAAAATGACAGCTTTTCCCATTATAATCCATAAATATGTACATGCTTTTTTTTTAGTAAAGAAAAGTAAACTATAATTTTCGGTACTTCAGTTCTTAGTTTTACGTTAGGTATTTATCCTTAAGAGTAAATTGACAGAAGTTTTACTTTGAGCGCCAGTTAAAATTCCGAGTTCATGTTGACAACATTGTGATAGGATGCGTTCACTATAGTAAACTGCTTTCAGTGAGGTTCACTTTCAGGGAACGGAAAACGTGGTCTTAAATGAAATGACGAGGCATCTAGCAAAACAACCAGTTATTAAGACTTTATCAAAGCCACTTTGAACTAATCATCTCTCTTCTTTACTTTAGTAGGAGATGACGCAAAAACTTACGTCTTCCCTAGGCCAAGCTTCGCACAACCATTCGTTTTGAGTGAGTTTTTGGTTATGGGGAAGAATGTAGGGACCTTAAATTACATGCCGAGTCCCAACGGCTAATTCAGAAACTCTTTCATGGAAGTTAAACTCTAGGATGTTTGCCAGACCATCGAGAGAGGTGCCGCAGTAAAAAAGACATTAAAATGTACTCTACATTTTTCACGGAATCGAACTTGAGACCCCTCACTCAGTAATCCAGCATACGAACAAATGACCAACTGAGCTACTGTCTTCTGTACATTACTCTGCTGAAGTAGATGTCCATTACAATGTGGTGTGGAATGTAGTGGAACCACTTCCAATTGGAAACTCGAATCTGTCATATAAGTGTAAAGGACCATTCACATGAGAGTGAATTGCGAACCACGAACTGGCGAATATTCGTAGATTCTGACACTTCATTTACATAAAAACTTTTTTTAGTCGGAGGTACCCGCGAATCATTTGTATTGTTGAAGGTTAAGTTCGAGCGAATTTTTCATTCGCAGGTTTGTGGATCGCGACTGTTTTATGTGGATTGTGAATAAAGTGTGACAGTTCACGGCAAGAATTTTCAATTCGCGGGAGAATTGCTGTAGGATTGTAAATTTCGTTATTTTAATCAATCAAGCTAATTTTTTTTTTTAGATTAGGTGTTATATTAATTGAATATAATGCTTTTGTGGTAAAACAAATAGCTAATTTCAATTTATAAATACACATAAATTGATTTGTTCGCAGTTCGCGCTCATGTGAATGGTCCTTAAGTCTCCACTCAGCTAATTCCAGAACCACCTAGAATGCACTAGAAAGTTCTCGATAGATGGCGGAGCGGATATAAAAGGCAGATTTGAAAACAGCTGACTTTTAGCAAGCTGATTTTTAACAGTGAGTGGTTAAAGTTCGCAATAGTAATCGGTTGTGAATATAAGTAAGTGTAAATTAATACAGTGAATTAAGTGATTGTTTTGAATCGTTCAATCGTACCTTTTGATTTTATTAGAAAAGTTTAACAGAACAGTGTTTTATATTTTCGAATCCCATCTCGAATGTAACAATAAAAAGCCTTTTGATAAAAATGAGGACTCCCTCTTCAGGAACATCAGGAAATGTCGGTTTATGGAATCAGTAGTTACTCCCCGGAAGCTAACCAAGGCAAAGTAAGTGCTACTCAAAGATTGATTCCTAAACCTTTCAGAGAGATTGCTAAAAAAAAGGCAGGAAGATGGAGATGTGGTTTACAAAAATAAACTTCATACATAATTTGATTAGTTTAACTCAAGAAATTGATTTTCTCGCTTTTCTGCACGACTAATGTGATTGGGGATTCTCTCCTTTGCTTCTAATAGAAAACCAGTCCCGGAAGTGATTGAAATGCCCAAAACACATGTGCAGAACTCACTGCGCAGCAAGATTAGAACACGCATGTTCATTATGGTTATAGACACACGTAAATTCTGCACTCACTGCGGCACTGCAACATGTCTCTATTTCTAAATTTGCTGCAAAATTCAAACATACCACAACACAAAAGAAAATTAATTGCAATTTCAAGTATTTGGCATCATCGGCTTTTGACACTGCTGGTTGTGTTTGTTTTTGTTTTGGTTGTAAACACATCAGCTGCTTAGTCGGCGAAAGACAGTTGCCATATTAGCCGATGCAATGGATGTCGAACAATTTTCTGCACATCTGTTTTACTTGCAGCACTGAACTCTGCGCTGCGTACAGAATTTCTGCACATGTGTTTTGGGCAAAAGGATGACATGCGATAACGGACAGTTTAACCAAACTATGATTTTATTTTTGTTTTTTGTAAGGTTTGGTATCACTGTTCTTAGAGAACACGTCGCCCTAAAACAAGCGAGTTGTATTGAAAGTGTGACATATTCTTTTTAATGGTGTCTAGGTCTACTAATGTCACGTTTGATTGAAAGAATTTACTTTAGAATTTAATAAATTAAAAGAGAATCCCCATTTAAAATTTGTCATTATGAGGCATTTTTCAAAATATAATACTCTACTTAAAATGGCTATTCAAAGAACAATAACCATAAAACATTCAGAAATAAACCTGCAAAGCATCACGACAGCACTTCTAGCACGAAAAATTGTTTAAAATAAAATCCAACACGCATAACTGCTTCATGTGTCAATTTTAGCATACATATTTTTTTAAGATTTATGCAAAAAATCTTAACAATTTCGTCCTTACGCAAGCATATTATCTTTATCACTTTATCTGCTCATTTGACGGTCATAAATAAATTGTTTTTTTTTTTTCGTAAATTTTTACTACGCCTGCGAGCTGTGAGTGATCCCAGAAAATCCGCCGTCAAATTCTAGTGTAGGCCGCCAACGAAATGTGTATGTACACTATACATGTTTTAATTTAATCTGCCGAAGCAGGAGTCACCTAAAATTGAAAACTAAAAATAGAACAATAATCGCTACCCGTGACATTGAGTAAAAACGAAGAAGAAAAAAAAGAAAATAAAGCATGCCCAAGCTTTGATGGCACTCAGTGACGCTTAGAATCCGCAATTATGTGGCCAAAACACACACAGAGAGATGACACTTCTGCGGTAAAATATTGGCCTACGCCAACTGACAGTTTGTACGTTAACAGTAGTTGTCGTAATGTTTTTGTTGTTTTCCCAATTTGTGTATAGTGCGGAGCAATTTTGCACTAGGAAACAGTTGTGGATATAAATAAATTATTATGCATTCATCGATAAATTTAAAGACAGAGCGCCAGTGTCAAGACTGAAATATCTTTGTTTCGAAGATGCTTCTTCTCTTTTTTGGCAGATTTATTAAAGTTCACTAAACTTGGGTTAATATGCGGCTGTAATTTTAACGGAATTGACTGTTAATGCTCGAATTAAAAATTGCTATTAACGCAAAAGTGAACAACACTGTTTTATGTTCCACACCGAGTGCACGAAAACAATTTAAGAAAATAAATTATTTATAGGTACGAGAATATGTGACGCTCTGCTTTTGTTTTAATTTTACTGTACGTCATTTATGTCATATAGATTATTTTGACGGTTGTGTCATTGAGGAGGTTGTGCTTTTGGCGAACAAAAAATCAATAATGGACACGAGGGATAGGAACACTCATCGATACTGTTTCGGAAATACCTCAAGTGACATTGACCATGTAATTGAGTGGTGTGATGTGCTCACAGACTGGTCTCTGTCTCAGATTGGATATAGAATATTATTTATTTTTACTTGTAAATAAAAATGGCCCAGACCCTAACCTCGATTTGTGTGATGAACGATCGACCTCAGACAATTCGCTCACCTTCTATGGTTTTCATGAACCTCTTGTGGTTTGAATGGCATCCATCGACTTTTTCGGATGACAGTCGCAAACAAAATTATCATCACTGACGGTAAGCCTGTTTTAGTTAGCATTTTTCTTAGTAACGCAAAGTGACGTAGAGCCTTTAGCATGGAGCAACACCGACTACACTCTGGCTTCGGAATATAGGTCTTATTGCAACTGTTTGGGTGTGTTCATGGTTAGTACTTTCAGCGCCATTCACTTTCACCGAGTGTGTACTAAAAAAGTACCGGAAGACTATCACTTAAAACAGTTCTTAAACAATTCAAAACCATCACTTAATTCACTTTTTACACTTATTTACCAGTTCCAGACAGATCACTGTTTAAAAATCAACATCCCTGTTTTCAAAAACTTCTATAAAAAACTTTCTAGTGTATTCCGAATATTCCGGATGGTTGTAGAATTAGCTCAGTGGAGACTTACAGTCATTTGACAGACAAGAGTTTCAATTTGGAAGTGGAACTTGTTAGGAGACTAATGGGTTGCTTATACTTCACCATTCTAGGTTCCACGCTACATTCCACACTACAATATTTTGAAAAAGAAAACATATATTTGTTATTCCTTTTTTTTTTAACAAAAATAAGCTAAAAGCTAATTCGACACTGTTATTATGATTTGAGAAAAGAAGGGATTGTGGTTTACTTTTTAAATTGAGACACGTTCCACATACCACATAAAACCTTTGGAGAGGTGAAATTCCAATGCGAATGCCAATATTTTAAGATCTATTGCCTCACATTGGTTAAGTCGAGCAGACTATGACTTGCTCATGATAATGCCCTTGAATAGATTTGAGCTGATACGCTATAAAATAAAGATAAAGTCCGCTTACAAATTCAGACACTGTCGTTATGTAATACAGCTGCCAGTTCTTGAATTATTCAAACTCATATACTAGGATCCTATATTGTTGCATTAACTAGTAGTTACAAAATATATATTAATTCGCTCGTTTATACATAGTTACCAGTTTTTGCAATGCTAAGTGGGCCCAGATCTGCCCGGACTGTTGTACGTTTTATTAAAACGATGCGTGAATAATTTTGCATAAAGATAAATTACTGCGACGGTCGTACTTAGCTGACTTTGATTGATTTAACATAGTTGCCATTAATTCAGAGCTGCGTCAAATGTTTCGACTCAAGGACCCAACTCGTGCAATTCTCCGTGTCCGTTTCGGCAACATGTTCTGCTGACAGATTGAATACATATATATGCTTTTTTAATCGGTCCCTTTTTCGTTTGACTAGCAGAAAAATCAGGATCCTAAAACACTTATCTGAATCTATTATCAGAGTTCCAAGCGATTTATAACTTGACAGCTGGTTGGTTTACATTTTCATGAGATTTTGAAACTGCTAAGAAACACGCATTGCATCTACTTTTATCAAATATTTTTTTTTGTGTTGAAATGTTTATAAATAAATTGGACTTGCCTTTCGTTGAATTATTAAATTTACCTAAAATGTGAATCGGATGAATGCAAATATGAAATGAAGTTTATACATATTCCAACCAATCACAAGAGCAATTCTAGTTGCCAAGTTCGATTATAAGCACGAAATCTGAAATCTAAGACCAGAATCTGATAGCCTTTTCACACAAAGCAGAAAACCGGGTCGAAAACTTTTACGAAAACATAAGTTGTTCACATATTTCAGTTTTCAAAACGAGTCCAAGAAAACACCACGAAAACGACTTCCAATCGTTGGGTTGTTGAAACAAACACACATTTTGCTATATTCAGCAAATTCAGCAAAATGGCTGACCGAACAAATGTCACAACTCACAAATGAAAATAATTTTACTTGATGGGCTAATATTATTTTGAAATGCACTAAATTCATTTTGTTTGTTAATTAATGCCATCGAAATTTGTAACCAAAAAAGCTTGCACCTAAGTTTCACGACCAGTGTCTCACAGCTGATTGAAACGTCAAACGAAAACTAGTTGGTGCTCGGTGTGAATGCATCGACCAGTTTTCGACGAAAACACGGTTTTCGGCTCTATGTAATAAGCCATCGAAAAACACATAGAATTGGGCACATTCAACAATGTCCTTAACTAGTCCTTAACTTTACTTTTCTCACGTCAGCCAGGCACATAAATGAACTGTCAACTTATTCCTAAGTACCTAATGATTTTGTTGATGTTGTACTGTGCGTGCATTGTTTTTAAGAATTCGCCACAAGTTCTTTGCATTTGATGTTACGTACTCTGCACAGATTGCTTACAATATAAGATCTCATACGTTTCCGTTTCAAAAAGGTGTCAAATTTTACAATAAAAACAATGAGAGTCATGCGAATTTCGTGATCCTGTATTTTTTTCACTCATGGGTAGAATACACCGTCATATGGGAGGAATATACCATCCACAAGGGATAATGTAGGATGGTTTACTAGCTACTTTTCTGTCCGTCGAGAAACTTAAAAAAATATAAGAGAGAAATCCATTTCGCCTCTTTTAATTTTTTCGAAATTTTCTACTCGACGAATTTCGACTAGTATGCTGCTCGCGCTTAAATTAAGCTCCCATACAAAAATGTCTCCAAAGATAAAATTAAGCAAAACAGTTAAGCCAAGCAGTACGCAGTTCAAGCTAAATTTCTGAGCCGCTGTACGAACACTCTCTACAGAATTTAAGCAAGCGTATTAATGCAAAATACATTTTTCCACAGCTATATTTTGACAGATCAGAGAAAATATCGGCATTCGCAACAAAATTATAAACGAAACAGTACCAATGGAGAATGGTTAGTTCAACACAAAGAAATTCTTTGTTGTTAATTTAATTTCTTTTAAAATGTAGACATTTCTTTAGAAAGTTCCAAGTGACGAAACAGAGCAAGTCAATCAGCTATGCCAACACATTTTTTTTTACGTCCGAACTTGGAGTGTCAAAATTAAGCGAACATTAAGCGAAGTGGTGGAGAGAAACATTGGAGGGGCGCTTAATTTTAGCTTTCCTGGAACAGCATACTAGGCTTTACTTAAAAATGTAAAATGAAAAACTAAGTGACAGCTCAAAAGTTTGACAATTAAAACTCTATTTATTTTCGTTTTCAACGATAAGCGTGTTTTTTTGAGCTTCGATCTCAGGTAAAGCAGGATTTTCAGCACGCAATTACAACAACTACGATCTACTTGACACTTCGAGACTAGCAATAGTTGCTGTAATTGCGTGCTGAAAATCCTACTTTAATTTGCTTTGCTGAGATCGTCAACTACGTGAGATTCCATTCTTACAAAGAAAGACAAAAAGGTTGGATTCTTTTTGGTAGAACAATGACGAAAGTGCTTAGTAGAAACTTCAAAAACAAGAAAATAATACGTCTCAATAAATATCATCAAAGACGGTCCTCGGTCATGAAAAATTAAAAAAAATTCAAACAGAGACGAAAAGTAACCAAACAACCCATCACTTGTGTCAAGAATCCTCCAAATATTATCTATCCAACAACAAATCAAATGGACTAACAAACGTGTACAGACAAATAAACGACCAAACAGCCAGCACTACTTAAAGTTGTCGGAAGTCTATCGGTAAGTCAATTCGAAATGGCCCAGTCTAGAAAGTGGGATTTCGATTCCATTTCCCTTATTCGAAAGGAAAATAAACTGAATTCAATGTTTTTCAACATTTGCCTGCCAATGTATACATCGACATTTAAGTATATTTGCAGATGAGAGAGAACATCTGACGTACAGCAGGCGATAGATATTTGTCTAAATGAAACAATCCAACTGACCGAAATATCTACTCTGAGAAAATATCAATTTGATATTTTAAGATACCTACGCTGAAAAATTGCTGACGTGCCCCAGCTAAATTGGATTCACTTTTGAAATATACTCCTTCAGTTTATCATTGCATTAATATTTCGAATATTTATTCGAAAACAATAAAATCAAAAATTGTATAGTTAATGGCGCTTGCCAGGCGGCGAACTTATCTGGAGATAAATTTCGCGAATACATTAAAAATGTCAGCGGTTTGTTTATTTTGAATTGTTTGTTGAGTACAATATTGTTGGCATCTGTTTTAGGGTGCATTTAATGGGTTGCGTCTGAAAATTTTAAAAGTAGCTTTGTTCGCGAAATGGCAAAATCGATAGGTAATAAAAATGGTTATGGGTGTTCATAGGAGTAATTAAAATTTTATTTAAAATTGTCTCGACTCTGTGGACTGCTTCGAGTTATGGGCTCATTTTATCTGCATCGCACAGAAGTTTGTCATAATTTCTTGACGTGTAACTCTAAACAGAACTCGACTCTATATACAGTTTAAAGTTTTCAGGGATCGGTCAACTCAAGTATTTGCACTTCTTTAATACAGCCTAATAAAAATGTTGGAACCAGAAAGGTGGGACAGAATCAAAGTAATGTCGGTGTAAATGAAGCAAATTACATATTTCGCTGTTATTACCAGACAAACAATTTTTGTGTTGCATATTCACTAGGAAATTTTAAGAATTTATCCTTGAATTAAGATAATTACAGAACCTCTTTCGATTACGTTTAATATTTGGAATAGGTTTAGTTATAACGAGTGATTTTTTAGCTGGTTTGGTTTTGGCAACACTGGTTTTGACAGCTGACGTGTGTTTAGTACCTTGTGTCACTGTCAAACAGCTTCAGTTTGGTTTGCAATTTAACCATGGATCGTCTTCGAATGAACAACGCTTGCAAATTATTGAATTTTACTATCAAAATTCGTGCTCGGTTCGAAATGTTCATCGCGCGCTACTTCCATTTTATGATCGGCATTCTCATCGGCTCATTTTTGGTTGAATGGGTACGTAAATAAGCAAAATTGCCGCATTTGGAGTGAAGATCAGCCAGAAGCATTGCAACAGCTACCAATGCATCCCGAAAAAGCCACTGTTTGGTGCGGTTTATGGGCCGGCGGCATTATTGGGCCATATTTCTTCAAAGATGATGCGAATCGCAGCGTTACTGTCAATGGTGAACGCTACCGAGCGATGATAACAAACTTTTTTTTTGCCCGAAATGGAAGTTCTTGACTTGCATGATATGTGGTTTCAACAAGACGGTGCCACATGCCACACAGCACGCGAAACAATGGCGCAATTGCGAGGCGAATTTGGTGAACAGTTAATTTCACGTTTCGGGACGGTCAATTGGCCGCCTAGATCGTGCGATTTGACACCATTAGATTATTTTTTGTGGGGGTATGTCAAGGCTAATGTGTATAGGGACAAGCCCGCTTCGATTGACGCACTGGAAGCCAACATCCATGCATTCATTCGTGAGATACCGGCCGATATGTGTGAAAGAGTATGCCAAAATTGGACTCAGCGGATGGGTTACCTGAGACGCAGCCGCGGTCAACATTTGCATGAAATTATCTTTAAACATTAAATTGCAAGGTTCAATCTATCGATTAAAATAAATATTTCATTAATTTTTTCGAATTTTTTGTGTTTTTTTTTTTTTAAAAGTTCTAAACCTCTTAAAAAATCACCCGTTATAAGTATCAAGGAAAGTTTTTTAAGGCAGCCCTAAGAAGCTGTGTGTAGTCGGCAAATAAGAGGTAGTCACTGTAGCAATTTTTTTAGCTAAGTTTAATTACATCGGCTACCAACTTAACTAAAGCACACTTGGGCGATAGTTCCACTGTGATAATAATAATAATTTGGGACTCCGCTGAAAGCAACACCAGTCATGTGCTTTATTGGCACGTGGACTTGGAATCAGGGCACCTTTTCTATAAAGTTATGGTTTGGAGACTACAATATATAGAACCATGAGAAAGCGAAGGCCAAAAACGATTTTAATTAATGTCCTTTGCCTATCACTTTGTCCTGAGCTTTTGCTACGAATTTGGTAGGCAATTAGTTAATTTAACATTTAGAAATTATAGTTACTATAAATCACGGAACTTTGTTCGACGAGACAAATATTATGATTACCAGGTCGTTAATTTGTTTTCTAAGTCTGTTAGTGATATACATATGAGCAAAAATAATAAATCAACCACCTTCTAGCCGGAAATTTGGAAGTAAAAATGAAATGAATGAACGATCGATGCTTGTATACTTATGGTGTTCTTATTTTTATTTTATTTTTTTGTATCTATCTACCTACCGAAAGCCATTAATAAAACTATTATTTCCTTCCGCAGCGTGGCTTCTTATATTAGTTTCCGTCCACAGAGATATACGAGTGTATCCAGTAAACCGAATAAAGAATTAATTATTTTGCCTATTTTTAGATTAAATGCTATAGTGGAATGGAAAATTAGCGTTGGTTTCGTATACCTAAACAATTGTTTTTTTTTAGATTAGACTCTGTCATTTTGAACTGTTTAAAGTTCTTTAAATTGTTGTTAATATTCTATTTATTATGCAGCATTATCCCAAATACCAATGGCGTACCCAACTAACCGAGATTTGTCTCAGACTTTCTCAATAACTTTGGAAGGTTTCTGCTTGGAAATGCTCCTTTGACCAAACGCGTGCAGTACCTATCATTGATTATTTCTTGCAATTGGCTTTAATATATCACCTTCTTTAAAATGTAAACTACATATTTTAAAAAATTGAGTTGAATTGAATTGAATTGAAGAACAATTGACCACTTTTTAAAAGGAATCCAGTCCTTCTTTTTCTCCATTTTGTCTATATTAGTTGCACTGGGGTACACCACAATGAGACACTCGAAGCAACACGTTTTCCTTATTTTACATTACTGTAAACTATTAAGAAAATTATTTGTATGTTTTTAATTAAGAAATGTATTTATTTTCCACAATATTTAAATATTTAATCTCGCTTAGCTTCTTTTACGTATATTTTTTCGCTGATCAGTCAAACTTGTATGTCTGGTAGGGTTCAAATTATATCCGCTAGGGTGCACCCTCCATTTCTCAATTAATGCAAAATACATTTTTCCACAGCTAAATTTTGACAGATCAGAGAAAATATCGGCATTCGCAACAAAATTTGAAACGAAACATTACCAATGGAGAATGTTTAGTTCAACACAAAGAAATTCGTTGTTGTTAATTTAATTTCTTTTAAAATGTAGACATTATCTTTAGAAAGTTCCAAGTGACGAAACAGAGCAAGTCAATCAGATGTGCCAACACATTTCTTTTTTTGACGGAACTTACACTGTCAAAATAAAGCCTAGTACAGAACTGTCCCAGAACGAAATTTTCCGTTGGTCTCCATATGGAGAGCGGAAAATAATTGGTGGAGAGTTCAATCCGCTGCTACACAAGTAGCAGTGTTACCAGCACTGACTATTTATCTCAGATTTGGATACTCGAACTTTTCGCTGGCTCCTTTAATTTGTCATTTAGGAGTTATTCTAATTTTGCCGAGTTTTATTCTCCTTAGGTATTGATAAAAGAGTGCATACTTCAATTGCGAAGGTATACCTACTCTTTCAGTATAACTAAAGTTATACAGTTCATTCTTCATTGTAAATGAGCCAGCTCCATTTTCACATAGTTTTTGAGCAGACTCTCACATCTCAGCAGTAAAATCTTCTTACAAAATGTGCATCAATACTGTCCAAGTATGAGGTATGTATATCCCCTTCCAGCAAAAGGTTTCTTTCTTTCTTTTGAAGCATAGTATTCTGCTATGCACTTTCGTATGGGAAATAAAATTAAGCGATGCAGTTTAGCAAAGTAGGTAGTATCTTGTTTGCACGCTAAATTCTTAACTTCATATAGATGGGCCGATGAAAAGTCTCCACTCATTTAGCTCGCGAAATAAATGTCCAGTACACTAAATCGAAGATAAATTTTGACAGACGAAACGGAATAACCAGTTTTTTGTGCGCTTGCTATAATTTTTTTTTTTTTGGAAGAAAACGCAGAGAATATTTGCGTGAGAAATAAAAGGAAACGCAAATCAAAAACAGAGATATTTATTTATTTATACATACATAGCTACTCTATCAGAAGAGCGAATTTTTCAGGATTACTTCTGCTTTCATTTGGCCTCGAATGTATTTCGGGTAATAATAATTGTTGGGGCACGTTCAAAACATAGCCCGTTGTTATTATTAAAAGAAAAACAAAATAAATTAAATTGTTATCGATGTTATCATTAAGTGACGTGCTCATTTGTAAGACTGCTGACATTTCAAAAAAAAATCTTTTTAGCAGCCTTAATCTTTTGTACCATCTTCCATACCAGTTGTTGTGGGTATTATCTTTATTTGAATTTGGCGTCATAGGTTGGTCATCTTCTTAAGGTCTTGCATTAGAACATATCGCTTGCTTTTGGTCGCTACACTTTTCGCTCGTTACTTTCATAAAATATTAGATTAACAAAACTGTGACTTTACGTGTATAATTAAAATCACGTTTACCGACATGCTGTCATGAACTTATGGCTTTTATCCCATCTACAGTATATTTACAAATTTAGCTACCAATTATCTTTGCTGTGGAGAAACAAAGTGGAGACTAGGGACGCCAAAATTTTGTGCGAGCAGGATACTAAGCTTAGCATTGGAAAATGGAAACATTCTAGCTAGTAAATTTGAAATCACCCGAAGTAGTTTTATAAGATTTTACTTTGGAAAGATATTGTCATAAGAGGAGATTACGGTGACTGCGGTATAACTACTAGGTAAAGTCTTAAGCTAAGTAGGTACGCTGCTCGTGCTAAACTAAATTTTATCTGGTCTCCAACTTTTCACTCCAAATATCAGCTAAAGACCTAGCTAAATTTTGACATAGAGACCGCTGTGGATAAGTGCCACAAAAAGAGCTGCTTTTTGAAAATAACTTACTGCAAAAATCCAACTCTCTCTAATTTAAACTATTTGCAATTCTAGGTAGATACCTACTCCTCGTCCAGGAATTATTAAAAAAAAAAAAACTCATCCTTGCTTAGTTCTACCGTTCTCTGCAATACAAAAACGTAACAAAACAAAAGAACACAACGATCTGTCAAGATTTAGCTTGAGAAAATGTGCCGCCCCATTAAATGGGCAAGCTAAGTTTTGACAGATAGACGATGTACATTCTGAAACGAAAGTTTTATTTTTTAGTTCGAGCAGCGTACCTACCACTTAGCTAATGGGTTCGCTTAAATTTAGCTCAGCTAAATTATGGGAAGAATTTTTGGATGGGAGCGAAAATTTAGCTCGAGCAGCGTACTAAGCTCTAAGTACCGAATACATACACCGATCCGACATAGAGAAATTACTCATATTATTTATTTCCCAAGTGCTGGATGTCCAACACACTGACCAAGTGACCACCCACCTTCAACAACCGATCGAAAGATTTTGCTCATCTATTGTCATCCCTGTGCATAAAAATATTGTGGGTGCAACTCTCTCTATACGAACGAGCAATAACTCATTGGAAAACATTCGCAAGCGCCAACTGTCAGTGTCATTGAAAATACACTTTGGCGTGCCAAGTTTGTTATCTTGTCACATTATGTCATTTATGTAACAATTTAATGTTTCCCCACAGAAATATAACAAATTCATGCCGTGTGACCAGCTTGTTGATGAGTTTAACAATAATGCTTGTCAAATATAGACACCGATGGCACACCCAGCTCAACTAATGCACGTGGCAATTAGTGTTGGTAATGAGACTGCCCAAAACAGTGCAACACAAATTAATTGGAAATCAATTGAAATTTTCAACTGAGAGTAAAATAGCAAACAAAATGAAAGCACAAATCAATTCGATCTCATCAATATGCGTGATTCGTTGAAGCGACCCCTGCTCCCATCACACTCTTGGCATCTGTCCAACACTTTACTACTATAATTAAATCGTCAGTGAGAAAATCATCATAATTCATGACCGAGCATGAGCGGCAATTTTACCGCCTTCTGTGAGCTCTGACTGACATTGCGAATGCCTCGACAAATCTACAAAATGTCATATGTGCTGCTGCCATCTTGGAAAACACTTCAGTCCAATGGTCATGATTTAGACGCTCACATTGTTGTTCTAAGGAAATATAACAAATCTATACAATAATTAAGTTTTGTATGTTAGTGCGCCAAATTGATACACAGCCCCATACACAAATCTGCTGATCAAGTTCGGCATCGACATCGAGCACACACATAAGAAAAATATGTCCTAAAGGTAGTTTGAGTTTTATTTTTAGTCGTTTGGTCAAATCTACGTGAAGGTAAGAGCTTTGCTGTGCCGCATTGAAGCGATGAGAAAACGCAAATATTGAACAATAATTATTTTGGCACACTGTCCGTTGAATGTTGTTTTTGTTAATAAATTAGTACACATCGTGGTCCGCATGGGGGTGATTGGTGTTGTGTATATGCAGTTGGCAAACATTGTCAGATACCAAAGATAAGGCTGCTAAAACCCTTGATATATTGTTTTCGGGGAATATAATTAATTAGGTAGTTAACGACACGTGGCAGCCAGGGGGGACCTAAGATTTCAAAGAGGACTATGGTTGCCGAATATAGAACCTCAACTGCTTTTGTTTGTTTGAGTGGCCGTTCTTCTCAGATATAAGTTGATTATTATTTATCTTTCTTGATTAAAATTTGAAATTTTGCACACACGTTTGCTTTTGGTAACGATGCAATACAGGGTGCCTGATATACCTTTCGAGATCCATTGTGGTGGAAAGCACATAATGGCGGATTTCCTGTCGGCACAACTATTTTGACATAGGAGTCAAACCAGTACGAACAGACGAACAGGAACTTAAATGGACTACGACTCAAGTATGCTGTCAAACAGAACATTGCACAAGAGTAGATGCAATAAAAAGTAAAAATTTGAATATTCATTACAGCTGTCATAAGCGTCAGCTTTCCATGTCGTGACAGAAGAAAATACTTCTATAATTACTTTGCACGTAGTTTAAAAATGTTTAAAAAACTATTTGCAAAGTTCGAGTTCAGTTATTGGTGCTAAAGCCTAATATGCTGTTCCAGGAAAGCTAAAATTAAGCTTGTTCAAATACCGATATTTTCTCTGATCTGTCAAAATTTAGCTATGGGAAAATGTATTTTGCATTAATGGGCTTACTTAAATTCTGTAGATAGTTTTCGTACAGCGGCTTACAAATTTAGCTTGAACTGCGTACTGCTTGGCTTAGCTGCTATGCTTAATTTTATCTTTAGAGAAATTGTTGTATGAGGGCTTAATTTAAGCGCGAGCAGCATACTAGGCTTAAATGTTTATTCGCCATAGAATTGTCAATTATGTGATGAAAAATTTAGGAAATATAACTACATTTACCAGGAGCCACGTCTGCACCTCTAAAAATTTGACCTCTTACTGAAAAACTAAGCATAGGTCTACAAATTTACCAATTTTAAGGGAAGCCTTAAGTCGTACTTATATAATTGGTTTATGGAATAAATTTGGGAAGACCCCCCATCCTGTCAAAGTATACGCATTGCGACTTATGACATATTTAGTGAAGATAGAAACATCATTAGTACCTCTACCTAGAACATGGTCCTTCGAGCCGTATTTTCTGAAGAAACTAAATAATTGAACTGAACTTTTTAAGACAACCTCGAAAAGCGCCTTCGAAGAAAATGCATGTCAAATATTTATGGAAACACCATAACTAACGCAATCCATAAACATAACAATAAGTCTTGAAATTTCGTAGTTATTCCGGTTGGTAAGAGCTACGTATAGAAGGCTCTTAAATATGCAAGTTAGTTTAATATAATAAACTGTCTTGAACTCATTATTGCTTGGGCCAGGAAATAAAAACTACGAAAGGCAACGGATCATTAAAGTGGAACAAACTAATCTCCTTTGTCGATGTCAGGTACTACATTTGTAGTTTTGTGAAATCTAAATGTTGAAATGGTTGAAGATAAGGTTAAGAAGGTTGCTCGGAGGCATAGAAATCGGCTTCTCAACCACGTAAACACAGAAATAACAGAACTTTTAAACGATGACAATGTAATCAGGAGACTGAGACGGATAAAACCTCTTGATCTGTAAGATTTGGCTAGGGCTAAGAAATTAGGTTTCAAACAAAACAAGTTTAAAAATCCGACAAACGGAGGATTTATTGTAATAGTTGATTTGAGCGACATAAAAAAAACATGCAAATTGACATAAAAAAAAACATACACCGATTTAAACACGTCTTGTTCAAAAGATAGCTTTATTCAGACTGGCTCACTGTCGCCAAATAGATTACAGATAACAGATCATACATAAATTTCATACATAAAAGAGCTTGTGGTTTAAACGCAACAAAGTCGATAGTTTACATAAAAACTGTGGTTCAATCGAATAATTAATATTGCAACTATCCATTGTCTATCGTAAATGAAAATATAAATGTGCATACATAATTCATTATATATTTGAACATTGGCAAACAAGATCACAGGGTGACCAAGAGACATTTTAAGGAATTTATATTTTAAATAAAATGATAAGCGCATGTATTATTATAAATGTCTTACATTATCTCTTTAAATTCATTAAATAATTCAAAATAAATTGCTGATTAGTCGTACGACTAGGTGCAATCTTATTCGGGATGGCTAATGTCAGTCCCCCGGGAGATTTTTTAGATGAGTTAAAGTCCATCACGTATAGCTCTGCAATGTCTTTCGATGATTTTTTATTCCAGCGAATTCCCAATACAACAAAAAAAAAAAGTTTTGTGAAATCAATTCGATTCAGTACTTAATGCGAGCTGAGGTTTTGAACTGGTCTAGCGAACACACCTTATTTGATTGCTTTAATACGAAGAAGTTCAATAGAAAACGTAATTTAAAATGGAAGATCCGAAATGTTTTCTAAGGTCCATGGACACAGCACGAAGTAGAAACATAGTAAAAATTCGTTTAGTATAGTATAGAAATTATGATGTCTGATTTTCATCACTGGCCTACAGCCTAAACGGCTGCCCGGAATTCACTCAAACTTCGGATTTGGAGTTTGTGGACTTATACCGTTCGGGGGTATGTACTTTCGAATGCGATTTGCGCGCTATAAGCGTTTATTTTAATTTATTTAAGTAGAAATTTGAAATTTCGCCATAACTCGAAAACGGTCTATACGATTGTAACAAAATTTCTATTCTAAATTAATGTGGTTATTTATAACTTATTAGCAAACTCAGTTTTTCTCCATATTATCATACCTACAATGAATTTTTGAAAATAGTATTTTTTTTTTAAATTTAGTTTTGTTTAGTTTAGGTAGATAGGTACCTACCTACCTAAAAACGGCAAAAACGGCCAGTCAAAAATAAAAACATGCCCTAGCAGATCAGAAGACAGAAACTCCGAATCGAGCTCCGAATAGACTTTGCCTTGTATACTCAAAAACTGTAAGAGCATAAAATAGAACAGTAGGCGCTGGTAACTCTCTAACCAGTGCCCATGTTCTGTAACTCATGCGATAAATTTTCGCATCGAAAACATAGTAAGATGTTTTTTTTTCAATTTATATCGTTTTAGTGATAAATATATCGATGTGATAATTACAGAACATGGGCCCAGAACTTGCGACAATTGCCTGTTACTGAGAGCTTCAACTTTTAAAAACTCACATCGTTATTTGATATGTACTGTCATATCAGATGAATAACGCAAACGTGAATTTTATTTAACACTATTCCTTTTTCTGTATTTTATGAACCGTTACTTTTATCTAGCATTGCATTGCATAGCATCAGCAGAGTTCTCCCTGCTCTACCTACCCGTTTACCTAACCTACCTACCTAGTAAAATAAGAAAATAACCAATCAAACTGTTGATCAACTAGAAAGTTTCGTTCGACCCAGTCGTGCACTTTATTTTGATCTTGTGCTTGCCATAATGCACACAAGTTGATAAAACTGATTGCAATATAGGTGATGAGTTCAAAAATTTATGCAGCTCCAATTCCATCTTTTTTTCCGTTCCATATTCCTATAATATAAAGTTTTAGTCCATAAACTTTGTTGTTTTCAAACAATTCCCTTTTGAGTATCAAATTTATTGTATTTATCACGATATCTCAACAATCGAATGACAGCAAGCGAATTGACAGCAAAACTCTGCACCGAATTCTTGCCCCGACAAATTAATCGAACACATTAGGGTTAACCCAGGGGTACACGTCAAACAAACCTGCTGGCGGCATCACCAAATCAAATCAACCAATAAATTATATTATTTTTACAAATCAAAAAATTGTTTGTTGAACCTATTTTTTTTTTTCAAATGCCGTTCTGCATACCTACGAACTTTCACCTATTTCATCCCTTTAACGATCCGTCAATGCTGTCAGTCTCTTTAATCGTGTATAGATAATTATGTCTATTCAGCAACAATTGTAAGGCAATTATCATTATATTTATTATCAAAATGTAAAGCTTTCCATTCAGATTGGGATATAGTGTGAAGAGATTTTGATAATTAACATTGGAAATTTCACTTCAAAAAAGTGTTCAACATAAAACGGACGAAGTTCTCTGTAAAATTTGTCGACTGGTTCTTAAGATCATATATCCCCAACTTGGCGTTGTTACGTAACAATACTCTGCATCATAATTTGGCGGAGGCGGAGCATAGCTACTTAACAAAATGCCAAATTGAACGTAAAACTACGACAGTTGTGCAAGGGGCAAGGTAGGAGTCTTACGAGCTTCAATTTTTATCTTTGGGGAAAATTAAAAATCATATATTGTTGAAACAAAAAATATGTTGATTATGATGAATAGACAGGTCTTGAGAAATGACGGATGACATTAACTGAAACCTTTTGCTCTTTGTTTATAACTATTTACATCTTGGAAATTAATGTTCCTTCAAAAGAGTTTCCCTCCTATTTACATTTCTTTCCGAGTCAAGGGCCATCAATCCTGTACTCTTACTGCACCTTGGCTGGCGAAAACGAAATCCAGCCTGTAGCATTTTTAAAAGTCCAGTGTTCTTTATGAATCTAAAAATTAGAGCCTGTTCCAGTGACGGTGAATTTCCTCATCTGATAAATAATTGATACCGGCTCAAAATTTCGTATACCAATTGATACGATCTTCTGATTAGTTAATCAACTAATCTTAACTAAGCTAAAATACATTTGAATTCATGCTAAACAGGCGTTTCCGTATTTCACCATGACACTTACCGAATGATATGCCTTGTAATCCTCTTTTTTGGTACAATTCAAAAAACAAACGAATTTTTATTAAACTCTCCTGCTTTAGCTGCACACAGTAAAACACAATAATATAAAATAAAATATTCACTCGCTCTCTCTTTTCTTCGCGTGGATTTATTTATAAAATTTGTCGTAGACAAAAACCGATTTTGTCACACTGATTATGATTATATATCTATTTGTTTTCTTGCCAATTCTCGCTGAATAAAACCAAAGAAAAATGAAGAACTGCCCTCAAATCAGCTTACACTCTATAGAATTTGATTGAATGAATAACAACAAAAATGTATTCCATTTGACAGATACTCGTACTTATACTATTTAAATTCGATTTTCGTGTGATCTTTTGATTCACTTTTATGTAAATTTGTTAACAGAAACAGAATCAAAAAAAAAATTGAAACGCACTTGAAACTTTTATTCGAAACACCGAGTAAATTTAAATCTTGTAAGACATCCGCTATACACGGCGATTGGCATTCGCTTATTTTATTCGAAGCGCAAAATTTCACCCTGAAGGCGCTCGGACTACTAGTTAAGTTAGCACAAAAGAAACGATCTCGGGGGATGTTAATTGGTTTTGGTTGCGATTGCGACGATCATCGTATCCGCTAGGTGAATAACTCAAAGCTGAGGGAAGCAGGCAGAGATGAAGAAAAGTTTTGCGAATAAGCTTTTGTCTTTCGTGACTCGTGAGTCGTGACTCGTGAGAGATGTGGGAGGAAGCTGTTTTGTTTTGCTAAATGTCAGATCACTTCGCTGGTGCGGGTGCTTTTTTGGCAGATGAGTAAATTTTGGGTGCTTGATTAGGGTTGTTTGAGGAAAGCTTTGATGTTTGACGGAGGATTTGATTGATCTTGGGGTTGCCGTAGTATCAGTTGAGAACTCTTTAGGTTTTTTTTTTAGAATTTTCTTAGATTTGTGTTCTACAGTGGAACTTTTGCCAAATTTCGGAATATGAGCTACGATGCAGTAATTGATAGTAATACGAAAACACGTTTTTATAAAACGTTGTTTGAGCATATACTGTTTAAAAAAGATGTCTGCGCGCATCGTCATATTTTTAAAAAGATTTAAATCTATTTTGTTCCATCCTAATCTAATAATGCGTTCTGTCTATAATATTTTTATAGTGTTGTAGACACGCGTTTGCGGTTCAAATTCAAAAGGGACCCCAACAGATAAAATGCGTCGCGTTCGTTACGGTAACGTAGTCGACTGACAGGTGGATAGAATATGAAACAGCACCTGCCGGATGCGACAGATAAAGTACATTCATAAAGTTATACCACAGGTTATACGTTGCATCGCGTTGGCAGTTGGCACAGCGTAAGAGGAAGAGCTTTCATTGGTGGAATAATATTGAGAGAAGAGCAACTGTCATTGAGTAAATTGATGTGGTATTCAATTGGGTATTCTCAGAGCACTTTTTATAGCTCGATGTTACTTTTTATGTTCGTTTGGAACGCAAAAAATAAATCTTTTCCGGATTTCAAAGCACTTTTGCAAATGTGGATTTTTTTCACAGAGCTGCAATTGCAAAAAAAAAAAACATTGCATGGGCTGGATTTATTTTTGGTAACTATTTATGTACAATTGTTTAGAAATGAGTCTGGGGGAAAATTTTACATACATAATGGGCCTTAGCAATAAACATTTTTAGTTTCGACTCTAAATTTAAGTAGTTTACAGTGGCTATATTTTCCATACAAATTTCGCAATTGTGAGCTTCCGTAAATTTAAAGTCGAGTCTAAAAATGTTTATTGCTAAGGCCCAATATACACAACACTAGGCCAGTTTTTTGAGCTTCGAACTCAGCAAAGCATAGTAAAGTAGGATTTTCGCCACGCAAATTACAACAACTACGATAGACTTGACATTTCGAGACTCGCAATAGTTGTTGTAACTTGTAATTGCGTGCTGAAAAACCTACTTTACTTTGCGTTGCTGAGCGTGAAATCGAATCCCTAAAACCTAAGGTTATGATTTGATCACCGGAGAAGTTCTCAATGTTCTGCCAAGGAAAACATTAATGAAGCTTCTTCATATTAGGTATGTTCCCTTACAATAATGCATTCGAATACATTCGAATACATTAGTCAAACTTCGTTCACTTCTAACCAACTTTTGCGTAAGGGAACGAAGTCTGACTGATGTATTCGAATGCATTGTCGTAAGGGAACAGACTTATTATAAATGCTGCGCTCAGACTAAAACACGTGCCGAGTCAATGGAAAGTCGCGGAGGTCATAATGGTTTTAAAACCAGGAAAACCGCCAAATGAAGTAAAATCGTATAGACCGATTTCACTTCTTCCAGTCATATCCAAAGTCTTCGAGAGAATATTGCTTAGGCGCCTACAACCGGTTATTGAAGGCAATAATCTTATCCCTGACCACCAGTTTGGGTTCAGAACCAAGCATTCGACGATTGACCAAGTACATAGAACTACTGACGTAATCGAGAAAGAATTTGAAGAAACAAAAGATTTGCTCAAGCGTATTCCTTGACGTCTCACAAGCCTTTGATAAGGTGTGGCACGACGGCTTGAAATTTAAATTACGACAAGTTCTCCCCGCAAGCCTATATGATATTCTAGAATCATATCTCGGGAATAGACTCTTCCGTGTTAGAAATGGAAACGAATACTCGGAGCTAAAAGAAATTTCGGCCGGGGTACCGCAAGGAAGCGTCCTTGGTCCGCTTCTCTATTTGTTATATACTCGCGATATACCAAGGGAAGATGGCACTACCCTTGCTACGTTCGCCGACGACACAGCTATCCTAGCTGTAGGTAATACAATCGAAGAAGTGACTACAAAACTGCAAGCCGCAGTGAATAAGGTAAATGAGTGGACAAGGAACTGGCGGATCGCCCTCAACGAAACTAAGTCTGTTCACGTGAATTTCACCTATAAGAAAACTAATGACTTGCCAATTTTTCTAAACTTGGCCCGAACACCCTTTGCAAACGAGGCCAAATACCTGGGAATGACACTCGACGCAAAGCTGAAATGGAGTTCGCACGTGAAAATGAAACGTAAAGAACTCGATATCAAATAAAGAGAAATGTACTGGTTACTCGGAAAACATTCCCAGCTCAGTACTGAGAACAAACTGCTTTTATACAGGCAAGTGCAATACAGTAAACCTACGATATACAACTTTGGGGTTGTACCAAGAAAACAAATGTCAATATTCTACAAACATTTCAAAATAAAGTGCTTAGAGAAATTGTACAAGCACCAAGGTATATTAGAAACGACGATATCCATAGGGATCTCGGAATTCCAACAATCGAAGCTGAAACTAGAAGCTTCGCGAGAAAGCATAGAAACCGACTAATCGGACATATCAACAATACAGTCCGACAAATCTTGGACGAGACCAATTTATTGCGCCGACTACAAAGAACGAAACCGTTCGACTTGGCAAGATAAGATTAACCGCGTTTAATTTGCGGAACACCCAGGATCTTTCATTGGAAAGTAACCTGTCAAAAGTTGTTATTTAATGATAGAAAAATTGCTTGATATCTTAGTTGCAGTATCTCACAATCTGTCGAAGGGTGGTGTTTTTAGTCAGTAAAAATCTGACACTGCTATAAAAACTTAGGTGGGCAACCAGCTCGGCATGTCTAGTGACAAAACAGACCTGGCCAAAGCTAAAGTTCTATACACTTGATCTCCTTTGATAGGAAGCGTAACAGTGCTACAATAGGGTCATCACAGGACACTGTCTCATAGACAGGCCTGCAACAAGGCTTGGCGTATTTTCAAACGATTTTTGCAGAAGCTGTCTTGACAAAGAGGAGGAAGAAACCATACCCCATCTCCTCTGTACTTGTCCGGCTCTTTCACAAATACCAAAACTCCATTTGGCAGCGTTCTGCTATAGTGATCTGAACGATCTAAAAAACACAGACATCCGAAGTCTCCTATTTTGGAATTACGCGCTATACTTGGATGAGTTGTACAATCCACTGATCGGAATCGCTTAGTGGTCCATCAGATAATCCCGAAGCCCTCTGAAACTACAGGCTTCGTCAGATTTTTACCCGCCTAAACACAAATAAATGACTTATCCTGCCCAAATGTTTATTTAAATTCAATATCATCAATATAAAAGAATTTTAAAATCAAACATTTACAGGTTTGCCTTTCAATTGATGCTTTAGAGCCTGTCCCGTGGTTCCACGAATTTGAGGTTCAAGATTATTTGCATAAATATCGTAAGTCAATTCTTCCGATGCAATCTCTTGGTCTGATTTAGCCTTCTCTGTAGCCTCGTCGACTTCTTTTTTGATTTGATTTTCGATGGCCTAAGAAGGAAAATAATATTTGTAATCGATTTTGAATTTAAGAAACCGTACCGTAACATTTTCCTGTTACAGACCAGCTAGAAGCGAATTTATTCGAGTATAGCCTACCTTGAAATCATCCTCACCCAACAGCCCGAGTTCGGTGCATTTATTCCTAAACTGCACAATGGGGTCCTGTTTCTCACGAACTGTTTGAACTTCTTCGCGACTGCGGTAACTGATACCAGGATCGGACATGGAGTGCCCAGAATAACGATATGTGAACATTTCCATTACCAGTGGACCATAATTCGTCGCATAGTCTATGGCAAATTCCGTAGCACTACGAACTGCCAGGACATCCATGCCGTCAACCCAAATACCGGGCAGAATATCTCCTCGCGTGTAGTAGTTAGTGTTGGATGCCGCACGCTCGGCAGCAGTACCCATACCTTAATAAAAGACAGTTGAAACAATGCTACTCATATGAATCGTTTTCTTAAACTACCATATCTATTGTTTTCACAGATGAAGATAGCTGGCAACTTCCAGAGGTAGGCAATATTGTATGACTCAAACACTTGACCCTGATTGGCAGCACCATCACCATACAATGTCAGACAGGCGCCCCCAGTTTCCTTGTATTTACTTGCGAAAGCAACACCAGTTCCCAATGGAACCTAGAGTTTGTCCTTGAAGTTTCAACAGAAGAATACCGCTCTTAACTTACCTGTGCCCCAACGATACCATTACCGCCGTAGAAATTTGGCGCGTACATGTGCATAGAACCGCCTTTACCACGGGCGCAACCTGTCTCTCGTCCAGTTAATTCAGCTAGTACTCCGTGAACAGACACGCCCATCAAATATGCCCAGCCATGAGCGCGATACGAGGTAATCATGCTATCGACGTCCCGCATTGCTGCCTTCATACCTGTCATGGAGACCGTTACTGGCATTTGGGCAAAAGTTAAGAAATCCGATACCTACCAACGGCACAAGCCTCCTGGCCACTGTACAAGTGACAGAAGCCACGAATGATCTTGTCTTTGTATAAATTTGCTGATGCGTTTTCGATGCGGCGAATCGTTTGCATCTGTTCGTAGTACCTCGCCGCTTGATCCTTTGTAACAGTTACACTAGTTGATGGTCCACATTCGAGATTATGCAGTTTATAGGGCTGCAAATGAGAAAATGGTCAATCAGGTGTTTGTCAGCAAAAGATTTTATATTTTTGCTGTGGTTTGTGGTTAGGAATTCTTGGAAGATCTCTTGAGCTCTTTTCCAAAACGTCGTCTTTTTAATCAGAGCCAAGTCTTATTTAGAAGTACGCATAGTGCCTCCGTTTTTAATAGTAAAAGCCTTCAGTTTCTAAAAGCGTTTGGAGAACTAAGCTCATAATTCACGCATACGCCGACGCCCTTACCTGAACTTCAACGGTCACTTCGGTGGCATAATTTTTGAATTTTTTACCCATTTTTGACGTCTGGAAGAAACCGGAAAATGTGAAACTTTTTCTACTTGACAATTTTGGACTTTTACTAACTTTATGCAAAGCTTGCAAAATAGTTGGTAATTTATTTTTCATACAATACATTGTTATAGGTAATAAAACCAAAAACGTTTCAGCTAAATTTGTTTATCTGTTACAATTTTCAAAAAATTTGGTGGTGCGGTAGCGGTAGGTATGACGTTTGAGGTATGAAAAATTGACAAGTGTGAGAGAAAATTTAGCATAAATTTTGAATTATGCATGAGAATGCTGCTGCGTTAATTTTTTGGAAGAACTTGTAAGTGTTTTAAATAACCTAGCTAAATCGACTCGACGTGCATTTTTGCACGACGCGGGACAGAGAGATCCGTTTGTCCGGAGGAGTAAGAATGAGATAGAAAATCAAATGCCTAAAATGACATGGATGTTCTACCCATAATTATGGATACATAAAATGGAAATAAACACAAGTTCCGCTCACCAACAATTCTGCAATTGCTTGAAAACATTTCTATTTCCGATTTGAAACACGCGAAATGAGAGTGGTAATTTGTTTCAGTAAATTCAACCAACAATTATTCATCAATCAGTTACACGAAAAAAAGAAAAAATAATGTCCGTTCATCATTTCCGGAAGCCATATTGCTTTATAGGAAAGCGGAATTTCTTTAGTCATCGCTATAAAAATATCAAAATGTGGAGCTTTCCTATAATTCATATCACGTAAACAAGATGGCCGAGCTAAATACGTATCACGTTTTTTTTCGTGTTAGGTGATGCTGTCCCGTGACAAATGTAGATAAGTATTTAAAAAAAATGGCATTTCTGTCATCACTGGCAGCTGTATTCGTTTTGAAAACTTCGTGATTTTATTAGAAAATACTAGTTAACTGAAAAAGGAAATGATTAAAATCGCACTAAAACTTGAGACATACAGCAAATTATACCTGTTTATACCACTCAATCACAAAGGCGATTGGAACTTTGTATTGCTTTGTATAGCTATTTTACTTTGCTGAGACAGATGCTCAGTAACAGAATAAAACGTGTCAAACACTACTGTCTTATAATTATAAAATCGGTTCTACTATCTCGTTTATGGTTAAAACAAAAAGATAGACAATTTGTTGGACAAATGTAATGGACCAAAGGTAATGGAATACAGAGATATACAATTTTACAGTCGAAAGGCGGTTGCCTACAAGCTGTTTTCGCGATAAATTCATGAAGTACGCTCATTTATTTTCAAGAAATCATTTATAATGCAAGAAATCGCTATTTCGCTTTTTTTCTTTTATTTTAATCCAAGCCAACAAAATCCAAACTTGGCATCACTCTTTGACATACAGCGGCGATGGCATTTTCGACTAAGTATAATTCGTGTTTACGAACATTGCCCAGCATTCCAGTTTCCACGCTTCCAGAAAGAAAAATTATTTTCAAAATAGTGCATTCTTAAAAGCAAAACATTAACAAAAACTCTAGCTAATATTAATAATACAAATTACAAATTTGGAAATACATCTGTGGCGGTGCAACGAAAATGTAAATTATGTCATCCACGTGAATGCAACTGCTTTGCCCAAACACCAATTCCCACAAAAATGCACGCCATCGCACCACGTCGCGTTTAATTTATGTTTTTCTACGGTAGCAAACGAAAGTGTATTCTTCCTGTCATTTTGACAACAGCCATTCAGATTCAGTTTGCTCTTCTCTCACACCAAATGCGTAATGAATTAGTTAACGCTCTTAATTATTGCACACAGTGAAATTAATAAATTAAAATTATTGTTAACAAGTTTTCCGTTGTTGGCCCATTAAAGAAAATAAAAAGATAAATATATATTCAACTTCAGACCTTTTTTTTTTAAGTGGGCTGTGCTCTTTTTTTCTCTGCTGTGCTGTCAAACGAGAGTGACATGTTTCGAGTGGAATTAGAATTTTCATTTAAAATTTTTCATTCCATTTTCGGTTAACAAAAATAAAGAATATAATTCATGTAACGTTTAAACAGATTTTTTTCAACTAAATCAAACAAAAGAAATTAAAAATCGTGGTATAGTATTCACCACCCAGTGAGATAAAAGAGGTCGCAGACAAAAAGTGACAGTTTTATTTGCCACAGAAAAAAAAAGCTACGGGCGTTCATTGCAAGTGTTCTCTAGTTGGGACAGTCGAATATTTATCTGTTGGCGTTACATTTTTTCTCTCGCTTTTGATTTTGAAAAACTACAGCCAGTCGTTTGGTGTTTTTTGAGTTTGTGTGACACTGTGGGTGCATGCTGCTGAGACAAAAAGGAAATTCTTTGCTCTAAAATTAGGAGCTAAGAGTTGAATACATTTAAAACACCGTGGTCATATAAATTAAATCAGCTAAACTGGAGAAACAAAACAGCAGGTCGAAATTGATCCGTGATAAAATGGTTTTAGCGGAACGAAATTCGGAAATCGTACGAAATGGTCGTCGATCGAGGGGGCCTAGCCCCAATGGTCACGGAACCATTGTGGGCGCTGGTGGAACTCCTGAAACGAGTTCCGATGATGATAATTGTGAGTATTCTTCCAGACTGCTGGGATATTCATTAAAATTTTATTTTATTTTTGTAGCTATTAAAAGGAATGGAAAATCAAAGACGAAACAAAGTGAATATGAAGGTGAGCCATTGTTTAGAGAAATTGTTGATTTAGAATACATATTTGTGTGTAGAATACCTAAGTGTCCTTTTTTTTAACCTAAACTGCGACTTGCTCGAATGATAAATGATACTGATAATACTGATGGAAGAGAAGAACAGGAAAAATTAAATAATATCTACACATCGTTTGAAAAAGTTTTGGACATTTACAATTTACAGAGATAGATAAGGGACTCAACCGTGTAATTATGACAAAAATTCATTAAACCCACCTAACCAAAGAAGTAGTTCTAGTCATTTTCAAAAGAAAATGTATTTTTCTTTGTATTTAGTTTAAATTACACCAAATCAGTGGTTTGATTATTTGTTTAAAAAGTTTGAGGTTATGGTTGTGTTCATTTGTTAGGGTGTGACTAATCCACTGCCACTTTTACGTCAGTGCAGGCAAAACTGTACCTGGGAGCATTCCTGTAACAATACATAAGATAATCACAAAAGCGTGTTGTTGATTAGCTGCGAAAGGAAAGGAGTTGATGCCAACTTTATCTGTAGCACATTTATCCGAAATTAGTGTAGCTCACGTGCGCGCGACTTTATCGGTCAGCGTTAATAGTGACAATCATTTTGTAGTTGCTTTCGGGCATCATCGGAAAACTTTAAAATCAAAATCCTTAAAATTTGGAAGTGATTCTTGTACGCTCCACATTTATTATGTGTGCAACGTGTAGCTGTAGGTAGGTAGGTAGAAGTGGCGGTCCAGCTTTGAACCCAAGTAGCGCTATGATGTGCCTTTTTGTTACCACGACTCGTGTGATCTAGTTTGTGATGATAGTTAAGGGTGTGATGCATTCGTGTAGTATACTTATGTTTATTTCATGAATACCGAAGGTTAATAGAGCAACGAACCTTCGAGCCGAACTTGTTTGTTATCGAAACTCGCATCGTGCTTGTAGCAGCTTTGTTTCAATCAGATTATGATAGCGACGCACATGTCAATAACGCAATTCTATTTTCTAAAACTCCTCAACAATATCAGATTAACTAGTATTACCAAAGGGTACTGCTTGGAACTGTGCCAACACCTAATAGACCACCTCGATCAACAGCAGCAATTGTTTTCCATAGATTGCTGGAAGGTAATCGTATCTTGAGCCAACCACTGGCGAAGGTTTGTTTTAATTGGACGTGGATCGGCTGAACTCATTTTTAGATCGTGTTGCTAGAGTTTTAGTATCGAGCAAAGGAAAGTAGCCCCGGATAGGATTTAAATTGAGTGCGCATATGAATGTAGACCGTTTTGAGACCATTACCCTGATCCCATGGTTTGTTGATAATTTATTCAGTATTAACGTCGCTGCGCGCTGAGGATACGATTACGATACCAACAGTCAGGAGAAACGATAACCACATACATATCCAACGAAAAAGACGAAAGACGCGCGGTTGATTACATAAAAAGATGTTGAAAAATGATTTTTAAGAAGAAAAGGTACCAAAAGGAAGAAGCCGAGCTCTAACTTTAACCTGCTCAGAAAACGTCCGTCTAAAGAAGAATACCGGGGATGGAGAATGCAGCAAGTTGTCTTTCTTTACCGATCATACTGAGACAGAAATTTAGAGATGAATCATTTCGACGATGATCGTCTCAGCAAATGTTTCACGTTCTTAAAGACGGACTACCATTATCTGTAGCATGGGACTCCCTAACATCACATACAAAACTGCAACAATGAGACCAAGTACAACCAAAACTTAAAGTTCAGGTACTTCTATTCTAACCTACATTGCAACCTGATTATTTTACATCTGGATAACTATTTCGCGATGTTATGTGACTTCCTCCCTGTTGATCTAAATTTTACGATATTGCTGAAAAGTGGGTACATAATATATGTATTCTAACAGTTGTTGTCGAAAGTAGAAACAAACACTAATCAGGAAAACGGCAAAAAACTAGACAGGAATTAATGGTAAGCAGCGCAAATGTTAGGAACACTCTTGTGCACTACTAAGTGATGATGAAAAGGCATCAGGCGGGCTTTCGCCATGGTACGGTCGCGCCATTTTCAGTAGAAGGATCGTCTTTAATAACAGTGTTGCTATCACAAAGGAGTCCCACAATAAAGCAAAATGTTTCGTTCCGGACAATGGACAATGGTCTGCGTAACGACTATTTTGTCAAAAGACCAAAAGGTCGCAGTACAATAACCCCTCTCAAATAATAATAAAACGACTATTTTAAAGGTGCAACATGATGTTAACCAAGGCGACATTCTTTAGCCAATCGTCTTTCAGCTCGCAATAGTTGATTAAAATAATTCTGAGAAGCCGGTCATCCAGTCGAGGGCAAGTAGATAACCACCAGTTTGAGTCACTGCATCTCTTAAGCATTTAGTTGAGACCGTGCTTCAGTGAAAACAAGAAACAAACATCAGTTTTGTTGGTCGATCTTTGGTAAACAGCAAATAAATAGTCGCTAAAACCCGTTGAAGCAAACGTAGATTATATTCCAAAAGGATTCAATACTGTGCAGATATTTTTTTTTTGTTTGAAGGTGAAAATGGGGTTATAAAACCAGAGTAGTGTGGGACTCTAACCGCACTAAAAACACCTTAGGGGAAAGTGGTCACCCTTCGTACGTGGGGCACATTCGTACAGTAAGTATATAAGAAAAACTAAGCTTCGCTAAAACACGTGTTTGCTCGTGTGCAAGACATACCAGGTAGCATTTCGCTCAACGAACTTCGGGACAGTCGGGCAAAAGGTATGATAGCTGACAAGCGTAACGTGTTTTCGAGCGCTGTGAGTAATTTTTTTACCGAAGTTCGCGATCGCATTGCGAGTAAGTTTTTTACGTTTCTTGCAAAATAGGGATGACGAATTTATGTTTACAATGTTTATTTTGTTTTTAAATTACTAATATTTCCCTACTAAATTTTAATTTATTAAAAAGTTGTAATTTTTATTTTGTGTATAGCCTGGGGTACATTCGGACAGTAATACAGGGGCACATTCGTACGCGTACGAATGCTCCCCTTCAAATTTTATTTACGAAAATTACAAGCAAAAGATCAATAATATCGATTTTAATGAAACAAAATTATATAGACCTCTTTAAAACTTGTTTTACGCATTCTATGAGGGTTATTAGAAATGGCAATGTCTTTATCTGTTGTAGCCTTTACAGTTATCTAGGCAATATAAAAAATATAAAAATAAAATTCGAAATGAATGAATAGGTACCTATCGTTTTTTTCTAAAATGCATAAAAAGATTTAGACCAGTTTAAAAAAAATTAAAACTCTTACCTGGTCAAATTAATACACGTCTCTACAGCACGACTTCTTCGGCACTAATAGCAGTAGAAACGAAGAAAGAGGTTTCGTTAGTCCAACACAGAGCTGTCATAGCTTCATATCAGTTGTTATACCTAGAAACGACTCAGTTCTCACTTACTCTACAAGCCAGAACAACCTTACCCTAAGCAGAACTGCACAGCAAAAAGCTGTCATACGACTAGGTAACGTAGTAGATAAAAGGCTCTTGTAAACAAGCATAGCATTATTAACGGGTAACAGCTAACAGGACATTGATCAACGATGTTCACACCCTACCCAAATTAGGTTTGTTAACAATCGCGCCTTAAAGAGCTATGGTATGGTAACTATGGACATCCAAGATATGGTTAAGTTTGCCAAGTTAGGGGTATAGGCAGTGTTGCCATAAAAATATTTGGATAAATCTGCAGATACGACAAAAAATAAATCTGAAATGCAGACTTCTATGGAAAGATATTACTTCACAAAATGTTTTTTTTTTATTTAAATAACAATACAAAAAAAAAGAGTTGAATAGGAAAATGGCAGCATACAGCGAAAGCAAGTGTACAAAAAATATTGACATGTTTTTTTAAGGACCAAAGTATATTATTTTAAATGCAGACAAAATCAGAAGTGCAGATTTATGGAGAAATCTGATTGTTAAAAGTCTGCAGCTCGGTTGGAAATCTGCAAAACGCAGACAAATCTGCACTTATAGCAACATTGGGTATAGGAAACAAATTTTCGGGTTTGGTACCCATATAGTATTCTCAGTGAATACGCAAAAGCATTTAATTTAAAGTATCCAGCGAAATGGGAATAAGATTTTAAGTGAACTTTAAGTCAATTTGAATATTATTTAGTTATTTTGATATTTAATAAGTTTTTTTTTTGCTGTTTATAAAAATTAGCAAGTTAAATAAACTTTTTAAATACCCTGTATGAGTCTTCCCCATGTCGTACGAAAGTACCCCATCTGCTGTACGAAAGTACCCCACAGGTGGGGTGCATTCGTACAAAAATCTAATCCTAGAATATTTTCTATAACTCTGTAAATCTTTGACATAATGGTTTCATACTTTTTTGTTATAAGCTACGATATATATATATAGAACATATAAATGCATTAACTACATACAAAGGTGAGTTAATTTTTAACTAAATAATAAAAATTCAAAAAGTGTACGAAGGGTGACCACTTTCCCCTAATAATGACCAATCCAAGAAAGATCGACGAATGATTTTAGTTTCAACGTTCAGTTGCGTTTGAGAAGGTATTACAATTTGAATACGGGTTCTCGTATTTTTTTTTTTTTATATATTTTTTAGATTATAAGTTCGTGAGGTTTAATTCTTCTTAATCTACGAATATCGATGGAGTAATTCTTTTAATTTCCACCAGTTCGTTATTTTATTGTTAGGTCTTTCATTGTTTGTTTGTTCTATTGACATGCCGTTGACCGTTAGAATAACGGGTGTATGATCCGATGACAAATCATCACTTTTAAATTTTCATTTCTGTAGAAGTCAATGAGGTCTGGTAGCCAGACATTTAAAGAAAACATTCGAGTTTTATACATTTATATATGCAAACTGCCGTAATTTGCACTTTTTCAGTGTAATGTCGTTTTCTATATTTTATAAGCTTTTGCTTGAATACGAAAATTCTTTGCTCTGTCTTTAATTCTTTGGTAAGTTGTTGAAATAAAGTAAACCCTTGTACATAAGCGTGTTCTGAGTACTGGTTAAATTGCATCTGATTGGTCTTAAACTATCAGAATTGCTCAAATTATACCGCTGGACATCACCGACTCGAACAATGTTTGACTGCAGGTATTCAGGTTGCATCCCATTCATTATTTTAAAAATAAATATGATTGCATTGAAAGTTAACCTCTGTTCAACATCCATCCAATTTAGAACATCCAACATGTATTGTATCGGTGTATACCTGTTGCGTCTCAGAATCGTTCTCATCGCTTTGTTTTGTAAACGCTGAAGTCGTTCTTTGATTCCCTGTTGATTGGCATACAAAGGAGTAGAACAATAGTTAAGATGTGGCAAAATCAAACAATTACAGTGGAAGTCGCTTATAACGACGGTGAAGGGACCGAGGAAACAAGGTCGTTATAACCGGCGGTCTCTATATCCGACTGCCTTCAACAAATATTCAGGAAAAAAATTCATTTTGTTTTTAAATTAAATTAATTCTTTTATTTTAGAGTTTCGGGAAAAAATCAATTTTTGTTTTCGTTTTCCACAACTCATAACTTAGGTGCATAATAAAACAAAAGTTGTCCCGGCGACACATCAGATAAACTGCCATAATATTCAACAGAAACATAAATGTAGGGACACGATTGCAATGTAGACTGATCGTCGGTGAACGGTGACGAGACCCTTTGCACTTTGGGTTGTCAGTACCGATCTTATTCTAACTAAATATCCTTTTTTCTGGGCAACTTTTCCAAAAATAATTTCAGCATGTTTCTTAAAATTTAGTTTACTGTCCAAAATTATCCCGTGATACTTAATATTTTCCACACATTTAATTCCCATGTCGCCATCCATTCGTACTTCAATTTGCCCCTCCAGCCTGAATTTCACACATTTAGAGTTCTTTAAGTTTAATTTAAATTTGTTCAAGTCAATTATTGGCACTTTCGAGATCCGCATTTAACTTGTTGCAAAGTTCCTCAATGTTTTTCCCACAAATATTTATATAAGAGTGTCATCCGCAAACAAAATAATTTTCCAAAAACGTACACAACTCTTAGTGTCATTTATATTAAAAAGAGAATTACACCCAAAACTGATCCTTGGGGTACCCCCAAATCAACACCAATCGACTTTGATAACACATTCACCCCTATCGGGAATAATATTTCCCCCGGAATGTTTCCTATTCAGCAATCTTATTTACATTGCTGACAAGGGAAACATTTCCATCAGAACATATTTGCGATAGCCCTAATTAATTATTTTTATCCGCTGTGTTATTCCTGTCAAGTATGACTTAAACCACTGAAGTTCTACACCTCTTACACCCAGTGTTTCTAATTTTTGCACTAAGATACCTCTGTCAATGGTTTCAAACGCCCGCTTTAAGTCTAAGAATACTGCTATCACAGAGATACCAACATCCAGCTCCTTTTTCCAATCAAAGATTACCAAATTTATGACTGACTCACAGGAATGTCGTCCTCTAAACCCAGACTGTTCCACGGCTAATAACTTCTTGCTTTCCACGTAATCTTGTAATTGGTCAGCAACGAAACCTTTTTATTATATTATTTTTCCGAAGAATGGTAACTTTTGACTGACTTTTTCTACCGGTATAACAATAGATTCCTTAGCAATTATGCGGGAATGTTCCGGACTGGAGGGAAGAGTTTATGATCTTCATTAAAATTAGACCTATTATTTTAATTGAGTTAAGTATCATTTCTTTATATATTCCGTTAATGTTTTTCTTATTATTGCACTTTCGGATTGTATCACAGATCATTCTAGCATCACAGTATTTGAATTTAAACGAATACGGGACATATAATTTGGTGGGTTGAATTATTTATATCACAGACGCTATCGATATCTATCTATACGAAAAGACTCCACACTTTCCAAAATCCCTTTACCAATAAACAAATATAGTTGCCAGACTATCGCTAACTGTAGGGTTAAATTTTAGTGTTGAAAAAGCCATGTTTATCTCGGACATTAGCTAAATAAATCCTCCCTTATGTCATTTTGAAGACAAGTGTTGCCCAACCATCCAAAATCACGGTATTCAATTTCGTAATAGGAGAGAATTGTAATACAACAATGCAAATGGTTTTTAAGTCTAACAAACACAATTTTGTACAAATGTATGCAAAATATTGAAAAATATTGCATTTTTTGTTTTATTTCTTAACATGTGAAGCATATATTTCTGTGTTTTTTTTTCTGTTTTATCTTGTTTAGCCGATAGTTTTTGCTTTAGAATTGGTTTTCCTTTTTAAATAGTTTGTAAGCAACGAATGGATGCTTGCTAAAAAAATAATTTAATATTAGTTGGGATATTTTTAAGACATTCTTGACAGTCGTCGCAAACAGAATTAAATATCTTCTTACTTAAGTTTGGACGGTTGATGCCTATTTTCAACAATTCTCAGTTCCTTAGGCGACTCAGGTAGATATTTGGATGCAACCACAGCCTTATCAAACTCTTTTGCAAAAGGAGTTTGTTTACCGAGAATGAGGATCTCTAATGAAACAATGGTTTGTGTGAAAAGGTTCACTTTGCGGAACATATAGTTAAAAAATAGAACTATATCCGCACTCAGCAAAATACACTCGAAAAAAGAAAATTTATTAACTTCTGGGGGGTAACAGGTAGTACGAGAATATGTGTGCATAAAAATGGGCGTTTTAAATTTTTCAGTTCGAATTTCAACTTTTGTCGGTTTCTAAGTTTCCCGAATTAAGTATATAAGCCATTCAATTTTTTATAGGTTAAATTGTATTTATTTTCAAACACGGAAGGGATAAGTTCTTAACACGCTTCCTACGTGCGATTGTAATTTATTCTGAAATGAATGAGCCAGCTATTATTTCTATTTTCAAAAATATTCACTAGTGACGTTTAGACCACTAATAAGTTTTGATTTGCATCGTCATCCTACGAATAAATGAAACCATTCAAATAAACTATGCTCCGTTTATTGAATAATTTGAAAGAGATTTTATTACGACACAAATCGCATGTGCATTTCCTATTTTGTGTTTTGTTTTTTGCTTATACTAAGTCTCAAAGAGCATTGGAAAGATATGTGTTGGGCAAATTTAATTGCAATTTATGTGCTTATTCCTTCTTTTAGAATAAAATCCTCCTTGTGAAAGAGACCATTGACCTTGTTTTTCACGAAAACAAATTATGAAATTTGAATTCTGCAATGACAACAAATGTAATAGATTCTAAGAAAGTTGTCGGACTAGTAAATGTGGAGGTCTAATTGTTTATATGGTCACAAATGCTCCACATTTTTACTAAAGCTGACATCTATTTGTCGACGTTAGTGATTGATTATTGGTAAGGCCGATTGGCTATTCTTTCCGGATTATCGCAAAACTGCTCTGACTCTGAAAAAGTGTTTTTTTTTTTTGCGGCCAATGGAACATGAAATCTGACAGCTGATTTCGTGAGCAGAAAAACTGCTCTAACTGCTTTTTCTGTGCCAATAGAAAACGACATAAATTACCATTTTGCATAGTTAACGCACATTCAACAATTCAGCAATCTATACATCTTCTATACATCTATACATATAATACAACTGTAGCCGTTTTCATTATGTTAACGGTTGGCGTGAAAACTTCTGCACAGATTTCGATGAAACTATTTTCTAAATGTTCCTTAAGATTCTAAGAAAGACATAGGCTATTTCTTTCATTGCCATTCCTGTTTTTTGGGAGCGTTTTTGACCAAAATGTGTTTTTTTTTTTCTAACTTTTCTGCCTTTTACTCGCCATTACTCAAAAAATTCTTGATTAATGCAAACAAAACAAAATACCTAGGAGAGCCAACACTTTCATAGTTATTTCAAGCCATCAATCAGCTTTCTATGTGCTCTAGAAGCTGAGCTACAACCTAAAATCTAACATGAAAAAACAAATAAATTTATTTTCTCAAATCGAACATTATCTACCTATCGGCAGCCGCAGTTCTTGATCGTTGTTCTGCTTTGGGGTGGTTGGGTGGCGCATATCGCACAAGCACGTTCATATGAAAAACAAAAGAGAAGTATGCGACGTGAATGTGTATGTAACAAACAGCGACAATGTGTTTCTGAGGAAATGCGCAGGTGGCTGATGACGTGCGGCGATGGACGTACATGGTGGTGTATATAGAAATTGAGTTCATTTCAAGGTTTTTGTTTTAATGGTTGTTCCTACGTTGATACCTACACAGTAAAGAATTGAGGAGTTCAAGAAGTAAAGACGATATAGGTGAATTATGTTGTTTGATTTATTGTTGGTGTAGAGACAAATTTCCGTTAAGGCTTTTGTTTTAGTGATTGTTTTGACATTACCTACGTTGGTACCTACAGTAAAGAAGTGGAACTTAAGTGCTTACGCTGTTGAATTAAATTCTCTTAAATTGGTGTTTTGGGTAAATAGATTTGTTTGGTATTTATTGTTTCACATTGACAATGTTCACCGCTTTGTTTTAGCTGGACTGTTGATTTGAATCAAATATGCCGTTGAGAAAACGTTCAAATCTTTCTCGAAACACAAAAATGTCTAGAAAAATGAGACGAGTTAGATCACAGAAAACGGATGGAAAAGATCAGACCCCATCGTTGCAAAGAAACACATGTAATCTGTGGGTAAATAAAATCAGAAGTGGATTTTATTACACCAAGGAAATTAATTGTGCCGAATTTGCTGGTAACCGTGGTATGACTCAGAACTATTATTATCACTTTTGTTGGAAATTACACAGTCTCACGCCGCGTAAGAAGTTGCGGGCACAGATAGTCAATAGAATATAATAACAAACTCCAAGAGGGCATTGGCTCCTTGCAGTTTTCATTTCATTTTTCATAAAATGATTTGTACATTTTTTAGTACTTGTACTTAGTGTGGTGTTCCAGCTCCAGCCAATTGTGGGATGGGTGGAACATGCGTTGACCTTACTTGATTTGGTAGATCACAGTGGCGTAGCGTGGGTTGGTGCCGCCCGGGGCAGACGCAATTTATGCCGCCCCTATTTGTTTTTTCACACACTAAAAGAACAGCTTTGTCTACGGTTTCAACCAGTCTATAAACTTGGTAAAATTTCTAGATAGATTTTAACAACTTTCTACTAAATTTATTTTTGCAGTTATATGTTTTTTTAAATAACAGGAAGGGCCCAGGCGAAAACGTATTATTTGTTTCTTATTTACAAGATGTTTCAAAAAATTCGGGTAATTTTTGGTAATACATACCTGTTAACATAATTTAAATTAGATATTCTATGCATGGCACGTCGCGTTCGCACAACACGAGATAACTGCTTATTTTCGTAAGGACGCACACTGGGGCAGAATAGCCTTAAAACTGCCATCAAATCAACTAAAGCTGTGAGATTTTTTTAAGTGGATCTATCGTTTTTATTGGTATATGCTATATTTAAAAAAACAAAATTTAGAAAAAAAAAAAAAAATTTTTAAAAAAAAAACGCAATTTTTTTTTATTTTAATTTATTCAAGATAGAATAAAAGAATCGTCGTCGTCGTCATTATGACTGTCGTTATCAATATCTACATGAGCTGTTGCGTAATCATTTTGAAGGGGTGGAGCTTTCAACATAAAAAGTGCTTCTTTAGGATTATTCTTGACTTTGTTTTTGACTGGCTTTTCCTTACTGGTGATAACAGGATCGGAGCTCAATAAAAAAAGTTAAAAATATCCCTATTAGATTTTTCTCTGCTACAAAAATAAATTATTAGAAGACATTCCTAAAAAAAAATAATAAATTTTGATTAACAATGACGTTTTAGTATAATTTTTATCTTTTCGCGAAGTACCTTAAAGTTGGTCTATTTCGTGAAGGAGCAAAAAGGAGCAGGAAATTTCAATTGTTTTTAAGACCTTAAACAATAACGTTTATTTTTGTGTAATTTTCATTGCTTAATATTGCTTAAAACCTAATTGAAATATCTATTGTTAATCAATTTTCTTAAGAAATTACTGTGGATCAAATTTTGTCTTATGTACAAAAAAATATTTATGTAATGAAGAAAAAAAATCACTTAAACACAGTTACATACCTGAAAAAGAAGGTTCCATACCTAAATAACACCAAAAAATAATTAACTTTACCGAAAAAACTAATCTGAAAATGAACGTAACTCACTTACAAGAATTGCTTGACCTGCAAGACGTGAGTATAATCTACCGTTGTAACGAACCGGTTTTGTTGCGAATGTTTTAAATAGTGTCCAACTGTGCCCTAGTTAGTACTCAATGTAAGTAGTATATAAAGCTTTCCCGCAAAAAAAAAAATTTTGTAATTATCGGCACTTTTTGGTCGTTTTGCCCCAATGTGGGACGTTTAAAAACACGTCTTAAAACTTCTTATTTTAGTGCACTTTGTATTTTTATACCTACGAGTAGTACAAATCAAAAAATAACACGAATCTAATCGGAAATGGTTAACTAAGAAAATACTGGCAGTTTAGAGAAGAACCACCTATAATTTTTGCAAACTACAAAAGCAACAAAAAAACTCAAGATCATGGACATTAGACATGGACAAGTGCACTGTTCAAATTAAACACATATGTATCAATATTGTTTGTTATTATTATACGTACTACCGACTGAGACGTTTGCAAGCTTCGCTTCGTATAAACAAAACACAATTTCACTGTTCAGTGTTCACACAAATTAGGTATGTTCCTTTACTTTTGTAGAAAGAATGGAAAAGACTGTCAAAATGGAAGTGGTGAGGATAAATTCTCTCGTAGAGAGAGACACTTACGAAAAAGTTAGGGAACGCTTTTGTAGTAATCTATGAAATATGACAGATACATAATTCAAATATTCAAAAAAGTGGTGCGAAAAGTCAGATAAATTTGCTAATATACTAAGAACATTAGTTACATCATCTAAGTAGCTTTGAAAGTGAATTGAAATTAATTGAACTTCTTCTTGATGAATTAGAGTATGTGGAAGAGTTTGACTGATTGAACTACAAACTACAACCATTCGAGAAGAGGAAAAAGCTACACTGCATTAAGAATTACATGGTGGAGTTTGCTCTTTGCTACAGCGAGGAAGAATTTCGTTGCCACTTTCAAAAATAATCTTGAGGAGAACTTTTAGTCTTATTTCCCCGCCTGTTTATATCATTTTAATACTCAAAAAATCAAAACAAAAGCACGCATTTATCCAAACAAGACAAGAATTTGTAAGATTTAAAAGTAAAGGAACAAACCTTTGTAATAAAACGTTGAAGATTTTTTTTTTGTATATTAGTTTTCAATAATAAAGAGCACGGCAACATGACAAGACTTCAACTTTTATTGCCAACTAGAATGCATGCAAACTTCACTTCGTTTGAGAAATATATCTGCAATGTTATAAAATGTAGTTGCCTACTAGGGAGCAGCGTTCTTTATCTCATTACTTACTGTGTAAAAATTGTAGCAGCTTCAAATTGCTGCCCCTAGCAAAGTGCCGCCCGGGGCCTGTGCCCCCCTTGCCACCCCCCCCCCCCTCGCTACGCCACTGGTAGATCAACCAGTCCCAAAACAAACAGAAACGCTTCTTTTGATAAGCGAAAGTTTTCAAAAAATCTAAACATTGCCCTTCACGAATTTTCATTTATTTATTTAATATATGTATATATTTTTTTTTTTCACGAAAGTACAATTTATTTGGAGTCGAAGCCGAGGTGCATGACACAAATGTATGAAAGCGACACCTAAATAGCTGTCACATGAAATTGATCGGAAAAAAGCGATTGTCAATTTGATAATCACCTTACGTGGACGCAAAGCTTTGATTTTGATTGTCAACTATCACCTTTGCCGATTCCCCCCCAGTTTCTGGCGTTGATATACAGATGCAAGTCACAATCTAGCAAACTACTAGAGTGTGCTGATATATGATCGTATCTACGAATTCCGTGGATGTAACGCACCGCGTCATTCATTGAAGGCTACATTCAATTTATGCCGGGATAACGAGTCTAGACTACAATACACAACTTCGGCATACATTATGAGTTTGGTTTTAAAAGCGCCTTTGGTACGCGAGAGGCATTATTCTCAACTCAATATGATAATTCAACATAGATTGGAGATGGAAAATATGTTTTTGCAAGCTTCGTAGACTATGAAAACACTTTTGACACAGTCCAACACAGAAAAATGGTTGAGATCCTTGGTAGCAAACGTATAGACATGAACGACATAAGAGTGATTGAAAATATATGGCTATTGGGGTCAGAAAGCAAAAAAAAATAATAGAGGGAGGAGAGTCGCACCAATTAGAGATTTGACGAGGAGTAAGACAAGGATGCATTTTATCGCCTTCCCTCTTCAAGATGTACTCGGAAGAAATATTTCTCTTTTCCTTTATTTCTTTATTACAAGCAATGAGGACATAATTAAACAATCTACTAACAAACAACAGATTACATCAACGTACAATAAGGAATACATCCTTTAGTTGCAAAAACTAGTGGCGGATGCCTTAATTCAATTAAAGAAATTTATAACTTAAGATAAATACAAATGTTGTGGGGTGATTAAGATTATATAAACTGAAAACGTTATATGTACTTGTAATTTTTGTGCGTAAGATAAAAAAAAAACAAAGTAACTTTGCCGCTGACGCTATCGTTCTAACGCGAGCGTTCCTTGAAATGGGATATTTTTTGCTAGACGTCTAGCGGACAGTGGAACGCTGCCAATATGTTTGGGAATAATTTGCAGTACAATTTTATTGCTAGTTTATCAGACTTGCACCTCTTCTGTTCTTCGCATCAGGAAGTTACTTTTACTTGTGTTGTTTTTTTCGTGTGTTGTGCCTCTGGGTCGGAGTCAAATATGCTTCTGAGCAGATCTTTAGATTTTATTAACGTTACTAGCCATCTTATACGACTAAATTCTTTTCTTTTTAATGATCGTTGCTAAATCGGTTCCACTCTGACAAAAGAGGAACCGTAAATCCCTCAGATAATATTATATGCGTTCAAAACAAGCATCGGGCTACAAGTTGAACCAGTTTGAGCTCGAGTTAACCGTAAGAAAATCCTAATGTCTGTGTTTGTAAAATCGTTTAGATCGTTATAGTAGGAAGGCCCAAATGGATTCGTTTACACCCGATCAAGTACAAACATAAGTGTACAATGGTTTGCTCGTCCATCGGCCTAGCCTTCTTGTATACTTGTCTATAAGGCATTCCAATGTAATGACACAACCTGTAGAGCTGAATTGTAGACGAAACCTTTTATCTAGTTGAATATGAATGTCGAATGAGAACATCAATCATATACACCCCTATCGGGAATAATATTTCCCCCGGAATGTTTCCTATTCAGCAATCTTATTTACATTGCTGACAAGGGAAACATTTCCATCGGAACTTATTTGCGATAGCCCTAATAATACAATTTCCTGAAATGTCCCCTATGCCCCGGGGCCAATGTCTAATGATGATGAAGCGAATACCAAAGCCCTCAGCCAAGATGACTTCTTTTATTGCCAATATTGGCGCCTGAAATACGCTACAGTGATTGGAAAGACGGGTGGAGAGACTCAAATTACTAGATAGTTACGTGGCCAATTATTTTACATCTCCAATTACATTTCTCTTCCAATTTAGAGTTGATTAAGGTGAACAACTGCCGTTTGCAGCTACGTATATACAAAAGAAAGGAGTAGCCCGATGTGCTCCATCCATGCACAATCATTCTGTTCTTTTGGCTTTGTTTAGCTGCTCGCGATTTATCGTTCTATCCTCTAACAATAGCCGACCGCTATAGAAAGAGTGTTGGTCTAACATTCAGCATGAAGCAGGCTTGCAAGCCCTATTAATTCTTTATTGGGTTTTGGCAAGATAAAAGTGCAACACTAGCACTTTTAACTCATTCCTATATGCATATGCTAGGCTCCTAGCTTTTCACTTTTTGTTGATGCGAATATTTAGCTTTTTGTGAAATATGTCAGTCAACTTGTATCATTGCTAGGTAGAGGTCCAATCCACAACTATCCCATAAGCTTGAGATGAGCATATTGTACTAGTTTCTTTGAGGTATTGAGGTGCTTACCTAAGACGTCGATACCAACATTACTATGCATGTCAACCGTGTCAGATTCAATACAAAAATTATCTTTACAGAAAAAATTCGAGTTGGCCGTGATTATCAAGCCACCTGTCCACCCCTAATACCAGAGCCGGAGCGCAAGCCCGAAGTATTAAATGATCGTGCGCTATTAGTGTGGTCGCCAACAAAGGAAATCCCTGACACAAAATGTAAGTCACAATTTACCAAGTCCAACAATTATTGTCATTTGGAAGCTAACTTGCAATTATTCATACAGTGGAAGAGTATATAACAGTAGCTAAAGACAAATATGGCTACAATGGAGAACAAGCACTGGGAATGCTCTTCTGGCATAAACACGACTTGGAACGTGCAGTCATGGATTTGGCAAATTTTACACCCTTCCCCGACGAATGGACCGTGGAGGATAAGGTTCTGTTTGAGCAGGCTTTCCAGTTTCATGGCAAGAGTTTTCATCGCATACGACAAATGGTAAGACATGTTCATCTCATCCCGCGCTTTGACATTGACTCTCAGTTCTCTCATGTTCATATTTCTCTTTGCATTGCAGTTGCCGGATAAATCAATCGCTAGTTTGGTTAAATACTACTACTCCTGGAAGAAGACACGCCATCGCCAAAGTGTGATGGATCGTCAAGAGAAGGCCAAGGCCAGCAAAGAAGGCTCCGACAATGGCAGTGACAACGGAAGCAACGAAGACTCTGATAACGAGGAAAAGGTAATTCTTTTAGTTAAACTAGTTAAAACTCACATTTGATCGAAATTATCATCCATTACCATCCCCTTCTAACTGAATAAAGGTTCTTCATCGTCAATTACTTATGCCTAGAAAATCGCAAACATCCGTAGAACAATATTACACATATATTTAATTTATCCACCATTTGATCATACACTGCATATTTTTATTTGTTTTTATTTTCACTAAGCTACAAAGACTGTTTAATTTTTTTATTAAATACTAGCTGACCCGTGCTCGCCTTGCTTCGCCAGAGTTCCACTTTTCAAATTTAAAACAAACAAAACAATAATAATACAAACCCACTTCGGTGCTGTAAGTGACGTGTAGCAAGAAACAAAGGAAAGAATGACTTAGTTTTATAATAGAAGGGATTTTTTAATTATGTAGTTTTTGTAAATATAACATAGACTTCAGTGGAATCCAGCCACTCTTACCCAAAAAAGAGAAGAAAAACTGTCAGTAAAACAACCCAAACAAATAGTTAGCCTCTTCTATTATTCCCTCACAATCTCATTTATGTATAGTATTCGATTCGGCTTCTTCAGATTTCTTCTCAGATTTCCGATTTCGTGTGCCTTGTCGCACATAAAAACGTCACCTGCTCTTTTTTGTGTTGATACCTATTCGTGCGATTTGAATATGTACAGTCTTCGACACTTCTAAGCGATTTCCATTCACTGGTTAAATTTTGTATTAAAACATTAGAAATATCCGTCCCGATTGATTATTAAATATTTATACATAAATAATTTACAAAAATTGATTCACTCGATGCAATGCCTTTCTTTGCTGGAGAAAAACATCACTAAAATGTAAACAAACTCTACCAGTTGTCAAATTCAAACGCACTTGTTATTGGTAAATCTGAAAAAATATCTTGGTTCGCAAAAGTGCTCTGAAATTTGAAAAAGATTGCTTTATTTGTACCAAGCGAACATATAAATTGCTCTGAGAGAAAAAAAGTGCTCTCAGAGCGCCCAATCGAATACCACATTACATTCAAATTATTAAATTTCCCTAGCGAACAAAAAAATCGACACCAGCGCCACCTATCGGGTCCAAAACTATCCTATCTTTCTAGCTGCATACAACCATGCACACAAACAAAGTTTCATTGAGATCGGTTGAGTTTCTCAAAAAAAATCGACAACGGCGCCACCTATCGGGTCCAAAACTATCCTATTTTTCTAGCTGCATCCAACCATGCACACAAACAAAGTTTCATTGAGATCGGTTGAGTTTCTCAAAAAAATTGACAACAGCGCCACCTATCGGGTCCAAAATTATCCTATCTTTCTAGCGGCACACAACCACAAACACAAACAAAGTTTCATTGAGATCGGTTGAGTTTATCAAAAAAAATTCGACAACAGCGCCACCTATCGGGTCCAAAACTATCCTATTTTTCTAGCTGCATCCAACCATGCACACAAACAAAGTTTCATTGAGATCGGTTGAGTTTCTCAAAAAAATCGACAACAGCGCCACCTATCGGATCCAAAACTATCCTATCTTTCTAGCGGCACACAACCACAAACACAAACAAAGTTTCATTGAGATCGGTTGAGTTTCTCAAAAAAATCGACAACAGCGCCACCTATCGGGTCCAAAACTATCCTATCTTTCTAGCGGCACACAACCACGCACACAAACAAAGTTTCATTGAGATCGGTTGAGTTTCTCAAAAAAAATCGACAACAGCGCCACCTATCGGGTCCAAAACTATCCTATTTTTCTAGCTGCATCCAACCATGCACACAAACAAAGTTTCATTGAGATCGGTTGAGTTTCTCAAAAAAATCGACAACAGCGCCACCTATCGGGTCCAAAATTATCCTATCTTTCTAGCGGCACACAACCACAAACACAAACAAAGTTTCATTGAGATCGGTTGAGTTTATCAAAAAAAAATCGACAACAGCGCCACCTATCGGGTCCAAAACTATCCTATTTTTCTAGCTGCATCCAACCATGCACACAAACAAAGTTTCATTGAGATCGGTTGAGTTTCTCAAAAAAATCGACAACAGCGCCACCTATCGGGTCCAAAACTATCCTATCTTTCTAGCGGCACACAACCACAAACACAAACAAAGTTTCATTGAGATCGGTTGAGTTTCTCAAAAAAATCGACAACAGCGCCACCTATCGGGTCCAAAACTATCCTATCTTTCTAGCGGCACACAACCACGCACAAAAACAAAGTTTCATTGAGATCGGTTGAGTTTCTCAAAAAAAATCGACAACAGCGCCACCTATCGGGTCCAAAACTATCCTATTTTTCTAGCTGCATCCAACCATGCACACAAACAAAGTTTCATTGAGATCGGTTGAGTTTCTAAAAAAAATCGACAACAGCGCCACCTATCGGGTCCAAAACTATCCTATCTTTCTAGCGGCACACAACCACGCACACAAACAAAGTTTCATTGAGATCGATTGAGTTTCTCAAAAAAATCGACAACAGCGCCACCTATCGGGTCCAAAACTATCCTATCTTTCTAGCGGCACACAACCACAAACGCAAACAAAGTTTCATTGAGATCGGTTGAGTTTCTCAAAAAAATCGACAACAGCGCCACCTATCGGGTCCAAAACTATCCTATTTTTCTAGCTGCATCCAACCATGCACACAAACAAAGTTTCATTGAGATCGGTTGAGTTTCTCAAAAAATCGACAACAGCGCCATCTATCGGGTCCAAAACTATCCTATTTTTCTAGCTGCATCCAACCATGCACACAAACAAAGTTTCATTGAGATCCGTTGAGTTTCTCAAAAAAAAAACGACAAAAGCGCCACCTATCGGGTGTCGGTCGCTCGGTGTCGATGACGCGGTTTCGTTTTAAAAGTAACCCAAATTCATTAATTTCTTCTTATCTAAAAGTGCCCAACGCGTCTAAAGAAATAATAACCTCAAAAAAACATAAGGCAGAAAAGGTGCAGTTACATATATGTACAATTGTACATGCATACGAAAAAAAACAATACCGAGCACAAACGGGATTCGTTCGTGGCATGCATCATCAGATCACAATTAATATAGTGCATTTTAAATCACAATTGAGTGTGACTCCCTCCCAATCTCAATTACATTACTTACCTGAGCTGACCTATCTCCCTCCCACCCATGCACCACATTAATACTCCACCCACAACTCCACTCTCTTCAATTTCAATTTAAAAGAAGTGAGAAAAAAAAAAACAACACAAAGCACAAAAGGTGTATGAAAAAAAAAGAGAAACAAAAAGCATACAGCATTTGGCAGAGAGAGAAACAGGTTTTGCCGCACACACACAAAATTTCCTCCACTGAATGCCGGGCAAATCCAACGATCTAGCTTCAATCGAACATTTTACTTTTTTGAATTGTATAAAATTTATAGTTTAATGCTTATTGTTCAGCTTCCGAACTACGTACAAAGATGATTTATATCTTAAAATCTTTGTATATAATTGAGCTTTATATTAAAACAAATCCTATTTTATTCGGTTGAGTCATTCCAAAGCTAGGAGCTAGAAGGCATTCGAGAATTACAACTTTTGTTAGATATCAGCTTAAATGTCCGCTTCCGGACAGTGGATAATGATTAAACATTATCCTAAATTCTAATATCGACAATTTCCAATGCAATTGTGAAAACCGAAATCAATTTCGTGTAGTACTTCTTGTGCCTTGAGCACACAAACTATTTAAAGCCGGAAAAAAGTTACAGTTTTATTATTAGTAAGGATAAGGATAAGGATAAGGATAAGGATAAGGATAAGGATAAGGATAAGGATATTGTAAACCTACCTAATATTGTCAAAGGAAAACAAGAAAAAAATAGAAAAACAAAACAACATGTTCATATTTGTTTGCGTTTTCGGGTTCATGTCATACATAGGAATGTTGTAAATTGCTGATGGCTTAAAGAAAGCCCCGATCTCTGTGGTAGAGGACGAGAGAAACTCATTTCTGGACAGTACTGGAATTGAAGTAAATCAAACAAGTACAAGAACAAGAACCTTTCCCAACCACGATGACGATGTAATAGGACGAACAGTTTTAATATCCGTTTAGATGTGAATCTGGCGATCTAGAGAGCTTCTGAGAAATATATTTTAAATCACTAGGCTAGGTTAGGTTGAAGTGGCTGTCGACCATTATAAGGTCCCTTGTGATACACCACATGACTCTAAAATTCAATTCTTTCTACTCGTTGAACCACTTGGAGATTGTGATGAAGCGAAGGAGATTTCGAATGTCTGTGGTTTTTAGATCGTTCAGATCCAATATAGTAGAACGCTCCCAAATGGAGTTTTCGTCTTTGTGAGAGAGCCGGACTGGTACTACAGAGGAGATGGGGTATGGTTTCTTCCTCCTCCTCGTCAAGACAGACTCGGAAAAAATCGTTTGAAAATACGCCAAGTCTTGTTGCATGCCTGCCTATGAGACAGTGTCCTCTGATGACACCTATTGTAGCATTGATATGCTTCCTATCAAAGGAGATCAAGTATCCAGAACGTTTAAGATCCAACTTTAGCCCGATCTGTTTCTGTCGAGCCAATTGCGCACCTAAGATTTGTTCTATTGACAGCATCCAGCTTTATCATGAGTTTACAAGTAGCGATCGGAATACCCATGGACTCCGTAAATGAAAGCATAGGTAGTGTAGTTGCGTGTTTGGCGAGTTCATCAGTCTTACAATTACCTGGGATGTCCCTGTGCCCCGGCACCCAGCAGAGGTGAATATTGAACTGCTCTGCCATCTCACTGAGAGTCCGCCATCTCTCTGAGTAACGAACGACAGTTTTGGGCTGTTATGGAATTTGTAGAGACTGATTCCAGGCACTTGATGGCAGCTTGACTATCCGAGAAGATACAGAAATCTTTAGCAGATGTCACGTTTTCTATCAGCCAAGATAGGACTTCTTTTATCGCCATTATTTTCGCCTGCAAAACGCTACAGTGATCAGGGAGACGGAAGCTGAGACTAGGATTTAGTCTGTCGGAGAAGACACCACCACCAAAGCCCGTCCACAGTATTAGAACCAACTGTGTAGAAATTCCTGTTCCCAGTATGAATGGAGACCTGGAAGTTTCTTTCGAACTGTAGTTCTGGTGTGGTGTAGTCGATGTTTTCTGGAAGGTTCTTCCGTTTAGGAAAGAGGCATGGCCAGTTGTTAGGAGCAGACATTGTTCAGATGTACGCTGCATTACACCCGCCCACCCATTTAACCGATTGAACCAGATACGGCACTTGAACAACTTGATCTTGCAAACGATCCTGTTGAATATTTACGAAAGTAAACTACGTTCCCGCTGTAGTTTTTCGTATGTTGTTGTTTAAACAGATTAGGCAACAATTTGGGGTGCATGACTCGCTGTGTCAGGGTTCTAAGGGGAGTTTTTTTTTTAACATGGCGAGCCGAAATTCAATATTCACATTGTAGATGGCATAACCTAAAATGTGAATATTGAATTTCTGCAGCTACAAAACCGTTCTTGATAGAACGCAGCAATCTGTTTTGGATGGTGGTGAGCCGAAAATCTTACGTATCCTGTTCTGCACTTCAACTGCGGACTACTTTTACTTCCGGCCAGTTTTACATCGAGTTTTAAGAGACACCACTAGTTTACTACCCCACAATCTGCAGCCCTTGTGACGTCTCCGCAACTTTCAACAACTTGCGGGCAAGCGAGTAAAAGCAAGCTTAAAACTTTTGCCAATACAGTGTCTTAAGCAGTTTTATTGAAGCGGTTTTCGTGCACCATGGTAGTGGCAACCTGTTCGTACAATCACAATTACTGTTCTTTGCCTCGCAGGTGTATTCCATCTTGAAGTCATATTCGTAGAGTAACATACATTAAAGTACCATGCAGAGAGCATGTTTTTTACTAATGAAAAAAATCCGAAGAAATCCCTAGCCAGTCAAACAAATAATTCGTAGTAACGAATCTTACTTTCTTAGGTTAGGTTAGGTTTATGGGTGGATACGGCAGAGCGAGCCCTGCAGTACCCCACTTAGGTCCATATGGACCCATTGTGGTGCCCTTGTTTGAGGGCGATGGTATTTATTCCCCCTTGGTTACTCGACCTTGTCCAGGCATCCAGATGTATTAATGAACCTGTAAAGATTAGATTAAGAGACATCTGAAAGTTCCTGTACGTCATGGAAGTAATATCTCAAGTGACAGAGACCTGGGCAGTGACAGAGGACGTGAGGTGTGTCCTCGTGTACCTCCTCGTCTTTGCAACCCCTACATATATCGTTATTCCTGAGTTTAAATTTTATTGTGTGGTTTCTTAGGAAGTTGTGACTCGTTAGGGCCCCTACCAGTTTATATAGCGACGTTCTACCAAACCGCATAAGCGTCTCCCACGTATTTGTTCAGAATCTGTGTGTGTCCCGTTTTGTATGGTTTTCAGCTGTTGTGAGGGCACTTTTGGCTGCAGATTCTTGCATGTGTAGGTCTAATGGTACCAGGTTGAGGATAGCCTCCATTCCAGCGGTAAATGTTGTTCTTATTGCGCCGGTTGTACCAATACATGCTAGTCTTTGTATTTCGGTAATTAGCTTGGAATTCGATGCTTTGTTTGTGGCTTGCCACCAGACTAAGATTCCGAACGTGAGTATTAGACGCACAACAGCCGTATAAATAAACAAAATTATTTTAGGGTTTGGTCCCCACCTTTTGCCGAAGATTCGGTTGCATGCGTAAAAATCATTTGCAGCTTTTTTTTACTCTTTCATGGACGTTTAATTTCCAATCAAGCTTTCTTCCCAAGATTGTACCCAGATATTTAGCACTATCCGCTACCCTGAGGGGTACACCCTCAATAGTTGAAGGATCGAAGTTTGGAATCGCTCTTTTGTTACTAACCAAGGCTAGTTCAGGGGCCAGATTCTGTAAGGATTTTTCTGTGGATTGACTCCAAGACCGTATTGATTTGCCTACATATTCAGCGTTCGTAATGTGTTTTCTAGTAGTTCGCTTATGGTCGGTAGGAATTTGCATGTAGCAAGTATTACTACATGATTACTTTGACCCCTCTGTTTTCGAATTTTAGTAATATTTCATTTATGACAACGACCCAGAGTAGGGGGGAAGTGACTCCTCCTTTTGATGTACCTCTGAGTTCAATGTCACTGCATTAATATTTCTTTCATTGAGCAAACTTTCAATCACATTGGTAAGCGTTTGTTCTACGTTGTTATTGAGTAGTGCTCTCTTCACTGCACACGTCCTAACATTGTTGAATGCTCCTTCAATATCGAGGAGGAGGAAGCTAGTGTGTATTCTTTGTCATTTAGGGTATTTTCTATGATGCGAGTGACCTCATGCAACGCGGTGTCAACTCCTTTACCTTTGTTGTAGGCATGCTGACCCGTTGAGATCACATTATCATCAAGTTGACTGCGGATAAAAACGTTTAAAAGTTTTTCCAATGTCTTTAGGATGAATGAAGTTAAACTTATAGGCCTGAAATCCTTGGCAGTCGTTTGGCTGGACACACCTGCCTTTGGAATAACGACAACCTTTACTTCACGCCATGCCCTTGGAATGTGACACCATCGAGGCAGCGCGTGAAGAGTCTCATCAGAGCTGGTATAACAATTGACCTTTCTTTCTGGAGCATGATTAGAAAAGCCCCTTCCGCTTCCAGCCTAGGAGATTTAAAGGGGGGAAAAGTTTCAATCGCCCAGTTAAGTGTTTTCTCGGTTATTATATTACATAAAACAGTAAGGCGTTTAGAAAGCAATTGAACTTCGTTTCCCACTTAATGATTTATCTTACTCCACTTTGTGATTTTTGACATAAGCGGTTAACCGCTAGTTGTTAAAAGCTTTTAACCAGAACTCAGGGGTCAGATTATGTAAGGTGAAACGAACAAACGTTTTCGTACGCACGAATGGCCTGTCCTATGTTACACAAGCAAATTTCTTCGTGCAAACGAAAACGTTTTAACGTTTCGTTTTACAGAATCTGACCCCAGCTTAATCAATACTTTATAAAATATTTCGACAAAAAGTGAAGAAACTTGCAATCGATTTTGAGCCCATTTATAAAACAAACATTTAATGCTTCAACAATTTACAAACGTTGATGCGGACTTCCATATGACATATAACAACTATCTCTATCGAAAGGCTGCCGTGTGCATCTTCCGTTTCTGAATTTACCCAAAGGTATAAGGATGGGTATGTTGAATTTAAAGCTTTTGAAGTACACGGACAATAAACAATTATACTTATTATACCAAAGAGTTTAAAAGTGTAAGGCTGGCTCTGTCTTTATCCAGCTTATTTTAAAAGCGGCGGTCCCAGGTTCGAGTCCCGCAAAAACCCAAATTTCAACTCAAGGGTTTTTTCACTGCGCCACCTCTCCCGAACGTTTGACAAACATCCAAGAGTATAACTGCCTTGAAAGAGCTTCACAATTAGCCGTTTAGAATCGGCATAAAATTGTAGGCCCCTTCCATTCGTTCCAAAAATTAAATCTCACACAAAACGAATGGTTGTGAGAAGCTAATCTTAGGGTCGCTACGGACCTGTTACGCCAACTATATACTTACTTACTTACTTAGGTGGCGCTACAGTCCGGGGTGGACCTGGGCCTCAACCAATACGTCTCTATAGTTAGCGCGATCTTTGGCTTACTGCCTCCAGTTGCGCACTCCAAGTTGGTTGAGGTCCCCTTCCACTTGCGCGCAAGACCTAAGGCGAGGTCTTCCTCTACTGCGTTGTCCCTCCGGGTTGGAGTCGAAGACTCTTCGGGCCGGAGCGTTGGTGTCCATTCGCTCTACATGTCCTAGCCATCTTAGTCCGACTGATGCGCACTTTTCTGACCAGGTCGATGTCGCTGTACAGCTCGTAAAGTTCGCTGTTAAATCTCCTCCTCCAAAGCCCGTCAACGCAAACGGGACCGAAAATCAATCGAAGAATTTTGCGTTCAAAACGACCAAGGAGATCTTCATGCTTCTGCGCCATAGAGTAGGACTCATTCACATTCACAACTAAACCCATTTTTGCCGCTTCTGTACTGATATTTGCAAACGCCAATGATGTCGATGTCGTCAGCGTATGCAAGTAGTTGCACAGACTTCTGGAAGATTGTGCCTCTGGTTTTGGCTTGCGAGTTTCGCACAATCTTCTCAAGAATGATGTTGAAGAAGTCACACGACAGCGCGTCACCTTTTTTGACATCAAAGGTTCGGTGAGATTGTTTCCGACCTTTATGGAGCAGCGAGCATTCTCCATCGTCATTCTGCACAATCGGACGAGTTTGGCAGGGATGTCAAAACTAGACATGGCTCTATATAGCTCGTATCTATAAATGCTGTCGTATGCGGCCTTAAAATCGATGAAAAGATGGTGAGTATCGATCTGAACTTCTTGGGTTTTCTCCAGGATCTGTCGCAGTGTGAATATTTGGTCGGTTGTGGACTTACCGGGCCTAAAACCGCACTGGTAGGGACCAACCAGATCGTTGACAAAAGGTTTCAGGCGTTCACACAGTATGGCAGACAGGATATTGTATGCGATGTTAAGAAGACTAAGGCCAATTTTATTCACTCGAAGTTGAACACAACTCGGGGAGTTTTCCATATAAAAATCTCCAAGTTGTGTTCGAGTCAATAAAATGGGCCTAATACCTCTATAGTTGGCGCAGTTTAGAGGGTCTCCTTTCTTATGGATCGGGCAAACGATGCTGAGGTTCCATTCATCAGGCATACTTTCCTCCGACCAAATCTTGGAGACGAGTTGGTGTATGTTCTCTACCAAGTCATCTCCCGCTGCCTTAAAAAGCTCGGCAGACAAGCCATCTGGTCCAGCAGCCTTGTTCGTCTTAAGCTTGGATATTGCTATCCTCACTTCGTTTTGGTCGGGTGGACGGAAGTCTTGGCTTTCATCGTCTAAGCTGAATGGTTCATTCTGCCTGACAGCGGGATTTGGGTCGTCAGCGCCGTTTAACAGTTTGCAGAGATGGTTTTTCCATATCCTCAGCACTGACTGTGACTACCACACGGTTTCCTTGTTCGTAACTATATTATATACATACATATCTTAAAAGACAACCCATTTGGTGTTTACTAGAAAAGGCTGCAGAATAATTTGACTCAGTCGATATAACTAGATGATATTTAGTTCTCCTCAGAAGACTCCTGCTCCCATTCTCCCGAGCTATGTGTGAGAATAGGGGTTTACCTTTCATATCAATAATGGTGAAAGTCAGTCCTACGTGGCCGGTTTACAAACTTTAAATATCTTATTGGTCTAGGTCTATTTCCAACGTGCAATTAATTTACTACAGACTTTGGAATCGTTCATGCATTACGCAGGATTGTCTACTGATTCCCACAAGATGGTGGTCTTTCTTGAAGATGCAGAAAGAAATTTTCCGTCGAGGAGCAAGCCTTGGAGCGATTCGTATAAACTTGTAGCTGTCTTCTTTTATTTGTTCACGCCGTGCATTCATTGCGGATCTGATCCTCGATCCCTTGAACTAGCAACTTCATTCATATCTGTATCGGACAGAGATCTTCAAATATGCGTGCCAATGTTGGAAGCATCCTGTATGCACACACACACTAGTGTTTTTACATCGTCTTATTTCGAGCAGAATCTTATTGTTTCATTTGTCCAAATGCGCATACTGCCACACACATGTTTATGCAAATCTTTGCTATTGATATACACTGCTATGTTATGTTATTGGTGTCTATATATTTTGATTAACATTTTTGTACAATTATCTTAAACATATTAGAAGATGTTTCTTTCGAATTTTTATTGTATATTATTATACTTGCTGTCATTACGTGGGTTTTATTTGCGTTCTCTTTTTCTTCCAATTCACAATACAGGATCAAGCATTGGCCTCCTCTTCTGGCTTACAAGATTCCAAATTGTGTAGTAGTAGTGGCGGTGGTGGTGGAGGCAGTGTTGGTGGTAATGGCGTTGGTCTTGTTGGCGACAACACACTGAGCAAGAATAGCAAGCAATCAAGCAACACGACAGCGATCTCGACAAATAGTCCAACAGCTGGCATAGCTATTAGCAATGTTACTAGCACTGCTGCTGCTGTTACTGGTGGTACACAAAGAAGCCCTACGCCTACCTCTACTACTGCTGCTACTATGACAACCCCTTCTGCAAACAAACGCCAGCAGAGTCAACAACAAGCGCAAACTCCGAACAGTAATCAGATAAATTCTTCAAGCAATGAAGTAACAACAAGCAATACTACTAATAATAGCGTCAATTCTTCGTCTACCACCACAACTAGTGGGGGCTGTTGCTCGGGTTGTGGGGTAGCTTGTAACTTGTTAAATGGTACACCACACGGAAAACTGTGCAATAGTTGCCATCATCACTGGAGGTACCTAAAATACATTTTTTCAAATTAAAACAATAGAATCGCTGAAAAACGAAATTCTCTCTCTCTCTTCTCTCTCTATCTCTTTTCCTGTATGTCGTCATCGTCGTCGTCGTCGTGTTGGGTACTTTTAGACGAACGGGTAATAAAAGGCCAACTACTGGTCCATACTTTGGCAAAAGGTACCGCGATCGTAATGCCGATCGCCATAAACGCAAACCACCGCGTGGCATGCACATTAACCATGACGATATTGTTGCGCTCGCTAGTTCAAACAATAATCAAGATCAATTGCTCGCGAATACCGAAAGGGAAATTGTCTCATTGCTAAGTCAAGTAAGAATACAATTCTTCTACTACTTTAATTAGTTTGTCCTTAGTGAGGGCGTGTAAATTCACAGTACATATTAAATCGTATCGAGTCATTGCTCTCGTCTTTCCTACAATCCACCAAAAAGTCCTTCTGTTGTTTGTTCTTAATTTATGTGTAGAGGAGCAGGAAATCAAGGGCAATGATTTGGACTATGTTTGTTTATTATTGTTTTTTTAGTTTTTTTGAGGAATTGCCCTCGTTTTCTTTAGATAATCTAACACTTATTGTATAAATGTTTTTGTCTTACACACTTACACAGTAAACGATTCGTAAAGAAAGACAAACTCGAAATATTTATGTTACGTCAGGGTATGACCATGACCAAGTGTAAACACGTTTTTTTTCTTCTTCATTATTCTAGGTCCAACTAAACAAGCAAAATATCTCGGCAATCAAGCGGAAAAACTCGGACAGTTTGGAAGAGCTACGCCCCAATGAGTCTGCAAATCGAATCAACTCTCGTTGGACTAACGAGGAGCTTTTGCTTGCAGTCAGCGCTGTGAAAAAATATGGAAAAGATTTTCAGGTAAGAATATGAGAAGTCCCACCCAAGTGCGGCATGCTTTTTTTTGACATTTTTCTCAATAGTCAGAACTGGCGTTGAATTACCGCAACACGTGACTGAATTGGTTATTGATTTGCTTGTGAAATCCACCAAATTCAGTGACGGCGGTAGTTCGGCCCCTGTTTTTAGGAGCTCGCCTGACAATTAGAACTTCTTTATAGTCGCAAACTTGTATTACGTCAATTTTGCAACAGAGTTGTACCAAAGTAACTCTAATTTGAATTATAATTTCCCGTAAAGACTATTGCCGATACCCTTGGAACAAAAACCGAAGCCCATGTTCGCACTTTCTATGTCAACTATCGTAGACGCTATAACCTGGACCAGGTTTTGAAAGAGCATGAAGCTGAAAAAGAAGCCCAACTTAAAGAGGAACAAAAGAAGAAGGAACTCCTAAATGCCGAAAAACCCGGTACCGGCTCCAGTACCAACAACAATGATGATGCCAATTCAAATAAATCCATTGACTCTCAAAAGGACCCACTTACTACGGAGGTAAGATCAATTTAAAAACACATTTCCATAAACAAATTCTAAACATGTACCCCCCCATCGGCTTGTTCAGATCGATTTGGAAACCGATATTGCAGATCAACCGCCAGCTAAACGTTTAGCAACTGGTCTCCAGCAGGATTCTGCAAAAGTGGCCTGAACCGCCATACAAATCGAGTGAAAAGTTCCCTCCAATTTTCATTAATTTAGTATGCTAGTTATCAAATTATTACTAAAAACAAAAAACAAATCTTTAGGTACATCCCCCTCCTCATATTTCTTTTGACATTGATAAGCATTTTAGTTAAATTACCATTTTTATGTTCCATTATGACCTAATCTTAATTTATTTATCATCTAATTTGTATTGTAATGCTTGAATATATCTAATTGATGACATCAAAATAAAAAAGAAGAAGAGAAAACTTTTGCAGTGGATCTGCAAAAATTGTAAAGGTTTTTGATCATAGTTTGTTTTTTTTTTCTACAGGACTTATTCGTAGGACTTTTTCACACGTGCATTATATGAGTTGTCTCGCAAATGATTGAGGTCAGAAAGCAAAGCAAACATTGGTGTTCTATTGATTTTGTTTCTAGCAGGGGCAAATGGTCTCCTTTTGTTAAAGATCAATGGGCCTTACTAATAACCATTTTGAACCTTCAGCTTATGCATTTTGTAGGTCAGAATATGCAATTTTGTATGCAAAATTTCGCCGTTGGGAGTTTGACGAATTTAGCCTGGACACTAAAAAAATATTATTAGTATCGCGGAATATGTGTAAGAATTTTTCATAGCTTTTGTGTAGATTTGATACTAAATTGAAGCAAAATCGCCCTCATTTGGCAAAGAAAAAAGTGCTGTTTCATCATGTCCCGGTGCACATGTGTGCAGTCAGCATAGCAAAAATCCGCAAATTACGCTATCAACTGCTACCCCATCCAGCATGTTATCCTGATTGGGCCCCTTGCGACTATTTCCTGTTTCCAAACCTAAAAAAATGGCTGCGCGGTAAGAGATTTAGGTCCAAAGAAGAGGTCATCATTGAAACAAATGCCTATTTTGAGAGTTTTGAGAAAACCTTTTATTCGAAGGAAATAAAAGCAAATGGAAAAACGCTGGGCTAAGTGTATCGGGCAAAATGGAGTTTATGTTGAGAAATAAATTACTTTTTGGCGAAAAAAAATATTTGTTATCCAAAAAGTTACTGACTTATCAAACAACCCTCGTATCTGTCGTTTTCCATAGATTACTACAAAAGCGTTCCCTAATTTTTTCGTACGTGTCTCTCCCTGTGAGAGAATTTATCCACACCACTTCCATTATGACAATCTTTTCCATTTTACAAAATTAAAGGAACAGACCTACTGTTGTGCAAAAACAAGCTCACGTTCATTTATTTCATTAGAGCGTGCCTTCTACTCTTGCGCTTACATTCACCCCTAAAGAGGTATCCGTTCGGAACGGAATTTTCTCTGATCTGTACGAAATCGGAAAAATTCCATTTGAGGTATCCGTTCTGATGCGACTTTCGGAAAACTTCTCCGATGACATTATAGCGCACCTTGTCGCATTGTGTGGAACTGTGTTAAGGATCATTCACATGAGAGCGACCAACTACCTACGAACGAACGAATATTCGCAACTTTGGACAGACAGTCCATTCACATGATACATTTAATTTGGATATCCGCGAATCCAATGACATTCGCCGTCATTTGTGTCTGTGATATTTCAAGTGTGAGGTTAAGTTCGAACGAATGTTTTATTCGCTAGTTTGTGGAACGCGAATTGAATGATGTGGATTGTGAATAAACTTTGACAATTCGCGCCAAGGGTGTATTCGTTCGCGGCAAAAAGTTTGTAATTCGAAATTTCGTTATTCAAACTGTTTGTTAACAAGTTTTTTTAATACATTTTGATAGGATAATTAATTATCCTCCACTTGGAATAGTGAAATATATAATTTTCTGTTCATAAGTGCATCAAAAGTGGTTTGTTCGCATTTCAGCAATTCGTTCGCTCGCTCTCATGTGAATAGTCCTTTATACCACTTACTTTTAACAGCTACATGGCACATTTTTTCCGAAGCTCTCCGACAACTAATTGCTGCGGAATATTTGAATGCGAAATTAACGCGTTTATGTGCTTCTACAATTTTGTTCCGAAACGGATACTTCGAACGCAATTTTAGTTCCGATCGGAATTTGACTTTCGTATCGGATTTTTTTCCGACCGGATACCTCGATAGGGGTGATTAACGTAGTATGTATTGTTTACCTCATCTGCAATGTGTGTGTTTTTAACTGGGAAAGGAGCTACGTTCCCATGAGAAATGAGGAAATGATTCTGGACTTCTGACTTCTGAGTTGTATGTTTCATTTTAGTATTCGTTTGCTGGTAATGAAGACTTTACAAATTTTTGGTTAGTAATCATGATCCCACATGGTTTCAGGTAAAAAAAGGAATGAACTAACAAACACACACACACATCATAAAATATTTGTCGGCTAACATACCCCAATTAAGGAATGCTAAACAATGATTCCGCGCGAGAATGGGAATGGAGACAGAGATGGTTTTAGTGGACTAAAGTCCCACACGCAGGTTTTCTATACTTCCCACCTTTTTACAAAAACGAAATAATCTTCGCAATTTCCAACTCTAGCGAAGTAAGAAGCCTTCGGTGCACGAGTGACACTCGACCGGCTTTGGTTTTATATTTGCTTCAGCTCGTAGCTGTAAATATCATTTGGTAGTTAAATACTGTTCGCAAATAACACATTTTAGTCTCGACTTTAAATTTACGGAAGCTCACAACTGTGAAATTCGTATGGAAAATTTAGAGTCGAAACTAAAAATGTTTATTAGTAAGGCCCATGTATTGCAAATTCTTTGACATTCAATACATAAGTATTATTTATGTATTTTTCTCGCTTTTCAAACACTCTTAATACCCCTGTCTATTAAAAACGAGAAACTCATAAAAATATTGCACCATGATGGTAAAACTTCTACGAATAAGCCTGCTAAAGAGTGTAAATAGTTTTAGTTTTAGTATGTTACTTTTCTTTTACCATTACTAACAACTTTTTTTCCAAACTACTGATACCTAATAAAACTATAGGACATATTGATTTAAATCGTCAAGTCTAAAGAACCAAACAGAACTAAAGCGCTAATAAATTCACATCGAATTCCTAAAGTGAAATACTTGTTTGTATATTAGCGGCTGGTGAATATTTTAAGGAAAACAAAATAGTTAATACTTTAGCAACATTTATGAAGAAAAAATCGGAACAATTTTATCTTATTTATGATATGATTTTGATTTTTTTGTTGTCATTATACATTGTGACATTATACTCGAGTAATTAATAATTGTATATGTGAAACTTAGTTTTATACTATAAAATACATTGATGTTCAAATTACCACGTTTAGTTGATTAAAAAACGAAAAACATCACCAATATGTAAATTAAATTTAAACAGAACACCTGCTATCAAGATTGGTGAAAAAAAAAATATATCTGTATACGGAAGAAGATTATTCGGTAGACAGTTAATTTAATTATAATTTCGCTCTATTTGTGTCTATTCATAAAATCAATCATACTACGTACTAGCAAATTGAAAATTTATTTTTATTTCTAACTATAAGATAAAACAACTAAATCGTTAAGATATCAAAGCAACAATGCAAGTATGATGTATACCAAAATGTGTAGGAATACAAGTGGTTAGCATAGGTACATAATATAAGAGAGGTTTGCTGGGGTCACCCACGGAAACTATCACAATTTTTATTTTTCAAGAAAATGTAAAATATTATTTCGAATACCCGTATCGTAAATATATATATTGTATAAGTAGACTTAACAAAATATTGGTGTTTTATTTCGATTATTTACATCCGAGAAAAGGTATTTTACTACAAAGTGGTGTCGGACAAGGATTATAAAGAGTGACCAAATAGTAATGATCCCTTCTTCATTTGTTATTGTCGTTTTCCATTGGCTTCACTCGGGAATCCAATCATTCTGTAAGCCAATGGAACAAGAAAACTGCTTCTGAGTGAATCGACAAAAATATTGGTGAAATGCCAAAAAATAATCTACGGTGTCTGTCAGCTGACTTGTGGATTATGACTTTAAATCGAGAAATGAAATTCTCTTCCAGAATTACCAAAAGAGTGTTTGTTCTGCCAATGGAGCGGTTTCAGAAGAACTTTTTCGATTCTGGACACTTCCGGATACTTCTTTTTGCCAGATGGAAAGCGACATAAGGTTTGTTTGACGTGGGCCCTAGTGCGCCCCAATGGGGATGTTCGGATTCCTAGTTTAATAATTCTGACAACTGTCTTGACAGATGTATTTCAGTTTTTATGGACCCAGAGTGATCACGCGATTTGTTTTTCAGTTGACTTTTATGGAGGGGAAGCCGACGAATCTAGTGAAGAAAGTCCTGCCTGCATACTAAGTTGACATTTCGAACAGTTAAATTAAAAATAAACAGTGGCAGCGGCAGTGTTCTCAAGAGTCGAAAAAATTGCCAGTGTCATTTCGAAAACTACTCTGACAATTTTGAACCTTAGTACGATACTTAACAACCATTAGTTCGCATAACACTATAATAGTGTTGTGATAGGCCACCCCCACCGTGTTACATTTTAAATGTACTTATATGAAAATAACAATTTTTGGGAAAATTGAGTGAAGGGCCTTTGCAAAATATAAAGGACAAAATCAAACAAAGTTAACCCGAGAATATAAAAACAATTCAAGTTGCCTAGTCAACGCGTTCGGATACCTAGTCCCAACAAATCTTGACGTTTTACATAAACTAGGTATCCGAACGTCCCCAATGACATCCAGCTGTCAAAATATTCAGTAATGTCGTTTTCAATTGGGGCATGCAACTAAATTGATCTGCTTTTGTAAATTATTAGTGCGTTATTTGACAGCAATAACAGCTGTTGAATCAATTTAATTGGTTTGACGACGCAACTTAATAATGATTTCTCTATCATTTGTTTACCGCTATGGTTTATCTCTCAAATTGTATCTGTTTTTGCAAAAATCACAAATGGATATCGATTTTTGGTGATTCATACCGCGGTACTAATAATCATTTTTAGTGTCCAGGCTAAATTTTTCGCGCTCACAATGGCGAAAATTCCCATACAAAATTGCATATTGTGACCTAGGAAATATTTAGTGTGAAGGTTAAAAATGATTATTGGTAAGGCCCATAGTCTTCAGGTGACGATGAAGATAATCACCCCTATCGAGGTATCCGTTCGGAACGGAATTTTCTCCGATCTGTACGAAATCGGAGAAATTCCATTCGAGGTATCCGTTCTGATACGACTTTCGGAAAACTTCTCCGATGACATATAGCGCACCTTGTCGCATTGCGTGGAACCGCGTTATAACACTTACTTTTGACAGCTACATGGCACATTTTTTCCGAAGCTCTCCGACAACTAATTGCTGCGGAATATTTGAATGCGAAATGAACGCGTTTATATGCTTCTTCTATTTTGTTCCGAAACGGATACTTCGAACGCAATTTTCGTTCCGATCGGATTTGACTTTCGTATCGGAATTTTTTCCGAACGGATACCTCGATAGGGGTGAATAATTCCTCCAAAATTGCCTTCATAACTATTTATGAAGATTTGAGCTTATATAAGATTGTGCTGACACAAGAATTGAACACAGTGCGTTCGCTAATTGGAGCGCTGGAAATGTTGACCCACTCGAGATCCAGATTAAGTAAACAAATAGTTGGGACAACAGGTGCGTAGGGACCCTAGGCCTAGCTTCTCGCAACCATTCGTTTTTTGTGAGTTTTTCATTTTTGGAACGAATGGAAGGGATCTAAAACTTTGCGCCGAGTCCAAACGGCTAATTGAGAAGCTCTTTCAAGACAGTAGTTGTAGCTACACTCGGATGTTTGCCAGACGTTGGCGAGCGGTGGCGCCGAGGTGATAGTTGATAGTTGACAATCAAAATCAAAGCTTTAGGTTCACGTAAATTGACAATCGCTTTTTTTGCAATCAATTTCATGTGACAGCTATTTAGGTGTCGCTTTCATACATTTGTGTCATTTTCATAGGTATACACCTCGGCTTCGACTTCAAATAAATTAAATACTTTCATGAAAAAAAAAATGCTTGTTTTGGGACTGCTTGATTTACCAACTGGAATAAGGTCAACGCATGTTCAACCCATCCACAGTGATCGATGTACGCAGAGCAAAGAAGAGTTGATAATCAAAAACTACAATCAAAAAAGCGACAATCAACTATCACCTTAGCCGATTCCAGCCCAGAGTTGGAATTCAGGTTTTTGCGGGACTCGAACCTGAGACCCCTCGCTTAGTAGTCCAACACACTAACCACTAAGCCACTGCGCCGAGATCCGGATTTTGACCAGAAAACCTTTTCGGAAGAGGCCCATTTTTAGCTCAACGGCTACGTCAGCAGGCAAAATTGTGTTATTAAAGCGAACACGATCCACAAGTGATTAACCAAGCATCAATGCATCCAAAAAGATTTACTGATTGACGGTGCCGTGAAATAACGCCGAATTGCAAAACTCGGCGTTATTACGCTTTCACAAAGTGAAATAACGCCGAACATTGCTTGTGAAATAAAGCCGCAGCAAATGTTTCCACAATTCGGCGTTGAGTTTCGAACTATTATTTTTTTTAAATTCTAAATGCTAAAAAAAATAGAATGGTCGAGAATTTTTACTTATAATAGGTACATAATAGTTAAAATACTGGTTAAGTTCTCGACCATTGTATTTATTTCAGCATTTAGAATTTGAGAAAATAATAGTTCAAGAATGCATTTATACGGCTTTAGCAAAGTGAAATAAGACCGAACATTTAAATTCGGTGTTAATTCGCTTTCACAAAGTGAAATAAAGCCGAATTTTAGAATTCGCGGTATTCTACGGCACCCTGATTGATATGGCGGCTTCATCGGACCTTATTTCTTTCGAAGTGAGCAAGGGGACACCTTTAACGTCAATGGCCGGCCTCAGGTACAGACCGATGTTTGCCGACTTTCTGTGGGGTTCAAACAAGTTGAATGATCGCTTTCACAGATTCACAGCTTCTAGCGTTGCGTCGCTTATATGGCAGCCATAGAGTCGAGTTGCTATCGCTACTAGTGGAATACAGCCGACGGATTGAAGCACTGCCTCGGAAGAAGAGGCGGCCATATATAGAATCAGTTTAATATATCACACTGTTGATGTTTTTCTTTTTTTTTTAATTTCCTTCGCTATCGTTATTATTTGATCACCCTCTATCTAGTGTGACCCAGATCAGAATTCACGACGTCTTAAAAACGTATAAAACCGATTCGTGTCAAAGGAGAGTTCGATACTAAGCGCCGCTCCGTTTCACCGAAAAAGTGTGAAAGCTAGGTTACCCAAACATTGACGGATTTAAAAGAACATAACATTATAGCGTGGTGAATAATTTCTACGATCTGATGACTGCAACGTTGTACTACAAACCTGTTAACACGTACTTCAGATCCATTCTTCGATGGCAGAGCAATCAAGGCATGTAAGGTTAGGGTAGTTTGAGTAGGGTTGTGAGATCGTCACAAAAAGAGCAGCCATAGCGGCTCATCGTCATTCAAGGGAACCATTACGGTTAAAACCTAAATGAATTCGCCCAAGAGTCATTTTTGTTAAGCCCTCAACTCTCACGTATCCGCATTTACTACCGCCAGCCAATCTCATGGCAGTCAGTGCTAAGAGAGTATCCCTATCGTTGAGATTGAAACCATGTGCCCTTCTTGTTGCAAGTTGCAACCATCTCGAATGTTGTGTCTAAACCTTCAAGTCACGGCTATAGGTGGTCGGTGCCGTGAAATAACGCCGAGCGAAATAACGCCGAATTCTAAAATTCGGCGTTATTTCACTTTGTGAAAGCGAAATAACACCGAATTTAAATGTTCGGTCTTATTTCACTTTGCTAAAGTGAAATAAAGCCAAGTCGGCCTTATTTCACTTTGCTTTTATAAATACATTCTTAAATTAATATTAATTTTTGAGACAATGGTAATTTGGGCAAATTATGAAATGTGTATGTGCATGCTGCCCCCCTGCAACCCCTCTGCTTGGGTTTACTGTTGGATTACGGGGTGGGTGCGAGGTTTTCTACTTACATTTTTTGTTGAATTTTCAAATTGAGATTTTTAGCCTTCGAGATTTTTGTCATTCGAGATTACGTCATGATCCCCATTTGCTTCGGCTTTATTTCACAAACAATGTTCGGCGTTATTTCACTTTGTTAATGTGAAATAATGCCGAATTCTGAAATTCGGCATTATTTCACTTTGTGAAAGCGCAATAACGCCGAGTTTTCCAATTCGGCGTTATTTCTCTCGGCGTTATTTCACGGCACCTAGGTGGTCTTATACCTTTGATCGTTGCATTCAGTGGGAACTCTGTCGCTTTCTTGGCCAGAACGATGGCATTTTCGTTACCTATCCTAAATATCACAGTGCCCACGTAGGTACCTACCTACCCAATACAATCTGAAATGGTTCTGCGAGCATGATCCCTCTTGAGCATTATACAGCAATTCCTGATTTAGTGGCAATTCCAATTTAGTGGCTCGCGTGAGACTATAACGCCTTAAGCTCAGCATTACAAATAATGTAGATGTCGATATTTTTCTTCCAAGTTTCCAATGAAGGTTCCTGTCCAGTACCGTACCAAGATATTTTGCAATTTTCGAGAGGGGAAGCTCCACTCCAGCAAGTCTATGCAGCTTGAAGGAAGATTTATATTGTATTTCGTACTAATTAGCCCAAGTTCCGTTTTCTCCGGGATGACTCGAAGTGCACACATTTTTAGCTCCGACTTAAAATTTTAGAAGTTCTCAGTTTAAGTCGAGACTGTAATTAGTTTTTAGTACGGCGCATTGTGTTTAGGAATGCTCCTTGAACGACGATCACAATCACGTGATGATGATCATTCGGCGTAAGCAGCGACGCCGAATCCTGCGTTATTTTGATCTTTTATGTGGAGTTCGATTGACCACTCTCATTTTAGTTTGGTACAAAAAGGCAATCTTGTTCAGATTTCATAGCACTTTTGCGAATCTGGATTTTTGCTCAGATTTGCTCCAGATTTACCAATCCAAGTGCGCAGTGCGCTTGAGTTTGACAACTGGTGGAGTTGGTTTACGTTTTCGTGAACCCTTCTGAAACAAAATTTCTTATGTAAAAACAACTGATATATATACATATTCTTATAAGCGTTCTTCTTATATCAGCTCTTTTTTATTTGGGCATCTAGAGAAAAGACACCAGTGACCAGTGTTCTTATATGAGTGTCTCTTCTATCCGCTGTGGACTGTACTGCTTTCATTCCCATACTTGTACATTAATCGGATAGGAATGTAAAAAAAACTAGTACAGTACAGTGTATAATTAAACGCATCGTTTACTTAGTATATATTTTATTTGTTTTGTTTTGTATTTTCTTTTTTTTTTAAATCAATAACCTTTTTACAACACATAAAGGGTACACGTTCATGTTTGTTTTTCTTTTATTTCTCATTGAGTTTTACGTAATTAATTATAATAGTTTATAATTTTAAATTTATATCTAAATAAGATAGAGTTCAAAGCTATTTTTCATAATATATGTATATGTGTATGTATAGAATAAAATCGGACAAAGTGCAATGCACTTCAAACAAATTCAAGCGAAATCATTCAGAACTATATGAGCGCAATGGAAAAAATATTTACAAAATAATCTATGAACGACTAAATATTTTTCTGTATAAATAGATAAAAGTAACTATAATAAATAAAAACAATCAATAAATACAGTTAGTAAATGAAATAATTTACTTTTATGATGAAATCGTAGTTTACAAATTATCTTATAATTATCAGTGACTATCAACGTTGTTCACCCATTATTTCTATATTCCTTTTTAATTATTTATAAATTTTGTAGAAGTTTTATAGTTAAAAATCATTTTTTTGTAGGATAACCTTTGATGTTTGCATTAAGTGTTTGTCCATAATTACAAAGAAAAATAAAACTATTACCGCTAAAAAGTGAAAGAGCTAAAGACTTCTGCAGCAAAATCATTTGATACGTCAAAGTTTAAATGGGGTGTTATGCTTTTGCGGGAATAAAGGAAACTTGCAGGAAATGATAACAGATCTTATAGATATTCCGGCGAATTCATGAGATGGGTAGTGTAGGTATCCTTGGAAAGCTCACGTAAGGTCTACATTCTGAGCTGGTATCGGAAAGTTGAATAAAATGCTTTAGGTGCGATATTTAATTAATGAGTAGATGAGCAGTTAGAGTGTGAATCTACGGTTTGTTTCTGTACTATAACACATTTGGAAAATTGTACTGCATTTACACCATCGGGCAGGCGCATATTTGTACGAGACGTGGCAGAGAGATCTGTTTGTCCGGGGACAATGGTAATAAAGGCGTAAGAATGAGATAGAAAATCATGGATGTTCTAACCATAATTATGGATACGTAAAACGGATATAAACAGAATTCCCGGCCACCAACATTTCTGCAATTACTTAAAAACATTTCTATTTCTTTTTTAAAATAGGTATGTGAAATGAGAGTGCTAATTAGTTTCCGTTAATTGAAGCAACAATTCATCAATCAGTTACACGAAATAAATAAAGAATTTTCCGTTCGTCACTTCCGGAAGAAATTTCGTCTTATAGGAAAGTGAAAATTTGCAAGTCATCTCCATAAGAATATCAAAATGCTGAACTTTCCCATAATCCCTACCACGTAAGAAAGATTTCCGATCAAAATATCTACGTGTCAGGTTTTCTTGCGTGTTGGGTAGGTATCTAATGTTTTTGCTTTCAGTAACACACGGCTGTTTAGTATTGGACATCCCTTTTATTTTCCGTGTTAGGGATGTGTGATGGTGTAAATGCAGTAGATATTAAGAAATATTTCGTAAAATTCATTAAAAAAAAAATTCATATACGATTAACTATTACTGATAAATGAACTTAACATTTTTCACATTGGTAGAGAAGTAAAAATAATTTGACATGTGTTTCGCCATGCTAACTTGCTAACCGCTTATCATCGGGAGACACGAGCTCAGACTGGGAGTGCTTGCGAGCCATGTTGACATTATTTGAAACTGTACTAACCCTTGTTAAGAACGCTGAACCAATCGTTAAATTGTTCAAGCAAAGGGCGGATATCGAACATGAAAGTAATGCATATACAGTACTCGCCGGATATAAGCAACCCTCTTAACAGCAAACCCCTTTTAAAAGTAACAAATTAGTCAGTGTTGGGACTCCAAAACGTCATCCTATGCATTACAAAGGTCCCCGCTTAAAAGGAATTTCATTGAAAACCCGGCTATAAGCACTATAATTTTTTTCCCAAGAGCGTGTGCTTTTTTTCGGGGAGCACTGTAATGATCAATTATTGATCACCCGTATCCAGGAAACAAATTCCGAAACGAAAGCCAAATCTGGTAGGCACTCAGATTGCGTTCGACGTAACCTTTTCGGAAAAAAAACAAATGCTCAACGAGCAAGCAATTTATGTAGTCATGAAAAGTGTGTTTACATAAGTTTTTTAGATCTTTGAATAAAATGAAAGAAACATTTAATACATAATTCCAAATTGTGTCGAAATTGTTGGCTTTTTCTATTGTCCAATACTTTAAATTCAAAAATATGGTCACCGTAGCTCACCGGAGAAATTTTCCAAAAAGTTTTATCAGAACTGATATTTCGAATGAAATTTCAACGATTTCGTACAAATCGGAGAAAATTCCGTTCCGAACGGATACCTCGATGCTTGTGACTGAATAATCGATGACCGAATTGAATAACTTTGATTATTTGTTCTGCACTATGTCTATACGGTTCCAAAGATTTTCAAAGTTTATGTGCCACATCTTGCTCTATACGTAGTAGATTAAGGACTATAGTACTAAAGATCCTGTGACATTACAATGGTTCCGTTTTGGTCTACTCCAAACTTAACCCAACAAACGTATATGAGATTTGACAATCGGATAACCCAATTTATGTGACATCAAGTTGACTGGCGTCAATCTCTTCTCACACGATGATTGCCACAGTAACGAAAAAGTTAATTGCGTTTCATTCATAAATTGGACCGCTCTGAACATGTTCGGTACAAGAGTTGGAATGTATACTTAAGTGCAAGAAGAACACACTTTAAAAGTGGATTTCGTTTAAATAATCATTCTTAAGAGTTAATGAAACTTTTAATTTTGACAAGTTTTCGATGGATTACTACCACTTCCCTTGAAGGAAATTCCTAGTGGTTGATTGAAGATTTGTTGTCCTTCAAAATACGCAATGATCTACTACTGCATTTACAGATAGCATGCGTTAATAATATTTGGCATTTTATTTGGAACGAAAAGTAACGAGTAATGCATTCATTAATGAAAAACATCAGGTTTGTTTGACGTGGGCCAAGTTGTGCCCTGAACTGAACCCAGTTAATTTGTAGGGACAAGAATTCAGTATTGAGTTTCGCTGTCATTTCACTTGTTGTCATTCCTTTTGTCGAAATATCTGACTGACGGACTTCGGGAAAGTATCGCCAATGGAAACAAAAATTATTGACGAATGTAATGCTAGTTGTTTTACATTTTATTAGCATTGGAAAACTTGAATAAATTCAATCTATCCTATCTTTTTTCAATATTAATGAAGGTACCTATAAAAATAACTCATGTTCATTGACCCCGAATTTCAAATCTAGGGTAATTTGCATTTGAAACAATTGGTCTTCTAATAAAAATCCAATGAGTTCAGTTAATAAAAAACTTGAAAAAAAAATATTGTAACATCAGTTCTAGACTAGGTGTTAGATGTAAAAATCCATGGAGATGTTGGTCGTTACACCGTAGTTCGAAATGACAGCCACACGAGCCTCAAAAATTCATTCAATTCTTTATCAGCCAATAAAATAATAATTTAATATGTACATCAATGCCAATGGAGTTTTTACTGCCATTAAAAATGCAATGACAATGCTAAAGTCCTGTCTCTGGCTCTAATCATACAATGCTAATAAACCTTTAAATAGAGACGGTTAATAAAACATTTAGAAACCAAAGCAGAGTAGTTATTATTCATAGAACTTAAAATAAGTTGAAATAAATAAAGCATACAGTTCTAAAGTGGCTTAATTTTTTTTAGTGAAATCAATGCGAGCAAAACGTTGTTACTTTTGCTATTCCGCTGTCATTCGTTTGTTAAGAAATCGTGATAACGATAAATACAATAAATTTGATACTCAAAAGAGAATTGTTTGAAAGCCACAACGTTTATGAAGTGGGAAAAAGTTGGAATTGGAGCTGCATCAATTTTTTAATTCACTTAAATTCATCATCAACTTGTTAGCATTATGGCAAGTTCAAGATCAGAATTGAGTTCACTCATTTTTAACAATAAACAGAAAAAAGTGTTGTCAATATCATATCGAACGCATATTTTGCGTTCAATATGATAGCCGAATTTTCAGGGTTGTGCAGGGTTTTTGACAGGCGTGAAAATTAGCTGAATTTTCTCAGGGCGCACTAGTGGGAACTAGTGCTAGCCACATCAAACAAACCTAATATTTTCTGATCCCAGTTCGAATCATAGGCAATACCTACTGAGACCCCCAACTCTCAATCCTCTTGCCGCTGGCCCCTTCAATTTTTTTTTTTTTGTTCAAATTACTCATTTTGCTTTCCCATCGGTGTTATGTCAATTTAGAATCCGCGTGACACGCAAAAACATAAAAAAAATAAAAAATTAAATGCTGCCAACCACTACCACCCGTGGGGAAATGTGATAGAGTTCGGGAATACCACATTTTTACATTGCTGAATGAAATTGGTTAGTTATTATTATTTTGTTAAAAGGCGAATAATTTGATTTGTTTGGTTAACAAAACTATCTACGGGAAATACCTACTTTACATACGAGAAACATATTTACCTACGTATTTATGCCTTTTCGATATCATTAACATCGATTTCAAGTGTACATTTTTCTTAAGTAACTGATGAAAGTTTTGTCAAAATGTTTTTATTTTCATACAACCATTCGGCATTGACAATTTTTCATAAATATTTTATGCAAATGTACACTTATTCCTACAAAAAAAAAAACTATCCACACAAAACGAATTATTTCAAATTTAATGGACAAAATTCTATGAACGAACAGCAACTTTGCCGACAGCGGAAAAGGAAGTGGTGTTGGTGAGCCGGGATTTTTGGATTTTTGAAGTTACGTGACATTTGTCAATATACGAATTTCTATGTAACAATACCAACGCACTTAGCATTTGGCACCCCATGAAAATATATCTTTGAAAATTGGCCGAAGTTTGAAGTTGGGGGGTCTGTTTCAGTATTGTCTTTGGTTTAAATGTCAATAAGTCAATTAACTCGTAGGCTGAATGATTTGAAGCTTCCTTGCAGGCAAACTGAGTTTTCTGTTTTGTTTTTTATGTGTTCACGGTATATCTTGATTCGGAATTAAATGAGTTTCCCAAGTGTATATCCTACCCATCAAACACGAACAAATTAATAACAAATGAAATACATAAATAAATAAATGTGAATATGTGCTACAGATTTTTAAAAGAAATCATCAAAGGTTCTGGATTATGTTTGGTATTGCAGCATTGGGGCCGATAAATTGGGGTGATGTGAACTGTTCATTCGTAGGGCGGATAAGCTTTTATTATACCATTCGTCTTCAGCCGACATACCTGGAAAAATAAACGGAAATTAAATTAGTTACAGTTCGGAACTAACATACAGATGTGCATATATCTTCGGCAAATTACTGTGATTAGGTCGGAAATAGGAAAACGTTATAATGTGTGGGTAAGAAGTGGAGATTGGTTATTTTACGCTTTAATGCCTTAAGTTACAAAAAAACCCAAAGAAGCTTTAATAGGCACACGAAAAGTCTTGAAATTCGTACCCTACATATATTGCGAGAACTAGAAATCATATTTAGCGTCCAGGGCTAGATTTTACTAGGTCATAATGCAGACATTTTTCCATTAAAAAATTACACAAAATACTAAGTGTGAAGATTAAAAGTGATTTTTAGTAAGGTACATTTTCTTTGCTATATTTAAGTACCTATACGAATCTCAAAATATTTATAAGAGGAAGGTGTCAACAAGTTAGCAAACGACTGTCTTTATAAAAAAAAAAGTTAATATAAAACCAGACCGCGTTACTAATAATCATTTTTAGTGTCCAGGCTAAATTGTTCGAGCTCACAATTACGAAAAAAAAACTAGGAAATATTTAGCGTGAAGGTAAAAAATGATTATTAGTAAGGCCCATAGTCTTTAATTTCATTGCAAAAGATGGCATCTTATATCCACATGAACATGTGCTAATTTCCTTTATCTCTGTCACCTTGTCACTGCATTTAACTTTTTGCACAATTTTGTACAGGGGGAAAACATCTTAAGAAGCGGAAATAGTGTTCAACAAATGATTAAGAAACTCGTTTCAACGTCTTAAAGGAGCTCTAAGACGCTGGCGTCTACCAAATTGTGTAATTTCCGTCACAAATTACCCAAAGCTGTTATAAGACCTAATGTAATATTTCACATAATGTTTTACGTAAAACTTACCCATTGAATCCTGTCGGACACCAACTGAACTCATATTTGTACCGTGTGTCATTGAAAAGGGTTGCGTCATACCGGGATATGATGTTGCGCCCATTTGAAATAGGTCCTGAATAATATAAGAAACATTTTTGTTTAGTTATACAAAGACGAAAAAAGAAAATCTGAATTTTCCTATTTACCTGCGGGTATCGATTTATTGAGTTATGATGCGGATATGGTTGATATCCTCGCGACACGCTATATCCTTGAATATTTCTCATCATACCATTGCATGAAGGGATCACAGAAGGTGCTAATGCTTTTTGTAATTGTTTCTCTTGTTTTCGGTATTTTGCACGCCGATTTTGAAACCAAACCTGCAAGATTGAAGTACGAAAAGGGAAAAATGTTAATAAATACATTTTTAAATGATTGCATAATTTGCCTAGGGAGGCTAACTATATTTTTTTTAAATTGATTGATTTTATTTTTATGTTTTATTGTTTTTTTTTTATAAATGTTGCTTTAATTTAGTGCAAGGTCAAAACAAGGCTTTTCCATAATCGTGTAGCACCACCCAGCAAGTGCACATAAAAAGTGTTTTAGTTGCTAGAGCTACATAAAGCTGCCAGTGCGAAAAGTAGTCGACATTTAGAAAGGCTCCCTCGAAGTGCAGAGTCCGTACCTGTACCTTTAATGTTATAACTTATTTTGAAGTTTATGTGAGTTTTAAATTTCCTTGCTAACGCGGGTGAATGGGGTGCAATTGATCTATTACAACTTCTTAAGCATTGCGATTAAATTTAAACTAAATCCTGTTCCATGTTGATGATTATATACCTTTAATTTTCTGAGAAATTCATAGAACTATGTTTGTCTGTTCGCATGTGGATTTGAAGTTTGAACACTCATCCCTTTACAATTTTATTTTCTTATAAGACCGCTAATTTATAAATTATCTACTTAAAGCGGACACCCCTCGAAAATGTTGGCAATTGTGTCAGTACCCTAAATCGACTAACAAGTCGTAAGTCAATTGTCTAATATAATTTTCAACAAGGAAATGCTTGATAGATTCTTGGAAAATCAGGTTTAGTTTGGTTAATTAGTTTAGTAAGTCTGACAGCTGTCTGACTAGATGTATCTCGGTTTCTATTGGCTGAAATCGGTCATGTGAGCAGCTGTTGCAGTTGAAGTTTATGGAGGCCGACGAATATAGTCAAGAAATTTGTGACTGAGTACTAAGTTATATGTGGATGACGTAGGAAAAGTGACGTTCCGGCAACCAATCTAGTTTTTGCGTTCAGGTTACGTCTTACATAGATCAGTCTAGTCGACTTAAGATGACGAGATTCTTGAATGCAACACCGAGACTTAATCATCACGGAAAGTTATGTGGTTCGCGTAAGCTTTTCCTCTACAAAATCTGACAGTTCTTTTACGATGTGGTCAAAATTTGTTGGTCACTCAGTTTACCATTAATATTTACAAAAGGCATTCACAATTTGTGGCAATTGTAGTCTTTTTAGGTACAAAAAAAACAAACGTTTTATATAACATAAATAGCTATTGGCGTAAAAATTAAATATGGTCCAATTGAGTATGGGGTTTGAATTGAAGGGCAATTAATGTGCAAACAAAATGGAGTTTAGTATGTAAGTCTGACAGCTGTCTAAATTTCAGTTTTTATTTACCCAGAGTGGTCACGTGAAATGTTTTTTCAGTTGACATTTATGGAGGGGAAGCTGATAAATCTAGTCAAGAAAGTCCTGTAGGTATGCATACACAGTTGACATTTCGAAGAGTCAAAGTCAAAATAAACACAGAGGCCGCTGCAGAATTCTGAGAAGGCAGGTGAAAGAAAAAGGCGTCATTTCTGAAGCTAATCTGAAAATTAAGAAATTTCACGTAGACTAACTTCTGAATTTCAACTGCGGAGTTGAGAAGTAAAGTAGTGAATAAAAGCAATTCAACTTGCCGTTCAACTCTCAGTTTGAAATCAACTCCGATCCGAAGTTGGCCAAACTTGGAGTAATCGGCAAGTTCAACGCAATAGTGAATAGAACGACCCAAATTTTTTTATGTTGTGATAGGCAACCGCGTTAAATCTTAAGCGATATTATTTTTGGAAATAACAGTTTTTGAAAAACTTGCCTTATCCAAATAACAACAAAGTCAAATACGCCAAAAACTGCGGCAGGCTGTCGAAAAAAGCAATTCAAGTTGCCTAGGCAACGCGTCCGGATACCTAATCCAGACAAATCTAGTTGACGTTTTACATAAACTATTTATCAGAACGTTCCCAATCGATGGTATTTTTACTCAAACGAAATGTCAAAATTGAAGATTTTGCTACGTTTCGTATGAATAAAAACTGATTTGAGCTAACACAAACTTTTAATAGGTATGTTCGAAAAGCAGAGCCATTTACCTCTTACTCAGATTAGTATGAGTAAAATGTAGCAATTGCTATGAAAATTGTGCTATTTAGCTGATTTAGGACCTTTTTATTCACTTGAAGTTGAACACAACTCAGGAATTTTTATTTTCAACTTAAGAATTTACTTTTATTCACTCAGAGTTGACAAGCTCAATTTTGGATATTCCGAAGTTGGGAAAACCGGAAGTTAATCAACTTTGGGTTCTCTCAACTCCCAGAAGAAGTTGTAGAACAAACTTGGAATTTTTACGTCAAATGTCAGTTCTTTGTTTTCTCATTTCTGTTGTTGACTGTGCAAACTTCAAATCAAGAGGCGAATATAATCAAATATTATTTTTTAAGACATAAACGATGTATCGTTCCAATTATTTCTGGGAAGATTGGCCATCATCTGTTTTGAGCAACTGGCAGCGAAGAAGACAAGCGCAATGTAATTTTTCTGCACTTTTGCTCGATTTCAGGGAAGAAACCTCTTAAGTGTGAAAAATAATATTATTCAAATGGCAGCCTTGAGAAGATTCACAGCATGCAATTCTTTTCAGGTATTTTTAATCACTTTTTCGCACATTCCGGGCGGTATCGTGGCCATAAATGCGTCTTGAGTTCGGGGATTATTCGCTTAGCAGTCTTTTGCGTTCAGCCATTTTGCTGAATTTGCTGGATATTGCAAAAGGTATGTTTGTTCCAACAACCCAACGATTGGAAGTCGTTTTCGTGGTATTTTCGTGGAAAACGAGTTGTAAACGACTCGTTTTGAAAACTGAAATATGTATGGGAAAACTTTGGTTTTCGATGAAGTTTTCGTGTTTTCGTGGCGAAAATCCGGTCTTGGGATTTGGTTAGAATAGCCTATCACATAAAAAAATCTAAAGGTGTCAAATCTCACGATCTTAGTGGCCAATTGACGTGACCAGGAAACTTCTCACGCAATACAGCCATAATTGGTGATGTTGTGTGGCTTCTTCTTCTTCACAATGACGACCACAATCATCGCGTATTGAGCAAAAATTGGCTGTGTTTGAATCACCACTTTTGTTGTAAGTCTAAATAATTTTAACGCGTCAATCGAACATTGTTAAGCGATTCATTATCGTAAATGGCAAACATTCAATTATTAATATTACGACGCATTAAATGACAGCTGAGTTTGATAGGTGTTAAATGCCAGCGCTACCAACTTGAAACCACGAAATAAATGACCCTGTAGAATCTTCAGCAACCAATTATACCAACTGCACTTTGTTTGACACTTCTCAAATGTATCATCTGTATTCCCAAGTACAAAAGAAAGGGATATTAATAGCCAAAGTTTACAGAGATTGGAAAAGGCCTTCATCGTATTTGTCACACTTAAGTGAAAGTAAAGTAAGTAAAGAGCTGTCAAAAATGGTAATGTTTGAGTTATACCTTTTGGAAGATTTCATAGTCTAAGCAAAATAACTTGTAGATAAACTGATAGGGGAAGAAAGAAGTCCACTTTATTTAAATGAAGAGCCAGCTACGAAAAGCTTAAAAGCAACATCTCTGCAGGATTTTATGAATACCCAGAGGATCTCTGCAATTACGAAGGTGGTTCCTACATTCTAACGCAGTAACTAGTGAGGTACCTATCTTTCCTAACTGTCGAGAATACATGGTCTACGTATCTGCTGTATGAACTATGAATATCGCAGACCTCTCAGCAACACACTTATCAGCACGTACAAGAGCGCAAGGTGTCCAGATTCAATTAGAACGTGATCTTTCAAGTCGCTTTATCAAGACCTTTGATAAACATGCATTTCGAAGTCACCCAACAGTCCAGGCAGACCAATTAAAACGAGAGGAATACACGTCAGAATTTAGTTTTAAGTATACCTCTTCGTCTTGTAAATTATACAAATACTAAACGCAAGCATACGTATTCCTTAAGTAGTGAAAAAAAAACCCTATAAACAAATCCTCTCCAAATTGCACGTTCGTCATTCCCCGTTTACCAGAGTAGGTATCTTTGAGTATTTTTTCATTAAAGACATTCCTTCCCTTAAACATCTTAAATCAGTAATTGTACGTTCGTTCTATTCCCCCATTGAAATTCCTTGGCACTGGTAATAGCGATGTATCTACTGTTTTAGACATGTATAGGTATACATACGTTTTGCCGTTTTTTCCCTTTCTATATTTTATGGCGGGTTTTCACTTTACAGCGTTTTCCTATTTAGCTTAGCCTATTATCTTTTAAAAGGCTGGGATTATTCCCTGGCAGATACGTCTTAAGGACGATGGAAAGGAATTCCTTTTAGCCACCCAACGCAACACAACACACTCCCCCATTGGTGTACGATGTAAGTTTGCCTTCCATAAGCTGAAGGACAAAAATGGCGAAATGGAATTTCAAAATAAGAAACGACGAATGTTCGAATGATGTTGCAGGGAAGATGAAGACGTTGAGCAGGAAAAAAATGCTTGGAAAAAAAAACGAATCTAACATAAAAGTCTTCATGAAGATATATAAGATTTTTTTTTTGTCCCTCTAACAGAGACTAAGGGATGCGGTAGCATTCGATTCCCCCTAGAGAAGCGAAGCCAAATGGAAGAAGAAAAAAAAATGCCAGCTTTCTTAATACGGTGGCGATAGTGGGTGGTGTCGTAGTGCGAGCATGAGGGTGACTCTGCTCCCTTATTTATATTATCGTTATTATCCTTGTACTATAGTATGGCGTATGGCGGTGGTTGGTAGATGACGATAGAAAACATCATCGGATAGAGAGGTTGGTTTGCGTTCTTCACCCAGTTGGATTGGTTGGTTGGCTGACTATCGTGCCGCCAGGATATCAGGGGGAAGAGACGGTTAAAGTATTCTGATGAAACTTGGATGGAGATAACTTTGGGCAAAGGCAACGTTGATAATTCTGACAACGACGACGACAACGACAACGACGACGATGATGATGAAGATGATGATGACTCTGATGATATTGCGATGGGGTTTTTCGTCTAGATTATAGAGTGGGGTTGATGATGGCGGAGTGTGTACTATGAAAGATTGTGGGCGGAGTAACTCAATTAAGGATCCATTTGATGGCATATACACATTTTCTTTTTACAAGAAAACTTTTTCGACTGCTTATTTTTATTTTTCCTCTTTCCAAATACGTTTCTTACATTGGGCTTGGATCATATCTTCTAAGAGCAAAATAAGAAATGTGGGAATTTATTAAACAAAAAAAAAATAGAATAAAAATTAGGTAGGTACTGATATACGATGTATATTTCTTGTCGTTGAGTTGGTAAATTGTGTGTCCTTAAAATTGTTGTTGCATTTTTTTAATGGACTTTTTTTTCTGTCAGACGGTTTGTATTGAAGGATATTATTGTCGTCAGCAAAATGTAGGATTTCTTAGAACGAATTCGAGGCACAACTCATGATTAAGTCAGTGAATAATAATTGATTGCATGAGATCAAGTTCTCTTTATCATATACAGCTAAAGAAGGTCCTTGGTACTTTTAACCCTCTAATTTATCAAAGGAACTTGGCAATTTATTTAAACGTTTTACTGTTCGCATGCACCTATGTAGGTCCCTACGAGTATATGTCAAAAAAAAAAACAACTAAAGTTGAGTACTCTATTGAAGAGATACTTTAACTCTTTGTTGTTCTAACTTTTTTCCTGCAATTAAGTCCTTTTAAATAGGTACAAAAAACAGGCGACGAAAAACTATACCTGTTGGTATGATGCATCAATTTAGCATTAAAATATAGAACAAAAGCTGAGATCCTAAACTCAAAACTCTCTTGCCGCTAATCGCCTCTTTTTTTCGAAATTCAACATTTTGTTTTCATATCCATGTTATGTCAAATAGAATCCGCGTTATGTCAAAAGATTGTAAACCAGAGACAATACTGAGACCATCCTCTTGCCGCTGGCAAAATTATTTTATTTTTTTTTCAAATTCGCCATTTTGTTTTCCTATCGGTGTTATGTCAATTAAGAAACCTCGTGACATGACACAACATACAAAAAATAAGAAATAAATGCTGCCAACCACTATCAACAGTGGGGGATTGTGATTGAGTTCGGTAATACCACATTTTTACATTGCTGAATGGCATTGCTTAGTTGTTATCTATTGTTAAAAGGCGATTTGGTTAGTAAAACTATCTACGGGAAATGTTGCACATATACCATCATTTTTATTCCCTAAAAATCTGTCTCAGTACACCTTGCCTCTAATGGATGCGCTTGCACCGACTCACAGCTCCCAGCTTCCGTGTAAAATTAAATGTAGATTGAAATGACTTTCCCATTTTTGATAACCTTGACTGTTGACAGTTACTTTGATAGCAAGAATAAATCCAGCCATTTCTTATCCAATTGTACACTAATGATAAGATAAAAGTAGTCTTATTGATAAATAAATAAATAATAAATAAACGTGACACGTGTTTTTGTGCATAAATTAAGTAATTTTTTTGAAGAAATTGTGTCACTTAAACTCGGTATTTTGTGACAATATAAAAGCAAATAAATATAATTTTTAATCGGATCTATAAGCTGATATGATAGTTTGTTGTTCGGAGTAGAATGTGCAGCATACGTGCATCAATATTCATATGAAAAACGTAGTTCAATATTTCAAAATATTGTTTGCTTTTAAATACGTGTATTTTCCAAAACAGTGTAAAATTTTAAGATCTGTCTCAGATGTATTGTAGTCCGTCTTATCATGGCCAAGAGTAAATCATTTTATGCAAATTTTCCCAAGCACCTTTAGGAATTCTTTATAAAAAACTGAGATATTTAAAACCGCACATATACCAAAAAGTCACTTTTACTAAATTTGTATGGGTATCAAATATCAATTATTTGATACTTGATAACATCTATCAATTCATCGATAATAATTTAAGTATTATGACTTATGAGTATCAATTGATAACCCCATTGTGAAGCTAATCAAAATATGATCGAGAATGGGTTCTGTTTTGAAGTTTAACGTGTCTAATTTTTATTTGGTTTTTGTTTTGTAGTTTTTGTGAAAATTTAAGTTGTTTTTATTAAACAAAATTCGCTTTTTTCTTAATAGTTTTGTGTAGTAAGCAATAGGAAACAAATCAAAAGATTGATAGAATTGATGCAAGGAAGTTCGGACTTTCAACAATAAAATCAATTTTATTATTTGATGTTTATAGACATTTTCAACCGCCCGAATACTTATCAAATATTATACGTATCAACAAGAGAAATTTGTCGTTGATAGAAAATTGATGAATTTTTGACAACCGTAATACCAAGTTTATCGATAAAACTATTCACAATAGATCTTAAATCTAATACAATTCACAATGCATCAAACATTTTGATAGGTTGATAATTATAATACCGATTCATTAGGTTCGTTCGGGTACTTTTTTGCAAACGTAAATTTATTTAAAATTTGCTAAGAAACTGTGCAAATGCGACCACGTACTGAGAAAATTTAAAAAAATGAGAGAGAAATCCATTTCCCCTCTTTTCATTTTTTCGTAATTTTCTACTCGCCGAATTTCGACTTACTGAAAAATGAAAACTGCCAAATAAGTAACAGCTCAAAAGTTTGACAAGTAAAACTATTTATTTTCGTCTTCAACGACGTCAGAGGAACAAGTTATAACTGAATGTTCTCCTAGAACATATCAGCGCATTCAAATGGAAAGTTTAATAGGTATTTAGCTTGTAAGAAATGCAATTCCAATTTATTTTGTTGATGCTGCATTTTACAATTATGCCAAACATGACATTTCTTAAACTTTTTGTAAGAAAACCGATCAGGTACTTCTCTTGAAATTGAGAGAATTCTCTCTCGATTTTAGAGATTTGACATTTTTCATTTTTCTATGCTTAAAGTACACGAACGGACCTATTGTGTTGATATTTGATAGCTATAATAGGGCTGTAAGGGTGAATACCTAGTGCGAAGCTCAGAAGTGTTAATTAGGATATACCTAATTGTTTTAATTAATAAAATGAAAAACAAATTACCAAATTCAGAAAAATTCTCATTAAAACTCCGCTGTCGATGTTGCTGTGCTTTTGTGTTATAAAGCCATAATTGAAACAGTGATTTTGCCAATTGCGATGCGACTGTCAAAACTGAAATTGAAGATTGTTGTCAGTCTGTCGTGTATTCAAGACGAAACCCCTCGCTCGCAGTAATCCACCACCCACTAACTTTTGAGCTCACAAATATGTTGACTATATAGCGTTACCAGTTTGGGGGTTTTTTGGTCGAGGGCTGGAATTCTGGAGGGACAAATTGGTTAGGGAGAAATCTGGGGTTTTTTAAATTATATTTTACTTGCATTTCGCTATAATATCCTTTTATAAAACAAACATTTCAAAATACAACATGCGTTGTATTTATTTGGCGCACACTCTTGCATTCGGAAAACCAAACTTACATGTTGGCGTTTCAATTTCGAAATTTTTTCTTTTAGGTAGTACCTACAAAAGCACGTTAAAAAAATAATAACAAAAAGTTGGGGGTTTTCTTGGAAAAAGTAGGCAATTCTGGGGGTTTTTCAGAGCAATCGGGGGAAATATTTTGACCGTCTGGCAAACGCTGGAAATATGTCACATCGTTGTTTTAATTTTCATCACCAAGTAAGCTTTTAAATAGTTTATATTTTGTTTCTCTTCTTTTGTCTTGTCAATGAATAAGCAATTGCCGATGACAAGATCAAAGAGCCCTAAAAGTAGCCTTATAGATATTATAACCTATCGCACTCCACGTATATCATTCCATCTCTAAAGATTAATATCTACTTATTTGATATAGTTCCCATTTTTAAGTACCGATTTCTTTTCCTCACTTCATGTTCATAATCCGTAATAGCAGAAAAAACATATTTTCGCACAAATGTTCAAATAATTCTTCAAAAGCCGGTCATCCCCTGTAATTTGGCCGCCAATTGAGCCGAATACATTTGATACTCCACCCCTTTCCATCTGTCACTATACGAAATGTGAAAATGTGACGATTCAATAGGGCGTGCAGTGCATTTGAAACCATACACCACTTTCACCACCACTGTCATCATTGTGATAAAACTCTGAATTAATTATGACCGCGGGGCAAGTGAATCAAAACACAGGGGGGGACGGGACTTTTGTGTGGCTTTGAGCATTTTGTGAATTTGATGCTCTTAATAGCACTCCAGTCACGCAAGAGTATGGGCTCACCAGATTGGAATAATCTCCTTGTAAATAACCGATTAAGTCTGCGTGTAAAAATCGCGTATTACTCGTACTTACTTGTATTCGGGCCTCATTCAGTTTCGTTGTTCGTGCTAATTCTTCTCTACAATAAATATCCGGATAATGTGATTTGGCAAAGGCGGCCTCTAGTTCAGCTAATTGTTCCTGTAAAAAGAGAAAGTTAAGTTGAGTAAAGCGAACCAGAAGTAGGTAAGCAAAAAAAATACTTTAAAAGAATGTTTACTACTCGTATATAAAAGGCATACATTTGGTGGATATTTCAAGGAAATCGATATCGGGTATACCGTAGCCCGTATACGTATCCAATCTCAGAGGGGGTGCACTTTCGACCTTTAAAACAAAGTGGAGAGAAACAAACGCAAAAGGTCCTTCAACATGGAAATGAAGTATGAACATATAAAAAGGTAATAGAAAATGTAAATACTTTATCGGGCATTCATTGGCATTCACTTTGCTTGCCTGTTGGCATAATCAGAGGACAGAGTAATAAATGCAAAAATAGGAACGTGACCGTGTTCAGGCAATGTTAAGTTCCTTAAAAGCTCGGAATGGAGCAGTAAAGGTGGTGGTTCAAAACGGCAAGCAATTTGAGACGGAAGACCAAAGCTTTAGCTTGAGATTATTTATGTGTACTTGCATAGCTTATTTTGTCAAGTTTAAGGCTTATTGGTTCCTCTTATACTTGAGTTTCAAACAGCGACTGTCAAAATTTCGGATAAATTCATCCATTATATTTGCTTTAGTAGCTGTTGAAAGTGAGCAAGGGTGTTTTTTTCTAATTACACCCGTCGTAGATGAAAAGCGTCCAGGTCGTCCAATTGAAGTAACTGCGGAGGATTGTTGAGATCATAGGCATCTCATTTGAACGTGTCCAGAATATATTGCATCAACAGTTGGGCATGACAAGGCTATCGGTAAAATGGGTGCCGCGTTTGTTCACCGTCGACAACAAGCGGATTCGAATGACCAATTCACAACAGAATTTAGACCTTTTTAAGCTCAATCCGAAGGAGTTTCTGCGCCGCTATGTGACTGTTGAAGAGACTTGGATCCATCACTATACGCCGAAATGAAAGAACAGTCAAAACATTGGGCTGCAGGCGGAGAACTTACACCAAAGAAGTCGAGAAGAATTCCATCGCCCGGAATGGTCATGGCCACAGTTTTTTTCGGGTTCTCTGGGCATAATCTACATGGATTTATTTGCAAAATGGAAGAACGACAACATTATGCTCAATTATTGAGAATATTTAACGACGCATTGTATAGAAAACGTCCCTATTTGGCAAAGAAAAAAGTTTTATTCCATCACGACAACGCAACGGTTCACTCGTGTCACCTCGAGGCGGCAAAATTGTTGGAATTAGGCTGCGAAATACTGCCGCATTCACCGTATTCTCCAGATTTTGGCGTATTCTCCAGATTTTGTGATTTATTTTCAAATATAAAAAAATGTCTTGGAGGAAAGAGGTTCACATAGAGAACGCGGAGGTCGTTGTCGAAACTGAGGCATATTTTGCAGAGTATTTTGCACCCTATTTTTGGGAGGGTGTACAAGAAATTATGAATATCGTTGGGTTAAGTGTGTCAAAGGAGACTATTTCAAAAAATAAAATAAAATTGTCTGAAAAAAATATTTTTTCTTGCCTAAAAGCTTAGAACGGTGCTCTAAATTTTATCAGGGGTCGAATCGCGTCGTCCGTGTACGAGCATTACGAGACGGAATTTGTTTTTGTTTCACATGTAAAATCAACATAATTCCGTGAACGTAGAAGCTCGTTCACGGAAGTGCCGATTCGACCCCTGGTCTCCAACTTTTCTCTCCAAACATCAGCTAAATTTTAGCGTCCCTAGTCTTCACTCCGTTTCCCCACAGCAAAGATAAATGGAAGCTTAATTTTTGTGTGTGATATAGATGGGACAAAAGCCATAAGTTCATGGCAGAATGTCGGTAAACGTGAATTTAATTATACCTACACATAATTTGAAATTCAAACTTCAAAAGTAGAAGACAAAACTTTCCTTCGTGTCGCGTAAATCCATATTTGCAAAAAAGGAAAACAAAAGATTATTTGAAGCTAAAAAAACGAATTTTCGATAAACATTAATGGCGCAAAATTATAGACAATTATAGGAGAGATTAGTAGATACTAACTAGCACCAGTCTAACTTCAAAGCCCATGCCTAACTTTCTAGAAAATTATAAACGCTTTGTAACCTGCCTAACAACTAGTTCCAACCTTAGAGCGGGCGCTACGCAAATTTTTGTCAAACAGACCGAAAAATGTACACTTTGAGAAACTAAACACAGTTTGGGGAATTCTCCTGCAATTTTTAATGAAATGACAGCAAAAGAGAAAAAAAAAACAAAAAAATTAAAAATACAGGAATTGAATGAAAAGTTTTTTATTGAATCTGTAGCTAGAAGGCAATCTTCCTAATCAAAATCTTTAAAAGGATTTGCTCGGGTTTTATTTTGCTTTTCTTAGAAACACAAAATATTTAAAAATTTCGAGATCTTAAAAAGTATAAATATCCTGGGAACATTTCTTTCAATATTTTGCAAAAAAAAATTCAAATTACAATTTTTCAATAGAAATGAGAAATGGGAGTCCATACTAAGGGATAAAATGTACTTTTGTTGGTTTTAAACTTAATACCAAGTTATAACTATAAAATGGGTATTTAGTCGATGTATTTATAATTCTTGGATTTAGTATCCAACCCTAGAAATTATAGGGAGATTTTCCATATGTGTTCTGAAACTTTCCAAAATCTCTTTACCGTCGTGGAACAATAATTGTTATTACCCGAAAGACATTCGAGGTCAAATGAAAGCAGAAGTCGTCCTAAAAAAATCCTTATTCTGATATAAATAAATATCTCGATATCTCGCAAAACAATATCTCTGCTTTAGATTTGCGTTTCCTTTTATTTCTCACGCAAAAATTCTTTGCGTTTACTATAAAAAAAATAGCAAACACACAACAAACTTTTTATTCCGTTTCTTCTGTCAAAATTTATCTTCGATTTAATGTACCGGACATTTATTTCGCGAGCTAAATGAGTGGAGACTATTCATCGGCCCATCTATATGAAGTTAAGAATTTAGCGTGCGAACAGGATACTGCTTTGCTAAACTGCCTCACTAAATTTTATCTGTGCAGATATTTTCGTATATGGGAGATAAAATTTAGCGCGAGCAGGCTTAAATTTTGACATTGAGACCTCTGTGGATAAATAGGTGATAGTTGATTGTCGCTTTTTTTAAGTTTTTGATTTTGATCACTAAAAAGTTATTGATTATTGGCAGCACTTGGAGTTTTAAGCGACACTACCTTGCCGACGGTGTCATTCCGAGCAGGTGATGTATGTTTTGTTTTTATTGAGAGAAATGTAAGTGCATTTGAGAATAATAATATGTTCAGAAATTACAATTTTGTATGTCTTTTTAAGGTCTCAAGTTAATAAAAACAAATAAGGGTCCTTTCCACTTATATGCAAGAAATTTGGATATGGCGGACAGCCCAGAGGCAGCAATGAGAAGCGCTGACAAGGAAATTGAATTTAATTGAATTACATTATACATATGCGATATGCATTTTTACATCGGGTTTGGAAGTTGCAATATGTTTGCTTTATTTCTCTGGTTTCTTATTAATAGTTGGACTTTTTTGTAATCATTTTCTTAATTTGTGTCGAAAAGCACCAATAAAGTAAACATTGCACGAATTTTCAAATTTTAATTTTAATTAATAACGTCTTTGGTCTATTTCCGTCGTAGGGAAAAATGTTTGCTATACGAATTTAAATTCATATAGCAAAAAATATCTCCTGCGAGGAAATTCGTAGCAAATATTTTCCCCTACGACGGATTCTATGATAGTCCTTTCGGAGTTCGCAGCAAAATTCCGAATACGACGGATTCTGTGTTAGACGTGATAATCATGTCGATTACAGAATCCGCAAACATTTATTCCCGGGGAGTTGACTCGATCCACACTCCATTCACATCCGCGATAAATATAATTATCAAATCCGCCGGAAGAACAACATTGCCGATTCGCAACACTTCCTTATCGATGCTGTCAGCTTTTGACTGAGAATCAGTGCCTTGATTTTGTGCGGTTTTTTCCGCAATGGCGGTGTCGGAAAGGGTTCACGTATAGGCCGATTCTATAGATGTGTGAGTGATGTCGTGAACTGACAACTTCCAATATTTCCTGTTCTTATATCGCTTTGTTCCTGCAAATTCCAGGCGAGCTTTCCCACACGCGACCTTTTTAGGTAGCGAGAAGGATGTCGGATGAGAAGAAATGACAACAGCGTGACCGTTGTGCGACAATTTGGTACCTTTTTCGAGGACACTAATACAATTTTTTGTTCCTTTGTTCCTTTTTATTAGTTGGAAAATTCACATTTTAGGACTATTCGCATGAGAGCCAATAGAGAACGAACTATACGAACAAGCGAATTTCTTTACACTTCAATCACTTCAATCATTGTTTAATGTTAAATGCGATAGAATTTTTTCATTCGTGGGTTTGTGGATCCTCGAATGTTTTATGTGGATTGTGAATAAAGTGTGACAATTCGCTGCAAGAATTTTCAATTGCTGTAATAATTGTAAATTGAGCTATTTAAATCGATTGAGAGTCCGATTTTTTTTTTAGATTGACTTAAGATTAATTTAATAAGGCTTTGGTGGTAAATAGTATACAAATCTATTTTCAATTCATAAATACAATTAAATTCATTTGTTCGCAATTCGCGCTCATTTGAATAGTACCTACTTAAAAAAGTTTTCAAAAACTGTGATTTCAAAATGAATATGTTTAAAAAAATAACGCGTAAATAGTGCAAAGCCGGCTAATACTTGTTAAAAATATTGGGAGAAAAAACTGAATTTATGCAACAGCGTCAGAAAAAGGCACACTTATTTCTTTCATCGCCCCTTTTTTATGGACTTTTTAAAACTAAATTGAAAGAGATCTTAAAAGTAGATACAAAAATGAGTTGATATAATTTATAAACAAAATTCAAATAATTTTTCATATATTTATAAATAAAAATCAAAGCTAAAAGGTTTTCATTTTAAAATTTGCCATTTGAAAACGAATTGCATCTAAAGTATTGTCTAGCTTACCCGCAGAACAACCTTAAAGACATCTAATTCTAATGTTATTTGGTTGTTTTGGCTTTATTTATAAAAGAAACGTTGTGAGAGAGTGATCTTTTTGCAGTCTACATTGCATTGTGAAACTAAAACCAAAATTTATAGCCTTTCTCTAACAATCCGGGAGATCGTTGCGAAATTGTGAAAAGCAACAAAAAACAAGAGCGGTGAAAGAAAAAAGTGTCATTTCTAAAGCTACTCTGCAATTTAAGAATTTTCGCACAATATCTCCTAACACTATAATCGTGTTCTGATAGAGAGCACCGTTATATTTTATAGAAATTCATTTGGAAATCACAGCGTTTCTAAAATTCCCTAAGTGAATTTTCATACTAAAAAAAGGGAAAAAGTAGCAACAAATAGTATGAGGGTCCTCGAAAAAGTGCCAAATTATTGCACTACGGTCACGTTGGTCACAGCGCGCGTCCTCACTCACACACTCTAATCCGATTCGGAACGTTCCCTAGCGACATCGCCTCAAAAACCGCACAAAATCAAGGCACAGGTATGTGGACCAGGATATTGGTTCGAGTCACGACTCACTTGTTTGGAAATAGTGGTTCAAATCATTACCTATGAGATAATGGCGACAGAAATTCCTGCAATAAATCTGGCGATTTTTTGTTCAAACTTTTCGCAATATCCGACTATCTTTTCATTGCCTCCACCATCTTCTCAAATTGTGCACGAGTTGTTGTTCTTTTTCTGCTTAAAAATGAAAAATATATTCAAAAACTTAAATGTGTATGAATTAATTATGAATTTCCATTTTTGTTTACGTTGGCGTCCGCAATGACTTTGGTGCGGATTTAAAACGTTAAAAGTTATATGGAGTTCGGATGGGCTGCGTATTTCATAATCCCAAAAAAATCAAACAGCGTTACCGACATTCATGCACTTTTTTACGGCGGATTCTATAATAGCAAAAAGTGCAAAAAATTGGCGGAAGCCATCCGCAGACCATTCATCGGATTCTGTAATCGGGGTGAATAGTTATATTCTTTTTTCACGAAAGCATTTAATTTATTCGGAGTCGAAGCCGAGGTGCATAGCATATACCTATGATAATGACACAAATTTTTGAAAGCGACACCCCTTACATGGATCTAAGCTATTACAGTCGAATCCCTCTAAGTCGAATTTTCACGGGAGTTAAAAAAAAGTTCGAGTTAGAGGGATTTCTGGAAAAAAAATCGAATATTTTGATTGTCAACTCTCAACTATCACCTTAGCCAATTCCACCCCTGATTTTTGCTATGTAGAACAAATTTTTCTATAAATAGCCCCACGTGATGAAAAATTTGTAACCAGCCACTACTGATGCTACTCATTTCGCCATTAGTTTCCCAAGCAGTTAATAGACGTAGGAAATGATGACACCATAAACAAACTGGTCCTTACGCTGTCCTCCCTACAGTTAAACAGTCAGACGTAGGGACTGGTAGGGCTGATTTGGCCAAAATAATTCCTTAACCAAATTAATGTTAATTGGATTAAAAAATATGGCAAAAGTTAATGAACCTGTGTAAATGTCGTCCTATGCCTTCTTCTCGCCGGTGTCGGGCAGGATGCTGTTGTGGGGGTATGGCCTGTATGCTGACTTAATGACGAGACTCCACTTCCGGGTGATGTGACACCACCGGATACGGATGAAAGTCCACTATTTGGTTCGGGTTTTAGTTTTTTGAAAGCACCTTCTGCTGCAACGAAATATACAAAATATAAAAATGTTATGCCGTAAATGCTGTTTGAATATATTTCAGGGATGGTGTTATTTAATTTTAAATTTGAATAATCAATTAACTTTGAAAAATGGTGACAAATTCTTTTTCGAATATGAGGTGTATTCGATATCGATCTGTCAGTTGGAGATTTTATTTTTTCGTTTTTAAAAGTTCATGCAGCTGTTTTTTTGTAGCTCAATTTTTTAAGATCAGTGTTTGATTGCGTATAAAAAAAATATTCGGTGGAAAGAAATAGAAACACAAAATTTTCAAATTTCAATTTCACTGAATAATATGTTTATAATTTTGCATAGCGCTTACGTTGGATTTGCTTTATAACAGGTACAGTGCACAAGTATTCAGGTTCTTCTTAACTTAACAACCGTCAACCTGGAGGGTATAAGGCACTTGTTTGACTCTAGAACTAGGATAGGCTATATATTTCGGTGTCAGTAACACCACTTCACCCTCACTTTGTTTTGATTCCTTCGAGTATTTAAAATGTTTGCAGTTTGAAAATTAACTTTTCACAGTTGACTTTAACAATATAAAAGTGGACTCGATAATTGAATCAATTCAGCAGTTACTAGGTTTGTGAGTTTTCTGCTCGTCGGAATGTATTGGTTGCTGGATGATGTTTGAATATGGACAGAGCGTTTACACAAATACTGATTGTTGGAGAACAAATTTTGTCGACTCCTCTGTTATCGTTTAGCGAAATTGATAAACAGCTGGAGTAAGAAGACCTATCCAAAATCAATATCATTCACTACCACAGGACCATCATAAATATTTATGTAAGTATTGGGACTTTGAAAGTATTTTAATCTGATTAGGTATGGAGTGTTGGAATACCTCATTTAATAAACTAGAAATCGATTTAGGTATAAAATGCAAGAGTGTTGTCATGGAGAGGGAGAATAAAACACATACATAAATGTTGATTTACCTTTGTAAGGCCGCATCGTGTGATGTAGTCCAGAACCGAATTTACTATTTACATTTGGTTTTTTTTTTTTTTTTTTTTTTTTTTGTTCTGCAGATCCAATAATGCCAAAATTAAAAGCGATGATTTTTAAGTTCGACTTAAAGGCTTTGTGGTATTTGTTTTGCAGATCCAGATGTCAAAAACATAGCGTTTATTGAACAAATACCAAAAAAGTGATGACGAAAAATAAGTTCCTTTGGCATATTGAATCAACTTGCATCAAAACATTTTTCTTTAAGGTTTTAAATACATACATTTTGAATTGAAATGTTAGACGACATTTTCCGTCCGAACTTGATGTTTTTTCGTCTCTGACTACTGTATTTTTATATTTTTTCCCAGATCCTTATATACAAATTCTATGTCGCGCTTTTTTGGTTGCTGGTTCAGACTTAATCTAACCATTTCAATTCTTCAAACTTCACATTCACAGTTAAAAGGTTATTCAAAAATCAAAAGCACCTTACATGATAAAAGAAAGCTTATGTCAAAAACTCGTAGGTGCAGAAACCAAATTTCAACTTATATATGGATTTTTTCCACTGCGCCACCTCTCGCGAACTTGTGACAAACATCCGTGAGTACCTATAAACTGCCATAAAAGTGCTTCTCAATTAGTCGTTTATAATCGGCATAAAATTGTAGATTCCTACTAGAGATGCCACGAACAAAACGTTTCCCCTCCATAAAAAAACCTGCAAATATTAGCTCAAGAAATTTCTTTGGGCTACATAGTTGGTTATTGGTGACAGGTGGTTGTCAAATCGTTCAAATGATAATTTGTAATTGACTTTTTATTTGTTTTCATTTATATTTTGTGCTTGTAGCATAGAAATAGATGTAAGAAGCAAAAGGATTGAACTTTTTAATTTCTGCAATAAAAACAATTCAAATCTATAAATTTGTACTTTCTTCTACTGATATTTGAATATTCCCGGCTAGGGAAATTCACAGCTTTCAAATATGTGTGCGGCTCATCGCGTTCCTCAGCGAATTATCTCGCAATGAGAGAAATGTGACATAAATTGCCATGACATTTGCCAATGTTGATTTTTTTTATTATTTGCGAAAATATATAACTATAACTACGCAACACACAAGAACAATAACCAATAAAATTTGGATTTATTGCTCGATTTGGCAGCAGAAATCTGAAGTTTTAGATCAATATATCTAAAATGGCAAATCGAAAACAACATCATGAACGTCTGAGACCCAGAAAAATGTTCATTTGAATGAAATCTTAAAATGTACGAATAATTTCATTTTCTTAAAGATGATCAAAATGGCTCTTTTCCAGTTTAAGTAAGATTTTAATCTTCTTTTGAACGAAAAAGAATTCAAACCTATGAAAAGAAATGCTTAAATTACTTATTTTGTTATAAATTACAGTAACGTAGAGCAAGTGAGAAGACGTATTAGTGAGCGATCCGAGATAAAAATAATAATTACAAGAAACTTAAGTCACTTCGGTGTAAAAAAGTGCCATCGCACGAAAGGTGAACACATATACATGAAACTGTGGATACATTTCATTCCATATTAAAATGCGGGAGTGTTTTAAATGCAAAAATTCGATTCGAGGAGAGTCGGGAATAAGCTGCGCTGGCGTTTGCGGGAAAAGTTTCCACCCTACGGTAAAATGTAGCGGATTGGATCAATATAGCAGTGGTATTCTCGAATCGAACCCGATGATTAAATTTATATGTGAAGATTGTATTTTGTATATACACAATGTTGATATGGTGCTGAAGGATATGCAAGAAGTGGTGAATAAAAATGGAAACTATTTGAAAGAATACAAACACGAATTTGAGGAATCACTTAAAAATCACGAAACAGAAATAAAGCATTTACTTGAGGCAATTGAAGAAAGATACGCTGACAGACTAACAGAAATGAAAATAGCACAACAAACATGTGAAGGAAGCATCATAGAAATGAAAAAAATTAGTGGTTTTAGTGAATCGTTTAAATCGCAAAGTGAAAAAATATGTCAAGATGTTAAAACACAGAGTGAAAAATTATGTGAAAGTGTGAAAGAGATAAAATCTGATTTAAATAATCAAGTAAAGAAAATAAAAGAATCAACAAAAAATGACACAAAACCGAAAATGAACTACGCGGAACAACTGAAACAAACAGTATATATTAAACCGAAAACCAGGCAAGAAAATTCAAAAACAACAAAAGAAATAAAAGAAAAAATTAACCCATCATCTCTTTCACTAAAAGTTGATAGGATTACTAATAGAAATGAAGGAGCGATTGCCATAAACTGTACTGGGGAAGAGTCAGTAAAAAAAATTGAGAGTGAAGTAAAACAGAAACTAGGCGAAAAATATGACGTTAAAATACTCTCAAACAAAAAACCACAAGTCATGATAACGGACATAAGTGATATGTGGGAAAACGAAGAGTTGGAAGTGGCAATAAAGAAACAAAACAATATCAACGGTACGGTAAAATGTGTAAAAGTGTTTAAAAACAAAAATAGAGATGTGCATAGCGCAATAATAGAATTAGAGATGAGCAACTTTAAACAAATAATAGAAAATCGAAGAATTAACATCGGATGGGAAAAATGTCGCATTTTTGAATACTTCAACTTAAATAGATGCTACAATTGCTATGGATATCATCACATTGCTAAAAATTGCAAAAATAATATTAAATGTGCTAAATGCGGCGGCGAACACGATACTAGAGGATGTAAGTCAACTATCTTAAAATGTGTAAACTGTGAACGGTACAATGAAAAATTCAAACTTAGCCTAGATATTAATCACGATAGTAGAGATATGAATTGTGCTGTATATAAAAAGCTTCTTGAATCTGAAAAAAACAGGTTAGTGCACTAGCAATTAAATAAAATTCGCGGTATTTATTGCAACATACAAGGCCTTACGGGCAATCTAATTGAACTTCAACATAATTGCGAGAATACAAATCTTGACTTTTTAATATTGTCTGAAACACACACTACTGAAAATATCGATAACAGCGAAATAATGATAAATGGTTTTCAAAAACCTTTTCGATGTGATAGTGATTCAAGGCATACGGGTGGAGTATGTATTTATGTAAAAAATTGTTATGAAGTATGTGATGTGACAAAATCTATGGAATCAAGAATATGGTGGCTTAAATGCAAGGTAACAAATAACAATCAGTCATTGTATATCGCGGCTGTCTACCGGGCTCATACATCGTCAAAACGCGAATTCTGTGAACAAATGAAAATATGGATTGAGGATCTCATAGACTCGAATAAGCGTTTTATTATTGCCGGAGATATGAATATTGACTGGTTAGATGTATCAGATCTTTATAGAAATTACTTAAAAAATGTGATTGAAATTGATAATCAGTGTCAACAAATAGTGAGCGACCATACGCGAATTACAACAAATACAAAAACATTAATCGACTATGTAATAACTGAAGCGGGAGGGTATGCAACAGTGGAGATAAATCAAGACCTAAAAATGAGCGATCATGAAACGGTTCTTATACAAATATGTTCCAGTACGAAGATTATAAAGGAAAGCAAAGTAAATACATGCAAAATTCTAAAGTACAATAAACCACTATTTCTGGATAACCTTAGAAACAGTAATTTGTTTGACTGTTTATACGTTGAAAATCCTAGCATAATAGGTAAAATATTTGAAAATGAACTCATAAGAATAACAAATTTGTTTGTATATACAAAAGTAATAAAAAACAGAACAAACTGCTGGTACAGTGTAGCATTAAGTAATATGAAGCGGGAAAAAATTGCCAAATACCAGGCATTTAGATTCTCTAACAGTGAAATCTGCTGGAATAATTATCGTGAAATAAGAAATCGTTATAAAGTTGAACTTTTGAAGGCCAAAAATGAAAACATAAAACGTAAAATATTAAGTGCGCGTAATCAAAAATCTATGTGGCAAACAATTAAATCATATGTCCTTAACAAACATAAGGAACCACTACAGAATATAAAATTTAACGGTGAATGTATAAAAGATAACAAAAACCTAGCCAACAAATTCAATTCATTTTTCGTGAGTAGCATAAGTGAAATAAATAAATCAATCCCAATTATTCAATATACACCACAACCGAGATGCGTTAGAACAGTATTTAAATTTAAGTGTATTAATATAACCCACATAAAAAGTATTTTAAAATCTATGAACCAAAAAAAAGACTTCAATCATATAAGCGCTAAAATGTTACTGGATGCAATATATGTAGCTGGAGATGTAATTGTGCGTGTAATAAATCTATCTTTATGCAGAGGCCTGTTCCCTGAAACGTGGAGAGAGTCAATAATTACCCCTGTCGAAAAAATAAAAGGTACAGATTTATGTGAAAATTTTCGACCTATTAACGCCCTCCCCATATATGAAAAAATAATGGAAAAAGTAGTGCATATGCAACTGGAAGAATATTTTGAGTCAAACAACCTTTTCCTCGAAAATCAGTCAGGGTTCAGAAAAAGTCATTCCTGTGAATCAGCTCTAAATAGTGTCATAATTAGCTGGAAAGAGGAAATCGCCGAAAAAAACTATGTCATAGCCGTCTTCCTTGACTTTAAAAGAGCCTTCGAGACCATCGATAGGAACATCCTACTATGTAAACTGGAAGGATATGGTATTGGAAGTACTGAACTGATGTGGTTTAAATCCTTTTTGATTGGTCGAACCCAACGAACGGTGGTGAATGGTGTGTCATCTGACAGCATCGAGACAAAATTGGGCGTCCCGCAAGGATCGATACTTGGTGCTCTACTTTTTATCATTTATATAAACGACATTAAGAGTATAATAAGCGAATCGCAGATAGCACTATTTGCGGATGATACACTTCTATTCATATCGGGAAAGAGCATAAGAGAATGCGAACAAAAAATCCAGGACGACTTAGATAAATTAAACACATGGCTGATATCAAATAAATTAAAGTTAAATGTCTCTAAATCGAAATGTATGATTTTTAAATATAATCACAGATTAAACTTAAAGGTAGACGGCCAAACATTAGAACAAGTAGAGCAAATTAAATACTTAGGAGTTATAATTGACTCGAAATTAAAATTCGATTTACACATAAACTATATTGTAAAAAAAGTATCAAAAAAGGTGTTCTTTTTAAATAGAATACGGAATAAAATTCCAACAATGTGTGCAATAAATATTTTTAATGTAATGGTTAAACCACACTTTGAGTATTGTTCGTCTATTTTATTTTTATGTAGTGATTATATGTTACTAAAACTACAACGAATCCATAATAGAGCAATGCGAATTATTTTAAAATGTAATCGATATACGTCAGTTATGTTTATGTTGAATATGTTACAATGGTTAAGTGTTAAACAAAGAATCCTTGTTAACGTTTTATGTTATGTCTTCAAAATCAAATACGATATGCTGCCTAAGTACTTAAAAAAATATATAAGATATGTAAGTGAAGTTCAGCCTTACCATTTACGCAATGAAGGAGACCTCAGGCTACCTCCCTACCTTACCAACTCAGCACAAAATAGTATTGTATACAAAGGTTTCCAGTTATTTAATTCAATGCCTCAAGATATAAAAAACGAAAGAAATTTGGCCATATTCAAAAGAAAAATTGTAAGCTTCGTAAGATGTAATTTTCCACATAGTATGTAAGTAATTTATCTTAGTAAATTAGTATATAATAATCTTGTAATTTTTAAAAAAAATGTATTTTAAATAGTGGATAATCCGCTAAATATACGAAACAAACAAACAAACAAAAATAAATGCCTATGCTGCTCTGCAAATAACCCCCTAGCTCTAGACGCATTAAAAACCAACAACTTCCCGAGGCGGCCATTCGAATGATATTGTTTTTCACACTTTATGGCAAGGTACAAACTTTATAATGAAATCAAATTTTCTTTTAAAATGTATCGCTGTGTGTGTTTTTTTTAGCTTTACTTTCGAAACCGAAAAATGAATGACCTTTTATTAGAAGATAAATATTTTAGGTGAAGACTACTTTTCTTGGCTCGGCAACACTGCATTCTAGAGCTAAACGCAAAAGTAAAACTTAAAAAAATATTAACAGAAATTTCAGAAAACATTCGAATAATAACAAGAACAAACACTCGAACTGTCAAACGCTTTTTTTTGCTGGCTTATAATACTTTTTAGTTTATTTAACATAAACTAAAAAACTTTAAAAAGTAAACGGAGTAAATGTAGCCTGGTTTAAATTACTCGCACTTAGAAGCGAATGGTTTAGTTTAATTTATTTAAGTGATTTAAAGCGATAAATTCAAACAATACGACCGTACACGGTTATGGACTTAAGCGACTTAGTTTTAGTTGACTAGGCTGTGTTAAATCGACGTTACTGACGTTACGAGTAGTATCAAATTCGAGTTAAATTATTTTTGAGTTTGCCTCGGAGTCAAACTGACAAATCTTAGCTGAATTCGCTGCACCATTGCCTTAATTCTATAAAAGCTTTCTGCTTTAACAACAATTTGATTATAGGACATTTAAAATGCACTCTCCCAGCTTTTATATAGGAATAGGAGTAAATCGTTTGACCCATTATCAGAGCGCATAAAAATTCCAATTTAAATAAACTATGTAGAAATCAATTTTTAAGAAAGCGTTTTGTTGAAAGTCCCACACAAGATTACGTTCCCTTCGAAATACTCAAATTGTAAGATCTTAAATGAAATAAAGAAATATCGAGGATAAATAGATACCGCGTAGGAGCTTGTACAAGACAATTCGGGCAGATTCAAAAGAAATCTCACTGCAATGCTCTAATACTTGGACGACTTCATAAGAAACCGAATAAAATAAACAATAGAATCGTAAACCATTAGGAGTGACACAATTTGGCAGAGTTGTGCCCATGTTGTGCACCGAACTCTGATTATTGTTGGATTCCCCATGGACCTAATTTTGGAAACCATTTGTTGAATAGAATGGGCTTCAACGCCAAAAAAAGATTTTCGTAAATGTCGAATTCTTTTGCATGCTAGACTTCAAATATTCAACAAGCAATTTGCGCTTTAAGTCACAAATTTGTAAGACTGTCCACGTCCAGTGAGCGAGATAATAAATTATATAGTGGGACATTTTTTGACGTTTTATTACGGATTTGGTAATCCTTTTAGGAAAATTAAGACACTAATATCTCCTATTGGAGTTTGGTGAGCTTCTCCTTTCAAGACTTACGTATTTGTGTCAGAAAATTAGCCGTAGATAATAAATTAATCCAATTGACAAACGGTCTAAATTAAATAGTGTCTATTCTCAATTTTCTAGGTAAATTTTGCTAAGAGTTGATAAATTGTCTTAACGCAGATTTTCGACTTACAAGAGAATGACAACTTTTCAGTGAATGGCATTTCAAGTATTTGACATGTGAACTTTTTTTAATAAACTTAAAGTTTAACCAATATCTGCTATGCGACGGAGAGAATTGTTGATGCACAGAATAGGCTCGTTCGTGTATACTTTCAGCATAAAAAAATGAAAAATGTCAAATCTTACAAAAAGTTAAAGAAATGTTATTTTGACAATTGACAAGATTCTATTTAAATGCAGCATCGACAAAATAAGTAAGAATTAAATTTGTTATAAGCTCTATACCTATTAAACTTAACATTTTAAATGCACTTCCTCCGACATCACTGAAGACGAAAATAAATAGAATTTTACTTGTCAAACTTTTGAGCTGTCACCTATTTGTCAGTTTTCATTTTTCAGTAAGTCGAAATTCGGCGATTAGAAAATTACGGCAAAATGCAAAGATTGGAAATGTATTCTCTCTCATGATATCTATATTCACGAACCGAATACCGAATGCATTCTTTGTAACTGACAATGAGAACTGATTTAATTATATATAGATGACAAAGTTTGCTTAGTTATTTTTAAAAACACCACTTTTCGGAGGTGTTTTTAGGACACACAGGGCACATTAAAAACTTTGGTAATCTTACGTCATAAACTATGTAGAAATAGGCTGACATCTTTCCTTCGTCTTCCATATTTGCCCGCGAATTGTTTTATTATTAGGCCAGTTTATTTGAGCTTCGAACTCAGCAAAGCAAAGTAAAGTAGGATTTTCAGCACGCAAATTACAAAAAGTACGATAGACTTGACACTTCGAGACTCGCAATAGTTGTTGTAAGCTGCGTGCTGAAAATGCTACTTTACTTTGCTTTGCTGAGATAGAAGCTAAAAACAAACACGGCTACTAGCGCCTCCCTCCCACTCAATTGCACTGTCTGTGAATACGTGCGTTAAGCATCAAAACAAAAAATTCGGAAATGCGGGATGTGTAACAAACTACTGACACTCAGCAGTGTTCTTACATCGTGGTATCTCTATACCTTTTTGGGGAATTTCAATTTCCAAAAAACTTTCCGTGCATAAAGGAAAAAAAAATCAAAATTGTAGGAATATCAATAAAAAATAAAGTGTAGAAATAAACGCCAAAACAAATTTATTTTTCAAAGTACGAGTTGACCCCGCTGACAGTGATGTTTTTTTTTCTTCTCATGAAAATAATTTTTAAAGTTAACTTAAAGAAATGTAGGTACATACCTATATATTATCATACCTACACAAAGGTATACAATTTAAAATTTCTAAGGTCGTGGGTCGAGCATTATTATATTGTAGCTCGGGATTTGCTTTGTAAGAATCATCAGCAATGTGAGTTGAGGTTAACTTTCGGGATAGTAAATTTCTTATAAATGCTTGCATTTCGTAGAAACAGAATATTTGATTATCGAGTAAAAATTCTTTTCCGTTCTTCGGATGTACCTATGTTCTGTATGTTAATTTTTAGAGGCAAATTCTTGTGACAGCAACCAGTGGGCAGTGACAGTGAGTATGAGCTCGGAATAAACAGACTAATGGCGTTTTTCATGGAAGTTCTAGGGAATTTCATCCAAATTTCAGAATGGCTCTTCTCAATAAAATTCGTTAGAGGACCTTTGCGTGTGATTGATTTGTTTTCTTTTATTTGCTGATTATATTTATAGACAAAACGAATTATTTGAAAGAAAGAATCTATTTACACTCTACACTCTCTTGGATCCCAATAGACACTGTGGGATTACTAAATGGTGTTTTTTTTTTAGAGGTATAGAACTTTAATTTGGCAACACTATTTTGTCAGTTGCCAAGTGATTTGTTTGGTTTGGCATTTTAACATGAATATAAACTGACGCCTGAACAACGCTTCCGAATTGTGCAAAATTTATTTTTAAAATCATGGTTCTGTTCGAAACGTATCACACTTCACACACTACGTCAATTTTCATAAGCGAATTTTTTTTAGCGATGAATCATGAATCTCACTTTTGGTTGAATGGATATACGTCAATATATAAAACTTCCGTATTTGGAGTGATAATAATCCTCAATTGTATGTTACATCCGCAAAAACTGACTGTTTGGTGTGCTTTATATGTTGATGGAATAATTGGTGCGTACTTCTTTAAAAACGATGCTGGCCAGAACGTTACAGTCAATGGTGACCGCTATAGAGCCATGATTATACTGACATCTTTGTCCATCAATTAAACAACCATGGTGTGCAGGAGCTGTGGTTTCAACAAGACGGCGCAACATGTCACACACGTCGTGCCGCAATTGATTTATTGAAGGAAACGTTTGGAAACATAGTTTCATAGTCATAGTCTCACGTTGCCTCCAAGATAATGTGATCTAACGCCGCTTAATTATTTTCTGTGCGGATATGTGAAGTCGCTACTCTACGCCGATAAGCCCGAAACGATTGACCACTTGGAAGACAGCATTTGCCGCGTTATTGCCGATATACGGTCACAAATGTTGGAAATAGTCATCGAAAAATGGACCTCCAGATTAGGCTACGTTCCGAGCCAACTGTGGCGGTCATATGCCAGAAATCATATTTAAATTATAATGCCAGAAGATTATCTTTAGAATAAAGTAAATTTTCTGTCAATTTTAAAAAATCATCTTTGTTTTATTCCATTTCAAAGTTCTATACCTCTAAAAAAAAAAACAGAATTTATTTAGTTTCCAGGCGAACTCAAAATGGCGTTTTTAAAAAATGATCGCTCATTGTGACGTACTAAATGTTTAGTGCCATGGTTAAAAAATATTAATAGTAAGGGTTAGAAAATTTTATTTCTCAAACAGCACAGATTTCAACCGCATGGGTGTATTGATTCTTTGATGAAAAGGGCAGTTATTCAGGATGTTCAAAAATTTAGTTTAGTAAGTCTGACTGATGGCGCTGGCTGATTTGATGTGTCTCAATTTTAATTACCCTAGGTAGAAGGAAATTGTTCAGTTGGTATAGGCCAATGGAGGTTTAGCCAACGAATCTATAGTACAGAATTTAATGACTGAGTAGGTACTAAGTTGACAGTTCGTATATGTAGCTGACGTAGGGAAAGTGACGTTACCGACTAATATAGGTACTAATATAATTTTTGAGTTCAGGATACACCTAATCCAGATAAATAATGTAGTCGACTTAAGATAATTATTTTTGACATCCGGACCATTTGTTTTTCTTGTTCATATCGAAAAGCTTTCATCAAGCACGAGGTTCAGAGCACGCTCGAAGTCAAAAAGAAAAATTCAAACGCTATTTTAATTATTATTTTCATTTCACCGTTCTAATAACAAAGGTTTGTCTCGACTTTAAATTTACGTAAGCACAATTGAACTACTAAAGCTTTGAGTCGAAACTTGAAATGTTTATTGGTAAAGGTTAGTATCCTGCTAGCGCTAAATTTTAGCATGCCTAGTCTCCATTCCGTTTCTACGCAGCAAAGATAAATGGTCGCTAAATTTTTAAATATGATATATAGATGGGACAAAAACCATATGTTCATGACATAATGTCGGTAAACGTGATCCAAATTATACACGTAATTTTAAATTGAAAGTTCAAAAGCATCGCAATATTTAAAACAATGCATACAACAAAAATTGAAGAAGATGTTATCACTGCTGCATCGGCTGAAACAATTTCTTTAGTAAATAGCAAGTAGAAGACAAAAACTTTCTTTCGGTCGCGTAAATCCATATTTGGAAAAAAGAAAAACAAAAGGCCGAACGTAAGGCTAATTTTCGATTAACATTTATGTATTCAAATTTTTGGTCAACCCTAGAAATTATAAGGTACAATTATTATTACCCAATTCGAGGCCAAATGAAAGCAGAAGTCCTGAAAAATTCGCTATTCTGATATTATGTATGTATAAATAAATACTCTGTTTTAGATTTGCGTTTCGTTTTTTTTTCCCACGTTTTCTCTGCGTTTTCCTCCAAAAATTCCATAGCAAACACGTAACAAACTTTTTCCTTCGGTTCTTCTGTCAAAATTTATCTTCGATTTAATGTACCGGACATTTTTATTTCGCGAGCTAAATGAGTGGAGACTATTCATCGGCCCATCTATATGAAGTTAAGAATTTAGCTTGCGAACAGGAGATTTTATCTTTGTATACATTTTAGCGCGAGCAGGATACTTAGCTTAAGGATCAACCTATTTATTAGGCCAGTCAGTTTTTTTGTAGCAGCTGGTTTTAAAAATCATACCAAAATTTAACATAGAGAAACGGCGGTTCTTTGAAAATAGGTATCTATGTTCTCTCATTGCGACAGAATTCGCTCACCAAAATTAAATATTACCAAAAAGGAAAGGAACGCGTTGAACCATAAATTTGAAAAATGTGAATTTCCTCTAAGCGGGAATATTCAAATTTCAGTAGGTAGAAGAAAGTACAAATTTATATTTAACACCAAGATTTGAATTGTTCTTATTGCAGAAATTAAAAAGTTCAATTCTTTTGCTTCTTACATCTATTTCAATGCTACAAACACACAATATACGCATGAAAACAAATAAAAAGTCAGTTGCAAACTATCATTTGAACGATTTGACAACCACCTGTCATCAATAACCAACTAGAGCAGAGAAATTTCTTTGGCCAACATTTGCAGGCCAACATTTGCAGGAAATGTTTGTTCTCTCTTTTGCCCAACTTTTACATAAGGGAACGAAGTTTGGCTAATTTGTTTGAATGAATCGTTATAGGGAATAGACCTAATATTTACTTCAAATGTTCCAACCAGCCATATATTTTTACCTCGACAGTAAAAAGAGTTTTATTCCGCTTCGTTTTCTTTTTTTCCTTTGGTGTTTCAAGGACTTCTTCTTTGATTTCTCTAAATAGGTACCTACTCCTCCTCAATGTGCTCATAACAAAAGCTCATCCTTGCTTACTTTTCCTCAACACAAAAATAAACCAATCTGGCCAAATTAAGCTTGAGAAAATGTGACGAACCATTAATTAATTAAAGACAAGAAGTAGGTTCTGTAATAAAAATTATATTTTTAAACTAGAACTACGGTTAAAGGCGTTCGTTTATAGTAAGTTCAGCAACATTTTTGTGAGCATTCTGTGTGGGAGCTACCCTTTAGCTTGACCAGGAACGAATTTAAATTAAAATCACCTGTGTCTGAATTGCTCACTCGCGGACATGTGCGTCACGACTTTGTTTTGAGGATTGTTAATAAAGTCTGGCAGTAGACGTCAAGAATTTTTGGTGTATCTATTCGAAATCACTTGGTTTTGGTTATAATTTAGTTTTAAAAAATGCTATAATTTAATCGCAGTTTGCTTGTTCGCCATTCGATTCAAAACGCCTTTGCAAGATACGAGTATCTGTTGGGCAAATTTAATTGCAATTTAAGCACATAAATTCCTTTTTTTAGAATAAAATCCTCATTGTGAAAGAGAGCATTGACCTTGTTTTTCACGAAAACAAATTTTAAAACTTGATTTCTGCGATGACAACAAATGTAATAGATTCTAAGAAAGTTGTCGGACTAGTAAATGTGGAAGTCTAATTGTTTATTGGTACATTATTATTGGTACATTATTACTAAAGCTGGCAGCTAACTAATTGTTGACAAAAGTGTTTGATTATTAGTAAGGCCAATTAACTTGTCAAAAAAAAGAACACAAACTCAATTGGCGTGTTTTATTCATAAATTTCTGCACGCATTTCAAAAACTCTTGACACTTCTGAGATTTTCACTTGACATAACTAAACTAATAATCATTTTTAACCTTCCACACTAAGGCCCGGTTTGTTCAATCTTGGTTATCTTTAATCAGAGGTTATTCCAGCTGGTAACCAGCGAATGTGTTTGTTCAGGAAAATATTAACCAGAGAATCAGTGGTTTGGTTAGTTAACCAGAGAAAACGATAACCAGCCGATTTTGGCCAGTTAATGAGATTTAACCACTGATTTTCTGTAATTTCGTTTGTTCAAGATTTTTTAGGGACAACGTGGGTATTAATTTTGACGTATATGCTACACAAAAATGTCTGTGCCATATTGTGCAAACAAAAACAAAAATAGAAATAATAGAATGAACGAATATTATAATGCAAAAAATGGAAGTAAACCCATAAAAATTTTCACATCGGATTTGTTGACGTTTGCAACTGACACATATGTAGAATACACTACACACCAGTCAATTGAAGGTGAGGGTACAGCTATAGATTTCTAACAAAATTATGGATGAATAAGCATTATTTTCAACATTTTAAGCCGATGAGAGCTCTCATAAATTGAGATAAAGCACACGCATTAGAGAAAGTATTGTAACAAAATTTATTGGGTATTGGTTTTGTCTCACAAAAACAAAGTTTCATTCTTGAGTTCTTAAAAAATTGGATTTTGACATTCCTTTTTGTGTTTAGTAATGTGGTATTCTATTGGGCGCTCTCAGAGCACTTTTTCGTTTGGTAAAAAAAGCCATCTTTTTTCAGATTTCAGTTTTCAGAGCACTTTTGCGAATCTGAATATATTCTCATGCTTGCTTCAGATTTACCATGGAAATCGCTTGAAAAGTGTCGAAGACTACACACATATTCAAATCGCACGAATATCAACACAAAAAAGAGCAAGTGACGTTTTCATCAGGTTTTCATGCTCGATAGGCATGAAAACCTGAAATCTGAAACCTGAGAGCAAATCTGCAGAATCCCAATCGAATACCAAATATGTTAACTATAACTGAATACATTCATAAAAGATCTACCTAAACAAATTACTTATTAAAAACAAAAGGAACCGAAAACAAAAAAAAAATTAACCAAGGATTCGGTCAATCACTGAACTGACAAATAAATTGCGAAAATGGAACGACTTGTTGGAAAGCTATGGTTTGATGACCGAAGTGAAAAAAAACACTCAACAAACACTCATTGGTTATCACGGATCTATAATCATTGGTTAACCTAAATCTATGGTAACCCAACCAATGATTTAACCAGCTTTGAACACACCGGCCCTAAATATTTTGTATGGTCTATTTTATATGAAAAATTTTATAATATAATTTATTAGGGCCACGCAAATAGAAGTGACTTATGACAGCAGCAGTTAATGCTTGAATCTTTCTGGTGCTGTGAACTTCCTATTAAACTGCATGCAGCGCCATTCACTTTCAACGAGAGGCGACTAATTAAACATTAAGGGAACTTCCACACCTGATGAAACAAAACGCCTTAGACAAACAAAACTGTTTTTCAGTGTGTTTCTAAAATTTAAATAAACACATTTCAAGCCTGGTTAGACAGTGGAACAAAACGTTTTCTTACTTTGTTTTGCCTTATTCAGTGTGGGCGTGCCTATTTAAATTTCAGAAACACAGAAAAACAGTTTTGTTTCATCCGGTGTGGAAGCTCCCTAAATCAAACCAACAAAATGACTGGAACTCCTTTGTTGATGCGCATTCGTCCAATTTCTTTGGTCTAACTTCCCTCAACTGTGTTTTCAATAAAACACGCCTAATAAAGCACACATATGCACATAAATGCCATAAAAACGGATCCACAAATAATTAAAGTCAGAAACAAACCCAAAACATGAATTCCAAGGCAACCCAATTCAGGAATCAAAATGTCCGCACTCATTTAGGAAAAATTTCCCAGTCGGATCAGGTTTAATGCTGCTGACCCCAAAATACTGAATAATTACCTAACCTAACAGAAAAAAAAAACAAAAACCCTATTTACCACCAAGGACATTTGACTCTACACCTTTCCCACAAAAAGGTGCACGACTTCTTCCGCCATGTCGTCATATTCCACGACTTTTGTCACTCGCAGCATGAATATGCAATGTTGGGATAATTTATGCAAATTTCACACTAATCCAAGGACAGCACTGATGCTGAAATTGCGTAGATAAAAAAGGAATTAGCGGTCCGCAGAAGCTCACCTCACACATCAACCATCGGCAGACGACACCTTTAGCAAACCCGATTAAGAAATTAAATTCCACCGTTTTGCCCGACAATTTCAAATGCAAATTCACCCAGAAACTGGTATCCGCATCCGCAATTGACGCCAAGTAAATTCATATACAAATTCCAACGAGCTAGCATCTGTTACTTCGGGTATTCGACACTCGTATATTTACGAAATTAATGAATCGCCTCAGTTAGTGAAAGGACTTAAGAGGTTAAGCTGTGGCGCGTGCGACTCCCTTCTAATTCTCACAGATTTTCGACAATTACCTTCACACGCGGGCAACTACAGACACATACGAGATGAGTGCAACTATGAATGGGTCTCGTTTGACCGCAATTTGTATTGATACTTATTTCACTGGCAAAAGCAGCTCGCATAAAGAACGGAGAAAGGAGTGTCTGGAAAAAGGATTATGATGACCTTTTTGTGGCACTTACCGGACAATGAGTGGTCGGACAATCGAGTAGGGGGTGTGTGAGCCGGCGTATGATGATGTGACGACGAATCCATGCCAGGTGTTGGCAGTCCCGTATACAATGAGCTAAAGTCTTCCGGTGTGCTACTGCATTTTCTCTGGTTGACAGATGACGATTTATCCAGTGATGCTATCGACGAACGGGTGTCCTGCACAGATGACGCCAGGCCCAACAGTCGGTTCTCGTGCGACGATGCAATGCCCATCAGACGGTTGTCCTGGAACGACATGAACTTGGTATCCTGTCCACCGTGCTGAAGGTTGCCGTGCGATATGGCGTGGTCCTCCAAGAGACCCTGCTGCAGGCCCAATAGCCCGCCCACCAAATTCGGTCTCAGCTCGTCCATCAGCTTGCCCTGGCCGCACGTACCGGCGGAGAAATTCAACTGTCGGCTAAAAATCGCCGGAAAGATGTTAAACTGCTGCGAATCGGCGCTCGACTGGGGGCTCAAGCCCAAATTTGTAGTCCCAATGCCAATGGGCGTATTGGATGGATGATGGGTTGTTGTATTGGCTGTGCTGCCCGATGTCGGACCGTTTCCGACTACCAGTGAGGAACCACCGCCGGTGCCGCCGTTCGGGGTACTTCCGGGCGTACCGCTGCCGCCGCCGGAACTCGCACTGTTGTTGTGCAGCGAAGTGGCCGACGCGTGTTGCTGCTGTTGCTGTTGCTGTTGGATCGCAGCAGCGGCGGCGGCAATGGTATGGTGCTGCTGATGCTGTTGTTGCTGTTGCTGCTGCTGCTGCTGCTGCTGCTGATGGAGATGATGATGGCTGGAACTGTTGCCGACGACGCCACCACCGTTACCAGGGCCGCCGGCACAACTGTGTTGTTTGAAATCCAATTTGTGGCCGTAGAATCTTGAATCGATGTACGTTTTGAAAATTTCAATTGTAATGCCGTACGAGGAACCTGTATGGTGTCTGAACTTTTCACTAGATGTCGCCTGCACGCGAGTTTACTTCTGTCTGTTGCTTATATTTTTAGTTTTAGGTATTCCTTTCGGTTGCACGTTGTCCAAATCGGTTCAAATCAATTATCCAATTTCGCTGGTTGAACTTGTTAAAGAAACCCAATCACAATAGAGAGGAAAACTCTCAGATCACTTGTCTAATTGATTTAGAGAGAGCACACACAAAACGGGTAAAAAAAAACCAACTCGACGGCGGGGCCAAAAAACCCTCATCAACACATTAACACAAATGCAAACAAGGTCACACTCTTCCAGAAGTGGGATCAATGTCGACACTGGAATAATTTAATTAATTAAATAATTTCAATAAATTAAAAACGCAACACGAGACACTCCGATGGCTAAGCAATAGAAGTATGCACACGCCCGGCTGTTGCAAGGGGGAAACACGGAACGTGCGGAGTAACTAAACTGAAAGGCCTTGACAAGGACTCACTGTCTAATAATATCGACTAAATATTTACGAAAATCTTTCGCAATTTGATTTCCTTGTCTCTTGGTAATCTTATAATGCATATATATACAATTTCGTTTGTTATTATAGGTAACTCTTTTTATTTTGTATATAGATACGCCACGGATATAGAGGTAAAAAGGACAAGGCAACACAAAAACACAGAAAATCGTTTTTAAAAGCAACCCCGTCGTGTGGTGCAAATCGTTTGTCGTCGTCGTCGTCGTCGAAAATTCGTACGTATTCGCGGCCGATCAAACTTAAAATGATATACTATTCCATTCAGCATACAAAATTATAACCAAATTAAGGATCATGTGCAAAACGGGGTATATCCTGGTTGCCTTGCTCTGTGGATTGCCCACCACCATCAACCACTATTGATATGATGGGAGTAATAACGATAAAGGTGGACTGGTATTCCACTGTGTGTGTGCATGAAGGGATGCACAGCACAGGCAGGATGAAATTGCTTCCATCATCAGCAGCCAGCATCATCGCACGGCCAAAACAGTGCGGAATTATCTGTTGAGCACTAGTCGTACTATTCGCACTCAGGCGAAGGGTGATATTCCCCAGCTTGTTGCGAGTTCTATTCCTTTTGGTCCAATAAGGTGAGCGTTGTACCGCACAAAGAGGACTGACAACACCACCCCTATGGGGATGTTGATGGCAAAGGACGAGGAAAAATCCAGCACGGCTTTCAGATGAGACTTACGGAACGACGCCACGACGGAGGTTGATTGGAAGTACGATTTTGAAAACTGCCATATTGGAGTAGACAGTAACAGTAGAGCGACTCAGTATGATACGAAAGTGTTTACAGAGAGGTTATGCCTGACAAAGAAGGTGAGCTCCGAGGACCACAATCACAAAAGGAAACTGTTATTCGAATAATACCAAGTACAGGTAGATCATTTTTAACAGTAAACCAATACAGAAATAATGAACACAAACAGCAGTGGCACCACAGAATTTAAGTCCTGCAGAATTCCGATCAAGAGTAGCATTTCAGACTAAAGCTTCAAGTTGCCACTACTGGTTACAGGCGGATACTAGCCCCTTTTAAAAACATGAAAATAGGCGGTACCAAATGCTAGTAATTACTTGTAATGCACATACCTACTTCGAATAAAATATTGGCTATTGTGACCTACATTATCCATTTAACATTAAGATAAGAAATAAATATTTCATTCTGAACATAGATAGGTGCTTATCAAAATAAATGTAAGTCTCGACTTTGAATTTACAGAAGCTCACAATTATTGGGAAATCCACATGGAAAGTATGACCATTGTGAACTACTAAAATGTTTACAGTGGAACCTTAAATTGTTGAATTAATAAGATGCAATGACTTTCAGTGTCCCTGTCCAAGTTATATTTTATTCTTTTGCGAAATTTTATATACCTAATCATCATATAAAATTGTCCATTGTGACCTACAGAATGTTTTATGGGAAGCAAAGGTTAGAAAATGACTATTAGTAAAGCGTAAACTATAGTTTCGACTTTAAATCGACGGTAGATAGCTCACAATGCGAAATATGTATAGAAGACATATAGTAGTTCACAATACCTAGATATATTTTCTATAGATAATTAAAGTGTTAACTGAAGATGGTTAGGCACGGTATTCGTAGGTTCAATCTTATTAAAACCATTTTGTGTAAAGTAAGCATTTACACTGCATCTTTCCCGCAAAAAAAAAAACTTTTAGAAATATTTACATTTTTAAAAAAAGACATTCTTATGTGAACGATTTTTATTTTATTTTTTTAAAGCTGTCAAAAGTGGAATGCTACCTATATCCTATGAGATAAAATGTAATTTTGCTGGTTTATACGTGGATAGTAGAGACTAAGGAGTAAGGTACGCTGTAAGCCTAACCATCCCACCTCAATTTTGTCAAAAAGGAGGGTTTTCCTCCCAAATTTAGCTGAAAAGGAGTTTTTTTTCCTCCAAAAGGAGGATCAAGATAATAATCAAAAAAAAAATGTTTTGAGGAAGAGGTATTGTCTCAAAAGTTCCGCATTGAATGTACCTACACTTATTTTTCGGAATTTTTGCAATCGAACAAAAAATAAAGTGCACGACTGGGTCTAACGAAACTTTGTTGATAACAAAATCCAATTTTGGATATTTTTCTCATATGGCAGTTATATCAAATAACAATATAAGTTTTTCTAAGTTAAAGCTCTCAGTATAACAGGCAATTGTCGCAAGCTCTATGGCTCCATTGTACGATAATATAGAGAAAAACTGAGTTTGCTATTAAGTTATAAATGACCACATTACCTTAGAAATTAATTTTTGTAACAATCATATAGACCGTTTTCGAGATATGTCAAAATTTCAAAAGTACCTACCGTTATTCGATTTTTTAACAAAAGAAACTGGGTCATGGTAACCTCACCTACTTAAGGTTATATATACATTTGGGTTGAAATCGTTAGAGCCGTCTTCGGTCAAATCAAACTGGTACGAAAATTTTATATGGGAAGTACCATTAATTATTAATATTGAGGTTACCTTGCAAAAAAAAAACACGCCCCGAACTGTAAGCTCACAAACTCCAAATCCGAAGTTTTAACGAAATCCGGTCAACCGCTTAGGCTGTAGGCCTGTGGAAGGACGGAAAAACAGACAGGCAGACGGACAGACCGGACAGAATTTTGCGACCCACTTTTTTGAGTTCCTCTATGATCGTAATGTCAGAATTAATTACGAAAACAATATGTTTCTCTTACTACGTAATGGAGAAAGTTAAAAAAACAGCGAGACCATGAATGAGTTCAGCCCACGAAATGAATGACATGAACGAACATTATGACGCGACCAGAACGAAAACAGGGAGAGAAGTATTGTGTTCTGATCTGACCCGGTTTGGGTATTCATTTTCGCCGCTTTCTGCCAAGGCTCACTGCGGTTTTTAGAGCGGCAGAGTTTGAATTGATTTTTCTGTGAAAAAAAAAAATTGTTTTTTTACTCTTATTAGGAGAAAAGGATAATTGGAAGGTAAAAGAAGGATTCAGAGCGAGAAAGGAGGTTCGGAGGTTTTTTGAAATTTTTAGTTCAAAAACAGGATTATCCTTTCAAAAGAAGGATAGATGGGATGGTTATGTAAGAAGCAACAATGTTCTTCATAATCTGTATTCCTAATGTTTGAGTTTTGACTTATACTTGAAGGACACACCGCAAAAAATTAAGAAAATTGAAGACTACTATGGATGTCCATCAAGGGTCTGTTCTTGGTCCAATTTTGTTCCTTGTCTAGATAAACTCTTTGTTCAATCTGGCACTCGAAGGAAACGTTAATGAATTTGTCATAAATGATCTTAGTTAAGCTAACCCTCTGAGCTTAGCGGATCGCTTAAATCTTGATGTCAACTTTTTGATAATCTGGGGATAGATTCCGTATAGCAATAATCGTCTGCACGCAATATCGTTTTTGAAATTTTGATAATCATAAATGAGTTATATTCTGTCCAAATTTTGTCGGCTTTCGTTATAGGAAAATTTGTGGAAAATTAACTGGATTAAGATTTTAAACTTGTTATTTTTGCACTTATTTTCGAAGTTTTGGACGATAATCGTCTGAAAAATTACGGGACCGTTCTCCGGGTTTCACTAATTTGATGTATTTCAGTTAAGCAAGGGCCCAAATTATTTTCTTAAGCGAGAGTGTTTTCCTTTTCCCAACCTGCTGGTAAGAGGTCTCAGTCCGCATTTTTTGGGATTTTGGTATGACAACTGTTGCATATACAAAAGATTCGATTCGATTCGATTAATATGTGATAGGAATCTTCTTCTTTACCGCATTAGGAGTGGCGGAATTTATGAAGATTGTTATATCGAACACCTCCTGCCGATTCCAAACTACAAATGTTGTTTCGTCACCTCTAATAGCGAGATAGGTACTAGAAGAATGCTTAGATAAGAAATTAAAAAAACTGACCCACCTCGAATGATGATGTCCCCACTGCGCCATCGCATTTATGATGAACTCTTATATCGCATCTAACAAAAGCGGGTCCCATCTTTCCCCGTTCCTCTTTGTCTTTATGGACCGTCCAAAGCGTTTCTAAGTCAACCAAGTGCGGTCCTTCTGCTTTGTACGGCTGATAAAATCAGTTTCGTGAATCCCTTCCGTTCAAGCCGTACTAGACACTTTTTGTGGTAACGTCATAAACAATATTTGCATGGTCAAAATAGGAATAAAATAAAATGTTCTTCTGCTCTACGACAATTTTTTTTTTTTTTTTTTGTGAATTACGGAATGTCCTGATCCAGAAACAAGTTCAAGAAAATCTTCGACCAGATGGCAATTCTAATATGAAACCGATTTCCATTCATACTGTACCCATAACCTGACAGTCAAAATAGATGTGGAATCTCTCGTGCTCGCTCGCACCAAAACAGCAACTTCTCTGACTATTTCCCCTCATTGACAAAATGTCCTTCCGCCTAACATCCTTCCAACCAATCAAATCGATATGTCACAGACTCTCAATGCGCCTGTACAGTCAGCATGCGAAAATAATAGAAAAAGACGACACGTAAGGAATGGAAAACAATATAAACCATACTAAGTGGGAGGGATGAAAATAATCATTTTTGTTTGTCCCTTTTGCACCATCTCCTCTTCATTGGTTTTATTTCTTTTGTACCAACCATCATTTTGTGTTTTTTTTTTTTTAAGTCTTTTTTTCGGATTTATGTGCCATTTTGAAATGTTATTCCATTTCTGTATTTCCATTGATGAAAAACGAGAAATAGGACAAAAAGCGACTCACGAAAAGACACATGACGCAAAAAAAAAGGACAATCATTTTTAATTTTTCCTTTTCTCGTTATATTCGGATACTGAACTGAGGACCGGCTATTTTTCTTCTCATTTTTTTTTTTCTGTTTGTTTTATTATTTTGTTCATTTAAATTGTTCTTGTATTATTCAACCATTGTAAGAGCGGGCCTTTATTCATGTATACATGTATATATCAGCACATGCCTGGTGAAATGGGAAAAATATGTACGCGACGTATTTTTCGTGCTCGTGACATCCACCAAAACTCAGCTTTTTCCTTCCGATTGTAGGTATACATTTGAACAAAACGAATGGGAAAATGCCTTTAAACTTTGGCATCCTTTTAATAAAATAAAGGAAGCGGCCCCCCGCAAGTAGATATACACAGGGTTTGTACGGTATCGGGTATATGCAGCAATTCCTGGCTCTGAAGGCGAGTATCTATATGGTGTACGTACACCGTACCCGCTAGCTAGCGTGAAAGTCTCTAAGCCAGCTATACCCGTCCGTCGCTTTGGCCAAACGTTGATATAGATGCGAATTTTGTGAGTTTTGTCTTGTTCTTCGTTTTGCTTTTTTTTTCTGTGGAGATGTACCCCCAACACGCGAGCATACAGACACGGATACAAAACTCATTTCCTTTCGTCGGTTACACTACACGCGCACATCCAGGCGCAAACAGAATGGGGCATCTCCGCAATGTATCAAGAATGCACGCTCGTACCTATAGCTGTGAGTTGGTATATCTAGATTGCGGGTACGAGGATGGGGGCGGTCTGTCTTATACGCTTTTTGTAAATTCAATGTCCTGGGGACATAATTTTCATTTGCCCTAATCCTGAGGTGCTTATAGATCGCTCAATTTTTTTTTTGCTAATCTCTCCAATACAAATTTTTGCAATTATTATTGCTATAGCTGTTCAGTGTTCATCATATGTACGATGAATACTGCCCGAAATAAAGTGGTGAGAGCTTAATCGTAAACGAAACAGTGTTACGAGGGTAGATTAAAGCAGAAGTCCTATAGAAAAGGAAATGGCTCTTTGTATAATGAGTTCATGGTCCTGGTCTTAATTAGGTTTTGAAAGAGAGATTTGTACAGTAATCGGAACTTATGACAACAAATTTAAATAAAAAACAGTGACAGACGTGAAACAGTTCCCAAGACAAGATCGAGTGTAGAACTGCATATTTAAATCAGGTGTTAAATCCAGTCGTGGACTTGTCAGTAGGCCGTATAGGCTGAGGCCTAGGGGCGGCAGATTTCATATTACGCTCACTCGATATCAGAGGATAAAAGTCAAACAAGTTTAGGTATTGGTTTTCTAATTTTTTTATACATATACGTTAACTCCCTAGAGAAACTGATGGATGGGAGTATAGGGATTATATCTCAAGCCGATTTAAGCCGGCTTAGAATTGAAGCAAGTCGAGTAAGCTTAGGCCCATTTTATTCACTCGAAGTTGAACACAACTCGCGGAGTGTTCCATATAAAAATCCCCAAGTTCTGTTCAACTTCGAGTGAATAAAATGGACCTTACTCGATTGCCGTGGTCAGTCTTATGATAATGCCTCTAACATGTCAGGGATTTGCAACGGTTTACAAGCTAAAATCCAAGAACAAGCACCATTTGCTTCTAGTTATGCTGCTCATTCATTGAATTTGGTGGGTACCTCGGCCGCTGAGTCTTGTACAGAAGCCTGCCACTTTTTCATGTTGCTGGAGGAGGTATATACTTTTTTCGTGAAGTCAACCGAGCGTTGGAAAAAATTGAATGAGATAGGAAGACGAAAGACACTCAAGAGGTTGAACATCACTCGTTGGTCGGCTAGAGTAGAAAGCAGATGCTTGTAAAAGTCTAGGAGCTTGCTGGGACGAAGTAATTACAGTTTTAAAAATGATTGAAAATGACACTACACCCATCCCCCGAAATGATGCAAAGGGAACTCGCATCAAATTAGAAAAACTTGAAACTGCGTTCTTGGTCGTATTTTGGAATGCTATTTTGGAAAGGTAAAATAAAGTGAGTGTTCAGATTCAGAGCTCACCTGTAGATGTATTAACGGTATCTGATCTCTATGAATCTCTATAGTAGAGTTTGCAATAGCAGAGCGGGACAACTTTGACTATTTCGAGGAAAAAGCAATTGGGATGAGCGCACTTAAGCAATATCAAGGGAAATAAAGAGGCAACCTAAAAGAAAAAAAATTGACGGATGAAACATCGAATGAAGAACCTGAAATAGCCTCCCGCTCCAGAGATTATTTCAGAGTGAACAACTTTTGGTCATCCTTGATAGATTGAGGGCTGAAAAAACAGAGAAGGCATAATGCTTACTTCAACTTTGAGAAAAAATTTGAATTTTTAACAAAACTGACGGAACTTTCCACACAAAGAGTTACAGAAAAAGTTCAGTCTCTCGTGAAATATTATGCCAATGATTTAGTAGAGCAAGGCTGTTCAACCCCAGGCCCGCGGACGAATTTTAAATGACATGCGTAAGAAATTTGAAAATTTCCTTCCAAAGTATAGTGTGCACATGCACAGAGAAATTTTAGAAAGAATTTTTTTTTTGCTTCTGCGGGAAATTAATTTTCAAAGCTACTTGCTTGAATCTGCTGCGTGTTTAATTTCCAAAATGTTTAATATGAGTACTTGCACACAATTTTAACGCACGCACATCAAGATTGACATTTATTTCTAGCATCAATACACATGTATTTCTAGCATAAACAAATTTAGTTTAGCGTGCTCTGCATAAAGAACGAGTAGGTGGTAGCTTACGTGCGGTCAGTCAGCTTTTGTTTTAACTAGTGGTTACATTACAGTTCAAAATTGAGTTATTTTTATTAGCTTATGTTACCCTATAAAATGTTATAGTAACCTTAAACTAATTTTAAGAACTATCTAAGATTTTGATATCTGTCAGCTGTCACAAAATTATCTTTATTTTTGTTTTCTGAATTTATTTTTTTAACAAACGAATCTTCAAATATCTTTTAAATCAAAAAAATCATTTTTAATTGGCGTAGAAAAGTATGTAAATACTTATTTAAGATTTTTGCGATGCTCACAGCAAGCCAAGTACCTACGTCAAAATCGACAGATTCCTAACCGTGTTTTTCATGATAAATAGGAAAATAAATATGCCTTTATTGAAAACAAGACGCTTCAAGTTTAGGGAGCAGGTGTATGAATTTTTAGATGAAAAAACGGCTTTAACTTTGGTTACTGATTTACTGAAAAGTTAAAAGAAAATTACAAGGCAATTATTGTTCTTCTGATAAAGTTTAATTCGATAAGCAGATTCAAAGCTTAATTAAATTTGTTTTTAGTTAATTTAGCTACACAAAATATTGACCTTTTTCCCACTCTCAAATGCTTGAACGAGAAGCTCAATATCGCCAATATCGACGGTTCTAAGTACAAATCCAAAATTAAATGTTTATTACAGTCGCTTGAGAGCATTTTTAAGGACTTTGAGGATAAAAAACAAAATATGCAAATTTCTAAAAATCCATTTATAATCCGTTTTTAGTTGGAACTCACTTCGCTAAAAAACCTTTTTACCGAGAAAGTATCTTCCAAACCACAAAATTCTTTAGAAGAGTTTGCAGATTCTTGGAAATTAGTACCAAAAGAAGACTTTCCTGCAATAACAAACCTGGCTTTGCAATTTTTATGTAGTTTTGGATCAACATAATTTTTGAAAATGTTTTTCCAAATCTTAATTATGTGAAAAACAAATACCGCACATCACTAACTGAGCAAAGCAAGATATTTCTGACTTGTTGTTACTATCGTCATCCGATTTTATGCCTAACAAAAAGTAAACCATTACAACAGAAACATTGTCAGAAATCACATTTTATTAAGCTTTTCAGTTGAGATACCTACACAGTACACATAAATCATAAGATCCATAAGACATCTAGTTTACTGAATTAAGTCCATCTTACTTGCAATGCAAGATGAAATCCAGTCCCCATTGTTGCTCGTTCTTGGTCCAGGTAAGTTCAAAATACAATTGGCAGTGGGTGAAGACCTACCAGCTTAATACAAATAATAAATATCAAAAATCAAAATACTGTGGGATCTAAATATAGGAAGGCAGAGGTATTCTCGGCTATTAAATCAGGACCCAATTTAATTCTCTGGACATAGTTTTAATAAAATCCATTTCCAAACCTGTACAATTTTTGAACTTTCGGAACCTTACCTAGTACCTAGGTAAGGTACTTAGAAAAAAGAAAAAGAATAGACTTAAGTTACACCGCAGAATGTCAAAAACAATTGACTTACTATTACCGTAATCAAATTGTAAGCGCCAATGAGCGAGTGAACATGTTATTTTGATAATGCTATTTCGTTGTCAGCTGTAAAAGTTGAGTACATTCTTTGGTGCGAAAAAATATCGTCGAGTGATTCTTCTACCGAAGTTTTGAAATTGATTGATATATGTGACAAGACTTACTTTTTGCTGTCGTTTTTGGACACACTTTCAGTGAGCACAGCTAGTGTTGAAAGAATGAAAAGGATTATAGCAGTGTCCCGAAGCGTTATGGGGAATGTCAGATTAAGCTCACATGCTATGATATCTGTTCATTCGGATATTCATGTAGATCCATCAGATAACGTAATTAATCCCATGTCAAAAAAAAATATTAAGACGTCTTCTGCTTTAAAAAAAATGCGTGTAATAAAATAATTTAAGTATGTTCGTTTAAGTACATACGCTTTAAAAACTAATAAGAAAAAAAAAAATTGTGGTGCCCAGGGGCCATCGGCAAGAGGATTGCGAGTTGGGGGTCTCAGTATTGTCTCTGGTTGACAGCATTTATTTACATCTCCGTACTCCCGTGCTCCTCCCATCACATTCGTACTGATATTTTTTTTTTTAAGACTAAAATATCTTACACTTGCTGCAAAGTGTTATGTGAAACTTAATAAATTTAATTCACTCAAGTTTAAATCAAATTTGGCAGCACTTGTATCTTCAAAACTATTGTCAAATTGTACACTAATTATTTAGGATTGATCTATTTTTACTTTGCCCTTAAATTTCTCTACCTAGTAATTTGCAAAACAAATTTTACCTTCTGGATTAAAATTGGTTTTGTGTTCGATTTTCGTACATTACCGTCTAGCAAACTCTTGCGGATCCCGGAAACCCTTTTTGCTGGCAAACACTTATTTTTACACTTAAGTCCGTGAATTAATAATAAATACCAGATTATAGAGACTCTACCAAAACAACATGGCCGCCACAGCCCAAAGGCTTCCAACATCGAAAATGTCTTTTTTGAAAAACGCTTTGCTAGAAATAAATTTTTTAATTTTCGTTCTGTACTCCCCGGGATACTCCCTAAAAAGTTCTATTATACTCCCCCAACAAATTACGAAACGGCACCACTGTGCCAGATTGTCAGTAACTACCCATTTCGTGGGCATTTTGCATTTCAAAATAAGCTAAAAAAAATAAAAAGAAAATAAAAAACTGAATCTGAAGAAAAACCATTCGAATTCAATAAATAGAGAAGATTGTTCTTGGTTTTTGATAATTTTGGTTCTCAATTTCTGTGGAATAATAGTAGGTATATTTTCGTCTAGAATATGTCGTGGGGGTTTTCTAACACCGGCATGGAAAAAGTGTATTTTTGAAAAAGTCTGCCACCGCCTTCAACTCTAAAGTGGTAATGCTCCCAAAGAGACCGAGGATTTCTGTGATGGGCACAAGTCTAAAGAACAGTTTATAAAAGCGTTACTTAACATAGATAGCACGTAATGTGGTCCGCGTCTTGTATAGCTGCATTGTCATAGTTACAGACGCTCTGTAATTTTCAGCCTCGATCCGTAACGAGCAAGCCAACTTTAATAGCAATCGCCCTCCAGATGTCTGCTGAAAGTTATTGTCCCTCTGCCCTTCTGTCAATATTCCTCTATGTTCATATGTCCTTCATCTCATCCTGATGCCAGCTAGAGTTTAAATGGCAAATTTGTTATAGCTTAAAAAAAAGACTTATTAAATGACTTATCTGTATGACCGTGCGAGTAGAAATGAAAGTATCCCGACTTCCACACTTTTACAAATGTTTTTATCTGCGAAATATATTTATATGTACACACGCTCCATTAGCGTTAGAAGTGGAAAAAAAAAAACTCTCGGGGCAGCATACGGTATACCAAACATATACATACCTAAGTGTGTGCCTAGTACCTAAGTCTATACCTACTAAAAGGGTACTTTGAGCTCGTATAATACGAAAAAAAAAATAATTCCAAATGAGTAATTGAGGAGGGAGCGCTTTGAAGATCTCCTTTTAAAAATTGAAAAGAAGCTTTTAGTGGTATTAGTGGTAAATAATGAAAAGTTAAAAAGCCACATGAATGACAGTTTTTTCTTCTTTTTTTTTGCTTGCTTCTCTTCTACCGTACACAAGGATATTACAAAGCGACCGAATGACTATGATATATCCTCATCTTTGAACAGGAACGTTGTTGTAGGGATAAAAGGAGAATGTGGTTGTGGGGTGTGTGTGTGGTAAAGCGTAGGTATCTACACCAGTCTGTAGAGAGCTATATATATTTTAGCGAAGGTTGTTAGCTGATATGTTTTCAAAAGAGGTAATGACTGTTAATTGGAAAACAGAATCCTCTTTAGCACCGACCAGTGTTAAATTTTAAATATTGATCGAAACGAAAAAAAGAAAAACCACGTCTGGCTCTTTATTTAAATTTTAAATCAAAGATATTTGTGTTAAATTTAGTTGAGTGAATGATTTGGAAATATGTGATAAAGCACGGAAAGACACACGGTCCAATTTGGAGTAGGCAACAAATCAAAGAACAAAGACGTAGGCACTTACCTAAATATCCGAATTTGGGAAAAAAGGAGTGTATTTGAGAAATACACTCAGTCCAGTTTCCTTTATGAATCTAAGGATGAGAGCTGGCTTCAGTGACAGTTCCTCATCACATAGTTGGTACTTGACCAAGTATTTCAGTCTCTTGTGAGTCAGTGCCCCACATGATCCCAGCAGTGTTCTGGGATTTCACTGGGACTCATCGCAGAATCTGCAGAGACCTTCTTCAGATACACCCAGTTTCCTCAGGTGTTCTGAGGCTACAGTGCCCCGTTTAGGAAGCCCATTAGGATACGGAGGTTATTTTTGCTCATACCGATTTAAGCTTGGAATCTTTTCCGGTTGTATTGTCCCATAAGTTTCTTGGCCTGCCTCATGAACTGAGTGCTATGCCAGGTTATTGATGCCCTGTTTTCTTTCCCTGGTTTCCTAAATTCTTCCTTGAGGATGTGATCTCTATTCCACAGAATGGTTCAGGAGCTATGAAAGTTTCTGATACTCCCTTTCTTGCTAGCGAGTCGGCCATTTCATTCCCCTCTATTCCTACGTGGCCAGGCAACCAGCAGAGGGCTATTTTGTTTTTCCTACCAAGTTCATTAAGTTTTTGTAGGCATTCCCATACAAGTTTGACGCCATTTCGTGAATTTCTGAAGTAGCTCGTCCTTGATAAAAACTTCTGATATTTGATTCTCTGCTGATCTTGTACTCAGAGCTCATACATCCAGCTCGACACTGTGGTATTCACACCTTTTCTACCAAGAGCTCCCAATCTCCCATAAATGCATCATGCGATGTGTTACGAATACTCCTTCGATGTCCAAGAAGTACAAGAATAAGGCACACAATTCTATCTCTTTCGCCCCAAAGAAAACTTTCAATACAATAATCTCAGTTAGATGCAGATGCAGGCCGTAACCAGTGGGGGTGATCACAGAGGTTTTTCTCAATTTTTCACAGACTTGTCTTCTAAATAACACTTTAAAGATTGACAAATGACAAATGTTTTGGTGTTAGTGCAAGTAGATGTAGATGTTAGTGCAAGTAGATCTCGCTCAGATGTTGAGATTCGCAAAATTGCTCTGACTCTCAAAATAAGTGTTTTTTTTTGCGGCCAATGGAGCATGAAATCTGACAGCCAGATGATTTCGAGAGCAGAAAAACTGCTCTGAGTCAGAATTCGAATTTCTGCCCCCAATGCGGAAACGAAATTAGCCTGGTTTCGCATTTCAATATGAATATGAATAGACTGACGCCAACTCTTCCAAAAACTGGAAACCATACAAAACAGGACATGGACAGATTCTGAGCAAATAAGTGGGGGACGCTGTCACATCTGACTACTTGTCTCCCCATCTTTACTTCGACATACCAATATACCATTCTCTAGCTATTTCGCCGGCAGGGAGGAATGGAACACATATGAAACACAGAAGAATCTAAGATGGACTGTGCAACAGGTGCTGGAATTTTCTCCGAAGAGTGACTTTCAGACGGAGGTTCTGGCAATCGCCGAAACTGCTCATATGGTGTCAATGTTGGCAATACCAAATGATGATACATATTACCATATTTATTGACCAGTCAAGCGGCTATATAGGCTATGGAAATAAAATCAAAGCTTGTTCGCCGCTGCCGCGAAGAGCTTAAGGTTCTCTGCTCGCAGCACACCACGCGTCTCTACTGGGTCCACAGGGACAAAACCGGCAATGAGATGGCTGATGAATCGGCAAGAAATGGTTCTGCTACGGATCAAGATCGGTCGACTCAGAGAGTGGGAAAGACGACACTAATGAAAGCCAACAACAGGTGGAAAGAATAAACTACCTGCGAAATATCACGGAAGCTATGTATGACCGGAATATAATCCAAGTCGGGCTAGCAAGCTTACCTATGCGGTTTGATAGAAGGTCGTATAAACCTAACGAGCCATAACTTCCTTTCTTCTCTATCTAATCTTTACAGGTTCATAAATACATCCGGATGGCTGGACAAGGTCGAGTAACCAAGAGGGAATGACACTATCGCCAACAACATCAGCTAGCCTCCAACAAGGGCATCACAATGGTGAGACAGATGACACCAAAACAGCATGGCCGCCACAAGCTGCCAACATCTATTAGTCCGTCCCCCCATTGAAGAGCTAGATTTTTTTTGCGATATTATATAAATTGAACGTCTTGATCTTGGGTTTTTCTATGTCAAGTACTTGATATCCGAATGAGGTTAATTTTAAGGGGTCTTCAATCGATGCTCCGAAAGACACACTTCATCAAAGTAGTCTCCGCCTTTGAAATGAAATGCTATAGAGTATTTTTCTCTTGATACGTATCCAAGCAGAGTGTGAACTTCCTTCGAATGAAGAGGAGCCACAAATTCATCGGCTTCCTCATTCTTCTCTATGTTCCTATGGCCGGGAACCCAGAGCGGTTTCAAACCAATGACATGCCCAGTCCATCAGTGTCTCCCTGTAGCTGACAACAAGCTTGGACGTAGACTGCTTAATTCACTATACGAAGCTGCCCAGTGGTCACCACCAATCATTCATTCGAATGGCAAGTGAATCCCTTAATAAATGGTACTAGGACTTTTCCAGTGCATTGCATGCAGCTATTGAGAGAGCAACATTATAAACGTGTCCCCATTGAACGTAGAACATTAAGCAAAAACCAAGCACACGAACTGCTTTACATCCTGCTTAGGTTTGTCTTCGAAATGACCCGTGATTAGTTTCATATTTTACTAACGACAAAGGACCCACTTCCCTGCATCATAAACTGCTTTCCTATGCCATAAACAAGCACCATACTTTCAGTTTCCCATCTAACTTTGAATAGAAAAATAATGATAGGACTTAAATTACATGGCTACATGACATCCAACCAGGACAAGTACATCCAGGGATACCTTCACCTTATTAATAACTTGGCTTTCAATAAATGAGATGGCATATATGGTCTCTAACCACCCACGTGTATATACAGGGTATATCTATAAAACAGGACAACTGCCGCCTCAACAACACCATCAGCTAATAATGTCCTTTTCAATATAGGTTCGGCTGTAACAAGCATACGAGTGTCTACACTTCGATACAGGCATGCCATACCTAATCATATATATTCATATATATGCAGTCCAGTGTTGTCTATGCAGGGGTTAGCGTCAACATGATAAAAATATATCCTCAAACTGGATTTTTGAGCGGGATACGTTGAATAAGCACATTGTGTAACACAGACAGAATTTTAGATTCTAAAACAGCAACAGGAATATTCTCGTGCACTTGTATATGTATCTGCTGTGCCAAAGCTGACAAACAAAGTTACATCATGCAGTCATAGAATAGCCAGATGGATGTTTGTATATGTGTAGTCCTTGTATTAGAAATTTCAGGTAGTATATCTAACACATTCGTCTACATATCTAACCATGATGTGAATTTTAAAAGCTTTGCAAGCCAATTACCGTCTCGGAAAGCAACTGATATCACTCTCCTGAATACTTTATCCTGTTGACAGAAAAAAAAATAAAAACATTTTGTTTGTAATACTGGTAGGATTTAAGGTTGACTTTGGGAATGATGGCCTTGTTTGTTTTACTCTTAAATTTACAGAGCATCCTTAAGTAATGATAAATATTTTGTTTGCGTATATGGGATGTAAATTGGAGAACATTATAGGAACTATGAGACAAAATAATTATTAAGAGTGGTTGTCCCTCAGCTATGAACTCCGAGCTCATGTAAACATGCAGAAAAGTGCAAAGTCATACGATCGAAAAGGGTTAGATTTCAATTTAAACCTTATTGTAATTCAATAATAGTGTTAGGTAATTAATTTTACAATACAAAATAATCCATCAAACACCTGCAAGAGTGGGGTGGTTGGTGCGCACACGTTGAGAAGCAAAGTCAAAAAAAAGTTCACCCAGGCGGACAATGACAGAAGGAACGCTGACAGCCGGAAACTTCATTGGACTCCAATTAGATCTTCGGGTGCGTTCGCAAACTACTCCTGTTCCCAAAGTTCCGACTTCTAGACATAGAACAAAGAAATTCGAATGGCCGAGCACATCCTCCCCCATCAAGATCACAATTATTGTGACTATAGAGCATAAAATAAGTATTAAATAGACTGACAGCCAGTGCTGCCAAGATTTAACGTATTTTTACGATTTTAGGGCTTGAAATTTATTCCAAGAATTTTGAGCTAAAAAAGCATGAAATTATCTTTCAAATTTATCATAATACAAAAATAAATTAATTTTTGAAGTCTTATCACTTCCTGCTACTGTTGAACGTATATTTTCGGCGGTTAACCCAAATAAAACGAAAACAAAAAATTCGTTGGCCACAGAAACCTTGCAAGGAATTTTATATACGAAAGCTTTGCTAAGAATGCAAGACTTTGCTACAATTTGAATATAAATAGAAGCATTTTCAATCAATTAATTTAAGTATGTACCTACACATGTGTAAGAAATTAGAATTTAGTATATTACAGTAAAAACATGTATACATACAATTTTTTTTTTTTTTTAATAAATTTAAAATGTTTCGTTTCGCGGAAAATGTTTACGATTTTTTTTGAATTAAATTTTTATTTGAACACAAAATAAATAATAATAAATTGAAGTATAATAACGTTCTTCTGTTTTTTTTTTTTTTTCGTATTTCCAAAATTTTGAAAGTTATTAATTACGATATCTGGTGAAAATTACCTGGCAGCATTGCCGACAGCTTCATCCAAAAAAGAGGGATTGCCAAGCTGAATTTTACCCTGAATGTAGCCCTGTTTGAATTCATGTATTTGTGCCCATGTTAATCAAAGGGGGCTCACGCATACCTGAAAAAAACCAAACCACACTCCCGGTTAAAGCCGAAGCAGTGATGCCAGATCGAGGGATTTATCATTTTTGTGGGAAGTGAGAACACTTAAAATAAACTAAAAGGGACAAAGGGATTTTTGAGACCTCATAGTACAAAAAAAAGGAATTTTACTTTTTGGTCAATTTTTGTTCCTAAAATGCTAGTTCCACTAAGAATAAAAAAATGAGTCCTCCTACGATCAAATTAAATATTTTCTTTCTTAGAAAAATGCCATTCTAAATATTTGAATGCATTCATTTTATTCTGCGGCAAAACCGAGATCGTGCAACACAGTGTGCGGTTCAAACTTTTGTCCAACCGAGATAAAGTTGTTTGCATACCAATAATTCAAATAATTCATAAGGTATTTATTTTACGTTTCGAAGTGTTAAATATAGCGTAGCCGGACATCAGGTAGCCTGCGGTAGACTCTCTTTCAGTATCGAGTGTGGGCATGGGCAGTGATGGAAAAGCGGATACAATTATTGTATCTGTATCAACAAATTTACAATTTACCAACATATTTTTGCTTCAAAAGTTATGCAGTTACAATCCTTTTTTCAAAGATACAATGTGCAAAATCATGAAGTACTAAAACATAAACTACATTTATGCAAAACATTATTACATGGCGTTTGTGGAGGACCTCTGTGCTCCGTGGAAGAATAAACTTCGAAGACAAAGAGTTTATTCAGTAGCGCTTCACTCTCATCATGATGGTCATGCTCATGATGCTTTGCAAAATGTTCATTAATGCAACTATTGGCATCACTTTAAAAGTCAAGCGTTTATTCGCCGGCAAAAGAAGTAAGAAAAATGTCGGAAGAGAAAGAAAAGTAAGGTGGAGCGGCACATTCTAAAATGATTTTGGAGTACCTACATCGTCTGGATATTCTTCCAGGACTTTGAAATAGTCTCTCATCTAAGGAATTCTCCTTCTTTTAGATCAGCTTATTAAAGTCCGTAGGCGTTTCGACCGCTTTCTTCTTGCTTCACACATAAAAAAAAAAAAAAAAATCGTCGTTACGATCAAAGCTATCAACTAAAAGTTAAATGTTTTACTCATCCATCTTGACATTAATATGTATAATGCTTTCTAAAAACTCAAACGAAATATTCAATCAGCAACGCATCAGCATAAACTGTGCATGGCATTACCATCTCAAATAAGCAGTTTCTAAATTTACACAAAGTATTTATATTTCTACAAAATATTTTTTCGAAAAATCATGTTATTTCAATAGACACCATTTCATGTATATTACCTAAATAGGTAATACTTTTTTTCCTGAGATAAAATTTCAAAAATTTATAGCGTTAATAATGAGTATCGTACCATCGTACTTTGAACATTTAAATTATTGAAAAAATGCCTACACTAATTTTAATATTTTAGACAGAGGTTATATATATATATTTTCGAGAGATATTCGAATCAGACCACCATTGACGGGTCGTCTCTCTACCACTATAAATCTTTACCCAGATAGACTCTCTGAATTTCTTCAGAGTTCTTCCCTGGGTGCGATTCCTAGTGTTACCGCTAGCATCTGTTTTATCTGATGTCCCAAGATCTTCATTCTTCTGCCAGCCAATTCCAGTGAAAATGATGTTGTAATGTTTTTGCTTCATGTGTCTGATCACCGCCTGATTGTCCAGTGCAAGGATATTTCTTCCCTCCACCTGACCCTCAAAGCAAGTAGTCCAACGCATGCAGCACAATGCAATCATCTCAGCCAGGTGAAATGCCAACGACACGCGGTATTCCCAAGCAGTCCCCCATCTAGACAAAGGTTACCCTCATTGAAATTTAGTGTTGTGATTTTATGTTTATGAACTAACTCAAGGCATACTTTCAATACCACATCCTTCGGATTATGTGGAAAGAAATTTGTTCATATACCTACAAATTTATGCAGAAATCGACTTCAGTTGAAAAATGTTTAGTGAATTGAAACCAACAATTTATTAAGAAACGACGCAGCTCATAATTTTAAAATTGAAATTTTTCTTTTGCCAAAGAACTCACAAATAATAGTGATATTGATCAAATAAATCCTGAGGTGATACAGAACTATTTTTTTGTCCATTAAGAGTCTGAACTCCTTTGTTTTCAAAAACAATGACATTATTTGTTTTAATATTAATTTTTATTATGGTCATACCAAATGGTATGTCACCAATAAGGTTTTCAAGATATCGATTTGTTTTATGTTAAGGCCAAGAAGGGAAAATATTTTATTGTTTTTTTTTTTTTTTAAATCATGAGCTAGGTAAATATGTAGTAAAGAGTATGTGCGGATATTTAACTGAATATTCATATAGGTAGCTACGAATTTCCACAACGACAAGGTTACACCTCAGTCCTCAAAGTTAAAATGTCAACTTGTGAAAAGTACCACCTGAAAAAAATCATTTTCCATCACTCACATTCATTCTCAGACAGTACAATTATTGAGAGCGGGAGGGAGGGGCTAATATTGAAAAAAATATGGGGGTAAATCGGAGAGACGTAGGAAAGCTGTAAGTCTATTAATATATTATGTATACATAAGCTCTAGGTATAGCCAGACAGACGGACAGAATTTTCACATGAAACACCATAGGCTGTAAAGGGTTGATGCACTTACTGTTCACATGCATCCCAAGAGCACTTCTCTTTATCAAAGGAAAAAAATGGTGGGATATGGTGAGCGGTTTCTGACCTTTGGACACTGGGCTCATTTTTACCGCTAATTCGCTTAACTATATTTTCTAAAAGTGCATTTTGGTTGGTTACCAGCAAGCTAATTGCATTGAGCGAGACCCTCACTCATGGTTGATAGTAAAATTCTTGTCGCCAATTCGTTACGCTCTTTAAGAGGCTTAGGAACAACACAAGCTTTTGTTATAGGATATAATTAAACAATTTAATAATTCCGTTTGGTTATTACTTAACATAGCGTATTATATAAAATTATTTAAGAGTAAGGTCCGCCGATAATGAGAGCTGGTGACGAAATGGTTTCTAAGGTATTTGCATGTAGCTACATAGAGACTATTGCGCATATGTACTTTGTTCATGATGATTTGTCTGGTTAATACTCTTCACAAAGGCAGGCTATTTTCCAGCTGTTATCGCAGCTAGTTCTTACCAACAAATATCGTCTATTTCCACTGCGACTTTCGCTGTCATATCGGCGTACAACTTAAAGGTAGGTATCCGATGAAACTGTCAGAGAGGAGAAAATTGACACCCGCACACAATATTTGTTTTTCTTTCTTCTATGAAACCAAATAAATCACAACATTTGTTGCAGATAATTCACCACTCTAATGGATTTCGGGCAATTACATGTCGAACGGTTGCAAAGTCTTTTCATTCTTCACGTACATGTGCTAATGCACTAATCCCCTTTCAATTACAGTAATTTTTTGAATATATATGCTTTGTCCTACATTTCGAGGTGTCAAATTATCACCCAACTAGCCCATATGGCCGTGAATATTCCTTGCCCTACACCGATGTCACTGATGTATTGTAATAGGGGGTTGATGAGTATAAGTATACGTGTTGACGAGCAGAGGATGAGTGCTCTCTTTTCCATGTTAGGGTTATGTTGTATAGTATACTCAAATCTTCAATCTTCTCCGAATAACGACCCCCTTGAGCACATAAAACAACTAATTGCCCATTTCGCTGTTGTGCCTCAAGCTCAGTACGCTGCTTTAGCTTAAATTAAGCTCCCACACGAAATTCTCTCTAAATTTTTTCTAAAATAAATTTAAGCGAATCCCTTTAGTCGAGTTGTACGCAGCTCAAGCTAAATAGTCAAACTTTTATTTCAGAACTAGCTGAACCGTTCTCCCCTTGTATTTCAGAATGTACTACATCGGCCTAACTGTACATCAAGGTCAAAAGGTGAAAAGTTCAAAAGGTCAAAAAGTTAAAAGGTCAAAGAGGTAAGAAGTTTAAAAGGTCAGAAGGTCAAAAAATCAAAAGGACATAAGGTCAAAAGGTGATAAGGTCAAAATATCAAAGGGTTAAAAGGTCGAAAGGTCAATAGGTGAAAAGGTCAAAGAGGTAAGAAGTTTAAAAGGTCAAAAGGTCAAAAGGTCAAAAAATCAAAAGGTCATAAGGTCAAAAAGTCGTAAGGTCAAAAGGTGATTAGGTCAAAATGTCAAAGGGTCGAAAGGTCAATACCTAGGTCAAAACGTCAAAAGTTCGTACTTATTGCAAAATTATTCATTATAGGAAAATCTATGTAAAAAATGCATGAGAATTCTAGCCTTATTTCAATTACATATTTATTTAATGTTAGTCTCGCGTAAGGTCGAAAATCGACCCTAACCTACCTTTTATTAGTATGTATTCTAATACACACGTACAACAATTTTCGATATTTACGTTGTTTTTTTTACAAATGGAAAAGCGACATACCAGAAAATATTTAAAAAGAGGTCTCTAAAATTTGAAAGGTCGTTTACATAGTAACATCATTGAAACGAAAGTGGTTGGTCAACACCTTCCAGATATACCTATGCACCTGAACTAATATCATACAATAAATTTAAGATTATGTAAATTCCATTCCTTTTTGGGGAAATGAGGCGCTGACCTAAAATGATTTATATTTCAACACATAACTTAACTACGAGTATGTATATTCAAATTGCGGCGGCAAATTGAATGATACCAAAATGCTTTCAATTAACTGATAAGCGTTTTGCATGGTAAATTTGTAACTTCATGTTATCAGTTCCACGATTTTTGTCTTTCCACATCTATGACACCTTTATTCCACTGCGATTACATAATAAATACTAAAGAAAGTAAAGGGGAACTTTCGATGTTTACATATTAATAAATTGATACCATATTTATTCAATCTTGGGGTTAGGGTCAAAATTCTGTTAAAAGATGTGGGTATTTTTTTTTTTGTTTTTTTTTTTTTTTTCAAAAACAATTTTTATTTATTTTCATATGAGAAAATAGAAAATACAAAATTAAACAAAAGAAGCGACACTGTTATTGATATTTTCTCAGGAGGACAGAGGAAAAGTTCTTGTCTGTCCACCAAACCATTAATCGTTAATTAATTAATTAATTAATTAATTACAACGAACCTCCTGGAAAAATACCCTCAAAGCTGGTTAAATCCTTGGTTGGGTTACCATAGATTTAGGTTAGCCAATGATTATAAATCCGTGATAACCAATGAATGTTTGTTGAGCGTTTTTTCACTTCGGTCACCAAACCAAAGCATTCCAACAAATCGGTCCATTTTTTCAATTTATTTGTCAGTTCATTGATTGACCGAATCCTTGGTTAATTTTTTTTTTCGGGTCCTTTTATTTTTAATAAGTAATTTGTTTAGGTAGATCTTTTATGAATGTATTATTTTTTAGTTATATTATGTGGTATTCGATTGGGCTTCTTCAGATTTGCTCTCAGGTTTCTGATTTCGTGTGCCTATCGAACATGAAAACTTGATGAAAACGTCATTTGCTCTTTTTTCTTGGACACTTTTCTAAGCGATTTCCATTCCCTGGTTAAATTTTTTTATTAAAACATTAGAAATATCCGTCCCGATTGATTTCTAAATATCTATATATATAAAAGAAAGTGTCCGAAGCGATGTTATCCCATAACTCAAGATTGGCCGAACCGATTTTGATGATTTATACTTTGTTAGAAAGGTATTTTCTCAGCACGGGTTTTAAAAGAAAAAAAATTAAAAATTTCAAAATGTCTTATTTTGACCACCCAGCGTGTTACGACAGGTTTTTTTTCGAATGGAACATATCGTATCACAATTGAACTGTCAGATAGATACGCAACGTAACGCCATCTATTATCGATCAATCGAGAAGCCATTTTTGTTTCATGTGTGGTGGCGCTGTCCACGTTGACTGTGCCATTTGATTCAGTTGCGCAGTTTCTTCATTCGTTGCTGTTTCATCGTCCATATTGCACTTTGCGAATTCGTGTTTTGTTCGTTCGAATAACGTTTGCCGGCAATTGCGCATTACAGATTCGGATATCTTCATTGCGATTTTGTGAGTTTTTATAAATTAAAATTGATAATCTTATAAAGAAATTGGTGTAGTTCTGTTCGACTTAGAATGCATTTGACTGCCTGCCTTTAAATGCAAAAATCTTAGAAACTTCTTAATACCTATATTTTGGTGCAATTTTCACAGGCCTATAGAGGATACCTAGGCCCACAATCTCCAATTTGTTTCAACATAATATAACTAAATAAATTCCGGGAAAAAATGCACAAGAGTAATTTATTTTTTCGTTTTGTTTCGGTTTTTTCTTTGTCACGCTTTGCGTTCGAAAATAAATATAGTAAATGCCACCTTATAGAGGACATCTGCAGGTACAACATAGGATATCCAATAACTCGATAACTTAAATGGTATTTTAAATAAGTACTAGGCGAAATTTGAGACATTTCTACGATATTCACCTGGGTGAGTTTACTACATATTTACTAAGCTCATGATTTACCTAAAAAAACAAATATGTTCCATCCTTGGCCTTTAAATAAAATAAGTCGATATTTTGAAAACATTATTGGTGACATAATATTATGACCATAATAAAAAATACATTGTTTTTGAAAACAAAGGAATTCAGACTTTCAAAGGATAAAATAATAATAATAGTTGAGTTTTACCTCAGGATTTAGGCATTTTAGTCCGCCTTATCACTATTATTTGTGAGTTCTTTTGTAAAAGAAAGCTTTCAATTTTAAAATTATGATATGCGTTTCTTAACAAATTCTTAGTTTCGATACTTCATTGAACATGTATTAACTGATACAATTGTATCCGCTTTTGGCGTGTAAGAATGTGGCGTGTGGGGCGTGGGATTGAAAGAGATAGGGTGCGAAATGTATACGGGACTGAAAGAAAATGATTTAACATTTGAAACGAATACCTGTTAAAATTACGGAAGGAAGACAAATTATTTTATGTAGTGGGAAGAAATATCCTGTTATTGGCCAACTCAAGCGTTATGAGTATATATATTTTTTGCGAAAAAATGGCCCCCTACAAGATAGCAAATTTCTTAGATCTTTTTTCCATCAACTGTTCTGAAACCACATTTTGCACGGGCGAAGCCGAGGGGTACAGCTAGTAGAGTATATTATAATGATACTTGTTATATAACAATTTTCGAACCGAAACAACGGACTCCAGTGCGTGATAGCACCGGACAATACAAATTCTTGTTTCAGTGTCCCAGTTATCCATTTTTGTTTAATCTGCAAAAAAAAAAAAAATTAACCAGATTCGTTAAGTAGAAAAAAAGTTATTTAATTTTTTTTTGGTAGCGGCTTACATCAGCCACACTGTATTTTGTGCATTTAATATTTTGTGTTTTGTTTTTTTGGTTATAATAAGCCTCGAAAATCATTTGAAAGATATCTGTTGGACAAATTTAATTGCAATTTATGTATTCCTTTGTTTTAGAATAAAATCCTCGTTGTGAAAGAGACCATTGACCTTGTTTTTCACGAAAACAAATTATGAAATGAGGGAAGTTGTCGAACTAGGAAATTTGGAGGTCTAATTGTTTAACGGTACCGTTTCACAAATGCTGTACACTTTTACTAAAGTTGACATTCAACTATTTGTCGACGTTAGTGATTGATTATTGGTGAGGCCGATTGTAACACACTGGCGACTCTCTTTCGCATAAAAAAAACTTGTTCGAGTACCATTTCCACACAAGTAATACAACAAAAAGGTATATTATCTAAATCGTCTATTTACAAAAATCCCTTTGTCAATGACCATCCTTCCCAATTGGCACAAACAAAACAACTTGTCCACCACCTATTGTCAATCATTTCAAATTCATATGCATGCAATCACTTGCCTTGAATGGCTTTTGAAGAGGCACTCTACCCGTTCGGCTTCTCGAAATCATCAACACAAACTATACGCCGCACTACCCTTGTTGCTGCCACCCGCAACTTCACCCTCTTCCCCATTCTACTAACTAGTTGGGCATGGGCCTGTACTTGCATACTCTGCCGTATCATTGCCATACCCTTCGACACCCGGCAACAAATTGATTTCAAATTTTGTGGCATAATAGAAAATGTCCTTGCCAAGCACATATATGCATGAACACCACAACGACACGGGGCCCAGAAGTCCCCTGATGGTATTCCTCAAATTACAACATAATCGAAACATTCGAAAGCGGCACCCCTAGGTGTTGTCAGTCAATTGGAATGAATGTGGATTGTCGGTCGCGACGACGACGACGACTACGGCTCCTGCAAGAAGGACCAAACTTCGAATGGCACAAAGGTTTCTTTATTTGAGTGTGTACTGTCTACCCATCATCATTATTCCCCTCATGAAACTATTTAGAGCGTAATTACTACCCTTGCACTCGTGAGTTTTGACTCAGTTTTTTTTTCCACCATGGTACACCCTCATCTGATAATCCTGTTAGGGGTTTGGAAGATTTTTTCCTTTTGTTTCGTAGGCCAGCGCGGAATGTTGAATTGCCTTTGAATATAAATCGGTTGCACTTGTACAATGGTGCTCAGCTGGTGTCAAGTTGGTGCTCTGGCAGATCCGAGTTGGATAGCGCTCAAGGACTGTTGACAAAATTGATATATTTTAAATGATAACATCGAACTGGTGTTGTTTTTATGTTTTAATACATCCGAAGTAGGTAGTTTAAAGGACAGTAGTTGCATATGCACAAGGTGGACACGATTTAAGGAAATACTTTGAGAAATCACAACCGCACGTCCTAAACTTAAAGTTACAAAAATGTGAGTAATGTACGGCCGGCGGTGTCCAAGGACAAATCCATACATAGGACTGCATCAGTACCCCTGCTCACGCACAACATGTTTCCATTTTCCTTTTCAACTGCAAATTACATTCAAATTACGGAGGATTTCCACGAGTGTCCTTTGAAAAGTTTCCGATTTCCGATTCCTAAGGGGGAGAGAACTTTTTCACTTAAATACTACTTTGCAAGTCGATAGCAGCTACACCAGCAGTTACAGTCAAAAGCTGACATATGTGCATCCCGAGGCTGAATCGACATCAGCGGGAGGGCGTACACTTGATTTTTTCGACAAATGTCAAACTGTGGCAGTACGTTGCCGACGTGGTAGGAGTGGTGGTGGTTTCGTTTGAAGCTATTCGGCAAAACAAATGGCGGACTGGCAAGCAGGTGTGGGCGCGCTGGTATACAGTTTTAAGGTTGTGAGTTTTTTCGTCTACGAAATATTATTGCCAAATCGCTGTCCAAATGGCTTATAAGAAGTCGAGTTAAAGCGCTAAGAGAGAGATGTTTTAAAGGACATTTTCAAATCATGTATATGGCGCAGAAGGCAGAAGGACGCAATGAGTAAAAAAGTAAGGGAACAGACCTATTTAGGGAGGATTTATTTAACTAATGCCCGAGATAAACATGGCTTTCTCAACATTAACATTTAACCCTACAGTTAACGATATTGTGGCAACTATATTTTTGTATATTGGTAAAGGGATTTTGGAAAGTGTGTAGTCGTTGCGTAAACTGCCAGACTAATTTTGATTGTTGGTAAGGCCGAATGTCATATCATCAGACCGGTAGTGATGCGCAGCGTTGCCAATTTGCTGCAATAGCAGTAGATCTACTGCACTTATCGCAAAAAAGATCTACTGCCACTAAAACCAACTTACTGCACTGTTTTCGTTTGATAAACCCAAGACTATCCAAACTGCACGGTCCACTTCCGTGTACCTAGACCTACCCGATTTTCCCCTTAAAATTTTGGTTAACAGCTTTCTCTTGCGATCTTTTTTTTCCTGCCTGTGAAGGTGTGTTATTATTGGCCACCGGGTGGCACTCTTTCAATAACAAGCAATTTGTAAATGAATTTATCGCAATAAATGGAAAAAGAATAAAAAATGTTGAATATGGTTTGTTAGATATAGCTTTGATTGTTCTCGATCCATCTTCGGCGCCAAAAAATGTTCATCCATTCACATTTCAATTTTTTTTTTTAATTTTCTTTATTTGAATAATATTTTTGACAGCAGAATTCATGCAATTCATACGTTAATAACATGCAAATTAAAACCAAGTTAAATGGCCTCCGAATTCACATCAAGTTCCAGTAAAGGATTTTCTAAGAATGCGTGTGCAGCAATGGCCGTCCTTTGATTTATGTAGTAAAAAATCTACTGCGGAAAGGTCCAATCTTCTAGATTTTTTTGTAATAATCTACTGCTTCTTTTTTTAAAGTGGCAAAGCTGGTGATGCGTTATTCATGATCATGTCTATGTTTGAGCCAGGGGACCAGTTCCCGATCTGTGAAGCTGTCAAGTGATAACTATTTTATAATTTTAGTTTTAAAAGCAGTTTTTCATTTTATCACTTCAATTGCGCTCTTTATGCGATTCTCAAACTCTCACTACAAATTGCTGTCAAATATGTGTACTAAAATGTTTAAATGATAAATTCTGTATGTGTCATGTGGGCGCTTTCTATTTTGGTTTTAATTTAATTTGCTTGTTCGGTCTATAATGTTGGAAATAATAGGTCTGCTCCTTTACTTTAAAATCCCATGAATTTTTACTTATTCTTACGAGTTTTTACTCAATTCTGTTCCTTAAGTCGAAAAATTCGTAAAAGAGAGCGTCGTCGAGAGAGCAAGATATTACCCCTCCACTGATGAGAATCTTACGAATTTTTACTCAACAAAATTTCCTGTTGTGAGAATTGGAAAGGCTGTCAGTCACCTTACAATTAACAGCTGATTTGAAACAGAAAGTTTAAATTACTGAACTTGGCAATCTTTCGACCTCAAAGCACAACTTTTCAATAAAACCAAAAAAACCAAACCTATCGAAATTTAAATTCTTCGATACCTACACATTTCGAATGCAGCTACCCCTAGACGATGTTCCTGATAGATATTGAGAAAAAAATCACCAATCACCATATTAGATGTGTGCGTATACAAAAGTAGGTATTTATATGCTCATTGTGCATAATATTAATCCAATGAGGAGTTGCCGGATTAATATTCATGTTAAGTACATCATTCAGCCGAGCAGAAGACACAAATTTTGACAATATTCGCATAGGCAGGTCCGTCGGAGCATTCCGATGCGCGCGTGCACAGCAATATGAATCAATCTACCTCACATCGGCATCGTACTCCATCGTACATAGAAATCAATCAGTGATGCTAATGGAGAGAACAGCATAAACTGGGAAAACATCAGAGCGAAGAACATGGAGATCTCTTTGAAAATGGATTCCCTACACAAATCTATTTGCCTATGCAGGCTTACAAATATGTTTAGAGGCAAATGCATTTGGTCTATTGGGTGCAGGGTGCCTGGTGCTGAGCATCCTCATAATGTTCACATACGATAGGCCACATACCAACACACATGTGGATAAAGTGCATAATGAATTATTATGTATTTGGTCGGAAAGCTAGAAATGCCATCAGAGTCATCATTAGCATGGTATAGCAATGCCATCCTGGGTTGTTGTTATTGTGGTTCACATCAAAAAGGAGAAGGGACACGTACATAAAAGCAGTGGGCGGGTTGAGCGAAACACAAGACTTAACCAAGTAATTCATTTTGTTTTCAAAGGCAGATTCGAATTTGTGCTGGAAAGATATTTTTAAAGAAACTCTTTTCTATACCTACTCGGACACTTTAAAGCTTAACAGTTTTAAAGGGTTAGTTCAGAGAAAAACCTGCCAGCTTTTTGACAAAGAACTCAGTCTAAAAGAGAGCTGCGCTTTTGCAGAAGAACACCAGAGTCAGTCGGAAAAATTAAACTGTTGCCTTTAAAATAGTGATGACTATAATATGCATAATGCATGTTGTAATAAACGCACTTCGCACAAAGCTGCGAGTTCGTTATTTCTTCGCTTACAAAAAGGGCCTAAACGGTGCTTAAACCGAGGAGCTATTGATGACGCACCAGTCGTGGATGACCCTCATATGTTCCGAATGTGCGGTCACAATAGGTCTGTTCCTTTACTTTTGTAGTGAAAATGGAAAATCTATGACATAATTCAAATATTCAAAAAAGTGGTACGAAAAGTCGTTAAAATATTTGATAAACTCGAAGAATTTGCTAATTTTCTAACAAAATATGCTATGAAAGTGATTCGGAACTTCTTTTTGATGAATCCGAGTATGTTAGAGAGTGAAGAGTTTGGATTGTCACTTTTTACAGCAAGAAAGAGTTTCGTTGCCACTATCGAAATCGAAAATAATCTTCAGGAGAACATTCAATCTTGTTATCCCGCCTTTTGATACCATTTTAATGCGCAAAAAATCAAAACAATTGCACGCATTTATGCCAAATAGGACTACAAATTTCAAATCAGCTGTTAATAGTTAATTGTTAGGTGACTGACAGCTTTAGCACTTCTTACACCAAGAATTTTTTTAGTAAGAATTCGTAACATTCTCAGTGGAGGGGTAATATCTTGTTCTCTCGAAGCCGCTCTCTTTTACGAATTCTTCGAGTTAGGGACGGCAATAGGTAAAAAGACTTAAAAGTGAAGGAACAGACCGAATATCGGTACAGCATTTTTTTTTTTTTTTATTAACCGTTCGATCTCTTTATAGAAAAATGCTTTAGGCGGCGTAAAGCTAGACCGAAGAGTGCTGTCGAAGTAAGTTAATTTGGGATACTAAGCCCCTGAGATCAGGTAAGTATCACTAGATATTGCCCTTGGAAACGTGCCTCCGAATCACCTTAATTAGGAAATTCGCATTCCTATTCAGTACTCAGACTCAGGAGTTCCAAAGAATCCTAAACAGCTCCTCAGGCACTGCCACTCCAACAAACAAGTCTTTTCCATAAAGTAAGGCGCTATATTGAACCACATTGGTAGGAAAAATGACATAAAGTTGAGTTCTGTTGCGAAACATTCCCCTTGGCTCGTATGAATAAAACTTGGCAATTGCTGTCAAAATCGAATTTGAGTGAGTTCCAACTTTTGACATGTGCGAAAAGAGACGGTATGAATAAAACTTATCAGACAAATCAAATGCTATGAAAATTCTGAGTCTGCTATTTAGTTGACCTTTTGCTAAATATTTTGTGCAAACAATTTTGACATTAAACAATCTAAGAATTGTGAATAGTTTTATTCTGTACAGGAAAACCAACAAAATACCTACGGAAAAAGCAGCAATTGTTTCGTTTCAACTTTCAAGCGAAGAATCTATGGACTAGGGACTATTTGGCTAATATTTCCTTCAGATGGAAATACATACTTAGACTTAGAATCCGGTCTTCTGGGTCGACAGATTAAAAACCTCTGTGTGCAATCTACGACTAGCATATTTTCTATTTTAAAAATAAAATCTCTATTCACACCATAAGAACATATTCTTAGTATTTTTTGCTTTACAAATAAAAACGTTAAATTTTTGGCATTACTGAAAATATGTATGAAAGTTTCTCAGTTTGAAATAGGCATCAGCTGTCAAACCTCAAAAACAAATTCAATTTAAAAGTCAACTGCAAGTGAATAGCCGCGTTCCACTGCCCGCTAGATGAGCAGAGGCATGTCAAACTCCATATAAAAAAATTGGCATTATTTCACCATTTGCGCTGGACGTCTATAGCGCTTTTTGTGAAATTTCCCTTTCAGGCAATCTAGCGCAAAACTACCCTCTGGATTTAGAAAAAAAAGAACGACCTGTCAAAGAAAAACGTGCAAACGTTTACAAAAAATAAGAAGCTGAGCTGCAATTGTGATAAAATTGGTAATAATAAGTAAAATAGCAATTCAGATTGCTTTTAAAATATAGGTTATCGTTTCTTCTTAATCTTAAGTGTGCGGCACGAAATTATTTATGAAGAAATGACAAATGTCACTTTGCCGCTGGCGCTATTGTTCTAGCGCGAGCGTTCCTCCAAATGGGATATTTTGTGCTAGACATCTAGCGGGCAGGGGATCACGGCCAATGGGGACGTTCGGATTCCTAGTTTAGTAAGTCTGACAGCTGTCTGACTAGATGTGTTTCAGTTTTTATTGGTCCAGAGTGGTCACGTGTATAGTCTTTGCAGTTGACGTTTATGGAGGGGAAGCCGACAATTCTAGTCAATAAAAGCCTGCCTGCATACTCAGTTGACATTTCGAAGAGTCAAATTTAAAATAAACAGAGTGGCAGCTGCAGAATTATGAAGAGTCGCAAATAGGGCCGGTGAGAGAAAAAGGTGTCATTTCTAAGGCTACTCTGGTAATTTAGAATTTCAATAATAGGGTTGAGATAGGCAACTGTGTTACATTTTAAATGTACCTACTTTTAAAATTTTTTTTTTAAATTTATGAAGGGCCTTTTCCAAATAAAAAAGGGCAAAATCAAACAAAGGTAACGCCGACCGCGAGAATACAAAAACAATTCAAGTTGCTTAGTCAACGCGTTCGGATTCATAGTCCCGAGAAATCTATTTGAAGTTTTACATAAACTAGGTATCCGAACGTCCCCAATGGCGGCTTAATTTCATTTAAGTTGCTTCCTAAATGGACAGGTAAACAAAGGGTTTTCGACCGACTTGTTGAAAGTAAACGTTGTCCAGATCAATACCATCTTTATAAGCCTTAAGACCCAAGTCTTTATAGAAAATACGGTGTAATGACGTTTGGGGAATGCACAATTCCAAAGAACGACGAGGAATGGACAAACCAGCAATATTCTCAGTTGCTCTTGAGCCACGCGCACGGGTTTTATTCTTCACATCACTAAATTGTCCCAACAGCTCGAATTTTTATAACTAATTTCTGTATTGCGGTCCGAAAAGGTGCTTCACGACGACCAAAAAATGCTTTAGTTTTGCGAACTGTGACTGCAAGATTTTCACCATTTTTGTAGTGAATTTTAATAATTTCAATGCGTTTTTGAAGCGTGTATCGTTCCACTTTTGGTAATGGCGTAGTTTCTACTTGTCAAATGTCAAAGAATTAAAAGCTTCAAAAGTGACAGCTACCGAAATAGCGGGTCATTCACAATAACACCTCCCATTGGAAAACTCTTTATAATGCATTTTTGAATTTTTGAAGATTATTTTTTGTTGTTTTTTTTTTGTAGATAATAAAGTCATTGCTTTTCAACTTTAGCATATTTTGTTTTATTTCCCATATAATTTAGCATCGTTTTTTCTTAATTTGGCATATTCTGCTGGAAAATTCAAAAAACACTGACACGTATAGCGAAGTAAAGGACCATTCACATGAGCGCGAACTACGAATAGGCGAACCGGAACAAATCAATTTATCTGTATTTATGAATTGAAAAGTGCTATTTGTTTTACCACAAAAGCTTTATATTCAATTAATATAACACCTAATCGCTCGAACTTAACCTTCAACAAAACAAATGATTCGCGGGTACCTCCGACTAAAAAAAGTTTTCATGTAAATAAAGTGTCAGAATCTACAAATATTCGCCAGTTCGTGGTTCGCAATTCGCTCTCATGTGAATGGTCCTTAAATGCTATGTTCGAATTTTCGAACTTACGTTAGCAAAGTAGATTTTTAGTCATACCGATTCAAGCAATTGCTAAGGGCTTTTACTAAGCTACAACCTTTTACCGTTCATTTGTTGGGTAAATGGATGTGACCGTCCTCACAGTCATGAAAACCTACTCTGGTGGAACCTTATGGATCCGGGCATGTGGTCCAGAGGCTATGATGGGGCCTCGCGGCTGCCCATCCACGTCCCAGGACCTTATGGGGTTCACCCAAATAAAAGAATGACAGGGGTGGAGCAAAGAGGGAAAGCCACGTAGATGCTGCGTAAATCGTTACGCGATGTTAAACTAAACAACATTGTTGAGACTTCCTATAAGGGAATCTAATAAAATACGGCTGTTGAAATCTGCCAAACTCAACAAATTTTACGAAACTCTCTCAGAGAGCTGAAAATATACTCCAAAGAAAGTGTATAGACCATAGACCTCGAGCTACTTTCAGCCACTTTGATCTTTGACATCTAATCAATGACACAAATAAATAGATATATAAATTATCTTTTATATGCAACGTTCTAGGAGAACTACCACCGATTTTTATTTTTTTATTTTGACAGATCCAATTTTCCGTGCAATTGATTTTTAAGACGGATTTTAAATTCGTTTCTTGTCAACTTTGTGCATTTGACATATTTACCAGTACTTGCCGGTTATAATTCTCTGAGCTGTTTCGAGCCAAGTGAGTAACTACTCATTAACCTTACTCGTTATTTTGCCAATTTTCTATTTTTCTGCCATTTTTAATGAGAACGTGTAGAGATTTTGTGCGATTGCGTTCGATTTAAACCACGTATACGCGAATGAGCCACGTTTTTTTTTAGGAAAATCGGTTAATGGGGGTAGACCTTTTTAATATTTGTGTGCTTTAATGAAAAACTGAAACTAAAATGTACGCACATAAAAGTCAAATTTGTGAAATTATGGTGCTCGGTGTGCAACAGGCGCCATCAGTAGGTAAGTGCATGCGACACCGTCCGTCAATTTGAACCTCTATCAGACCACGCAAACACATAGTTAAAATGTATATTATGTGAATCACCTACCCCCTATAAATATATACTATCAAAGTGAATAATGGCAGGATCCTTTAGGCTGAATTCGCTCTCATCATCTGCACCGCACCATCATCATCATTCACATCATCGTCGTCAACAACATCATCATGGATTGCATTCGTTTGCTCAAAGAGAAATGAATAGAAATGTGCATGCATGCAATTTCCAAAGCTGAAATTACCAATTTCATTTCACATGAATATATAAATTTCAATTACCATCTTTGGACAGTAGATACACTACACCAGCTAGATTGGGCGAGTGGATCTCCGCATGCACAACAATATCTGGTGATGATTAAGCTCTTTTTGTGACGGCCAATACAGCATTGCTCCCACACATATCCTCCTACGTAGGTAGGTATATATGATGGACAGACCTATCTTGATGACAACCCATAGTACCTACACTTATGATATACACATACCTACATCGAATGACCGTATACGCCTCAAGCACTTTCGTGTCCTATCCCTACCCCATGTGAGTTGGAATTCCAAATTGGATATACCACATTTCATTATTGATACTCATGCACACGAAATAGATTATAAATGCAAAATTATTATCATTTTGAATATCCGCGCATATAGATACGCCAGAGATAAACATCAGCGACCAATGCCATCGGATGTGTGATGCTACAGTGAGACCAAAATCGACCATATGAAGGATGCGCTTATCTGTGGGAGTATTCAAATTACCAAAATTCGGAATTTTGAATATTCCAACAAATGTTTTGCAAATTGCTATGGCAATTTGGGGGGTGAGACTCAATTGTGTGCGTTTTTTAATGGATATACCCCGTTTATCTGTTTTAAAGATTTCAATTTTTCTTTTACAAATCAGGGGTTGAACTGAAATTGAAACGACTCAATTGTGACTGTGAAATGTGATCCGTCATCTAGATGAAGCAGAATTACAGCTAATAAAGGGAAATGAAATGTCACACATGTTTGACAATTTATATTGAGACTATAAAGGCAATGATGGCAGCAGGTTTTGCTTAGCAGTCATTTCAAAACTAATAATTATTATGGTTGGTATTCTAATTTCGGCCTTTGGCAATATGGCTCAGCTCTCCGTCTTCACTAAACATTTCCAAAATCTGTTCCATTTTTTTGATGCAGTCAAAGCTAAAATGTAATCAAACCAAACATAATTTGACAGAATAGGCGGCAGCCATGTTTTTTATGGATCTGTTTCTGTTTCAGTTTTGTGTAACTGAGCGAGCAACGTAAATAGAACCAAAATTTACTAAAGAACGAAAAACTTTCTGCTCTGTTTCAGTTTCTGTTTTTGGTCAATTGGTGCTTTACCGACCAATCTAGTTTTGCGTTCAGGTTACATGTTACATCTATACTCCAGACCAATCTATAGCCGACTTCAGGATAACTATATTTTTAAATGTGGGGTGTGATCCGACCGCCAGGTATAACGGCGCTGGACTTCTTCTTTGGGGCTTTTATAAATCTCGTGTTTTCTGCAACAAACCACAAACTTTACAAGTCTTTGAAACCAACACGGAAGTCACCAATTTGGAACCGGATGCTTTGCGAGCAATAATTCGAAATGATGTATATAATTCACATCTGCAACCCTTTAAAGTTTTGTGAATCAAACTCCAGGCTCGATGCATACTCAATAGGCGTTTTTTTTTTTTTAGTTGAGAGCTGAGCAGTGAACTGAGTTCGCGCGTTATGAGATCGCTCTGGACCGAGCGTGCTCAGATCGTTCTGATGTTGTTTTGTTTGTTCTGTTTTTTTTTTCTGCCTAAAGGCTGGTACGCAGTTCAAGTGAAATCCATAATTTTTCATACAAATTTTTCACTGCGAAATGTCAAAATTAATTTTCCAAATGAAAATTTCACTAGGCGGTACGCAGTTCGAGTGGAAAATATCGCTTCCAAAACTGAGTCGTGGGTGGCGATACTAATGTCGTTTTCCATTGGTTTCACTCGGGGATCTACTCATTCTGTAGTCCAATGGAACAAGAAAACTGCTTCTGATTTAATCCACAAGCGTATTGGTGAAATGCCAAAAAATAATCTACGGCAGCCGTCAGTTGACTTGTATAAAATACACAAACTACACTTGTGTGAGTGCTTCTTGAGTGGATTCTGACTTCAAATCCAGAAGCGAAATTCTCTCCTCAGAATCACCAGAAGAGTATTTTTTCTTTTTTGTGCCAATGGAACGGTTTCAGAAGTGATTTTTTCGATTCCGGACTCTCCCGGACGCTTCTTTTTGCCCAATGGAAAACGACATAAAATCTCTCCGGAGCTATTTCACTCGGTTTTTATTGTCCGTCGCATTAATTTTTTGACATTTCAGCGTGAAAAATGATTTGTAGGATGCGGTTTAGAAATTTATTGGAATTTCAGATGTTTCCTTAAGAGAATAATAAGTGTTTCGCACTTATAAAATTGTTTTTTCATTGAATATAGAGCAATAATGTTAGGTGTACAAATATTTGGTGGCATGGATGACCTTTTCCATATGCAGGGTGCCTCAAGAATATTTTTCTACCCAGTTTTGTTCAAGCAATACTAGCAGATGATCTTTGAAAATATGTGTAATTCCCATGCACTGTTAATTATTTAAATTTGACGACTGTCCTGTCTATTTTACAAATCAGGTATTATTTGCCAAATTGAAAAATATTAAAATTGTCATGAACAAAATACGAACCATTTTTTTTTTTTTGTGTTTTTGAAGGTTCGCTGGAAGGGAAAATCATCAAAACAATAGGGAGGGCCTTTTAGACGATCTAAAATATCTCCCGAGAACACTGACTTTTGCCAACCGAATGTAATTGCGCCAAGCCGTTCGACTAATCGAAAAATCCCTCGTTTGTAGAACTTCTGAACTTTTTTGTTAGAAAACATATTGACTCAGTTAATTGTTATAGATAAACATGTTTTATCCGCCTCAATCTCCTGATTACACTGCCTGTATTTACAAATTCGGTTGTTTCTAAGCTAACGTGGTTGAGAAGCTCTGTGCATTTAAGCAACTTGTTCGACTTCTTTCTCCACTGTTTCCATATCTAGATCCGTATGTAGATCAGCGTTGTGCGTGTACAAAAGTACATTGACTATGACTATGTTCCTTCGTAATATTTTTGTAAGACCTTAACTTTTTAGAAATACATTTGGCGCGGTCATACCCACAACTGGAGCCCGTATTTCCATACTGGTTGCAGAATTCGGATTAATAAGTCGATACATTAATCACGTGATTCACAAAAAGTGAAGTTTCCAACTTGTTTCTTCCAGTCCAGATATTTTCTTGTCTAGTAAAATAAAAGTGCGAGAGTTGAATATTGGAGTATTCTTTATTCTATAGGTAACATAAGCTCTTCTTGAACTGCCACAAAAAAAAAAAAACTTTTGAGCTCATTCACCCTGCATACATTTCTCCAACTAAAATCTCCAACAAAATATTTCACTTTCTATTTCACAGCACTTTTTGGAGAGGAGTGAACATTTCACTTCACTCGAACAGCGTACCAGTCTTAATCAGCCTTTTACTCAGTTAATTTATTCTGTGCTCATAGAGCGCGCTCTGATCACGTTCTGAGCGTAAAAAAAAACACAAATTCGAACACTGATGTGTCTGAGCTAAAAAAGAAACACGAACTTTTTGTATAACAGTTCGGGTTCTGCTCTGAAATGAAAAAGAAAAACGCCTAGTAACGATATAGATCTCAGTTACATTTGACGTTATAAACTTCAGTTTTACGATCGAAGATCAGAATTCGTTTCGGTTGGCAATATCCGCAGGGATCCTTCATCGGTTCAGATAGACTGTAATCGGACGATTTTTGATACTCTCGTAATCTGTCTGTCGCTCTCTCTCTGTCTATGTCTCTTTCTCTCTCTCCATCTCGACCATAAGCAAAGCAATGCATATTTGAAGAAGCTTTTTTGTTCTGCATAAGCCTGTGGGAGATTCAACTTAAGTCCGGACGGGAGCATATAGTCAAGCCGTCTGACTTCAGATGTAATATCCCAACGAATTTGGCCGATTCGATAAGGTTAAAGCTACTAGCTAAGCGCTAGCACAATTAGGCTATCACAAAACCAATCTGAGCTCCTACTAACTTTCAACAACATCAGTACCTATTAATCAAGGAAAATATTTTTTTTTTCTCAGAGACACAGCCAGACAGTGGCAGTGTTAAACTAATTTGAAAAACTACAATCTTGTCGATAACTGTGGTTAGTTCAAAGGAAAACGACATTACCCACAACATTTCACATTACAAAATTCTTGTAGTACAAAGAACAAAGTGAAAAATTACTGTCACTAGTCTGAGATTTGACATCGGCTATTTGGATTTCGTATTCTTTGTTTTTCTATTTGGCTAACAGGTGGCTCTACTTATTAAATTACGCAGCACTACAGTTTGGGGTAAACCAGTAATCCGAACTTACAAGCTTGTCAGCCAGCTCATAACTTACTAATCTAGATTTTTGAACGTTTTTAGTTTTGGCGATGTTCTCACTTGCTCTTTTTAAGGTTCCGTACCCAAAGGGAAAAAACGTAACCTTATTAGTTTCGCTCGGATGTCTCTCCGTCTGTCTGTCTGTCTGTCTGTCTGTCTGTCTGTCTGTCTGTCTGTCTGTCTGTCTGTCTGTCCGAACCCACTAAGCCAATTTTGTTACCAGGTCTATCTCAAGAACCGATTGACATAGGAGGCTAAAATTTACACACAACATCCGGTATAACCTCTAGTTAAACGACAAATACCAATGGAAGCAATACATCGATTGGTTTTCGATTAATTAGTAATCTGTTGAAAAAATATTTTTATTCGCCCAAAAAACCGTTTATTTCTTGATTCACAAAAAAATACATAAATTCCTTTTTTGTAGATCATGTTCTTATCTATATATGTGCTGAATACTGTTTTGCCGAAAAGTTAATAGTTTACAAGATATTTTCAAAAAAGATAATTTTACCATGTAAAATACGTTGCTCTCATAAGTTTTAATCTCTACTACGCAGTTGTGCGCAATTGACCCCATCAAGGACAGAAGAGACAAGAGAGTCACTGGTGGTATACCACCAGGGTTCCCGCTTGCTAATTTCGTTGGGGAGTATAATACACTTTTTTAGGGAGTACAGAACAAACTAAAAGTAATATATTTTTAGTCAATATAGTTTTTAATTGGGACAGGTCGCATACAGAATGGAAAATTGGCGTGGGTTGGGTACTAGGTAAGAAATTAGAAAATGTGATTCATGTGCGAGTAATTTTTGAGAGTAAAAATATTAAGTAATTAAATTAAACTAAATTGTGATGAATTCATGAAGAGGGGAAAGATTGAATGATATTATATATAGATTTCAAATAATATCTGATGTGTTGGACTTTAGTCAAATACGGAACCTTCGGTGCGCGAGTGACACTCGCACTTGGCCGGTTTTTTTTTGTTATTGGGTATGGTGTATCTTTAAGAAAACATCTAGTACATTCTGTTTTTAACGCTATGGCTAATTTTGATTGGACAGATAATGCACTGCAATGACTCGATTTTGGACTGACCTAGACGCACCCTAAACGAAAAAAAACTAGATTTGTCGGCAAAATCACTTTTGTGTCAGCCATGTCAGCCACATATACGAACTATCAACTTAGTTCCTACTTACGTCACCAATTTCTTGAACAGATTCGTTCGCTATTCCTTTATAAACGTCAAATAAAAAACTGTTCATCGTTTTCCATTTGATTCGGATCACTTTTTGCAGATCTCGATATTTTTTTTCAGATTTACACATATTGCTATAACACCAGTATACATACAGATGTTTTACGTCATTTTAAGAAGTTAGCTTTGAAAAGATCATTCAAAAGAAATGCGCAGTTTCGCGAAAATAACAAAATAACGAAATACATAATTAGCAATCTGAAGACTCCATGAGCAGCGTTCAATCTGTGATCTGGAGAAGATATTTGGTGATCGAAATGGAAAACGACATGATACACATCATAGACAGATGTCACTGTTAGGTTTCATACTTTCTAAACCAAATTCTTGAACTTCTCCAATGTCTTAAAATCGCTGGAAATGATCATTACATTAGCCTCCAATAGATGGAGCATGGGCATGGGCAGGGCATGGAGCCACTTCCGTCCAGCATCTATCCATCCACAATTCAGTGGATATAAATATCCAAATATCCTAAATAAACAGCAAAAATAAACGGCCAAACAAAAAAAATATAAGTCACAAATAGACAGACATCGGTAACAGGACGCAGTCACGATAAATTCTAAATTTTATGCAATTACACATTTTTTTCTGTGTCATGTCAACAATTGAAATAATCAAATATCGCTGAATGTCAGGCGACTCTGAATCAGCTTCATCACGTAACAAAAGCTGTGGGCTATTGTGATTTTCTATAAAATATAAATGAACGAACAAATATTTTTTTTTTGTTCGCAATTTTTTCCCAACAATCTCACCCCCTCAGTATTATAATAGTTCACATGTAATCAAGGACTTTTTTTCATAAAAATTCGAACAGAATACGAAACCAACTATACACGATGCCATAAGGCATGTCAATTACTTGAACATAAAAAACGCAATCGTTTGTTACACCTTAAGCGAATCATATATAAAAGAAAACACGTTACAAACTACGAGAACCATCGCACCTATATGCCTTTTGTGAGACGTCCTACTGGGTCGAATTAGGAATCTCTTGGTTTCCATTGAGGTGACTTTGAATTAACTTTGACAGGGCATGCGGAATATTTATGTCTTTTATTAATCGCACGTGTCGGAGGATTGTGAAACCGCCTACTTTTGGTGTCACCCTTAATTGCTGATAGTGTATTCGTAAGTGTAAACACGTGACAGGACTACGTCTGGTAAACACTAGAGCGTTTTGAAGTCGCACGCACCAGGAGGGGTCTTTTGTCAAAATATTTACACCATTTCAATTTGACACACGGTTAATTACAGTGTTATCTAGGTTATGTACTGTCAACAGATTTCACATCTCCCATCAGTGTATGAAGGTGCATATTAAATTGGGTTGATATAAATTTATAGCACGGTATATGCAAGGGCCAACATTCGTTTCAATTGTTTTTAACAACTTTAGACGGTATTTGATTAGTTCCACAGCCAAAACCACACATATAAACTGCCCCATTTAACTTTAGTGACAGTCCGGATGGAGGCGGCTCGACCACCAACAGTCAGATTGCTTCTTAGGTAAGGGTCCGGTGCTGGAGTCTTCGTGGAAATAGACAACTCTCGACTTCACTACTCAAAACGAGATTTATGCTATTGTTGAGAAAATCTTACTCATTGTCGTTCGCTAACTCGAAAAATTCGTAAAAGAGAGCGTCATCGAGAGAGCAACCACTCCACTGAGAATCTTACGAATTTTTACTCAATAATATTCTTGGTGTAAGAATTGGAAATTCTGCCAGTCACCTTAAGGCTTTTCACATCAAGCCCAAAACCGCGTTTTCCTCGAAAACTCGTCGATGCATTCAAACCGACCACCAACTCGTTTTCGTTTGACGTTTCAATCAACTGTGAGACACTAGTTGTTAAACTTCGGTGCAAACTTTTTTGGTTACAAATTTCGATCGCATTAATTAACAAACAAAATGAATTAAGTGCATTTAAAAATAATATTGGCCCATCAATTAAGTGTGGAAAATGATTTTAATTTCTGAGTTGTGACATTTGTTCGGTCAGCCATTTTGCACAATTTGCTGAATATTGCAAAAAGGTGTGTTTGTTCCAACAAACCAACGATTGGAAGTCGTTTTCGTTGTGCTATCGTGGAGAACGAGTGCAAACGACTCATTTTGAAAACTGAATTATGTACGGGAAAACTTCTGTTTTCGATGAAGTTTTCGTGTGTTTTAGCGAAAACCCTATTAATAAATTACAATTAAAGAACAGATGACTTTTCAAACACGCACTACTACAAATGCAAAGAAAGGAAAATCTCTTTTTATGTTCCATTGAGCACGAAAAATCTTAAATCTGAGAGCGAAATCAGAAAATTCCATTGGAAAACGACATAAGGAGCAAAATCGGATAGTCCCAATAAAAAGCGACATAACAAACACCAGAGAATACAAATGTCATGAAATTAAAGACAAATGATTTGGTTACAAAAGTTTGAGTGCATAAGCGTACATGCATAAGGCTTCTTACCAAAAAAGGTAAAAAATAAATTATTTGGTTTGATTGGGCATGTGTAGATAGCATGATCCAAGACACCACCTATTACCTAGCTAATTGCCATCTGAACTTTTATAGAACAAATCCATGACTAAAATAAACGCAATAACTCAAGCCTTTGTTTGCATGTTAAACGTAAACAGTTCAATAATTATTATTTATTGAATAATGCTATATAATTCTAGAATTTTAACTGTAATCTAAGAACAAATGAATTATTTGACAGATTTGTCGACATGACCGTGTGGCCTAATGGATAAGGCGTCGGACTTCGGATCCGAAGATTGCAGGTTCGAGTCCTGTCACGGTCGAAGAAAAGTTTTTTTTATGAAATACAATACGTTACAGACTTATATTACTTGTGTTCTAAATTTGACTAATAGTACTAAGCTGGTACTAAGTTTGGACGACCGCCATTAAAGCGCGGTAACGACACTTGGCGTGTTTTTCGATCGCAACAAAACGAAGTCAAATATAATCTTCAGCACACAATTATAATCCTTCTTCATATTTTAGAGATTCACATTCACAGTAGCTGCATTTTTATCCCAAGTGGAACTGACTTGGCAGCAGCAGCTTATGTTGAAACCTTTTTGGTGATGTGTTTGGAAATTGAGAAAAATCGAAATGTAAAGTTCATTTCCTGACAGGGGAAAACGAAAATGTCTTCCCAAGTGGAGATTATATACGAAGAATTGACTGTCAGAATTCAAAACTCTTCAAACATAAAAACAAATCACAAAGGAGTCTGATGATGAACAAGTGGTGTTTTTCGAAATAGCTATCATTCCTACCAAAGGGACTGTGTCTACGAGTTATTGTTAAAAAGTCATTCTCTCAAACAATAATTCACAAACTGAATTTCGAGAGCAGAAAAACTGCTCTAACTCAAAAAAAAAGTGCCTTTTCTGTCCCAATGGAGAACGATATTAAATTGACTGTGAATTGTTGTTTTCGATTGACAAAAAAATAAATACTAATGTATTTATGTTTAATGAACATTTTTGCGATATGAGTTCAGCACTTTTTCGATTCCCCAAGACTGATTTGAACGAATGGCACTATTCCCGAGCACATTTATGTCAATGCGAACGGATATCAATCAATAAATTGTTTAAATTGCTTAATTTATTTTAATTTGACTCTTCATGGTTACCACTATTTTTAAAAATCATTTTTCCAGACTTTCCCTGACCAGTTGTGAAGTTTTCCCCGACCAAATTTAGAAAATATACCAACAAAAAAACACATTCAAATATTTCGGTACAGGGACTGAAGTGGGAGATAAGTTAAAAATGTTGTTTAGGACTTAAATTGTCCTAAATTGAAAACATTTATTGAATTATGTCCCTACTAACATCTTTTCCCAGAGCTTCCACGACAGAATCTGAAGCATCCAGCCGCCCGATTATAGTTTGGCCGATGGTTCATTTATGTTTAAACTATTTTCTGAATTTTAAATTTGGCCTATTTCTCATACTAAATGATCTCACGAATTGTTTAAAATTGAAAGCAAAATATTATTTTGGGCGATCTTTTATTTTCTCAAATTTTGCGAAAAAAAAAATTGTTTCAGAAAATATATTGAGATTTTTCTTCTTTTTCGTTAAAAACGTGGGGTTTGAACTTTTTCATGATTTCATATTCTTCTACTAACGAAATGTTGGAATTATGTCCCATCTTTGAAAAATAAATTATGGCCTTATAGCCCACTTTGGAGTAACATAATTGCACAAAAAAATTTTGAGCTTATGTCCCACCAAAGTGTCTCGTGGACTTATGCCCCCGCGTCGTGAGATTTTCCTTACTGTTTTCGAAATTCGCTGAAATTTCCTGACCAAATGTTCGTTCCCTGACTTTCCAATCTAGTGGCACCCTAGATCTTATTTTTTCACGCACAAATTAGAAATCGATGAAGTATCAAACTTATAATTCCGTATACGAGGTGCAAATACGCATGGAAAACACAGACGAGTGACATTCTAAGAAAAATTCTCGTATGCGGATTTCGAGAATTGCAAAATTTCAGTTTTTCGCATCGCATTGGAGATTTTGACGGATAAACGTACGCGAGAATTAATGAGAATTTGAGTCTAAAATCTAAAAAAAAAGAGTCAGTTTTTTGAACCAAACGAACATGAAGTTACCTAGACTAGAGCAGAAAAAGTCCTCTGTGAGTGCCCAATCGAACACCACATAAAAGTCGAATAGACAAGATTTTGTCTTCGCATTCGTCTATTTTACTTAACTTTGGGTGAAATAGCTGTTCAAAAAAGTACGTCTGTTGTTTCAACATGAAGGCTGCACCTTGGGATTGTGGCCTGTGGATCTCGGTCGCAGTATTTGTTAGGCTACCCAAAAAGTGTTGCCACTTTATAATCTTAAAAACAAAAGGCAATTTCATGTTGAAAGGTAACTTGGGAATGTTTTTTTTTTATTATTGAAATGTAACACTGGAGTTTTAAAAATGAACATACATATAAATAAAAATGAAAAAAAAAAAGGAAAAACAAAATTAGACAGTGGTTCTATGGTTTGTTGCCATGGAGTCCTTAGCACACAATTTATCCATTTGTTCATTATAAAACGAATTGAAATTAATACGATGAACCAGGTTGATAAACCTATCCGATGGATTATCCGAGGCGACATCATTAATTTGCTTCAGCAGTCCAATCAGCAGACCAGTGAATTCCAAGTCGAAGCGTTTTACTCGTTCGGAGAATGTATCGGTTGGCGCAAGAGATGATTCTGTCTGTAAGGTAAACATGTTTGTTTCTTCTGTTAATATTTTTTGTTGAATGCGAAAAAATATCTGAAAACGAACAAAATTCCAATAAAAACGGTACCAAAAAAACGGCATGCAAAAAAATCATAGATCGCTTACCGCTCGAAAATAAAACTTTTTAAAAGAACAACTACAACCAAGAAAATTTGAAGTATGTACCTGTTTCTGACTCGAAAAATCAGCATCCGAATCAGAATTATCCTCATCGTTGCTATCACAAACCATCGATTTTAATTCAGCATCAAGGAAATGTCGTTGGGATTTCTACAGTTTTATTCATTAGGTAATCATTTTTAGTACGCAAACAATTGAGAGTTAGTTTCTTAAATTAGTCACAAGGGAATGTAATTTTATTATGGGTGATGTGAATACTCATTTAAAGTTTGTGGATCATGCATGAATACGTATTTTTCAGTGAGTCAACAACGAGTGAGTAGACGATCATGTTGTTCGAGTTGAAATGGTTCCATTTGTGAATAACAAAGTGTATTTCGTATAGTTAAAAACTAAGTCAACTAATTGCTGGTGTATTTTGTAACGTGTTCACTACAGTCCTTGATCGGTTGCCAGAGAGTAGTACAAGTTAAAATAGATTTAAGTGATTAAGATTTTATCCTGCAGGCACTCCTAAATAAATCGATTGAATACCAGAACTAACTGCAGTCCATAGTGATTGACTCTCTTGCAACTTATTGGGCTCATTGTGTGAAATATCCGAAATGGATATCGGTCTACCCTAACGCGGCTCCTAACGGACGTAACTATATGTACTTCGATACTGGTGTTCGATTTATAAAACTCCCTAAATTTGGTCGTAAGGCTAAATACTTTGAAACTGTTTACGGTATACTTTCATCCAGAGGAACGAATTCCCCAGTGAATTTTCAAGACAATTTTGAGAGGAGGGTTCGAATCCCTCCTCCCTCTTCCGTGAGGAGTTGCAAAGCAATGCCGAGTGAGCTTCTCGCCATTAATTGCTCAACTCAGCCAGATGAAGACAACCATTTATGCACTGATGTTCGTAAGAAATTTGCAGATTTCCTTCTCTCCGTCAGTAGGAAGGACTGTAGACTACTGACTTAGACGTTCCCAGTCCCAGTTTGATATCTTTCAATCTTGCCAAGAAATCGACGATGCAGTAGAACAGTTCCCCTTTCGGACTATCCAGGTGACGAAGATTTAGTGGGGATTTGGTGAATGGTGAATGTTCGAGGATTATTCCCAGCGAAAGAAAGCCCTCTTGTTGTTTCTTTAGCAAGGCCTCAATCTGTTTCTTTGGTAGCTTGACATAATGCAACCCTTTTATTGTTCTCTGTATATAATAGCGACAAAGACCAACATAAAGCTGCCAGGCAGAACCTATCATTCCATACAAACGATGCCAAAATGTCCGTGTACCTGATCAAAATGAAGTGAGGATAGCTATATCCAAGCTAAAAACAAACAAGGCTGCTGGGCCGGACGGCTTGCCCGCCGATGGAGATGACTTGGTAGAGAGCACGCACCAACTCATTTCTAAGATTTGGTCAGTTGAATGCATGCCTGATGAATGGAACCTTAACATTTGCCCGATTCTGAAGAAAGTAGACCCCTTAACTGCGCCAACTACAGAGGCATCAGTCTCATCAACATCGCATACAAAATATTATCTGCCATATTGTGTGAACGCCTAAAACCCTCAATTGGCAACTATCAGTGCGGTTTTAGGACAGGAAGATCCACCATCGATCAAATATTCACGCTTAGACAGAACCTGGAAAAAACCAAAGAAGTCTAAATCATTTTTTCGTCGATTTCAAGGCCGCATATGACAGCATCTACAGGGACGAGCTATACAGAGCAATGTCTAGTTTTGGTATCCCTGCCAGACTCGTCAGATTGTGGAGGATGACGGTGGAGAAAGCTCGCTGCTGCGTCAAGGTCGGTAACGACCTAACCGAAACATTTGATGTCAAAAAAGGATTTAGACATCATCTTGCGTACTGGAAAATATCTAAACGTCATTCGACAGTGTGGCAAGAACCCCAAACAATGAATCTTCAGTTCAGTTTTACGCACTTTCCTGTGAATTTGTCAACTTCATACTTGAAAGAATCGTGCGAAACTCACAAGCCAACACACGATTCGTTTTCGAAAATTTTCACTTTCGGAACGAAATACAGAGTAGGGCCCCTGCATATGTCCGAGTTAGCTAGTCCTAGTCACAGGCATGATTCCTTAGAAGGCAATGACCAGAGAGTATTCCTACCGTTAATCTTAACTTTGTTCTACTGAGATTGATTAATTTTTCAGACTTTTTCCGGTTTAAAATGAACCATCTTGTGGGTGCTATATGGTAATTTTTTCGAAAACAACCCTTCTAGTCACGGTCATAGGTGGCCTTATACCCTGAATCATTGTATTAAGTAGGAGCTCCGCTTCGTTACGTTCAATATAACAATGCGCAGGTACCCAACATAATCTGACACGGTTCTGCAAACATAATGCCTTGAGAGTTGTGCGGCAATTCCTTACTAGTTCAGATTTAGTGGTATGTGACTCTAGCGCTTTAAGCGCAGCCTGACTATCAATGTAGATGGCGATATTCTTATTGGATATCGATCTCATCTCAAGTACCTCCGCAGCTTTGAGCACGGCCAGAATCTCTGCACACTGCATGTGTCGGGAAGTCTCAGGGCCGAATGTAGGTCCAGTTCACTGGAGAATATACCAGACCCTGTGCCCTTACTGGTTTTGGTACCGTCAGTATAATATCGAGGTATCATTTTCATTCGAGATCAAGTTTCTATACCAATCCTCTCTGTCAGAGTACAACACATCGTACGGTGTGTCAAAATCAAGTGTACCAAACTTTCATCCGCTTTTTCCGGAATTTTGGAGAATGATTACTTCAAAATAGTGCTGTGTCCTATCCTACTGTTTTTAAAAAGCCCTATATTAGCGAGCCGTAGCGCACTATTACCTGCAATTGATTGTATTTGCAAGTCCAGTGGTAAAAGATGCATAAACGCTTCCAGTGCAGCCGTTGGTGTGGTACGTAAAGCACCCGTAACGGCAGTGCAGGCTGTTCTTTGTACCCTGGTCAACATATCCCGTACACACTTCTTGTTTGTGGCTTTCCACCAGACAAGAGCCCCATATGTAATTATGAGTCTTACCATCAATATGTATAGCCAATATAACATTGACGGCCTCATGCCCCATTTCTTTCCTGCTGTGCTCTTACAAATGAAGAAAGCATTTGTAAGCCTTACGGACTCTTTCCTTTCATCAGAAATCAAATGAAGCCAACCGCTGTTTCTTTGGGCTAAGGAAGCATCTTGGTAGTAAGGCCCTCTCCCGAGAAACTAAGACTCTGTAAGAATGCATTTGGTCAAGCCACCGTGTGAGAATAACAGTAGGGTTTAAGACATTTTTTTCTCTCAAACTAAGCGCATAATGATGCTCTTTCATTAAATGTATAAAAAATAGGTGTCATTGCAATATATATGAGGAGAGGCTAGCAGTTAGGTGAACAAAAAGTTGAACCTATTCAGATGAGCGGGAGTGTATATATATATATAGTTGGCGCAAGCCTAGGCCTAGCTTCTCACAACCATTCGTTTTGTGTGAGATTTAATTTCCATACGTGTAATTGAGAAGCTCTTTCAAGACAGTTATACTCTCGGATGTTTGTCAGACGTTCGCGAGAGGTGGCTCAGTGGAAAAAAACCTAAGTTGGAATTAGGGTTTTTGCTAGATTCGATCATGGAAAACCTCGCTCAGTAGTCCAACACTAACTAGCCACTAAGCCACTGCGCCTACAAGACTCTGTATAAGACCTTAATAATTCCAGTCCTGCTCTACGGATAGGAAGTGCGGAATCTTTCAAAAACGGATGAAGATGTTCGTGGTCGAGAGGAAAATTCTTCGTAAGATTTTCGGTCCCGTTTGCGTTGACGGGTTTTAGAGGAGACGGTTCAACGAGGAACTGTACAAGTTGTACAGTGACATCGACTTGGTCAAAAAAAAACTGCGCATTAGGCGTCTTAAATGGCTAGAACATGTAGATCGAATGGACATCAACGCTCCATCCAGCAGTCTTCGAATCCAACCCGGAGGGTCAACGCAATAGAGGAAGATCTCGCCTAAGGTGGTGCGCACAAATAGAAAATGACCTCAATCAACTTTAAGTGCGCAACTAATGACCGGGCTAGCTGGAGAGACCTGTTGGTTGAGGACCTGGTTTACCCTGAACTGTAGCCACCAAAGTAAGTAATTTATTGTTCTCTTGGGTGACTTCATTCGCACAGGCTATCTGGGAAGCATAAAACAGGCCGATAAAGAGTCGACTGACAGGAATTTCGCAAGTATGCTTCATATTCAGCTGCTTTCTTTAGACGAAGTATAGCAAACCTTATATCTACTCAACATTGAAGTCAAATTTTAATACCCCTGGAATAGCTCTACGCGTTGAACCTAAAAATTCTTAACTTGGTGGTTTTCTATCGTCACTAAAAAGTGGCCGCTTTCATTTAGCAACATGAGTCAATAGATCCGAGTCGTTGATAAATTTGTACGGTCCTCACCTCACCCATTTCTTGCAGCACGCACCATTCCCCGTAAGCTTGTCCGCTCTTGCCTAGCTATTATGTCTTTCGCGGATGCACTCACTTTTGATACGTCTTACGCTTTACAAAGTCGAATTCTTTTGTAGAGTCTGATGCGTTTCTTTCGAACTCAATTATCTAAGTTTTGTTAGTAGACCGTTGATAGTAACTCACTTGGGAGGTGCTTTCTTGAAAATACAACTTTAGTTCCTTCACAAAAACTCACTGTACAAATGTGCAAAAGGTTTTAAGAAGCACTGATTAAATTGAGCCCTATCTCGTCTAACTTATGGACTGTAGCCAGTTCAAAGTGTATTTATGTTTTAGGTGCAATTGCTTGGTATTCCCAATGTCCGTTAGACCAAACATAACAACAAGATGATCAATTAGGATGAGGTTAAAAGTTATTTTTTGTTAAACACAGTCTACCACATACATAACTATTATATTCCTTTACCTAGTAGAAGCGGAAATGATTTGAAAGTGCGGTTTAGTAGATGACAACAAATTACCTGAATGAATTCACAGAATTTCAAACAAATATTGCACAGTTTGAAGATGGAACGATTTAATAGCGTGGGATCGGTTAGCATACAATTTCGTAAACATGAATCGAGAAAATCTTGGTGCACGCCTAGAACTTCATCGACATTTTCCACCTTTGAAGAAGAGACAAGGAATTAAATTTAACAAGTAGCAAGTTACAAGAAAGATACCAACCTTTCCCATATTTTGAATAAAGATGTGCCAATTGGGTTCAATCACCTCAATCATCATGTAATATTCCAAATTTTGAACAGCGTTCATCATCCGTTGACGTAAGGTGAACGCAGATCGATATAGTTCAGCAGCTTGAGGTGCAAACTTCTTCGCTGTACTGTTCTCTTTCCATACCCTGGATGTATCGGACGCACATCATTCATTAGATATAATTTATTCAACCGAGAAAACATTAAAATTCGAACTCACTTGCATAGCTGTCGTTCGACATGTTTACAGTAGAAGAGCTGTCGGAACAGCATTTGATACTTCGAGATGGCAATGTGATTTAATACTAATGATACGGGCCATTTGACTTCGTACCTAAAGGCGAAGCACTCCAATCCGACCAGATCCAGTCGATCGTGAGACTGCCAATATTCTGAAAATGCACGACTCTCGTAACGCACATATAAAAGTCTTTATCGATTCGTACTCACCTTCTTCGTTGTTGATTATTTTAGACATTTGTGTGACTAAATCATAGGTTAGTAGCTCACAGTGTACGTCATCTTTGTAGGGATCATGTTTGGCCGACGATAGTCGCAATGTTAAACCCAGGAGATTCTCCAGCTTCATCGGTAAGACTTGGTCGACATTTTTGGCCAACTCCTCCTCGCAGGCGTCCATGAATTGAGTGATAAAGTCTCCCTGGTGCAGGAGCAAATAACGCTTCACAGACATAAGGTGTCCCATTAAATCGTTCTCTTTTAGCAGCACTTCGAGGAGATTCTTCGAGGCAAAACGATAAGCATTTTGGATGACGGTGATATGATGCTGATTCGATGGCGAGAACTGAAGATTCATTGTTTGGGGTGGGGTTACTTTCTTGCCACACTGTCGGATGACGTTTAGATATTTTCCAGTACGCAAAATTATGTCGGACACCTTCTCTAAGAAGCGAGGTATTCTTTCACGGCGAATTGTATACCTAAAAGGAAAGGAATGTATTTCTGTGCATCAAAGAAGAGGAACGGAATGTGAATCAGAATCATAGGTTAGGTTAGGTTAGGTAAGGTGTCTGTCTAGAGAAAATTATTTAGACCAAATTAATTTAGGTTTTCTGATACAAGATAAAAAGAAGAATCATAAACCAATTTCCATTATTTACGAAAGATTAATCCAGAATCTGAACAGCATCACAATAAAATAATCCACATGAACAGAACTGAACTAACCTCTTTTCCCAGTAGTCGGCAGAGTAATGCTCCGGCAGCTCCTCTCGCCTTATAACTTCATTGTCTTCCACCAGAAATTCCTGCTGTGGGTCACTAATGACACCTTTTTGTACCCAAAGTTGGAGTATATCCATGTACGGTACAGCAGCCAGCTGCGTCAATTGTATCATGAACTTCTGAGATTCCTCATCGCCTGTTAGCGAGCTTATTTTATCGTACAACAATGTTAAAGCCTGACCACCACGCAAGTCGTTCTAGAAAGAGAAATACGAAATATCAAATAACCGTCTCCTTGTTCACAAGCCTTAACTTACACAAACAATGTCCGAAACAGCACCAGCTAGCACCTCCATGGTATTCAGAGTAGGGCGGATATAAAACAACATTTTGTGCAGTGTAAGATTCTCAGCCATCAGTTCAGATTCAAGTTGTGATAGAAGAAGCTGCATATTCAAACTGTGCATAAGTACAGCACAAAACGAAGGAAAATAAACAAACTTACATAGTAATCATGCACAAGATCCCTCAGTGAGGCACTTAGCGCCTGCAAAACTTGTCCGCAATTGGCGAAGCTGGCTTTTTGAATAAATTTCTGAACACATGTGTAATGTGATGCCAATGGCAGGATCTCCTGAGCGATATCTCGCAGCGAGCTATGAATTTGGTCAGAAATTTTAAACTTTAGACTGTATTCGTCGCTTTTGTTCTCCTCTGGCGTGATGTATGATCCACGCATTCCGGTCAAACAGTAGAGTATATCGAATAGAAGGAGATTCTCTTGACTCGAGATCGGAATGGCAGCGATATTGCTTTGCTGAAAAGACATCATATCGATTTTATGGAAATCCCAGAGAGCATCGGTTCGAATCTTGTCAGACGCGGGGAATAGATTTGGCGTGTTGACTAGAGCTGGAACATTTCCAATGGAAGTGTTTTGTGCGGATTTGCTTATACCGCCGCTAGCAGCTTGAACAATACGTTCCTTTATCTGAAAGCAGAATTAGCAATAAGAAAATGAAAAAAAAGGAACAAAATGTTTGCCAAGCTTATTTTGAAGTTTACTGAATATTTTCCACACAATTTCTGGTCCGCAAGATAATACATAGAAGTTTCTTTAGGCGACACTTTCTGGACACACTTACGTTGGACACATTCTCCGGAGTAACCGCATCGAATATTTTTGTCGAACTTAGCAAGGGCGTCGACGTCGATATTTCCTTCTTCCGAGGCGCCTGCATAATATTTATCTCGGAAAAATGATTAAGGAATTGAAGCAAACAGTACAGTGGGTCCTTCCTTCAAATAAAATAAAACACAATTAAATTCTACAACTTTTCATCGTACACACTCGTTACATACTTTTCCAGATTCTTACCAACTTCTTTTAGATGCTCAGCTGCATTCGGTTCATGTTTCGAAATAATTTCCAAGATTTTTAACAATTTTCTATTCGAGCTCTTATCTTTAGTTAGGCGAAATTCGCGTAAAACATCCTCAGATGAAAAATTTGCACTTTAACGAAACAAATGTTTATAAATAGGATACAGAAATTTAATAAGATGGGGTATCGAGCGAAAAGTTTGCACATACCCAGATTTCGCGATTAGAGTCTTCAGTGCCACTCTGACTGGATCTTTAGCTGTTTGGTTGCTAACTTTTTCCATTGATGAAATTGTTGCTATTAATAACAGTTTATTTCCAATTATTTGATGTTCTGTGTGTTATTTTTATTAAAACAACAGTTGTTTTGTTTTTGAAGTTTAAAATTTTGACGTTTTGTTTCGGTTTGGCATTTGTTCTGCCAGAACGGGAAGATGCATAACATAAAACAGAGATTAATGAATAAAAGAGATGGTTATCTTTCGTACGTCTATCCCCTCAAAACCCATTTGTTTACATTGTTGTTTTTGTAATTTCAACCCCCGTCTGTGAATACGTGTGGCTAACAAAAAAGCATGTTGCTAATGGACGACCGCGAATCATCTTGCTTTTATGAGTATCGCGGTGTTTAATTATTTTGTGTTTTGTTTTGAATTTGTTTGGTTTTTGTGGAGGTGTGGATTAAAATGAAAAAAATAGTGAAATACACAATAGAGAATACCTAATTCTTGCATCAAAGTCCAATTCATTAACTCACATATACTATAATAGAAATGAGCAGGTGTGTGTGACTTCATGAATTTTTCTGGAAAACAGCTTGTAGGCAGCCGCCCTTCCACTGGAAAGATATATATCTCTGTATTCCATTATCTTTGTTGTAGGCAGCCGCCTTTCCACTGGAAAGATATATATCTCTGTATTCCATTATCTTTGCATAAAATTAACTTCAATTTAATAGGGTAGATTACCTTTTGATCTTTCCAATGAATTTAACTGCTCGAAAATGTTTTCCATGTAAGTTAAATACGAAATTAAAGAATCTGAAAATACAAATGTCGTTTTCGATTTGGCTTTTCAGATTTTGATCTGAGATTTCAGATTTCTGCTGCCAAAACGAACATGAAATCTGAATTATATTGGTATGTGTGTGTATTGAGTTGGCGGCAAAATAAAACATTTTTGCACTTGCACTCGAAATCCATTTCGATTGATTTTCACACATTTATAGTACTGCATTTCGAAATAATTTAATATAAAAACTCGATCCCATATGCGTAAAATAAATAATTCAGTTAAAAAAGCAACCCTTTGTAAGGCCAAATATTTATAAATGTAACTTACTCTTCAGTATTGGAGAGCGCCATCTATAATCGAACATTATGTACATAGTATTAACTGTAGCCAACTTAAAGGCAAAAAAAAGAAATGTGAAGATGGAGGAAGAAGGAGGGCGGCCATCTTGGATGGCATTCTGAAAGGCACCGCGAAAAATAAAGCAAGAAGAAAAAAAGCCGGACACATCGTTCGAAGAAAACAGCGTTTTATTTCCCAGTTTAAAACTCAGATGTGGGGTCTAGCCCGAAAAATAAAGTAATAAACTTAAAACAACAGAATAAAACAGTTGATAAACGTTATAAACATAATAAAAAGAAAAATGAACACACGTGCAACACGAAAAGCAATGGTGGACGCACTAACATTAGCTGGAGTTGAGTTCCCAACAAGTGCCACTATTGCGCAATTGCGGCCTTTATACGAGGACACGCCATTGAACCATCCTCCGACCGCTGTAGAAAATCAGTCCAGTGAAGCCGTAGATGCAGACTCCGCCGCAGAAGCTCCCGACGACCAAACCGATGTGAGAAATCCAACCACACTGAATTCAATCTCACCGGGTATCCCCGAAGAGGTTCGACAATTGGAGGCGCAGTTAAATATTTTGCGTATGCGTCACGAGGTAATGCAACTTCAAGAACAAATTCGCAGAATGGAAGGCAGAGAAACACATTCCACCGACAGTTTCAACCATCATGGAGTTAACTTCGATCATCTGGAAAATGCACTGAATGCATTTACAGGAAGGAATCACTATGATATTAGGAAGTGGTTTCAAGAGTTCGAGCAATACACTGCAACACGTGGATTCACACCGAACGAAATGTGTCTAGGTGTACGTCGACTGCTTAAGGAAACTGCAAAAGAATTCCTTGGTACCTTGGGTGTCGTCGACTATCAGCAGTTAAAAGTCGCTCTCATCGAAACTTTTGGGCGGCAGGTCACGCACCGAGATATTTACAGGCAGTTAGAACAGCGACGCATAAAAACTAATGAAACGTGTTTGGAGTACGTGATTTCGATGAAAGCACTCGCCGCCAAGATTTCCATCCCCGAAGCTGAAATGATTACATTCATAATTGATGGGTTTGATGATGACAGTGCTAACATCAACCTGATTAATGACGTCGAAACGTTCGCCGATTTGCTATCGAAATTGGACCGATACCAGGAGAAGAGAAATATTTATCTGGCACGCGCCAAAGCAACCGCAGTCAAATCAACCGCAGTAATGCACAAGCGTCCGATGTCCGGTGTCAACACTACAAAAGCAAAGGAGCTTTCCGAAGTCCGCTGTTACAACTGCTCTCAATTTGGTCACTTCAAGAGCAGCTGCACAAAACCAGTCAGACCAGTAAACGCTTGCTTCATATGCAATGAAGTCGGCCATTTTCATCACAGTTGCCCGAAGGCTCAACGAAAGCACCAGAAAATTGTCGCTGCTGTTACCAAGGCTTTAGCTGAAGAAGATGTTGACAGTGAAGAAGAATTGGCTGGCGCCATCAGCGCCATGCAAACCGTAAGTGTTGCCTTTAATAATTGTGATCAGGTTGGATGCGTCAGATTAACAAATTGTCTTTCTCTCCTTGATACCGGTAGCGCAACTAATTTCATTAGACGTTCCATAATTCCAAGTAACATTAGAGTGCCGAAATTACTAAAAGAAACTAAATATTATGGAATCGGTCGAACCAAACTCTATTCATATGGTATAATACAATGCTTTATTACATTTTTAAACGAGAAAAAAAAAATTTCACTTTGGATTCTTCCAGATAACGTAATGAATTTACCACTAATTTTGGGACGAAATTTTTTGCGAACTTTCAACATTCATTTAAGCCGATTAAAAACAACAAAAACCGCGAATTTGTCAATCGAAGAGAATTTTCAATTAAATAAAAAACAATTTGTTGGTCAGGATGCGTTTAACTTGAATAAGTTAGGTATTGTTAGTGATTTTAAAAACCCGACGACACCGCTGTCAATTCCGCCGTGGAGTATAAAAATGAACAAAATCAATGATGACTCGATTTCGCCGACTCTTGATCCGCTGCCGGCACACTGCGACGACGAATTTATTTTTGAAGTTTCCGCGGTCGATCCCTCTGAAGTACAGCCTGAAGTCCATATTTGTCCGTGTTTAGATAAGCGTCAGACTGAAGCTGTTAGGGCTGTTATTGATTGTAATTACTTGAACCCGACCGATATTGAGTGCACTCCGCACAATTATCGGATGAAAATTAACTTGACTGATGATACACCTTTCCACTGTTCTCCGAGACCACTGTCTGTATTTGAGAGAAAGGAAATACGAAGCAAAATAAAAGATATGTTAGAGCGAAAAATAATTCAACATAGTAAATCACCGTATGCCTCGCAGATAGTACTTGTAAAAAAAAAAATGGTAGCTTGCGGTTGTGCATTGACTATCGCGCGCTTAATAAAAAGACTATTCGGGATAATTATCCATTACCGTTGATAGATTACTGCATCGAGTTCTTAGGGGGTAAGCGCTGGTTTACCTTACTTGACTTAAAAGAGGGGTTCAATCAGGTACTTATGGAGGAAAATTCAGTACCACTTACTGCTTTTGTAACACCGGAAGGCCAATATGAGTACCTAAGGATGCCATTCGGCCTGAAAAATGCTCCGGCAGTCTTCCAACGATTTTTGCATGAAATATTCCACGATTTGATTGAAGCAGGCAAGCTTATCATCTATTTGGATGATATTTTAATTGCTACTTCCGATTTCGATTCTCATCTGGAAATACTTATTGAGGTTTTGCGCCGCATTTGTATGAAGGGGCTCGAGCTTAGGATGGCCAAGTGCAGGTTCGGCTATGACAAACTCGAGTATTTAGGATATTCGGTGAATGCATCAGGGATACGGCCGACGGATGCACACATACAAAGCATAAAGCAGTATCCCATGCCTAAGAACCAAAATGAGTTGCAAAGGTGTTTAGGTTTATTTTCATATTTCCGCCGTTTCGTTCCTTCGTTTTCAAAAATTGCTAAACCACTTTTAGATTTGATGCGGAAAGAAATTAGGTATGAGTTTACGGACGAATGTGTAAAGGCTTTCAGACAACTCCGCGATAAGTTAGTGTCAGCCCCGGTGTTAGCAGTGTATAACCCAGATAGGGAAACTGAATTGCACTGTGATGCCAGTAGCCATGGGTTTGGCTCAGCGTTAATGCAGCGGCAGGAAGATGGAAAATTTCACCCAGTCGCGTATTTTTCAAAGACTACTACTGCAGCTGAAACAAAATACCACAGCTTTGAGCTGGAAACTTTGGCTATAATTTACTCGTTGCGACGTTTCCGAGTATACCTAGAGGGTATACCGTTTAAGATTATCACTGATTGCAACTCTCTAACGCTGACGTTGGGCAAAAAGCAGGTAAATCCCAGAATCGCTAGATGGGCTTTAGAGCTAGAAAACTATGACTATTCTGTACAACATCGAAGCGGTGCATCCATGGGTCATGTGGATGCATTAAGCCGATGTAATGTTGTTGCCGCCTTGAGCGGTGAAGAAGTGGACTTTTACGTTCAAGTGGCACAAAATCGAGACCCTGACATTAGAGAATTACGCGAAAAGTTAGAAATAGAAGCGCTTCAACACTACGAAATGCAGGATGGATTGGTTTTCCGTAAGTCAGATCTAAACATGTTGTTGCTTTATGTCCCTGCCGAAATGCAGGATAATGTCATACGTATGGTTCACGAAAAGATTGGTCATCTAGGAGTTGACAAATGCTACCATCAGATAAGAAATAATTATTGGTTTCCTAGTATGAAGAAAAAAATTGAAGGATTTATACAAAACTGTATCAAATGCATCCTGTACTCCGCGCCTGCTAGGTCAAATGACCATAATATGTACAGCATTCCAAAAAAACCTGTTCCTTTTGATACAGTTCATATAGACCATTTCGGACCGTTACCCTCCGTATCTTCTAAGCGTAAGCACATCTTAGTTGTTATCGACGCCTTCACGAAATTTGTGCGTCTGTATCCTGTTAATTCGACCAGCACGAAAGAAGTATGTTCCTCGTTAGATAAGTATTTCAGCTACTACAGCCGACCAAGACGCATTATTTCTGACCGCGGTTCCTGTTTCACCTCTTTAGAATTCAGCAGCTACCTACTTAGGAACAATGTAGAACATGTAAAAGTCGCCGTAGCATCCCCACAAGCCAACGGGCAAGTTGAACGACTAAACAGAGTAATTAAGGCAATGCTTAGTAAAGTCAGTGAACCCATAAATCACGCAGACTGGTCCACCAAGTTAACTCAAGTAGAACATGCAATCAATAACACGGTACACAGTTCAACGAAAGAGACACCAAGCAAACTGCTTTTCGGCATAGATCAGCGCGGAGTGATTGTCGATGAACTGTCGGAATATTTAAGCGACAAGACCGGTCGAGTTGTAAAACGTGACCTACCCACTACTCGGTTAAAGGCATCGATCGCTATAAAAACGTCTCAGGAATATAACGAACAGTATTTTTTAAAGCATAGTGTGCCGGCTAAGGTATATGCGGTCGGCGACTTCGTGGTAGTAAAACATATTGATACAACGGTCGGAACCAATAAAAAATTTGTTCAAAAGTATCGAGGCCCTTATATTATACAAAAAATTCTACCGAACGACCGTTATGTAATTACCGATATCGATAACTGTCAATTAACACAATTACCCTATAACAATGTTGTAGAAGCCATTCGAATGAGAAAATGGTTAACTCCGAACTTGAAGACGGGACTTAAAATCACTAACAACTAATAGGCAACACAATGAAATTTAGGACACGTATATTGGAGTGGCGCTCAAAATGATTGTTATTTAATTTATTCTTAGTTTTTTATTTGTTTATATTCAGTCTCTTTCCTCTCATGATCGAGGTCGATCATAAAGTCAGATTGGCCGAGTTGTAAGGCCAAATATTTATAAATGTAACTTACTCTTCAGTATTGGAGAGCGCCATCTATAATCGAACATTATGTACATAGTATTAACTGTAGCCAACTTAAAGGCAAAAAAAAGAAATGTGAAGATGGAGGAAGAAGGAGGGCGGCCATCTTGGATGGCATTCTGAAAGGCACCGCGAAAAATAAAGCAAGAAGAAAAAAAGCCGGACACATCGTTCGAAGAAAACAGCGTTTTATTTCCCAGTTTAAACCTTCCAACGATAAACAATTCGTAACCGACGCTGTGTGTCATAATCATTGGTGTTAGTGAAAGTATGTGTAAAATCAGAGGAAAAATTGAGATTTCTCAAAAGTGATCTGAGATCAAAAAAAAGATTGATTTTTGTGGCAAATCGAACATGAAAAGCAATCTCGATCAAAAAAAAAATTGATCTTTTGCCAAATCGAAAACGACATATAAGACGAAATCCGAATTTTATTGGTTCTTGTGTGTATTGCATTTACCTCGAAAATATTTTGTTTAAACTTGGATTTCCAATTCCAATTGACTTCACAATTTTATAATAGGCGTGTTTTTTTTAGCTCCGACCAGCAAAGAAAAGTAAAGTGGGATTTTCATGGCCGTATTACACAAAATTTATTTTTGCATTTTTCAGACTTCTAAAACGAAACTAGTACGAAAAATTAATACTACTCCCGATAGGAGTGAGTGCATACACACGAGCCAATTAATGTAGAGATATGTCAAAAAAATTATTATATGAGTTATTTTCTTTTATTAATAAGAATATTTAACTCATATGTTATTTATTTAACTAGGTGCTAGGTAATATACAAGTTAGAGATTAGTTACGGGTTTTTTATTAATACGGCTGTAAAAATGTAGAATTAACTTCTTTTTTTTTTTACATTTCAACATTAACAAATAAGTTTTCGGGGGATCGGCGTTTAAAAGATATACATCTCTCTTTCAATTATTTCATCTCTGTTCGCAACTTTCTTGTATAATTTGTTATAGTTAATTGCATAAAAAATATAAATAAAACATCTCTTTAGCAATCGATCTCTGTTGTTCACCTCCCCAGGACTTCCCAATAAAAAAATTTGAAAGCGCTGGTAATGGTAACTTACTAATGACAGCTGATTCACGAAATGTCACTTGAAAATGGGAGTAAACTTCTGTTAACTTTTGTTTACCATCGAATTATATATTTTTTCCAAAATGTTTCCGTATCTCGGGAGTACCCGAGTGAATCTTCAGCTATACCAAGAAGCTGCTTGCCGTGAACTCTTAGAAGTGCTTGAAAAATGTGAAGGATCCAAAGTTATTGTCCTGGACGACAACCTGCTTGGGCCGATATCGTTGATTGCCAGCCCAACACTTTTTTCCGATCGAAATATTAAATTACTTCGTTTACGTGCAGAAACAAACTTTCCCAAGGATGCAAAAAACATTATTTACATTACTCGCCCAGAGGTGAAGCATATGGACATCATAGCCGGTCATATTCACAGCTCCAAGTCTGCGGGTCGATTGTACAATTTATATTTCGTACCCCGTAAGTCATGCCTCTGTACTAAGCGCCTTGAAATAAAAGGCGTCTATGGAAACTTTACAAAGATTGAAGATCTTCCGTGGAATTTCTTTCCAATTGACAGTGACGTGCTCTCGATGGAGCTAACAAACGGATTTAGGGATCTAGCTCTGGATGGAGATCCAACTTGTTTGTACCAAGCTGCAATTGGTTTAGTCAGCATCCAAAAGATCTATGGACGAATCCCAAAGATTTACGGCAAAGGCAATTATGCCCAAAAGGTTTGGGATCACGCCAAGCTGATGGGCACCGAAGACAAGACCATGTTCAACTCGGATAAGGGCGCCATAGACCAAATGATTATACTGGACCGCAGTATAGATCTTATGAGTGCGCTTGCAACGCAGCTAACATATGAAGGACTCATTGATGAAATTTATACCATACACCAGAATAAAGTAATTTTTCCGGGAAAAAACTTTGCAAAATCTAATGAAGATGCATCCCAGGCCAATTTAGTAACAGAAAAAAAAGTTTTGTACCTCAATTCCGGGGAAAAACTCTATGCAGAGTTGCGTGACAAGAACTTCAATGAAGTCGGTAAAATCCTCTCGATGAATGCAAAATCGATTAGCTCTCTAATGGATGCGAGCTGTCAAGGCAAATCAGTCCAAGATATGAAGAAGTTCGTGGACAGGCTACCTGATCTCTTGGTACAGAAGCAATCAATTGCCACACATACAACCATTGCAGAATTGATAAGAGAGTACTTGGATACGTATGATTTTACCGATGATTTGGCTGCCGAGCAAGAGTTTATGGTGTGTGAGGATATTGACAAGCCAAGTGCTTATATTGAAGATTTGATTGCGAAAAAGTCAGATTTTCGTAATGTTTTGCGTTTGATTTGCATTCAATGTGTGGCTGGTTCGGGATTCAAGCAGAAGGTAGGTTTCTTAGCTTCTGCCGAATTATTTACATTCCATCTTCACTTGATAGGTTTTGGACTACTACAAACGTGAGCTGGTCCAAGTATATGGAATACAAGTGCTGCTGACAATAAGTAACTTGGAAAAGGCTGGACTTTTGAGGACACAGATCGAGACACGACCATACGTAGTTCTAAGGAAGGTAAGAAACACATTAATTTCTTACTTTCAGGGCACACCACTCATGTTCAATTTCTAAATTAAATGTTAGTTCATCTGTAAAATATTTGTGTTTCTTTTTCCTAGACTCTGAATCTTACCGTCGACGACGTTGTAGAAATAGCACCGAAGGACATAAGCTACGTTCATAGCTTTTACGCCCCACTTACCGTGCGTATAGTGGAGCAAAGTCTTAAACCTCTCGGTTGGCAATCTCTTAAGAGTGCTATAAGTGTGCTGCCAGGTCGAACGTTTGAAGATTTCCAGGCCCAATTGATTGGAATCAATGGCCGCCAGTCGTCAACACCAAGCGAGGGCTCATCGTTAAATGTTCCTCGGGTTATATTGGTCTTTTTCGTTGGTGGATGTACATTCGCAGAGATATCGGCCCTGCGTTTCCTTTCCCAACAAGAGGACAACAACGTGGAATTTGTTATTGCAACCACTAAGCTTTTGAACAAAAATACGTTCCTAGACACAATGATTGAGTTTGCATAGGTAGTCAATGAATTTTTATTGGAATTTTCACTTTCATTCATACATGTGATAGTTTTATTTTATATACCTACCATCGTTTTCAATTTATATTTAAATGGATAATCGCTACCTATATAAGCATAATGTACTAATATAGCAATAAAATAAATATGTGTTTTAATATGGAAGGGCCTATTTTATTGATCAAGTTTATTTAACTATGTTGTGTTTACAGGAAACAGAGTATGTTGAGAGTTCGAAATAATAAGTCTTCGCATACTATAAAAACAGATGAACTCTATACGGATTGGAAAACTGAGGAATATACATTCACCATACTGCCAATACACACAAAAACCAATAGAATTCCGATTCGAATGAGATTTGCCGGCAGAAATCTTAATTCTCCGGAAATCTCGGATCAAAATCTGAAAAGCCAAATCGAAAACGACATAAATGTTTTTCACACCAAGCCCAAAACCAGGGGGCAGATTCTGTAAGGCGAAACGATCAAACGTTTTCGTGTGCACGAAGAAAGTTGCTTGTGTAACATATGGCAAATCATTCGTGCGCACGAAAACGTTCGCCTGATCGTTTCGCCTTACAGAATCTGGCCCCAGTTTCGCAAAACACACGAAAACTTCATCGAAAACAGAAGTTTTCCCATACATATTTCAGTTTTCAAAACGAGCCGAAAACACGAAAACGAGCTCCAATCGTTGGGTTGTTGAAACGAACACACCTTTTGCAATATTCAACAGATCAGCTTGCCCAACAAATGTCACAGCTCACAACTTAAAATCATTTTCCACAATTAATTGATGGCCAAATATTATTTTAAATTGCACTAAATTCATTTTGTTTGTTAATTAATGCGATCGAAATTTGTAACAAAAAAAATGTGCTATCGCGCATGTTCTGCATTCCACTTTTTGTGAATTCAAAGCAAAAAGTGAATTTTGGTGTTCTATATTCCATCCAAAATGGATTATGTGAAATAGGTTGAATTCGTTTTTCGAAAATGAAATTTGGTGTTCTGTGTTTCGAACAAACCCCATTTTGAAGTGAATTCAATTCACTTTAGTTTCATGTAGTGAATAGCCATTTTCTTAGGAATAACTTGCAAAATGTAAGTAGTCATGCAAAATAAAAACGTTAAAATTTAATTGAATTGTTTTTTATAGGGGAAAACATAAGAACTCACGGCAAGAAAGAATATTGTTGCAATTTATGGAAGGCCATGTTGATATCGCCAAAGGATTCCAAAATGTTGGCTTTTTCGCGTAGAACTTTCCTGCGAACTCTTTCTCCTCGATTTTGTATTTTACTTTTTCAAATTTCACGAAATAATCAATGAAAAAATACGAACAGTTGATTTTGGCATTTCGAAAAGAATTCGAAGTGAATTGAAAAAAATTGATTTCACTCGGAATGTAGAACACGTAAATTTATTTTGAGTGAAATTGAAATTCGTTTTCAATTCATTTCACTCGGAATACAGAACATGTGTGATTAGAATTTATGACAAAAATTACCAATATGGTCATATTTGCCTCGATGGTCATTTAAGGCATTTCTTATTTATTACCCAATGTTCTAGAAGGGTAATGCAAATGCTGTAGAGAAAAACAAATCAAAAAAGTTGAAGTTGGAATTTATTAAGTAGCACAAAACAAACAGAAAGCAAACAATTTCTACACAAACAAAGTTTCACAACAGGAAAAATGTATATGCACAACCACAATTAGGGAAAAGAACAAGACCACTAATTAAACTCACAAAAAAAAAGTCAGTACAATTAAATAATTTACGCAAATCGTAGATTCAATAATCAACAAAAAAGAGAAAGAAAAAAAAAAACAAATCCCAATCCTACGACCTCATCAAACACCGATGACAACAAAATAATAGTTGTTCCATCAAAAATGCCAGCAATGCCACAGCGAAATTTCAAGAAAGTGCATATGGGCATATAATGGTTTGTGCTGGCATTCGTGCTTATTGTCCCATTACTCTATATGCTATTTGGGCATTTTTATCTGTCAAAATCACCCTGGTCATGGGTGGCATTCAGGTCATTCGAGCATATGAGATATGCCCATTACACTGTATGACCATATTTTGACAGGAGAACTGTCAGAAATTGTCATTATCATATAGTACAAAGGAGCCAGATAATAGGTTCGTTCGTGTACTTTTAGCTTAGAAAAATGAAAAATGTCAAATTTCAAATATCGATGAAGAAATCTCTAAATTTCAAGAGCAGCATCTACAAAATAAGTTGGAATTGAATTTTTTATAAGCTAAATATAGGTACCTACTAAACTTACCATTTGGAATGCGGTGATATGTTCTAGGACAACATTCGATTACAACTCCTTCCTCCGGTATCGTTGAAGACGAAATTAAATAGAGTTTTACTTGTCAAACTTTTGAGCTGTCACTTAATTGTCAGTTTTAATTTTAAATTTTTCAGTAAGTCGAATTTCGGCGAGTATACAATGGGGACGTTAGGATACCTAGTTTATGTAAAACGTCAACTAGATTGGTTGTGACTATGAATCCGAACGCGTTGACTAATGTCGTTTTCCATTGGTTTCACTCGGGGATTCACTCATTCTGTAGTCCAATGGAACAAGAAAACTGCTTCTGATTGAATCCACAAGAGTATTGGTGAAATGCCAAAAAAATAATCTACGGCAGTCGTCAGTTGACTTGTATAAAATACACAAACTACATTGGTGTGAGTGCTTGATTCTTGGATTCTGACTTCAAATCCAGAAGCGAAATTCTCTCCTCAGAATCACCAGAAGATTATTTTTTGTGCCAATGGAACGGTTTCAGAAGTGATTTTTTTCGATTCCGGACTCTCCCGGACGCTTCTTTTTGCCCAATGGAAAACGACATAAGCAAGTTGAATTGTTTTTGTATTCTCGCGGTCAGCGTTACCTTTGCTTGATTTTGCACTTTTTTATTTGGAAAGGCCCTTCATAAATCTTTAAAAAATTGTTATTTTCAAATAAGTACATTAAAAATGTAGCACGCCTGACAATCACTACACTATTATAGTGTTATGCGAACTAATGTTTGTTAAATATCGTGTGAAAATTCTAAATTACCAGAGTGGCTTAGAAATCACACCTTTTTCTCTCATCGCGCCTTTTTTCCGACTCCTCAGAATTCTGCAACGGCCACTCTAGGTCTGTTCCCTTACAATAATGCATTCGAATACATTCGAATACATTAGTCAAACTTCGTTCACTTCCAACCAACTTTTGCGTAAGGGAACGAAGTTTGACTGATGTATTCGAATGCATTATCGTAAGGGAACAGACCTTCTGTTTATTTTAAATTTGACTCTTCGAAATGTCAACTGAGTATACGCAGGCAGGATTTTCTTGACTAGATTGGTCGGCTTCCCCTCCATAAACGTCAACTGCAAAAACTATACACGTGAACACTCTGTGCCAATAAAAACTGAGACGCATCTAGTCATACAGCTGTCAGACTTACTAAACTTCGAATCCGAACGTCCCCAATTACGAAAAAAAAAAATAAAAGAGGGGAAATGGATTTCTTTTAATTTTCTCAGTACGAATGCTCGCAGTTTCTTAAAAAAATTTAAATAATTTTACGTTTGCAAAAAAAGTACCCGATGAACCTAATGCTGTCGACAGGTACGGCTCAGCATTCATAATCGTTTTTAACAATGTCTCAACGGTCAGAATGCGTCAAATGTTGCATGGTGAACGTGAAACTGCAGAATAGGTATACAAAATATAAATTTTACACGAAACACTCTTTTATAAAAGCGATTACCACTCCTGAAAGACTACAAATTCGTGTCAGAAAAATAAAGTTTAAGTAAAATGCCAGCCTACACTGCAAAGCTATCTGACAAACACAATCGGTTACGTCGACCAATTTGACAATAATTGCCTTCGTAATAAATAGTTGTGCATCCACCAACACTTCAACTGCCTTACGAATGTCAAAACGCGAGCTAGTCGTCGATAACCACCAAATTCGCACACATATTCCAAGACGGGTGCTGAGTGTTGATGACATCTGGTGTACAAAAACGACGAAGGTAATATTGTTTCTTTTAGGTACATGTACTACACGTACTAATAAACATGTTTATTTATTTATTTAATCAAATTAATTTACGGATAAAAAACTATTTTTTTTTTTCGTTTTATTTTTTGTTTTGTTTTCTTTGTTTAATTTTTATAAATTCTACAAATTTATATAGGTTACTCTAAAATGATTGGTGTATGTATCTTTAGGTTTTGTATTTTGTTTATGTATGTATTTAATTAACTTTTTTATTTGGAATTTCAATCTTTTTAATTGCTGTTTAGTAAATTGCTTTTTTCTGTTTTTTTTTTTTTTTTTTGTTTGTAACCTCGAAGATGTGGATGTAATATGTAATGGGGAGGGCGGGGGGAGCGTGATTTGTGTTTTACTCTTCTATGTAATATATATATGGGTACAGATGGGGCGGGGGGTGGCTGTGTTGTTTAAATGTTTATTTATTTAATTTTTGCTTAATTGAAGTTTTAACCTTTGAGTTCATGTTAATTTGTTTTTCTCTTTTTTGTTTAATTTTATTAATTAATTTACTTAGTTTAATTAAATAGATTTACTTTATTATTATTATTATTATTTTACATTGAAGAAAGCGACATTTGTATTCGGTTTGCTTCAATGTCGTCTTTTAATTGGTTTTTACCATCACTAGAAATGCGGTAATTATTAGTGTTATAATTTGCATTAAAATTATTTACGTTTATATGCTATAGGGAGCCAGCCGGAAAACTTGTAGAGCTATTACTATGTGCTAAACTAATCATTGATCCTGATAGGCTACCCTCCTCATCTGGGTAGGTTTCTCGTGATACCTCGCTTATGGATATTGCACTAGAAAGAAACAAATTGAATGATGTTGGCGATTAATTGTGTGGGGTATTTAATTTTTATTTAAGACAATATCGAGCTTGCTTTCAACCAGGGAGCATATTTATTTTTATTTATTTATTTCATCTACAGCATAGCTTTCAGATTATGTAATAAAAAATAATAAAAACTCAGACGACCGGTAATAAGAGGAACGTAGTCAAGAAAGTAGCCACATATCAGCTGAAGCTGGACAGAACCCCCGTTCAGTCAGAGTTACTTCCAACCAATATGGTTTAGCTTTCAAGAAAAGCTTAAGAACACTAAGCTAGACTCAGGAATGAAAAACGAAGATCTCGCAGTAGCTTTGAACATTCGTTTTTTTTTTTTTTTTAAACTTCTGGCTCGCCAAGGCGATAAAGAGGCACGTCGACCTAAAAAGGTCTATTGTGCCGGAAATTGCCAGAAAATAGTTTAGGTTAGCAGAGTTTCCACTTCCCTAATGTAGCTGATAATGTTTTCAGCAGAGGACTTCTTCAGTTCTTCCGGACTTATTAATTCACGGAGGAAAAATTTCCTGCTAGTACTGGATAGAGCTGGGCATTCGCACAAGACGTGCTCAGCTGTTTCGTCTTCTTCGAGACATAGACGGCACTCCGGGGAGTTGACTATATGCATTTTGTATAGGTGATACCGCAAACCGTGGTGACCTGTTAGGTAGCCTACAAGGTTTTTGATATCATGCCTTCTGAGGTTTAGCATTTTTTTTGAATGGCACGATTGCCCTTTTGGCCTGTCTGAGGCCTGGGATTTCTTCCCACTGTTTGATACACATTTTGTGTTCCCAGCTACGTATCGTGGAGTTAGTTGCTGATTCGGTGACGGCGCAGAAAGGTTCTGGTCCTATAAAAGGGATCTCTGACCCTTTCCTAGCAAGTTCGCTTTTTTTCGTTTCCTTCGATGCCCTCGTGTCCCGGAACCCACCAAATTTTGGTTTTATTTCTGGAGCCAAGAGTTTGAAGGGCATTGAAGCAGTGCATGACTGATTTTGAGACAATGATTGGTGAGCTAAGGGCATTTATAGCTGCTTGACTGTCTGTGAATATATGGATGTTCGCACCTTTTATACCTGTAAAGCTTATGAGGTCTGCGCATTCCTTAATGGCATGGAGCTCCGCCTGAAATACACTGGGGCTTTTCCCCATCGGTATTGAAATATTGCGGTTTGGCCCATGTATGCCAGCTCCCACACCCGAGTCCATTTTGGAACCATCCGTATACCACTTTAGGCCGTTTTGGCAGTTTGGTGGGTTGTTGCTTACCCATGCTTCCCTTTTGGTGATCTCCGTGGAGAATTTCCTGTTGAAGCATAACGTTTTAGGGATTCGGTCAGTTGCCGTGCAGATCATGTCAAGTTCTGGAAGTTCAGAGATAAGGGTCATTAGCTCCGGATGGTCACTAAAGTTTATCTCTTCCCCTTGTGCCAGGCTTGTGCTGAGCTGCGTATAGCCACTTTTTTTACATATATGTGGAGGGGTGTTAATCCTATTAAAGCTTCTATAGCTGCTGTAGGACAAGTTCGCATTGCGCCGGAAAAGCCCAAACATGCGAGGCGTTGTAACTTGTTCAGCTTGGCAATGGTGTTCTTTTGGATTACTTTGTTCCACCATACTATGGAAGCATATGTTATAATGGGTCTGATCATGACTGTGTAGATCCAGTGTGTGATTTTCGGTGTAATCCCCCAGATTCTACCGTGCATACGACGACAGGCCCATAAAGCATTAGTAGCTTTGGTAATTTTACTCTTTATGTGGGAGTTCCAGTTCAGTCGTTTGTCTAGGATAACTCCAAGGTATTTGACTTCATCGGAATACTCAATGAGTGTGTCATTGATTGAAATTTGATTAAGGTTTAAATTTCTTCTTCTGGTGAAGGGAACTATGATAGCCTTGAACATTCGTTAAGGCAGCAACTTCAAATCAGATTAATAAATTCCTTGCAGAGGAGGATGGATGGGGGTTCTGGAAGCCGCTGAAGAATAATGGTTTACCAAACGATGCGATGACTTGGTAGGGCATATGAACCTTACAAAGTATGGAATAAGTAAAACATATCCGGAGAATGCTCCATCATCCATACGTTCCACATACATAAAATTCGATTCTGTGTCTTGAAAGAACTGAGATCGCATTTTCCTGCCTTTGTCACACGCAAGGTTCTGCTCTGTACCAGGTTTTCACAGATCGACAATAGACTAAATTTAAAGGTCAATGTAAGAAATCCTTGAAAAGACCAACAAACTTCAGGTCGAGATCACCTTCTCATTGACTTCTAAGCAGCATAATGAAAGCATTCATCGTCAAGAGCTTGATATGGCGATGACTGAAATCGGATTCCCAAAAAAAAAAAAACTTATCCAACTCTGTCGTGCAATTCGCAAGTAGTAGCTCTTCCCAACTGTTTCAAACATGTACCAGATTTTGACAAAGAGTTGCGCTATCATCATGTGACATGTTTATTCTCGTTATAGAACAGATAGTGCTCCGGGCAGATTTTACCACGTAAGTCTGACGTACGTTTAAGGAACAAACAACAAAATTTAACTCAGAAAGAATACTCGTAATTTGTAAGTTTGGGCGATAGTTTGTTTCCATGCAAATTACCGACAGCTAATTAAATCGCTCCTCCGTCTGTGCACATCCAAATATGTACTTTGAGGTTAGCCCGTGATTGGTGGAAAGTAATTCTAGCTACATTAGGTTAGGTTAGGTTAGGTTGAGTGGGGTTGTGAGTTCATCACAAAAAGACCAGGCACCATAGTGGGCCCATCGCCATCCCCAGGGAACCGTTACGGTTAAAAACCTAAACCAAATGGCCCACACAATCAATTTCCCTGCAGAATTTAATAATGGTCCCAATATTGTTTGAGGAACCAACCTCCTCTAAGTGATTAAAGAAGTATCTGCCAAGGTGCTTCCTTCTACTCCGAGCGATTGCTTGACACTCACATAAAATGTGGAAGATGTCTTCCGTGACTTGTAGGTCCTCACAATACCTGCATATGTCCGAGCTAGCTAGTCCTAGTCTCATGGCATGCTTCCTTAGAAGGCAATGTCCAGAGAGTATTCCTACCGTTAACCTTAGTTTGGTTCTGCTGAAGTTGATTAATTCTTCAGACTTTCTCCAGTTTAAAATGGGCCACAGTGCCTTTGAGACCCTGTGACCATCTAGCTGTGACCATCTTGTGGCTGCTAAATGGGAAGTTTTTTCAAAAGCAACCCTTCTAGCCACGGCCATTGGTGGTCTTATGTCCTCAATCATGGTGTTAGGTGGGAGCTCCGCTCCTTCCTTGGCCAGAGCGTCGGCCTTTTCATTACCTTCAATATTACAATGCCCAGGTACCCAACATAATCTGACACGGTTCTGCGAACATAATGCCTTGAGCATTGTGCGGCAGTTCCTTACTAGTTCAGATTTAGTGGTATGTGACTCTAGCGCTTTAAGCGCAGCCTGACTATCAATGTAGATGGCGATATTCTTATTGGATATCGATCTCATCTCAAGTACCTCCGCAGCTTTGAGTACTGCCAGAATCTCCGCCTGGAACACACTGCATGTGTCCGGAAGTCTCAGGGCTAGATGTATCTCCATTTCACTGGAGAATACACCAGACCCTGTGCCCTCACTGGTTTTGGAGCCGTCAGTATATATCGAGGTCTCATTTACCCTCGACACCAAGTTCCTATACCAATCCACTCTGTCAGGGTACAACACATCTTACGGTGTGTCTAAATCTAGTGTACCAAGACCTTCATCCGACTTTTCCGGTATTTCGGAGAATGATTCCTTCAAAATACTGCTATGTCCTATCCTACTGTTCTTAAAGAGCCCAATATTAGTGAGCCGTAGCGCACTATTTCCTGCAATTGATTTTATTTGTTAGTCCAGTGGCAAAAGATACAAGAACGCTTCCAGTGCAGCCGTTGGTGTGGTACGTAAGGCACCCGTAACGGCAATGCAGGCTGTTCTTTGTACCCTGGTCAACATATCCCGTACACACTTCTTGTTTGTGGCTTTCCACCAGACAAGAGCCCCATATGTAATTATGGGTCTTACTACCGTTTTGTATAGCCAATATAAGATTGACGGCTTCATGCCCCATTTCTTTCCTGCTGTTCTCTTGCATATGAAGAGAGCATTATAAGCTTTGCGGACTCTTTCCTGCACGTTAAGTTTTCAATTTAGTTTCCTGTCTAATACCGTGCCAAGATATTTTGCGCTCTCCGAGAGAGAGAGCTCCACTCCATCAAGTCTGGGCAGGTTGAAGGGTGGTATCTTGTATTTTGTACTAAATAGTACGAGTTCGGTTTTCTCCGGGCTGACTCGTAGTCCACACCCTTCGACCCATAATCTAAGCCTATTGAGGGCTGTTTCCATAAGTTCACTCATCGTGTTCAGGAATTTTCCTTGAACAATGATAACTACGTCATCAGCATATGCGATGACTGTGAAACCTGCATTGTTTCATTCTTTAAGTATGTCATCCATGACCAGCACCCAAAGGAGGGGAGAGATAACCCCTCCTTGTGGGGTGCCTCTGGTAACAGATTTTCTTATCGAACTGTTTCCGAGAGTGGAATTGATGTTTCTCGTCGAGAGCATTTCGCAAAGCCAATTGGTGATGCGTTGCTCGACATTTATCTTTTCCAAGGCACTTTTGATTGCCTCTTTCCTGACGTTATTAAAGGCACCCTCAATATCCAAGAAGGCAGCTAATGCAAATTCTTTCTGGTGAAGGCTACATTCAATTTTGCCTATTACCTCGTGTAGAGCCGTCTCTACCGATTTACCTTTCAAGTATGCATGCTGAGCATTACATAGAGTTCCGTTGCAACACTTGCTTCTTATATAAATATCGATAAGCCTTTCAATTGTCTTGAGGAGAAATGACGACAGACTAATAGGTCTGAAGTCTTTCGCTGAAGTATGACTTGGTTTACCAGCTTTGGGTATAAATACCACTCGTACTTCTCTCCACGACCTGGGTACATAGCCTAATCGCAGGCAGTGTGTAAAAAGATTTCCGATCATGTTCGTAACTATACCTGGAGCCCTTTGAAGCATAGCCGGCAGGATGCCATCGGGGCCAGGTGCTTTGAACGGAGCGAAGGACTTAATTGCCCATCGCAATTTCGTCCCAGTGATGACATTGTCAACAACCCTTACGTCTATTCCCGAACCAACGAACCGTCCGCTTTTTTAATAAAGCTAGGGACAGCTGCGTCCTTAGCCAACATTTTGAGAAGTCTGGAAGCCTCGCTAGTATCAGTGATCGCCTCACAGAAAAGCTTCCAAGATTTTCTTTTGGATTGCCTGATCAAGTATTTAAACTCTCTTTTGCTTCTAACTATATTAAAACATGTTGCGGGCTTTTTACTGCTCGGTGCAAAAAGTTTTACCGCATCTATTCACATATCTTTCTTTAACTTTTTGCGGTATATGTTTCCGCTTTCTACCACCAACAAACCGAAGTGTAAACAATATAAATTTCTTACCTGAAACCCAATGCAGCTGACTCTTCGTCGAACGCTTCCAGCTCCTTGGCCTGCTTTTCGTGCTTCATTCGAAGCCTTTCGGCTCTTTCTTGATTGAACTGCTGTAGTTCGGCATCCATCTACATAAGAACGACTCCCATTTAAATCAACGTACTTTTTACGAAATTCTTTTCTTACCTTGCTCTCGAGCAGACCCCTGCGAACGCTTACGCGATTTTCCAACTCTTTACGTTCTCTATCACGTTGCTCTTGCGCTTGCTTCTTATTTTTAATCTGATAAGCGGTCAGAACCTCCAGTTCGTACTCCAACAATTCCTTTGTTCGTTGGCATTCAATCACTTGACTTTCGTCGAGTTTGTAGCTCTGACTTTGGAACATGTCAGCAATGCTTTGTTCATACTATAAAGTGAGAGACGGACGTGAAAAATCAAACTTACTTTGGTGTAATTTGAAAAGCTTACCTGATCACCAAGCAATGTAAGTTTACGGTGTTTCTCCTCTTTCAACTGCTTTATCACTTCTTTTTGATGCTCTTTCGGTGTGGTTTGGAGTATTTGAGCCTTATACCGTTTATATTGTTTTGTCTGAGTTTTACATGTCTCACGAAACTGTTTACGGATTTGCAGTTCTTTTTGCTAAATAATTTGTAAACTTATTATTATGTATTAAGTAGATGTCAAAGTGAACTACCTTTAAACTCTTTGGATGTTGTCGTATTTCGAGGGCATGCTTCCTCACCAAATCCTTTCTGACTCGTTCCATGTAGTCCTTTTGATTTTGCAGCTCAGTATCATGTTGTTTGTTTATCTAAATTGTTAATTAAGGTATAGTCTTGATTGTAGCACAGTGGTTTTGAGAATTTAAAACAATTGTGACAGTGGCGGACTAAGCTCTATGTAGTCAATCTTAGATTGATTGGCTTTGAAAATACATGATGATAGTTATGTTTAAATTTAGCATTAGACTAAATGTTTGCATGTTGCGAAGGGGTTCGTTGTGTTGTAAAAAGCAACAAACTACATAAAATGGGTCTTTTAAAAACGCTGTGTTGGTCGAGGGTGCCAATGTACTTAGCAGAGTCTGAATAGTAAAGAAGGGAGCCAAATATTACAATGGGGTGCCTCTACCATACGAGAATAGCATTCTGAGCAAATACTATCCCCATCTCACCTCATATTACGTCCACCAAAAACTGCCGCCTCGCTGGGAAGGCAAACGACTTAAAATAATAAAAGGAAGCAGAACTTCACGCCCTTTTATGCGTAAGTCAGAAATGTTGTCAAACTTCGTACATGGAGACGAAAAGGGTAAGGAGAAGTGGTAGGTCGTAAGTTAAATGTTTGAAATAAACGGAGTCAAGACGAGATAAACTTTTATCTGATAGTTATTCACGGTAGCAGACTTTTTTTTTTGTACAAGATATGTCTGTTTGTCCGTCTTTCCACAGGCCTACAGCTTAAACGGGTGCCCGGATTTCTTTCAAAATTAGGATTTGGAGTTTGTGGGCTTACAGTTCGGGGGCGTTTTTTTATTTTCAAGGTAACCTCAATATTAATGGTACTTTCCACACACAATTTTCCTACCAGTTCGTTTTGATTGAAAACGGCTCTAACGATTTCAACCAACATTTATATTTAAGCTTAATTAGGTGAGTTTACCATGACTGCATACCCAGTTTTTGGCTAAAAATTCGAAAACCAATACTTTTGAAATTTCGATATGCGTATGTATCTCGAAAACGGTCCATACGATTGCAACAAAAATTAATTTCTAAGGTAATGTGGTCAATTATAACTTAATAGTAAATTCAGTTTTTCTTTATATTATCGTACAATGGATTTTTGAAAATAGTAATTTTTAAAAATTTAGTTTTGTTTAGTTTATCTGAAAACGGCAGCAACGATTTTGCCCAAAACTCAAACTCAGAGTCAAATTATTGTTGTCAAAACTATTGCGTCCCTACTTTTCAATTCGAAGCACAGAAAACACTAATTTTAAAAGCTGCTTATATCTAGAAAACCCCACCTCGATTTCGATAAAACTTTAAAATCGAAGCAATGCTTACATCCCGAACAATGACTTATAATCGGTTTTCAGCTAAATAGTTGAGCAATAGTATTTTTCAAACTTAACATTGCAATATTTGGTATCTACTGTTTTGTCTGCCAAATTTTACAAAAACCGCTTTAACGATTTTGATCAAAATACATTTTTAGGATAATAAAATAACATTAATTAAGATCCCATACTTAGTTTTTCTCTAAAAAATCGAATAAACAGGTTTTGTAATTATTTCTCAAAAATTAATAGCCAAAAGCCGATCTGTGTTCATACATCCTTTTAAAAGTCAATACCGCACTTCCATTAAAAATGCAATAACAACGACGCAGTCCTTATTTTTAGCAAATATTAGATACTCACTTCTTCTTTTCAACCATATTGAATATGCACTTTCAAATAATTCCAACCACTTGTGCCTTTACACAATCAGAAACTCCCACTACGTTTCTATCGGTATATTCGGTTTATAACTTCTAATGCAAAATCAAAAACAATTTTCTTAAATCTTACATGTATATCTATGTAAAGATATCGGTCTAATACGAACCCTATTTCCAATCATAGACTCTTTAAGCCAGCGTTACTAAAATATTCCAGTCAAAAATAAAAAACATGCCCTTGCAGATCCGAAAATCGGAAACTCGGACTACGCTTTTCATTGTACTCAAAAATCTTATAAATTGTAAAGCGGCATATACACATACACACGTCAAAAATTCTTCAAGCATGCGAGAGTGGATTAGTGAAAATGAGACACGTATACGCTGTGTGTCTGATTTTTTGTTCAATCAGGTGTCAATGCCTGATATAGTGTATATTGGTGATTGACTGCTTGATGTATATGCTCATTTTCGAGTGGAATCCCCTCTATATTATTTCTGTAGTTTCTGTAGTGTGTTTCTCCCTTTTGCGGTTCACACGCTCAACCAATCTTAACAAATCAAGTGTCAAAAAAAAGATATTTTCAGGGTGCTTATCTTTGCATTTTTACTTTTTTTTTAAATATTAACAATTGAAAAAGTTGAATTTTACTACACTAGATTTCAACTACGCAGTTGTGTACATACTTTGATTCAGGATCGGGCGGGATACACTTTTCTTTCGTTCTTCATGCCTGTACAAATTACAAACGACGTCACGAAAGAGAGTAGACGGCCGAAGAAAGTTACAGTCATTTAATTTCAAAATCTACGGAGGAATTGGTTAGGTGTTGTCGATCTCCGAAACCACTCAACCGATTTCAATGAAATTTTGTGGATACCCATCCAGTTGGTTTCAGTTTTAAAGATAGGATAGTTTTGGACCCGATAGTTCCAAATGAAAGGCACGGAAAAACCGGGTGGGTACCCCTATAGCCTATAAATAAAAGAGACTGACGTCTGTGTGTTCACTCATAACTCGAGAATAGATCGTTCGATTTTTACGATTTTGGGCTTGGAGGATTCGTTTAGGAAGGACATTACGCTACTTTTTGTCGTGAAAATAAAAGTTTAAGGGGATGAGATTGGGAATAGAACTTAGTATGGCAACCGCACGTTGTAAAAAAATATACTGGATAGGAAAACGGGTTGTGTCACTTCCAACACAACAAAACTTATTTCAAAAGTTTGATTTTTAAATTCTTTAGATGTTCCGGGCTCACCGCTACACAATTTTAATTCGAAAGTCGGCTCAGTTATAATTTTGTTGAGCAACCCCAATCAACCGAAACTTTTTTAACAGATTGGGTTTGATTTGAATGTGAAGAATCTCAAATCAAATGTCTTGGAAGCGAAGATTTTGACTTAAAAATTCAAGCAACGGATTCCGATGATTTGCAATTGGTTTCCAAGCGCCTTCAATTTCCCATGCATATCGCTTTCATTATGAAAAAAATAATAAGTCGCAAGGACAATCGCTGGATATGTGTGACATAAATTATTGAATTCCCATGTTTTTCAATCGTATCAATCAATCGTATGTGGCGTGCTCACGGGTGATTAAAATCTTCCGCTTTGTACGTCGTATACCGTAAAGCACTTTAGTGAACAAAATTAAGGTTGGCTGACACGTCAATCATTGCGGTTTGATTTAAACACATCAACAATGCTATACCTACTTTAGTTATTTATATTGTTTTTAATATAACTTTTGATAATAGAATTTGAATTGACCGAATTACATAAAGCAGCATGTTCATTGTTCGTTCTCGGAATTATTATTTTTATTGCATTAACGAATTTGGGCGGAACGAAGTTTGCCGGGTCAGCTAGTTTATTTTAATTGTTTCTTTTTTGTGTAGGATGGATGACAAATGTTTTGTTCTGGAATTCATAGAACTTTATCGTTCTCTACCAGCGTTGTGGGACATAAAATCTTTTTTTTTTTTTATGTATATGTTCCGATTTCAAAAACAAGCGCGCGCACCCTTTCACTTTAAAATCTAAGTAAAAATGAATGATTGAAGCCACAGGCTTGATATGTGTATATGCAACGTCAAATAGAATTTACTAACACACTCTCGCATGCTTGAAAAGTTTTTGACGTGTGTATGCCGCTTTAGAGCATAAAATAGTAAAGAAGACGCTAATAACTCTCTACCCAGAACATGGGACAATTGCCTGTTACTGGGAGCTTCAACTTCTTAAACCTCACATCGTTGTTTGATAAACTATACTGACATATCAGATAAATAACGCAAATGTGAACTTTATTTAACACTATTCCTTTTTCTGTATTTAGACCATTTTAGTATACCCTTAATTGCGAATAAAAAGTGTCCAGTAATGCGGGATGTCTTCTATATCTTCTACATCATAGGTAGAAAGGGCTGCAGAGAATAAAAATGCAAAGTCTCATCGTTTGTAGTTTAACAGTTTTTGAGTTATGAGGACCGGAAGTTAGAAGCCAAAATTTTGCTTAAATTTCATATAAACCATAAACAGTTAGGTTTTTTTCAGCCCAATTTACATATTTATCTGTTTGTCTAAACATCTGTTAAAAACATCTGATGGGAAATGGATCGGCGACCCAAAAGAAAAGGCCAAACTATTTTCGGAACATTTAACAAATGTTTTTAAACCTTTTCCACCTAGTGTGGCTAACGACCGCCTTGAATTCTTTGATAGGATAGATGAAGACGTAATCACTTACGTTTCACTTAAAGAGATCAGCACATGTATTCATAAGCTCTCTAATAGAAAATCGCCAGGTTTTGATCTTATAACTGCCCAAATTCTGAAGCAACTACCCTTCATCGCATTGGTTAAACTTAAGCTTTTAATTAATGCTTGTTTTAAGCTAAGATATGTTCCATATCATTGGAAGAAATTATAGTTCTACCTAAACAAGGTAAACCTCCATCAGAAGTCACCTCATACAGGCCAATCTCACTTTTACCTGTATTATCAAAACTTTTTGAGAAAATACTTCTTAAAAGACTAGACAGAATAATAGAACAAAGAAGGCTTATTCCCACCCACCAGTTTGGGTTTAGAAATAAACACTCGACAATAGATCAAGTACATCGTATAACAAATATTATAGAAAAATCGTTAGAAGAAAAACAAGTTTGCTCTACACTATTTTTAGACGTTGCTCAGGCTTTTGATAAGGTCTGGCATAAGGGCTCAGAGTATAAACTTCATAGGGATCTACCAAGACAATACTATGAGATACTTAAATCTTATATTTCAAATAGATTCTTTAGAGTTCGCTACGGTTCAGCGTATTCTGAACTCAAAGAATTGCAAGCAGGAGTTCCACAGGGAAGTGTTCTGGGACCAACCCTGTACTTGTTGTATACTAGTGATATACCACATACAAACGATGTGATGATAGCTACATTCGCAGATGACACTGCTCTTCTATCAACTGATGGATGCGTGACTAAATCCACAGAAAAGCTACAGAATGCTGTTAACGAGATATGTGATTGGGCTCAACGATGGCGAATTAGACTTAATGAGTCAAAGTCCACTCATATCAATTTTAGAAATAAAAAAATAACGAACGCTCCTGTGGTTATTAATAACCAAGTAGTTCCTTACTCTAACACAGCTAAGTATCTGGGCATGAATCTAGATGCTAAACTGAAATGGAAGGAACATGTGAAAAAGAAAGTAGAAGAGTTAAATATTAGGTATAGAAAACTGTATTGGTTGCTAGGACATAACTCTGAAATGTCCACTGAGAATACAATCTTCTTTCTTCTTCTTCTTCTTCTCTTATAAATAAAATTGGTGTAGTTCTGTTCGACTTGGAATGAATTTGACTGCCTGTCTTTAAATGCAAAAATCTTAGAAACTACTGAATATATTTTGGTGTACTTTTCACAGGCCTATAGAGCATACCTAGGCCTACAATCTCCACTTTGTTCTAACTCCATATCTCCACAAATTCCGGAAAAAATTGGGCAAGAGTAATTTATTTTTTCGTTTCGTTTCCTGTTTTTCTTTGCAACGCTTTGCGTTCGAAACAACTGGGAGCATTTAAACATAGTAAATACCACCTTATAGAGGACATCTGCAGGTTCCAGTTAGGCTATCTATTTACACGATAACTTAAAAGGTTTTTGAATAAATAGGCAAAATTTAAATAATTTCTTCGATTTTCACCTGGGTGAGTTGATATGCACTTCATTCTCAAATCAAACATACACGCAATATAATGACCTCTCTTTTGACATTAGATTACTCTTGCGACGGAGAGGGAGACAGACATAGGCAGTATTTTGTTTGGTTTGCCAAGAAAAAAAAAAAAGCCATACAAGAAATGTCAAATATGTAGGAAAGGTTTGTTTATCTCTGTTTTGCTTTTTAAAAAAAAGTACCTTTGTCTTGCTCTCTTGGTCAGTTCCTATGTCTCTCATTCATTCATAAATCCTGTACACACCTGGTACCGTAACGGTAATAAGAAGGGAAACGATTTATTTTATGTAGGGGTAAGAAGAAGAACTATTTTCTACTCTCTGCACAAACGCAGGTGAATATTTGTGTATAATCTATTAAATAGGAAGGAGAGAGATGCCTTATCATTAAAGAGTAAAGCGGCCTATACACTTCATATACTTGGATGTGCAATGCAGTCATAAGTATGCATGCACATCAGTGATGTAAAATTAACTTTTCAGATTGTACTTTTCACGAGTTGAAATTGTAGATTTTATTAATACCTACCTGTAACGGTAATAAGAAGGAAGACGAATTATTTTATACAGTGGTAGGTAATATCTCTTATTCGCTAACTCAGGCGTTATGAGAAAAATATATTTTTTCCGAAAAACATGCCCCCCTACAAGATAGAAAATTTCTTAGATGTTATTTTTCCAACAACTGTTCTGAAACAGGCGAAGGCAAGGCACGGGCGAAGCCGGGGGTTTCAGCTAGTTTTAATATATAATCAAATACTAAAACCTGTTTGGACGTATGGTATCCAATTATGGGATTGCACAAAGAAAACAAATGTACAAATAATACAAACATTCCAAAACAAAGTCCTTCGGGGAATAGTAAATGCCCCGTGGTATATTAGAAATAATGACTTGCATCGTGATTTGCAGATTGATCTTGTAACGGAAGTAATTAAAAAGTACGCAATTCGTCACAATGACCGTCTGCAGATGCATATTAATCCCGAAATAAGAGACGTCCTTAATGTACGATATAATATTCGTAGATTAAGAAGAACTAAGCCTCACGAACTTATAATCTAAAAAATATGAGAACCCGTATTTAAATTATAATACCTTCTCAAACGCAACTGCACGTTGAAAGTAAAATCATTTGTCGATCTTTCTTTGATTGGTCATGATAAGGAGGTGTTTTTAGTGCGGTTAGAGTCCCACACTACTCTGGGTTTCTAGCCCCATTGTGTCTTTCGAGATTTTCACCTTCAATAACAAAAAAAAAAAAAAAAATCTGTTTGTCTAACAAAATAATTTATGTGTCCTATTGGAAGGATGAACAAAACAAAAATTTAACAATTAAACATGGACTTTCCTCTGTAAAACGAGCATATTTTTAAGACCATCATTTCTGGTAACAGTACAAGCCGCTGGGCCACCGAATTTCTTAGCTTCGCTAGGAGATGTATTATCAACTAAAAATTCTGAATAGGAGCTTGTTTCAGGTTTTACCAACTGATGGTAGAATGAAACCAAATAATACCTCACCCGCACGGGAATATCAATTTGTTTGTTGCATATTGGCTGACGGTTGGAAGGAAGGAAGCGTCAATCATCACGACAACGATTTTTCGGTTCGGGAGAACATCCACCTCAGAGACAGTGCTTTAACAGACTCAACAGAATATTTGAATCCCTGGCTTCAGGTACGTGGATGCATTTCTGTTCTGTTCGACGGGTTGTGGTTTTCTCAACTAAGAACTTGCCTTCTAGCGAAGAATACGGAAGGCTGCACTGTGCTTGTTAAACACTTTTCGCATTAAATTTACTTTGGTGTGCTGGCCTGTGCGTTAACAGTGCTTAGTATGCGCACATCCACATATAGTAGATCTAGAGTGTTCACGCCCAACGATAGACATTTCTTGCAAACAAATTATTAAACAATGTAAAATGAGTGCGTATGGTAATAATACTAACACAACCGGAATGTTTTGTTTAACAATTAATTCAATTACCTTAACCCTGACCGTACACAAGCACTTGCAGAAATACAAGTCAAATTATGGTAAACATAAGATTCAACATTCAATTAAAGAAAAATTCAAAAACAAGATTATTACTTACTTGATCCTCTCTTAAATTATGTACACTCTTCTGTTGCCTATATTCTAATTCTTGTGTTTTCTCGTGATGCTTTAAGAGCATTGAATGAGCTTGCTCTAACTGGAATTGCTTTTTGCTCAGCTCCTAGACAATATAGAAAGAGAGAAACAACTTGATTACAGTGTCACTTGTGTTTGTTTGGTTCTGACTTACATCTCGCAGCAATTGATATTCCAACTCATGCAACATTATCATTCGCCTTCGTTTGAATTTCCGCATTTCTATGTCTATATACACCTTCTGAACCCGCAACAGTCGCTGTTCCTCTTGCGCTTCGGCCTGTTTCAAGTTATCCTTCTGCGATTGTAGAGTCAAATCACGTTGGCGCTTTGGTGTCGACTCATCCATAGATAGCTCTCGTTTCCATCGCTCTTTGTTTGCTTTGTACTCTTTCTTTCGATTCAAGTCAAACGCCTTACGATCACCCTCCTGCTTTGAGGAAATATCTTTGTGAAGTTTCTTCTCGGCGACCACATTCTGTTTGATACGTCGCTCCAATTCCTGTTGGTGTTTCGTCTGTTACACAAATACAATTAAATTAGTGTTCATAATTCGTTCTTAACTTTGTCTGTGTCTGACTTACCTCTAACCTTTCCAGTTCTCTTGTAAAATTATGCAAAAGCATGTCATATTCTTTATCTAAAGCGGCTTTGTGTGCCTCCATTTCGACTTTGCACTTTTCTTCCAACTTTACAAGCGCAGCTTGATGTTCACGACGCATTCGTTTGTAGCCAGACATTTGCTCGTGCATCTCCTCCTAGAAAAAAAGACAAAAGCAAATATCAAAATTAGGTACTTCTTTGATTTGTGTGAAGAAAAAGGAGAAAAAGAAAAATAACAAGGACATCTTGCATTTTACGAATTTTTTAAAACTGACAAAGAATCAGGTGATGCTTAAAACACAAACTTTCCGTGAGTCTACACTGGGTTTGCAAGCATTTTGTGGAGGTGTATAGTAGCTAAACTTACCGTCGTACTTTGAACAAGCAAAAAGAGAAGTAGCAAACGAACTCGGACTATTTGCCGAAGCAAACGGAGGGTGGTAGGTAGGTAGGTAGGTAGGTAGGAGTGGCGGTTTAACTAAAAACCCAAGTAGCATCATGTGCCGTTTTGTTACCACAACTCATTTGACCCGGTTGTTTAAGATTATCAATAGGAGGTTTTAGATCCAGCCTGTGGAATTCAAGAAGGTTATCAATTCTCACATCTCGAGACCTGTTCAAGGGAGTCGAAGAAGGGTCTACCAAGAGATCTTTGTCTGGCCCTAGCTAGTGCCGGACAAACGCAGAGGTAGTGAGTGAGTGTTTCCTTTTCGGCTGCATCATTACAGCTACGGCAATGTGTATTATGTGGGATGCCAAGTCTTAATGCATGTTCCCCTATTGGCCAATGGCCTGTGATTATCGCTGTTATTCTGGCAATATCTTTGCGTGATTTGCTTAGGAGGTAGGTAGTTTTTTCCGTGCTGTAGTTTGGCCACATCCTTCTGGATACGATACAGTTCGTCAGCCTCCTCCATCTGAGGTTTGCCTTCGATAGGAATTCTGAGGAGATCTTTGCTTTGACTGCTCCGAGCGGTATGTGCACCGATTCCGCAAGTGAACAGTGAAGGGCAGAGCCTTGCCTGGCCAGCTCGTCAGCATGTTCGTTTCCGTAAACGTTGCTATGACCTGGAACCCAGCTCCTTGCGGCATTCTAATACTAATTTTGAGGTTATATTGACTGAGGCGATAGCCTTGATGGCAGCTTGACTATCAATAAAAATGTCTATCTTTTGCCTCGGAAATATGTTTGTCTGAAGTTTGATTTGACGACAGGCCTCGCGGATGGCCAGTAATTCCGCCTGAAACACACTGGCCGTATCCGGTAGCCTAAAGGATTTTGCGATGTTAAGAGACTCAGAAAAAACACCTGCCCCTACTCCAAAGTCCATTTTTGAACCGTCTGTGTAGATTGTTAAGTTCGTGTCCCTGTTCAACCGGCCATCCTGCCAATCTAATCTTGAAGGGAATTTTACTTTAAAATGTTTAGTGAATAACATTTTGGGAGTGATATAGTCCGTTGAGGGTGGTATAAGTTCTCTTGATAGAGAAATCAGAATGTTGCTATGGCCGTAGGGTTTCGCAGACCAGCACCCCGACTCTCTGAGTCTGATCGCGCTATGTGCTGTGATGCTTGTAATGTGAAGGTCTAAAGGTAACAGATGCAGAAGGACTGTAAGGGCGTCTGACGGTGTTGTCCTTAGAGCGCCTGTGGTGCCTATGCATGCAGTTCTTTGTACTTTGTTTAGTTTGATTATGTTGTAAGATTTACTTAGAGCCGGCCACCAAACTATTGACCCGTAGGTAAGGATTGGTCGTACGACGGCTGTGTACATCCACAGGGTCAGTTTTGGTTGCAGGCCCCATCTTTTACCAAATGTTCTATTGCAGGCGTAGAAAGCAATGCATGCTTTCTTTACCCGCTGTTCGATGTTAAGTTTCCAGTTGAGCTTGGGATCCAGGATTACTCCTAGATACCTAGCGCTGGTGGATAAGGATAGCTGTTGGCCGTTTGGGCGAGGAAGTGTGAAGTCGGGTATTTTCGTTTTAGTGGTGAAAAGCATCAGTTCGGTTTTGCTCGGGTTCGACCACACCTCCTGGCCCATGTGCTAACCTTCCCGAGAGCATTTTCCATAATTTCACTAATTACGGAAGGAAACTTCCCTGATACCAGTATCACCATATCGTCCGCATATCCGACCACTTTAATTCTTTCTCTGTCTAAAGTTACGAGTATTTTGTTCATCAAAACGGAGGGTGAATAAGAAATTTATTGTTCTAGCAAGAGCGTGATTGTCATGTCAGTGATTGTCGATGTCTTCACTTGTAGAACATTGAGCCTAGTTCTTCCTTTAAGTGGTGACTCGAGAGACAAATTTAAAAAGACGACTGGCTACTAGTTGAAAGAATACCATTAGCTTAATTGAGGCCACTTTGATGTTGCTTGGAGACTTAGTGGGAGGAGAACCAGAGGTAATCAATGGCGAGCACTTACTCCTACAAACGAAGTGGTTCATATTTCACTGGTAGGCCTACGTTGAAGACAACCCGCCTACGAATAGGTCCAGTGAATATAGAGCTGCGCCCATCCAACCCACAAAAATCATCCTCGGTGAAGATGTAGAACACGCATCAAGGTAATGACGGAACCGAAAAAAAAGGATTTAAAGATGACGAGATTTTATGAGCTTTTTTGACTTGAAAAGGATTGTGCGCACCAGAAATCTATACACCAATGGCTCTTGGCAGTCGCAGTTTCCTTGTAGCAAGGCCCTCTCCGGAACAGCTAAGTTTTGCGCTACGAATCTGAAGCATGGACCCTTTCTCAAGCGGATGAAGATGACATCATTGGCCGTTGCATGAGTAAAATTCTGCGTAAGATATTTGGCCCAGTTTGTGTTGACGGATTTTGGAGGAGAACTAAGCTAAGCATCAACTACTGTGTTCATTTCATTATACAGATTGAACAATGAATGATTTTTTAACAAAAAAAAAAAAAACGAACTCACTATGGATCAATTTAAATTCCAAGCATGGGAAAAAGAAGTGTAACAATATCATCCACAAGCTTGAAAAAGCCTACATGATTACTAGACTCTACAACAACATTTGAAAAGCAAGAAGAGAATAGATGGCAGGCAGTGACTATCATGTTTGCAACAATGGTCTTCGAGTAAATGTCTGTGAAATCGAACACGAATGACATGATTAAGAAATATTTCGCAAGCAAAGACATTCGTTCCACAAAATAAAACACATTCCTGTGAGAAAACCGACACCAGTCATCGTGAAAAACAATCTCAAACAGAACAACAACAAAAACAAGTATGAAACGAATAGAAAGGCAATAAATAAAAAAACGTACGTAGCAGACACCACCGTCAGATCGTGAACTTTTGAAACACTACTATCCAATTGTCTTTTTTTATTGTTTTTTTTTTTTTTTGTTTAATAAATAAGAGTTATCCTTGTTTTTAGCATTTTAGCATGTAACTTTGCTATAATACCGTGCAGTTATGACTGCCTCCACATAAAGCTGAACAAAGGTACGGAAACTCCTATAAAATAGTTAAAAGAAAAACAAAAAAAAAAAAAAAAAAACAGGAGAAGACATCTTATAAGGATTACAGCGACTTTGTCTACGACTACTTGAGATAGATGCACAATTTACAATACACACGACAACTCACCTGCATATGTTCCTTTTGTTGTTTTGTAACAATGCTTGTAGTGCGTATGGTCGCAAAATTATTCGGCCCATGATCGTTCACTGCATTCGATATTGCTTGCTGTGATGAGGCAGCGTAAACTGCTGCAGCCGCTGCTGGTGAAGACAAATAACGTGGTGGTTGCATTAGCATGCGTTCGCCTTGACCGCCACTCATCATTCCACTGGAAGCGGGTGAACCGCTTCCCCCACCTCCGCTACTATTGTTTTGCATCATAGGTGCTGGCACAACCGACGTCGAATTAGTTGGTGTCACATTGTTGTTCATATGCATCATATTTGGCAATGGTGGCATTACGGCATTACGATGCCGTGATGAATTCCTTGGGGCAGCCCCACCTATCGGCAGATTGTGATAGTTGGGTGGAGGAGGTGCACCATGATTTGCTGCTGGTATTGAATTTGATGAGGAGCTCTGCAAGCAAAAGACACAAGAGAGAAAAAATACATTAGTATAAACGATATTCTGTGTTTGGCATATTGTTGGATTGCTGTACTACTTGACTACTGGCCGCTGACACACCAACCGAATGTATTGAATGTTCCGATGTAATACTATTACTTTTACTACTGTCGCCGCCGGCATGTTCGTCCTGTTGATCGTCCGTATCGCCGATTGCACTTTCAGTCTCACACGTATCCACCATTAGGATTTTCTTCATTTTGCGATAGTTTAAGTTGTCTAATTCGCGTACAGCGGCCTTGGTTCGGGCGATCAATTCGAGCAGTGCCGTTTCGGAACGTTGTCGTGTAACGAATGAATGTGTTAGCAGTTTTGTGGATGACGGGCGATCTATTGGCAGCTTTTTTAGACACAATTCAACAAAATTACAAAATGTGTCCGACCAATCCGATGTCTGGAAAGTAATCATGGTTAGTGAGCTGTTTTTTTTTAAATATGTTTCAATATGTAATTATGACGTTTGTAGGTAAATCTGCAAAGGTTTTGATAATATTTTGTCAAATTTCTGTCAGGGATTTTGATGTGATATTTCAAATTGAAATTTATTTATTAAAATGGTGGTGGTTCCGAACAACTTCTTATCCAACCTACAAAATAAACAGCTTGTGGCGTGTATATCTGACGTATGTCAGTGGTTAGTCACACATTAATCGTAGTATGACAGATGTTTCGAATAACCTGTCAATTTGCAGGGATTTTTGAGAAATGAGAATTACAAACTTCTGCAAATAATACTTCAGGGAAAGATAGAAGGAAGACGAGCAATCGGGAGATAAAGGCTGACATGGCTGTCAAACATGTGGGAATGGCTAAATCTCTCGACCTCAGAAATAATGAGAGGAGTGACAAACAAACATACAATAAAAATTATGATTTCCAACCTTCGGAGCGGAGAGAGAAGAAGAAGATAAGGTTAGGTTGGTTATGCGTGCTTGTGTGAGTCGCAAAAATAGTACAAGAAACACCTCAATACCTTAGGTACAGGAAGTCGCGCCCTCTACGGAACTGGGGTTAGAGTATTCCCGTGGTAAGGTATGCCTCTCGTAGAAGGCGAATAAAATCACATCCCAAGGCAAGACGAAAAGCGACACATGCCGATACTGAATGGTGCTGGGGATGTAAAACCAAAACAGCATCGCTAGCAGAGTCCTCGAGATACCTGGTCCACTGGTTGTAATAAATGCCCTATCACGTTAATGGGGACTATGACGTGGTCAACATCCTTTTCCCCGTACGCGTGGGATCCGCCCCGGTAGGGGCGGTAAGAAGTTCATTTAGATGCATGTTACAGCAATCTGCCAAAAACTGCTCTGAACTCAGAGGGGTAGAGAATTCGCCACAACCCGAGCCCGAAGCCGTTGAGGGAAAACATAAAGGAGCGATAGGCTAGGAGCGCACATGCGATTTCTTGTCGCACCGATAGAAAAATCGTAGACGCAAAAAAAAATTACCATACACGCACTTGTGGTCTTCTGTCGCACAATTATTTAGTCGCAAAAAATAGAACATACCGCTTTTAATGTCAATACACACATATGCGACCAAATAATCGCTACGTCAAAAAAAAATCGAGCTGTCGTGGGACGGCCGAAAGAAGCGAATCATTGGACGTAAAGTATTGGCCCGTGTTACGTGCCAGCCTATTTAAAATTCATTTTAATTTTTTATAGTGCCAGTTAGTTTAGATTACTCTCTCTGTTCCTCTTTCGCTCTCTACACACATATATTTAAGAATTTTTCGACTTTTCTTTTTTCCTAAACCATCCCTGAATCAAGACGAACAACACAAAACAAAAATCATCCAAATCGGTGGAGCCGTTCTAGAGTTTTCATCTTCCAAGTGCGCCATGGAGGGGGAAGTTAACGCTACGGTGACGATTTTTTTCGGTTTACTCCCCATCTTTTTGAATAATTTATATGCGTGACCCACCGACCGTCCGTAAAAAAGCTATATTCGCTTCAAAAATCGTTTCTGAAAATGGATCTTGCTACGTTTTTTTAATCGCTGCGGTTATTTAGTTGCATATGTGTGCATTCATGTATAAAACAATGGGTCTCATATTTTGCGACTAAATTATGATGCGATAGAAAATCGCAAGTGCGTGCATACCCACATCTTGTTGCGACAATGATTTTTTAATCGCAACGATTTAAATCGCAAGTGTGTGTATATTGCTTGAAGTTGATATGGGTTATTTATTTTGGCGACAATCGCGTCGCTCTAAAAATGGAGCAAATCGCGGGATAATAAACGCTGCAATTAGTAGATGTTGAGTGCGCGCATTCACATTGAAATGTGTGTGTTACATTTTTTGCGACTAAGCAGTCGTGCGATTGAAATCGCATGTGCGCTCCTAGCCATACTTAGACACTCCTATCACAGAATCCGTCGTATTCGGCATTTTGCTACGAAGCCCAAAAAAATATCATAGAATCCGTCGTAGAGGAAATGTTTGCTACGAATTTCCAAGACGTGATAGACACTATAGAACAGGAGGTGCAGAAATGCAAGGACATATTAATGAAGATGCGAAACACGACGGAGAGACAAGAAAATATCAGCAGGGAAGTTAAAAAGGGTTCTCCGAGGAATCCTTGGATATTATCGGGTTTGCTATTGAAAACAGAAAACTTCGACAAAAGGGCCAATCAACGCAGCGTTCTTCGCCGACTATCGTAGAAACCAGCGTAAAACAAGAGGCCACCATCAAGCCCTCCCGAACACGCAGAGAGTAAAAAAGGCCAGCTTGATGCAAAAAAAAAAAAAACTCCATCAAATGGAAAAAGTCCGATGAAAGAGGCAGCACCTCAAAAGGAAGCCACTTCAAAGACGATTGAGGCCAGGAAATCCTCTAAAAAATCAAGCGTCCCATGTACCATCAAAAAAAGAAAAGGTAACTGATAGCGGTGGTACTCTAACCTTGAAAGAGAAGGAAAAAACGAAGAGGCCACAAAGACTTAGAACAGAAGCGATCCTGATAAAACAACAGGGAACGGAGACGTTCGCGGAAATACTTCGAGAAATACGTAGCAAATCCAATCCAGACGACACGGAAACGAAAATCAAAGCAGTGCGCAAAACAAAATTCAGTGACGCTCGCTCACGGTTGCGGTTATTCGGCCCCAGGCGATTTTCTTCTGGGTTAATGCTAACATTAGACATCTGGAACCAAAGACAACACAGGACATAAGTGATATGGATGAGCTCACAACAAAAAAGTAAATGAAGGAGGCCATTAAATTAAAAATCATTGATCCCTCACTGGATGTTAAAGTAAACATGATGAAAGTAAACAGTAGATCGCAACAGATGGCTTTAATTCATGTTAACGTGCGAGTAGCAAATGAACAGCGAAAGCCGCTAATCGAGGAAGTAATAGCTCGAAAAAGATCGCCGTTCTGGTAACCTTAGAAGTGAGAAACGCATTCAACACAGCAAGATGCAAATCGCTCGAGGAGGTCTATAGGAAACCGCAGTACCTACTCCGTGTAAGCGAACGAAAACTAATTTACGTGACAAAAGAAGGGCCTCGTGTAAAACAAATCACAGCAGGAGCAGCGCAGGGGTCAATGCTTGGATCCGACCTCTGGAACACATTTTATGACGAGTTTCTCCGTATCGAAATGCCTTACGACACCTATTTGATAGGGTACGCAGACGGCATTGGCGCGGTGATAACTGCAAGGGACACTGAGGAAGCACGAAAAAAAGTTAAATCAAATTATGAGACGTGTCTATTTCTGTGTAGAAACCCATGGTTCAAATCTTGCATCTGAAAAGACCGAGATTGCATTACTGCCCAGAAAACATATCCCGACACAAATTGAATTTGATATAGGCCCAGACGTAATCACCAGCAAAAACGCCGTAAAGTATCTTGGTGTAACTATTGACTCGCAGAAGCACTGAAGCAAAACATGCCACCAAACGTTTATGGCAACTAAGATGTAACTCTGAAACAAGGGGTAGATGGACCGCCAAGCTGATTAGTGACGTCGCTGAATAGACAACGCGAAAACACGGAGAAATAAATTATTATACCACGCCACGCCACGACATGCCAATACGGCAACTCATTGGTAGCCGACGCTTTTCACACGTTCTTCATGTGCAGCAGGTGGACCGTGGAAAGACAGGATTTGGAATCGGAGATAGGTTATATTTCCCCCGAAAATATCATTGGGAAGATGATCGCAAGCGAACGCAGCTGGAAACGAGTATTAGCGTTTATCTCCAAGAAGAGAGAAGAAAGCCACAGCACACCCCCATAGAAGAACAGGAAAGTTAATGAGGCAGAAGGATAATAACAGCCCCCCGAAGTAATACGAATATTGGTTCCAGGGGGCTGTTGAAGAAACCCAAAGAGAGAGGGGGAGTTTAGTCAGTAAGAGTCTGACACACCAAGAAAGTTTAAATGTCTTGACGGTGCGTGATGCATTCTTTGCCCTCCCTATAGAAAAAGAGATACTGGAAGTCGCGCAGCTACTTCTCTCGACACTGCTATAAATGCTTAGATGGTTCAGCTACGTCAAACGCATGGCCTCAACCCAAATTTCAAGTTTTGCTTTTGAATCCGTGCCATGTGGTCCTTCTATGTAAACCAGATAGAGATGGCTAGACAACGTTCAACATGTTCCCCCTACATATGTGCGGAGTATTGAGAGTTATGAAAGGTTCACTTAAACATCCCGCGTCCGCGACCATATTAGTGAATAGACATTCAAAAGAAATACAAATTTCAAACAAACGAATACATATGTCTTTGGTTGCATCTCACGTCAGTACACTTATCTTTATAACCTTCAAAAAGTTATCTTTATAACATAGAACATTTGAGTACTAACAACAAATCAAAATTATTGGCACTCGGCCGACCAAGGGTGAGGAGGACAAATACTTGTAAAATTCACACAAATCAGAACCAAGTACAAAACGTCCATTCCATATCGTTGTTGATATGACCATTTATTATTTAATTTGAACATTTAAATGACTCAACGGCTAGCTTACCGGCAATGATGGTGATTCATTCTGTGCAATATGATAAAGCGCTGACATTGCGTTCATATTGAAATATGGCGGTTTCCTTTCGGCCAATTCAATGCAGGTTATACCGAGCGACCAGACATCCACTTTGCCATCGTATTGGCCTTCGTCCATGGCGAGTATAACTTCGGGCGCCATCCAATAAGGTGTGCCGACAAAACTATTTGCCGGACACTTGATGGCAGCACTACCGAAATCAGCCAACTTAACGACACCATTGTCTGTTAGCAAAATATTTCCCGCCTTGATGTCACGATGTATTCGTCCCAAACTATGCAGATAGCTCAAACCACTGAGAACTCCACAGCAAATGGCTGATATTTCCTCCTCGTGCAGTGGCTTCTTGTGAACTTCGATAATATCGGATGCCGAACCGACACAATATTCCATAACAAGCCATGCTGTGGATTCGCGCAGGTAACAGCCCTTATATTCGATAGTGTTGGGGTGGTTTAATTGACGAAGAAATCTAAGTGAATTGAAAAAAAATTATTCGCCTGTGGCTATATTTTGCGAACACACACAAGTGGGCTTGCTTACCGAATTTCCTTTAAGATGTCTTGCCATTTCTCCAGACTTTGTTTGCCTGTATATGACATCTTTTTAATGGCCACAATTTCTTTGGTAAGATTACATCGGGCGTAGTAAACTGCACCAAACGACCCATGGCCGATCTCACGGAGATCTTCGAATATCTTTTCGGGATCATGTTTATTGAATAGATCAGCTATTTCGGGATCTTTTAGGCTACCAGGTCGTGCAGAAGGCATTGCTCATTATTTAAGTGGGGTTTTGCTTAAGTAAGTTCACCTGAAATGAAATAGAAACAGAATCATTAATTATTTGAGGTGTAATAGATATTGTTATGTGAAAATAAGTAAGGTTAGCTCAAAGAACATTGAGATGTGTACAAATCAAAGGAGGAGTAGATAGCAGACAACATTTTTGTACCTTTGATTTCCCGACATTTATTTATTTTTGTTAAAATGAACTTATGGTAACTAAATAGTTTAAAGTTCTTGTTTCGTTTTGCATAAATCCAGGGGTCAGATTCTGTAAGGCGAAATGAACGTGTACACCAATGATTTGCGTAATGTTACACAAGCACATTCCTTCGTTCACACGAAAACGTTTGGTGGAATCGGCTAAGGTGATAGTCGATAGTTGACAGTCAAAATCATACTTTTACGTCCACGTAAGGTGATTATCAAATTGGCAATCGCTTTTTTTGCGATTTCATGAGACAGCTGTTTAGGTGTCGCTTTCATACATTTGTGTCATTTTCATAGGTATGTAGAACTCTGTGCTCCCAATAATCAATAATTTTTTAGTGATATTTTACGCAGAGAATTGAAGAGTTGATAATCAAAGTCCCTTAGCCGATTCCAGCCCTGAACCCAGGCAATATCGTAATTCATAAAAAAAAAAAACAAGCCCAAAACACGGTTGCTGTCGGTCTTAAGTACTTGTTTGTTGTTCAATACCCAAACTAATGTTTATCATACGTCAGTTTATGAAATTTCTGGTCATGTGGCGTTTGGTCTTATTTCTTATTCCCAATGGTGATTTAACTTTTACAGGATAGAGAAATAAAAACAGAGAACAACAGATTTATACCATTTTCACATCGGGACGAAAACCGAGTTTACCTACGCGAAAACACTCGAAAACTTCATCGAAAACAGAAGTTCTCCCATACATATTCCAGTTTTCAAAACGAGTCGTTTAAAGTCCTTTTTCCTGAAAACACCACGAAAACGACGTCTATTCCGACAAAACCCATTTGTTTACATTGTTGTTTTTGTAATTTCAGCCCTCGTCTGTGAATACGCGTGACCAACAAAAAAGCATGTTGATAATTATTTTATTTGACTTTTTTATTTCTTGCCTAACCTAAACAAAAACAGTGAAAATTATGATATTGAGTTTTAACCCGAGTTTAAGTAAATACTTAGACCGGTCTCCGGAGTGCAGTTTAAATTTTATCGGTTTAAACGCTGTCAAGTTTAAAAGACTGGGTGATAACATCGCTTCGGAAACTTTCTTTTATATAATATACTAGCTGGCCCGGCGAACTTTGTTCCGCCCCAATTCGTTAATGTAATGAAAATAATAATTCCGAGCATGCACATTGCACATGCCTCTTTATGCAATTCGGTCAATTCAAATTCTTTATTCAAAAGTTATATTAAATACTCTAGGTATGACACTTGAAAAGAAAAGAAAAATAACAAAGTTCGGTCCTTAAGTCCACTTTTGCTCTAAATTAACAAAAATCAACTTCTGCTAGCTATTGTGATTGAATTTTGTTGTTTCACTTGAGGCGAACTTCAAGTTGTTGATGATGTGATGTGAACTAAAAAAAAAATGTTATGATTTAACAGATAAAGCAAGAGGACATTCAAAAAAACGCTTGTGACAAATGAGACTATATTTGACTTAGTCAGTGATGTTGATTCCGATACTTGAGGAATAGTTTTTAGAAAATAGGCATCATTTTTTTGTGAACTGTTTGAACTGTTTTACAATCAATTTTTTGCGAATTCTTTTTTTAGAATCAATTCACACAAATACATTTTGAAGTTGGTAAATCTGGTACATTCTTTAATCAAAGTCGCATTAAAAATTTTAATTTACAACTGTGCGTCGCGTCGTGCTTATTTTCCAATAACCTACTTGACTTACTCACCAAATCTTGGATTATAGAGATAAAAAAAGATAGAATTGCCTATCAATCGACCAACATTCTGATAACAATTTCTTGAATCACCTTGTAGGTTAGTTGCAGTTCTTTGTAAGATATCCAATTTTTATCTTTTTTTTACCAAAAAGGCATGATTTTTCGAAAAAGGCATAATTTTTTAAGGGTTCAGACATGAAAACTTAGATCCGGCTTTGCATCACTGGCGGTGACTCCAATCTAACTGTTTCTCAACTTAAAGTCAAATTTAATGCTTTATTTCTTCTAATTTAGACTAAAAGTTAATTAGTTGCCAAAAGTAGCGTCTAAAATGATTTATTGCAAAGGGCCAATAGAAATAACTGAAGTATATCAATATCGATGTGTGTTAATCAAACCGCAATGATTGACGTTGCCACCTATCGGGTCCAAAAGTATCATATCCTTCAAACTGGAACCAACCATACGCAACAACAAATTTACATGGAAATCGCCTGAGTGGCTTTGGAGATCGAAAACATTACCTATTGAGTCTTGCTAAACCTTAAATACGTCAATACGAACAAAACCAAAAAGTTTCATGCAAATTGGCCCATCAGTTATTGAGATATAAAGTCATCCAGCTTCACACCGAAGGAATTATATTTATAAATTATTTTTATTGTATTATTATATTTTAGAAGTTAATTGAATTTAAGTTAAAAACGAAACGTGTGCCTATAGCGCCACCTGTTGAGAATTTTATGATTTTTTATAAACCATCTCTGATTCGAACAAAACAAAACAAAAATCATTCAAATCTAACTAACGCACATATCTATTTCCTTCTACATTTAGAGACACAGGAATCTCAATTTTGACTTCGGTGAACGGGTTGTAGGGTCAACAAAGCAAGGCAGGCATGCTTGTTTAAGCCTGTGCTTAGCTCGTCGGTGGAGTGGGATCTTCTGCGTACTTTTACATGCCTGAATTTTGATGCGAAAATTTTAAAATTTGTTGGCATTAAAGGGATAGGAAGAAAATTGGGAAAGGATCAACTCTAAATGAAATATTTGTAACTTTAATAGCCAAGAAGAAAACTAACCACACCTATCAACTTGGTTGGTAAGCCTTCTCCCTTCTCTCTGCACACCAGTACCGAAGGTGTTAAGGACCATTCACATGAGCGCGAACTGCGAATAGGCGAACTGCGAACAAATCAATTTATCTGTATTTATGAATTGAAAATTGTTATTGTTTTTACCACAAAAGCTTTATATTCCATTAATATAACACTCAATCTAAAAAACAACCGAGACTTGATTGATTAAAATAACGAAATTTACAATTACAGCAATTCTCCCGCGAATTGAAAATTCTTGCCGCGAACTGTCACACTTTATTCACAATCCACATAAAACAGTCGCGATCCACAAACCGGCGAATGAAAAATTCGCTCGAACCTAACCTTCAACAATACAAATGATTCGCGGGTACCTGTGACTAAAAAAAGTTTTCATGTAAATGAAGTGTCAGAATCGACGAATATTCGCCAGTTCGTGGTTCGCAGTTCGCTGTCATGTGAATGGTCCTTTATGCACGGTTGCCACATTGGTCATTTGTGACCAAATCTGGTCATAAATTTTTCTCGTGGTCACATGGTCATTTATTATTCCATTTGGTCATTTTTTTACGAAATGAAAAATTATTACTAATTAAAAAAATAATATGTGATCTGTGCACATAAAGAATATGTTTAAATAATTAAGATGAATTGATTGTTCCGTGTGTACAAATTTAAATTTTCCAGAGTCGATTGGAAGAACTACACAATATTTACGGGAAAGACACCGTTAAAGTTGTGGATGTGTAGAGTGAATTTGGTTTCTTCTTTTTTACACAAGCGAACATATTTTCGCAGTCAAGTTCTAGGTTCCAACGCTCGCATTCATCGGGAAATATCAAAAAAGAAAAAGTAAACATTTATTTTCTATTGTTGGTGGATATAATATTGAGATTTATTTTTTTTACAATATTAGATATTTGTAAGTAAAATGTTTGAATATGTTTCCCAGTTATCCATGTGCATTTCAATGTACAATGCGTTTTTTGAAATGTCAAATATTATGTCGATTATTACCTACCTATATGGAAACAATTTTTTTTTTTTGAATATCCTTTAAAATAAAAAAAAATTCTTGTTTTCTCCACTGAATCATAATGCATGCAGTAGAGGGTTAAATTATTTTGGTCATTTTTATTTCCAATTTTGGACACAAATTTTATTTTGAAGTGGCAACCGTATGGTATCTTTGAGCTGCCCTCCCCATAATCATACTCACGAATGAGCAGAGTACCATGATTGTGAACACTCAAAACGCTCAACAACTCCTGTTGCCTGTTATCATTGTCCTCGTCTTATCAATCACCCCTACATTTCAACTTACTCACACATCAAACAAATCAACGTATCTACTTCATTTCAAAAAGTCACTGAATGTAGCATAGTAATCATAAACAATTAAAAAAAATTTCAAAATTGTTGACAACAACAATTTGCTTTGAAAATAACTAAAATAATTATTGACAACAATAATTGCTTTTAAAATTTAAAATATTTTTTTTTTTTGTTTTGGAAGTTTCACTACTCGATTTATATCCAGTTTATTTTTTTTCAGAGTGCTTTTTCCCATGAAAATCGAAATGTGTGCCTGCAACGCCACCTGTTGAGAATTTTCCGACTTTTCTTTTTTCCTAAACCATCCCTGATTCAAGACGAACAAAATGAAACAAAAATCATTCAAATCGGTTTAGCAGTTCTCGAGCCTTTACCTGAATAACACACAGCAATTGATTTTTATAAATATAATAGATATTTATTCAATTTTATTTCGAAGCTCTGTAGGTAGTTTTATTTTTCAAGGGATCATTTTTTTTTTGTCGACAACGGCACCACCTATCGGCTCCAAGAGTATGCTACCATATCCATTAACAAAATTTCATTGATATCGATTGAGCTGTTTCGGAGACCAATCGTTCCCAAAAGTAGTATCTTTTAATACACCCTACCAATTTAAACAAAATATTTAATTTTTGATTCAAGTCGCAAATACAGGAGCCTCTAAATTTAAACCACATATGTATTCCTAAAGACTGGCCTTATGCCTTATTAATCGTAATGGCAAAAGCAAGTCGTATCGGAAACTGAAGACGTTTGAAATTGAACGATAAATCTGGTGGAATCATTGGAATTCTCGGAATTAAAACTACTTCACCTTTGTATTTCCCTGGTAACCTTTTTACTGCAAGTCTTGTACCATTGCAAAGCCGAGGTTGATTAAAAATGCTTTCAATTCATCAGCAGCTGTAGATCGTGGAATACCAAGCAATGTTTGTCGAAAATCACCTGTTATCAATATTAAGGCACCACCGAAAATTCGTTGATTCCCACGTAAATCTTGCAATGTTCTATCTAACACTTCCAAAGACTTTTTGTGAGCCATCATGCATTCATCCCAAACGATTATCCTACATTTCTGCAAAACTTTTCCCATCCCTGAATTTGTAGAAATTTTGCATGTAGGTGTTTCAGTAGCATGCATGTTCAATTGCAATTTAAGTACAGAATGTGCAGTTCGGCAATAAATAAATTTCAATGACAACAAAATCTTTTCGAAAAACACTTGTTGTTAAAACTTCAATTTAAAAGATAAAAAATTGAAAAGATTTTTACTGTAACTTCGGCTGGACGGATTTTCAATTTTCTTATTTTTCTAAAAAAAAAATAGGTAAATCCACCCACCCGGATTCAAGATATAAGTCACACACAAAAGTGAAACTCGTTTTTATATATAGAGATAAGATAATTGAATTTAACTAAAACATGAAATGTGTATACCTACAACGCCAGCTATTGAGAATTTTCCGACTTTTCTTTTTTCCTAAACCATCAAGACAAACAAATAAAAAATCTCTCGAGTTTTTACCCGACTAATGCCCAAAACACATGTGCAGAAATTCTATACGCAGCGCAGAGTGCAGTGCTGCAAGTAAAACAGATGTGCAGAAAATTGTTTGGCATCCATTGCATCGGCTAATATGGCAACTGTCAGCCAAACACAACCAGCAGTGTCAAAAGCCGATGATGCCAAATACTTGAAACTGCAATTTATTTTCTTTTGTGTTGTGGTATGTTTGAATTTTTCAGCAAATTTAGAAATAGAGACATGTTGCAGTACTGCAGTGAGTGCAGAATTTACGTGTGTCTATAACCATATCAACATGTGTATTCTAATCTTGCTGCGCAGTGAGTTCTGCACATGTGTTTTGGGCATAACGCACAGATATTTCCTTCGACCTGTAGAGACACAGGAATCTAAATTTTGACCTTGATGGAAGGGCTGTCGGGTACTTTTACATGACTGAAATTTTGATGGGAAAGTTTTAAAATTGGGAGTATAAGAGGGATAGCAAGAAAATAGGGAAAGGATTAACTCTAAATGAAATATTTGTAACTTGAACAGCCAAGAAGAAAACTAACCACACCTATCAACTTGGTTGGTAAGCCTTCTCGCTTCACTCTCCACACCGGCTCACAAATGAGCATAGTTCCACGATTGTTACTCGCTCAGTTTTTGTAACAACCCCTAGGTGAAAACTCAAAACGTTCAACAACTCCTGTGGCCTGTCATCATTGTCCACGTGATCTCTCAATCACCCCTACATTTTAATACTAAAGGATCCTGAAAATACATGACAAACGAAAATGAAGGATTCAAACACCATCAAGTAAATCAAAGTATCTACTCCATTTCAAAAAGTTACTTAATGTAACATAGTATTATTATTATTATTTGAGAGGGGTTATTGTACTGCGACCTTTTGGTCTATTGTACCCCTGCTTACGCCTTAGAGTGGTTTATTCCCTCAAAAGAGTTCCCCTCATAGTATAATTCCTTTCGGAACCATTTTTAGAGGTTCTTGTTCCCTTCTTTCTAATTGGCGGAAGAAATCCGTCCTATAGCACTCTCTCATGTAACATAGTAAACATAAACAAACTTATTAGGTAGGTATATTAAGAAGGTATTTTAAGTGTCACTACTCGATTTGTGACAAAGCAACCTCATTGCCATGATATGCTTATGGGATTTAGGTATAGTTCTCCTGATTTGATGCCGCATAAACAAACAATTCTCCCGATGTTTCTTGGAAATGAGGACTTAGAAAAAGTGATGCGCTGTCATGGGACTTTTTTAACATAAAACTTGAGAACATTGTGCGAAGCTCGCAAGCCAACACCAGGGGCACAATTTTCCAAAAGTCTGTGCAACTATTTACTTGCAAACGCTGGACGCCATCGACATCATTGGCAGAACAAAGCGAGCTGTAATTGGTGCGTTCGGAAGATTCAGTACAGAAGCGGCAAAAAGGGGGGCTAATGGTAAATGAGAGCGAAACAAAATACATGCTACCAACACGACGAATCGGACAGATCGTCACGATAGGCAGCTATATCCTTGAGGTCGTTTGGGACTTTGTCTACCTCGGCTCCGCTACTAAATCTGAAGATGACATAATATCAGAAATCAAGCGAAGAATCAGACTTGCCAACCGATTTTACTTCGGCCTAAGAACAAGAAGCCAATTGTTTAGGGCTTGTCGCGAAACACTAAGGAGATTTATTTAAGACCCTCAGCATCCCAGTCCTGCTGTATGGTGCAGAGGCATGGACGTTACCAAAGGCGGATGAAGATCTCCTTGGTCGCTTTGTGACAGGGAACTCATCGAGCTGTCCAGCATCAGTCCTCTAAGGCCCATTTTATTCACTCGAAGTTGAACATAACTTAGGGATTTTTATATGGAAGTGAATAAAATGGGCCTAAGATGGCTGGGACATGTACGAATGGACACCAAAGCTCCGGCCCGTAGTCTTCGATTCCAACATGGACGGAAAACGCAGTAGAGGAAGACCTTGCCTGAGGTGGTGCGCGAAAGTGGAAGCGTAACTAAACTGGAGTGCGCAACTGGAGGCAGGTAGCCAAGGATCGCGGTAAGTCGCGAGGCGTAGTAGTTGTGGCCATGTCGGAATGCAGCGCCACCTAAGTAAGTAAGTAACCGCACAGGAAATGTTTCATATTCCTCACGATATAATCACGCCGTGAGGTTCTTTTAGGTTTAGGCAACTCTAGGTTGTAATAGGTTAAGATAAATATTCTTTTATTTTAATTTTTTTTAATATGCTGGGGTGTTTGGCTTTCTTACTCTTCTTTTGAAAGTTTTCGTTCAACTGCTATCTCTTTTTTACCACTTTAGCGTTTCAACTTGTTAATTTTAAAAGAGAGTTATGTTAAAAACCATATCCGTGTTTACAATACAAGCGTAAGGCTGTGGTTAAAGCGCAAGCGAATTTCACTAACGCGAATTCGCGGAGTTCGCTAAACTCATCCCAATGTATACGCATTGTTGTGGCTAAGGTGAATAAAATTTACTTGCGCGAACTAAGCGAATCTGCGAGTCAAATTTGCTTTTGCTTTCATTTCGATTTTACCCGCGTGCAAAATGGATTCGTTGAAGAAAATTTATGAAGTTAAAAATCGAGCATCGTTATGGGACATGAACAGGAAAAACTTCTGCAAAAATGTTGAATGAAATAGATGTGCTAATAAGATCTGTACCCCCCATTCGGAGGATTTTTGCTGAAACGTATTCTTCCGAACAGCTAATCGATAGAGCCGATCTTCTAACAAAAAAATGTTTTCCCTCAAATCGATATGTTTTCAAAAGAACGACATCTCAAAAACAAAAAAAAGCCTCTACCTAGCACGGCTACATAAATGATTCACTAACTTAAATTATCTTAAATCGCTGGCATCGGAAACATTCTATTAACGCGAGTATTCGCTCGAGTTGTATTCGCTTACTTTCGCTTAGTTCGCGAAACATAGCCTCTGTTGGTGAGTTCCCCTTAACACTAACAGGACGAAACATTCCTTAAGCTATGTTCAGATGATTGCAAGATCTGACTATATTGTCAGGTCTACAATTGAATTGTCAATGAGCTGCAAATGATCTGACAATAGCAAACCACTTCCAATACCAAATTGCCAGTTTATACAGTTTCCAGGTTTTCTCCAAAACTCTGACAATTTCATTAGCAGTTGGTTTGACTGCAAAAAAATTGCCAGTTCACACGGATGGCAGATGGTTGCCTACAAAATATTTGCAGATCCCTTTGCAGGCATTGTCAGACAAATTAAAAATTGTTTTTTTCATTCGGTGGTGAAGTCTTGATTGAGAAGCACGTACAAAAAAAAACGAAATGGAACAAAAACAAGCAATTGCGATTGTTTTGGCCATGTAGGTCTTTGTGAGCAGCGTGCTTGGATGAAGGATTTGGTGGCTCGACCAACAACAGGTACTTTGCGCAAAATTGCTCGTAGAACTGAAAGCCGAGGAGCCAGAATTGTCTCGCAATTGTTTGCGTGTGATTCCACAAACTATTCGATGATTTTCTAGCTTTAGTGACTCCGCATATCCAAAAGTAAGAAACAAGTATCTATGCCTGCGATCATTTCAGGGGCTGTGCGACTTTTGCTGACTACGATACCAAGGTACCGGGGAACATTTCGGTCCCTGCAATACCTGTTCCGCGTTCCTGAATTAACGATTTCGTCCAACATTCCAGATTTTCTGGGTGCGATGGATAAATATCTTCAGGTAAATTTGATTACCTTATTCAATGTACACAATGTACAAATTGAGTCCTATAAAACACCAGAGGCTTGGGATTCTGTTCCTACCAAATTTAACAAGCTTTGGCAAAATTTACAAACTACATAGCAGTGGATGGAAGAGGATCAAAAATATTTCTGGATCCTAGATTTCTAGATTTATGAATTTTAAGTCGGACTTGGAAGAAATCTTATAAGGATTGAGCCATTCACAGCTTATGGTGCAAAAACGGTTCAAAAGGTTAATTTAAAAAACCAAAAAACCCGACAACTGTAAAGAAAATAACTAAAAAAAACATGAACAAAACACTACATCTGACTAATTGACAATCGGATTCTATACCTACGCAGCTAAAGCACGTATGACAATGACACTACATTTTTCTCTCATTTTTTCCTAATTTTTATAGCATTAAATCATGTTGAAATGTCAGCTTCGTGTAAAAAAAAAAACAAAATGTGTGTTATGAAAGGGGTACCTAACAATTGTTTTGCAAAGCAACCACAAATATTCAAACGAATTTATAGCCCCAAACTTCAAAGTGACGGGAGGCCAGGGATCCCAGATTAAAGAAAAAATAAACATCCCAGTTTTTTTTAACACGAAAACGATATTTTTCCCTTTTTTTCAAAAATAAAAATTCTTTCATTTTCCCAAAAACAAAAACATATTATGTTTTATTTAAATTTCATAGAACTAAGCAAACAAAAAAATATTAGGAATACTAATAGGAATTATATTGTTTTTTCCAGGTTTTCCCCAAAAAAATCGTCAAAATTGCCGACTTTACCCCCAATCTGTGGGGGTGTCAAAAAAAAGCTTAAGAAAATGTAATTTTCAATACATTTTTTTGACATCTCCACATTAATTAGGCTGGTGTGTACTAGTGATGGGCACTATCGAATGAATTCGCCTATCGATAGTCAGCAACTGAATGATTTCAACTATCGAATTATTTCATTCATTCAGTTATTCATAATTGAGGTTTTTTTCTTGAGGTACCTAGTCGATTGGTAAACCATGCTAACAACTAAAAATCAGATAATTTATACAATTTTTTTTTTATTTATTTACATACTTCTTATTTTACAAACGTGACCAGTTGTTTTCTATCCACTAGTAGGCCCTTTAGGGTGTAAGGTCGCAGCTATAGTAAAAAAATTGCTTAGGATAATATACGATTAGTGGTTTGTCATGTTGTCTGTCCTTACCCAACCCGAAAACAAGACAAAAATTATAGAATAAACCAAATACTGAAACTATATAAAAAATATTTTTATGAAACATGCTCGTACAATAAAAAAAAATACGAAATTCTCTCCTCAGAATCACCAGAAGAGTATTTTTTGTGCCAATGGAACGGTTTCAGAAGTGATTTTTTCGATTCCGGACTCTCCCGGACGCTTTTTTTTGCCAAATGGAAAACGACATAATAAAATATAGTAGTTTAACGAAAAGTTGAATGAGTGAATGGAATCGTTCAAAATTACTATCGAGTGAAAAAAGTAGTTACTTACTTTTCGTACAATTACTATTTTCATTCGATAGCAGTATGAATGATTTCTTAGCTACTATCGAATGAATGAATTTTCAGCTTCTATCGAATAAGTCGTTCGAATCCCGCAAAAACCCAATTTCCAACTCAGGGTTTTTTCACTGCGCCACCTCTCGCGAACGTCTGACAAACATCCGAGAGTATAACTGTCATGAAAGAGCTTCTCAATTAGCCGTTTGGAATCGGCATAAAATTGTAGATCCCTTCCATTCGTTCCAAAAATGAAAACTCACACAAAACGAATGGTTGCGAGAAGCTAGGCCTAGGGTCCCTACGGACCTGTTGCGCCAAAATTATATTATATATATATATCGAATAAGTCGATAGTTTTTATTCGATAGTTCCCAACACCAGTGTGTACGCGCTCAATCCTATCGGGAATTTGCGTAGTAATTTTTCGTCCTGCTCTAGTTTCATTTTTAAAGTCTGAAAAATACAAAAAAAAATGTTGTGTCATACGGGCTTCAACAAAACTCTGAGTAACCTCCGCCTGCCAAATAGTGTTGTGTCTTGGGCATATTTTTGTTATTTTTTTCTTAACAGTCACTCCCGGGAAGAACACAAATCTAATGACACCTCACTCTTCAAAATCGGTAAAGCCGTTTGTACAAGTTGGCCTGCGATATCTGGTGGCAAAGAAAAGAACCCTATCAGACATACAGGAATTTGTCATCGGTAAGCGGTACGTGTATTTTTGCAAAAGTAATTTATTTTTATTTTATAAATGAAAAACTATTTTAATTGATATAAATGCCTTGTCAGTCTAAAATCCAAGTATTGTTTATGGAAAATAAAATAGGCCCGGGCCAATATTATATTTATTGTGCAGCATTATCCCAAATACCAATGGCCGACCCAACTAGCCGAGATTTATCTCAGACTTTCTCGACACCCATATGATAATTTTGGATGGTTTCTGCTGGAAAATGCTACTTTGAGCAAACTCGTGCAGTATATTTTATTATCTTTTACAATTGGCTTTAATATATCGCCTTCTTTAAAATGTAAACTAAATATTTTAAAGAACTTAGGAAATGTTTTTCCCATGCGAAGAATAATTTTCCACTTTTTTACAAAGAATCGAGAGTTTAGAACTTCTTTTGGAATTTTTGCATTTTTATACCATTTTCTCTATATGAGTTGCAGTGGGGTACACCACAATGAGACGCTCCATCCAACAATTTTTCTTTATTTTCCAACACTGTAAACTATTTTGAAATTTATTTGTATGTTCTTAATTAACAAATGTATCTATTTTCCACAATATTTAAATATTTAATCGCTCGCTTAGTTTCTTTTACGTATATTTTTTCGCTGATCTGTCAAACTTGTATGTCTAGTAGGGTTCAAATTATGGCCGCTAGGGTACACCCTCCATTTCTCAATAAATGAAAAATTTTCACATGTCGTAGCCGCAGCATTTGCCAATAGCAAATGAGTCTGCAAATGTCCTAAGCGTCTGGCAATGGTTGAAAAAGTTGGGTTTTCAGATGATTGCCAGATACCTGACAATTTCGTTGTCAGATGGCGGTCTGGCAATTATCTGACAATGACTTTTCTGCAAATATTGGTAGGCAAAATCAGTTCACACGGCTGGCAGCCATTTGGGACAATTTTTTCCATTTGTAGACCTGACAATATTGTCAATCTGGCAATCGTCTGAACATAGCTTTAGTAATGTAATTTAAATACGCAGAATCTTAATCGAAAACAAAACCAAAAACATATATTTCATCACGCGAAACAAGTCCCAAATTCACGTTGACGTTTCCGCTAAACCATGACTAATGTTAATCCCAAACTTTTTCGCGATAAATTGATAAAATTTACTTGATGCAAAAGGAAAAGGAAAAAGAGACAATTTTCACACATAAAACACACAGAGTCACTTCAAGCGGTAAGCAATGCAACGTCAAACCACGCTGACAACCTAAACCAATACATTTGTATTATATAATCAGAGTTTGCTCCCAATCAGTTCAACTATTTTAGTTTGTTTGTCTTTTCCACAGCACGCTCGATGGTGATGTGGGAAATAAGCTTCGTCACTTATGATTATTGATTTAAAAAAATACTTAATGGTAATAATTAGTAATTTTCATCGGAAATATAAACGAAATCTCAAATACTCTATTATTGGCTGAGGTATCAACAGCTTATGCATACGAAGTTATTGAAAATATCTGCAAAAAAAAAACACAGGCAGTTAGTCAGATGTGTTTGGCTATAAATGGGTAGGTATGTGTTGTCGAACTAAATAATACAATCGGAATAAGGCTAACGGAACAAACACGAAACAGATCATCTTCAAATAATTGAAATGTGAAGTTATTAAGTGTTATGTCTTCCGCCACTTCCGTATTGGTTGAGGCCCAAGTCCACCCCGGACTGTAGCGCCACCTAAGTAAGTAAGTAAGTCTTCCGCCACACAAACGGAGCGCATTCCTTTCGCAATGATTCATACTACCGTACCGTTATTCTGACAACAATATTTTTCCTGTTTGAGCATTGTCCATGATTTTATGGGCAGACGAAAAATGCCTGCTTGTCCTCAACTGTGGACACTATGCAGGCCTATGCATATAGTGCGATATTCTTTAATCTGTATTGGTGCTAATCCGTTTTCGGGTGCGATAAGTAGGCTTGAATTTCAATCGCGGCACATACACTCCGTTCCAACTGAATAGGTGCAAGCTTTTTTTTTTAATTATGTGGCTCATTCGTATTATTTATTAATAATAATTCGGGGAATTTTGTTATCAAAAAATGTGGTAGGTGGTACATATTTTTTTACCTTGGAACATTCAAAAATTAAGTGTTTAGTTGTTAAGATACGACCGGATTGGCAGAGTTTGCAATTGGTTGGGTTTTCCTTGTTGAGCAAGGAGTTGCGGGAGAATTGTGTGTGACCAAGCCGAAGCCTCAGAAAGCATCTGTTCATTTGAGTTGTTGTTTTAGTTGGGTATGTTGCCGGATTCCCAAGGAGTATAGGTGCGTGTATTGGTTCCACTCTAGTTTACGTTTCTGCTCGTAATGTGGGTTGATAAGTTTGTTAGTCTTTTTTGGTTGGAGGATAGGATGTGGTGTTTGGTTCTGCAGATGCATCGCGGGCGGCGCTGTCTGCCGAGTGTCCAGGGACCCAGAGAAGAATTATTTCTTCTGAGGTTATCACGAATTTTGTTAAAAATGCCAAAACGGTTTCTTACATCCCGCAAAGCGTACAAGGTAGAGAGGCTTTCTGCACAGATCACTGTATTTTTTCGGGACATTTTTACGAGTTCTGTAGCTTTATATAGGTATAGCCAGGCCTTCTGTGGAGAATGTCGAGAAATAGTTTGGTATTTTTTCCGCAAGTATCAGATCACCTTTAGCTGTAACTGTTGCGTAGCCATAGCCAGTCCCGACTTTGCTTTTAGAACGGTCGGTGAATAATATGTCTTATGAGTTTACAATGTAATAGTTCGTCATTTTATTATATAGAGTTGAATGTGAGTTTCCTTAGGAGGCTCTCCCACTGAGGCAACAAGCAATAAGCAACTTTTATTTTAACCTATTCTCACATTGAAGCAACAGTGTTGCTTTCAATGCCTTTTCAATAACATCCCTTCTGCAGTGGTCTTTTCGAGTGAAATCGTAAATACAGGCATATTTTTCCAATACTTGTACGAATTTTGTATTAAAAATTGGATCGTTCGAAATATTTTCCAAAATTAATTAAAACCTCGTAGCCACTACTCGCAAATGTTGATACTACGACGCGATATATATCGCTTTTTAACATGCGCTGTGTATCGCTAGCAATAATGTTGCTTTAGGCCCAACTTGGGGATTTTTATATTGAAAACTCCCCGAGTTGTGTTCAACTTCGAGTGAATAAAATGGGCCTTAATGTGAGACGACTAATTTGATTCAATGTGTTTATGACGACCTGGGGTAGTAACCAGGACCCCAATTCTCAAAAATTCTCGCATACGTTTATCTGTCAAAATTTCCGATGCAATGTCAAAAACTGGCATTTCCAAACCTCGAAATCCGCATACGACAATTTCTCTTCGAATGTTACCTGTCTGGGTTTTCCATGCAGATTTGCTTCTCGTCTACGGAATTATGAGTTTGATACTTATAAAAATAGATTGTTTTTTTGATTTGTGTGTAAGAAAATAAAAGGCATGTTAAAATAAATCAAAGAATTTGAATGAAAGCACTTATTGAAGGATATCCGTTTGCATTGACAAAAATAAGTTCGGAAGTAGTGCTATTCGTTCAAAGCAGTCTTGAGCCTCTCGGATAGTTCGGTATATCTCGATTACGCCTAACTGCTTCATTGAGAATCAAACAAATGCTGAACTTATATCGCCCAAAAACCCATAAATGCTCATTATACATACAGTGGGGACGTTTGGATACCTAGTTTACGTCAACTAGATTTGTCGGGACTATGAATGCGAACGCGTTGACTAAGCAACTTGAATTGTTTTTGTATTCTCGCGGTTTGGAAAACTCTGCATCGGCTACTCTGTTTATTTTAAATTTGACTCTTCAAAATGTCAACTGAGTTTGCAGGCAGGTTTTTCTTGACTAGATTTGTCGGCTTCCCCACCATAAACGTCAACTGCAAAAACTATACACGTGATCACTCTGGGCCAATAAAAACTGAAACACATCTAGTCAGACAGCTGTCAGACATCAGACTTACTAAACTACGAATCCGAACGTCCCCATTAACATTTCTTTCTTTTGTCAATCGAAAACACCAATTCGCAAACAATTGATATTTGAGTATTGTTTACTTGACGTGCAGTAAGATTCTACCTCATTCGAAAGGTGAATATTATTTTCGCACTGGTGAAAATACCTATTATATTCCTATGGGAAAGCTAAGGCTGATTCGCTCGTATACGAATTATGTTATGCGGAATTTGAGAAATGGGGTCCAGGGAGGTTAATTTCCGATGGATGTTGGGTTAAACAAAGGTTTAGGGCCTATATTTTTTGGAAGGTCTAGTGCAATGTAGATGCTGGATGGATATCTGGGTGTCTTTTTCCTTGTTTTTATTCTTTTTGCGTCGTCCGTGACCGGGGATTAGTAAGATTCGCAAATTTTTGGTGCGAGGCGGGCCGATAAAATCCCTCTGCGGACTTCAATGGGCGGGAGGCCAGCTTCGGTGAGCATGTTTGCTCAATCGGAACATGACGGATTAGATTTACCAATCCAAGTGCATTTGAGTTTGACAATTGGTGGCGCTTGTTTCCATTTTGGCGAATTTTTTCTACAGCAAGGAAAGACATTGCATCGGGTGAATCTATTTTTGTAAATTATTTATGTATGAATATTTAGAAATCACTCGAGACCTAAATTTCGAATGTTTTAATATAAATTGTAACCAGTGAATGAAAATCGCTCAGAAGTTTTAAGACTACACATATTCAAATCGTACGAATATCAAGACCAAAAAGAGCAAGTGACGTTTTTATGTTTGATTAGGCGCACGAAATATGAGTGCAAATGAGAAGAAGCCCAATCGAATACCATCACATGCCCCAGTTAAACATGGCTTTCTCAACATTAACATTACCCTACCGTTAGCGATATTCTGTCAACTATATTTGTTTTTTGGCAAATGAAAGTGTAAAGACTTTTCGTAAATTGCCAAACTAAAGTTAATTATTGGTAAGGCCGAATGTATGTACCTTTTCAGTTGACGGAAAAGAAAACTGAATTTTTCCGCGTGAAATGTTTTGCAAGAGCCAGAGTAACAATTACGGTGCTTTTTGAAATATTCGTTCTCATTTCTTTTGGCAACATCACCCGTTGTCTCCACGATCAATTTTAATTGTATGAAAGAACGATAATATGCAATAAAATGTATGATGGGCCTGGGCATTTCATATCTATAATTTCATTCGGTGAAATCTCGCTGAGCAGAGCACTTGGTTGCGTTCTCGCATTGAGCCATGAAATCCTTTCTCTTTTCCCCATATACCGTATCCTTGTCATGACTATACTTGTCTCGCTTTTATTCAAATACATACATAGTTTCAGCACTATAAGAACTGATTTAATTTGATACTGATCCTTTGCAGCAAGTCGTGTATCGTGTTGTCCTGATCCACGTTGTTCAATTGACTAATAAAAATAAATATAGGTGGTGAAACAGGCCCTAGGGATCTGACATTTTTTTGCAGAGTCCGAGCGGATCATTGAGAAGCTCTTTTATGACAGTTTTACTCTTGTAAGTTTATCAGACGTTCGCGGCGTATAGTTGGGCTGATATAAAAAGTGCCTATACAACGACTGCTAAGTTACTCTTGAAAGGTATTTCCTACTTAATTGAGCACTTAAACTACTCCGTCTGATGTCGGCGCTGTTATCACTACTGGAGGTTCGCCTTGCCCAATTTGAATATGTCTTTAGTCAAGATAGACAACTGTGCCAGGAAAAACACGTTTTATGAGCTGCGGGAGGACCTATTACAAGAGTGTGGTTTGCATGTGGTTCGCAACTCGATATAAAGGGTTTTTCAACAGGGACGCTACAAAAGTAGAGCGACAGGGACAGCAAACGACGCCGAATTTCTTGTCGCTCTTTTGACATTTATCTTCAGTAAGGTTTGACATTTCATGATAGAAAGATAACAACGAGTTGAAATAATTCAAATTTACTACCGAAATTCGGAGTCAGTGGCCTCAACGTTAAGAGCGCTACGTCCAATTTATGGTTGTCATGATCGTCGGCTTATTTCTGGCTGAATGGCTTCGTCAATAAACAAAATATGCGGTATTGGTCAGGCAGAATTCCACGCGTACTCCCTGAGTCATCATTGCATCCCGAAAAAATTACGGTTTGTTGTGGTTTATGGGCCGGCGCCGTCATTGGGCCGTACTTCTTCCGTGATGATCAAGACCGGCACGTTACTGTTAATGGGAATCGCTACCGTTTAATAATAACCGAATATTTTTGGCCCCAATTGGATGATATGGACTTGGAGGACATGTGGTTCCAAGAGGACGGCGCCACAAGCCACACAGCGAATGTCACAATTTATTGGAAACCAAGGTTGGAGAACGTGTTATCTCACGATATGGTCCAGTCGCTTGGCTGCGTCGGTCGTGCGAATTGACGCCGTTAGACTATTTCCTGTGGGGCTACGTCAAGTCTATGGTCTATGCCAACAAGCCAGCGACGGTTGATGAACTTCGTACGAATATCGACCGTGAAAATGCAGCAGTATCGGCCGATTTATGCTTGAAAACCGTCGAAAATTGGGTTCAGCGTCTGGACTTCTGCAAGCATGCCCGTGGTCGCCATGCAAAAGAAATCGAGTTCCATACATAATGGCATCGAACGTACTTTCACAGGAATAAAGAATTTAATTGATATCCTAAACCGTTTTTGTTTTATTTAAAAAAAAAAACTTTTGTAGCGCTCTACTGAAAAACCCTTTACATAACGAAACGTGGCTCTGTCTTAGAAACACGCGAAAAACCCAGAACAATCGTATTACGGTCAACGGAAGCCATATCTCCAGTATTTTAGATGATTGCACGTTCAGAACCAAGAACGTCTTTAGTCTCTGCTAGAATCTTTGCCGAATGGATTTTCCTTTATCCTTCAAGAAGTCCCGTGCTGGCATATTCGAGTATAGAAGATGTTTCGTTCGCACCAAGGAAAATCGATGCCAAGTACTAACAAGCAACGCTGTTCCCAAGGAACAAAGCCAATAGAAAAGCTGCTTGTGACACTTTTTGGTGGAGGAGAAAAGCAGAGCAAACACTTTTCCGAATAGAATAGATGTCAGAAATGAGGTCCGAATCCAACAGTGGAACATTTTATTAGAGTTGCAGTCGATGATTGGAATTTGATAATTTCAAAGCTGAGCGAGATGTTTTCGTAAGGACCGTATACACCAACTCGTCTGTAAAATTTGGTGGATATAAGACTGGAATTTCCGCATCGTTTGCCTGGACATGAACAAAAGAGATCCTGAGATTCATCTTATGCCATTTTGTAGATGAGTCAGCAGTCTGACAGGTGGTTGTTTTAGGCCGCGGAAGTCCACCAATCATACTTCGGCAGATCGTGCGAAAGATCCGGAAACTTTATATGGACAGTCTTCAGCTAACCAGCTAACCTATTTATATCTTTTAAAAATGACTGATAGATTTGTTACAGTTAACCAATGGATACGGAGCCACATCTAACATTTCCAATCGACAGAAAAAATGTAATATTGGTGAACAACTAATTTGTGCGGTCCACTTCAGCTATCATTAGCGATGGTTTTCATCTCCCTCTTGCTATTTGGCGCAGAATGGTATATCATATCAGAGGCTGATAAAATCACACTCAAGCGAAAACTTCTCTCTGCGATCTTCAGAATCGTTACAGGTACAATAAATTGATGTAAATGTTCCGGCCGGGAAGATCGTCAATTCTATTACAGGAGGGCAATGGGGAGACGGGCGACGTTAAGTGCTGCGCCCAGTTTCAAAGGGACCTCAACCAACATATTAGACGGAAGAAAAAGTAGCTTGAGATGGATGAAACTGACTGAAGAGGCATGTTGGTTCAAAAGATCAGCGCCGACACTACAGACAGTAAACATCAGTCAAAGCAATACACAGCGATAGTAGAATCTGTGACGGTTTCATCGACTAATAAATAATGAGAACGATTTACCATCACAATTTACTTATTTCAAAGTGGAAATTATTAGTCAGATCAGACAAATGTCTTATGGCCCTACTATCCCTTACGTACTGACAGAATAGGTCGTATATCGACGGACTAATTGTACCCAAACTAAACTTCAATAAAAACTTCTCTGTTAGATTCCCCTCTAGATCAGAATGCGAGGAGAATGCGTTTGTAAATGAATTCGACATACCTTTCTTCACAGATGGTTCCAAGATTAATTGTGGAGTAGGAGCAGACATTTTCTCAACAGAATTAAACATCTCTTAAAGTCTTCGCCTTTCCAACGCAGCCCGCGTCTTTCAAGCAGAAGTACTTGCAATTAAGGAGGCTTGTAAACTGCTCCTTAATATAGACACCCAAAAAAATAGGCATCTTCGTCGACAGTCAGGCCGCGATTAAGGCTATTGGATCAACAAAGTCGACGTCCAAGCTTGTTGTGGAATGCAGGGAGACTCTGACCAGGGCTTGTCATCGGTTTGAAATCACTCTCGTCTGGGTTCCAGGCCATAGGAACATTGAGGGGAATGAGAACGCCGATCAACTTGCCAGGAGTGGCTCTGCTCTGTTTGTGTGTCATGCGGAGGAAGTCTTCCCTTCGCTGGGATATGTGAAGAGAGAAATCCTCCTGATCTTCACCTCAAGGGCTGAGACTAGATGGATGAACCTGACGAACTGTGTCATTTCAAGGAAGATCTGGCCAACCTACAATGATGCCAGAACAAACAACCTCTTAGCCAAAACGCGTGTAGATGTCGCCGAGCTAACGGCAATTAGTGCGGGCGATTGCCCTTTAGGAACTCACGCAGCCAAGCTTGGCATCCCCCACAATACCCACTGCCGTAGCAGCGCTGACATGGTTAGGTTAGGTTAGGTTGAGTGGGGTTGTGAGATCGTCACAAAAGACCAGGCAAAAGACCGCTACGGTTAAAAACCTAAACCAAATCGCCCAAAGAATCGATTTCCCTTCAGAATTTTATTATGGTCTCAATATTGTTTGAGGAACCAACCTCCTCTAAGTGATTAAAGAAGTACCTGCCAAGCTGCTTCCTTCTACTCCGAGCGATTGCTTGACACTCACATAAAATGTGGAAGATGTCTTCCGTGACTTGTAGGTCCTCACAATACCTGCACGTGTGCTAATTAATTAGCCCTAGTCTCATGGCATGCTTCCTTAGAAGGCAGTGTCCAGAAAGTATTCCTACCGTTAAGCAGCGCTGACATAAACAAAAGTGAAACAGTGAGTGTCCGGCCCTAGCCAAAACCAGGGGCAGTGCACTAGGTCATCCCTTTTATGATAACCTTTCGGCCACCTTAAGCGTCCATTTCAACAAGATTATCAGATTTCTCAACTCCACAGGCTGGTTTAGAGCTCCCTAAACTTCCTTCATCCCCCTTTATTTCAGGTTCCGTTAGTTGTGGTTTCAAAACGGCCCTCAATGTGCTACTTCCCTCGTCGGTAACGGGAATACAGCCACTTAAACCAACCAACCAGTCCAAATGTAATCTACAAGCTGGAGACCGGCTAGGTATAGGATTCGTAGATGTTCCTATAACCCTAGTTTCATTGATCGCTGTTGCTATTTGTGCCGGTTATAGTTACTAGAGTTATAGGTTAAAAGTGCTTGTGCATGTGCATTGCTCATAGAGCGTTTCATCGATTTTTCAAACTTGGTGGCTGGCGAGGTGACGATCGAAGATTCGTAACAGTAAGTGGCTACGTACTATGGCGCACGTAGGACCTCAAGCGTAGGTACCTACTGTTTTTTATTTATTTCACAAAACAATAGAAATGAAAACAAGCACATTTTATTACAATTTACATGTAACACATGAAATGAAAAGTACTTTTGTTTCAATTAATATTAGCCAGTAAATGTCCGGTTTTTGCCACATTTCCTCTTTGGCAACGTTTGGTTGAAAATACATTGACTACTGCCACACAGTTTACCGTCTTTTATACAAATTGGATCACACAGAATGCGATGGAAAGAGTAAAAGAAGTGGGTGATTCAAAACACACGATATTTGCCCATTACCGATGTACCCTTTCTAAACGAACAAGGGCATGTAGCAACTCTCACACTCAGTCCAACATGTGCACATACCAACAACAATAGATAAATTATTATTTTTTTTTTTATCAAAAAATAATTATGAAACTACAACACTAGCAAAACACCTCAATGGGAAAGCAAGTAATCGAAATTAAAAAAAAAAAGAGAACTTGAAAAGCCTTCAATGTTTTCAGCTGCAAAACATTATTATCGTCTATTTTGGGTGTGGATACTACACATTCATTCGTCGTTGTGCCGTTTGCCTTTGCCGTAGACTCTCGTCTCACCGTCCACCATCAGTGATGTCGCGTATTTTTATTATCACTACTTTGGTTTTTTTTTTTTTCTTATATTTTCGCAAACTACGATTTTTTCTTCGTATGTATAGGCTTTCGCGCATTATGAACGATGATGGTTGAAAAAATGACTTCTGGTATTTTTCACACAAGGATACACGAATAAAGGACCCCTGAGAAAAGCCCAACATTTTCTTTTCCACCGATGGGTGTTGGTATTTTCTTCTCCCGTGGCCACATGAAAACAATAATGTTTCCAATAATAATATTTTAAGTTCGGTTTGTTCAGTTCTGGTGCACTGGCGCGACCAGCCAGAATGCTGCATAGAATTTATGAAAAAAAGAAGAAAAAAAAATCCAAAAGAAAAGCGAAAATTGTCACTTACATTCCTTTAAACGGGCGACAGAACAATGCAACTGCAGCTAAAATTTCTCAACCAGATATCGTGTTCTGAAGTATTTATTATTTTCGAGAGAAATTAATAGACAGATCAATGTAGTTCGTTGATTTACTTGTGTAAATTCTCGTATTCACTAGTTTTTCGTAGTTTTTGGGACTTTTTGGTATGGGGTCTGGTGCTGGTGCTGATCTCTTTCCGACCGACAAAAAACCATTTTCCTTTTTCACCACACTAAATGCGAAGACATTTTTTTTTTCTACTTGCTCCTTACTTTTGAGAGTGCAACAGAAGATTCATTTTACGACAAAATTGATTAATCACTTCACATTTTACAGGAATATAAATTGCATTTTAATGAGGTTTCGATTTCGGGGTAGCTGTTTGCCACTGAAATTACTTTTTTCTTCGGGGACAGATTAACGAAAAAAACTATTTGGACACACAGAACAGGCAAACTCCTTTTCTCACATTGGTCACAAATTTACTTATGCACTCAGTTGTGGTGGAGGTGAATTTGCAAAACTGAAAAATAAAATGGCGAAAAAACGAGATATCGAAAACGGCCGTTGAGTGATGCCAAACTATTTGTTTCTGATATTAAAATGAAGCGAGTTTTGTTTATAGGCCTATTATTGTTAGCGAGTCGAACAATTTGCGTTAATCGAATTACTTGTCGAAACACTCGTCTTGTACGATTATCTATCTAAATAATAAAAACGAAAATGATGTCAATTCAAACATTTATGTCAACACAAAAAGAATTGAAAATAAAAAAATGGTGTGCCTTAAAATGATCAGCAATAAAAATCTATTTTTTGAGGAAAACAATACGGAGTTAGCTCTAGATATCGTCGGCTGAGTTCTTAAGTGTTCAATCTGCCAAACTTTAAAATGTTCAGGAGACGACTTTTTGTCCTAATTTTGCTTGTAAGTTTTTTCCTAAATATGCAATCGTCTCCAAACAAAAAAAAAAAAAAACTATATATTTGTTGGTCCTAATAGTAGCAGAAAGAATGTTTAAATGCCTTACACTTATTTTAAAAAAATACATTTTTATAGATCATCCAAAAAGGAGATTGAACAAGCCCCCATACATATACTAAACCTTTGAGAAAAGTAGTGGAGATTGAACATTTTTTTGGATATTGAACAAACAAGAACACAGAGCACTCTTCCTGAAGCATCATGAATATGTATGGACTTACACCTTAGAAAAGAAAACTCAAGAATTTATTTTATTATTTGAATAATTCAGTCTTTTCAAATTCAGGTATGGAGGTAGTTCAGTTTTAAAAAGTAAAGAACAAAATTCAATCAACTTAAAAAAACTTAAAAAGAGGATAAATAAAGAAACTCTTAAAGTTATTCTAATAAGTTAATAATGTAGAATTCAAGGTCACATAATGGCATATCCAAGGGAGCATTGATTTTATATCAGTATTTTTCTCTTTAGAAAGTAAGTTTAACACTTTCGTTGTGTTTTGCACTTTTGGCAGATCACGTTTTATATCATTTGATGTATTTAGGCCCATTTTATTCACTCGAAGTTGAACACAACTCGGGGAGTTTTCCATATTAAAATCCCGAAGTTGTGTTCAACTTCGAGTGAATAAAATGGGCCTTAATCTCTCTTTCTGTTTATTAAGTTGTGGCATAATTGAAACACTAATGTCGTTTTCAGTTGGGCAAACAGATCAATCATTTTTTTGCATACATGCCACAAAAATCTTCTTTTTTTGTATCTCAGATCACTTGAGAAATCTCAATTTTTTCTCAGATTTTACATAAACGTTCACCAACACCAATGTTTATAACTCACGGCGTCGGTTACGAATTGTTAATCGGTATGGGATCGAGTTTTTATTATTTCGCAATGCATTACTATAAATGTGTGAAAGTCAATTGAAATGGATTTCGAGTGCAAGTGCAACAATGTTTTATTTTTGCTGACAATTTAATGCCACAAAAACCAATAAAATTAAGATTTCATGTTCGGTTTGCCTGCAGAAATCTGAAATCTCAGATCAAAATCTGAAAAGCCAAATCGAAAACGACGTAAGTATATTAGCTTCTTCACCGTAACTAATTTTCCTAGATGACAACTGGGATGAATTGTAGGCCGTTAGTAGCTGCGCTATAGTTAAAAAAAACTTTTGCCGCGCACTGCATAATTTTTAAGGACACATTTGCGTAATTCATGTCCTTGAGTTCACGAATAAGTAACAAAGGGTGTGAATGTCGGTACGGAAAAGCGTTGTTCAATGTGGATTTTCTTTCGGGAATTTGAATATTGTCAATGATGTTATTCGATTTATGTTTTTACGGAATACAGGAGTCCGACCAGTAAATAATACCAGTTATATCTGGCTTGACCACCACTACAGCTTTCAGTATTTTGTTTAGTGCACTAGCTATGTCGTTACCACTACATCTGCTTTGAAATTCATACGAAGCACCACAGTAAGTTATTTTGTATGGAGATTGAACAAATGTGAATTATTTAGACGTTTTGTCATTTTCCCCATGTGAATTTGTTCAAACGGACACGAAAGTGGCACTTTGAACATTTAAGAACTAATCGGTGGACTAAAAAACGCGTATTTTTGGTCTATTGAACAAAATGTGAAAAAATTATTTCCCAAACTATTAACGATAGACAATTTCTGATTGCACCAATCGAAAGAGCGTCCTCAAAAACCTAAGAATCAATAATAATCTCAATTTCGGAAAAATTGGAGATTGAACAGTTAAGAACTCAGCCGACGATATGTGTAGATTGAGTCGAAGTATAAGGCAAAATTCCAATCCTCTAGAACTTCAAGCCATCTGTAAATACCTAAATACATTGCTCTCTATTATTATTATTATTATTTCTTTATTATTAAGTAACTTAATTACTATAACAATAAACGACAATATAGCACTAGCTACCATCAGGGCTATCGGCTAGTTGAAAAAAGTAGGTTAGTTTTTTTTATATTTGTGTCCAACTTTCGTTTAACCAAAGAAGCATTCATGCATGTATTGGACCAAATAAAAGACAAGTTCCATAACAATATGGAATCAATCCTTCCTATTCTAAAGTTGGCCTGCGCACTTAGATTTTTTGCTGATGGGAGCTATGAAAGGAGCGCAGGCAACGATTTTGATCTGGGCTTCGCGCAACCAACTGTTTCTGTGGTTCTGAATGAAGTTTTAAATGTGTTCCAATATGCAGTGTGCAAAAAGAATGGATAAACACAGAAATTACCGAAAATGAAAAGCAACAGGCAATGAGCTCAATATTTCGTTAAAACTGGATTTCCTGGGGTGGTTGGGCTGTGTGGGCGAAACACACATTGCGAAATGGCTATGTTGGAGTTTTGTTCCATATGAGCTCAAATAGCTTCTGGATTTGGCTGGAATTGGTGCTTTCGAAACTATAAGAGGCGATTTTCATTAAATATATATTTCGAAATAAATTGAATGGGTTTTTTACATTTTTCTTGAATTTCCCTTCATTTTTCTGGATCATAAATTCCATTCGCCTCTGGTTTCACCAAATACTTTTGTTCGCTAAAATTTAAAGTTTAAGGCGAATGAAATTTCACAAATTCGCAAACTGCAATAAGGCGACTTTACGTTCGCCAGCGGTTTGACAGTTCAGTCGAATGAATTTTGTTCAACTCGCTAACCATTATACAAATATAAGTCACATTCGCAGCCATCGCAGGATTTTTTGTTCGACTCGCTAACGATAATAGGCCTATTAATTGCGTTCGTGCCATCGGAAATATGTTTTGTCCCCCTGTTTATTTATTAATTTATATTCCGCGATACCAATGATAATTTTTATGTCGTTTTCCATTGAGACAGAAAAAACACTTTTTTAAGAAACAGAGCAGTTTTTCTGTTCTCGAAATCAGCTGTCTGTCAGATTTCATGTTCCATTTGCCGCAAAAAAGCAGTTTTGCGAATCTCAATATCTGAGCGAGATTCACACCTACTTACACTAACACCAAAACATTTGTCTTTTGTCAAACTTTAAAGTGTGTTATATTAGTTACGTATTTAGAAGACAAGTCTGTGAAAAATAGAGAAAAAATTACATTTGGGTGCCGCAATGGATATCAACATAAATTGAGTGCATTTTCATAAGCATAAAACACAATTTAAGAACAGCTGACTTTCCAAAAACGCACTACCACAAATGCGAAGGAAGAAAAAGCTCGTTTTATGTTCCATTGGGCACGAAAAATCTGAAATCTGAGAGCAAAATCCGAAAATCCCAATGGAAAACGACATTAGTGTCCGGGCTAAATTTTTCAAAGTGGTTTAATATTAGTTTTTGATTTGATGGGAATTTTTTTTAATATAATTTTTCTATAGGTGGAAAAGAAACCCGTACCGTATACCGAATACCAATTTGTCCACTATGCGAAAATTTCAGGCGGATTTACTCGAATACGAACTATGCAATTCGGAATTTGTGAATTGGGGTCCTTCCTATAGTCTTTAACAAAAATCTAACTGAAATAAGTGTACAGTTCAGTCTTGACAAATAATTTGATGAAGTGTCACTTCCAAAGGAATTTCCAACTTCGAACATTCGTAGATTCTGACATTTCATTCACATGATTAATTCTCGCAAATTCTTAAATATAGGAAAATGTTACGAAATTTCCAAATGCATAATAATTTAGCACATAAAAAGGAGACATATTTTTGTGCAATGTAAAGTATAACTTTTAGCACGTAGTAACAACAACTACACTTTACTTTATGTTTATGCATCTGATATTTGACGCTTGAGTATGTATCGTAAATAAAAGTGACTTGCGAGCAAAAGTTTGACACCAGGTTGACACCTTTCTGTCTGGTGATGTATTCCATTCACTTTGCTAGGAAGCTGATTTCAGCATCATTTAATTCCAAGTTTATGCACAAAAACAATTTATAAAATTTGTACAATGTTGAAGAGCTTGTATTAAGCTAAACGCGTTTACAGTTAAATATTTAACGCAAGTAGAAGTGACTTGATAACAACAGCAGCAGCAGGTAGTAATAGAACGCTGGGGTCGAAATAAAAAACTAAATACACCAGTTTATAAAACTTTAAACACTTGTGAGTTGTGACTGTCAATTGTTACAATTGCACTTTCAGTAATTTTATTTGGTTTTCAATAGTCATTTAGTTGACTGTCTGATTGGATAATATAACACCGTTAATGTCTGGTTAATGTACCGTCAACTGCCCTAACATTGACCAGTTTTGAACTTTGACGTTGAATTTTACAGCTCTGTTTATAGATATCCACAACTTTCGACTCTCAGATTATGGGGACTATCGTTCTGTATCATAAAACCAAGGATTTATCAAATTTTGTCGATTCATTTTTGATTTATGTAGGAAAAAGTGTGCGGTCAATGTTAGGGCAACAAGTTCCTAACATTGACCAGCGAAGAAAATGTACCAGCAAAAAAGATTTTTTAAGTATATTTTTTTATTATTTTATTTTTATCAGAAAAATTTAATTTTAACTGGAAATCCTTTACTGATTATTTAATATATATACATTATATATTTTTAAAATTTTTTAATACCTCAAATAATGTAAATTGAAAGAAACCTAATTTTAACATATAATTTACAAGAATATTAAATTAATATTAAATTAAAATACGAAGAACTAGTTTTATGAAGTATTTAGGGTAATATATTCAATTAAATATTTATAATTGTTAGAAAAAGTTAAAAAGAAGCAGTGGTCAATGTTAGGATCCAGGCGGTCAATGTTAGGAATTGTCATGAGCATTCGAATTGCTTTCACAAAAACCGTATTATTTCTAATTGCCTAGTATTTTTATACACAAACTATATATTTTTTAATATAAAATAACTCTAAACTACTCACCTAAAATGTTTATTTTGGTATACAAGCGATTGTTTAGGTATAACGGACCAAAGTTTGCAACACACAAAACTACACTACTTTAGTACCACTTTGAAATTTGCCGCCAAAACTCATGTGGTAATCGATTGGGCGCTCTCAGAGCACTTTTTTTGCTCTCAGGGCAATTTTTATGTTCGTTTGGTACAGGAAAAAGCAATCTTTTTCAGATTTCAGAGCACTTTTGCGAATCTAGATATTTTCTCAGATTTACCAATACAAGTGCGTTTGAGTTTGACAACTGATGGAGTTTGTTTACTTTTTTAGTGAATTTTTTCTCCAGCAAAGAAAGGCATTGCATCGAGTGAATCTATTTTTGTAAATTATTTATATATAAATATTTAGAAATCAATCGGGACAAATATTTCTAATGTTTTAATACAAAATTTAACCAGTGAATGGAAATCGCTTAGAAAAGTGTCGAAGACTACACATATTCAAATCGCACGAATATCAACACAAAAAAGAGCAAGAGCAAGTTTTATGTTCGATTAGCCACACGAAATCTGGAATCTGAGGGCAAATCTGAAGAAGCCCAAACGAATACCACATCACATTCATTCGACAGTACTCTTTAACGTATAATATGACATCTGTTGACTAATAGATGAACATGAAAAACCAAGAATTACTTTGAAATCGTACATGAACTACGCGCCAGAGTGGTTGAAAACATTTTCCTGTTTTTGGTCAATGTTAGGGGCCCGGTCAAAGTTAGGGCAGTTGACCCGTCAACTGCCCTAACATTGACCAGTTTTGAACTTTGACGTTGAATTTTACAGCTCTGTTTATAGATATCCACAACTTTCGACTCTCAGATTATGGGGACTATCGTTCTGTATCATAAAACCAAGGATTTATCAAATTTTGTCGATTCATTTTTGATTTATGTAGGAAAAAGTGTGCGGTCAATGTTAGGGCAACAAGTTCCTAACATTGACCAGCGAAGAAAATGTACCAGCAAAAAAGATTTTTTAAGTATATTTTTTTATTATTTTATTTTTATCAGAAAAATTTAATTTTAACTGGAAATCCTTTACTGATTATTTAATATATATACATTATATATTTTTAAAATTTTTTAATACCTCAAATAATGTAAATTGAAAGAAACCTAATTTTAACATATAATTTACAAGAATATTAAATTAATATTAAATTAAAATACGAAGAACTAGTTTTATGAAGTATTTAGGGTAATATATTCAATTAAATATTTATAATTGTTAGAAAAAGTTAAAAAGAAGCAGTGGTCAATGTTAGGATCCAGGCGGTCAATGTTAGGAATTGTCATGAGCATTCGAATTGCTTTCACAAAAACCGTATTATTTCTAATTGCCTAGTATTTTTATACACAAACTATATATTTTTTAATATAAAATAACTCTAAACTACTCACCTAAAATGTTTATTTTGGTATACAAGCGATTGTTTAGGTATAACGGACCAAAGTTTGCAACACACAAAACTACACTACTTTAGTACCACTTTGAAATTTGCCGCCAAAACTCATGTGGTAATCGATTGGGCGCTCTCAGAGCACTTTTTTTGCTCTCAGGGCAATTTTTATGTTCGTTTGGTACAGGAAAAAGCAATCTTTTTCAGATTTCAGAGCACTTTTGCGAATCTAGATATTTTCTCAGATTTACCAATACAAGTGCGTTTGAGTTTGACAACTGATGGAGTTTGTTTACTTTTTTAGTGAATTTTTTCTCCAGCAAAGAAAGGCATTGCATCGAGTGAATCTATTTTTGTAAATTATTTATATATAAATATTTAGAAATCAATCGGGACAAATATTTCTAATGTTTTAATACAAAATTTAACCAGTGAATGGAAATCGCTTAGAAAAGTGTCGAAGACTACACATATTCAAATCGCACGAATATCAACACAAAAAAGAGCAAGAGCAAGTTTTATGTTCGATTAGCCACACGAAATCTGGAATCTGAGGGCAAATCTGAAGAAGCCCAAACGAATACCACATCACATTCATTCGACAGTACTCTTTAACGTATAATATGACATCTGTTGACTAATAGATGAACATGAAAAACCAAGAATTACTTTGAAATCGTACATGAACTACGCGCCAGAGTGGTTGAAAACATTTTCCTGTTTTTGGTCAATGTTAGGGGCCCGGTCAAAGTTAGGGCAGTTGACCCGTCAACTGCCCTAACATTGACCAGTTTTGAACTTTGACGTTGAATTTTACAGCTCTGTTTATAGATATCCACAACTTTCGACTCTCAGATTATGGGGACTATCGTTCTGTATCATAAAACCAAGGATTTATCAAATTTTGTCGATTCATTTTTGATTTATGTAGGAAAAAGTGTGCGGTCAATGTTAGGGCAACAAGTTCCTAACATTGACCAGCGAAGAAAATGTACCAGCAAAAAAGATTTTTTAAGTATATTTTTTTATTATTTTATTTTTTTCAGAAAAATTTAATTTTAACTGGAAATCCTTTACTGATTATTTAATATATATACATTATATATTTTTAAAATTTTTTAATACCTCAAATAATGTAAATTGAAAGAAACCTAATTTTAACATATAATTTACAAGAATATTAAATTAATATTAAATTAAAATACGAAGAACTAGTTTTATGAAGTATTTAGGGTAATATATTCAATTAAATATTTATAATTGTTAGAAAAAGTTAAAAAGAAGCAGTGGTCAATGTTAGGATCCAGGCGGTCAATGTTAGGAATTGTCATGAGCATTCGAATTGCTTTCACAAAAACCGTATTATTTCTAATTGCCTAGTATTTTTATACACAAACTATATATTTTTTAATATAAAATAACTCTAAACTACTCACCTAAAATGTTTATTTTGGTATACAAGCGATTGTTTAGGTATAACGGACCAAAGTTTGCAACACACAAAACTACACTACTTTAGTACCACTTTGAAATTTGCCGCCAAAACTCACATTCATTCGACAGTACTCTTTAACGTATAATATGACATCTGTTGACTAATAGATGAACATGAAAAACCAAGAATTACTTTGAAATCGTACATGAACTACGCGCCAGAGTGGTTGAAAACATTTTCCTGTTTTTGGTCAATGTTAGGGGCCCGGTCAAAGTTAGGGCAGTTGACCCGTCAACTGCCCTAACATTGACCAGTTTTGAACTTTGACGTTGAATTTTACAGCTCTGTTTATAGATATCCACAACTTTCGACTCTCAGATTATGGGGACTATCGTTCTGTATCATAAAACCAAGGATTTATCAAATTTTGTCGATTCATTTTTGATTTATGTAGGAAAAAGTGTGCGGTCAATGTTAGGGCAACAAGTTCCTAACATTGACCAGCGAAGAAAATGTACCAGCAAAAAAGATTTTTTAAGTATATTTTTTTATTATTTTATTTTTATCAGAAAAATTTAATTTTAACTGGAAATCCTTTACTGATTATTTAATATATATACATTATATATTTTTAAAATTTTTTAATACCTCAAATAATGTAAATTGAAAGAAACCTAATTTTAACATATTGTTACATTCAGGCAGGGATTCGTAAAGATAAAACACTATTCCGTTTAACTTCTCTAATAAAATTCACTTTTATTAAACTTTTATCGACTATTCTAATATTTCACTTATTAAGTACCAGAACACTATTACTTAAACAATTCTTCAACGTTTCAAACCAATCACTTAATTTACTCTATTACTTTTCACTTATTTATCTTCACAAACTATTACTATCTCGAACTTTAACCAATCACTGTTATAAATCAACTGTCTCGCCCTCTTCTAAAAGCTGTCCTTTTATACCCGCTCCGCCATCTGACGAGAACTTTCTAGCTAATTCTAAGTGGTTCTAGAACAAGGTTCAGTGGTGACAGATTCCAGTCTCCAATTGGAAGTGACACTTGAGTGGAACTTGTTTTGTGACTTTAAGGCCTGGTTTCACCAAACTGTCTAAGGCCTGGTTTCACCAAACTGTGACTAAGGGCTTGTTTCACCACTTAAGTTACACGATACCTTCCACGCCACAATATCCCCCTCTTAAACTTGTTCGTCCCGAACAAACTCGTTAACATTTTCACCATTATAACGATGAAGACGATCCACATGAACGACTTTCAGCTTGCCTCTTCCTCGTTGGATGCGATAGACAACGTCGTTGATGCGCTTTACGATTGTATAGGGCCCTTCCCAGTCTTGTTGCAACTTAGGCGATAAACCTTTCCTTCGATGAGGGTTATATAGCCATACCAGATCTCCTTCCTGGAACCCTTTAGTTGTCGTTTTAGTATCGTACCTCGTTTTCATGCGGTCACTGGCTATCTTAATCTTATCCCTAGTGTCTCGATGCACGTCCCTGATGATGTCCCTGAGGTCTGTAACGTAGTCCTCCTCATCCTTGGGCTCTTCGCATGGATATCCAAACATCAACTCGCTAGGTAGGCGGACTGTTCGACCAAATAAGATTTCCGATGGAGTATGTCCTGTGGTGTTATGCACTGCTCCTCGATAAGCCAATAAAAACATGGGAATCTGCTTATCCCAGTCTCTCTGGTCTTCGCCAACGACCTTAGAGAGGTGTTCATTCAGTGTCCTGTTGAAGCGCTCCACCATCCCATCTGATTGTGGATGAAGCGGGGTTGTCCTTGTCTTGTGAATCCCGAGTAACTGGCACACTCCTTGGAAAATCTTCGACTCGAAGTTCCGTCCTTGGTCTGAATGCAGTTCCAATGGTACACCGAATCTGCTTACCCAGTTATTGACGATTTGCTCCACCACGGTTTTAGCTTCTTGATTAGGGATAGCAAATGCTTCAGGCCACTTACTGAAATAGTCCATAACAACGAGGATGTAACGATTTCCATTGTTTGTTTCAGGAAACGGTCCCGCAATATCAACTGCTATCCTTTCGAAAGGGGCTCCAACATTGTATTGATGCATTTTGCCACGGACTTTCAGTCTCGGACCTTTGCTGGCCGCACATGTAACGCATTTCCTACACCAAGTTTCAACGTCCTCCCTTGAATGAATCCAGTAAAAGCGTTCCCGCACTTTTTCGAGCGTTTTATTGATTCCCAAGTGGCCTCCAGACACTCCATCATGCAATTCCCTGAGCACTTCCATTACCTTTGACCTGGGTACAACAAGCTGCATTACGAACGACTTTCCATCCGGGCTTTCCCATCTTCTTTTTAGAATGCCGTCTTGTACGTGAAGGGAGTCCCACTGCGCCCAGTATGCCTTCAGCTCGGGGCTCCTATTGGATATCTCCTGCCAGTCTGGTTTTCCCTCATGCTCCTTCCAGGCGATAATCGGTTCGATATCCGGATCTTCCCTTTGAGCCTCCCGTATTTCCCGCGCACTCCAGCCACCAATTGGCATAGCTCCCACCCTTTGAACGGACGCGACATCTTTTTCCTCGTGTTGGACAGCTTCCTGCAGACGAAGTATGAGGTCACTTTTCCCTCCAGCTGTGGAGAGATTCCGCTTTTCTAGTTCACTTTTCAATTGGGGTATGCTTAGATGTAGCAATACACGACCCATTTTGTTTGTCTCTTGTAATTTCAAAAAAATCACAAATTCACTTTTTTTTTTTTTTTTTTTTTTTTTTTAACTACACTTTAGACACTTAGCACAGAATAAGTTTTATCCCACTTCTGACACCAATGTTTTATTCAGGCAGGGATTCGTAAAGATAAAACACTATTCCGTTTAACTTCTCTAATAAAATTCACTTTTATTAAACTTTTATCGACTATTCTAATATTTCACTTATTAAGTACCAGAACACTATTACTTAAACAATTCTTCAACGTTTCAAACCAATCACTTAATTTACTCTATTACTTTTCACTTATTTATCTTCACAAACTATTACTATCTCGAACTTTAACCAATCACTGTTATAAATCAACTGTCTCGCCCTCTTCTAAAAGCTGTCCTTTTATACCCGCTCCGCCATCTGACGAGAACTTTCTAGCTAATTCTAAGTGGTTCTAGAACAAGGTTCAGTGGTGACAGATTCCAGTCTCCAATTGGAAGTGACACTTGAGTGGAACTTGTTTTGTGACTTTAAGGCCTGGTTTCACCAAACTGTCTAAGGCCTGGTTTCACCAAACTGTGACTAAGGGCTTGTTTCACCACTTAAGTTACACGATACCTTCCACGCCACAATATAATTTACAAGAATATTAAATTAATATTAAATTAAAATACGAAGAACTAGTTTTATGAAGTATTTAGGGTAATATATTCAATTAAATATTTATAATTGTTAGAAAAAGTTAAAAAGAAGCAGTGGTCAATGTTAGGATCCAGGCGGTCAATGTTAGGAATTGTCATGAGCATTCGAATTGCTTTCACAAAAACCGTATTATTTCTAATTGCCTAGTATTTTTATACACAAACTATATATTTTTTAATATAAAATAACTCTAAACTACTCACCTAAAATGTTTATTTTGGTATACAAGCGATTGTTTAGGTATAACGGACCAAAATTTGCCGCCAAAACTCACATTCATTCGACAGTACTCTTTAACGTATAATATGACATCTGTTGACTAATAGATGAACATGAAAAACCAAGAATTACTTTGAAATCGTACATGAACTACGCGCCAGAGTGGTTGAAAACATTTTCCTGTTTTTGGTCAATGTTAGGGGCCCGGTTGACGGTACCTAGTAGTCAAATGTAGTACAAGCTGGAGCTCGTACTTTTGAACATACTCCAATCCGTAGACGTCAAAAATGCAGCTCAAGCTCAAAAAACGAAATGGCTATGGCACCGTTTCGCGTTTCGTTGCCATGTCTCATTTCACATTTATTTTCATTTCCCAGTTCATCTCCCACCTTCGGTCAATTTGGTTATGGCAGAGTAGTTTTGTAAAAAATGGCGAACTTATACGGTGCTACGGCAATTGGAGTATTAACATTTGTTCTAATTAACAACAGTTTCTGTGTCTCATTTGAACTTCAACAAAGTAAGTTCTATTATCTTTATTAATCTTTTAAGTAAAGTAATATGTTTATTTTTTAATGTGCCTGGATATGTTTACAAACGACAATACATTTCTAACTCTGTGTCCATCAGCGAAAAAATAGTTCTTAATGGTGGAAAAAAAAAATAAAAAAAATTCTTCGCTTAAGAATCGAACAAGAAAAGCGAAACAAAATCAAAGAAAATTTAATAATTCATAACCCTTATTTCCACAAGTACGTTTATTGGATATTTGTATTTAAAAATTGTGCACGTTGATTGCGCGTTTAGATAATTAGGTTGCCTGCCTGGCACTGGTCGTCAGCTGAATATGACCTGATGACCACCAAATCATCGTTTTGGATTAAGTAGGGGTACATCGCCGTGTTGTACCTACTATGGCAATTATTTGATGCTGCTAACTTTGCTGCATTTGTTAAGCGTGTTTCTGTTCTGTGGTCGAGGATGACGTTTTTTAATAAAATACATATTTTTAATTATGCACGACTGCAGAGACTATTTTAAATAGCCCGTCGCTTGAGTGCTGGAAACGGGGGGCATAGCGCATAGGTATAGTGTTCAAGTGATTGACTAAATTGCTTTGCTTGTACTCGTTTTTTATATTTATGTAGGTATATCTTATATATATATATTTGTATGTATGTACATTGAATGATTGCTAAATGGCTCCACGGTATGGATGGACTGTTTCCTTTGCTAGTCATATGTCTATACACTATACCTACCATCATCATTATCGTGATCATCGCCAGTTCTAGCAAGATGTCGTGTATTGCATTATTCATGTTAATTTCCTATGATAGATAGGTAGATAATCCTGAGTATGTACGTAATAACTCTAATTTATTAGAACAAATCGTCTAGAAAACGAAAGAGTGTAAAGCGAAAATGGGGCTCATTGCATGGGCATTGGAACACAAATGTACTTGAAGAAAGGTTGCGATGGTAATGTGAGAAATAGATGCCAATAGAGATTAAATGTTCAACGGAATTATAAGTGATTAGAAAGAGTTGCCATCAAATTGTTCATTAATATTTATTTGTAAGCAATCTGACACAATGTTTGGACTGTGACACTAATCATTGTTTTCAATTGGGATTCACTTTTCTTTCTCACATTTTAGATTGCAATTGATCATAAAAAGCCAGATTCTTCTGGTTTTGGTTGGTATCCATTCGAATATTATTGTGTTCTCTGGCTAAGCTTTTTATTTAATTTATTATGTGGGATGTAGCTAGAACGAAATTGATTTGTAAATTGTGATTGACAGTACAGAACTTTAAATTAGTCTTAGTCGAGCTGTGTTTCAATGCTGTTGACAAATTTAACAAATATCTCTCAACAATCCACGCCAGCTATGGAACTTAAATGCTTTTGTGTTGGCAAATCTCAATCAGAACTCTGTAGATGTTGTATTCTTTAATAAATTAACTCTGTTTAGTTTCTTTTGTTTATTTGTCGAGAGTCAAGTTACAATACAACTGAGCTTATAATATTCAATCAAAGATCGAGATCAGCATGACATTAGAATCAGCTCGCACACAAACATATGCATGAGTGGACTTGGGTGTTAGGTGTTGCCAGGCTCAATAGTACATCAGTACCTCTGCAAGTAAAAGGAAATTCCCAAAAATTCATCTAGATTCCATAATTATTTTTTATCAAAAAGAAACATATGGAACATATGGACGGAGATGGTGCGAAAAGGCAGGGGAAAATAATTTGTGGAGAGTTCTGCTGCTACACAAGGAGCACTGCTACTAGCACTGGCTATTTATCTCCGATTTGGATACTCGAAATTTTTGCTGGCTCCGTTAAATTTTCATTTGTGAATGGTCCAAATTTAGACTATTTACTTTAAAGTTTGGTGATTTCTAGGCTCCTTATGTGTCCTGAAACTTTCCGTCTCTTTACCATCGTGGAACAATTATTATTACCCGAAAATGATAGGTATAAATAAATATCTCGATATCTCGCAAAAAAATTTTTCCGTTTCTTCTGTCATCTTCGATTTAATGTGCCGGACATTTATTTCGCGAGCTAAATGAGTCTAGACTTTTCATCGGCCCATCTACATGCAGTTAATGCCAGACTATTTGCCAACAAATTTGCGATTTTCGAACGATTCTCGCGTTATGTTTGACATAACCCAAACGAGTCTCGCATTTTGTTTGGAATATTCCAAAAAAATTATCGTGAAACAATCAAATAATAATAAATAAACATGGACAGTGTCGCTATTTGATTGGAGTCTGAAGGAAATTCGGAAAAAAATTAAACAAGTTGAACGAAGGCGGATAAGAGATTAATCTAACATAATGGAGCTAAGCGAAAAAAGGTTTTTCTGTTGAGTATTTATTTAAAGGCATTTTGAATGAATAAAATAACTTTATTTCAGCTTTGTTTAAAACTACTGCCTTTCGAAAGATGCCTTCATGTACTTGTTCAATAATATTTTAACATAACCGGACAAATTCATTTAATTTTTTCTCAACTTGCATTTGGTTTGCACTTTAAAATCAGCTCTAAAGCCTGGTATGCTGCTCGCGCTTAAATTCAGCCCTCATACAAAAATGTCTCCAAAGATAAAACTAAGCAAAGCAGTTAATCCAAGCAGTACGCAGTTCAAGCTAAATTTCTGAACCGCTGTACGAAAACTCTCTACAGAATTTAAGTAAGCGTATTAATGCAAAATACATTTTTCCACAGCTAAATTTTGACAGATCAGAGAAAATATCGGTATTCGCAACAAAATTTCAAGCGAAACAGTACCAATGCAGAATGGTTAGTTCAACACACAGAAATTCGTTGTTGTTAATTTAATTTCTTTTAAAATTTAGAAATTTCTTTAGAAAGTACCAAGTGAATAAACAGAGCAAGTCAATTAGCTGTACCAACACATTTCTTTTTTTGACGAAACTTACACTGTCAAAATTAAGCGAACATTAAGCGAAGTGGTGGAGAGAAACATTGGAGAGGCGCTTAATTTTAACAAAAATAAAACAGAAATAAAATAATAGAATTTGTCAGTGTTGAAACGTTGTTTACCTTTTTCCATCTTGCTGCACCGTGCTGCGGTGGACCTTCAGCATTCAAATCTTTTGACAAATGAAAATCAATAACAATGAAATGATTCCCTGGTACAAAAAAACAAACATTATACATATATGTTACTATGTTTATGAAATATTCATGAGTTATTATTTTATATCTTTTATTTACTTACATTCTGAGAAAAAAACTTATGAAATCTATCTTCTCGCAAACACATTTGATGTAGAATGATTATTTGCGAATTCGAACGAATTTGACATGAACTTTCGGAAAAGGTAGTACCGATTTTGTTCCAAGAAAACAAAAAAATGGTTGGCAGTACTAACGATGTTCGATTTTCGTTTCCATAACAAACTTATAGAATTAAAGAGTAGCGATTTTGCGAATTCGAACAGTTTCACTTTAGAATCGAGTTTCATAGTAGGGCCCCTGTGCTTTGCTAAACTGGCTCGCTAAATTTTATCTTTGTAGACGTTTTTGTATGGGAGATACAATTTAGCGCGAGCAGGATAATTAGATTTAGATCATAAAAAAAAAAAAAATTTTCTTTAATGAAAAAGAATTTATAAATTGTTTCGTGGAAAACGACTTTAAACGACTCGTTTTGAAAAACTGAAATATGTATGGGAAAACTTCGTGTGTTTTCGGCTTGGTATGAAAAGGCAGACCGACAGAGGGACGGAATTGCGTTAGGTATATTAGATAGAATTGAAAAACATCTCCAATTTTTGTACGAAAACGATTACTTTGTCCTATTCGTATACACGAGAAGGTAATAAATACAATTGAGTCCAAAAAAAATACAATCGGAACTAAGATTTATGTGGTATTCGTTTGGGCTTCTTCAGATTTGCCCTCAGATTTCAGATTTTGTGTGCCTAATCGAACATAAAAACGTCACTTGCTCTTTTTAAGGTTCCGTACCCAAAGGGAAAAAACGTAACCTTATTAGTTTCGCTCGGATGTCTCTCCGTCTGTCCGAACCCACTAAGCCAATTTTTTTGTGTTGATATTTGTGTGATTTGAATATATGTGTAGTCTTCGACACTTTTCTAAGCGATTTCCATTCACTGGTTAAATTTTGTATTAAAACGTTAGAAATATATGTCCCGATTGATTTCTAAATATTTATACATAAATAGTTTACAAAAATAGATTAACCCGATGCAATGCCTTTCTTTGCTGGAGAAAAAATTCACTTAAAATGTAAACAAACTCCATCAGTTGTCAAAATCAAACGCACTTGTATCGGTAAATCTAAGAAAATATCTAGATTCGCAAAAGTGCTCTGAAATCTGAAAAATATTGTTTTTTCCTGTACCAAACGAACATAAAAATCTGATAAAATTTGCTCTGAGAGCGCCCAATCGAATACCACATTAGTTACAGACTTAAGGGCCCAACCCATAGAATCCGTCGCGTCCGTTGCAGCAACGTTTTCGACTGACAAGTTGATAGAATACACACACTCTTATGGAAGGTGACCCATAAGCAGCGCATGTGCCGGACGCCATCGGACGCGACGGATAAAGTAAGTTTACTTTCTACTTTTCTGTCCGTCGCCTCCAGTGTGACCAATTTAATTTTTGAAATCATGCTAAATTCAGCAGTATTTCAAATCAAAACCTGCTAAAAACCCAAAAAATTAACAAAAAAGCTGTTTTTCAGAAAAAAAGGAGATATATTTAAAAAAAAATCACTGTAAATTAATTTTGCGCTATGTCATTCGAAAATACACAATTAGGCGTGCAAAATGTAAGCATAAATTGATATATATTGATTTGTCCTATTAAAACATTCATATTTACCGTAGAAAACAAAAAAAAGTAACAACAGAATACCCAATCTCACATATGGTGTCTATCGCTATTACAAAAGTGCCCCAACGAATTTCACTGGAAAGAGAAATTCTGGATTTCGAGGCAATTCTCTCGGATTTTCAATGAAAAACGCCATAAGGATCGTCTGCTTTGATTTTATTTTATTATTTTAATTCATAATTTGGCTAAATCAAAATCCTGCTAATTTTTCCTGCTAGAGCATAAAATAATGCTAAAAAAAATGCTGGCATTATTTGAAAAAAAAAAGATGCTAAAAATAAAATAATCCTGCCAAATTTAGCAGGAAATATGCTAAATTGGTCACACTGGTCGCCTCCGTTGACAATTGGAACAGCGTGAGAGGATTCCTTTTTATTGGTGGAAATATTGAGCGCGAGAGAGACTCTGTCATCGGCTGTCACCAGTGCTCTTATATTGTGCGATTTCTTCCTTTTTTTGGGAATTTCTATGTCCGAAAAGCCTTCCGTGGGAAAAAGAAAAATCTAAAAACTAAACATTGAAAAAAAATTTTCTTTTCTAATTTCATCAAAATAAGTATCTAGATTTCACCATGATAATCACCACATGGACGTACATAAAAAAGAGCTTTTTCAAATCACCTTTTAGCAAGATTTTTTAATATCAAAATTTTCTAGTACCAAAAAGTAATCGTTATAACATTAACAAAATGCGATTTTTATACGAAAGGTTATTTAATGTGATTATTTTTCCGCACAACATAAATTTTACTTTAAAAAGTTAATTTTTTCACAAAAAATGCCTATCAAAATAATTATTTAAAAGGGAAATTGCGTACGTTAGAAAGGGATAAATTACCACGTTTCTTGGGACAAATAAGTATAGAGTACTTAAACACTCTGCCTGCCACCGTATGCGACGGACTCTATGGGACAGTTCGTTCCGTCAAATACGGCAATTCGTCTGAATTCGTCGACGCGACGGACGCAACGGATTCTATGGGCTGGGCCCTTTACAGTCCACACAGTTCATTTTTCATCCCAGACCTCCCATACCCAATTCCAAAGAAAATTTTCAAAATAAAATTCTCTCTTAGATTTTCCATCTGTGAAAGTGAATACTGAATGCGTCAGTATTCAGTCGTAAGAGTTTCATTATAAAACTCTCTTCGGCCATCGACTCTCTTTCGTGGCATCGTTTTCGTTTTTACCGGCATTAAAATTGAAAAAAAAAGTTTTTCCCTGAATCACAGTTGAAATTTATTGTAGTGAACTTGTTTAGTTGTTAATATTTAAAAAAAGTAAAAATGCAAAGATAAGCACCCAGAAGATACATTTTCTTTGACACTGCGTGTGAACTGCAAGAGGTAAAAACACGCTACAGAAACTACAGAAATTTGTTTATTAGTAATATGTATGTCGTACATCTAGTTTTGAAGCTGGCGAATGAGCTTTCAGCTTCTATATGACGTACAAGTTGGTTAAATTTCTAAAAGCCTTTAAACGCCAAACAGTTTCGCGTCGATGCCGTAGTCACAATCACAAAACCCATTTGAATCTCCTCAGCATTCCTCAGTTGGTAAGGCTGATTGTCTTAGAGCAATGATACCGTTCCATCCGCTGTCTTATATTCATCCGCTTTAACATTTGCAGCATCCAGTAAATCGGTTTGAATCGACGGCACGTCAGCAAGACTCATTGCCCTATTTTGCATTTTTTTGTAGTCTCTCACAATCAAAACTTTTGTTTTGCTCACATTCAACTTTAATTTATTTTGCATGAGCCAAATTTCAATCGCATCTGAATACTCTTGTTGTAGGAGCCTCGTAAATTCTTCAGGATTACTAACCGATATATACAGTAGTGTGTCATGTGCCAACAGCATAACCTGGCTGTGTTTTATCACAACTTTGATTTAATTTATTTATTACTGTTTAAATGCGTTATTTTTTTTTTGCTACATTTTGCAAAATTTAGTCAGGGAAAACTTCAAAACTGGTCAGGGAAAGTCAGAGATAATTATTTTTACTTAGTGGTAACCATTATAAAACAAAGCGCTTTCAAAAATTGCCAGGGCTTTGGTATAAACAGTGAACATTTATTTTTCAACAACAGGTTACTTGCACAACTCATGCATCCGTCATACATAAAATTTGTTTCCAAAAATTATCTCCTTTTTATCTAGCTTCGGAAAACGTGAGGTAGAACACAAATGCTACCCTTTGGCTGCCGCAAAGGTACCATCCGATCTTTTTAGTGAATCAGGTTTCTTTAACAAGGCCCAGGTCCACCCCGGACTGTAGCGCCACCTAAGTAAGGTTTCTTTAACATGTTCTACCCTACTGGCTGCAGTTGGTACTTGATCTACAGTATTTGTGTACATAGTTTTTAACAACGGTCTTCTCACCTGTTCTGAGTTTAAAGCAGAGTTGAACGGATCTGCCAATCTCTTTCCTATAACGTATCCATTCAGTCTTAGTAGGATTTTTCATTCTTCATTTACCTCAGCACCTCACTTTCGATACGAAATTACTTGAGCAAATATCAAGTTCATTATTACTGGAATTGTGACATCCTTTTGATATGATCATTTCCTTGGAATATGATAATATGGACGATGAGTGTTCAGTGTCTTAAACGGTTTGGTAAATTACCTGGAGGGTATTGGTGTGAATTTTTCAGATATATTCATCAATTCAGTCTAAATGACTGCCTCAAGATCGAGTAGCTTCTACAAATTATTAAAAAAAAAAAAAAAACTGGTCTCTACTGCCACCAGCACCGAACTGGGAAGCACAAGCCTCCGTACACCGGAAGGCTACAATCACAGAGAAACTCTTTATAAGATCGTTTGTTGAACGGTAAAATCTGCCCACACCTTCATTGAAAAACGGTGAATGGGTTACTTTTCGGTATAATGTGCAATTGTGTCGTCTAGCAAGCATTTTGCATGTATCAAATTACGACACAATTTTGCATCCAAAGAAACAAATTAAATATCCAGAACCGTCTTAGGAATTGTATGCTGTTCGTAGACAGCTGTCCTACTGACCGATTCTCCGATTTGTTTAGCCAATTCCTGCATGTGACTAATCGCGCCTTTACGTTTGTTAGTAAACTGTTCAAACATTTCTGTTTACTTAGAATTGAATTGCAAGTGTCCAATTTCGATCACAGTTCTTGTAACATGAGCTGCTCAAGTGCATATACCAATGAATATCGAAAGCACTTGCCTCTTACTACAACATAATAAAACGCGTCTCTTGTACATGTAACAATATACGAATACACTGATAGACTCGCAACTCGTATATACTTATAAGTTATAGCAAACAGTACCGGTAACCGAACAACGTTTCACGCAGAATGCATATTCGTCTCAAACCGATGCGCATCACAAATTGCCTATAATAATCAACATCAAGTATAATGAAGACTAACCCGTTCTCTTAATCAACTTTACTGTTCAGTCCAAGTTGTGATTTGTGATTACTGAATTGTATAAGAAATTCAGACTTCAGTTCAGTTCAGTTCAGTTCAAGTGTATAAATCTTCTAATCAAAAGTTGTTTTCCCTTCAAATTCTATTTTAGATCAGCTTAAGTTTAACAGTTTAGTGTTTTCTTGGCGCTGATGTCGCAAATAGAGACCCTATACTGTTGCTATTTATTTATTTAGAAGTGTGAGTATTCAAGTATTGTAAGGAAAAAGTTGTATACGCAACGCGCAACGAAGTGTCGTAATTTTGATGACAGCCATTGCATGCGGTCGAACTGACCTACTTCATTGCCACACAACATGCTTATAGCGGTTCTTTTTTTTTATGTTTTTGAGATAGGTATACATAATTATATAGTACAAACCGTACTATCATATAAATATACTAACAGATAAAGTTGTAGTATACATATGTGTATGCATTTTTATAAACAAAAGCCCATTTCAGTTTGTTTACATTTCCCACTCAAGAGAATGGACAGATAAAACTTTCTGGCACGAGTTTGAAACGAGCACATGTAGATTGTAAGTAGTACTACATTCATTAGGTTGTTGTAAAAATAAAAATCAAAGAAAAAGGCAACCACAGTGATCGTGAAAAAATATATCAAATTACATAACAAACACAAATCTTATCTATTGTTTGATGAATGTTTTCGGGCTAACTTTTCATTCATAGAAAGTCAAGCAGTTTTATTATGAACACTAGGTGGGAGACTAAAACTCAGTAAATTAAATTTACAATTACCTGTCAAAAGAAAGGAGTTGGTATAGAGAGTACCGGAGACATTTAAACGAGAGATAGGGCAGAGAAACTAAAAGGGACTGCAGTATTAAAGTAGTATCGATTGCGCGAGTAAGTCTGTTGATAAATTAATATCGCATGACGGGTTATAATCAAAATACTGCCAACGATGTCAATAGGCGTTTTGCTTTTTTAATTCATAACAGAACCTGAACTGTTTTAGAAACAGTTCGTGTTTCTTTTTTAGCTCGAGACACATGAGAGCTCGTATTTTTGTTTCTTCTTTCGTTCGGAGCATGATCAGACTGAGTAAAAGGCTGATTACACATGTACATTAGGGTGTCCCATGACACTAAAGAATATTTTTGAAAAACGCATCAGTGTGGCTTCAGGCCAGGAAAGTCTACCGTCGACCAAATATTCACACTGCGGCAGATCTTGGAGAAAACCCAGGAAGTCCAAATCGATACCCACCACCTTTTCATCGATTTTAAGGCCGCCTATGACAGCATTTATAGAGACGAGCTATACAGAGCAATGTCTAGTTTTGGCATCCCTCCCTGTCCGTTTGTGCAGGATGACAATGGAGAATGCACGCTGCTCCATCAAGGTTGGTAAAGAACTCACCGAAACCTTCGATGTCAAAAAAGGATTTAGACAAGGCGATGCGCTGTCATGTGACTTCTTCAACATCATTCTTGAAAGAATAGTGCAAAACTCAAACGCTAACACCAGAGGCACTATCTTCCAAAAGTCCGTCCACCTACTCGCCTATGCCGACGACATCGACAATCGGCAGAACGCAGCGTGATGTCACCGGCGCGTTCGTGAGTATTGAGACGGAAGCGGCGAAAATGGGTTTGGCGGTCAATGAGGGCAAGACAAAGTATATGCTGTCATCAAGAAAGGACACCCAACACCGACGTCTTGGTCAGAATATCTCAATAGACAGATATAACTTTGAGGTGGTAAAGGACTTTGTCTACCTAGGCTCCGCTATGAACTCAGACAATGACACCAGCGCTGAGATTAAACGAAGAATAACTCTTGCCAATCGCTGTTTCTTTGGGCTAAGAAAGCAATTGAGTAGCAAATCCCTCTCTCGAACAACTAGAGTGACCCTCTATAAGATCTTAATCATCCCAGTCCTGCTTTATGGTGCAGAGGCATGGACTCTATCAAAAGCGGATGAGGTTACTCTTGGTTGCTTCGAGAGGAAAATTCTTCGAGTAATTTTCGGTCCGGTCTGCATTGACGGTGAATGGAGGAGGAGATACAACGACGCAAGTGGAAAGGGACCTTAACCAATTTAGCGTGTGAAACTGGAGACAGCTGGCCAAAGATCGTGCTGGCTTGTTGGTTGAGGCCCAGGTCCACCCCGGACTGTAGCGCCACCTAAAGTAAGTAATGAAAAACGCATACCCTCCATTTGTGTCTTTGCACTGGATTACTTTGGGAGATCTTAAGAATTCAAAAATTCTAATCTGTTCAAATCGTATAGGACATTATTATATTTTCTTACTACACTTTTTATTTAACAATATTCTATTTTTAACGTTTCTTTTTTACAATCGGAGTTGATATTCCTGTGTTTTTGGTCTACCCCATCGTCAAATAGTGACAGGATAGCTGTTTCATCAGTCAAATACCATAGGTGTTGGAATTCAAGCAGAGCTTCAATTTTGGAAGCACTTATGTATCTTTCCAAGTTTTCTCTATAGCACTGAATCTTACTTGGGTCGACGATTTTGCAATTTTCTCTTAACTTTTTGAATATTAGGATACCAGGGCTTGTGGTCACTTGACTGATTTTAGCTTAAGAAACATATTTTTAACACCAGTTCGTAAATGTGGTGTTGACAAGTAAAAACAAGCACTTCCCAGTAAAATGTTTGCTCAAAGGGCAAACAGGCACCATTTATACAACCAGTACTTGTACTTGATCTGCTGTTCTGTTCTGTTCTTTGCCACTTAAACACTCCAATTTCGGCTTGTGGTTGTTCCTTATTTCCATACGAAATTACTATAGGCAGACGTTCTTCTTTACAATTTCGGGTATCCAGAGCAGGCAATAGGTTTCCTTCCCAGTGAATAGTTACAAAGCCTGATACTTAATTTTTGAAATTTGCTTTAATTGCTTCCGCGCTCTCATCTTTTTTCCGTGCGTATTCGTTGGATGGATGATTTACTGATTGGAAAACCATCAATATTATGACCAAGTGCTTCGATTGTCGCTTGAAGGATAAACACAGAGTCTCTCACACTCAACTGGCATCTGTCTAAGGCAGCTACTAATTTTGGAGTTACCAAAGAAAAAGTAGCAGAAGTAGCAGTCACGGGATGCGTATTCTCCATCAAACATGACAGATCTTCCTGATTTTCGCTAAACTTGACGATAAATCATCTTGTAAAGGTTCATGTGACAGCACTTTGCACTTTCATTAACAATTAGTTTTACTTCGCGAGTTTTATACAGAAAAAACGCGGAAAGCTTGTCCGTTGAATGGAAGTTTTGAATCCGATATTTGATGGTTTACATCTCCTACCAACATTTTGGCCTGCGTAATTCCACTGACATATTTCAAAAGTACCAGCATCTTCTAGGCTGAGATCTATGCCAAAGGCAGATGTGTCCAAATCAACCTTGACAAAAGCAAAGTCAACTTTGATATAGCTATAATGGTAGAAAGCCAGGCTGCTATTATGGCACTTAATTCCTACATCATTAAATCCAAACTTGTATGGGAATGCCTACGAAAATTAATGAACTTTGTAGGAGGAACAAAAAAACCCTCTGCTGGGTGCCTGGCCACGTAGCAATAGAGGGGAATGAAATTGCCGACTCCCTAGCAAGAAAGGGAGCATCAGAAACTTTCATAGGTCCTGAACCATTCTCCGGAATAGGGGATCGCACCCTCAAAAAAGAATTTAGGAAACTAGAGAAAGAAAGCAGGGCAAAAACCTTACATAACACTCAGGTCATGAGGCAGGCCAAGAAATTTCTGCCACAATACAACCGGAAAAGATTCCAAGCTTGCATCGGCATGAGCAAAAATAACCTCCGTATCCTAACGGCGCACTGTAGACTCAAGGAACACCTCAGGAAACTGGGTATATCTCAAGAAGGTCTCCGCAGATTCTCCGATGAGTCCAGTGAAATCTCAGAACACTTGCTGGAATCATGTGGGACACTGAATCACAAAAGACTGAAATACTTGGTCAAGTACCAACTATCTGTTGAGGAAATACTGTCACTGGAGCCAGCTCTCATCCTTAGATTCTTAAAGGAAACTGGACTGGAGAGAGTGCTGTAGGACAAATTTCTTCCGCCAAGGAGAAAGAAGAGTACAAGAACTCAAATGATTCCGAAAGGAATTGTACTATGATGGGAACTCTTTTTGAGGGAATAGATCACTTTGAGGCGTAAGCAGGGGGTTCAATAGACCAAAAGGTCGCAGTACAACAACGCCTTTAAATGAATAGCTGAATGCCTGTATTGGGAAGGTGATACCTTCCAGTGGTATATGCCCTTCATAGGGCATACATTCTTCCGACTAAATCTTGTTGTGGTTGTTGCAGTGTGTTCCGATATTGATTGAAGTTGTTGAACTCTTAGCGATAGATCTGCAACAGTTTTGGTGATATCTGCGACACGCAGAATGAAGTCGCTCTCGATATTGTCAAGTTTACTGTAGATTTTTTTGTTTTCTTCCAAAATCAAGTTCTTGAGTTCCTCGTACTGCCGTCTCATCAATGACTCCAGACCTTTGTTTTTGTCTTCGGGTTTATTCACAGCTGATGATACAGTCGATTGTTGTTGTTGGTCCTTGACTGAGGTTGAGCGAAGGTCGCAAATAGGTTGTTGTGGTGGCGGCATACTTGACGTAGGGGATAACCTCAATTGATTTATTGAATTAGGGTTTTACAAATATTTGTACTAGAAGAGCAATTATGGACAGAATTATTACACTGTTCAGATATATCTTGAGTTCATGAACCAATTTATTAACACTTTATGCAAAATAAAACAATTGAAATTTTAATGCTCTTGGTTTTTATTGCACGACAATATTTTGTGTTAGCTTGTCATTCTCTCTCAACTTCACCGACAACAACAATTCGGGAGATTAAGAACAAATCAGGAGAATCAGAAAAACAAAACAAGTTTATAGTTTTATGTTAGGGCTTTCTTCAAAACAACAATAACAAAATTTTCGAATTAACAAAAAAAAATGAAATATGCAAAAAAAAAAATACAAAAAAGCTAAAAAACATTAATTAGGATTAAAAAAATTCTTGACAAGAACAATTTAAGTTTCGCTGGATTTTATTATATCTATTTTTTCCATGAAGGAAGGAAACAAGAATTATATTGTGAATAATCGGAAGTTTGCTGTTGAGCAAAATTGAATTGAAAGAAATGTCAATGCCAATGTGGCAGTTCAAAAACAAAACGAGTAATTTCAAGTCCAAGTGTATGAGGGCTTCTGATGACCGTGAACCTAAATATGTAACTTAATCTAACCTAAGCTGGCATCATTAGTACATACCGGCGATCGCTAACCGCTAACCGGTAATTATAAAAAAATTTGTTTTGTGAGTCGACCGGTTCGGAAAAGGAAGGTTAGGTTAGGTTGGGAGGGCATTTTGCAACCGATGCAAATTTCACCCAGAAGCCATGAAGGCCCATTGTGAGTACCCTGTTTGTACATGCAAGGACATGTGGCTAACAAAACCACTTCGATCTGTTGAGGAATAGTTTTATGTCTGATAGGGGCACCCCTGCCAAGTCGTCCAGACTTTCGAAGAACCTAGCTCCCATACAGGATGAGCGGCGTTCCTGTAAAGCTGGGCAGTGGCATAGAAGATGTTCCACGGACTCTATTTCTTCCTCGTCTCTACAGCTTCTGCAGAAGTCATTTGCAAAAAGTCCTAGCCTTTTAGCCATGTTTCCTATGATGCAGTGTCCGGTTAAAACGCCGACGAGCATCCGGATTTGGCTTCTATTAAGGGAGATTAGGAACTTTGATCTTTTGGTGTCAATCACAGGCCACAGACTTCGGGTTATGACGCAACCGATGGTGCTGCTCCATTGTTCCTTAGCCAGTTGTGTGATGACGCCTTCAATAAAGGTCTTAGCAGTGTTGAAAGGCGGTAACACCCCTCCGTCCGCAAGTTGAGGGTTCATATCAGAGCCGTATCTGGCCAATTCGTCCGCCCTTTCATTCCCTTCCACCCCAACGTGTCCCGGAACCCAGCAGAGTAGAATTGAGTGATGACGTATAGCCCTGAGCGCCACGAGGCAATCTGTAACACATTTCGCATTAATAAGATTGGAGCCGAAAGCTTTGAGTGCTGCTTGACTGTCCACACAGATGGTTATTTCCATTGCTGGTAGTCCCATCGATAAGATAGTCTGTGCTGCTTTTTTAACCGCATATATCTCAGCTTGGAAGACACTGCAGTGATCGGTCAGTCGGTACGACTGGCTAATAGCAAGCCTTTCTGAGAATATCCCGGCTCCTGTTCCATTTTCTGTTTTTGAACCATCCGTATAGACGGCTATACCTTTAATGATGGTACTGGGTGATTTCCAGTCCTGCCTTTTGGGTATAGTGATTCTAAAGTTTTTCTCGAAGTCATATCTGGGTTTCTCGTAATCGGTGAGTGACATGAGTCCCTTCCGATCGAAGATTTCAAGTATGCTTGAGTGTCCGCAGTAACCAGGCTTCCAAGTTTTGTTCTCTCTTAATCTGAGAGCGGCTTTGGCTGCCACTTTCATAGTGAATAGCTCAATGGGTTGCAGGTTCAATAGCGTTTCCAGATCTAGTTGTGGTGTGGATTTAATTGCGCCTGTTATTCCCAGACAAGCAATTCTCTGCACCTTGTTCAGGTTCTTAAGATGGGATTTGGTTTTAACCGCATCCCACCAAACAACTGAGCCGTAGGTAAGAATGGGTCTCACAATCGCGGTGTACATCCAGTGCACAATGTTCGATTGCAAGCCCCAGTTTTTCCCAAAGGTCTTCCTACATGCATAAAAGGCATTAAGTCCTTTCTTCATTCTTTCTTCAGTATTCCGTTTCCAGTTAAGTTTGGAGGTGAATATCACGCCCAGGTACTTAGCCTCGATCGGAAAAGGAACCTTACCGCAATGCGCGGCTGCCATGCGTGATCCAATTCGGCAGGTTTAATTATTGTATTTCTTACATATCTTGATACCGAAATCCTTTGTAAACCAACTAAGTACCTAAATATGACAACTTTATTAGGTACATCGCATATTTACTGAAGAAACTTATTGAAATAAGTTCTCAAATCGTAAACGTCATTCACCCATTTCTTGAATTGATACTACTGCTGGTATACATGACGTCTCCAACAGCGATAGTGCAGGGGTCGCATCATTCAGTTACGATGTTAATTAAACAATAAAAAAAAAAAATCCACCCTATTGTAACTTCTTTCCGTGCAGCCGTCAAGTGCACTGAAACTGAAACCAAACATCGTCAAATGATTTATTTACCCGTCAATCAATAATTTCGTGATTAGCCAGAAACAATCAAAAAGGGGTAATAATTTATGTTTCAAATTTTAAACTTCCCCAACTCTTTTGCTTTGGATTAGCAAGTAGCAATTGGATTGATATCAAAATAAAATTTAAATTACTAATGGCCGTTTGACGTTTCACATTACCATGTCAATTTGGTTGATCCGCACCATGAATGACTCATATTTCTTTCGTGAGTATTTATTTATCCAGCGAGTTAGTGGCAGTTGCGAAATAAAGTATGTATTTTCATTTACAGGTCGAGCGTCGAACATTGATCAACACCGACAAAAATGAATGGCTTATTGTAGATCCGACGAACTACTGTGACGAAGGCTATTCTGTGTTCCGAAGAAAACGATTTTTTTTAATGAGAAAATGTGTTTTTTACGATCGACGGAATAACCTGTTGTTATTGCTGCGGTAAATTTAGAAAAACCATCACAACAAGTTACCGGAATATATTATATCCACCAAAAATCTGCCAATCGATTAGTGCCTTACGTTTGTGATGTAGCTGTGTGCACATACACTTTTTGTGTGTATAGTACGGTTACAGCCTTTTTTGTCGATTCTTTACATTTTGTTTGTAATTGGCTTAGCCATGAGTGAAGTGTTTCTAGTTTTGCTCAGTGCTAAGCAGTTTATCGATTTGCTTTGTCCAGACGAGGAAATCGAAAAATGAAGAATAGACTTTAATGTGGACTATTTTTTATGAATTACTATTCCCTGAATTAGCCATGACAAGTAGGTTTTGGCGAATATGCAATGAACTCATTTGCTTATTATGAAAGCCTGTCTGAAATAAACATGACTCGTCTGTAGTATTGATTCTTATGACAACAAAGTGGTGCGACCTGCTACTATTTTGCTAATTCATTGTTGGTTTGTTTGTAGTTTGTCTGAAGTCTGACAGATATCACAGAATGACTGTTAGTTTGTCTGTCTTGTCATTTCTCTTAGCTCAAATGACTTTGTTTACTTTGTTGCTTCACGGTAATTCGACAGCAAATAATCCGGCGGCTCACCAACGATAAATATCGAATTATCTCTGCCTAATTAAAACGGCGTAGGCGAACGAAATGGGAATTTAATTTTATTTTCTGTAAATGAATAGGTTAGGTTAGGTAAGATGGCTGTCTAGAAAAACACACTTAGACCAAATTTGTTTAGGTGGGGGAGGCCAGAGTGTTATCTAGGCCGGACATGCTAGTGGGCATTATTGCGTGTGACTTATGTCTTCGACTGTCCTACGTCTCGTAGGGAGAATCGGGGGCAGTTCATCCTCGGATAAGGGAAGGGTGTCGGAAACAGTCTTCCCCGCACCTGTAATCCTCAGACAACTCCTTGAAAAGATGAGACTATTGGATGATATGTCTTCGGATGTACGACGGGTGACCGAAACCGACATCTCGTCGAAATGACGTGAACCGATATACGCCATCGGTGATAATTACAGATCGGTCCCTACGTTATGTACCTTACTTGAGTCTTAATAAGGTTGGTCAAGGGGATGACCGGTGGACAGTATGCCTTCGGATATGCGGGTAGTGACCGTATCGGTAAGACCCTCGCTTTGCCCTCTGGCAACTTATCAAGAAAGAGCGGATGTTGCAAAGAAAAAGCATACTAGTAGTGGTGATTGTAACAATCAACCTGTTTACTACGCATGATTGCAGGGTGTTTCAACTTGTGTGACGGTTTGTTTTGGATATAACGAAGGATGACCGAAGCAGTCTTCCCTTCTATTGTAAAAGAAAAACAGCCCGTCTAAGGGATGGTGATGCGGCTAGTGGTTAGCTGACGCTGAGTATTTGTTAAAGATCATTCAAGCCATTTGATTTTTGTTATGAATTTGCTGATACGGCGTATGTCTGTGCGGGACAAGTCACTGCGGTCCTCGAAGAAGAATTCCCCTAAGTTACTTTTTCGTAGCTTTACAAGAGCTGGGCATGTGCAATGTAGATGAAGAACAGTCTCTTCTTCCTCCTCATCCATGCAGCTCCTGCAAAAATCATGTAGGGTGCTCCCAATCTGCGAGCGTGCCTACCTATCAAACAGTGTACTGTTAATGCACCCACTACGGAGCTGATTCTGTTTCTACTTAGAGAAAAGTCTCTTAGTCCTTTAAGCATCTAATTTAGGCCAGATTTGTTTGGATGTGACGCAGGTATCTATGCTGTTCCACCTATTATTTGCGACCATTATTGCCTTTTTGAATAGGAAGAATTTGATCGATTGCATTGGAGCGTACGGCTCACTGTTGTTGGTTGAGTGAAGGCCGCTTCCTTGTCTGGCTAGTTCGTCCGCTTTACAGTTGCCCGGAATGTGGCTGTGACCTGGAACCCAGCACAGGGTTACTGAACATCAGTTCGCAATCTTGTTACGAGATTCCCGGCATTGTTTTACCAACTTTGATCTAGTTGTTTAGGGCTTTTACGGCTGCCTGACTGTCTATGTAGTTGGCGATAGCTTTGCCGACTATCGCAGACGAGGCAAGTCTGCAGGCTACCTCTCGTATAGCCAACATTTGAGCCTGAAAATGCTACAGGCGTAAGGCAACGAATACAAACTTAGAAATAAGTACAAGTAATCGCATCGGAAGATTCTCAGTGGAGGGGTAATATCTTGCTGTCTCGATGACGCTCTCTTTTACGAATTTTTTGAGTCACAGTAGGGAACGGCAATAATTAAAAATTCGTAAGATTTAAAAGTGAAGAAACAGACCTAATGAGTGAATCAGTTTCGTGTGAGAAGATAAGTCCAAGTTGTACTACAGTGAATGACTTTTTCAGTCAATTTTATAGTTTTTTCCTAAAATTACTCAGTTAAGTTACCGTCAAATAAGTTATGTACAACGTCAAGTATACTTTGTTTTTTTTTTCCATATAACCTCACTTTTTGTGGCAACTGCAAGTTGTATGTACCTAACTGGAATCTACTTTTTCCAGACAGTGATGTCAGTGTCTGTTATCATACTTTATTCTATTTGTTTAGTCAACCCTCTATCAAAAACCTTATCAATCATTTTTATTCATACGCAAAATGAAAAAAAAAAAACAAATGTTCAAAAGCTTAACACAGTCGTAAGTACTCCTTTCCGCTGTAATTTAATATATTATTTCTGTTTAATCAAGCTTACAATGACTTACTTAGAGGTGATTCCTATCTACTTAGTCTGATATACCATCATCTAGAAACAATAGACACGCCATTCAATTACAAATTGGATTTCGCTCACCCTAAATCGGGAGAACGCAATATCCCCTTGTAAACACCTATCGCTGCGTCGTAAAAAAAAAAAAAACAACAACATCAGTGTGGGAACTGGAAGCTCTAAGTGAGTTTTTTGCGCAATGTCATCTGTACCCGTATACCCTTCGGTCATTGTGACCAAAGGAATGTGAGTGGTCAACGACAGACACCTTTTTTGGAAGCCTCCTACGTAGTCCCACTTTGTGGAACAAAACAACACTCGGTGTGGTTTTCGATTACCGCAGTGGGTGCCACATAATCAGATCGCACGTATGAAAAAACGAGTTCGTGGGCAGATCATGTTATTGTAAATCGGGCGACGGGCCCTCTAACCGCCAATATCAAATCACAGCTCTGCTGTTTGCTTTTCTTAGTGATTACGCTGATAGCTTTGCCATATGATTAATTTTATTTACACAAGAAATTTTTACACAACACATGTTCTTCGTGTTCGAATTGAACATAAATGCAGTCAGTTGTTTGCTTTCTTAGCAAACAACCGGTGGAAATGTTAATAATAGCAACAATGACACCTATGACTTTGGTTATCGGATTGGCTATCTAACACTTGTTATTATATTTCTTATCTGGCGTCTACAGACTGTCTCGTTCTTGTTGATTGGAAACCTTACCGCTTCATATTACTGTAAAGCTATGTCATTTGTTGAACCGTTTATGCACCATAAGCTGATTTTGACGGGTGAATGACTCAACCTTTATAAGATCACTTACAAGTCCGACGAACAATTCATAAATACAACTGCGTGTTTTGCCACATGTTCATTCCGGTAGAGAGGAACTGCTTCAACTCTTTTTTTTTTATTTTAATTTAAATAAGTCTCATGTCCAGTTGGCTGATACTGCGACCTGGAAGATCTATTGTATCAATGGGGAAATGTTCATCTAAGAGACGTGCGATCTACCTGATGAAGTTGAATAGGTCCTTAGTAGCAGAGTGCACTATATAACTGCTGGTGTACGAGTTTCCCTATTAAAGACCAATGAAGAGCCGGGCAGTCACAGAAAATGTGTTCAGAGTATTCAACATCCTCCAGACAGAATCTGCATTCTGTTTCCGGACAAAGGTTCATTTTGTTGAGATGATTATCTAAGCTCTAAGGAATGTGAGGAAACCCACTTACTTTCTTATCCTTATACTGAGCATAAGGATTTCCTTGTAGGAGTAAGGCCTAATTAATCGTTTGGATTGTCTTAGACCAGAGACATGCTCCCAATGTTCAAGACGAAGTTGTTTTTCCCATTTATTAATATCCTTAGCGCAGTAGTCCAATTGACTATGCATAGTAGGATTCTGGTCCACAGAGAACCGATTCGGAACCACCCCTAGCTAGTTTGTCTGCATGTTTGTTGCCTGTCATACCCTGATGATCCCGTTTACCTAACCAAGTTTTACCTTGTTTTGTTTTGCTAGGGATTGCAGAGCATGGTGACAGCACCTAACTGTCTTGGAGTCCATTGTATTAGACACTAAAGCTTGTAAAGCTGCCTGACTCTCTGAGAATGTTTTTATTGTTGCACCTTTAATACCTTTTTTAGAGATTAGATCAGCTCAAGTTTCGATCGCATGGATTTCCGCTTGAAAAACCATGGGATACATTCCCATGGTTATCGAGACTTTGGTGTTGGGTCCAACGACATTAGCCCCAACTCCGGAATTCATTTTTGATCCGTCGCTGAACCAGACTATGCTTTTTGGGTACAGTGTCGAAACACCTTGGGTCCAACTATCGCGATCAAGTAATTCTACTTCGAATAATTTACCGAAACTGTACTCCCTAAGCACAGTGTCCTGAACGGAGCAGAACATGTCCACGTTTGGGATTACGCTAAGTTTAAAAAAAAAATTCACTAGCTAAAGATTGAAGTAGAATTCTTAGACCACCAATAAGTTTTTATTTTCATCATCAGCCTACGAATAAATCAAAACATTCTAATAGACTGAGTTCCGTATATTGAATAATTTGAAAGTAATTTTATTACGAAAAAAATGCTCTCATAGATAAATTGCGAAGTAGTACTAGAAAACAATGGAAAGCGTACTATAAAAAGTACCGAAAATTGTGCCCGATTGAACGATAGGATGGTATCACTGATTTCGATTTGTATATGCTATTGAAATTGAAAGTAGTGTTGCTTAAACATCGATAGTTTAACATTTCGATAGTACCGATAGTTTTATATACTTACGATTTCCTGAAGACGGGGTTGGAAATTTGTCCATAATTTATTTATAAAAAAAACATCCTCAGGCTCATACAAACCATCTTCATGAGAAGTTCTAGCGAGCACTCCCGAGCCCGACTGATGCTTACGCTTTAAGCAGAGATTAGTCGTATTACCGAAATACTTGTGCTATTTTTGGCACAAAGTACACTTATCAAGTTTATTGTCACCTTCAACATATGTATTTAAAAAAAATTCCGCACAACCGATTTTTTAGTTCGATTCATTTTTCACTTTAAACTTGAAGAAATAACTTCACTGTTTTATTGCAGTTGGTCAACAAACTTGAACTTAAGCGTAAGAACAACCAGCTTCAAGTGAATTGCATTTACAACGTTAGAAAACACGCATCACTTGTAGCACTATCGGCGATTGCAAATGCTACCAGGATATGCACATATATGCAACGATTGTTTCTTTTTTGACACAAGAAAAATCCAACCTACATAATGTAAAAAAAAAAAAAAAAATTCGAAATCACTTTCACCAGCGCCAGTGGCCACTTGTTATTTCGTGGAAGGGTTGAAAGGAGTACATACTCACTTAATTATGCACATTGCGCACATAGATGCGCAAGCGCAATTTGCAGTATAGAGGTAACCTCTGCTTTGCCAAAGTTTTGTTATTGTTTGTTATTTTTTTATTACAGCATCATAAATCAGATGCATATCTAGACAAGACCAATGTCTATACACTGAAAAATATTAGAATATCGAAGCAGGTGTGATCAAGAAATGTTTTAAAAGGATTCGCATATTTTGTGCATTTCTTATGTCGTTTTCCATTAAGACCACCGGAAATATCTTTCAGTTCTCAGGGGCCCCGCCTATAGAATCCGTTGCATCCGTCACGTCGACGAATTGCCGTATTCGACGGTACGAGCAGTCCCATAGAATCCGTCGCATACGGTGACAGGCACTGTTTTAATTAGTCTATCCTTATTTGTCCCACGAAACGTGGTCATTTTTCCCTTTCCACCGTACTCAAATTCCGTTGATAGGTACTTTTTTGTGAAAAAAATCTAACTTTTTAAAGTAAAATTTATATTACATGGAAAGATAATCACATTAAATTACTTTTGGTATAAAAATTGCAGTTTGTTAATATCTTTACGATTACCTTTTAGTACTAGAAAATTTTCGAACTAAAAAACCTTGCTAGCTATTTACATTAGCTCTTTTTTATGAACATTGTGTTTATTATCAGATGAAATGAAGATATCTACATGTTTTGGTGAAATATTAAAAAAAAATCTAGTTTGAATGTTTTTTTCCACCTTTTTCTTTATTTCCACGGGAGGCTTTTCGGACAACGAAATGTAAGAGTACTGGTGAGTGGTGACAACCGATGACAGTTTCTCCCATGCTTTAAATACTTCCACCAAAAATTTCCTCTCACGCTGTGCCAACTGTCAACAGGTACGACGGACAGAAAAGTAGAAATTAAACCTACTTTATCCGTCGAATCCGGCAAGTGCGCTGCTTATGGGTCATCAATTCATCATCATCATCAAAGTTGCAGCAACGGACGCGACGAATTCTATGGGCTGTGAGCTTTAGATTTTATGCGAATCACGGAACACGAAACGAAATTGATCTGCTTTTGTAAATGGATTGGTGTGTTATTTGACAGCAAAATCATCTGTTCAAATTGCATTTGTTTTTGCAAAAATCACAAATGGACATAGACTCGAAAAATGTTTTCCCTTTTGTAGATACGAATGGAGTATTTTGAATGAGTCGTACCCTTCATATGACGAGGAAGACGATGAAGATAATTAGGGCTATCGCAAATAAGTTCCGATGGAAATGTTTCCCTTGTCAGCAATGTAAATAAGATTGCTGAATAGGAAACATTCCGGGGGAAATATTATTCTCGATAGGGGTGAATAATTCCTCCAAAATTGTATCCATGGCTATTTTATGTATTTCGTTATTTCGGTTTTAACGAAACTTTGCCCATTTCTCTTGAAAGCAAACGACGTAAAACGGTTGTGCAAACTATACTGGTATTGTGACAGTTGTGTAAATCTAAAAAAACGAGACCTGCAAAAAGTTATCCGAATATTGATTTTTTTGCCCAATGGAACATGAAAAGTGATTTAAAAAAAGATTGATTTTGGAAAATGACATTATTTTGTCTTATAGGTTTTTTGCTTATAATAAGCCTCAAAAAGTTTTTAAACGATATCAAGATTGCAATTTATGTGTTCCTTTTTATTAAGAATAAAATACTCGGTGTGAAAGAAACCTTTGACCTAGTTTTTCACGAAAATAAACAATGAAATTTGAATTCTGCGATGTCAATAAATGTAATAGATTATAAAGAAAGTTGTCGCACTGAAAATGTGGAGGTCTAATTGTTTATTGGTACGGTTTCACTAATGCTGTACAAGTGTACATTTTTACTAAAGCTGACAGCCAACTAATTGTCGACATTATTGCTTAATTATTAGTAAGGCCGATTGTGTATAAGCCTGCTGTGGTAGAATTTCTGTCAATAGGCGAACTCTAGTTTCCAATAATCAGTAGGTCCGTTCGTATACTTTAAGCATAGAAAAATGAAAAATGTCAAATCTCTAAAATCGAGAGAGAATTCTCTCAATTTCCAGAGAAGTACCTGATCGGTTTTCTTACAAAAAGTTTAAGAAATGCCATTTTGACATAATCGTAAAATGCAGCATCTAGAAAATAAATTGGAATTGAATTTTTTACAAGCTAAATACCTATTAAACTTTCCATTCGAATGCGCTGATATGTTCTAGGAGAACATTCAGTTATAACTTGTTCCTCTGACGTCGTTGAAGACGCAAATAAATAGTTTTACTTGTCAAACTTTTGAGCTGTCACTTAGTTGGCAGTTTTCATTTTTCAGTAAGTCGAAATTCGGCGAGTAGGAAATTACGAAAATATGAAAGACCATTGAAATGGATTTTTCTCTCATTTTTTTCAATTTTCTCAGTACGTGGTCGCATTTGCACAGTTTCTTAGCAAATTTTAAATAATCTTACGTTTGCAAAAAAGTACCCGAACGAATCTAGTGTGTAACAGGATAGGTTAATATTGGCAGCCTAACTTCGAAAATGATTCCGATAGTAATTACATGTAATGTAAGCAATTTCGTCCGTAAAAAAATTGGGTCTGTTCCTCTACTTTAAAATCTTACGAAATTTTACGAATTCTTACGAATTTTTACTCATTGCCGTTCCCTAATTCGAAAAATTCGTAAAAGAGGGCGGCTTCGATAGAGCAACATATTACCCCTCCACTGAGAATCTTACGAATTTTTACTTAACAAATGTCTTGGTGTCAAGGTTTGTCCAGACCAGTGAAACATTTGTTTAATAAATGTTTATTAAATGTTTATAAAATGTTTCCGATTTGCTTCAGAAACATTTCATAAATATTTATTCAACATCTCTTAAATGTTTCTTCCAGTCTGGACGCCGATGAAACATTTTTGAAACATTTATGAAATGTTTAATTTTTATCCATTTTTGTAATAAATAATGATGAACTCTAAAGCGGTAGAATTTTTAGCAGTGTGCTTCATGATCATAAAAAAAAATTTAAAAAAAAATAAAAAGATAATTTAATTAAATGAATAGATAACTTCCTCATTACCTACTGCAAGATTTTTTTTTGACATTTCAATTTTTATATTCACATAAATTCAAAAAACAGCCCCTACTCTCTGCCCGGAAACATGTGAAACAAAAATTATTTCCCATCGCGAATGGGAAACTGCGAAACATTTCATAAACATTTCATAAATGTTTCATTGGTGTCCAGACCAACGAAATATTTAATAAACATTTCATAAACATTTTTTTTCTGTTATAAATGTTAATGAAATATTTATGAAACATTTATTATAAATGTTTATGATATGTTTCGTTGGTCTGGACACACCTTAAGAAGTGGTAAAGCTGTCAGTCACCTTACAATTAACAGCTGATTCGAGGTTTGTTATCCCATTTGGCATATGCGTGCAATTGTTTTGATTTTTTTGCGCATTAAAATGGTATAAAAAGACAGTAAAAGACAAAAGAAAATAAGATTGAATGTTCTCCTCGAGATTATTTTCGATTTCGATAGTGGCAACGAAACTCTTGCTTGCTGTAAAAAGAGACAATCTGCTCCATGTCAATGCAGCGTCGCGTCGCTTTTTCCTTTTCTTGAATGCTTGTAGTTTCATACTCGGATTCATAAGTTCTATTATTTCCGAATCACTTTCATAGCTTATTTTGTTAGTAAATTAGCAAATTCTTTGAGCTTATCAAATATTTTAACGACTTTTCGTACCACTTTTTTGAATTTTTCAATTGTTTATCTGCCATTTTTCAGAGGTTACTACAAAAGCGTTCCCTAACTTTTTCGTAAGTGTCTCTCTCTGTGAGATAATCTATCCACTCCACGTCGTTTCCATTGTTACCACAAAAGTAAAGGAACAACCATAGTATATTACAATCGCGTCTGTTCTGAAAATCGAATGGAAAGTCATTTATTGTATTTTCAATCGAAATAACTTTGAATGATCCTGTCATCGTACCTATTGAAGCACCCATATGTTTTTTATGACATCATCAGAAGTCAGGGCATGCTGAAATAAATCTTAAATAAAAATTCGATTGGCTGCAGTCCACCCTATGCACACTATATTAGCAGTTAAAAAAAATATAATTCAAAATTGCTTACAAGCCATCACAATGGGTTCGTAGCTAGGTTGGTGACAGTAAAATCGATACATCAACTTGAATTTACGGCTGCTTCTAACGCAGATAACATTATGCTTAACTAAGCAAATGACGGTATTGTTATGCGCAACAAAAAGAAAAAAAATAACACAAAATATGGGGGAAAGTAGAATAGAAAAACCATCCAGCCCCACATGGTCAAAGGGAAATTACACCCAACTGCCAGGGCCTAGTCGTACACATCTACCATTCGCTATATTAGCTGTGACTTGTACATTGTGCGTCCTTGAAAAGCTACGCCATTTAACAGGGTTATTTCCTCGCTCCCCTGTCATAGTCATGCCACTGGGCGAGCTTAATGCGTGAAAGTCTGATAGTATGTGTGTCTAAAGTGTTTTAATCGATATTATTAACATTTCCTTACCAATATTGTCCAATGTGGCGTCGGTAGAGAGCACAATTGGATTACTGAACCTAGTTAATGGAAACTTGTAATTTCTGGTAATTGCTTGACAAATAGATGAGTAACTTGCGTCAAAATATTGACACAAGTCTGCCTCACTACATGATAACGAAGGAACAGTGGTATCAGAAACGTCGTCGCCTTTTGGCGAAAGGTCATTCGGACAGCAAATTGAATACGCTAATTACGTGACTCTAAGCAATGTCTGATTAATGTGAACGAATGTCGTACATTGATTGGATGATTGCAGCAAGAACCGCTTTCATTGCGAGACATGGGCGCCATCTATTTTGTAATACATGGAATGTTAGAAAATAAAACAAGATAAGTATGCAACATACAACGACACAGATAATTAAAATGAAGACGGAAGACGAAGCTACAGCTTAAGACCTAGAGTAGTTTTTATTCGTAATCAATGTGTATATTGTTTCATTTATCAGTGGTCGTTCCATTTGATCCCCATCAATAAATTTACTGCTAGAAAAACGTATGCAGCTAGTGAGCTAGACTCCATTTGAATTGTTTTTCGTTAGAGTACATAATATACATTTTCTTTGCTTGATGACAAACCGCTGTCATAAATATCAAACTCGTAATGGAAATCATGCGCTCTTTTGACATTTTCTATTTTCAGATTTGATTTATTTATTTATTTATTTTTTTAATCTTCAATTTTGAAGATGAGGGCATCAATTTGACACTTATTTGCGTCGTTATTAGTGCAACAAAGAATGTGATTCCTTTGTACATTACGAATTGTTCGCGTGGGGAACAATACCAAATTGAATTGTAACAGTTTCTGTTACATCTTCAGAAATGTGCACTAAAGTTTGTTATATAACAGTGGCAAAACTTATTTCCTCAAAAATTTGAATGTGAGTTTTGGAAAGGATCTAGATCCAAGCTAGACGTTGGCACTCTAATTTTCGTTTTTTGGGTTTACCTTCTAGATGAGCGGCAAAAACGTCCGTTTTTTCCTTATCTTCCCTTGCCCATTCATTTTGATTAATTCTAATTGGCGGCGCGCGCGGGGATTTAGGGCCTGAAGCGTAAAATTTGTGTCTACAAAACAACAAACATTGCAGTCTGACATTTGGCAAGTGTTTGTCTCATGGAAATTCTTTTAAAATATTGTGTGATATTAGGGGTGATGTCTCTGTATTTATCTTTTCGATTTTAACAAGTGCATTTTACACCAATTTCTTGGTATTGGTTCTTTTTTTTTAAATCTAGTTTTCAGGTTGTGCGGAGGTAGTCGCGGAGAGAATTTGCGCAACATGTTCATAAAGAGTTTTACATGGGGAATGTTGAAATGGAATAATAACAATCTGTAGCCGTGTTTTATTATCAGCGTGATCTGATCCGAATCAGATCACGAAAATAAAACAATACGGATCATAGACGAGTTGTGGCAACAGTTGCTTTCAAAAGACGACCATGCCACCAGACATATTGCAAACATTCTGTACAACGACATTTCAGTTGCTTGTCGGGGTTGTTGCCATGTCAAGCAAATTAATCATTTTTAATTTTTGAAGGTGAGAGTTTTTCAAGAACTTATTTAAAGTGTTTACAATCAATTCGAAATATGTATAATGAAAACCGCAGTTTACACATCTGGTCCGCTTAGATTGGAATAATTCTTAGACAAAGCATTATACTTTTCATAATAATACCATAATTTTCTCTCTGCACACACACACAATACGTTTGATTGTTTAAATAAAATCGGAACTTCACGTAAATTTAAAGCTGTATTGTCCAAAAAACTCGGCGAAAACAGTTGCAGTTATAAAATAGTTTAAATTTATGCAGCCTGCTAGTTTACATTTTTCATTAGATATTCCGAGATTTTCTGGACATTTGTACCTGATTTGTACTTTATGTAAAAACAAAAAACAACTCTCACCTTTCTGCCGGAAAACTTGTGAAACAATTATTATTTACGAACTGCGACACATTTCATAAAGATTTTGTGTTAAACATTTACTCAACAAATTATGGAATATTTCGCTGGGCTTGTCATACCTTTACAGAATTAAAAAGCAAAATCTCCAAGGACGGGAAATTTATTGGGTGTAAAAAAATGCTGATTGATTTTTTGTGCTATGAAGAGTATTGAATTTTTTAGTCTGGCAACGTGACTGTATGGCTATCTTTTACAGGCACACCAACATTCAAGAAAGAAACAAACAGCGCCAAACAGCGCTGCGAGCAATAGTAGAAATAATTTTCAGATCATGGTTCATGATCTCGATGAGAAGCAGGATCATATGCTGTTGTTGTAAGTGCATGTAAATCGATGATCTATATAGATCATGGCTGATAATAAAACACGGCTTGTGTGTGAGGTATTAACGAAATTCTCTTTTTTATTTAATAGAGTCATTATTTATCTACAGGGTGTCCGCCGGCAAAATTTCAGATACGACTTTGTTTTGCCGCCATTTTGGTAAACTTTAGTCTTGACAGTTCATATTTGGAAGTCGTGAAGTAGACACGTGGCAAATTTATTATGGAAAAATATTCGATAAACCAACGTGTTTTAATCGTTAAAACATTTTATTAAAATCAATCATCGATTACTGTGACTATGAGAAAGTTACGTGAAATTTCGAATGATTTCTCGAAGAAAGAGGGTCTGTAGGTGATAGGCCCAAGCATGGACCACGACGTACTGCAAGATCGGCTGAAAACATTACTGCTGCTCAAGGAAGTGTTCAAAACAATCCATCAACCTCTATTCGACGCTGTGCTCAGGAGCTTGGTCATCAAAGAACAACTTTGGCGATATGATTGATAACTGTTTAACGCCACAACTCATGCTTTGGGCTTGATTAACATGTGGTATCAACAAGACGGTGCCACATCGCATACAGCCAGGATTACAATGGAATTACTGTGAGACCTCTTTCCACATCAAGTTATTTCAAGAAATTGTGATGTTGATTGGCCTCCACGGTCGCCTGATTTGACTGCTCCGGACTTTTTTTTTGTGGGGATATCTGAAAAGCAAGGTTTATGCAAACAAACCAGAAACGCTTGAGCAACTCAAACAAAATATTCATGATGAAATTAATGAAATACCCCGTGAAATGTGTGAGAATGTAATGAAAAATGTGCTCAAAAGGGCTCGCATTTGTGAGACTAACAGAAGCGGACATTTACCTGATATTGTATTCCATACATAATTGCCGACATTAAACAAAACATTTATCAATATAAGATCCATTCTCTTTCATTTAATCAATAATTATAAACAAACGAAGTAGTATACCTTCCCAGCGGACACCCTGTATATATATAAAAATGGTGTCAAAAATGTACATAAAAATTCATCAATTATTGAGAACGGCTGGGCCGATTTGACTCATTAGTTCGTTATTGCCAGGAGAAGGTTCTTACGAATGAAAATTTTGGGAAAACCCTCCGGAAAAGTCGGGAAATTGGAAATATCAAAAAATGCTCTTTTATATGGAATTTTGCGGAATTTTGTGTGCAATTGTTTCGAAGTGGCTTTTCTAATGGAACAATAGAAAATTTTGGACGAAAGGGTGGAAAATTCGGTGTGAAGCTTGCAAAATTTCGGATAATGGTGAAAGTGATTGTGATAAAAGACGTTTTCCGTGCATTTGGGTGGAGAAGCTGGAGAATCCCGATTAGAAGAACGCGTTCGATTCGCCGATGAAGGTAGTTGACGATGGAACGTGAGGCATTTACTTTCTCGATGCTCCCAGTGGGACAGTCGAGAAATTCGTCATTTCGTTGATTCCGTGAACAATTCGGTCAAGATCACCAATAGTGCCACATTGTTGGGAGGCGATCGAACTGCACATTCCGCTTTGAAGCTGCCGATGAATCTTCTCACGGTTGACAAGCCAATAATTCGGCGACAGGGAAATTTTTCCGAGAATCCATTATTTGGGATGAATGCACGATGGCGCATAAGCATAAGGATTTACGAGGTGATTTGAGACGATTTGGTGGGGCTATGATTGCTGTCCGGAGATTTTTGTCAAACGCTTCCCGTCATCCCGAAATCTACTGCTGCCGATGAACTCAATGCCAAAAATCGTCGCCTCTGTGGCATGTCAAGAAGTTGAAGTCGACCACGAACACGAAAGTCGCATTGCAGAAAGACCCATCGGCTGCTGAATTCTCGAGACAACAGCTTGCGTTTGGCAATAACCAAATTCCTGTTGATGTTTCGACTGGATTGATATCGTTCCCGGCAATTTTTTGCGAGTTCACATCGTCGAAGGAGGAACTCATCACCATAGTGTCCCCGGCGTTGCACAATATTAAAAAAAATCTCGATTAGATTAGTGAACGGGTAATTAATTATAGCAGCGTAGAATAAAGACGTGCGTCGATAGCTTTGATTTCATTATTAAAAGTCAAATCGCTAGAGAACTGCATTCGCACAAATCCGTTGAGAGCGTGACCTTTATCCGATGGTGGGATCGATCATAATCATGTTGCGGAATCTGAATCATAAGAAATTGACAACCGTGCTGTCCGTCAAGAAACGGATGAACAATGTGATTCAAGCGACGATCATCAAGGGCAAATTCTAAGGGGAGGAAGTCCTTATCCCATGAATTCGGATTATTCCAACTGATATTCCATTCTAATTCAAGCGGATTCAGTTCCCCGTTCACCGATGACAATGACTAAATCGCAGGGCGAATCTTTGGAAGTCTTTGGAATTAATTTTGAATTTCCCTGTTTTTTTTTTGCACGGTCGCGTGTTGGCATCGTTGTTTGTTTTTGTGCCGGAAAACAAATCGAAAAACATTGTTTATAATATCGCTCTCTACTGATTTCGATTCCATTCACATAAAATTTTAACTATCTGTGTTTTATTATCACTCTGGAGTTTATCTGAAGTCGTTAAATTGGGGCGAGACGAAGTTCGCTGGGTCCGCTTGTGTATATAAATAAAAAACCATCCAATGTCCGTCGCATAGATCCGAGAGGTCCAATTTTTAAAGATTGCATAGGTGTGGATGAATTTAAGCGATGTTTTTGTTTTTTTTGGTCGATTGCGGCTTATTGGCAAGGACCTGCGACTTTAGGAAACCTCAGAAGAAAACATCTGGTGGGGTTTACTTGCACGATATTAGTGGCCAATTCATGTCACCCTTGCGAGTGATAACCATACCCTTAAATCGTTCATGCAGAATGTCAAACGTGGGGTCTGGTGTGAAGTACCAATCTAAGTTGGAACTAAGTACATCTTTGTTGAGTGGACTTATTTAAATATCAGGTTGGTTTAAATTCCCATATGGAGTTAATTCCTGTGGATTTATTTTCTGCTCAATTCCAACCTGGTGTTGATGTCGCCCCATATACGGAAATTTTGTTATTTAACATATTGCGGTCCTTTTTGACTGGCATGGCAGCCACAGCCTTACAACATCGACCCCTCCCAATTGAAAACATTATAAAGCAATATGTTTTTCAGAAAACATTTCTTTTAATGTTTGTCAGACGTTCCCAAGGGGTGGCGTAGAAGAAAGACTTAAAGGTGCAATTTTTATATTTCGGGTGTTCCACTTTCCACTTAGGACTTGTTTTTACGACTTTTGTTGCGTTCTGGGTCCCTAGTTCAGTCACGTATTGAGCTCAATTCGTCTCTATTGCATTTAAAGCCCATACGTGCTTGGACAGTACTATTTACTTTATTGGTTACCAAAAGTTTCTTTGTATACATTATTTTTTTTGTAATTTATATCAAGGCACTCATTTCACTGCGCAACCTCTCGCAAACGTCTGACAAACATCCGAAAGTATAACTGTCTTGAAAGAGCTTCTCAATCGGCCGTTTGGAATCGGCATAAAATTGTAGATCCCTTCCATCCGTTCCAAAAACTTAAAACTCCCACAAAACGAATGGTTGCGAGAAGCTAGGCCCAGGCCCCCTACAGACCTGTTGCGCCAACTATTATTATTATTATTACTCTTACAAAATTACATTGAATCCTACATTTTTGTCTAATTACATTTCGTTTTCTTTCCGCAGGACATGACTACGACGTGTTATCAGACTTGCCAAAACTTCCAAATCTAGCTTTTATCAGATTAAGAGAGAAACGGCAAACGGATTCAAAAACACAATACAATACATCAATAAACCAATCTAGTAATAATACAACAAATGTTGATGTTAAACAAGAACCACCAGGCAGCAATGCAGGACAAACGTCAACTGTAACACCCTCAATTATTGTTCCCATTGAGGCGAGTAAGCCATTGCTTGGTGTGAACGGTACGGGTCAGCAGAAATATTTTCCGGACAAATCAACAACAAAGCCAGCTGTCGTATCCGAACCAATTCAGCCGGATTCAAAAAAACCAACTCAATTTCCAAAAAAAGCTTTGTCTGCCGCTTCTGCAGCAGTGCCATCAGTTCTAGTCTCCACCGAAATTCCAGATGAAATTGTTGATACTGTCGATGTACCTGAAAATGAGACGTTACAAGATCTTCAAAACAGAAACTTCACGGTCAATCAAACCTCGGTAAGTGGTGCTTGCAAAGATACAATCGATTTATACGTTTTATTCCTTAAAATAGGACCATGACTAATTCTTGTGATGTGTGGCGTGTACTGCATAATTGTATTTATTTATTCTTTGTATTATATATGCGTCTGTTGTATTTTAACCTCAAACTCACCCTGAAGTTGTGGGGCCGAGTGTAGGGAACGAAAGAGTTTCCCCAAATTGCATGTTTACATGGCAGGCTCAGTTCAGTGAAGAGAAATTGCGTTTTCGTTGGAAAATCAAAGGCATTAAAGTTCAAAAGTCGTCTAATGAAAATGTTTATAGTCGGCTATTACTGTATAGTCGTTATATACATACCAGTCGAGGCAAAGAGAAATTGTTGTAGGTGTTAAGATAAGTACGGGAAAGTAAAAATGCTGCGTTTCACTTAGTTTAATCCCATCCCTTAGGGATTGGTGTGTTTTTTACTTATGTAGTTGTAGTTATGTAGCGGCAACGAAAATGTTTTTACAACTATGTATGCAGTTCACCTTCATTTGGTCAATACCTTGTTGCAGGTTTTACCTAGGTACTGATCGATTCTTATTGACATAATCCATCTCTCGAGCAAGTGATTTCAGTTGCTCCTTGAATTGAACTCGTGAGACCAGTCCTAAAAGAAATCTGCTTACTCCGGCGAATGTTGGTTAGTTTTTATTGACCATGTATATCATTTAGAAATTCATTCCAAATGTGCGTCTGGTTTATGCCGTCTACTCCGGCGAATGTTTAGTAGACATCTGCTGTCCATCCACCGACAGCATTTTCAATTATCCTGTCAAATTAAAACCCAGACTAAAGCACAATCATATTCTAAAATAAGGCAGTAAAAAAAGTCCAGTTTTTTTTATTCCAACTCAATAATTCAATATACCAAACACTGAGGACCTTACTAATAATCATTTTTAACCTTCACACTAAAGATTTTCAGTGTACAATATTCATTTTTGTTTGTATTTTCGAATTTGAGGTTGGATACTAAAAGCGATTATTAGTATCGTATCGCGATGAGCCACTTCGCCCAACCTTATAATTAACGCGACCTTAGCTAGAGCAACAGCTTACCAGCTAAAATCATTTACATATCAGAGCCATTTAATTTTCTTTTTCGTGGGGATTCCCCTCTTTGTGGGGGATTCCATTCAAAAATTTGATGAAAGGGGAAAAGGGGAATCTTCCCTCTTCTAGAACGAGACGTGGGCAAAATCAAAATAAAAACTGAAATATCAACACTTAACTCCAATGTTCCCTTTTTAAATGGAACCCGGATTGTACTGAAGTACCCAATTGGTTAATTGGGATCAAGTATTTTAGCTTTGTGCCGAAGAAAAATGGTTCACATGCACCATGGGACAAATCCATTTTCGCACTCGTACAGTGGCAAGAGTACTTAATGATCTCAACATAAATAAATCCGCTGGTCCAGATTGTATTTCCCCAATTGTTCTGAAGAGGTGTTCTTCCACGCTGGCAAAACCACTGCGTAAGCTTTTCCATCTGTCCTATTCTTCTGGACTCTTCCCGAGAAGGTGGAAAACAGCAGGCGAATCTTCTTCTCCCACCAACTACCGACCCATAGCACTTACATCCATTCTTTCTAAGGTCATGGAAACGCTGATAAATCGTCAGCTCATGAAATATCTTGAATCACGAGAACTCATTAATGACCGGCAGTATGGTTTTCGTGGCAACAGATCCACTGGTGATTTAATGGCTTATCTCACCGAAATGTGGAATCAACCTCTACATCACTCTGGTGAAACGAAGATTATTGCGCTTGATATTTCAAAGGCATTTGACAGAGTTTGGCACCAAGCTCTTTTATCGAAAATGCGTGCATATGGGATCGATGCGTCTCTTCTTCAATGGATTAGAAACTACCTCTCTGGCCGTTCAATTCAAGTTGTATTGGATGGCTTCAAGTCTGAAATTCACCATATAAATGCTGGTGTTCCCCAAGGCTCCGTTTTGTCTCCGACTCTCTTTCTCATTTTCATAAATGATCTCCTGTCTGTAACTTCTAATCCAATCCACTCCTTCGCCGATGACAGCACCCTCAGCTTCTCATATTCATTCCAAGACTCACGTCCCTGCTCTTCGGCCGTAGAACTGGAACGGCAACGTATGTTAAGCTCATTTAATTCCGATCTCGACAGCATTATAAAATGGGGTTTAGCCAATAGAGTGGAATTTAATGCTTCCAAAACACAATGCTGTCTGCTGTCATTAAAGCGAAACCAGAATCCTCAGCCATTATCCATGAATGGCACTTGCATCGCCGAAACCGAAAGACTCCATTCTCGGTATGTGTGTCCATGACAAACTCCGTTGGAATGACCACATACACGAAGTCGCCAAGAACGCTGCGAAATGTCTAGGTTCCCTCAAACGGTGCAAGAAATATTTTACCCCTTCTGATCTGGCTGCCATATACAAGGCGTTCATTCGCCCCAAACTTGAGTATAACTCTCATATCTGGTCTGGTGCGCCCAAAACCTCACTGCACCTACTGGATAGGATACAGAATCGTGCTTTAAAACTCATTGGAGACACAAATATAGCGAACTCTATAGATTCGCTCGAACATCGCTGAAATGTAACATGTCTCTCATTGTTTTATCGCTATTTCTATAAACAGTGCTCAAGCGAAATCGCCAGCTGCATTCCACCCCTTCAACAATTCAACCGCAATACAAGCCAGGAATGCCCATCAGTTTACCCTTCAGCCTACTTTCGGTCGTACTATGAAATATAGAGATTCTTTCATAAGCCGTACAACACGAATGTGGAATGCCTTGCCCAGCTCGGTCTTTCCCCCTCGGTGCAATTTGCAGACATTTAAAACCAATGTGCATCGGAATCTCCTATCTTCTCTATCCCAATTTCCCTAACTCCCGCGCTGTGTACTTCAAACTACACCATAAGAGTAGTCATAACCTCTTTAGCGCGTGTTTATTATAAAAAAAAAAAAAAAAAGTCTCAAAACTTAAGCAAATATGTTGGAAAATAAAAAAATTCAATCAGGAATAACAAATTGTATCAGTGTCTTCGAAAAAAGTACCAAATCGTCGCACAACGGTCACGCTGTTGTCATTTGTTCTCATCCGACATCTTTCTCGCTACCTAAATAGGTTGCGTATGGGAAAGTTCGCCTGGTATCTCCAGAAAAAATGCTACATTAGAACAGAAAATATTGGAATTTGTCAGTTCTCGATATCACTCACACATTTATCTAATCCGCCTATACGTGAACCCTTTCCGCAACCGACTTGCGGAAAAAGCCGCACAAAATCTAGGCACAGAATATGGGAATTTACTCGACTGAACGCACAAAACAATAGCTGGTGAACGCACCCAATAATTTTGCATTTCTGTGTGGAATGGCTCGGAAAATGGACCAACTCTAAAATTTCTCCGTATCAAAGTTGAACGGAACCCAACCTTTTGCGTATGTGTGCACACCCCTGTAACTGAAATGACAAACATATTCCTCGTACCCAAGTAGCGGCTTTTATTATAATCGTATGACTGATTTGAAAATGAGCCATATTCAATGTGCACAGGTTCCTGGTTCATTGTAAAAACAATTCAGTATTTGTATTGGAACTTGGGTGAACATTTTTTAAGATGCAATCAGTTCACTCAATATGATTCCATGCGGAATGCCACCAAGAAGAATAGAGAAAAATGTGAATATTAAGGTTTCTGATAGGGAATTTCACTTAAAGCGCCTGGCAACACTGGCCTTGATCTACAAATGCTTTTTATATTAACTTGGCCTTTTGGTATCTCGTGTACCAATTTTTCTTTGTGCACAAGATGATCGCGCTGGTTTGTGGCCTCGCAATCCCGCTAACCACCATTTACAATGATCATTTTGATTCCAAAACTTCGTTAATGGTTAACGCTTTTCGAAGTACTATACTGTATTTTAGACTCCGAAACTGCATACTGCTTTTTTAACTTAAGATATTCATGTTTATATATTCAGTTGTTCGTGTTTGCTTCTACACATTTAAATTCACACATATTTTTACTTGAATTCTCCAACAGGACCATCACATATACTACAACAGTACGATCTACATTAACAAGGATCAAGCGGAGGCCTTTTGGAACTCATTCAAAAACGTTACTCATAACACAATGCTATCAGCGTCACATCGGCGAGCTATGGTAAATACGCGTCAATATCGATTCGATACGATTTATTAATTTAATTCGCACTATTTCTCAGACCGTAGAACTTAGTTTCGATTTTCCCTTCTATGGTAATCCAGTTAGAAATGTCACTGTCGCAACTGGGGGCTTTCTCTATACCGGAGAATATGTGCATTCGTGGCTTGCCGCAACACAGTACATAGCACCGTTAATGGCGAACTTTGACACGAGTCTTTCTAATGATTCGTTCGTGAGATTTTACGATAATGGTATGTTTTTGAAGCACACAGACTATATGCAACCACCTGCAATGAGTTGTTCTTCTTTGTAGGTACCGCCTTCACAGTTATTTGGGAAAAAGTATCGTTACAAGATAAACAGGAGGTTGGCAAATTTACATTTAGTACCACGCTGCATAAGAGTGGTGATATCGTATTCACATACTTTACCGTTCCAATCCTAATAAATGCAATCCAAGATGATAAGCATCCGGTTAAAGTCGGCTTGTCTGATGCGTACATAATTGACAAAGTTGTTTTCTGTAAGCAGTATACCCTTGTGATTGTGCCAAACACATTGAGTAATGTATAATTTTCTTACAGTTGCCAGAAGAAAAACAATCTACGAGTATCATCGAGTAAATTTTGGCAGTAGCGACATTAATAACTCAACAGTTATTTACTTGAAAGCACTTCCGACTTGTTTGAGCTATTCGGATTGTGCGTCTTGCATAGGGCATGATACTACATTTGAGGTATGTTTAATGATCGAATAAATCTGGTGGCTATGAAAAACGTTGCTTTCCTTAAACAGTGCACGTGGTGTCCCGTTTTAAATCGATGCTCAACGGGGACGGACAGAAAACGCCAAGACTGGCTACATAAAGGTAAGTCTTCTGATTATTTGTAGAACCCATAATAAGTAAATTCAAATTATCACAATATACTTTCAGGCTGCGATAGGACACAAATAAATTCTGTTTCACTATGCCCCGCCATTGGTCAAGCGGGCAATAATGCCGCACAGGCGGCAAACACTACAACTGTGGATTACAATGACAACAGTCATACCGGCGGAAATTATTACCCAGCCAAATCGAGTGAAGACAATGTTGAGATACCACATACGGCGCATTCAGTGCTTCCAATCAATAAGGCAGCCACCTCGGATGCGTCCACAGCGGAGAATGGTGAAGCGCATAGCATGGGCGTAGTTGTAGGTTTTATGCTACCAATTTGTTTGGTCATGACAGTTCTCGTTTGGATTCTATACGCCTATCGCAATCCACACACAAAAAGTGGACAACTTTTGATTCAGGTGAGTCGGTTTTCTTAAATTGCGCTGTAAATCACAATCGCAAAATGAGAGCGCGTCGAATACACACTTTAAAATGTTTCTCTAACTCTTACATGCAGACCAAACATCTTCAGGTTTGTATATGGAATTGAAGTTAGGATTTGATTGAATGCAGTTGGTTGTTTTATAGCACAAGTTGATTAGCATGCCACTAAAATGATAGAACTTTCATAATGAAAACAGAAAAGAAGGTATTAACTGTTAAATGAGTAGAAAACATGGGATTACTATTGACAATTGTAGGGAACCGCATTAGTGTAGCGTTTTGACTGAAACCCCAAAAACATAAACTAAGTACTAAATAGACTGAGAGCTTCTGTTTCAGCTGGATGTTACGTAGCCTGATGTGGACGACCATTTCGTTATCGAGTGTGGTGGCTTTGTAGCAAGTAATAGTATTTCCTAGTTCCAGGTTGAAAATGTTCGCTACATTTTTAAAGACATGAAAGCATAGGTTGTTCGATTTTCTTATTTCTTGGTATCACGTGAAACTAGTTATGTAGCTGAACAACATGCAATAAAAATTAGTTGTAAACAACCGTTATTGGCCTTTCCTAGAGACGACATCATCAAAAGATTTGATTTCCAAAAGAACTTTGTTACTAAGCTCAGCAATAAGAAGAACTGGATCAATGAATTTACAATTCACAGACTGAGCAATCACACAACAAAGTGGTACACAGATGGGTCGAGAACGGGGAGTATTTGGGCCTGGAACCCAATATTCTGAACCAATGGGCAAAAGTTCAAGTTCAAGTTCAATTTTTCAACCGGAAATCTATGCCATAGACAGGACGGTGTGTCCAAATCAACCTCGACAGAAACAAAGTCAACAGTGATATAGTTATAATGTCAGACAGCCAGGCTGCTATTATGACACTTAATTCTTACATCATTAAATCCAGACTTGTATGAGAATACCTACAAAAACTTAATGAACTTGGTAGGAGGAACAACAAAACCCTCTGCTGGGTGCCACGTAAGAATAGAGGAAAATGAAATGGCCTCCCTAGCAAGAAAGTTTCATAGGTCCTGAACCATTCTGCGGAATAGGGGATCGCACCCTCAAAAAAGAATTTAGGAAACTAGAGAAAGAAAGCAGGGCAAAAACCTGACATAACACTCAGGTCATGAGGCAGGCCAAGAAACTTCTGGCACAATTTAACCGGAAAAGATTCCAAGCTTGCATCGGCATGAGCAAAAATAACCTCCGTATCCTATCGGCGCACTGTAGACTCAAGAAACACCTCAGGAAACTGGGTATGTATGAAGAAGGTCTCCGCAGATTCTCCGATGTGTCCAATGAAGTCCCAGAACACTTGCTGGAATCATGTGGGGCACTGACCCACAAAAGACTGAAATACTTGGGCAAGTACCAACTATCTGATGAGGAAATACTGTCACTGGAGACAGCTCTCATCCTTAGATTCTTAAAAGAAACTGGACTGGAGAGAGTCCTATAGGACGGATTTCTTCCGCCAAGGAGAAAGAAGAGTACAAGAACCCCCAAAATGATTCCGAAAGGAATTGTACTATGATGGGAACTCTTTTTGAGGTAATAGACCACTCTGAGGCGTAAGCAGGGGTACAATAGACCAAAAGGTCGCAGTACAATAAACCCCTTCACGTATCTAATAACAATAGTTGTAAGCACCGCAAATTTATTAATCAAAAAAGTATTTTACAGAGACAACTTAAAACAAGTTGTACCTACAATATAAAGAAAGGAAATATTTTTCTAATGAATATTGGACACATTTGTATATACGAGGGCTGTTTGATAAGTCAGTGACTTTTTGGATAACACATATTTTTTTTGGCCAAAAAGCTTTTTTATTTCTCAATATAATCTCCTTTTAGCTCGATTCACGTTTTTCCAATTTTTTTATTCCCTCCGAATAATAGGTTTCCTCAAAACTCCCAAAATAGGCATTTGTTTCAATGATCACCACTTCATTGGACCTAAATCTCTTACCGCCCAGCAATGTTTTTAGGTTTAATAATAATAATAATAGTTGGCGCAACGGGTCTGTAGCGACCCAGGACCAAGCCTCTCGCAGCCATTCGTTTTGTGTGAGTTTTTTTAATTTTTGGAACGAATGGAAGGGATCTACAATTTTATGCCGGTTCCAAACGGGCCGATTGGGAAGCTCTTTCATGACAGTTATACTCTCGGATGTTTGTCAGACGTTTGCGAGAGGTGGCGCAGTGAAAAAAAAACCCTGAGTTGGAATTTGGTTTTTTTTCGGTATTCGAACCTGGACCCCTCGCTTAGTAGTCCAACAGACTAACCACTAAGCCACTGCGATGTTTTTAGGTTTGGAAACAGGAAATAGTCGCTAGGGGCCCAATCTGGAGAATATGCTGGATGGGGTAGCAGTTCATAGCGTAATTTGTTGATTTTTGCCATGCTGACTGCACACGTTTGCACCCGGGCATTGTCTTGATGAAACAGCACTTGTTTCTTTGCCAAATGCGGGCGTTTTTGCTTCAATTCAGTATCAAATCTATCCAATCCAAAAGCTCTGAATAATAGACGCCGGGGATCGTTTTAGCCTTCTCAAGGTAGTCGATGTGAACGATACCGCGTGCATCCCAAAATACTGTGGCCATGACCTTGTTGACCCACTTTAGCCTTCTTTTGTGCACGTTCGCCTGTAGAAACCCACTGTTTTGATTGTTCCTTGGCCTTTGGTGTGTTGTGGTGGATCCATGTTTCGTCAAAGGTTATGAAACGACACAAAAACTCTTCGGGATTACGGCTAAAAATCGTTAAACAATCCTTTGAAATGGTCACTCGGTTGCTTTTATGGTCGACTGTGAGCAATCGCGGCATCCATCTCGCGGATAGCTTTCTCATGTCCAAATATTCATATGAAATATGATGTACCAGCTCGTTTGAGATGACTGATGTCCGATAGTTCAAAATCATTCCATGGATTTTATCGACGATTTCTGGCGTAACGACCTCTTTGGGGAAACAACTGAACTCATAACAATTATATTCTTAAATTTTTGTTTGACGTTCGCAAAAGTTGGCACAACGTAAACATTGTTTAAGTTATAATTATATCTGTGTTGTTAAGGGTTGCTGGTATTGGCTCCTGCGGAATTTTTGTTTATTCCTTTAGTAAACTTCACATTTCATTTTCATCAGTTATCCCTCTGGCCGTATTGCATCGCTTTTATTCAAAAGTTCAACCCTTGCCTTACAATCACCAGCACACGCGTCTAGAGTTCTACCTTTTTAGTGGCACCAGAGTTCCCTTCATGTAGTTCAGTCATAATGTTATGCTTTTCCATCGTAGTTCGTTTTGTGTATGAGTTTAACCATTTAAAATAGAAGTCATCACTATCCTCTCATATACGTTTTTGTACTGTAAGATTGTTTTCTACTAATTTCTTTAATACAACCAATTTGTGTTCAATACAATTTCAGTACCGTCCAAGTCAATGGTCGTGGAGACGAGGAGAAGCCAGATACACAGCAGCTACTATACATATGTAAACTTAAGAACAAAACAAATTCTCTAGATAATTCAGATATAAACATACACAAGGTAAACTTTTGTGCAGTTTTGTTTGTTCATCACATTGACAGCAATCTTAAATAACTGACAAAACTATTTAAAACCGGCAGCCGTATTCACATTGTTCATATAACAAAGGAATGCTAATTATATCTATAAATTAAAATAAAATAATTCAGACCTTACAATAATTGGCTAGTTCTTCGCAATAGATATGAACGATCTCACTTGAGCGAGAAAATGATCGAACTCCAAGAACAGAACACTAAAAAGGAAATAATTAAAAGACCAGAAAGAAATATATAGTTATAGCTGTAGTAGAGAAATAAGGTAATTTGTAGGAATTGTATTTTTTTTTTTTAAAGTTGATTGTTTTTGTAAAATAATATTAGGGTTATCACATTATTGTTTTTACGTTTATTATTATTTTGTATTTAAAGATTTTTGTAATTAAATAAAGAGAAAATTGTACGATTATTATTATTTTTTTTATTTATATAAATATTACATTATATAGTTGTTTTGTTTTATTTAACAATTGTTCGTCCCCTACACCATATCAATAGTGGCAATATACTACGCATTCAGCTCAAGGAATATACGTATACAAAATAACATATTAACCTGTTATACATCTTTTAGCATACAACACTTATTGTTTTAATAAAATGTGTTTTCCTTTATTTCGTTCTTCTTTTTTTTTTTTTTTTGAAAGCAATCATAAAAAGTAAAACCCAAATGTATTTTTATAAATTATACATGAAAAATATTTGATAAACAAGCAAACAAATTATTTTCATAACTAATAAAGCAAATTGTCAGCTTTAAGCATGTGACAGATGGACGGAAAAACATTATTGTTTCCTAAAATTCAAATCGCGAGCCTGACAATTTGCCCTTAAGGCATCTTATATAGATTTATACAAAATGGAACAATCACCGAAAGAAAACAAAAATAAATTAGAAACCAAATTAAAACTTGTGTTTGTGAAAAAAAAAACAAAAACGGATAAATATTTATATTAACTGATCAATTAGTGATTTCCGAGCCTTATATAATTCATAAACCAAAATGAAATTAAATTTTGAACATTTTGTACACGTGTTGAATGATATTCAATTGAATAAAACATAAGTGAAAAGTATACAGAATAATAAATTAAGCTAAAAACAAAATTAGTACTATAGAGAAAAAGCTTTTCTACTTCCTACACAAAACACTTTTATCATTGCCACCCCCTTGAATTGACTATGATCCGTCGCAATTGTTCCCATCCTAATTCACATTTCACGTTGTAGCTACTAATACAATTCGAATGAAAAAAAAAATGAGAAATAGTTAACATTTATTGCTCACCGTATACACACGTTTTTATATGGATGTATGTTTGAAAGATATATGAATAGGATTTAAAGATTACATAGTTATATAAATGTATTTTTTTTAATACAACCTAATTTTTGCAAATAATTTTAATCGGATGAAGAGGAAATAAAATGATTAAAAATAAAGAAAGTCAAACTGAGATTCTTTTGCGAATGTTATATTTAAGTGCTAAACGATGGACTTGTGTGCCCGTGGATGGGTCCCAATGGCCACGAGTTGAAAAGAACATAAATCGATTTTGGACATTTGTATAAGGATTTACTGCGCGGCATCCAATTTAGAAAGAAAATTAAACAGGGCCATACTAATAAATTATTTGTAACCTTTAAGGATCATTCACATGAGAGCGACCAACTACCTACGAACGAACGAATATTCGCAAGTTTTGACAGTCCATTCACATGATACATTTAATTTGGTCGCAGAAACCCGCGAATCCAATGACCGTCGCCGTTATTTGTCTATAACATTTTGAGTTTGAGGTTAAGTTCGAACGAATGCTTTATTCGTTAGTTTGTGGAACGCGAATTGAATGATGTGGATTGTGAATAAACTTTGACAATTCGCGCCAAGGGTGTATTCGTTGCAATTCGAAATTTCGTTATTTAAACTGTTTATTAACATGTTTTCTTAATACATTTTGATGGGATAATTAAAAGTGGTTTGTTCGCATTTCAGCAATTCGTCCGCTCGCTCTCATGTGAATAGTCCTTAATTTTATACTAAATGGTTATGGGAAATTTCGTCTTTGTGTTTAAATCTAACCTGGAAACAAATGGCGCCGCGACTCACGGAACATGCAACGTTTTAGTTAGTTAGTTTTTTAGTCTATTTTTTATTTCATAAAATATATAAACTCAAACAGAAAAATATAATATCCTAGTCTTTAGCGGTTTGGCCGAAGGCCGTCTACCAGACTGACATTTTAAATATTTGTAACAAAATTTATACCTATTTTTTGTACCTAATCTAACAAAATAATTTAAAAATTTTCAGCAATTATACAGTTACGATAACGTAGGGCAATAGTTGTATATCTATATAATGCGTCCCAACCTCTGTCGCCGTTGAATATGCTTATCGTTTCATTCAGTTCAAGTGTACGTACTCCAAAAATATTTAAACGAATTTCTGTTAAAATGGGGCATACTGCTACGAAGTGAAACACATCCTCACGTTCTTTCCGGTTACATATGGAACACAGTATAGGAAGGTCTGGGCGATGTGGAATGTAATTAAGTGGTAAAAGTTCCCCCCTTATTCTAAAGATAGTGGTCATCATATCGATGGATGCGCCATCCAAGAAATAAGTTTTGTCCCGTGGAAAGTAGCTCAGTCTGCTATAGTATGACCTGTGTTGAGATGCCAGTGCTTCACTTTCAAATTGGTCATATAATCTTTGACCTGTTTTCTTCAGTAGGGTATAAAACCCTGTCTTAAGAGATACTAACTGCTCATTGTGTGTAACAGACAGATTATACTCGCAAGCAGAGGCCAGCCTTTCCCACTCTTGCACACAAAATCCCTTGGTCGATATCATGTGCGATAAAACTATTTTAGGTAATCTGTGATCACTCATTGGGTCGTATGAATAAAAACTAGCATTTGCTTTGAGCAAAAGGTTGTAGCAAAGTAAAAGCCCTTAGCAAATGCTTTGAATCGGTATGAATAAAAATATATATATAACTCTTAACACATAATCCAAGTGGAGTTTGAGTGTGTCCAGGAACATTGGAGCTATACCTGTCTCCAAATGGAGCATGTAGATAGGCGAACTGCTCGGCAGTCTAAGTGTCCTTCTTATGAAGTAACGAAGAAACTTTTCTACCTCCTCGTATGGTCGGTATCCCCACACTTGCGCACCATAAAGAATAATGGAAGATGCAGTTGCGCGGAATATTTTCTGCTTCGCGCTGTGCGATATGTTTTTATTTTTGATGCAACTTCCCCAAACTGCACCGACTGCACGCTTTGCTTACATACATGCAACGTAATTTTACCTAGGACCCTAGGCCTAGCTTCTCAACCATTCGCTTGAGATAAAACAGTAATAAGCGAGGAACTCAATCCGCGGTACTAATAATAATTTTTAGCGTCTAGACTAATTTTTTCAAATACAATGGCGAAATTTTCCATACAAAATTGCATATTGTGACGTAGAAAATATATTTGTGGAGGTTAAGAATGATTATTAGTAAGGCCCAATTTCTATAGGCCGAGCGTTCTATCTTTCTGTGAATTCGTATTGAATCTGTGATATTGGGCAGGCATCGTCCAGGTATGCCCACGATGGTTTAATCAAAAGACATAAATCTCCATTTTTGCAGGGGTTCAGTGAAAAACTCGCATAACTTGCAGCCCTCCCATTCACATATAATGAAAATGATAGATAAAATATGATACTGCCCCATATAGTATAATATGCGAGGGGTGATTGATAAGTACCTGTGCTAGTAAGGCCCATTTTATTCACTGGAAGTTGAACTCAACTCGGGGAGTTTTCCATATAAAAATCCCCAAGTTGTGTTCAACTTCGAGTGAATAAAATGGGCCTTAGTCTCCTTTGACATCGACACACTTAGCCCAACGATATTCCGACTTTTGTACACCCTCCAACAAATAGGTTTTGTCGAACTCTACAAAATATTCCTCAAGAGCCCAATCCAGAGAATCCATAGCGTCCGTTGTGGTAACGTTTTAGTGAATTTGTTCTACAGCAAAGAAAGGCATTGCATCGGGTGAATCTCTTTTTGTACCTAAATTATTTACGTTGAAATATTTAGAAATCAATCGGGACGGATATTTCTAAAGTTGTAATATAAAATTTAACCAGCGAATGGAAATCGCTTGGAAAGGTGTCGAAGACTACACACAATTCAAATCGCACGAATTTCAACACAAAAAAGAGCAAGTGATGTTTTTATCATGTTCGATTTATGTTTATGTTCGATTACGCACACGAAATCTAAAATCTGAAGGAGCCCAATCGAATTCCACATAAATTGTCATTACACCGATTTAAAAACAAAATGGCTAATTTGAAAAAAAAAATTGAGGTGGCCAGCGGCAAGAGGATTGTGAGTTGGGGGCACGGATGCCACTTGAAAATAAGGTTTGTGTCCAAAATTGGAAATATAAATGACCAACTGTAGCTAAAAATGACCAATATAATTGAAGTCAGAAATTTAAATAAAAACAGAACAATCAATTCATAACATTTATTTCCACATATTCTTCATGTACACAGATCACATATTATTTTTTTTAATTATTAATAATACCTATTTCATTTCGTAAAAAAATTACCAAATGGAATAAAAATTGACAATGTGACCAAGAGAAAAATCAATGACCAATGTGGCAACCAGAGGTAGGTACCTACCCCAAGGTTCTAGTGTTTTTGTGATGTTCTTGATGAGACGCACTCATTATGACAAAAATATGTATGGACGCGCTGTGTCCATAAATAAAAATCGAAACTAGATACAAATAATAACTTTATTTTTAACAGAGTTGGTCAGACACCAATCGAGGTTTTTATCAGAATAATCAAAAAGAACGCCGTCGTTGGTTTAGTTTTCAAAAACCCTCTCGCGTTGAGTGCGACATCTGTGCGTCGTTAGTTGGTTGTTAAAATTGTTTGGCTGAAGTCGCCACATTACTCCCCCTTCAGTGACGAAGTTACGATTAAAATGAAATGTCAAATTTCACCTTTCGTTGTTGTATATCTGGTTCGGTTTTGTGTTTATGTTTTTTTGTAAGAAAATTAATGGAGTTTGTAAAATGTGGATGTTCTTCTTTGGATGTGTTTATCTCGGAAAAAATGTGTGCTGGTTTGAGTCGATCTGTTGATACATTAATTTTTCTTCCGTCTGCATTTATTGTGAAAAGTCTGTCATTAATCCTTTTAATTACAGGATGCGGGCCAGTGTATGGTTGTTGTAGAGGCTTTTTTACTGCATCACATCGAAGGAAAACGTGCGAGCATTTATGTAGTTCGGGTGAAACAAAAACTTTGTTGTTGGCATGATTGGAAGTTATTGTTGGCCGAAGTTTTCTCATGTTCTCTCGATGTTTATCAATAAATATGTGCGGATCAGAAAATGTGTTACTATTTGTGAAGAACTCACCAGGCACTCTCAGATTTTTCCCATAAAGCATTTCTGCTGCGGAGGCCTTGATGTCGTCTTTATACGCTGTTCTCAGTCCCAATAAAACTGTTGGAAGAGCATCAACCCAGTTGGTTTTCTCGTGGCACATAAGGGCAGCTTTTAATGAACGATGCCAACGTTCTACAAGACCATTTGAAGCTGGATGATATGGTGATGTCCGTATTCGTATTGTGCCCAATAAATTGGTGAGTGCAGTGAACAACGCTGATTCGAACTGGGTTCCTTGATCGGTTGTCAATTGTGTGGGCGAACCAAATCGAGCAACCCAGTGCGTGTAGAATGCACTTGCGACAGTTTCTGCAGTCATGTCACTAAGAGGTATTGCTTCCGGCCATCTGCTGAAGCGGTCAATCATTGTTAAACAATATCTGTAGCCTTGGCGAAGTGGTAAAATGATGATGTCAATGTGCACGTGATGAAACCTTTGTTCAGGGACTGTGATTGAATCTGCAAGTAAATGAGTGTGTTTGTTTACCTTAGAGCGTTGACATTGGATGCAAGTCCGTGACCATTGCAATGCGTCCTTCCTTATGTTGGGCCAAACGTACTTTTGCCTGAGTTGGCGACTGGTCGTTTTTCCGCTTGGATGAGACAGGCCATGGACTGAATCGAAGGCCTTGCGGCGCAAAGAAGATGGAATGTACGGACGAATCGAGTTTTCCGTGATGTCGCAGTAGATTTTAACGCCAGGTTTCATGGTTATTTTTGTCAAATTGAGGGATGAATTACCATGCCGTAGAATTTCTTGGAGTTCCGGATCTAGCAGTTGTGATAGATGCAGCTCACGTTGATCGAATTGCGTGGGCATTGATATCTCATTGATTCGAGACAATGCGTCAGCTACTATGTTGTCTTCGCCGGGTAGGTAGGTTATGTCCGTGGTAAATTGAGCGATGTAGTCCAATTGTCTTAATCGACGCTGTGGTGCCTTGTCCGAATGTTGCTGGAAAGCATAAATAAGAGGCTTATGATCCGTTTGGACGGTGAAATGTCGACCGTCCAGTAAATGCCTGAAAAACTGTACAGCAAGATAAATCGCTAGCAACTCGCGATCATATGTGCTGTAGCGACTTTGAGCTTTTGACAGTTTGCAGGAAAATAGGCCGATCGGTTGAGATGTTTTGTTTATCACTTGTTCTAGCTTGGCACCCACAGCGACGTCTGATGCATCCGTTGTTAAGATGAGTTCAGCTTTCGGATGCAAATGGTTAAGCAAAACTGCTTGTTTGACACTGTCCTTACATAGTTGGAAGGCTTTTTCCGCTGAAGAAGTCCATGGTACGGGTCGTCTGTCGTTCTTTTTTGATTCCTTAATTAGCTCATTCATAGGTGCCTGAATATGGGCACAATTAGGGATATATCGACGGTAGTAATTGACGATTCCGAGAAACCGACGAAGCTCCACAAGAACAGTTGGCTTTGGATAGTTGATGATGGCTTCAATCCTGTCTTCCGGTGGTCTGCAGCCTGCTTTGTTTATTTTATGGCCAAGGTAAGTAACCTCAGGTTTCCCGAAGATGCATTTGGTGATGTTTAAAATTAAACCATGTTCTTGGAGACGTTCCAACACTTGACGGACGTGCTGCTGATGTTGTTCTTCGGAGTCGGAAGCGATGAGAATATCGTCTATGTAGCAGAACGTGAAGTCAAGCCCGCGCAGAACCATGTCCATATACCTTTGGAAAGTTTGAGTCGCGTTTTTTAGCCCGAAAGGCATAACTAAGAACTCAAACAATCCAAATGGTGTTGTCACCGCAGTTTTTTGAACATCCTCAGGTGCCATGGGGATCTGATAATATGCCTTGTCCAGATCCAAAATTGAGAAACAGGTTTTGTTGCTCAGCTGTTCCGTGAAATTCATGATGTGAGGAATGGGGTAACTATCGGGCTGAGTTTGGGCATTTAGCCGACGGTAGTCACCGCAGCATCTCCATCCGCCAGTCTTCTTCTCCACAAGATGGATTGGACTTGCCCAAGGACTGCTTGATGTTCGACAGTAGCCTTTTTTAAGAAAGTCTTCGAAGTCCGCTTTGGCCTGCTTCAGCTTGTCGCCGGAAAGTCTTCGGGGTCGTTCTGTCATTGGCTGACCTGTGGTAACGATGTGGTGTTGCACACTGTTAGACGTCGATTTGGAACCAAGTTTGTCGCTGTTGGCCAGTATAAATTTGTTCACAATACTGATGTACGGTTCAGGTCCATTGATAGATAGTAATCTAGTGACGTCAATGGAGTGAACTTCCCCAGGAACAGAAAGCGATGTTGTTTTGTCGATAATGCGTTTGGCTCTCAAATCGATGACTAGCCCATAGTGTGCGAGCAGGTCGGCGCCAATAATTGCTGTCTTGACGTCTGCCACTATGAATGGCCAAGTGAATGCCCGCCGGAGACCGAGATTGAGAGTGAGAGTCTTCTGCCCGTAGGTGTGGATAGGAGAGTTGTTTGCTGCAAGAAGAGTTGTTTCTCCTCTGTTGTTTCTACAATCTCTGGGTCGAGGCAAGACGCATATCGTTGATCCAGTGTCGAGTAGAAATTTTTGGCGCGTTTCCTTGTCAAAAATATAAAGGCGGCATTCTCTGTTGAGATTTTGACTGTTGTCAACCGCCTTAGGTAACAACAGAGCTATTAGTTTTTTGGTACGTAACTGCAAGGTTTCTGGCAGTTACGCGCATTTTCACCGAACTTCCTGTGGAAATAGCATATCGACGAACGTCGATCTTGGGATTTAGACTTCCTCGAACTAGATTTGTCTGTTGACTGAGAGCGGGATCTACTTGGAGTTTGGCTTGTCGACAATTTTTGGACGAGTGCTGTCAGATTGGACAATGTTGACTCTATAACCGTCAGACGTCGGTCGATGTCGCCGTTGTTTTGATATTCCTCACGAACTTCGGTTGCGAAAACAGCATTGGTTGGCATGTTGTCCATGATTTTGTCCGCAATTCCTGCCAGTGCCGTAAGATCGATGTCGTGACTAGCAGAGAGGATTCCGCGTAAATGACTTGGCATTCTTGCCATCCAAATTGTGGACAGCATGTCGTCGGGAACGTTCTCTCCTGCTAGCCTTTTCATTTCCCTCAGGAGACTTGAAGGGCGTTTGTCACCAAGCTCTAGTGACGTCATGAGCCTGTTGAGCTGTCGCTCCTTGGACTCTGTAAACCTTGCAATTAATTGTGTCTTAAATGTTGCATACTTATCTTTGAGGGGTGGTTTCTGGACAAGGTCTGACACTTCGTTTAAAACTTCTGGGTCCAGAGACGCGATTATGGCATTGAAACGACTGCTGTCTGACATGATTCTGTTGTTGTTAAATTGGGCTTCAATTTGCACAAACCACAAAGCTGGGTTAATTTTCCAAAAAGCTGGAATACGCAAATTTTTAAGTGCAGCGACTTCCATGAGCTCGTCAGATGATGCTCCAGCTGCTGAACTAACTGGATGTGGTGCTACATTGGCTGTGACCGAATTTTCAGAGGTCGCCATCGTAAATGTGAATCGTGGAACAGGACAAGATTTTTGATGAAAAATTAAGATTGCTGACGAAGTTAAAAAATTGTGGAAATCACGTCGGGGTCACCACTATGGACGCGCTGTGTCCATAAATAAAAATCGAAACTAGATACAAATAATAACTTTATTTTTAACAGAGTTGGTCAGACACCAATCGAGGTTTTTATCAGAATAATCAAAAAGAACGCCGTCGTTGGTTTAGTTTTCAAAAACCCTCTCGCGTTGAGTGCGACATCTGTGCGTCGTTAGTTGGTTGTTAAAATTGTTTGGCTGAAGTCGCCACATATGTACACCTGCCAAATGACAGATTTCGTGGTGAGTTCAACTGTCAACTTGACGTTTTGATGCGGTAGAAGAAAGCTGCAGGGGTGCTAACAAAATTTGTATTTGTTTGATGGTTGATGCACAATTCACGCAATTTAAAACATCATATTAATTAAGAACAATCCTTCACCTCTTGTTTAACAAAATGAGCAATCCTCAAGATGAACTATGTCCACCTCCCACCGAGGACGATGAACTCACCTTACCGCGAGCGAGTGTATATAAAATTATAAAGGAGCTGGTATGTAAACAACATCGAATAGCGTTTGATCAAAAATAAATATTTTGTTTAATATTCCAGGTGCCTTCAGTTCGTGTGGCAAACGAAAGTCGAGAATTAATATTAAACTGTTGTACAGAATTTATTCATCTCATAAGCTCTGAAGCAAATGAAGTGTGTAACCAGCGAAATAAAAAAACAATAAATGCTGAGCACGTCCTTGAGGCGTTAGATCGTTTGGGATTCCGAGACTATAAACACGAGGCTGAGTCTGTTCTCAACGATTGCAAAGAAGTTGCAGCTAAACGTAGAAGACAAAGTACACGACTTGAACATTTGGGAATCCCCGAAGAGGAACTGTTACGACAGCAGCAGGAACTTTTTGCTAAAGCCAGGGAGGAGCAGGCCAGAGAGGAACAAGCTCAATGGATGAGCTTGCAGGCTACAGCTGTCCAACAAAGCGCAGAATTGATGCATAAACAAATGAAAGCTGCTCAGGGAACTCCTGAGGACGATGACGACGACGATGACTATTAAATCTGAATAAATAAAATGATTTGTAAATAAATCTCAATTTTGATTTTAAATTATTGAAACTCGTACCTTCTCCCGTGGTGGACCTTTGAATCCAGTTTAGATTGTTGTTGACCATGTGCCCGAGCGGTTGGGAGGTGTTTCAATTGGCACAACTGGTGGTGTTCTGCCGCATTATATAAGAGTAGGACAATCAGAAGCAATCATTCCGTAAACTCGACTTTATTTACAGGAGTTGTAATTTGTTGTGGCACTCAAATGTAAAACATCCATGGAAAACGTGATACCTCTGATCACTTCAAAGAATCCTTCTACTGCCAGCAAGACGGTAGTGAATTGACTGCTTTCGTTAACATGATTTGTACTAAGAAGCTTACTTACGATGTATACGGAAAGTGAATCGAGTAGGTGAAGTGAATCTCAAATACACCGTATTCCACGATAGGGGTGTATAATACTATGTGCAAGGGGAAAAGAATTGTGATTTGAAGTCCACTGTCCACACTATTACAAGATAATGCATCGGCTTCATCCAAATAGGAAACACTGAACGCCGTAGTGTTCGGACTTCGGAACATTCGATCGGCAGTCACATTGCTGTGATAAGGAAACAACATTGTTTTTGATAATTTTGCATTTTTTTTTATTTTTTTTTTGTTTTTCATTAAATTTTGTAAATATGAATAGGTGTACAAGTAGATCTCTTCTTCAGTTGAGAAATAATTGATGCCTTAATTATTTATATCGATTTCTACATAGCATTTTGTTTTTTTTGAGTTTACAACTACTTTTTCATTAATTTCATTATTTGTAGGTTACTCTTGGAAGTACATACATCTAGAATAATTTTTCTTTGTGTGGTGTTAATATTATGCAGATGTACAATGCTTGGAGTAAAAGTTGAATATTACTTTTTTATACAAAGTTCCGAACTATCCGACTGTTGTCGGGTTGTCTCAATAAGTTTTGGCTTTTATTTTTGATATTTAAACATTTTTCTTTTATTTCTTCTTTCAATTAAATATTTAACAACACTTTGAAAAGAAAGCAATAAATAAACTAGGAGAAAAGTCAGTGATAGGTAAATATAGGTACGTTAATTAGATTTTTTAGAAATTAAAGCAGAGAGCTAACACCAGCAGCTCCTGATCAGTGTAAATAAACTTCTATGGATTAACATAAATGGGATCGATTTTGTTGTAATGCTTGTTTGTTTCGGTGAACTTTAGGTTTTTACAAGTTTTAGTCATTTGCCGAGTGGTTAAGTTTCTCTGGGGAATCTTGTAGCGACTATAGAAAGCGGGATACCTTTTGGCCGATGATCAATTCGACTTTATGTAGTTGTTCTCGAAAATCTCCAATTCATTTTGAATGTAGTTGGCTTTGTTGCGCAACAATTTGATTTGTTTTTGATTTCCCTCGAGGACACCGAGAGAAGTTTCGATTGATTTCAGTTCTTCGTTCATGTCGGTGGTGGCGTTGTCGACAACGCGGCACAAGCGTGCAAACGTGCTGGAGAGTTCTCTGCGAATAATAAAATCGTTTAAAGTAGCCCAATATTGAAGGGTGATGTTTGCCAACTTACTGCTGAACTTGATGACTGCAGTTGGCGGAAGTCAAGTCAACAATCATTTTTAGCTTTTTTGTTGCATGTCGCACATACTGGCCCTTGAAAGCGCGCTCCTTCGCTGAATTTGTCCACGACAGCCGTTCATACATGTAGATACAACCGTAGAGAGCACCAACACCGAGAAGCACCCGCCAACCAATTGTTTTCAGCATCTAAATAGCGAATTACTTTCATTTTTCTAGTGCAACACAAATTAGCTGTATACTTACAATTCCTGCGACAACCAAACCACCTACGGTTCCTTGGGATCCGATGGATGCAACTGCGAAACGCGAAATCATAGATAGCTGTTCTTGTGTAATACCACCTGCGTTGGTTGGCATCAGACATAGTGGTGTTTCTGAAACCGGTGTCACTGGTGATAGCATATTCTGCAAATGAACCAGAAGTCTTAGTTGGCGGATTATGCGGCGGTGGTTGAGAAACTATGATTTATACTCACGCTATTCTGGCGATTTGATGCTATGGCGGGAGCTTTCTTGTTGTGCCCCTTGACTTTGCCGGTGAATCTTTGGATCATCGCAGCTATACCCCATGAGAACTTAAATTCGAGGTCTTCTTGGAAGTCAGCACACAGGTTCTGGCAATTGAGTGAGTACAGCATTTCGAAAGGCTGAGATCGTGCGACCACTTTTGTCTGAATAATAAGTTTTTCGCTGGGTACCAATGCGTGCATTCGATCTGTAATAGGCAACAAAAAAAAAAACAAAAAATTATCCATTAATGCACAAAAAGACATGTGTGCAGAAATTCTGAACGCAGCGCAGTGCTGCAAGTAAAACATATGTGCAGAAAATTGTTTGACATGGGTATTGCATCGGCTAATAGGGCTGCTGTCAATCGCCGACATTTATGACGTTTTCCATTGGTTTCACTCGGGGATCCACTCATTCTGTAGTCCAATGGAACAATAGAACTCCTTCTTTCTGATTAAATTTACAAAAGGACCAATTGGTAAAATGCCGAAAAATTAATCTACGGCAGCTGTCAGCTGACTTGTATAAAATACACTACACTTTTTTTTATATACGAATAAAATTGTCATTTTTATTGTTCCTACATATTGTTACATTTAAGGTAACATTAGACTGTATGCCAAGACTTGCAAGTGGTCATAAAATGCAAATTTCTGACGGTTCTCCTGTCAAAATATGGTCATACAGTGTAATGGGCATATCTCATATGCTCTAATAACCTGAATGCCACGCACGACCAGGGTGATTTTGACAGATAATAGGTTCGTTCGGGTACTTTTTTGCAAACGTAAATTTATTTAAAATTTGCTAAGAAACTGTGCAAATGCGACCACGTACTGAGAAAATTTTAAAAAATGAGAGAGAAATCCATTTCCCCTCTTTTCATTTTTTCGTAATTTTCTACTCGCCGAATTTCGACTTACTGAAAAATGAAAATCGCCAAATAAGTAACAGCTCAAAAGTTTGACAAGTAAAACTATTTATTTTCGTCTTCAACGACGTCAGAGGAACAAGTTATAACTGAATGTTCTCCTAGAACATATCAGCGCATTCAAATGGAAAGGTATTTAGCTTGTAAAAAATTCAATTCCAACTTATTTTGTAGATGCTGCATTTTACAATTATGTCAAAATGACATTTCTTAAACTTTATGTAAGAAAACCGATCAGGTACTTCTCTTGAAATTGAGAGAATTCTCTCTCGATTTTAGAGATTTGACATTTTTCATTTTTCTATGCTGAAAGTACACGAACGGACCTAAAAATGCCCAAATAGCATTATAGTGCAATGGGACAATAAGCACGAATGCTAGCACAAACCATTATTTATGCCCATATGCACTTTCTTGAAATTTCGCTGTGGCATTGCTGGCATTTTTGATGGAACAAGTAGGTACCTATTATTTTGTTGTCATCGGTGTTTGATGAGTTCGTAGGATTGGGATTTGTTTTCATTTTCTTTCTCTTTTTTTGTGGATTATTAAATCTATCATTCGTCTTGTTGGTCTTGTTCTTGTCCCTACTTTTTTCCTGTTGTGAAATTTAGTTTGTATAAAAATTGTTTGCTTTCTGTTTCTTTTGTTCTACTTAATAAATTTGCAACTTCAACTTTTTTGATTTGCTTTTCTCTACAGCATTACCCTTCTAGAACATTGGGTAATAAATAAGAAATGCCTTAAATGACCATCGAGGCAAATATGACCATATTGGTAATTTTTGTCATAAAGTCTAATATAGAGTTTTGATAATTGTGGCATTTTGTTAATTTGACAGCTAATCTGGTCATTTGCCTTTTGGCATTCATATGCTTAATTGGCATATAGTCTAATCTTAGCTTAAGAGTGCAGTTTTGCAACTCCTCTTCGCCCGAAATCCGGACTGAGCGGAAGTCAAAAGGTTATTGGCGCTTAGATGCGCTTGGATCTGCTTGAGCAAAGTTTTCTTATTAAACCACAGAATTCCCAATCATATTTTTTGATTTCGTACAAATATGGTGCCAAAAAACGAAGTTTAAAAAACCCACCAAGTAGGTAATAGAAATTTATGCAATGTTCGGGAATATTTAAAAATAAATCAATTTAGCTCTAGTGAAAACTTGGGTATAACTTGCATGACCTATTTTTGGAACAACTCCCAAAGGTAGCTGCATGAATTCTGCTGTCAAAAATATTCTTCATGGAAGGAAAATCAAATGAAACCTTCAATGTGAATGGACGAACCTTTGTTGGCGCCTAAGATGGATAGCGAATAAGTAAATCTATCTAAAAAATTATACTCAACATTTATTTCTTTTACATTTATTGTTTTAAATTCATTTACAAATTTTTTGTTATTGAAAAGTCATACCCGGCGGCCATTAATAGCACGTATTCACAGACAGGAAAAATATGAGCGCGAGAGAGCGCTGTCATTAAAAATTTGTTGGAAAAATCGGGTAGCGAAGGGGCACGTCGCACGTGAAGTTGGACCTCTAGAGTTCTATACTCTTTTTTTTTTTTTTAGATCCTTTTTGATGATGTGGCTGGGTGGCGGGCATATGACTAGAGCTTTAACCAATGGAAGAAACTTCTTTATGAAATTGCAGTCAAAGAGCAAACAGACTCGAAAATATTGAGACACCTACAGCAGACCAACATTTCACCTTATGCAAACATTTGACGAAGCATGTCCACGCTCCACAACTAACTATGTGTATTCTCGTTCCAAACTCAAGTAGCTTGAGGTCCGTATGGGGTATCTTTATTCGCTCCGCTTAATAAGAATCAGAAATTAGTGTTCTGTAAATAGCTTATGGGAAAACCAAAATGGCTACATTTGGTTGGTTGAAAATGACCATCGATGTCTTTATGGGGACGAGTATTCAGGTAGCAGAAAATGCGTAGCTTGTGGATTTATCAGTGAGCAACAAGACTTCAACTTGTCGTAGAAAGAACTTATGAAACACGACTTGTGAAGACAAAAATTATTTTTTAGAAAAAAACTTACAGCCTAACAAAATAATGGGCAACTACAAACATATCTCACCTGTCATTTCACGCTGAGCTGTTTCAACATTCATGGCCAACGCCATTGACAATCTCGCACGCAGATTCGATCCCAGACCAGCTTCCACATGGCCGTTCAATTCCTTCTTGTAGATATTTAAAACCAAGGGTTCCGTGTGGAATGGCATATTGAATTCATCGATAAGCACACCCAAACGCCAAATTTCCTCATTCAGAGCCTTTGAAACTTTTTGTTCAACCTCCTCTACCATATTGTGAATTTTCAGCTTCATCTCCCTTGTCACCTGCATCATCTGTGTCTCGGTGCCCTGAATGCGGTCGGTGATTAGTTTCTTTTGTTCGAGCTTTTGGTTGCGGAACGTATTGGCCCGATCGTAAATGTTGTCCAACATTAGACGCATATCACTGGAAACGTTCTTTCCCCGTGAACTATGCTGTTCGAATTTCGTTTTGACAGCACTCTTCGATATACATTCTTCAAATTTGCGCTCAAAGTCTTGGAACTCAAAGTAGCGATTCTGAAAGCCTTCGGCGATTGCACCCATATGCGCTGGATTGCCCTTAGCTTCCTCTAGGCGGGCCTGAAATGAGTGCAACAAAATTAAATACTGTTCGCAATGCTTTGGCAACAGAGTCCTTCATACCTGTAGCGTTTCTCGAGCGGAAACAAAGAACACCCGTTCGGCTGCCTCTTTCTCGGTGCACACCTTAAGCTCCTTGGTAAGGAAATCAATGCATCGTTCTGTGTGCTGGGATTTAACCTTAAAAGGGGAGAGATTTCGTAAGCCAACAGTCAAACAAGAGTTAAAACAAAATCAAAAAAAGGAAAGCATTTGAAGCATTTTGATATCCAACAGCAGAAAAACTAAACTAATCGATGTCGCTATGAAGTACTAGCCGGGTATTTACCTTTTCTAGTTCCTGTACACACAACAACCAACAAGTATACAAATGAACGGAAAAAACATAAAAATTGTAGGTATATCTCCTCTAAAAAAATGGATGAAAATCGTTGACAATTGAGTGGCAGATCTTACCGATTCTTGACTTTCTGGTTCGTTGGCAGATGCATCCCAGCGGTTGTTCAGGACAAACACGTTCGGCTTGGAGAGTTTCTTGGAAACAGTATGAAAGAAGGATTTCTCAGCAAGGGTCATTGTTGATTCGGCATTTAGCACCAGAACGAAGACATCAGCGTTCAGACAGTGGTTGTCGATCCAGTCGTCCAGATTAGGTGACACATCCACTCCGGGTGAGTCCATAAACACAACGTCGTCCCGAAGAAGGCTACAACGTTCACGTGGCCAGAATATTCGCACCAGTGAGCTCTCGCTGAGTTTCTCTTGACACAGGGCGTTGGCCAGTTGTTTTATGTTCTGAAAAGATTAAACGCGTTGTCAGGATGTTATTACAGCTTGGGAAAGATTGGGCTTAGAATCTGGAAGACACAGCGATGAGGTGAAGCATAAAACAGGCAATACAAGATCGACAGTTCAGAAAAGAGTCGAGTTATTAAACGAAGTTTAATTGGAAGTCAACAATCTGAGAGATCTAGTGCGGGTAGCGCCGTCAGAACAGGACTTGCTTGAGTTATTTAAAAGAGAATTTGGTTCCTAAATCTGATAAGTTAGTGTTCATTTGACTGAGCTGCTACACAAGTTGAAAGAAGTTAGTATTTCTTGTTGTACAACTTTTCGTCGTCCATAGAAATTGTTTGCAGGAAGGCGTAGTTGACTTTTGATATATTTTAGCTCATTTGATTGAAGTACAAGAATCGTACGCATGGAAATTGCTCGTTCTACAGACAGGTGCACGTCGAAGAAAGTCAGTAAACGGGCAGCCGAGGTAGCTGACTTTCAGCCAGCAACTTTTAAATTGTCGAGCAAAAAACAGAATAGTTTCTAAAAAGCAAATCCATGAGCTTCTAATTGGGTATCGGAAAAAGAAGAGGATACATTCTGCTGAATGAATGAAGAAAGCTCCAGCACATCCTCTAGAGTTGGAAAGCGCAGTCGAGGACATTACAGACGCCATCACGAATGCGCTCGAAGAAAACTGTCCCTTGGGAAAAGAAAGGAGCAAGAAACATATGCCATGGTGGAGCAAAAATCTGTCAAAACTTAGATTGGCAAAGATACCAAACGGCTCTCACTGCTTACAATAAGGAAATAAGAAAAGCTAAAAGAAATAGTTTCAGGAGATTCTGTGAGACAATCTCAAATACTCCCACAGAGGCAAGGCTGCATAAAGCCTTGGCAAAGACGGGGGGAATACCGACGTCTCTAAAGAAACCAGATGGTAGCTATACAGAAAATGAGGACCAGCGGGCGCTACTGCTTCTAGAAACTCATTTTCCAGACAGCTCCCTTAGCAGCGATAATGGGAACGTGACCATTTTAGCCAGACCCCGAAAAGACGACTGGGAAACAGCATCAGCCATCTGCTCTAGGGGGAGACTGAAATGGGCTATTAGTTCCTCTCAACCCTTCAAGGCACCAGGGGTGGACGGTATCATACCCGCCCAACTACAGAAAGGGTGGGATGTGATCCAACCACACCTAAATAACAAAAAGTAGCATTGCTTTGGGTTATATACCAACGCAGTGGAGACGGGCGAGGGTTGTGTTCATACCTAAAGTGGGGAAAAAAGACCCATCTCACCCAAAGTCATACAGACCCATTAGCCTAACGTAGTTCCTTCTAAAGACTATAGAAAAGGCAGTTGACAACTATCTAAGGGAGGAAGTACTAACGACATCCCCCCTTCACTATCGGCAGCATGCATATAGAGCGGGCAGATCAACAGAGACCGCCTTATATCAGCTAACGGAAGTGATTGAAAGTGCTCTAAGCTCAAAAGAGACGGTATTGTGCGCCTTTCTCGACATTGAAGGGGCGTTTGATAATACCTCCCATGAGACGATCAGACGATCCCTGGATAGAAAAGGAGCAAACAACACAATATCCAGGTGGATGTGTGAACTACTGAGCACCAGATCAGCAGAGACTCAAACATCAACCGGAACTATCAAAGTAAACACAACTAGAGGATGTCCACAAGGAGGGGTACTATCACCCTTAACGTGGAGTCTAGTTGTGGACGAACTATTGGAGAAACTAACCAGCATTGGCATTAACTGTCAGGCATATGCCGATGACATAGTATTGATTGCCAGGGGAAAGTTTGAGGGCACTCTCTGTGATATCATACAGATGGGACTAAGAGCAACCAAATAATGGTGCCATACAGCAGGACTAAACATCAATCCGGCAAAAACAACTATAGTGCCATTCACAAGGAAAAGAAAACTTCAGGGACTGAAAACAATTCGATTATCAGGCACAACACTGATACCAGTCAACGACGTAAAATACCTAGGAGTACACCTAGATAGTAAACTCATCTGGCGTAAGCATACGGAAGAGATTTCTAAGAAGGCAATACGCGCTCTTATGATATGCAAGAGCTTAGCAGGAAAGTCGTGGGGATGTAACCCAAGTATCCTGCGATGGATGTACATTGCAATTGTGAGGCCTATGATCACATACGGAGCTGTAGCATGGGCAAAACGAACCAGTCTATTCACAACAAGACACTCTTTGTAAAGTGCAAAGATTAGCGTGCCTATGCATTACCGGAGCAATGCGTACATGCCCAACTTCAGCCATGGAGGTACTCTTAGAGCTAACTCCTCTACATCTCATGGTTGAGGATACGGCATATAAAACAGTTCTACGGATGGCAATTGAAGGAATCGGAAGGGAGAAGTGCATTAGTTCAAAAGAATATAATGTATGGCTCGAAAAACTTCCACTTCTAGCTATACCCAGAGATGATAGCATCAGGAAATTAAATTTTGAGAAGAATTTCATAACGAAGCTCAGCAATAAGAAAAACTGGAGCAATGAATCTACGATTTACGGACTGAGCCAGCACACTGTAAAATGGTATACAGATGGATCAAGAACGGATGAAGGAACTGGTGCAGGAGTGTTTGGGCCAGGAACTAAACACTACGAATCCATGGGCAAATGTACCAGCATCTTCCAAGCTGAAATATGCGCCATAGATAGGTGCATTCGAATCATCCTCAAGAAAAATTACAAAAACTGTAATATAGCAGTGATGTCAGACAGTCAAGCTGCCATCAAGGCACTTGACTCCTATATAATAAAGTCAAACCTTGTATGGGAATACCTGCACAAGCTTAACAAAATAGGCAAAAACAACAGAGTAACCATATGCTGGATACCTGGTCACATCGGCATCGAGGGCAACGAGGCTGCAGATGCTCTGGCAAGACAGGGGGCGGCGGAGCCCTTCATAGGCCCTGAACCATTCTGCGGCATAGGGGAACACATCCTACGAGAAGAGTTCAGCAAAATGGAAAAGGAAAAAACAACCGCAGCTTTCAAAAATACCCAAGGCCTGAGGCAGGCTAAGAAACTTATACGGAACTATAACCTAAAAAGATTCAAAGCATGTATCGGTCTAGGCAAAAACAACCTAAGAATCCTTACGGGTCTCCTAACGGGACACTGTAGGCTTAAAGAACACATGAGGAAACTGGGCCTATCGGAAGAGGGTCTCTGCAGATTCTGCGATGAGAGCGCTGAAACCCCAGACCACATTCTGGAATCCTGTGGAGCACTAGCCCACAAGAGGATTAAACATCTGGGCAAGTACCAGCTAACAAATAAGGATATACAAACCATAGACCCACTACTCATTCTCAGATTCATAAGAGAAACTGGGCTGGATGAAGTGCTCTAAAGTTTATATTCTCGCCAAGGCAAAGACAGAGCAAACCCTCAAATACGGTTCTTAATGGAATTGTGATGCGATGGCGCTCTGGAAAAGGGCACGAACCTTTCCAAGGTATAAGCAGGGGGCACAATAGACCACAAGGTCGCAGTGCACTAGACCCTCTCTACTTACTTACTTAAGGTGGCGCTACAGTCCGGGGTGGACCTGGGCCTCAACCAACAAGCGTCTCCAGCCAGCGCGATCTTTAGCTAGCTGTCTCCAGTTTCGCACGCTAAGTTGGTTAAGGTCCCCTTCCACTTGCGTGCGCCACCTGAGTCGCGGTCTTCCTCTACTGCGCCTTCCCTCGGGTATGGATTCGAAGATCTTCCGGGCCGGAGCATTCGTGTCCATTCGCTCTACATGACCCAGCCACCTCAGTCGTTGGACCTTCACTCTTCTGACTAGGTCGATGTCGCTGTACAGCCCGTACAGTTCGTCGTTAAATCTCCTTCTCCATTCACCGTCAATGCAGACGGGACCAAAAATAACACGAAGAATTTTTCTCTCGAAACAACCGAGAGTTACCTCATCCGCTTTTGATAGAGTCCATGCCTCTGCGCCATATAGCAGAACTGGGATGATAAGGGTCTTATAAAGGGTCACTTTAGTTGTTCGAGAGAGGGCTTTGCTACTCAATTGCCTTCTTAGCCCAAAGAAACAGCGATTGGCAAGAGTAATTCTACGTTTAACCTCAGCGCTGGTGTCGTTGTCTGAGTTCATAGCGGAGCCTAGGTAGACAAAGTCCTTAACCACCTCAAAGTTATATCTGTCTATTGTGACGTTCTGTCCGAGCCGTCGGTGTTGGGTGTCCTTTTTAGTTGACAGCATATACTTCGTCTTGCCCTCATTAACCGCCAAACCCATCTTCGCCGCCTCAGTCTCAATACTCACAAACGCGCCATTAACATCACGCTGCGTTCTGCCAATTATGTCAATGTCATCGGCGTATGCGAGTAATTGGACGGACTTTTGAAAGATAGTGCCTCTGGTGTTGGCGTTTGAGTTTTGCACTATTCTTTCAAGAACGATGTTGAAGAAGTCGCATGACAGCGCATCGCCTTGTCTAAATCCTTTTTTGACATCGAAGGTCTCGGTAAGTTCTTTACCGACCTTGATGGAGCAGCGTGCATTCTCCATCGTCATCCTGCACAAACGGACGAGTTTGGCAGGGATGCCAAAACTAGACATTGCTCTGTATAGTTCGTCCCTATAAATGCTGTCATATGCGGCCTTAAAGTCGATGAAAAGGTGGTGGGTATCGATTTGAAGTTCCTGGGTTTTCTCCAAGATCTGCCGCAGTGTGAATATTTGGTCTATGGTGGACTTTCCTGGCCTGAAGCCACACTGATATGGACCAATCAGGTTGTTTACGAAAGGCTTCAGGCGTTCACACAAAACGGCAGATAAGATCTTGTAGGCAATGTTTAGAAGACTGATACCTCTGTAATTGGCGCAGTTCAGAGGGTCTCCTTTCTTGAGGATCGGGCAAACAATGCTGAGGTTCCATTCATCGGGCATACTTTCCTCCGACCATATTTTACAGATGAGTTGGTGCATGCTCCTAACCAAGTCATCGCCTGCCGCTTTGAACAGCTCGGCGGCTAGGCCATCTGCTCCAGCGGCTTTGTTGGACTTCAGTTTAGATATAGCTATCTTCACCTCGTCCAGGTCGGGTGGACGGTATTGTTGATCATCGTCCAGGTTGAACGGTTCATTCCGCCTGACAGCGGAATTTAAGTCGTCATCGCCGTTAAACAGTCTGCAGAAGTAGTTCTTCCATATCCTCAGCATCGACTGCGATTCTACTACGATGTTCCCTTGTTCGTCCTTGCAGGCTTCGGTTCGGGTTCTGTAGCCTTGTGAAGTTCTTTTTACCCTTTGGTAGAACTTCCGAACCTCATTCCTGTTGTAACATCTCTCTATTTCATCGATCGCGCGCTTCTCATGCTCTTTCTTTTTTCTCCTTAGAAGCCGGTGTTCGTCTCTTCTCTTCTGCGCGTAGAGCTCACGAGCAGCTCTGGTCCTCCTTTGCAGCGCCGCTTTGTATGCCTCTTGCTTCGCTGCATGTGCTTGCCGGCACTCGTCGTCGAACCAGGGGTTTCGTTGTGGCGGTCGGGTGAAACCCAGCACATCAGAGGCGGCGTCTCTGATGGCTTTTTGGCAATGTTGCCACTGGTCTTCAATACTTGATGCTGGCTGCATAGGACCTCTTGAGAGATTGAGAGAGACTCGATCGGAAAAGGATCTGGTGACCTATTGCGATTGTAGCCGTCCGACGTCAAACTTCCTCCCAGTATTTACTTGTTTTGGCGGCGTTCGGGATATCCGAAGGCGTACCTTGGCTACAACAAGGTAGTGGTCCGAGTCGATGTTGGCCCCTCGGAACGTTCGGACATCCATAATACTGGAGGAGTGCCTTGCGTCGATCGCAATGTGGTCAATCTGGTTGACGGTTGATTGATCAGGAGATCTCCATGTGCCTTTATGAATATCGAGATGCGGGAACCGCGTACTTGCTATGACAACATTTCGCCCCGCCGCGAAGTCGATCAGCCTAAATCCGTTATCGGAGGTGGTGTCATGTAGGCTGCACCTTCCGACGGTACTACCAAAGATGCCCTCTCTTCCTAACTTGGCGTTAAAATCGCCTAAGACAATTTTAGTGTCATAGCCAGGGCATTGCTCGTAGGTGTGGTCCAAGAGCTCGTAGAACCTTTCTTTGGTGTCGTCGTCTTTCTCCTCCGTGGGGGCGTGCGCGCATATTAAGCTAATGTTGCCGAATTTAGCCTTAATGCGGATTGTCGTGATGCGCTTGTTTACATAGTTGAAACTTAAGACTTCTTGCCTAAGTCTGGCGCCAACGACGAATCCACATCCGAATAAGCGCTGTTTTTGTTGCCGATAGCAGTCGCCATAATAGATATCGCAGTTTTTCATCTTCTTCTTGCCCGGGCCATCCCATCGCACTTCTTGGATGGCGGTTAAATCTGCTTTATAGTGGTTCCCTCTCTACTAATATAATTATTATTACATTCTGCTGCAAGCTAATTTGCATGCAACAAAAACCAACTACAATTTAAAAGATGAGCGTGCGCATCTTGAGATATTTGGTCATGCATAGAGCTGGCTGGAGAGTCGTATTGATTGAGTTCCAGAGCTCATGTTGCACACTTTCCTCATAACCTAGGCTTAGTAAACATTTTAATAATAACAACGGAAGTATGTTTAGTTTTTTGCCTCCATCAATATGGCCGAGTTATGATAATTCCCACCTAGTGATGCCTTATAAAAATTACCCTTGTACGTCACCCAAATTGGAGAAAACATATTCGGGCAAGAAATGTTACAAATAAACCTTGATCTGCGTTTAAGTCAGCTGATGAAATTAACCGACGGAACGAGGTCGACCCACAATTTCGCCGACGACGCCGATGAACGAATATGTTACGCAGAACATTAGTGGAGACAATGACCACAATTTTGGGGATTATAGTTGTATACTAAACACAAGTAGGAATAAAATACTACTTTTCAGTTAGTTAGTAGGCTGAAAAGCAGATCCGGTGTGCACAGTTGCAACCAACCAGTCAAAAACGGTGCATCAATACAGAAGAAGAGTAATTGCTAAACAATCGATTGAATTTCAAAACTTACCACAACATTTAGCTTCTCATCTGAGCCTTCCTTTACCAAATAAGCCTCTTGGTCGTCGCTGCCCTCCACCTGGCAGAAACAATTTGTCGTATGTCCAATGCCGCTGGGCAGAATCTTTTCACGCAACATCGCATTTATCACAGAACTTTTGCCATTCGAAGTGCGACCGAAAAAGGCGACTTTCATGTGATCCCGGGCGAGAACTTCTCTGATTGCCTCAATTTTATGCACGTAGCTGTGAAACAGTTCCCTCTCTGATTTATCAACAACCTCAACATCATCTGGCAGAACTGAAAAAGAAGTTTATTTAAATATTAACAAATTTGTTACCCCAATTAACAACAAATATGAATTACTGTCGATAAACTGTGTGGTCTCGATAACGTATTCCTCAATTTCACCATAGATGTCGTTGATTTTCTTCTTAGCCCTCACGAACACCTGTAGTGGGGATTTTTCCAAAGCAGCCGCATTTTGCAATGAACGGACATCAGTTAGAGAATTGGGATCGAGCGATGAAGTTGTGGTGCCGTCGTGTCCGATTACCATTGAAAGTGTGCGATTCAAATATGCCGCCATTATTTTTTATTTGAAATTAACAATTAATAGAGCTGTCTGTCTGTGTTTCTTGTTTTTTATATTTTTTTCTTTATCAACTTTCACAGATTGTAAATTAAAAAAACAAAATAAAAAATAGTTTTCCAACAAATTGTAATGGGCAATTGAAATTATATCAAATTATAACTTTTTTCATTATAAATATAATATGTTTATGAATTTGTTGTTCTTTTTGTTTTTAAAATGGACTTAGGAAAATATACAGCAACTGAACTGAAAGGAAAATAAATAAATAATGCAAATAAAAATTAACGACACAAAAACCAAAGGGAATTAAAAAAATAAAAATTTAATGTTATCGTGCGGATCTTTTGAGTGTTCAGATTTGGGAAGGGGAAGGTCCATAGAACTGGATTATTCTAACGACAATAATGCTCTTCAAATCCCAGCCCCCAGAAGAGAGAAGACAAGGAAGACCGAACTTCCGTTTCAAAGACCAAGCGGTTGCCAGAGCGCTTGATATGGACATCTGGAAGCAGCGTGCCCGGGATCGTAGAGGATGGAAGACTGCAGTGTCTCACGCAGAGACTCCCCACCGAGAGCCCCTTAACCAACCAACCAAGTAAGGCAACTTGATGGAGATTAATGAAGAACCCTGTCTTGTTTAACCCAGAAGAATCCATGCATTAATTTAAACGCCATCAGCATCACATGTTGGAAAATTCACAGCTACCCTAAAGTGGTGACACTATTACAGAGCAGGGCAAGTATTTTTGTACCACCACCACTTTATAGCTGTAACGAGATGAATGGCCGTTTTACTGAACAGAATGTCGAGGCCCTATACTAATTTTGCCACTGTAAAAAAAATTTCTTTGCAGAAGTGTCTGATCTGGACGGCAGAATGGACCGGTATTTACAGGCATGGCAAATGATGGCGTGTTCCTCCCAATGTGAAAATAAAGACGATTCAACTTTTTCACGTGATATGCCCTCGCCCCAACCAAACCTGCTTGAAAATCATACTACCAAATATGTTAGGAGATATAAATGGTTTTAGCAGAAGCAGGTGGCAGACATTCATGGTTTCTAGGTGGTATTTTAATCCATCTTCTAAAAAATGTTTCGAATTTCTCTTTTTAAAGGTTATGTCTGTTCTATTTAATTGTTTTTTTTTTACGGGCATATCAAGCGTGTGATTATAGTAACTTACAAATGCTGTAGGCTGTCGCTCAACAAATTATTATCTCAGCATCGTATCTACCGAGTTTTTCAAATAAAATTCTGAAACTTTGATAAGCATTTTGCTTTGTGTAAATATATTTTAAACGACACACGTCGTAAAAATGCAGTGATTGCATGGGTGTTATAGATGTGTGTTAGGAGATAACCAAAAGTCTGGGTATTATCCTAATCTTTGCATTGTGATATAGGTGCCATGGAAAATAATGGGTACAAAAATGGCCATTCTTTCTTAAAATGCGGGACACAGGTGGATTTTGGATATACATAGTTGGAGTTCTCGTTTGCAAACTTAACCGCTGTTTTGCTGAGCTGCGACGTGCAGATTTAATGACTGGGTATAATATAATAATGTGAGTCATATATAATTAAAAGCCAGCGGGATTCCAAAAGATTTCTCTACTGCTTCTTTCCTAATGTCAGGCAAATGTCATTATTTGTTCAACCAACTCCAACGTGGTGGTGTTTGGTGTATTCCCTTGGATTAGATAATACTCCGGGCGCTTACGACATAATTATGTACAACAAAATCCCTAAACTGTACATACATAACTTGCAAAAGTCAGATGCTTCTAAAATTTCATAGCATATAAATAAAACTCCGCAATTAAGAACTCATTCGCAGAAATGAAAATTAGTTCTCGGAAAAACAAAACACAAGAATGTGCATACTTTCAGAAAATATCCGTCAATTTGGTCATTTTACTAAAAATATCTACGCTTTACCTGTAACAAATAAAAAGCTACTGCGTATTTAATGCTATTCATACACAATAATCGCTACAACTAATTTTAATCATTGTGAATATATAAGAAAACAAAAATAAAAGAGATTCCTATTCAAACTCAAACTCATCTAACCTGATCGATTTCTGACATTTTACGTGACCGAAATTGGCATCAATAGCACAGTTGCTGGTCGGAATTCTATTAGTTGTTGTTTCAAACTTCTTTTTCTACTTATAACATTACCGATAAAGTGATAAGAAAATTGTTTAACTATTGTTTTTTTTTATTGTTTTTCTATTTGAGAATTTTATTTCGCACTATTAAACCCCGAATGATGTAACACGAAAATCTACCGTCAGACAGTTTGACGTTTGTGTGGTGAAAATGAATACCGACAAAATTACAGGTGGACGGCACTGCCTGCAGCACGCAACCAATTCGCTTTAAATGAGTGCGTTCAAACTAGAAAACTCTTCCACATTAAATTTAAATACTGTTATCCAACAACAGATTAAGGCTGGTACGCAGTTCAAGTGAAATCCAATTTTTCATACAAATTTTTCACTGCGAAATGTCAAAATGAACTTTCCAAATGAAAATTTCACTAGGCGGTACGCAGTTCGAGTGGAAAATATTGCTTCCAGAACTGAGTCGTAGGTGGCGATACTAAAATCTCTCCGCAGCGATTTCACTTGGTTTTTATTGTCCGTCGCATTAATTTTTTGACATTTCAGCGTGAAAAATGATTTGTTGGATGCGGTTTAGAAATTTATTGGAATTTCAGATGTTTCCTTAAGAGAATAATAAGTTTGTCGCACTTATAAAATTGTTTTTTCATTGAATATAGTGCGATAATGTTAGGTGTACAAATAGTTCGTGGCACGGATGACCTTTTCCATAAGCAGGGTGCCTCAAGAATATTTTTTTACCCAGTTTTGTTCAAGCAATACCAGCAGATGATCTTTAAAAACATGTATAATTTACATGCACTGTTAATTGTTTAAATTTGACGACTGTCCTTTTTATTTTACAAATCAGACATTATTTGCCAAATTGAAAACTGTTAAAATTGTCATGAACAAAATACGAAACATTTTTTTTTGTGTGTTTGGAGGTTCGCTGGAAGGGAAAATCATCGAAAGTCATTCGAGAGCTAGAAGGTATGCGAGAGATGCTTCGACAATAGGGAGGACCTTTCAGCCGACCTAAAACACCTACCGAGGGCACTGACTTTTGACAACCGACAGTGATTGCACCTGGCCGTTCGACTAATCGAAAGATCAATCGTTTGTAGAATATCCGAACTTGTTTGTTAAAAAATATATTGACTTAGCTAGTTTTTATTGATCAACATGTTTTATCCGCCTTAATCTCCTGATTACACTGCCTGTATTTAATAATTCGGTTGTTTCTAAGCTAACGTGGTTGAGAAGCTCTGTGCATTTAAGGAACTTGTTCGACTTCTTTCTCTACTTATTTAATATTTAGATCAGCGTTGTGCATTGAATATGACTTCGATCCTTTGTAATATTATTGAAAGACTTTAATTTTTTAGAAATACGTTTGTCGCGGTCATACCCACAACTGGTGCCCGTAGGTCCATACTGGTTGCAGAATTTGGTTTTAGGGCAATAACTTATTGTTATTGTGGTTGATCACGGATGGATGTCTTCCAATAGGTCTATACATTTTACTGTATCACATGATTCACAAAAAGTGAAGTTTCCAATTTGTTTCTTCCAGCTGTTTTCTTGTCTAGTAGAATAAAAGTGCGAGAGTTGAATATTGGAGTATTCTTTATTTTATAGGTACCTAACCTAAGATCGTCTTGAACTGCCACAAAACAATTTTTTTTTGAGCTCAGTCACCCTGCATAAATTTCTCCAACTAAAATATCCAACAAAATATTTCACTCTCTATTTCACAGCACTTTTTGGAGAGGAGTGAAAATTTCACTTCACTCGATCAGCGTACCAGCCTTTAGTAGTAGGTAAATTTGAAACGGTAGGTATTTGTAATTTGTTGTTGCTAAAAAATGTTTTCCATGTTCTCAGGCAGTGACGGACTATTTGTTTATTAGACACTTTTTTTGCGAAATTTATTCATTTAACGCTAGTAGTTAGTATGCAGTACTAGTTAGCGAGAGGTTTCCGATTCCGAACATAAATGACGTTTATTCGACTGCACCACCTGTCTGCGAACATCTGATAAACACGTCAAGTATTAAAAGAAAAAATCTATTCTTTCGATATTTGTATAGTTATGTTTATTTATAAAACCTAAAGTATTGCGGTTTAGTTTCACAAGTTAGCAAATTAAAAAAAGTCTGTGCTAAGTTAGTACAGTTATTCAATCAAAGAATACTTTTAATATACACTTTCAATTTAATAATAAAACTAAAGGAAAAATGATTAATGGGCCTTACCCATAATCATTTTTAGTTTCGACCAAAGATAATGGAATACATCTCTGGTTTCGATGCTAAATTTCAGCAGTTCACAGCGGATATATTTTCCACGCAAATTTCGCTATTGTTGGCTTTCGTAAGTTTAAAAAAGAGACCAAAAATAAGTTACTAGTGCGGCGCACTGTAAATATGATCGTTATGCCAACGGAAATGTTTTGCCGCAGAAATATTTAACATTAGTGCTTTAGCATTGCACTATAACAACGAAACCAACTTGTCTATAAAAATCATAATTATGGAAAAACAACAAAAAAAAACTCTCAATTAGGTACATCAAGATAAGCTTTTGGCGGGTTATTCATGTTATTTGTGCATTCTGTTGCCAGCATAATACGTATAAAATTAAAAATGCACACTCACCATAAGACGTAACCTGGAATGTTATTGGAAGTGCGTAACCGTTAACTTCCATATGTCTCGCAGGCCTTGTGCAGATTACATATTTAAATAAAAAAATATACGTGCCGTAACTACATTTAAATTAATAGAATCCCAAAGTTTTGTATTTTCTTTGTTTTTTTTGGTAAGTTTAGGCCATCAAACATTTATAAAATTGAACAATCTAATAGTCTTCAATATTTTGATAGCAACCATCAATTACTTTACAGGAGAGGACGCAAACCTTACGCATTGTCAAGATAACCGCAAATAATGCAGAACAATCCTAATATCAATTCCAATTCAAACATAAATATAGATGATCTCGTAAAACAAATTTACACGCTCTATCCCCACTTGTCGCCCGATAACAAAGAGGCTGATGAAGCTCTCCGAAAAAAGCTTCATCTGCAGTTTATAGTCGCAGTTCCTCAAGTTAAGCTCAAGCATCAGGATTTGAAGTGCATTATTATGAATGTCAAAAAGTCACTGTGTGAATTCCAGAAACGCATTGACGAATCTGTCGCACAACAACAACTAAGGCGAACCACGCGGATTCGTCGAACTATTCATCAGGATCCTCAAGTAATCAATTTTTTCAATCATGGGCATAAATACGAAAAGACAAGTGCATCACCGACATGCAACACCAAGTGTTGCCATCAAGTTTCTGATCTCGGTGAGCTGGTTCAGGTTGAAAGTCTGCCAGTATCAGCGTCCACCAACTTACTCACGATATTTGTTCCATCAATTCTGCAGGAACAACTCCATAGTTGCAAATACAAAATCTCTATTGATTTAAATCGCATGGACCTCACAAAAAAAATCATCGATCTAAACCTTGAGCAACAGGCAAATTCGAGTTTGGAAACCAAAGAAGAAACTTTAAAAGCAATTGATGAAAACAAAGACGATCAAGAGTGTAAATTAACGTACGAAATTTCGGGTAACACTGTCACCAACAACAACGTGCTGGAAACCCAAATCCCCAATAGCACAGAAAATAATCCGAAAATTGAGCTTAAGTTTTCTCCAAATACAGAAAATTCGGCACCGTCATTGGAACCCACAGTTTCAATCGAGACGGACGCTGCTGTACCGATGAAGAAGAAGAGAGGACCAAAACGTAAGGACCCAAAACCACCATCAACTGATCCGCCAAAGAAGCGTGGTCGTAAGTTGGGTTCGAAAAACAAAAAAAAAGACGAAAAAAGCGAAATCGCCAAGTATGTGGAAATGTTTGCCTGCAATGCTGCTTCACCGTCGAATGTGTCACAGCTTGTTACATCGACTACACAGAATTGGGACGCCTTGCCGGATCAAGGGGGGCAGATTGCATACTTTATGAACGGCGAATGGACAACTTTGAGTGCTCCAATAAACGCATGTAGTCAGTTGGGCTCAACAAATAACGAGACTACGATGAATTTGGAGGAGACTGTTGGCGGGTCCGAGACGTATATTCCCTTCGAAGATTTTGTAAGTAAAGCAACTGGTTTTGAAATGAGTTTTTTTTTTTTTTCTTAAACTAATCGTATCGAAAGTGGGCTTGGCTGCTATTAACCAAAAACCAAAAGGAATAATATTAGTTATTTGATTAATGAGTACCGAAGTGTACTTTGGACAGTCAAAATTACATATCTGGCAGTACTGTATAATTGTGTCATTTAAAATCTTAAAAACACTCATTAGGATACCATCTACACGTGATCGCAACACGTTTTGATTGTATTACCATTGAGGACATCCTCCGTCCATGACATTGATTCTGGTTTTGTGATAATTTTTGTTTCCTTCGTTTTTCAGGTAAACTACATAGATAATCCATCAATTGATGTTGGCAACAATGTTATCGCCAGAGTGTTGGCCGGATCAGTCGATGCACCGCCCGACAACGCAAATCCTGTGATGACGATGTGTGCTGGTACTCTGCAAACAGTGGCAAGTGGCGAAAATATAAATGTCATCCCAAATAAACCGTCTACGTCAAAAGCAATGGACATAGATATAGTACATTCTGCTGTTGTAACAGAGAAACCCAACGCCAGTGGTGGAGCTCTAGATCTTTCAAAAGATTTTGATATCTCCTTCAATGTAAACGTTTTGGATTTGACTCAAAAGCAAGTAAAAAACACGACATCTACTTTCGAGAAAGAACTTCATCCCTGCGATCGAGACAATGACAATGCAGTGGACAAAACTGTAGTCTTTAGCACCAACCGGAGTATGCCATTGCTCGATGATATGGAAGGAGACATTTTAAATTCAACCACTGTGGAGAGAGGCGAAGGTCTTGAGAAAAGGGTTGTCTTTAGTATAGCGCCTAATGCATCGCCAGTAGCTTCGAAAAAGGGCAGTCCAGACGGAGATTCAGTAACGGATTCTGCAATTGAGATTGATAGAAGGGAAACTGAAGATTCCACGTTAAACCCTCCAAAATCACCTAAGGATAAAACTAACACCGAGGTCATAAAGGGGATGTCTTTGTTGGAAATCGAGAAGGACATTGATGATTCTCTGTTGGACTTTGACACCTGTCTGAACGATGATCTGTTGTCGCTTGCGCCGTCATCATGTTTTAAGTGAGTATGAAATCAGGGGCCAGATTCTGTAAGGCGAAAAGATCAAACGTTTTCGTGCGCACGCATATCCTACACAAGCAAATTTCTTCGTGCACACGAAAACGTTTTTACGTTTCGCCTTACAGAATGCCGACCCAGTATTGTTGTAATTGTTTTTGTTATCCCTTAAAGTATGCAGTGTATAAACTCTGACGGAATTCACTATAGCCGAAGGCGGATTTACATACAAAGTTGACGGTCGAGGGTGAATTTGTGCTTCAACAAAAACATTTCTTTTGGAAGACCTTTTGAAGAGAAGTTGTAGTTAGAGTTGAATGAAACGTCTTGATTGGAGACTGTATATCCATATTGGAAAAGATTTTTCTAAACGCACACATTGGGATCGATCTGGCATAATCACCAGATCTTGCCAATTGCTTGCCCTTATCTGTCTACATCATTGTCAGGGCCGTCAGAAGAAAAATCTGTAAATCATTTGCCGAAGTTAAAGGCTGGTACGCAGTTCGAGTGAAATCCAATTTTTCATACAAATTTTCAATACGAAATGCCAAAATGAACTTTCCGCATCAACATTTCACTAGGCAGTACCTACGCAGGTCGAGTGGAAAATAGGGCTTCCAAAACTGAGTTTTAGGTGGCGATACTAATATCTCTCCAAAGCTATTTCACTTGATTTTTATTGTCCGTCGCATTAATTTTTTGACATTTCAGCGTGAAAAATTATTTGCAGGAAAGCGGTTAAGAGATTTATTGGAATTTCAGATGTTTCCTTAGGAGAATAATAAGTTCTTCGCACTTATAAAATAGTTTTTCCATTGAATATAGTGCGATAATGTTAGGTGTACAAATATTTGGTGGCATAGACGACATTTTCCATAAGCCTCAAGAATATTTTTGTACCTACCCACCTTTGCTCAAGAAATACCAGCAGATGAATCACGGATCTTTGAAAATATGTATAACTAGTTGTACCCCACGGCTTGGCCCGTGCAAAATGTGGTTTCAGAACAGGGGATCGCATCAAAAGCGATACCTTAATTTCGCCCGTGTTCGCTTTTGCTTATTCTCAAATGCGTAAATTATCTTTTCCAGTTATTTCCATTCTGACTTCCGGCTGTTTCCGGTCCTAGCTTGTGTTGTTTTTTTTTTCTCGCATACGCCGCTCTTAATAGAAACACAAAATAATATAAGAACCCATATATTTCACTTCCTTTTTTCCAACCATCACGTGTTTTAATCGGATGCCCAAGGCTATTCAACACATTTGTGATGCCGTCCCAAAGCTCTACAGCCTTGGCTCTATATTCTGGAGCATTAAGATTGCCGTTCGCTAATCCACTGTTCTCTTTCAAAAACTCAACAAGTGCAGCAAATTGAAATTGTTGAACGAAAGTATGTTTTTGACTCTTTTTATTAAAAAAATATAAAATGAGTTCAATTAATAAGACACAATGAATGTTTCAGCAATTTTTAACTTCTTGTTTTTATTGAATATTTACATTTTTATTCGGTCCGCATAACAATCCGCCAGCAATCCGTCATCTAAACACCTATCGCTTTCAATGCAATGGTAAAATGGAGTTGAAAAGTGCTTTCGCTTTTCTACGATCGAAATTTGCTATCTTGTAGGGGGCCATATAAAATAATTCGTCTTCCTTCTTATTACCGTTATGGTAACAGGTATTCGTTTCAAATGTTAAATCACTCTCTTTCAGTCCCGTATACATTTCACACCCTATGTCTTTCAATACCACGCCTCACTCGCCGCCACATTCCATCGAAATTTAAAATCCAATTTATGGATGAATAAAATGAAATGAAATAGAAAATGGCAAAGAGAGAAGGACAAAGATGGTGTAAAAGTGTCTTAAGCGACCCATACACCTCTCATACCTGCACCCGCTGTAGTGCGACTGAAAAGCGGATACAATTGTATCAGTTCAGTGAATTGAAACCAATAATTTGTTAAGAAACGGCGCTTGTCATAGGTAATTTTAAAATTGAAAGATTTCTTTTACGAAAGAACTAACAAATAATAGTGATATTGATCAAGGCGCACTAAGCATAAATCCTGAGGTGAGACTCAACTATTAATATTATTTTATCCTTTGAAAGTCTGAATTCCTTTGTTTTCAAAAACAGGTATCCTCTATAGGCCTGTGAAAAATGCACCAAAATATATTCAGAAGTTTCTAAGATTTTTGCATTTTACGCTAATCAGTCAAATAAATTCGAAGTCAAATAGAACTACACCAATTTTATTTATAAGATGTCCATGCACCGTTAATTGTCTGTTTGTCATAAACAAAATACAAAACAATTTTTTTTTGTGTGTTTGGAGGTTCACTGGAAGTTAAAATCATCGAAAGGCAATCGAGGGCTAGTAGGTACGCGAGAGATATTTTGACAATAGGGAGGGCCCTTAAGCCGATCTTAAACACCTCCTGAGGGCACTGACTTTTGTCATACCGATTGGGATGGCACCTAACCGTTCGAATAATCGTCAATTTTCATGAATTCATGAATAATTGTTTGAAACATTTAAAACGAAAAATCATTCGTTTGTCGAATTTTTTAGCTTTTTCGTTGCCTTAGCTAATTTTTATAAATCGAGAGGTATTATCCGCCTTAATCTCCTGATTTGTCTGTATTTAATATTTCGGTTATTTCTAAAAACCAAACTAAAAACTAGAACTTCGTCTCGCCCGATTTAACGCTTTCAGATAAACTCCAGAGCGATAAATAGACACGAGAGCGATATGATAAAAAATGTTTTTCGATTTGTTTTCCGGCGCAAAAACAAGCAACGATGCCAACACGCGAAAAGGCTGACCGTGCGAAAAAAGCGAAATTCAAGATTAACCCACACAGTTGGAATAATCTGAATTCATGGGATAAGTACTTGCTCTCCTTTGAATTTGCCCTTGATGATCGTCGCTTGAAAAACATTGTTCATCCGTTTCTTGACGGACAACGGCGTACCGTTGCACAATTTCGGATGATTCGGATTCCGCAACATGATTATGATCGATCCCACCGTCGGAAATTTGGGCTCTTCATCCTCGTCGGTCACGCTGTCAATGGATTTGTACGAATGCAGTTCCCCAGCGATTTGACTTTGAATAATGAAATCAAGCTATTGGCGCACGTCCTTATTCTACGCTGTTATAATTACCCGTTCACTAATCCAATCGAGATTTTTTTAAATTTTGTGCAACGCCGGGGACACTATGGTGATGAGTTCCTCCTTCGACGATGTGAACTCGCAAAAAATTTCCGGGAACGATATCAAACCAGTCGAAACATCAACAGGAATTTGGTTATTGCCAAACGCAAGCTGATGTCTCGAGAATTCAGCAGCCGATGGGTCTTTCTGCAATGCGACTTTCATGTTCGTGGTCGATTTCAACTTCTTGACATGCCACAGAGGTGACGATTTTTGGCATTAAGTTCATCGGCAGCAGTATATTTCGGGATGACGGGAAGCGTTTGATGAAAATCTCCGTAGAGCAATCATAGCCCCACCAAATCGTCTCGAATCACCTCATAAATCCTTCATCGTTGGGTCAACTGCCTCCAAAACTCGTTTATGTGCCATCGTGCATTCCTTCCAAATAATGATTTAACATTCTCGCAACAATTTCGCTGTCGCCGAATTATTGGCCATTGTGCACCGTGAAAAGATTCATCGGCAGCTTCAAAGCGGAATGTTTAGTTCGACCGACTTCCAACAATGTGGTAGCAATGTCAGACGATGCAACAGCCAACGCATTGGAGATCTTGACCGAATTGTTCCCAGAATCAACGAAATGACGAATGTCTCGACTGTCCCACGCACCGGGAGCATAGAGAAAGTATATGCCTCACGTTCCATCGTCAACAACCTTCATCGGCGAATCGTACGCGTCTTCTAATCGGCATTCAACAGTGGTATTGTTTATCTCGTTAGCTTCTCCACCCAAAATGCACGCAAAACGTCTTTCATCACAATGAAGTTCACAATCATCCGAAATTTTCCAAGCTCCACAACGAATTTTCCACCTTTACATCGTCCAAAATCTTCAAATCATGCGATGAAATTTTAATTTTTGGGTTTTTTTCCGGAATTTTTCACTTGTATTTTTTTAATTTTTCCATTAGAAAAGCCATTCCGGAATAATTGCACACAAAATTCCATACAAAAGATCAATCTTTGATATTTCCAATTTCCCGACTTTTCGAAAAATCTGCTCGGCCGTTCTCAATTTATGAATTACATACTATACATTTTTTGAACCATTTTTATATAAATATAGAATTAAACTGAAACTTAAGTGAATGACACTTACGATATCTAATAAATTATGTGTTTCATTTACATTGCAGCTCCCCCATTGAAGAGAGATTTAGTGAGTCGCAATTTATGGATATCGATGAGGAAAAATGTTCCACCTTCATCAATAGATCCAACATTACGGCAGCTGCTGCGCCAAGGAGTCAGCTCGAATTGAGCTTCCCAAAACTCAATGAAGACGACCTAAATCCACTGCTGAGAACCTTTAAAATACCGCGAGTAAAACAAATCAAAGACGAACCATCGAAGGATCAATCACCAGCCAAAATTCCCAGCTCTAATCAATATGATCTAAGCAATACAGAAAACCCCACCGTTTTCCCTGGTGGCGGACTAAAGACCCCCTTTACCACCGACGCTCCTTCGACCAATACAACAGAAAGTACTAGCGCCACAAGTACATTTCCGCAAGTAGTCTCCACGCGAGAGATATCAAAACTATTCGGATCTCTTTGTTTCGATTTCTTGGCCGATAACTGTTTCGAAGGCGCCTGCAAACTAAGACACCAACTGTTAGAGCTGAATGTCATGATAACCTCACTCAGCCTTTTACGAAACGAGGTCTTGCACTATGCTTACAGATTTATCTGGAGACATTACAAGCTCTTCAAGTTTTATTTCCCCATTTTCTGTGAGGAGTACGGACGACGAAATCTGCGCCGCAAGCTAGCGACCATGATCAACGATTGCCAAATTCAACCGGCTTGTTTGTTATTTCTGCGGAAAATTCATTCCGCTTTAATTTGCAGTGGCCTGAATAAAATCAACGCATGTCGCTTTATTTTGAATCGCGTCAAAAAGGAACGTTCTCAGATGGCAATAGACATCCTTTTGGAAATTATCATCGATTCGGATGCATCAATGTTCACGTCGGCAATTGAACAGTTTTCACAAACTTCTGGTTATAAGTTTAGAATGGCCGATATCAATCAGCTGGCAACGGCTTGTTTGCGCTCTGGCAGCGTCGAACTGATTACAGTATTAATAAAGTGCCTTATTTGTGTGGATCAGGCGGAATTTGCAACGAGACGGTCACCCGAACTGATTCAGCTGTTGGAAATGATTAAAGATGGTGGCATTGATGGGTTGTAAATGATAAGTTTGACGAGAGAAATTATTCAGAACGCACAATGACAGGAGGAAGGCCTTCCAACATTTTACCTTGCTGCAAAAAGGTATTTGATTTTTTTTTAAGTGAAAATAAAATTTTCTTTGCAAGGCATTATTATTTATTTTTAAAACAATGAATTTGAGAAAGAAACTGTATTTTTTAAATGTTACGGTGCGTAAATGTGTTCGATTTTTTTTTATACTAAAATCCCAATAAAGGATACAAGAGAGATGAGCGCGTATGTGGTGTAATTGTTGTTTTTTTTCTTAACTCCTGACATAAATGCAACTTGCATTTTAGCCAATTGTAACGGATTTCTTCTTAAGATCCATGTTATTTGGGGTAAACATTTTTTTGTTCTATTTTATGGTGCTACACTCCGAGGAGGACATGGGCCTTAACCAATATTCGAGCTTAGCTAGATACATGGCTCGGCAATCTAGGTAGGTAAGGTCTTCAAGTAGAGCCTACAGTTCTGCGGGCAGTGTTAGTGGGTTCTTGATACAGGGCTTTTCTTATTATGCTCACATGATCTATATAGATAATTGATTTCCAAGGTTTGCAACAACAGATGGATCGCGTATTATTAGGCCTTTTTTATTTTGCCAACATTTTTTTTTTTCTCCGAGGTAGGTGGAAATCTTCTGGAAGACACTATGATAACACTCGGGGCGTGCTCATAGTAGTGTGAGATTTTTACTCACTAAAACCACCTCCATAAATTTTCTTTTGTACTGCAACTAAGTTATGACTTATCAAGCAATTTTTTTTATCACGAAGTTTTACACGTTTGGCAGGCAACATTCCGGCGAGAGTTCCTGCTCGTTCCGCAATTTTAACGCGGTTGAAAATTATCGGGCTAAGTCCGAAGGTTTAGTTCGTTGTAGACGCCGCAATAAATTTGTTTCATCGAGAATTTCACGGACCTAGCTATTAATATGTCCTAATAATCGATTTCTATGCTTTCGAGCGCATATTTTCGTTTCGTCCTTAACGGTGGGAATTCCGAGGTCTCTATGAAGATCTTCATTTCTAATGTACCACGGTGCACTGACGAATGATCTTAGCACTTTGTTTTGAAAAGTTTGTAAAAAGTTTAGATTTGTTTCGCTGGTACATCCCCATAAATGTATACCATATGTCCATACAGGCTTCATCACTTGCTTATATAATAAAAGCTTGTTCTCGAGGGTAAGCTTGGAATGTTTTCCGAGTAACCAATAAAGTTCTCTATATTTGATTTAAAGTTCTTCGCATTTTTTCTTTACATGCGGTTTCCATTTTAATTTGGTGTCGAGAGTCATTCCGAGATATATGGCCTCGTTTGCGAACGGAACTTGTACCGTATTTATAAATACAGGCAAGTTATTTGTTCTTTTGTATGTAAAATCCACGTGGACCGATTTCGTTTCGTTAAGAGCGATCCTCCATGATTTTGTACATTCATAGACCCGGTTAAGCGCGCCTTGTAATACCTTCTATTTGCGGAATATCACGCGTAAATAGCAGGTACAGGAGAGGCCCAAGGACGCTTCCTTGCGGCACACCTGCCCTTATTTCTTTAAATTCCGAATATTCGTTTCCGTGTTTGACACGAAAGAGTCTGTTCTTTAGATACGATTCTAGAATTTTCCATAACCGTTCGGGGAGAACTTGTCTTAATTTGCACTTGAGGCCTTCATGCCAAACCTTATCAAATGCTTGCGAGACGTCCAAGAATACGGCAGAGCAAATTTTATTTTCTTCTAGAGCTTTCTCTATTACGTCAGTTATCCGATGCACTTGATCGATTGTCGAATGTTTGATTCTAAATCCGAACTGGTGGTCGGGTATAAGACGGTTTTCTTCTATAATTGGTTCTAAGCGTCTGAGTAATATCCTCTCAAAAACTTTGGAAATAATTGGAAGAAGCGAGATGGGTCTATAAGACTTTTTTTCATTCGGTGGTTTGCCTGGTTTTAGAACCATTATGACTTCCGCGATTTTCCATTGACTCGGGATGTATTGTAGTCTGATCGCGGCGTTTATAATGTGGAGAAGCTTAGTTAATGCTTTCCGAGGTAGCATTTTTAGGAGTTCACCCGTGATCAGAACATAACTCGGAGCTTTTTTGGGCTTAAGATTCTTTATCACTTGTCCGAGCTCGGTGAGTGTAGCGTTTATTACTATATTATTTTCAGATGTTCGTCTGTCTGACGCATAAATATTTCCATCAAGCGCTTGACCATCGAACGGCTTCAAAGTTCCTTCTAAATGAGCGGCGAAAATATCCGCCTTCTCTTTGTCGCTTTTTGCCCAAACATCTTGGGTTATCTTAATAGGTGGCCCTGCGATCTTCGGCCTTTTTGTGGCTTTAATAGCCTTCCAAAGCGAGTAATTGGACTCTTTTTCAGCTGTTAGGCTTTCGAGATAATTTCTAGCCTCGTCATTTTTAAAATCTTTAATCGACTTTGTTAGCAAGTTAGTAAGTCTATTTAAGTTCGCTTTATCTTGCGGGGCTCGAGAATGTTGCCATCTTCTTCGCGCTTTTCGTTTTGTTTTGACCATATTAATTATTTCCTGCGGGTATTTGACGCAGTTATAGTTCGATATTCTCTGCTGGTGAGGAGTATTATTCCATGCAGCTTTTTGTATGACATTAACGAAGCGCTCGACCGCGGCTTCTAATTCGTAAGGCGTCTTGAGTGATTGTGCCAACATGATCTATATAGATCATTGATTTCCACTGTTTACAACAATAAACGGCCAGAATCTCTGCCTGGAACACACTGCATGTGTCCGGAAGTCTCAAGGCCAAATGTAGGTCCAGTTCACTGGAGAATATACCAGACCGTGTGCCTGGTTTTGGAGCCGTCAGTATATATCGAGGTCTCAGTTACCCTCAAGACCAGGCTCCTATACCAATCCTCTCTGTCAGGGTACAACACATCGTACGGTGTGTCAAAATCAAGTATACCAAGACTTTCATCCGCTTTTTCTGGAATTTCGGAGAATGATTCCTTCGAAATAGTGATGTGTCCTATCCTACTGTTTAGAGCCCTATATTAGTGAGCCGTAGCGCACTATTACCTGCAATTGATTGTATGTATGTATTTGTAAGTCCAGTGGTAAAAGATGGATCGTTTGGTACCAGAAAAGCTATATTTTTTCAGATTTCTGAGCTCTTTTTCGAATCTGGATATTTTCTCAGATTTGCTTCAGATTTACCAATGCAAGTGCGTTTGGGTTTGACAACTGGGTGGAGTTTGTTTACGTTTAAGTGATTCTTTTCTACAGCAAAGAAAGGCATTGCATCCGGTGAATCTATTTTTGTAAATTACTTATGTATAATAAATATGTATATATAAATCAATCGGGACGAAAATTTAGAATGTTTTAATACAAAATTTAACCAGTGAAAGGAAATCGCTTGGAAAAGTGTCGAAGACTACACATATTCAAATCGCGCGAATTTCAACACAAAAGAGAGCAAGGGACGTTTTTATCTGATTTTTATGTTCGATTATGCAGACGAAATCTAAAATCTAAGAGCAAACCTGAAGAACCCCGATCGAATACCATTTAAATTCAGCAAAGCACTTTCGACTCCGATAGACTGTTATTTTTTCTGACAACCAATCTTATTAGGTCTGTTCCTTTACTTTTAAATCTTACGAATTTTTACTAATTCTTACAAAATTTTACTCATTGCCGTTCCATTATTTGAAAAATTCGTAAAAGAGAGCGGCTTCGAAAGAACAAGTTATTACCCCTCCACTGATAATCTTACGAATCTTATACCATTTGGCATATGCGTGCATTTGTTTTGAATTCTTGTGTATTAAAATGGTATCAACAGGCGGCAAAATAAAATTGAATGTTCTCCTCAAGATTCTTTTCGAAAGTTGCAAAAAAATTCTTCCTCTACAGCGAGTAATCTCCGCCATGAACTTCTTAATGAAATGTCGCCTTTTCCTCTTCTCGAATGCTTGCTCAATCAGTCAAACTCTTCCATATACTTCGATTCATCAAGAAGAAGTTCGATTAATTTCAGATCACTTTCATCGCTACTTAGATGATGTAACTAATATCCTTAGTAATTAGGAAATTCCTCGAGTTTATCAGACATTAACGACTTTTCGTACCACTTTTGTGAATATTTGAATTATGTATCTGCCATTTTTCATTACTACAAAAGCGTTCCCTAACTTTTTCGTAAGTTCGTCTCTCTGTGAGAGAATTTATCCCCACCATTGCCATTTTGACAGTCTTTTCCATTCTTACTATTTACAAAAGTAAAGGAACAGACCTACTTTCAGGTGACAAAGCCAGAAAACGCGCGAACAACATGATCCCCTGTAGAAAAAAAGAGACTCAACTTCATTCAAAGCTGTTACGTATCTTTTCATTTTATTTTGTATTGACCTAGAATCTAAATTATCTTTCGCATTAGACTTGAGGTCCATTTGTAGTAAAAGTTAATGCAATCTTTATTTCATGAAGCTAAACAAATATGAATTACATAAACAACTAAATATGAGCAAAATATTGAACATATATTCAATTGAAACGATGAAAAATCTACATTATTTAAATTAAAACGTTTTCGAAATATTTCGTTACGCAATGGCTTAGTATTTCTAGGTGTAAAGCATTCCACTGTCTGATAACACAGACTTTAGTGACTGTTTTCAGTATATTAGTATTAGCACATCTGTACGACGCTGCATCCTGTGCCAACTTTACAATATCTCTACACTCCTGTCTAAGAAGTATTAAGTAATATGTAATCAGCCAGTTTTAATAAAGAAGTCATACTACAAATATGCCCAGCGAGTACTCTTTAATTGTTTACAGTTACAATACATACTACATGGCGCAGTCGGTAGGATACGAACCTACGCTCCCAAAGGGAATCTGATTTCCATAACATTACTCTTCAGTTAAATACTAAAATCATTGCATAGACATCCCTAACCTTCAAATAACCCTTCATGTTTCAAAATAAATTTGTCTTTACTACTGATTTCTAGACTTTGGACTAGCTTAACAAAATTTAACTCTATACAGCTTTGAAGTCCTAGAATTGGAATACTTTTCCCATCTAGCTCAGAAAATCGTAATTTTGCCTTTTTCTTGTCCATAGTGAAACACTCTACCCACACATCCCACATTACCCCCATATGTAAATACTTTTTCTTTATTCTAGGCAATCTTGGGATTCTTAAAATATTTAAAAAAAAAAAATACGCTGGAATTACATTAGCATCCGCAATGGTATCAAGCTTAAATTTAATATTTGTGGATTGAATTTGAAGGTTTTCGAACCATGCTGTACCATTTTTTTTTAAATATTATTTTCATGCAAAAAAATGAATCAAGACAAAAGCTACCGCCACTATCGCTTGTTTTATTGATTTCTGCCGAGATCTCTCGAATAACCTTGCGTCGACTACTTATTCCTACATATAAGCATTTGGAGACCCATTTATGTAGAAAAATGATTGGTTTTAGAATTTCGTACATCCTTCAACTTAAAACTATTTTTATACGAATTTGTATCATATTTGTTTTTATAATTACTCTCCCGATTTTTATAGATTTTAGATTTAGATAAGATTATTTATTCACTTTAAAATTCATTTTTATATGTAACCACAATGTCCACAGCTGCCGTTGACGTTGCTGCTGCTTGTTCTCCCATGATTTTTATCTGTGCACTGGATGCTTCCGATGCTCTCGCCATCTCAATCGCCTTTTCTGCTGCTAATTCATCTGTCTCCAACAACCTCTTTTGTTACATGCTATCACATATTCCATGCACAATTTTATCCCGTAACATTCTAGTTTCCTGCTCTCCATATCCGCATCTTTTAACCATTTTTTTCAGTTCCAAACAAAAATTGCTCAAATGGTTGTCCATGTGTCTGCTTTTTGGTATGAAACAAGAAGCTTTCACATACTTCATTGGACTTCGGCTTACAAACATTTTTGAATGCATTGACCACTTCTTCATACTTCGCCTTTTGAGGCGCTGACAAGTCCAGTGAATTAAAGACTTCTATAGCTTCTAGTCCCAAAGCATTTAAGAAAATTGCCACTCTAACTGTTTTTTGATAGCTCTATGGCAGCGACAAAAACTTAATAAATGTTGAACAAAAATATCCTCCAGTTTTATGAAATATTTCCCTCCAATTTCAGTTGGTCGATTTTTCGATTTTCGACTATACCTAGTCGGTATTGGTGTTGTGGAAAATCACTCTCGTTTTTGGCGGTCTTCCACGAGGTTTTTTTTCTAGTTCTAGATGATGGTTAACTCGTCTTGCAATTCCCATCTGCTTTTATATACGCAGCTTTGGTAATTTTACATTTAAGACAGCCGTTTCGCATTTTTTTATTTTTTTCTTAGTATACAGGCTCTTTTTCCTGAATTGCTGCAGGTGAACTTTGGCTTGTACAAATATAAACAATCCTGACGAGGTAGGTAGCAAACAATTTGTTTTACAAAAATATGCGGGTTCCTTGTTAATTAAAATTCCTTTCGGAATTGGTTATCGTGTTCCTATTCAAAGAAATGTATTCGATTGGACAAAATACTACTGAACATTACTTGCATTTAACTGACCCATTTTTTCATAGCTGTAATTGTGTGCTGCGACCATAACAGCAAGTTGCCCGTTACAAACAAACTCAAGATGAATTCGTTCCATTTTTGCCAGTTGCTTAGCTTATATAACCCTCTTATTGCTGACTGAATCAGATGCGGATAAATGACAGAATAAAATGGTCATACTTCATACAAACATATAAATAAACACATTTTCAGAAAAAAGCTCCTTTATTGCAAAAAAAAAGAAGAAAAAAACTCGAACAAGACGCCCTCTAACTTTTTGTCTTGCAATGTTGATAATTTAAGTAACATAAGTGAACAAGTTTAACAAGCAAGAAGAACCTTAAACCTTGCTGCACGTATGCACATCACTCCTCCAGAACATCATCCAGCCATTGTTGAATTCCCTCTCGGTTTTCTGCACCTTCTGCAGATTTTACATCACTTTTTGCACTTGGTGGTCTAGAAGCATTGCTTTCACTCTTAGTTGAGTCGATATTTACCTTGCCTACTCCATTTGTGGTAAGATTCAACAATTCATCCAACTCTTGGTCTTTATCATCATTTCCTACTACACTACTTTTAGCAGCAGTTTTGGGTGAATCTAACGCATTCGAGCTACGAGCTGACTTAGCAGACGCTTTTCTACTAGCATTGCTGGTCTTAACTTTTGGATTGGTTTCATGATCTTTCAAAATACTTTGGTAATTCTTTTCAGCTATTTCTGCAGCTTGATTCATTGCATTTAGCTGGGATTTGGAGAACCACGAAGAAGGAAAATCCAACCGCTTGTAAAATGGAATTGTTTGCAGTCCGGCATTTAAAAGATTCAAGTCCAGTGTGAAATATTCACTTGCCTCAGTCTTGTCCAGAAGCATTTCCTCTGTATCCCAGTTCTTTTCGGAACTAAATTGAAAGTGTCCACCAATTGAAGCGGGCATTTCGGAAAGCATTCCAAAATCTGCGGCTCGCATTTGTTCGTTGTCCATATCGGTTTCCAATTCACTTTCAATGGCCTTGGGAGACCATGGAATTGATCGTACACTAAAGCGGTCATCGCTTGAGTCAGCAACGTCAATGATTCCACGTAGTGCTTCGACCTGGGAGCTGGATGATCCATTGCCATATGCGACTGGTTTTGAGCGATAATTTGATTTCTTGTGTTGTTTCATGTTTGAACGCTTTCTGTGGAATAGGAAAATAAACTTGAGATACCTATAACACAAATATTGTTATATTAGGTTGGCTTACGCGTTGTATCTACTATCTTTGCCCTCCATTATTTAGCTGTATCCTTTTAATTTTTTTCAGGAAGAGATTTGTTTACGTTTTCTGTTGTCTAGGAAATCGGAATGGGGATTGCAGAACAGAAATGTCAAAATCAGCTGTTAACTGATTGTATTTCATAATATTAACATTAGGTGGCGCTTCATGTATTGCCATGCCGCCATATTAGATATGATGCGACAAAATGTTCGTTATTTTCAAATAAGAAATAAGCCGAATAAAGTAAATTAAGAAAAATGTGATATTTAACTGTCCGCACTCACTTTTTCGATGACAATTTTAAATTCCATCAAGGTCTTGTTAAAAACCACTAAGGAGAATATCTAAAAACCTTTCTACCCCAGTCGTGTTTCGTGTATGCCCTCTTATGCGCATACTTATTCATATCGACATTATCGAAAATAGTTAAAGGTAACCTCGTACCTATCCATTTTTAATAGAAATCCCTTCGACTGATTTGTGGAATTTTACAAAGATATTAATATTTTTGGAAAAGTGTGAATTAGCGTTCTGGATCGAATAGTCTTTAAGTCCAACCCTGACAACGCAATGCGCCATAGAAGACGGAAGAGGACCTCATTTATCTGAAGACAGTTAGGAACCTTTCAGCTTTACAAAACTACTAGCTGAGCCGGCGCACTCCGTTCCGCCCAAATTCGTTAGGTTAGGTTAGGTAAATGGATAGGTAGAGCAGGATGAGCCCTGCAATACCTCACTTAGGTCCTCGTGGACCCATTGTGATGCCCTTCCTTCTTTAGGGGTTAACCGTTGGTGTACCATCGGTGGTCTCCATCATCCTCCTTTGTGGTTATATGACGCTGTCTAGCCATCCCGATCTCCTCAGAAACCTGCAAAGATCAGACAGAGAGACATCAGAAAGTTCATGTACGTCATGGAAGTAGTAACTTCCAAGTGTTCTGTTCCTCAAGTGACAGAGAGACGGGCAATGACAAAGGAAGTGAGGTGTGTCCTCGTGGACCTCCTCGTCTTCGCAGCCTCTACATATGTCGTCATCTTTGAGATTTAGTTTCATTAAGTAGTTGTGGCCAGCCATCTGTGTAGATGGATATTGATTTTGTTTTTGTGGGTTCATTTGTGTTCCATTCTTCCCTACTCGGAAAGGAGCAGGTGAATGGTCTGTCAAAGTCTAGACGGGGAGTCATATAGTCGGATGTGACGACGCTCCCTACGTATTTGCCTAATATCTTTGCATGCCCAAAATTGCAAGGGTTCCAAGTGTTTATTTGACACAACCTTAAGGCACTTTTGGCAGCAGATTCTTCCATGTATAGGTCTAGAGGTGTCAGATTGAGGATATTGCCTCTAATCCAGCAGTAGGTGTCGTTCTCATGGCGCTGGTTGTCCCTATGCATGCTATTCTTTGTATTTTGGTCATCAACTTAAGATTGGTCGATTTGCTGGCGGCTTGCCACCAGACTATACTACCATATGTCAGTATTGGTCGCACGATTGCTGTGTACATCCAGAGGATAATGCTGGGGTTTGGTGCCCAACTTCTTCCGAAGATGCGGTTACATGCGTAGAAGGCATTCGCTGCTTTCTTAACTCTTTCATTAACATTCGGCTTCCAATTAAGTTTCCTATCAAGGATAATTCCCAAATATCTCGCGCTATCTGCTACCCTTAGGGGTATACCTTCCAGTGAACAAGACAAGCTCGGTTTTCTGCGGATTGACCCCAAGGCCGCATTGCTTTGTCCACGTATTTAATTCCCTAACACGCTGTCTCCACTTGCGATGAATTCAGAGTATGCGATAGAGCATGCTGTCAATATCACAAGTGGAGACCATTATAGCAGCTTTATTTTCATAGTTTGCGATAGAAAGCATGCTTTTATAGCATACCATATATCGCATACTATAAACACAAGAACAGCTGTCATTTTGCTGTCAATTTAATTTAAAATCAAAGGGTGCTGTTTGGGAATTCAAAATTTTCAATCTGAATTAATCAGTTATCGCTTCAAGTTTCTTAATATAAATGAAAAAATTTGATATTTTGAAAATAAAACACTAAGAAGTCTTCAAACTAATAAATTATTAATTATTACAATTTTTTCTTGCAATACTGCCAAGGTACTCTTCGTGTGTGTGCTCGTTGACATTCTCTTCATACTAAAAAAGTATGCTTTGAAATGCCCATCAAACGAAATTTGACAGTTGCTCTGCTTTGTGCTATTTTTGCCTGCTGTTGCTCTTTGCTTTGAATTCATCGCAAGTGGAGACAACGTGTAAGGGAGTTACCTAACAGGTCGCTTATGGTCGGTAAAAACTTCCCTTTCGTAAGTATATAACTACATCATCTGCATATGCAGTTACCTTGACTCCCAAGTTGTCAAATTTTATAAGTATTTCATTGATGACAAGGACCCAGAGTAAGGGGGAGATGACTCCTCCTTGTGGAGTGCCTCTCGAAGCTGTTACTCTGAGGTCAGTGTCACCTAATTTCGCGTTGATATTCCTTTCGCCGAGTAAGTTCACGATTACATTTGTGAGAGATTGATCAACATTCGAGTTCTGAAGACATCTTTTCACTGCGCAGATTCGTTAATGTAATGAAAATAATAATTCCGAGCATGAAAATTCAAAAGGAAAAATTCAAATTTTCCCACTGAAATTCTTCACAGTCAAACGCGATCCGTTACAAAGTGTCGGTGCATTGAGGTTGTGCAAGAAAATTCTAACTGAGCCGACCTTTAATTTCAAATTGTGTAGTTGTAAGCCCGGAACATCCGCAAGAGTTCAAATATTAAAAGTTTAAAGTACCCGTTTTTGTATTTAGTACATTTTTTCCAAAGTGCGGCTCTCCATACAAAGTTCTATCCCCAATCTCATCCCCTTAAACTTTTATTGTCACGACAAAAAGTGTCATATCCTTCCTTGCGCCAATACTAATCCACCAAGCCCAAAATGATAAAAATCGAAAGATCTGTTCCCGTCCCGAGTTATGAGTGCACTGCACATGCGGACATCAGTCTCTTTTATACCGGTTGTGCCGTACCTTTCGTAATAAGTCCACTAATACTTTAATTATACAACTTTTGAAATAAGGTTTGAATTTTTTTTATGGGATGTGCCACAACCTGTTTTCCTATCCCGCTTACCTTTTGCAAAGTGACACCTATCGGGTCCAAAAGTACCTATCTTTCAAGCGGGAACCAACCATACATAAACAAAATTTCATTGAAATCGGTTTAGCGGTTTTGGACATTGAGGTTCACCCGAAAGAATTATATATACAGTGCACGTGCATTATAACGAATATCCGATATGGCGAATTTGCGATATAACGAACCTGTTTCAGACATACATCAATATATCTGTATAGCGAATGGTGCTCATGAAAAATAACAAATTGCTGTCATATTACCACTTTTGGTTTATTTATTTGAATAGGGTAGTTTGCGACAAAGTCACTGTCAAACAAGAAGAAAAATAAAACAGTGACAGCGGAACGCTCGATCGCGTCGGTAAAGGGCCCAGCGCCAGCCCATATAATCCGTTGCATCCGTCACGGCGACGAGATTGCCGTATTGGACGGAACGAGCTGTCCCATTGAATCCTACGCATACGGAGACAGGCAATGTCTAAGTACTCTATACTTATTCGTCCCAAGAAACGTGGAAATTTTTATCCCTTTCCAACGTACTCAAATTCCCTTTCAACCTAATGACCTCAATAATTTTCTTAAAATGTTGCTTATGAATTATAAGGCTATAGTTATAGCCATACGTAAAATGCAACCGTAAAAATTTTCTTTTGCTTTTTAAGAGCACTTAATCCCAATGGTTCAACTCAATCTTGGTCTTAAAATGTTGCTTATGAATTATAAAGTTAGTCTATCAAAAAAAAATTTGCAAATGATCTTTAAATTTTCTAGAAAAATAATTTATACATTTTTCCGTACGAAAAGCTTTTTCCGATCCACTTCTCAGTCAATTCAACAACAAAAACCCAGATCATTCCACTAAAGTATTTCATTTCTTTACTGTTCCATCTATCAGGATTTTTTTTCTGATGGAATCCAATCAGTGGTGGTTGATTTGTTGTATTTGTTTTCATAGGGAAACATTTTTCTGACAGAATTTTCGCTATAACCGCCTGAACGAAAAAAAAAAAAACATTTCCATACTGTTCCCACTTTTTCTGTTGCATTATACGTATGGCTATAACTAGGGCCTAAATTTATCAGTAAAGTCCACAACAACGAACCAAATCATTCCACTGAAATATTTCATTTCTTCACTGTTCCATCTGTCAGGACTTTTTTTTACTGATGGAGTCCAACCAGTGGGGGTTGATTTGTTGTAATTGTTTTCGTAGGGAAACTTTTGTTCTGACAGAATTTTTGCTATGAGCGCCCAAACGAAAAAAAAAAACTCATTTCCACACTGTTCCAACTTTTTCGGTTGCATTTTACGTATGGCAATAACTGAGGCACAAGGTAATTTTTTAATTTTATATTTATCGGGCTCTTCTGTCAGCAAAAAGAAGCGTCCGACAGAGTCCGGAATCGAAAAAAATCACTTCTGGAAAACGACATAAGTAAAGTTGCAGCCAATAGAGCAGCCTTCAACTTACTTCAAAAACCCTAGTCCGTTCCGTGACATTGAAGTGAAGCGGTAAAAGCAGGAAGATCCATCGAAATATACTGTCAGTGTCAGTTTCTGTAGTAAACTTATTTCTTCTGGATCACATCCGTATAAATTAACTTTTCGGTATCACTCAATAAGTGACTAAAGCTAGACCACTCTCAACAAATTCAATTTTTCTATCGTTTCTAACAAAGAATTCAACTGCCAGTCAATCCAAAACAATTTATATGCTGCCCTTATAGTTTTATTATAGTATATTTCTGATTTATAAACAATAGTGTACATTTGTTATAAGTATGTATTTGTATACGTGCACCTCAAAGCTTCTTAATGTCAATACCCTTATCGGCAAGATCAAGAATCAAACACATTGCTGTCTCGTGAGCTTTTTCGCATCTAAAAAAAAATAATTTAATTATTAAAACAATAAATTTGTGTTCTTATTAATTTTCATTGCTTACCTTTCTTCAACTTTAACCTCTGCTATGCATTTCTCGGCGATTTCTTTGACGGTTTTCATGTCATCATCATTGTTTAATGAAGGATACACGTTTTTCAAAAGTTCCTGCACTTGGCTTATTTTGATGGTACCGTCTTCGTTGTACTAGATTATTGAAACGATTTGTACGTTCTAATGAAAATAACACTTAAGCACATTTACTTACCATACTGTGCAACTTCATAACACAATAGCGCATGCACTTCGCACTTCGTGGTGGATTTGGATCGCTGGTGATTAAGGATTCGAAAGCGCCTGTTTGTTAATGGAGTAAGTTATTTAAAAATCTAATGCTTGTGCGCGTTTCCCAGTTACCTTCCGTAAATTCGACTTTAATCGTTTCTGCGTCATCTTCATAGCAGTTTTCTGCAGCCACGCGTATCAATTTTACAATTTTTTCTCGTGATGAAAGTTCATCTGCCTAAAAAAATCATTTTAATGATATAAGTATTGTGTTAAGTAAAATACACAAATAATTGGCGCAACAGGAACTTCGAATCTCACTATCTTTGGGACGAATGGAAGGGACCTACAATTTTCTGCGAAATACGAATGGCTACATTGACACGATTTCTCGGGCCAGTTTCACTCTCGGGTGTTTGTCACACCTGAGTTCCCTCGGTATAGGCCAGCAAACACTGCGCCCGCAGTGGACTCTTATGAATCTACTTAAACATTTTAATTGACAACTTTACCATAAGGGACCCGAACCTAATCATCCAACGATCATCATCATACTATACGAGTATTTATGAACATTCTCATAGGTAACTCACACCGAATTCAATAACAAACGGTTATCTGCGTGTCCATCTACAAATTATGTAATTACCTTAACAACGGCGACACAAAATAAACTGAATGCAACTGTCACAACTGCCCACTTCATTATTTTTACTATCAAATATTCGACTGGAAACTTGGAACTTCAAAGAATACTAACCACATTAAGTTGCATTCAGCTCATTTTTATAGGTGCATCGGCGGAATTGGTAATTGTGAGTAATTAAATACAACTAATTGTGAAATAGGAAAAGTAGGTTTTTCGTCTTTAATTAATCCTGAATACAATTATAAACACTGCGATTGTCATGCATAAAGCTTAATGTCATTAACTCAGTGACAAGTGAGATCTTTCTCATTTAAAAACAAATCATTTGGTGTCGTGCTAAAGGGTTATTAAATAAGCGTTTAGATGAGTTTAATTCCCAAGAATACTATCAAAGTGTCAGGGCAACAACTGATCGAATAATGATTTGACAGTGTGCCTTCTTTTGTATATTCATATTTCACATTTATTTAGGCTGAGGTAAATGTGTGGGTACGGTGTGAAATATGTGGTTATTGATGTCATTCTATTGTGATGCATGTCAACATATAATTATACAATTTACTGTTTGTGTTTGCTCAAAATTCATACGGCCATTGTTCGATCTTTTAATCAGTTAATTGCATTTCAATGTTACTTTAAAATATAACTTACAAATTTTAACACATGGATTTAAGCGGGAATGTACACTTGGGTCGTACTTTTTTTTCCAAAAAATAAACTTGACCAAGAAAGAGACCAAAAAGTTCATGGGAACGCTTTGAATAAACTTGTAACGATTCTTCTTCCGATGAAATTTCAAATATACTATTTTGTTTGAAGTCAAACTAGTTTTGACATTTGCTTGCTGAATTGTTTAGCTTATTTTAAAACTTTTCAATTGTAAGGGGTGATCCAATTCGAACTTAGTTTTTTATAAGTTACGGTGGCTGTCTCGATTATAATTAAGGCACCAAGTGACAAAGAACAGAAACTGAAACAGAACGGAAATTTTTTCGTTCCGTAGTAAATTCTGTGCCTTGATTTTGTGCGGTTTTTGAGGCGATGTCGCTAGGGAACGTTCCGAATCGGATTTGAGTGTGTGAGTGAGGCCGCGCGCTGTGACCAACGTGACCGTAGTGCAATAATTTGGCACTTTTTCGACGACCCTCATACTATTTGTTGCTACTTTTTCCCTTTTTTTAGTATGAAAATTCACTTTGGAAATTTTAGAAACGCAGTGATTTCCAAATGAATTTCTATAAAATATAACGCTGCTGTGTATCAGAACACGATTATAGTGTTAGGAGAGCCAACAATTGTTAAATATTGTGCGAAAATTCTTAAATTGCAGAATAGCTTTAGAAATGACACTTTTTTCTTTTTTTTATTTGTTACTTTTCAGAATTTCGCAACAATCTCCCGGACTGTTAGAGAAAGGTTATAAATGTTAGTTTTAGTTTCACAATACAATATAGACTGTAAAAAGATCACTCTCTCACAACGTTTCTTTTATAAATAAACCCAAAACAACCAAATAACATTCGAATTAGATGTCTTTAAGGTTGTTCTGCGGGTAAGCTAGACAGTACTTTATATGCAATTCGTTTTCAAATGACAAATTTTAAAATGAAAACCTTTTAGCTCTTATTTTTATTTATAAATTTATAAAAAAAATAATTGAATTTTGTTTATAAATTATATTAACTCCTTTTTATATATACTTTTAAGATCTCTTTTAATTTAGTTTTGTGTGCCTTTTTCTGACGCTGTTACATAAATTCAGTATTTTCTCCCAATATTTAATAAGAATTAGCCGGCTTTACACTATTTACGCGTTATTTTTTTAAACATATTCATTTTGAAATCACAGTTTTTGAAAACCTTTTTAAGTACTATTCACAAGAGCGCGAATTGCGAACAAATGAATTTAATTGTATTTACATATGAATTGAAAATTGATTTGTATACTATTTACCACCAAAGCCTTATATTAAATTAATCTTAAGTCTAATCTAAAAAAAAATCGGACTCTCAACCGATTTAAATAGCTCAATTTACAATTATTACAGCAATTGAAAATTCTTGCAGCGAATTGTCACACTTTATTCACAATCCCCATAAAACATTCGCTGATCCACAAACCCACGAATGAAAAAATTCTATCGCATTTAACATTAAACAATGATTGAAGTGATTGAAGTGTAAAAAAATTCGCTTGTTCGTAGTTCGTTCGCCATTGGCTCTCATGCGAATAGTCCTAAAATGTGAATTTTCCAAATAATAAAAAGGAACAAAGGAACAACAAATTGTATTAGTGTCCTCGAAAAAGGTACCAAATTGTCGCACATCGGCCACGCTGTTGTCATTTCTTCTCATCCGACATCCTTCTCGCTACCTAAAAAGGTCGCGTGTGGGAAAGCTCGCCTGGAATTTGCAGGAACAAAGCGATATAAGAACAAGAAAAATTGGAAGTTGTCAGTTCGCGACATCACTCACACATTTATAGAATCCGCCTATGCGTGAACCCTTTCCGACACCGCCATTGCGGCAAAAACCGCACAAAATCAAGGCACTGAGCGATATTCACACCTACTTACACTAACACCAAAACATTTGTCTTTTGTCAAACTTTAAAGCGTGTTATTAATTACGTATTTGAAGACAAGTCTATGAAAAATAGAGAAAAAATTACATTTGGCTTCCGCAATGGATATCAACATAAATTGAGTGGATTTTCATAAGCATATATTACAATTTAAGAACAGCTGACTTTTAAAACACGCACTATACCACAAATGCGAATGCAGAAAAATCTCGTTTTATGTTCCAATATGTTCCACGAAAAATCTAAAATCTGAGAACAAAATCCGAAAACCGCGATGGAAACCGACGTAATATTGAATGGTAAAACTGAAACCCTAACAAGCATTCGTTCGGAAATATTATTATTAATTAGAGTATCGATTGCAATTTTCGAGATTCCGTCTACAAACATAAAAGTATGTATAAATGTTCGCTCCTTAATTAATTAGTTTTTTTCGTTGCCATTAGGAATTAATGTCGTATGGTCGTAATTATGAATACCAATCTAGTACATTCGTCGCATAGCCACATCAGTAAAACCTTTGTCATTCGCTCACCAGTTCAAGTACATTCGTTCTTTAAACTTCACAATGGTTCAAAAGAATCGTTTTATTTTCCGCATCTTGAGAATTTTATATTGGATAGCTTTTGCAATTGGTTTGTATCCGTTGCAATACGATAAACGATCTAAAAGGCTCAAGTACCACCCAACCTTGATTTGTATTGGATTTGTGATCCCACTTTTAAGTTTTGTTTTCCCAGCTGCAGCCCTCCTGCATTATCTGAGCTTAGCCCAATATCTCGAAATGGATTTTGTCATTCAAAGTTTCGTTGTTACCTTGCACATAACAGGTTTAATTACGCTACTGTTTCTCATTCATAAGACTCATCACAAACAAATAGCTCACTGTTCGACGACGCTGTTAAACTACTTTCTAAGAATCTACACTAGATACAAGCGAAACCATTTCCAATTCGATACGGGGTTCGCTGTCATTTTAATTACTAAATTACTCTTAGCTGTAATGCAAGCACTTGGCATCGACTTGGACTTATTTTCGCTATCACTATGTACAAATACAATCGTAAGGTTGACTATTCTAATTTCATCTTCAATATACACTTACATGACCGTTGTTTACCTCATCATCGGAGCAATGTTCGATAATCTAGCGGGGGCCTTGGAAAGGAATTACGACAGAATCTGCGCTGACAAGCAACTAGAGAACAGAGCGATATATTTGCATGAAGCATTCGATTTGTATTTGGGAATAAGAAATTGTTTCGAGGAACTGCAGGTGATTTTGAATCCTTTGTGGGCAATATCTGGGTGTTACCTGTCAATGTCGGTTGGATACAACTTTTGGCAGCTGTACTTTGACACTTCAAATGACGAGGAAAGAAAGATCGTCATTATAGAGGTCAGTGGTTTTCTGATTATGATCCTAGCAGCCTCATTGGTTTCCTGCAAGGGACAGCGTTTCGAAAGGATGTTGAATGTTTTCTACCTCGGCGAAACGCATTCACAACATGAGGATGTAAGTTATTACAGACAGGAAGAGCCAACTTTGTTTGTGTTGTGAATTTGGCAATTGCGTAAACAAGTAGAACTTTTTTCAGAACAAATGTCAATTATTATCAAACTGGACCTGTCATTTTTTTCAGTTTTGCTAGAGATGAAAAAAGGTGTGTTCACGATAGGATAAAAAATAATAAAATTTCGCAATTTTACTAAATTGTGAATCGTGAATACCCCTTAAGGAAAAGTTATTTTGCAAATGGCATTCAACAGCTACATGCAAACAAAGACGGAATATGTATATAACTAAAACTGATTGCTATAACTGACTAATAATTTGTCATATTTTACTCAATTATCCAACAGCTGGAGTGGATTTATTTCACTAAGAACCTGCTTCCGGAATTCAGTACTACAATTTTAAATGGTGTCGGACTGAGTCCATTTTATTCGGTTGTGAGCTGCGTCATTTTAGTAAACACTATTGAATTGTTTTTATCGAAAAATGATTTGTTTCAACACGAAGAAGAGGAAGAACACGATTTCTAAGAAACGAAAGAAAAATAAATCAAAATCATACCTAATAAAATGTTTAACAAGAAAATATAACTGTTTGTTCAATTTGTGGTGGACAGCGTGAATAGTTAGAGTGGCCGGCGGTGGTTATTTTTTGCATCTTGGGCACCTTTAAACAAGATGCAAATGAATGTAATGGGTCGTATGAATAAAACGAAGCAATTGCTTTTAATCAAGAGAAATGTCAAAATCGAAGCAATTGCTAGGTTTCATATGAATAAAAACCGATTTGAGTTAGTTCCAACTTTTGACATGTTGGAAAAGAGGCGGCACTGACCTTTTACCCGGATCAGTATGAATAAAACTTATCATACCTACTTGCTATTTAGTTGACTCGGGCCTTTTGCTCAATATTTTGTATAGGCACATTCCTTACATAAAACAATGGGGACGTTCGGATTCGTAGTTTAGTAAGTCTGACAGATGTCTGACTAGATGCGTCTCAGTTTTTATTGGCCCAGAGTGTTCACGTGTATAGTTTTTTGCAGTTGACGTTTATGGAGGGGAAGCCGACCAATCTAGTCAAGAAAATCCTGCCTGCGTACTCAGTTGACATTTCGAAGAGTCAAATTTAAAATAAACAGAGTGGCCGTTGCAGAATTTTGAGAAGTCGCAAAAAGGTGCGATGAGAGAAAAAGGTGTAATTTCTAAGGCCACTCTGGTAATTTAGAATTTTCGCACGATATTTACCAACCATTGGTTCCCAGAAGACTATAATAGTGTTGTGACTTGTGATAGGCAATCGTGTTACATTTTAAATGTAGTTATTTGAAAATAACATTTTTTTTTAAAGATTTGTGAAGGGCCTTTTCCAAATAAAAAAGGGCAAAGTCAAACAAAGGTAACGCTGACCGCGAGAATACAAAAACAATTCGATTTGCTTAGTCAAACGCGTTCGGATTCATAGGCCCGACCAATCTAGTTGACGTCTTAAGGCTGGTACGCTGATCAAGTGAAGTGAAATTTTCACTCCTCTCCAAAAAGTGCTGTGAAATAGAGAGTGAAATATTTTGTTGGAGATTTTAGTTGGAGAAATTTATGCAGGGTGCCTGAGCTCAAAAGTTTTTTTTTGTGGCAGTTCAAGAAGATCTTAGGTTACCTATTAAATAAAGAATACTCCAATATTCAACTCTCGCACTTTTATTTTACCTACTAGACAAGAAAACAGCTGGAAGAAACAAATTGGAAACTTCACTTTTTGCGAATCGTGATGCAGTAAATTGTATTGACTCATAGAAGATATTTATCCGTGTTCAACCACAATAACAATAAGTTATTGCTAAAAAAAACCAATTCTACAACCATTATGGACCTACGGCACCAGTTGTGGGTATGACCGCTCCAAACTGATTTCTAAAAAATGAAGGTCTTTCAAAAATATTACAAAGGAACAAAGTCGTATTCAATGCACAACGCTGATCTAGATATTGAATCAGTATAGAAAGAAGTCGAACAAGTTCCTTAAATGCACAACGCGAATTTATAAATACAGGCAGTGTAATCAGGATATTAAGGCGGATAAAATATGTTGATCTATAAAAATTAGCTAAGTCAATATATTTTCTAACAAAAAAGTTCAGATATTCTACAAACGATTGATCTTTCGATTAGTCGAACGGCTAGGCGCAATCACTGTCGGTTTTCAAAAGTCAGTGCCCTCGGTAGGTGTTTTAGATCGGCTGAAAGGCCTTCCCTATTGTCGAAGCATCTCTAGCGTACCTACTAGTTCTTGAATGACTTTCGATAATTTTCCCTTCCAGCGAACCTCCAAAAACACAAAAAAAAAATGGTTCGTATTTTGTTCATGACAATTTTAACAGTTTTCAATTTGGCAAATAATGTCTGATTTGTAAAATAAAAAGGACAGTCGTCAAATTTAAACAATTAACAGTGCATGTAAATTATACATATTTTTAAAGATCATCTGCTGGTATTGCTTGAACAAAACTGGGTAGAAAAATATTCTAGAGGCACCCTGCTTATGGAAAAGGCCATCCGTGCCACGAACTATTTGTACACCTAACATTATCGCACTATATTCAATGAAAATACAATTTTGCAAGTGCGAAAAACGTATTATCCTCTTAAAGAAACATCTGAAATTCCAATAAATTTCTAAACCACTTCCTACAAATCATTTTTCACGCTGAAATGTCAAAAATTTAATGCGACGGACAATAAAAACCAAGTGAAATAGCTGCGGAGAGATTTTAGTATCGCCACCTACGACTCAGTTTTGGAAGCGATATTTTCCACTCGAACTGCGTACCGCCTAGTGAAATTTTCATTTGGAAAATTCATTTTGACATTTCGCAGTGAAAAATTTGTATGAAAAATTGGATTTCACTTGAACAGCGTACCAGCCTTTACATAAACTAGGTATCCGAACGTCCTCAATCTAAGAATTTTGAATTGTCATTGTTTTTTCTTATAAATATAGTTAGTTTTGATTCTGTTTTTCCGGAAAACTAACAAAATACCTACAAAAAAAGCATCAACTGTTTCGTCTCAAGCGAATAATGGACTGGGGAGTATTTGGCTAATATTTCTTTCAAATGAACATATAGACATAATCATTTGTAAGGTAGATAGGTTTATAGCGAAGATCCGAGCTTCTAACAGTTCAAAAACATCTCAGTAATTCATAGTTCTGCTTTAACTAATTGTCTAATTGTGCTATCAAATAAATATTTCCAACAATATCGGATACAATTCCGGGCACCTGAAGAAAAAATGAAGCATCAACAAGCTATTTGGCAAACAAAAATCATATTTTCAGACGCAATTGCAGTTTTAAATTGCATTTATATTTCAGAATTAAATTTTCTTACCTATTTCAATTCCCAGAAAAGTCGTTAGAAACTTAAGAAAAATCAAAAAAATCAAACTACGTGTCAGATTTGACAGGAACTGCAAGGCATAAGAACACGCACATCGAAGTAAATGCTGTAAATAAAGTACCTATATTTTTATTCATACCTATCGATTCAAAGAAATTGCTAAGGGCTTTTACTTTGCTCCAACCTTTTGCTCAAAGAAAATGCTAGTTTTCATTCATACGACCCAATGTGTGGGCTGAGAAGATGTCAAATCACTCGGTCTGCTTAACATTGTCCTGAAAAAAATCGACTTTTGTCCACCATTTGGATAGGTACCTAGAGCGTGTTCTAAGTTGTTCCCGTTGTAAATAGAACAAAAATTAAAGTTCTACATCAACAGTGGTATTCGATTGGGCACTCTCAGAGCCCTTCTTTTTGGTCTGGATTTTTTTTCTCAAATTTGCTTAAGATTTACCAATCCAAGTGCGAAATCTGGAATCTGGGAGCGAATCTGAATAAGAAGTCCAATCGGATAGCACATGACACATAAATATCTGATCCCCATTTAAACTGCTGTTTAAAAAGCTAACTTTATTTATTTAATAGTGAAAAACTAATGTAATTTTTTTTTGATCGAGATTGCTTTTCATGTTCTATACCTGAGACGCAGCCGCGGTCAACATTTGCATGAAATTATCTTTAAACATTAAATTGCAAGGTTCAAACTATCGATTCAAATAAATATTTCATTCATTTTTTCGAATTTTTTGTGTTTTTTTTTTTTTTTTAAGTTCTAAACCTCTTAAAAAATCACCCGTTATAAATGTGTGAAAATCAATTGAAATGGATTTCGAGTGCAAGTGCAAATATGTTTTTTTTTTGCCGCCAACTCAATACACACACATACCAATATAATTCAGATTTTATGTTCGATTTGCCAGCAGAAATCTGAAATCTCAGATCAAAATCTGTAAAGCCAAATCGAAAACGACATAATAAAATGCCAAGAAACTATAAACCAGTCGTTGGCAATGAATTTGAATTAAAGTGTGGATTGAGGGGAATCTTTTTCTTTTCACTTCCTTTTATTTTAACACTCGTACTCGAGTTATGTCCAAACATTAGCCGGAAAATGCTATTTAGCTCATTTGGCACATGGTTTCTGTCCAGATAATTTTACTTTTTTCAACACATTTGCCCCTTGAAAGAACAAGAATTTGGAAAATCGATCATGTCATTTGTGGGATATGGGATTGCGGGGACTAGTACTCCATGTCCATGCCACACTTGTGTAGAACTTTGGAGATAAATGGTTATAACTTTCCATTTGAAGCTCTCTTCATAAACAACGGATTGTATATTGAAATTCCGCCAACAGTCCCAGTAAAATCGCTTTTGTCTGACACTTTTACTTTATTTGTTAAAATTGGTTTAGTGAAGCAGTTTTACAAAGGGAATCTAGGTATACCTACTACCGAAATCGAAATCATACAAAATTTCAAAGAATTTGAGTTCAATAAAAGCATAAGCGCTCGTATAATTTGCACCAACCCCTAAAGTCTACTATTTTTCTAACTCAACCTATAAAAAAAAACCCCAACCCCATTCAAAAGTACCTATACCTAACCAACAAGCAAAAAAGCCGGCAGAGTATCCACATAGCATTTCTAACCTCAACTTTTGTTTGACAACATTTCCAATGACCAAACGCCTTCCAATGTATATAAACAAAAAACAGCTGATTGGAAAAGGGAACGATTACCAAAAAATCTACTACTTCACTGTAGTAGATCAGCTGGAATATCATTCCAGTGTGCTGTCATTTCACTCATTTCCAAGGAAAATGTAGTAACTTGGGGAGTGTGACAATTTTCTTCAGTTATTCAAAATTATTTCACAGCAATAGGTTATTTTTAAATTATAAACTATTGCCATTGCTATTATCTTTAGTTTTCTGTAAGTCTTTTTCATATATTACCTCGAGGACATATTAAATTTCTTAATCTTAATTCTGACAGCCCAACAAGCCATCCCTAGCAGCCATCCAGTGGAATACACGTCCATGACAGTTCTATATTTGTTATGTTATCGGATTTCATTTTTTCTGTCTTATCCGTGAAACTTTTATTGCTCGCTTGTAAATGCGTACATTTTATAATTAAAAACACACACAAAATAAAGTTAACAGTTCGCCGAATAATTTGCAACCAAAAATTCAATTGAAATAAGTGAAAAATCCTTGAAAAAACACAATTGAAAAGTGTCACTAAAGAGCAAGAGAAAAAAATTGAATTTTCTCATAAAATTACTAGCTCCTCCCGTCGCCTGTCATTGAGAAAGAACATTCAAGTGAATTGGAGTTTTTATTTTTTTTTTTTTCATTTTTGTTTTTGTTCTTTTTGCTGTGAGTTTGGAATTCTGTGCGTGTACTAAAGAGGGTGGTGAGGTGGGAAAATAAATTTCATTTCAATTAAGAAACCAATTGAGATACAAATAGTTTCTACAATGTGGAACTCGGGAGGACCTCAATAAAGAAAAGAAGAAAAAAAAAAACATCATTACGTTTTTCATCAAGAAGACGACGAGATCTATTCGCATACTTCACAAAAAAAAGTTGCCGAGTAGGAACGGGTGGTATTTCTATCAAGGCAGACAACAATGGCAACAAATAGTCGAAACGAACTCTTTTTGCGGCCGCTTCCATTTTTAGACGCGAAATGGCTTCGTGCTGATCTAATATCAAATTTGCGAAATGTGGAGGACACAGCGGTGTTGTGGAATAATTTGATACAGGACTGTGAGTTGGTGTCATCGCACGCGGCGCCCGTTGTCAATGCTGCCGGAAATCTATCATATTTGGGAGATGATGGCAAGCATTATTGTGGTGTTGAGAAACTCATGTGCATGTGCTGCTCCTGCTACTGCGGACCATTGTCTGGATGCAATTGTGGCTCCTGTCGCATTCTAGACTCGGACTTAGCCATCAAGAAGATAACTACAAATGTTTGTTCGCCGAATACAATTTCATCGGATTCACTGTTTGAGTCATGGCTCTGGGGACAGACGCCAAATGCTGAGCAGAAGTCAAACTGTCTCAAGACCCTATTGGGCGAATTGCATGAGATTTCCTTGCAGGCAGCTGGCAATTGCTTGTCGTCAGTTCGTCTCCGACAGCAGCTATACATTTACGAGAGGTATTATGTGGCATTGGCTCGTTGCAAGCAACAGCCACCCAATGCTCAAAGCAAACGCTTCAGTCAAGATGCTAGCGTCGCAACAACAGTCACTATAACGACAGCCGTGGCACCAGCTAACACTTCAATGGAGAAATCTTTTAATGGCAAATTCAAGTCCGGTGACCTGACGATTGGCAGCATTTTGTCAAAGGACAACGAACGTGCAACACTGGGCTTGGCTCGTGTCGGAACCCGTGCGGCATTAAACTTTTCATTCGCATTTCTGCGACGAGCCTGGCGTTCTGGAGAAGACACAGAGATGTGTAGCGAGCTGTTAAGTGAAGCATTGGAATCATTGCAGGACTTGCCGGAGGCTTCACTTTTTGACGCAAACCAGGTGAGTTTTTTATTCCGGACATATCTGAGCACCCATCGCTACAGGTCAATAGTGTTTATTGTTTTAACGGATCGACAAAGAATTCTTTTCGTATCAAGTTCAAGTTATGATAGACAATTGGATATTTCAACCTACATCCTACTGTCTATGTGTAAACAAAAATGATTGTATTGACATGTACACAAAGGATACTAAACTGCCTGTTTATGAAATAAATAGAAAGCAGTATGATTTTCAGGTTCACTGATGTGATGATTTTTTTATTATTATTTACAATGTGAATGTGTGAAAATGCTTTTAGCTACGTAGACTAAGGGCCGGTCTGTTTAAAGCTGGTTAAATCCTTGGTTGGGTTACCATAGATTTATTTTAACCAATTATTATAAATCCTTGATAACCAATGAGTGTTTGTTGAGCGTTTTTTTCACTTCGGTCACCAAACCATAGCTTTCCAACAAATCGTTCCATTTTCCCATTTTATTTGTCAGTTCAGTGATTGACCGAATCCTTGGTTAAATTTTTTTTTTGTTTGCGGTTCCTTTTGTTTTAAATAAGTAATTTGTTTAGGTAGATCTTTTATGAATGTATTCAGTTCTAGTTAACTTATTTGGTATTCGATTGGGCTTCTGCAGATTTGCTCTCGGGTCTTAGATTTCGTGTGCCTACCGAACATGAACCTGATGAAAATGTCACATTACGTCAAAATCCATTTTTTTAAGAAATGAAGAATGAAACTTTGTTTTTGTGAGACAAAAGTACCTACCTATTTTTTTAAATCCAAAACCAATAGGTACCCAATAAATTTTGTTACAAAATTTTCTCTAACGCGTGTGCTTTATCACAATTCATGACAACTCTCATCGGCTTAAAATGTTGAAAATAATCCTTATTCATTCATTATTTTGTTAGAAACCTATAGCTATATCCTCACCTTCAAATGGCTGGTGCGTAGTGTATTCTACATAATCATGTGTCACTTGCAAACGTCAACAAATCCGATGTGAGAAATTTTATGGGTTTACTTTCATCTTTTGCATTATAATATTCGTTCATTCTATTATTTCTATTTTTGTTTTTGTTTGCACAATATGGCAGAGACATTTTTTTGTAGCATATACGTCAAAATTCATACCCACGTAGTCCCTAAAAAATCTTGAACATACGAAATTACAGAAAATCAGTGGTTAAATCTCATTAACCGGCCAAAATCGGCTGGTTATCGATTTCTCTGGTTAACTAACCAAACCACTGATTCTCTGGTTAATATTTTGCTGAACAAACACATTCGCTGGTTACCAGCTGGAAAAACCTCTGATTAAAGATAACCAAGATTGAACAAACCGGGCCTAAATCTAAAGTGTTATCCCCGAATGACAATTAACTTGTTACCTATTTTCTTTGATGGGGCATTCAATCCCTACTGGGACGTCGATACATCGTGCACGAGACCTGGAAATATGTCCCAGCTATCCTTGATTGATGTGTCTCCTCCCCAGCCGCTCTATGTCACGTATTTCTCAAACTTTTGGCTGGAATCTTAGCATTTTAGCCACCACACATTAATGAATGTTCATAGTTGAATTCTGACAATCAATATCCGGTATGCATATATTCCTCTTAAAATCACTTTTCTCGTTCGTCCCTATCAGCGCCTCGTGGAAAAAAAGGTCCAAGTGCCAGAATTCAAAAAATAGTTAACCTAATGTGGTATTCGATTGGATCTCAGAGCACTTCTTTTCTCTCAGATCAATTTTTATGTTCGTTTGGTACGAAAAAACCAATCTTTTTCAGATTTCAGAGCACTTTTGCAAATCTGGATGTTTTCTCATGTGGTATTCGATTGGGCTTCTTCGGATTTGCTCTCATATTTCAGATTTCGTGTGCCTAATTGAACAAAAAAAAACGTCGCTCTCGTACAAAATTTGATGTTAATCAATTCTCACATTACGATGTTAGAGGAACGATCTAAAAGGGCCTCATGAAAAAAATGCAGTGAAGACATGCTAGATATGCCAGTGGCAGCTCGTATCCACAAGGCTCTGAGAAAAGATCATTCTAACTGTGTATGCCTACTTAAGAAAACAGATGGAACCTACACGACGGACCGTTCGGAAACAATCAAAACCTTACTTCAGGTTCATTTCCCGAGTTAGATCATCCGTGAATTACACGATTACTCAAATGACATCCATGTTTCTAGACGAGTAAAAAGTCTATCTGGTAAGATTTTCAGTCCAGATAAGGTCAGTTGGGCAGTTGGTTCCTTCAAACCTTTTAAAGCACCTGGAGGTGGCATATTCCCAGCCCTTTTTCAGAGGATTATTGACTGCCAGCAATTACAATCTTATTTAGAGCTAGCTACAATTGGGGATACATTCCTTCCACTTGGAGACAGATGAACGTAATTTTCATTCCCAAAAATGGCAACAGGCCAAGCGAACTACCTAAATAATATAGACCTATCAGTCTAACATCTTTTTTTCTCAAAACTATGGATTGGTTTTGGATGGATTAATTGATGTTCCTATCAGATGTCTCTACACTCAAATCAGTTTGCGTACAGAAAAGGCAAGTCCACTGAAGGTGCTCTTCATCATCTCGTCAAAAAGATAGAAGACGCCTTTTGCCACAAGGAAATTGCCCTAGGTGCATTCTTAGATGTTGAGGGTGCTTTCGACAGTACCGGATACGACTCGATTGCTAGGGCAATCAGTTGTAAAGGTATCGAAGACTCGACGAACCGCTGAAAAATCGAATAATAACATCCTCGTCAGGAGGAGTGGCTGTGTCAGTGACAGCAGTCAAAGGCTGCCCTCAAGGCGGTGTACTCTCTATATTGCTGTGGTCACTGGTTATAGACAGCCTATAAGTCAAGCTACATAATCTAGTCAAGGTTATGACGCCATTGGATATGCCGACGACTTGGCAATTATCATTAGGGGTAAGCTCTACTCCATGTTTCAGAATGGTGTACTACGGAAGGTTTATCTATCAATCCTATCAAAACTATTCTAGTTCCTTTCACCAGAAGGAGAATTGTCAATTTAGGACCCCTTATCCTGAACGGAACTACTTTAAACTATTCCAACGAAGTTAAATATCTAGGTATCATCCTTGATAAGAAACTAAATTGGAACTTACACATCAAGTCCGCCACATAGCGTGCCTCTACAGCCATGTGGGCCTGTCGGTGTATGTACGGCAGAACTTGGGGTCTTAATCCCAGAATGATACACTGGTTATATACCATGATGGTAAGACCCATTATCTCGTACGCGGCTTTCGTCTGGTGGCCAAAAGTAATTGAACGAACAACGGCAGACAAGCTTCAGAAGCTTGAAATTATTGCCTGTCTCGGTATCACAGGTGCAATGCGCACTTGTCCTACAACATCACTTGAAGCCATTATTGGGCTCTCACCTTTGCAGTACTTCATTATGAAGACTGCAGCTAGATGCGCCATCAAACTGCAGCTAGAATATAGGTTTAAATCAGTTAACCATGTGGGACATCTGAAAATACTTAATCTAATCCCAAACTTGAACATGTTCTGCTCACTCTTGGACACTATGGTTAGGGAGAACAGTTTCGGGAAGCTATACGAAGTAGTTATATTGAACGTGCCTCTTGGACCAATGGTGTTCCGACACTCAATCTAAAAAGCTTATGGTACACTGACGGATCAAGAATGGATTCCGTAGTTGGAGCTGGCGTCTTTGGACCCAACAACAAAATTTCGATACCCATGGGAATGTGTCCCAGGGTTTTTCAGGCGGAAATCCGTGCGATCGAAATTTGCGCTGATTTAATATCCAAAAAAGGTATCATATAAATCTTCTCAGACAGTCAGGCAGCCTTAAAAACTTTAGCGTCCAATACAATGGACTCCAGAACAGTTAAATGCTGTCACGATGCTCTGCAGGCCCTATCCAAGCACAACAAGGTAAGGCTTGGCTGGGTGCCGGGTCATCGGGGTATTGCAGGCAGCGAACAGGCCGATAGATTAGCTAGAGCTGATTCCGAATCTCTCCTCTGTGGACCAGAACCCTACTGCACAGTCAATTGGACTACTGCGCTAAGACAAATTAACGATTGGGAAAAACAACTTCGTCTTGAACACTGGGACCATGTCCCTGGTCTAAGACAATCCAAAGCCTACAAAGAAATCCTTGGACTCAGCAAGGATAATATAAGAAAGCTTGCGGGCTTCCTCACAGGTCATTGTGGCCTCAGATATCACCTCAACAAAATGAACCTATGTCCGGAAACAGAATGCAGATTCTGTCTGGAGGATGTCGAATCCTCTGAGCTGAGCACATCTTCTGTGAATGCCCGGCTCTTCATTGGTTAAGAAAACGTGTTTTTAACCGAGAGACTCGCTCGCCAGCAGACATAGCGCACTCTGCTACTAAGGACTTATTGACCTTCATCGGGGAGGTCACTAGTCTCTTAGAATAACCTCTCCCCAATTGATAAAATAGATCTTTCAGGTCGCAGTGTCAGCCAACTGGGCGTGGGAATTTAATAATAAAAAAAAAAAAAAAAAATAGAGGAACTCAAAAAAGTGGGTCGCAAAATTCTATCCGGTCTGTCTGTCCGTCCTTCCACAGGTATTAAAAATTCCGTTTTTAGAGTCTGTGGGCTTACAGTTCGGGGGCGTTTCTTTTTTTGCAAGGTAACCTAAATGTTAATGGTATTTCCCATTTACAATTTTCGTACCAGTTTTATTTGATCGAAAACGGATGTAACGATTTCAACCATAATTGATATTTAAGCTTAAGTAGGTGAGATCACCGGTTTTAGCTAAAAATTCGAATAATGGTCATTTATAATTTAAAAGCAAACAATTAATTTTTAAAAAAGGATTTTTTTAAAAAACTTAGTTTTGTTTAGTTTACCTGAAAACGGCATTAACTATTTTGACCAAAATGGAAATTTAGAGTCACATTGATGTTGTCAAAGCTATTGCGTCCTTAATTTTCAATTCGAAGCAACGAAAATACTAATTTTAAAAACTGCTGATATCTCGAAAAGCCCATCTTCGATTTCGATAAAACTTTAAAATCGAAGTAATGCTTACAACCCGAACAATAACTTATAATCGGTTTCTTAGCAAAATTGGAATATTTTTTTTTCCAAATTTTACGAAAACCGCTCCACCGATTTTGATCAAAGTACATATTTAGGATAATAAAATAACACTTATTAAACCAATACTCTGCGATTGCCAGAACCTTCGCTTGGAAGAGACTACTGCTATCAGGAAATTTGATGGAGTAGTATTCCTCACAGAATATACCGGCACCGGTTCCACAGTCCATCTTTGATTCATCTGTGTAGATGGATACCGATTTCCGATTTGTGGGTTCATTTGTGTTCTATTCTTCTTTACTCGGAAAGTAGCAGGTGAATGGTCTGTCAAATATAGTCAGAAGTGACAACGTATTTACCTAATATCTGCGCATGCGCATGCCCAAAATTGCAAGGTTACCAAGTGTTAGTTTGGCTGATCCCTAGGGCACTTTTGGCGGCAGATTCTTCCATGTATAGGTCTAGAGGTGCCACATTAAGAATTGCCTCTAAACCAGCTGTGGGTGTAGTTCTCATTGCGCTGGTTGTTCCTATACATGATATTTTTTGTCTTGAGATTGATCGCCTTGCCCGCGGCTTTCCTGTATGTGAGTATTGACAACACAATTGCCGGGTACATCCACAAGATAATTTTGGGGTTTGATCCCAACCTTCTGCCAAAGATGGGGTTTGGCTGCTTGGCTGCTTTCTTCACTCTTTCATTGACGTTCGGCTTCCAATTAAGTTTCCTATCGAGGATCATACCTAGATATTTCGCCCTATCTGTCACCTTGGGAGGCACTCCCTCAAGAGTTGGTGGCTCGAATTGTGGTATTATTCTTTTGTTTGTAAAAAGGAAAAGCTTGATTTGCCAAGACCGCTTTGCTATGTCCATGTACCGAGTGTTCTTAGTGAATTCCCTAACAGTTCACTTATGGTTTGTAGAAATGTTCCTTTTGCAAGCAAAACTACATCATCTGCATATGCAGTCACCGTGACCCCCATATTCTTGAATCTAAAAAGTATCTCATTAATGACAAGTACCCAGAGTAAAGGGGAGATGACCCCCCCCTGCGGAGTGAATCTTGCAGCAGTTACTCTAATTTCAGTGTCACCTATTTTCGCGTTGATACTCTTTTCGCTAAGTAAATTTATAATCACACTAGCGGATACCCTGCGTGTGCTACTACGCTAATAAAATGAAATAACAAATAAGTGTGTTTGCAAAAAAAGAAAATTTTGTTTATTAACTTCTTTATTTTACAATAATTTTGAGTTTTTTCGGTAGGTGTGTAAACATAAAGATTTTTTGGCGTTCCAACTCTAGAGCAAGCAACATATAATTGGCCGTGCGAAAAACAGGAATTTTCTAAGTTCAAACCAGCAACACTTAGCGATTGGCCTTGAGCCTTATTGATGGTTATGGCGAAAGCAAGTTGCGAATGAGCATCACTGGTGAACCAACTTTTAAAGTAAAGATGTGTGGTGGCATTCCAGAAGGTTCCAGAGAGTTAAGAGGATAGTTAACAGCTTGTAGCTAATATATAACCCTAGATTTAATATTAATATTAATGTTGTATATGAGCTTAATATTCAGTTTGTATGTGAGCTGCCACGCCCACTGGTATGATCCCCATGACTATTCACGTTAACAAATAATCAACGTGCACAAATTTCTAAGACTATGGCTATTATAATACTGTAGATATATGATATTAAATATTTACTTTGTATGGGAGCTGCCACTCCCACTGGTCCGATCCCGCCCATTTTTTTCCTGATTATTCAAATCAGTAACATATGGGATACTGCAATGTTTCAAAACTCTTGCTATCACAATAGTCAAGATATATGATGTTATTCAATTTATGTGGGAGGGGCCATGCCCACTTGAAATATATATAACCGAAAACCTAATTTGGTTGGACTATAACCTTTCAAATGAGACCGGTTTGGTCCAAATCGGTTGGGTAGTTTTAGAGTCTATAGAGGACAAACATACAAACATTGTATTTTATATATATATATATTAGTAAGAGATTGGTCAACATTTGAATTCTGTAGTGCTCTCTTTACTGCGCATGTTTTAACATGTTTGAAGGGACCTTCAATATCCAAGAACGCTGCCAGTGTACCTACATTCTTTATCTTTTAATGACCTCTCTATAGTGCTAACGACTTCATGCATTAATTTATTTATTTATTTATTTATTCAAAAAATCACTTACAAAGTAAGACATAAGTCTTTTAAATTATTATAAGCCTTAAAATGTAATCAATTATAGTGTTCTAGAATAGTGAGAGTAGCAGGTATCGAATATCACATAAAAAATTGACAAGTTGAAGGTGAATTTAATAATCAACAAAAACGAAATCGTATGGATCACAGTAAATTTAATTTTGATTTAATATTGATATTAAACTATGTGTATATAACTATTTGCCAGATACATAAAGAGACAGGTTTTAAAACGAGTTGTATCTCCGATTCTTCTCAGCGCAATTGGTAGGGAGTTCCAGCAGAAGAGGCGAATAACGTGAACAAAAAATTGTCGTCCCGTTGTGAGATAACGATATCGAGGTATAGTTAAAACAAATGAACGTGCCGATTGAAGGAAATGAATTCTATTGTAAAGATACTCAGGCTGTTTAGTTTGGATGACTTTGTGCAGGAAGGACAATGATCGAAGTTTCAGTAGGCTATCGAGGCTGCAGCCATATATACTTTTAGAGAACGCGGAGACATGATCGTAGTAACGTAGACTGTAGACATAACGAGCAATATTATTATATGTCACGTTCAATTTTCGATTATTTTCATAATCAGTGTGGCAAAAAACTTCGCACCCGTATAACAACACTGGCAGTAAGAGCGTTTAGCTAGTAGTCCTTTTATCTGTTGAGTCACTCGAAGAGCGCGTAAGCTCCCGTATATCTTACCAGCAGCGCTGTTAATATGATCGTTCCAAGTTAAGGTCCGATTGAATAATAGCCCGAGGTTTTTTGCTGTGTGGACATACACTATAGTGTCATCGCCAAGTTTTAAGGGAGGTAAAGTAGATGTATCAAATAACCTCTTGTATATAGGAAGTGATTTTGACTTAAGGGGATTCAAAACTAAGCAATTGTTTTGAGACCACTGTAAGATTGATGACAAGTCCGAATTGAATTAATGCAATTGCCTGTTCAATATCGGCAAAGGGTCGGCTTATTATTAGTTGTACGTCATCCGCATATAGATGAATTGAGCAGTATTTGATAATTTGCGGAAGTTCGTTGATATATAGCGTGAATAGAATTGGTCCAAGGATTGAGCCCTGAGGTACTCCAGTAGGATTATGAAGGGAATTAGAGGAATTGCCATTTATTTCAACACATTGTTGTCTCCGACTCAGATAGGAGAGGATCAACTTAGAGGACTCCACAGAAAATCCAAAATAAGTTTGCAGTTTCTTATACAGAATTGAGTGATTAACTGTGTCAAAGGCCTTGGAGAAGTCTAAGAGCGTCAAAAGACTTACATTATTACTGTCAATCGATTCACGTATTTCATCAGTGACACAAAGTAGAGCTGATATGCAGCTGCGCTGTGGACGAAAACCCAGACTGAAAAGTGTTCAGTAAGTTTCGCGTCGACAAATATTTCCGTAATTGTTTTTGCACAGCTTTTTCAAAAACTTTAGAAAAGTATGGAAGTATAGCGATAAGTCGAAACTCCATATCGGTGCCTGTCTTCTTTTTAGGTATAGGAATAATTCGGGATTTCTTCCACTCCACAGGAAATTCAGAGGTAGTTAGGATGGTATTAAATATATGAGTAATGTAGGGTTAAATATATGGGAGCAAGATTTTAATGAATCTGGGATTGATCAAATCAAGGCCAGTGGCATTCGATTTAATTGACAAAGTTGACTCGACAACGTCAAACTCATAGAGTCTTTCGAAGATAAAGGTACTATTGGCACTAGATGGGTATGAAGGGTCAATAGTGGAAGGAACTCGTTCGGCAACGAGCTTATCGTTAAATGGAGGCGTTGAAATAAATTTTTTGTTAAGCGCATTGCAGTCGATGTCATCTGGTATTTTCAAAGGGTCCTTCCCAATACCTAATGTCTTTAAATTATTCCAGAGTTTTTTTCCAGGGGTAAAAGAACTAAGTTTGTTTTCATAAAATTTGATTTTTGCCATTCTAATTTTCATAACTACTTGATTACGTAAGGTACTATACGTTTTTTTAAGAGTGTCTTATTTATATCGCTTCACCCCTTTGCCTTTAATATAACCATGTTGCACAGAGGAAATCGCACTCTCATCTAATCGACTACGTATAAAGACGTTCGTTAGTTTTTTCAAAGCTTTAAAAATAAATTATGTCAGACTTTTCGGCCTGAAGTCTTTGGCGGTGGTGTGGCTAGATTTCCCCGCCTTCGGAATGAAGATGACCTTAACCTCTCGCCGGGTTTTAGGAATGTAGCCGCATTCCAGCTGCATGAAAAGTATTTTTAAGACCGGTGTAATAATGGCCTTGGCTTTTGGGAGCATGATTGGAAAATAGCAGTCCAGGGGATTTGAACGGGGAGAATGTATCAATTGCCCAGTTTAGTTTATCTTCGGTTACAAGTTCTACCGGAATTGTCACTATTGTGGTATTAAAACTAGACTGGTTCGTAGTACAACCCGGAAAGTGAGTCTGCACATTGTCCAAATTAACCACTTTGCAAAATGTAGACGGGACACGAGACTTAATAGAAGTTAATTCATTTTGTTGTATATCATGGAATATATTTGCTTATATTTACTGTTCTATTTAGCTCAACTCACACCTTTATCGATTTATTTGTAATAACGAAATAATGACCTTACTACACGTCACACATTCAAACGTCCTTCATATAACTTTCCCTAAACTACGTCCTTTGATAACACCTATTACATTATTGCGACAAAACCAGAAACAAACTACAATATTGATTGGGAAACGGTGTAGTCGGTGTATTCAACATTTCAGGAATACAGGCGCTGTTTCTTTCATGTTCATTTGTTCTTGTCAGGCAATAATGTAGTTTACTAATAGAATTGTTGTTAACAATAACACGCAATCGTCTTGACCGAAAACCGATTGGCTGCTCCGAATTGGGAATACACAGAATTTAATATAGCATTCCTTCAAACGGACATATTTTCGGAAGAGTCCATTCCGTTACGGTACCCCCACAAGCGTATATAATATGTATTTAGTTTCGGACTTTCAGAGACATCAACTACCCTGATATCAATGGGTACGACCACAATTTAGCGTCCAACTAAAGGAAACACAAATTCATTAATCCTTCAGTAAACAAACAAAATCATTAGCGAAACGAAAGCGAAAGCATTAAAATGAACAATAAAATAAATAAATTTGTTACAAAGCAAAACATTGTTCTCCATTGTTTCAACGGTACACGTGTGAGCCTTCCCAAACTGAGAGACTGCACCAATGTGATGCGAATATCTAATGAACTTCTATTTCCGTTCGATGGGAATATGCGGTAATCACGATGTTTACATTTATTATTTTAATTCCCACGTATTCAGCGCTCCGGTGGTAGGTTGTATCTTGTTTTTGTTGACACGGTTAATTAATTGCAAATTGTATTGTATGCGAACCTGGGTTGGCAAAACTACATGATTTTTAGTCGGCCGATGTAATCTACATAAATCATGTAGATTACATGTATTCTACATGTAGAAAACCATAATAGTGAATTTTTGTAAATGCTCCTACGTTAGCTTCTAGGAGACTTACCTACATTATAACTGCGCTTGTAAAAACTTTTCCCGCAGTTTCTTAGTGCATTTTATTTTTGTTTCTATGTCAACAAATTCCTTGCATTGCGTCACCTAGGATTAATATACCTACTGTTTTTACTTTACTAATAGGAACGAACGAAAGAATATTCATTTTCATTTGTGTTATACAAGCACGCGATCGCATTTATCCTTTTTTGTCTTTGTTAAAAAAATATATTTAATGTCGGGCTGGGATATTTTGAGAACGACATTATAATCGGGTGGACGACCAATGCACACAAATTGGCAAGGTTTTACAAAAGTTTATGTAATTTAAAAGTTCTACAAACCACTGTGCTGATAGTGATCAATATATCAGCTGTACCTACGTATTTGTATTTCTTATGCTTCACAACATTAATTTAGCTAGTCAACTTCAGCATTATTCCAAGCCTCTGTAAATGTTACAAGCTCTCCACTGTCGGACCGCCCGAATTAGACCCACCTGCATTCTTGCCGAATTTGGTTACGGCGGGAATCGCGGGATCTATTGCGAAAATTAACCGTTAGACAACATTGCTGATCGATTTATGGACCAATTCGCACTCAAATCGACACAACGTGGTCACTGCGCTGGCGACATCGGAAGACCAAACATTTTTTCTAGAATCTTACGATTCTAAAATGCATCAAAATTTGGATCCAATCGGCAAACTCATTAATTTGTGTCAATAAAGTGAACCTTCAGCTGCAGAAGCTATCAAAGAATGGCTTGATCTACTCGATAAAGCGACTAGAGAGCTTCGAAAATTCGCCCAAACTCGCTGCATGAAAAGTAACGTCTTCAACAACGTTACAACGGCAGTGTAATTTTTGCATCCAGTTTATCACGGCCAAAAATTGATAGATCTGCAGAAAGGCGAAGTACACGAATATCTTTTTGAGTTACTTAACTCGGATGGCTTGGAGTCTTTCCGTTTGTTTAATTCAGGCGAAAAAATGTTCTCTTCATTGGAACTTGCAGGGCTCGCGACAAAACTGCTGTTGATACCGGCATACTGCGCAGTTGGAGCGTTTATTTTCCCACTGGTCGTTTGTTCATAGTGAGGCGCGAAATAGGTTGTCCGTTGAAACATCTAAAAAATCGGACGATAATAACGATGAACGTGAAGAAATATAATTCTATTCTTATTTTTGTAAATATTTTCATGGAAAAAAAAAAATTTAAAAACGTGTATATGTATTCTACATTATGTATTATACATGGCGAATCAGACCGAGTAATCTACCTCATGTAATCTACGTAGAAAACTCACGTATATTACATTCGAGTAATCTACATGCCAACCCAGATGCGAACACAATATGAATGTTTTGGACAGGTGCACTTCAAAGTGATACTGAACTTTTTGCCTATAGCGGTTGCTTGTTTAATTGCTCCTATAAGAACATGCGGTTTGGGAAGCATTAATAAAAATATAATAGTTGGCGAAACAGGTCTGTAGGGACCCAGGGCCTAGCTTCTCGCAACCCATTCGTTTTTAATTTTTGGAACGAATGGAAGGGATCTACAATTTTATGCCGGTTCCAAACGGCTAATTGAGAAGCTCTTTCATACTCTCGGATGCTTGTCAGACGTTCGCGAGAGGTGGCGCAGTGAAAAAACCCTGAGTTGGAATTTGGGTTATTGCGGGATTCGAACCTGGACCCCTCGCTTAGTAGTCCAAAACACTAACCACTAAGCCACTGCGAAGCATTAACAAACTTAAATGTCGATTCGTTTGTCCGCAGATTGACATATGAATTTTCGTGCCTCCAGCTGAAAAAGAGAGGAACTGCTCTAGGTTAGGTGAGAGGGCTGATGGGACAGCGAAGTATTGTTCAATCGGATCGGATCCATTGTGATGATATTGTGGCCATGGTTTTATGGTCTATGGTTTTTTTCAGCCATTGATTTAAAAAGTACTATAAAAGACCAAGTCTTATTTGTACAATGTTTTTAAATTAAAAATAAATTGAAATTGAAATCCCGTGCCAAGGCTCAAAAAGTTGGAACAGTGTGGAAACTATTTTTTTTTTACGTTTATGCCGTGTCGTAGCAAAAATTGTGTCAGAAAAATGATTCCCTACGAAAACAATTACCACAAATCAACCACGATTGGATCAATGCCTTGATTTTGTGTGGCTTTTATTACGCAATGTCGCTAGAGAACGATCGGAATCGGATTTGAATGTGTGCGTGAGCCGCGCTCTGCGACCAACGTGACTGTAGTACAATAATTTGGCACTTTTTCGAGGACCCTGATAGAATTTTTTGCTACTTTATCCCTTTTTTTTAGTTTGAAAATTCACTTTGCAAATTTTAGAAACGCTGTGATTTCCAAATGAATTTCTATAAAATATAACGCTGCTGTCACGATCTTAAGGATCATTCACATGAGAGCGACCAACTACCTACGAACGAACGAATATTCGCAAGTTTTGACAGTCCATTCACATGATACATTTAATTTGGTCGCAGAAACCCGCGAATCCAATGACAGTCGCCGTTATTTGTCTCTATAACATTTTGAGTTTGAGGTTAAGTTCGAACGAATGCTTTATTCGTTAGTTTGTGGAACGCGAATTGAATGATGTGGATTGTGAATAAACTTTGACAATTCGCGCCAAGGGTGTATTCGTTCGCGGCAAAAAGTTTGCAATTCGAAATTTTGTTATTTTAACTGTTTATTAACATGTTTTCTTAATACATTTTGATGGGATATATATATATCCTCCTCTTGGAATAGTAAAATGTACAATTTTCTGTTCATAAATGCATCAAAAGTGGTTTGTTCGCATTTCAGCAATTCGTTCGCTCGCTCTCATGTGAGAGTGTTAGGAGAGCCAACATTTGTTAAATATTGTGAGACAATTCTTATATTGCAGAGTAGCTTTAGAAATGATACTTTTTTCTTTCGCCGCTCTTTTTTTTATACTACCAACAAGGTTTTAAATTAAATTAATCAAAACATCTAATCTAAAAAAAACCGGATTCTCAATTGATTTAAATAGCTCAATTTACAATTACAATTACATCAATTGAAAATTCTTGTCGCGAACTGTCACACTTTATTCACAATCCACATAAAACAGTCGCGATCCACAAACCGAACAATGAATGAAGTGTCAAAAACTACGAATATTCGCTTGTTCGCAGTTCGTCCGCAATTGGCTCTCATGTGAATAGTCCTAAAATGTGCCTTTTCCAACTAATATAAATTAACAAAGAAATAACAAATTATGTCAGTGTCCAAGAAAAAAAGTACCAAATTGTCGTACAACGCGGTCACGTTGTTGTCATTTGTTGCGGAAAACAGCCGCAGAAAACAAACAAACTCTGGCATTATTTAAAAATACAAGTGAGAATTAATTGCACTCTCGATTTTGAAATAATAATACGAAATAATGCAAAAAAAATTAATAGAAATAATACTTAACCACAATGCACAAACAATGGTTGGAGTAGATGCGAGGAAGAGTATCAGAAATATCGTTTCCAAACTTTTTGGAAAAAAGACCTGAAATTTCGGAAAGATAGCCAGAAAGTTCTGGCTTTTCTTCCTAGGAAAAAAAAACAACTACGCTATATTTAACCCTTCGAAACTCGCTATAGTTGTTGTATCTGAGTTCTGAAAAACCTACTAACGTAAAATAAATATCTTATGAATTATTTGAATTATTGGTATGCAAAAATTGCGTGCTGAAAATCCTACTTTACTTTGCTTTGCTGAGATCGAAGCTCAAAATAAACACGATTATTGAACTTGGCATCACTGTATTGATATTGGAGATTAGGTCAATCTTAATCTTAAGCATGTAGGCTGAAAGGGAAAGCAAGTATGAAATCTATTGAAAAGGTTAAGATTAACGCGATCGGTTTTTTTCTTGTGAATTGGAAAAATAAAATAAGCCGGTTATTGGATTCGGCTTACCGAAAACCGGATGGTTTTGCTCATTCCTAGTGTGAAGTATCCTCATACACTCCTTCCTAAATGCAGTATTTCTTATTGTTATTATTATTTTTTGAAAGGCAGGGGATGTTGTACTCTACGCCATTTTGGTCTGTTGTCGCCCTACTTACGCCATAGAAGGGTCCCGGGGGCAATTCTCGTTCTGTGATACTGTGACAGTGTGAAATGAAAAGTGTTAGTTGGTGACGAACTGTGAAAAGCATAGAGAAATTAAAGCGCGGACAAAGGGCTTCAGAAACCCCAAATCCATGAATGACTTAATTCATTCAGATTTTAGAAGATGTTTTAAAAATAATTTTTGGAAACCTATAAAGTTGAATAATGTGCTCCTCAACCTATGTTCAAACGATTCACAAATCTGACAATTTTGAACGAAGTTTCGGTGTCGTTTTCTTTGCATTTTATTGTGCAAAATGTGTGAATTATGTAATTTCGAAATAGGAATTGGAACGATGTAGAAACGAAAAGGATCTAGAAATATTTACGATAATTTTTAATTGCTTTTTGTCTTATATTTATTTCGCTGTCTAGTTTTCCTAATACCTCGTCTCTACGAGTCTGAATTTTGGCAGACTTTTATGTCAGACCTCTACTCCGCCATATTTGCAATTGCTTTGGGTGGGCAATTCCTGTTAGGACATTTCATTTCATTAGAAGGCATCAACGAAGAAACAAGGGAGGGTGGCGCTCGCTTCTTCAGCTTCGCACTCAGATTTTCGTGTGTCTATTTCAACATGAAAACCAGAAACAATACCTACAATATTTTCTCTGATGAAAACATCACTTCCTCTTTTTTTGTTGATATTCGTGCCAATGCAATATGCGTAGGTTTCCCAAATCGATTTCCAAACATTTATACATAAAAAATTAACAGAAAATAGATCCACCCTATGCAATGCGTTTGTTTACAGTTAAAAAAATTCTGAAGAAGAACAGTTCATCAGTCCCAGCTCCAGACTTCTTTGAGTCGTCTACTTTTTTTTCCGCTACATAAGTGGAGCGCAAAAACTTAATTTTATTTTTCATAACCTTCACGTGTACTCCGAATCGCCTGGAAATTTCTTCCCAGGCTTTTTTTTTCTAAGTCGACCCTTTTATAAATCGAGCTTTTGTAGTTCCACAATATTGCTCACTTTGTTGGTACATATTTATTAAATTTATTGTATCACTTTGCGATAGGCGAAAATCAGCCATAATTGTATCCGCGCACTTGTATTCCCTAGAAAAATCGCGGTCTACACGAGACAGATTGTTGTCGTGACTGAAGTCTTGTCTGAATTTCTGTCTCGTGGAGACTGGGTATAAGGAAGTTCGATTAGAAGCTTTAATGCAATTGGCTGAAGGGGGGCAGTTGGTAAAGAATTTTTTAGGAAGTTTCGATGCTATTTTCTGTACGTGAATGATGCAGACGATCCAATATTTCGTCCGATAAAAATGCTCTCATGTGAATATGTTATAGCCTCTATTGCATAATTTCTAAAGGTCTGCCTTCTTGACCGCTTTAAGTCCTAGCATGCCTAGATCAGAGGTCCCTTTATAAACCTCTTTCCTAAAGTGATATTTTTATCACGGGCTTTAACCTCAAGGCTTTTTCTAATTAAAAGACCATTTTTTTTGGTACTGCTCACATTGGAGTTCTAAAGGATGTGTCGAGGAAGGTTAGGTTAGGTTAGGTTAGAGTGGCAGGCCGCCTCAAGTGCAGCCACACTTTGGCCAAATTAGGCCCATTGTGTTACCACAGGATCGAAATCGACTCCGTATCTACCCGTTGAACCAGCCGGAGCTAAGAATGAAGCGATGGAGGCAGTTGATACCTATGTTTGCGAGTTCGCTGAGATTGTCGAAGAAATATTCTCCGAGGTATAGTTTTCTGCGGAGTGATAGTGCTGGACACGTACAGAGAAGGTGCAGAATAGTCTCCTCCTCCTCCTCGTCCATACAGCTTCTACAGAAATCATTTGAAGGGAGGCCCAATCTGAGAGCATGTCTCCCTATGACGCAGTGTCCCGTGATGACAACTACTAGGGTGCTTATTATGGGTCTTTTCAGTGTAATGAGACTTTTTGAGCGCTTGGAATCCAGCTGAGGCCAGATCTGTTTCGAAGTGTGACACGTTAAGCATCTAGACCACCTGCGATTAGTAGCGCTTAATGCGTTTTGTTTAATTAGGAGTTTGCAGGTAGCAAGAGGCATATAGAGACTCTTCTTTTCTGGTAGAGTCGTCATAGTAGTGCCTTGTCTGGCGAGCTCATCGGCGATGCAATTGCCTGGAATGTCTCAATCTATGGCCCGGCACCCATTTCATTTCATTTATTTCATATAATTTCATTTAATCGCGGCTTGACTGTCGGTAAAGATGGTAATATCCCTTACAGATATTACATTATACCGAAGCCACGACAGGACCTCTTTGATCGCCATGACCATCGCCTGAAATACACTACAGTGATTAGGAAGGCTGAATGAGATTTTATAATTTAGATCAAAAGAGAAAGCACTCCCCCCCCCCCCCCCCCTACTCCTGTTTCAGTTTTAGACCCATCTGTATAGAAACAGACAGACTCCTTACGGGGTACTATTTCGTTCTCCCATTCACTCCTGGAGGGTATGTAAGTTTCAAAGTTCTTTTTGAATTGAAACTGAGGGAGGGTGTAATCAGTATCTTTTGGAATGCAATCCAATGTATTTAGAATAGATGAGTGACCAGTTTGGCGACTGGTCCACAACTGAATTGCTTTCATCCGAGTGGCTGCATTTGCTGCCACTTGTTTGCAATAGATGTCTAGCGGTAGCAAGTGGAACATTACGACCATGGCCGCTGTTGGAGTGGTTCTAAGGGCTCCACTTATGCATATGCATGCCGTTCTTTGGACGCGGCTAAGGTGATTATGATGGATGGCCCTTTCGAGGGCAGTCCACCATACAATAACGCCATAAGTGAGTATAGGTCTGATAACGGATACATATAGCCAATATGTAATTCGAGGCTGGAGTCCCCATCTTCTTCCAATGGCTTTTTTGCAGCAGTACAGAGCCGTGGTGGCTTTCTGAACTCTCCGTAGGATATTGGGTTTCCAGCTCAATTTGCTGTCTAAAACTAGGCATAAATAGCTAGCCGTATTGGTTAGCACCAGGAGTGTGCCGTTTAGTTTTGGGGGTACAAAATTGGGAATTTTGTATTTTCTTGTGAAGAGGACCAATTCAGTTTTCTGGGCATTGACCGCTAGACCGCATTTGTTGGTCCATTTAGAGAGCTTAGAGAGGGCATTCTGCATGAGATCTCTAGCGTGTTGAGGTGTTTTCCTGAGACAGCGATGGCAACGTCATCTGCATAGGCAATTTCTTTGCACCCTTCCCCTTCCAGTATTAGTAGTAGTTTATTCACTACTAGGTTCCAAAGAAGAGGTGAGATAACGCCACCTTGAGGCGTACCCCTACTAACGAACCTCCGGACCGATGCATCGCCCAGCTTTGAGTTGATAAACCTGTTGGTGAGCAACTGGTTGACCAATTCGCCAATCGATTTCTCAATTCCAAGGCCCGTCAGTGCGCCGAGAATTGCCTCTGCTTCGACGTTGTTAAACGCTCCCTCAATATCCAGAAAAGCAACCAATGTGAATTCTTTACAATCGAGAGATTTCTCGATGGTAGATACAAGTGAGTGAAGGGCCGTTTCAACCGATTTCCCTTTGGTATACGCGTGCTGAGACGTTGACAAGAGATTTGAGTTGACACTGCAACGTATGTGGATGTCTATCAGTTTCTCTAATGTTTTTAGCAGAAATGATGACAAAGTAATTGGTATGAGATCTTTGGGGTTGACGTGTGAGCTTTTACCAGCCTTAGGTATAAACACCACGTTAACTTCTGTCCACAGCGTGTCGAGGAATGTCTTACAAACCCTATATCTGGTATTTTATCAATATGTCTAGTGACACTGTGGTCTCTTTCGATGTCAACTTTGCTTAGGGCCTTTAATGCCCTATCCGAACAGTTCTCTCAGCGCGTTTGTACCCGCGGATGCCTGTCAAACGTTTGCCAGAAACGCAATGGAAAAAGGTGTAGTTTCAGCTTTTCCTGTAATCTTCCCTTCGTACCTACCCCAGCACACTTACTAATAAGCTTCTTTGCCCATTTTAAGACCAGTAACTTTATTCCTGAGGATTATTCAATCGAGACGCTAGTTCGCCCTTAAAACGATTTAGAGGACGCTTTATCTGTTAATGACCATCGATCAAAACTTGAGTAAACGGGTAAGCAACATACACGTTAATCCATGGTGGACATCAGTGAACAAGGAAAAAGTGTTCATTTGGAATGGATATATCAGGATTATTCAGAAAATTTATGCGAACTTCTTACAAAACTAAACCTTTGCGCTCTGTAGGTATGGATCTCTTTGTATTCTTTATTTTTCATTTGCCTCCTGGTTTCCCTGTTGTATCTACCTTCAGTCAGTTAACCATATAGTTTGTATCATCTTTGACAATCGTTAACTCGTTTGATGGCAGTTGATTGTCGTGTCCATTCCCCATACTATAAAAATAAGTATCAAACATTCTCGGGCAGTTTTCAGTTGGCCTTTGCCAAACGGCAGAATGATCTGCGTGTACCCTCCCTTATTTGAATGTACTAATTTGTCTGTTTCTATTTTTACAGGTTTCCCCGCTCTGGATTGAAGTTCTTGAACGCTCCATCAAATTCCTGCGGCAAGTCGCTTTGGGTGACATTATGGGCGGTCGCTGTATTGCACCACGTGAAGACCGGCACACTGCCTTGTGCTTACTGCTGGAGCTGGGTGCACAGAAGGGTACTCTCAGTGCATCGCTTGAAGCCATAGTCCTTCTCTTGATGCTTTGGGAGAAAGAAAAGGAGACCGACGATAACCGTGACACTCCGCAAAACACGGGCGCACCCCTTGTGCCCATTCTCCGACGATACGAGACCATCGGCAACTATGGCATGCCATCGACATCAACAGACATTCTTCCAGCGAGCGCCACAGAGTCATTTCTGCGATTTCTCACACTGCCCGATCAGGAAACGTCCAATGTAGATCTAAAACAATCGGCTGTGGTAATAGTCTCGCATCTAGACCGATTAGCAAAGCCGCACTTGCCAACTGGCTCGGCGATACCGGTGGTAACAAAGAACAAGCCGATTGCAGTCGAAAGTCAGTCGCAACAACAGCCAGTACAGCCGTCACATGATCAACAGCAAGTGTTCGCATTGGGGTGGCTTGCCCTCTGCAATGACCACTACGGATTTACAGCCGAACCAGCTGTCGGCATCCCAATGCCCGGTGTACAGAGCAATTATCCACTCTACTCAGCCCCCGTCGTTAACTTTAGTTTTCAAGTGAAACAGGTGGCTTTCTCGGAAGAGAACACACTCTTTCTCACTCAGTGTGGAAAGGTTTATACATGGAAAATAACAAAACCAGAGGTTGACCCGGTGTTGGTGAACGATTTCTCTGAAGTAAGCATCCGGAGCATTTCGGCACACTGTGAAGGTAGGCACTACTTGGCATTGGACGTGAATGGATGCGCGTACTCTTGGGGTAGTGGTGAAGGTGGCCGTTTAGGACATGGCGATGCCCTCCCCACGGAGGATCCGCAGAAGATTACCAGCTTGGAGAACAATGTGAGAAGTGTGCACTGCGGGTGCACTTACAGCGCAGCCATAACAATGAACGGCAACTTGTATACGTGGGGACGTGGAACATATGGCCGCCTAGGGCATGGTCATTCAGATGACAGATTTTCACCTACTCTAGTGAAGTGCTTGATGGAGTACGAGATTGTGGACGTGGCTCTCGGTAGCGGCGATTCGCACACACTTTGTGTAACAGCGGAGGGTCTGGTTTTCGCATGGGGCGATGGCGACTATGGAAAACTGGGCAACGGCTGTTGCAATGGATCGCAGCTACCCGTGCTTATTGAAGCATTGCCAAGAGTTCAGCGAGTGTTCACAGGGTCGCAGTTCAGTCTGGCGCTGACATGCGACGGAAAGATTTACACTTGGGGAAAGGGTCTTGGCGGCCGCTTAGGTCACGGCTGTATGGATAAAAGCATACAAGGAGTTGTTGAGATAGTAAACACGCCGAGGCTTATCAATGTTCTAGAGGGGAAACTAATTGTCGACGTAGCAGTGGGAGCTGCTCACTGCTTGGCTCTGAGCAGCACGGGAGAGGTGTTCGGCTGGGGTCGCAATGACTATCAGCAAGTGTGTCCACAGGGCATTTCCAAAGATCCAATCTTAACATCGCCGATTCTGGCAACTCATCCGTCCGTACGTGTGTCGGGAATCTCGTGTGGCGCTACTCAGAGCATTATATGGAGTCAGACGTCGATACAGGGTATATCAACGAAAATTCCATTTGTCATCGACCTATCTGAGCACACATTTCGATTACTGGATCAGCTCTTGGGCATGGTTTGCGGCCAAGAGGTACGACAAACACCGAACCAGGAATCAGAGTGTATTGCGGTTGCTTGCTTGAACCTTTTGCGACTGCAACTGCATGCTCTGATTGCCAATGGCGTCTCGCCCAAATCGGTTGGCTTAAGTGAAGGCTCCAGGTTGCTGGTAAATTTGAAAACACGAATACTTAGTCTGGCTGGGGGATCGTGTATTTTGAAAACAATGCAGGAAGCCGCCCAATGGACGCTACAAATTGGATGGAGTGTACTGCTGCCAACAGCTTCGGAACGCGCACAAACGTTGACGTCTCTACTGCCGTCGGAGCCGGGCATCTCATCATCCGGTCATCGCTTTATGACAGATCTTCTTGTTGGCTCGCTGATGGCCGAAGGTGGTCTTGAAATCGCTCTGAATCAAGCCATTCGTTCGGAAACATCAGAATGCCCCGACAGTGGGCACAACTTGCCACTTCTTCACCTAATCAAACAACTCCTACGGAACAATTCGGCTCTAACACAAGCTCGACTATCGCAGCTGTTGATTAGTGCTGGTATGATCAAGACTGAAGACGACGGAGGGATGACGCTACCCGAGCACACGAGTCCCAGCTTGGACTTGTTGCACCGATTCCAACGCCTGTTGTTCTCGCATATTCATCAGTCGAAAGTCGACGACTCGTCTGGCGCCGAGGCGTTACTTAGTAAATATGTCCAGAGCGCAGTCGGACTGTGTGTGATGTCGCTGCAGAAGGCGCACGAGATTGCTTTACAGGGCAAGGATGGAGTAGTTGACGTCCTAAAGTCAGACATCTCGGATACGCTGCTCTATGAGATGCTCATTGGACTAGTGATATTGAATCGTGATAAATCGACCATTTTGCAGGGATTCGAATGGACGAAGACATTTATACCGCTACTGCACGCCTTGGACAACCTGAATCGGATTATTTGCGACAGTGAGATTCAGGTAGTACTATATTTTATTCTTAGTCGAAACACTTTACAGCTGTGTTTCTTTCTTTCTTTTTTTTAGGACTCGGACGACATGGGTTGGCCGGGAATCATTTGCCGTGGTACGCATAAGACATCGCCCATTCAAGAGGAGCCATTGCTTATACGAAAGAACGACTTTGAGAACCAAATAGCCGATGGGGGCAACTGGGTCATCATAAACGGTTACGTTTGTGATGTCAACGATTACCAGTAAGTCTGGTGAATATTTGCAGTCTCTCTTAAGGTAAACGTTGTGCTTTTTCTTTTGACAGAAGTGATATTGCCTCCGTCAATGAGCTGATCGAATCTGGTATTGGAAAGGATCTTACGTCTGAATTTAATTCGCCAAGCCACAGGCATGTCCTGGAGTACATACTCAACAACTACAAAGTGGGAAAGTACGCTCCGAATATTTCCGATGAAAAGGTTTGTGTCACAATTTTATTAGTGCCTGGACATGGCCCTAAGACCTACTGTTGGTTTAGTGAAATCGGTCATTATTTCAGCCGGTTTGTCCAATTTAACCTTACATTTTCTTACAATTTCAGCCTCAATTGCATCAAAGCAAAGTGCTGACGCATTTTAACTCGGAGCGCGCGCTTTCATACCTACTCGGACTTGTAACTAGCATTCTTCAAGCAGGTCCACAGTTGCAGCCAGCCGAATTGCAATGCAAGAACATAATTCGTTCGAAAATTCTAAGTGGCGGCCTACAAGTCCTGCAACCCACGAATCCCTTTGACGAGGAGAAAGGCGAAGCTCGCAGCAGTGCCAGCACGGCTGGAAGTACACCGACAGAACCAAGCAACCACCAAATGCCGAGTTGTCTAGATCCACCGCCATTTAGCTCTGTTCAACAGAGAATTGAATCTCTCCTCAGTGGTCTGGGGGAAGCAAGACTTTCCGATCCTCTAGTTTCCGGCTGGATGACCGTGTCGGAACGTTTCTGCAAGGAGCACAATCTCATTTGGCACCAAGAGTTTCCACCCGAACATCCTGTTCAGGAGCTGGAACGCCTTCTAACAGCAGTACTTATTCGACACCAAAGTCTAGGACCGTTAATTCTCGCGGTAATCGATCGCGAACTGGGTGGCTTAACTGAGAAGCCACCGAAGCAGATCTCGGAAATAATACGATTGGTACACCAAACGAAGTGGGCAGTGGTAAGAACGCGCCAGCAATTGAATCGAAGTTACAAAGAGGTTTGTGCCCCAATGCTGGAACGTTTGAGGTTTTTACTGTACGAAGTGCGTCCAGCAATAAGTCTCGAGCAATCGGGCCTGCGAAAGTTGTGCATTCTTCACAAGTTCCCAAGATTCAAGGCTGTAGTGAAGAAAATCATCGCAGAAATGCGTACAGCAAAGAAGCAGCTAGCATGCAACAAGCCCGAAGACATACTGAATGTGACGATTCAAAGCCAACACGCAGCGCTGAAGAATCAGTCCCAAGAGAACCTCCTTCACGTGTCATCAGCGGAGAATCTGGACAAAGAAGCTGACTCACACACCGGAGGAAATACACCGCTTCGCAACAATTTATCGAACGAGAACCTAATCGAGTCCGGTACAGACAATAACATCTTCAGCGCCGGAGACAAGAATCCACTTGACGACGCCAAAGCGCCGGCTGACGATATGGACTTTGGCGACAAGAAGGCCGACTCGGAACAGACCTTTGTCAATGACGTTATCCTCAAGCTGAGTGAAAAGTTTCAGCAGGGCTTCGATGGCGGTGAACTGAGCATGACGACGATGTACGAAATAGTCGACTTTGTAATGCAGGAGGTCTGTGATGTGGAAACTGTTCGCCGTGCTATGTACTGCCAGGTGCAGCGCTATCACATTCGGCGACAAGGACTTGATATTTTTCACGAAATACTTCAAGTCAACGGGCTGCTTGATGCAGTGCAGTACAACATGTTGAGTGGGTACTTGGGACTGCATCTAAAACGGAATAAGCTAACGACCACGAACATTTTGGATGATCTCAATTTGATAACAGCCTTCCAAAAGGCTAATCTAATACTGGCCCAATCAAAAGTCTTAGACTGGTCGATACGTGAACTACAGAGACTCGTGAATCAGGAACAGATCTCAATGAAGCCGAAGTTTCATGGTGGAAAAGATAACTCCAATCTGGGGACATATGTGTTTCTGAAGAAACTGCCGAGAGCTAGATTTCTGTTGAGCGTTTTTGGGATCCTAGCCAAAGACGTCGGTCCCAACGAGCTGAGTTTGCTGATCAATTCGGGGACACTTGGAACAATCTTGGGACTATTGCGTCAAACTGGTGGTGATATACCGGCTATCAAAAATACTTACGAGCTGTCCGTGGTCTATGAGGACACAATCCTCAAAGTGAGCGAGAAAGTGTTAATATTTTATAATATTCAAATGATTGATTTTTTTTTATGTTTAGCAAAAGTCGAACAAAGCTAATTTGACGGGACCCGAACTGTCGAAATTGATGAAGATCGGAACGAGGATATGCCGCGGAGCAGACTGGAAGTGGGGAGATCAAGACGGCAATCCACCGGGGGAGGGACGTATTATCAGTGAAGTTGGGGAAGATGGGTAAGATATAATACAAATGCTCTTGAATATGGTGTGGTGGTTCCTCAGACCACTTTTTCTGTAAGCATGTTAGTTAGAAATGCAATAGGGCTTTCCCTATGTTTAACATGTTTTTTATGGCTTAGAAAACGTTTGAAGCTTTCTATTTAAAGGAACGAACACTTCTCACGGGTCCATTTTTACTTGCGCACGCCACCTAAGGCGAAGTTGCGCATTGCCATGTCATGTTTTTGACAATATCCCCAAAGCGTTGGTCGCCACAGTTATCCCAAGATGTTTAAAACACCGTTGTCTCTGATGGTGCTGGTGGTCTTATATTCACTAGGTCTGTCGCATCGGTCAGCTCAGTCTGGCTTGGGTGTTATATATGTACATATAATTTATTTATTTAGCACAACTCTGCTATTTAAATTCATTTTTAACAATTCAACTTAAAAAGCATATACATTTATCTTATTCTATTAGTTTATGGGGATAATAACATTTTATGAATTCATTTGCATATCTTTTAAATGTTATTAAATTCTTTTCATTTTTTGCTCTGTGCGGAAGTGTATTAAATAACCTACATCCCTTATACAAAATACTGTTTTGAGTAACTTTTCCAATATAATTAGGTAACCTGAAATCTTCCCTATTTCTTAGGTTATATGGTTGGGACTCCCCCACATATCTCAAATATTTACTTAAATATTTAGGTAGAAAATTATTTTTAATTTTGAATATAAAACATAATACATTAAAAAAGATTCGTTGCCTTACGCTCAACCATTGAAGCATATTAAGCATTGTTCTTATTGGTGTAAGGCGATTGCTTTTAAGTATAATACGCATAGATTTATTTTGTAGGCGCTGCAATTTTAACAAAACATTATCAGAACAAAGATACAAAATTGAAGAACAATACTCGAAGTGGGGTTTTATCATAACATTATAGACATTAATAGCGCACATTACAGACAACTTGCTTCTTATTCTGTTAAAGAATCCATTCTTTTTTGAAATTTTTTTGACTAAATTATCGATATGAATATCAAACTTTAGTATATCATCTACGACTATGCCTAGATATTTAATTATATTGACTTGTTCTATTTGTTCGCTATCGATCTCCAGGTTGAGGCTGACATTTTGTTTAAGGGACATACATTTTGATTTTGTCACATTCAATTTTAGTTTGTTCGCTTTCAACCACACTTTAACTCTGTTGAGGTCTTCTTGAAACAGTTTTGTACATTCGTCCGCATTATATCCCGATATAAAAATTAGTGCATCATCGGCAAAGAGCACAATTTGAGAATGTCGAATAATTTCCTTAATATCATTCATGTAGATGATAAATAGCAGTGCCCCCAGAATCGATCCCTGAGGAACTCCATGTATTGTTTCGATGCTCTGCGACATTACTCCGTTCACTGATGTTTTTTGAGTTCTTTTTGATAGATAGGACGAAAACCAGTCTTGTTCCTTACCTCTTACACCATAACTATTCAGCTTTATTAATAATATTTTCCGGTCTATTGTCTCAAAGGCTCTTTTCAAATCAAGAAAAACAGCAAATACGAACTTTTTTCTTGCTACTTCCTCTTTCCAGCTTATAAGTACATTATTAAGCGGTGACTCGCTGGAGTGTTTTTTCCGAAATCCGGATTGGTTCTCAATGAAAAGATTGTTGGCTTCAAAGTAATCTTCGAGTTGTGTATGCACTATTTTTTCAATAACCTTTTCGTACACGGGAAGTGCGTTGATAGGACGAAAGTTCTCACACTTGTCAGTTCCCTTTATTTTTTCGATCGGGGTGACTACTGATTCTTTCCATGTTTCAGGGAAGCGTCCTGTTAGCATTGAGTGGTTTACAACTTTAGCAATCATTGGTCTAGTTGTGTTAATTGCATCAATCAGCATTTTCAAACACTTCTGACAAAGTATTCATTAAATTTTTCAGCTATCTCTTCATTATTTGATATGTTAACGTTGTTGAAATATACATTTTTGATGCGCTGTCTTTTTTCATTCAAGACATGTGACTTTATGGCTCTCCACATTGCTTTTTGGTTAGTCGCGTTCGCAATTTTTTGTTTTATATTCGAATTTTTTGCTTTAACTATTTCAGCTTTGTATAAGTTCCTGCTCTCCCGGTATCTGTTCCAATTTTCGTTATTGTTGTTCTGCATAAACTCTTGGTATCTCTGAACTTTTTCGCGTTTTAACTGAGCTAGAACCATCTATTATAAATTTTGGAAACATCTTTGGAAACCACCATGCTGCTTGTTGCTTTATTCAACTCATCTCTAAGAATTTTGCTCCCATCTTGTGGATCGCAATTCCTGAAAACCATTTCGCTCCTTCTTAGTTGATTTATAAATACTGTTTTGTCGTATTGAAGAACTTTGATTTTATTTTCTTCATGCATTTTTTTAGTTTTTCGTTTCATTTCATACTCTATGAACAGTGTTTCATGGTCACCAATTTTTAGCTCCATGTCAGTTTTGGCTGTGACCATTGTATGGTCAGTAATAACATAATCAATTAATGTTCGTGTTGTGTTTGATATTCTGGTTGGCTCTTGAACGATTTGTTGACACATATTTACAATTTCTATAATATTTTTTATCTTTTGTGCATAAATATTTGATGTATCCATCCAGTCGATATTAAAATCTCCAGCTAATATAAACTGCCGGTGAAGATCAACGAGATCTTCTATCCAATTTCTAAACTTATCATAGAATCATGTAGATGAACTTGGCGACAGATGCTAGATACATGGATTGGTTACTCTCTGTTATTTTTATTTCTAGCCAGTAGATATGCTCAGGAACAATCTTCTCCTCTCTGATTATTTGTACATCAAAATGGTCTTTCACATATATACATAACCCACCTGTGTGTCGTGATTCGCTGTTGCAACGTACTAGCCGATAACCTTCTAGCTCAATCTCGCTGTCTTTTATGTTTTTAGTGATATGCGTTTCAGACATAATGATAAAGTCATATTTCGTATTGACAAAACACTGTTCAGCCTCATGTAAGTTTCCTGTAAGTCCTTGAATATTGCAGTACACACCTCTGATTTTTTGTCTTTGCTATATTTCGAATTTGGTTTTTTCAGCTTTTATTAGACGTTTATAGACAGAACATTCTTTGTCTCGGCTATCATGGTTTGTATCTAAGTCAAATGTAAACTTTTCATTATACCGTATACAGTTAATGTATTTCGTTTCATTGGAACTACATTCTCTTGTGTCGTGATCTTTGCTGCATTTAGCGCATTTAATTTCATTTTTGCAGTTTTTCGCTATGTGGTGATACCCGTTGCAGTTAAAGCATCTATTTACGTTGAAATTTTCGAAAACTCGACATTTCTCCCATCCAATATTTATTCTCAGATTTTCCAGCATAGTATAACTCTTTGTTTTTATTTTTAAATTCTCTTACACATTTATGTTATGCTTAGCAAGACAGGCTCCTTTCAGAAGTAAGCAAAAAATGTCGGTTGTTTGCTAAAGCTTTCAACTCCTTTTAAATGTCCCAACCACTTGCTATCATTCTCTAGACATTGCATTGATGTAATGGTGCTCAGTGCAGCGTCAATAAATAAATCACACACAAGTGACTTTTGTTCTTCTCGTTTTCAGTTTTTCTTTTTTCCCCTGTTTCTCCTTTCGCGTGTTGCGTGATTTTGGTCGCTACTGTGCCGAGTTATTATAATTTCGGCTAAAGCAGCATTCAAGAAATAACATCTAATGAATAGCGGGTTTTAAATGCCAGTCTTGCCGGACAACGGACTCACTTTGTTGCATGGGTTATGCCCATGCCAATGTGACCGATTGTTTTAGAAGTCCGGTGTAGGATTTACACGTTGCAGCTCTGCTAAGTTGGGTTGAGTTGTATTTTTAATATTTGTGTGTTGTTATGGGTGTTGAATTGCGGGTTGATTTTTGCAACATTCGAGGCTTGAGAAGGAATCTCTTCGCTGCATATGTCCATGTTTTCCAATTTATACCAGCTGTTCTGGCATTAAGCGACACACAGGTAGATCCAAATTTGATGATTTGGTGCCACTATTCTATTTTCATCGCGGGCTCGCCGTTTATGTTCGTGATGACATCGCTTACGAAGTTTCACCACTGTATAACCATTGCTCCAATGCGGAATTAAACTACAAATGGTTAAAATTCAATGTCCGTAAGCAGTTAATACATTCTTGTTTCATAAACAGAAGTCCAAGCATTGACTGTTCATCAATTTTTAACGATTTTGATAAGCTGATTAGGGAAGCTAACTCCAGCTTACCTAGGAATTGTTTCCCAGTATCCTCATACTGAAATTGTCATTGCGGGCGATTCCAATATACATACCTAATTCCGATTGGCTTCGCCATTCTGGACAGACAACACCCGAAGGAAGGTATGATAGGATTTTTGCTGAGATTATCAACTTGATTCAGCTTGTAAACGAGCCTACACGGATTCCGTATGTTGCAGATCATGCCGCCAACACCTTGGACTTGTTTCACACTTCTCATCCTGATAAATACTCTATTAACGTAACGTCGCCTATAGGGTCGTCAGACCATTGTGTAATTTCGGCTAAATTTTCATACACTAACCACTCAGTTAAAGAACCAGCTCCTAATAAAACTGTATGGTAATATGAGACAGGCAATTGGGACGGCATCAACTTCTTTTTTAGGTCACTATGCTTCCTTGATAGTGACGTAGATACCGCTCCTAAAATGATAACAAACATCATTCTCCTGGGTATGAGATCCTTTATTCCCAACAAAATAAAGATTATCCCAACAGAATAAAGAGTATCAAACCAAAGGAAAATGCTTGGTGCGACTCGAGCAGCAAGGAGGCTATCAGGTTGAGGGAGTTGAGTTTTCGGGCTTGTAAGGCAAATCCAACCGAAAAAAATTATTACAGTTTTTGTAGTTTTTCTTGACGATGATTCGAATGCACCTATCTATCTCGCATATTTCAGCTTGGAAGATGCTGGTACATTTGCCCATGCATTCGTAGTGTTTAGTTCCTGGCCCTAATACTCCTGCACCAGTTAGTTCGTCCGTTCTTGATCCATCTGTAAACCATTTTACAGTGAGTTGGCTTAGTCCGTAAATCGTAGATTCATTGCTCCAGTTTTTCTTATTGCTGAGCTTCGTTATGAAATTCTTCTCAAAATTTAATTTCCTGATGCTATCATCTCTGGGTATATGTAGCTAGAAGTGGAAGTTTTCCGAGCCATACATCATATTCTTTTGAACTAATGCACTTCTCCCTTGAGATTCCTTCTTTTGCCATCCGTGGAATTTTATCCTCAACCATGAGGTGTAGAGGAGTTAGATCTAAGAGTACCTACCTCCATGGCTTAAGTTGTTCATGTACGCATTGCTCCGGTAATGCATAGTTACGCCAATCTAGACTAGACTGGTTCGTTTCGCCCATGATACAGCTCCGTATGTGATCATAGGCCTCACAATAATTGCAATGTACATCCATCGCAGGATACTTGAGCTACATCCCCACGCATTTCCTGCTAAGCTCTTGCATATCATAAGTTGCGACAAAAACTACTCCATTGTCCCAGGGGTAGTAAACAATTTTGCTCGTTCGTGCAAATCGTTAGGAACTCCACCAAGTTGTCAATCCCTACACTCGGTTTCAATGACACCACAGCTGTCAGCTTTTAAGACAAAGCAAATCTACTGGCTGCGCAATTCTCGGCGAGCTCTAGCATTCCGGATTGCTTTATGTCTCCACCTGTGCTCGAAAGCGCAGAAGACTCCATGGGACAAATATTTATATATTCGCACTCGCACAGTGGCAATTGTATTAAAAGATTTTAACATTCACAAATCCCCTGGGTCCAGATGGTATGGCCCCCATAATTCTAAAGAGATTTTCTTGTACGTTGACAAAGCCACTGCGTTAGCTTTTTCACCTGTCCTATTCTTCCGAACCCTGTCCGAGTAAGTGGTAAACAGCATTTGTCCAACCCGTCCCTAAAAAAGGCTTCTCCCACTAACCCATAGCACTTACGTCCATTCTTTCCAAGGTGATGGAAACGCTGATCAACCGCCATTATTAAATATCTGGAATCAGGAAAACTTCTTAATGACCGGCAGTACGGTTTTTGCGGCATCAGGTCCACTGGTGATATGATGACTTATCTCACCGAGTATCTCTCAAAATGTATATATCTCACCGAAAAGTGGAACCAATCTCTCCAGTCTCCACCACTCTGGTGAAACGAAAATTGTTGCGCTTGATATTTCAAAAGCATATTTGACAGAGTTTGGCATGAAGATCTTTTGTCGAAAATGCGTGCCTTTGGGTTCGACGAGTCTCTTCTTCAATGGATTAGAAACTACCTTTCTTTCCGTTCAATTCAAGTTGTGTTGGACGGTTTCAAGTCCGCAACTCACCGTATAAATGGTGGTGTTCCCCAAGGCTCTGTTTAGTCTCCGACACTTTTTCTTATATTTCTTAATGATCTCTTGTCTGTCACTTCTAATCCAATACACTCTTTCGCTGATGATAGTACCTTCAGTTTTTCATATTCGTTCCTTGAGTCACGTCCCTGCCCTTCGACCGTGGAACAGGAACGGCAACGTATGTTAAACTCATTAAATTCCGATCTCGACAGCATACTGAAATGGGGTACAATCAATAGAGTGGAATTTAATGCTTCGAAAACACAATGCTATCTTCTATCATTGAAGCGTAACCTGTGCTCCCAGCCATTATCCATGAATGACACTTGCATCGCCGAAACCGAAAGTCTTTCCATTCTTGGTATGTGTGTCCATGACAAACTCCGATGAAACGACCACATATATGAAGTCGCCAAAAACGCATCGAAATGTCTTGGTTTCCTAAATCGATGCTAGAAGTACTTTACACCCTCTGATTTAGCCTCAATTTACAAGGCCTTTATTCGGCCTAAGCTTGAGTACAACGCTCATGTTTGGTCAGGTGCTGCAAAAACTTCACTACACTTTCTGGATAGTATCCAAAAGCGTGCGATAAAACTTATAGGCGATCGAAATATAGCGGAGTCAATTGACCGCAAAAAACGCTTCTTGCCTTTCCTTGCCTTTCGCTATTTTCACCAACAATGCTCTGATGAAATAGCCATCTGCATTCCGCCCCTTCAACAATTCTCTCGCAATACTCGTCACTCATCGAAGGCTCATCAGTTCTCTACCTTCAGACGTACTGTAAAGTATAGAGATTCTTTTATAAGTCGAACAACACGCATGTGGAATGCATTGCCTCAAACGGTCTTCCCCTCTCATTGCAACCCAAAACTGTTCAAAGTCAATGTTCATCAGCCACTTAACCAGATTTGCCCACAGAGGAACGCCACAGGGTGGTGTCATTTCGCCTCTACTCTGGCTAATGGTTATGAACAAAATTCTTGCAAAACTTGACATGGAACGAGTGAAAGTTGTCGCGTATGCGGATGACGTGGCGATACTAGTGACAGGGAAGTTTTCCTCCGTGATTAGCGAAATCATGGAGGCCGCTCTAGAAAAGGTAAACACCTGGGCTGCAAGCTGCGGCCTCGGCGTCAACCCGGGCAAAACTGAACTGATGCTGTTCACTACCAAAACCAAAATACTCGATTTTACCCTCCCCCGTCTAAATGGTCAACCACTCACACTATCCTCCAGCGCTAAGTATCTGGGCATCAGCTTGATACAAAACTTAACTGGAAACAAAACATCGAACACAGGGTAAGGAAGGTGCGTATTGCCTTCTACGCCTGCAGCAAAACCTTTCGAAAGAAGTGGGGACTTCAACCAAAGATGACCTTATGGATGTACACAGCTGTTGTGCGTCCCATTCTCACCGATGGTTCACTCGTATGGTGGCCTGCGTTGAGTAAAGGCTACAACCTTACAAAGCTTAAAAGACTGCAAAGAACAGCCAGTATAGGCACCACGGGTGCAATGAGGTCGGCACCAACGGATGCCCTTACTGTGCTCCTGCATCTTCTACCTCTCGAACTACACACCAAAGATACTGCACTATGCAGCGCCATGAGACTCAGGGAGTCTGGGTGCTGGAGTGCAAGGCTGTATGGCCACAGCAACATTCTGGACTCGTTACCAAACGGTATGGCCAAGTCTCCAACCGATTATATCACACCACAACTCAATTTAAAAAAAGGCTTCCAGGTAAGTTTCCCGTCCAGAGCTCAGTGGAAGGGAAACGAAGTAATGCAGGGTTTTGACACGGTCATATACACTGACGGATCTAAGATGAACTGTGGTGTGGGGGCCGGGGTCTACTCAGAATCACCAAATATATCAGAATCATACCGCTTGCCGGATTTTGCTAGCGTTTTCCTGGCTGAATTACTGGCTATCCGAGAAGCCTGCGCGCTTTTAGGGCATGACACAACGCACAAACAAAACATTTCTATCCTTATTGATAGCCAAGCCGCCATCAAAGCCATCAATTCGGCTACCATATCCTCCAAGCTGGTGCAGGAGTGCCGGAACGAGCTTGCCCGCCTGGGCGAACGTTTCAGTGTCACACTTCTCTGGGTACCGGGGCATAGTGATATAATGGGTAACGAGCGTGCAGATGAGCTGGCCAGAAGGGGGTCAGCTCTACACGTCTCACACGCGGCAAGGGTCCATGTTCCACTAGGAGTGGTAAAGGGACAAATTCATTCACATTTTCTGCAGAAAGCCAATCTCCAATGGAGGGGTTTGACCAACTGTGTCATATCAAGAAAGATATGGCCCACATACGACCAAAATAGAACAAGAAACCTGCTAAATAGAAACCGCCCAGATATTGCCAGAGTCACGGCAATAATCACGGGGCATTGGCCAATTCGCGACCATGCGGCCAAACTTGGGATCCTTCACAACCCTAATTGCCGCAGCTGCGGAAATACAAACGAGAAAGAAACTCTCTGCCATTTCCTATGCAAATGTCCGGCACTAGCAGGAGCCAGATTGCGGACACTGAACCAACCTTTTTTTGACGACCTTAGCGACTTTTCGGGTAAAGGGATATTAGATATAATCCGTTTCCTCAACTCCACAGGTTGGATATAAGTATACAATGCATTACACCCCCTTAAACCATCACAAGCTAGGTCACACGAGTCGTGGTAACAAAAAGGCACATCATAGTTCTACTTGGGTTCAAAGATGGACCGCCACTTCTACCTACCTACCTACCAATGTGCATCAGTACCTCTTCTCTATCCTTCCTATTCACCCTTCCACTCGTGCTGTGCCCTAGCATTATAAGGGACAAAAACCCCTTGAGCACTAGTGCATTATAAACAAAAAACCGCTTTAAATTTTACAGATGGGTTCGTGTGGAATGGTACACCGGAGCAACCAACTCCTACCGGATGGGAAAAGAAGGCCAATATGACCTGCGCCTGGCTGACAATGCATCGAACATAGTTTCGCCCGACACCGAGAACACTGAGAAGGATGAACTAATTGGCGAAACTCAACTATCTGGCGAATCACATCCAACCAAGTTACTCCGCTATGCGTGCACCAAAATGCTACAAATAATGTCTGTTGGCATTGGCCAGCATAGTGAGAAAATGGACAAAACCGCTGTTCAAGGTGTCACATCAATGTTCCGAGCGATACTCAACTCAAAATCTGGCCTCGGAAGTATATGTGGCCTAGATAGTTGGACGACACTTGGTTTTCTCCGTGCCATTGTTGGCGAATCGAAAATTATGTCCAAGTTCTTAACTCTACCCATTTGGATTGATTTCTACGTTGATCTCCTAGAACAGGCAACCACCAGTGAACAGGATGTTTTCCGAAAGATACATTGCCTGCGATTGCTACAGACGGTATTGGTCAATTGGACAGATGAAGATCCAACACGAACCACAACCCTGGTGAAGCAATTGTTTTCGATTTTGGGCCGCATTACCCTCTACTGTCCGAATGACATTTCTTTGCTCCAGAATCCGGCTGATACAAAGTCGAGAGTACTGCTTACGGCCTCCCACTCCGGAAGTGTAGCGGAGGAAATTATAACACTGCTACGAAAGTTACACACACTGCCCGTATGGAATCCGGTTATAAACTCATTTTTGTCTCAAAAGTTGTGCGTTGCTGCGGAACTTTTCGGTGACGACGGACTGGAGGTGAACAATCTTGAGTCTGAGTATGTGCACGTAATGGGAGTGCTCAGTACGATTGGTGGATGTGATACCAGGCCGCGCGTAGGACTTCAAGTCTCCTACGAAGGAAGCACGTCGACTATTTGTGGTTTTACCAACAAGGGAAAGTGCCTACTCAGTACAGATGGCAATTGTCTGAATGGGGAGTTTCGAAAGATTTCTCTAAATACCGCATCGGACGGAGCGGATTACTCGGTTTTTAGTTTGTCCCGCCTGCCAATGAATGAAATGCTTCTAAACTCGTGGTCTGTGCTAATGTATGGTCCGGGCGAACGAAAGGAATCTATTCCTGGACCAATTGACATTTCGTTACTGCGATCGCAACAAATTCAAATATGCGTCCTCAACTCTAATTGCGTCCTCTATCGTCATCAGGCTTCACTGCGAAAGGTCCTGCGGCAACGCTCGCCTGGAATGAGTTCATATTCCTCAGAAGAGAGCATCTCGGAAGATGGTCCGCCAGGAGAGCCTGGCAAACTGAACGTGAATGAGTTGAACGTTGTCACAGATCAACAAGCTGCAGGAGATGACTCGCCGTCTTCGTTATCCGAGAACGAACTTCTTATTCAAAGTATTCTGATTCGTGCTACGCAGCCATCTCCACTGAAGGCGACATACACCTACGCCGAACTAGCCACTGCCGCAATGAATGTCTCCCAAATGCTAGCCAGTCAAATGCATTCGGAATTGAATGGTCATGGATTGTTGCAATCACGGTCACTGCCTCCACCAGTTCAGCCTACGCTGATTCATGGCGTGCCCATTTACAACGATGGGTCAAATGACGATGTCAGCAGTAGCGGAGCCGCTGCAGTTGAGAGTGCACAAGTTGCCGCATCGGCAGCTGCAGCGAACAGGAACAAAACGGCACCCTGTCCGCTGGTATCGCAAATCATGGAAATGGGATTCTCTCGAAAGTCGGTCGAACTTGCCGTCAAAACATTGAGTAAGTTAAATCTCTGACTGGGTGTGGTTTTATAATAATTTGTTTCGCTTTCAGCTGCGCATACCGAAGTTCCGCCCACTCCTGAACAGATCGTCCAATGGATTCTCGAACATCCGGATCTGTGTCCGCCCATGCCATCAACGTCCAAAGGAAATGTCTACGATATAGATGGAGGTGCGAGATTGAAGATTGGTCGCCATGATCCCGAAGCTGACTCAGATAACGACAGCACAGACAGCAGTGACACTGTTGAGGGGTCATCGATACAAGATCCACAACATCCGGGTGCAACAAAGTTCGCCACGCGACGTGATTTTCAATTTGCCGATCAGTACGCTATGTATGTGAGAGGACTTGTGTGCCCAGGAATGACTGTTCGATGCTGTCGTGACTTTGAAGAGATCAAAAAGGGTGATATCGGAACGGTGCTGAAAGTGGACACGGAAGGACTTCACGACTTGAATGTGCAGGTAAATATAAGACCTGGGTCACACTTGTTCCCATTTTAATCGCATTGATTCGGGGAGTTAGAGTTAGACAGCTCCTCAAAAGTACTACTTTGACAGGAAGGCCTCCGAGTATTGAAATGGCCGCTGTCTTTTTTTTAGTTTTACTATCCCAATCGGCAGTCGCTACTGTGCTTCTCGTTTCCAACCACAAACCTTTGGTCAAACAGAGTCCTTTGGAGATTAATATTTTCTTTTTTTACATTCTTTAGGTCGATTGGCAAATGCACGGCGACACTTACTGGGTTTGCTTTGTCCACATTGAGCTTCTGGAAATGCCGAAGGAAAAATCAACTCCATTCGATCGTGGAGCAATTATTGTCGGCTCTCAAGTACGCATACGTTCAACGCCCCGCTACAAATGGGGTTACATTACACGTGGTGCCATTGGAACCGTGACTTCAGTTAGTGGCAAAGATGTGACAGTGGATTTCCCGCAACAACCCAATTGGACTGGAAATTTGAATGAAATCGAACTGATCAGTGCTATGCGCAACGGGCACATTAACAGCAGTTCATCTGGAATTCTACAAGGACCGCCCACCGATCTCATTGAGGATTGGTCACGTTGCATTCGTTCACTGACTGTCTCATCGAACGAATCGATGGCGAAGCACTTGCTGGACAAAAGCCCCAATTGCTGGCAGAGCTCCTCGAGTAGTCAGGGCAAACATTGGATTCGCATCGAGATGCATGAGAATGTGTTAATTCATAGCTTATCGATTGTGGTCAATCCCACAGACTGCTCGCACATGCCGTCACTTATAGTTACGCGTGTCGGTGACAGCATTCCCAATCTTAAGGAGTACAGTTGGGTATCGGTAAAAAACAGCGACGTGAATGTGTCCTTGATGAACGACGTGCGCCAGTACTATCAGTATGTGGAGATTGTAATCAAACACTGTCGAAACAATGGGATTCAATGCAAGGTACATGGGATCAACATCATTGGACGCCGGCGGCAAACTGATTTGGATCTTATGCTGATGGACGCCGCGTTCTTAGCGTGCGAATACGACAGTTTGTCTAGTGAGTCCAGTTCGCTGGCTAATTACCCAGATGTGAAATCGTCGCAGAATGAACCACCGTGCACAGTTATGGTATGGGGCTTGAATGACAAGGAACAGTTGGGTGGACTTAAAGGATCCAAGGTGAAAGTGCCCACGTTCTCGCAAACACTCAGCCGATTGCGTCCAATTCACATTGCCGGTGGCTCGAAGTCTTTGTTCATTGTGTCGCAAGATGGAAAAGTTTATGCTTGCGGTGAAGGCACCAATGGTAGGCTGGGTTTGGGGCACAATTGTAATGTGTCCGTGCCCAGACAAGTGCCGGTGCTGCATCAGTATGTTGTGAAGAAAGTAGCTGTGCACTCTGGTGGCAAACATGCGCTAGCCCTGACGCTGGACGGGAAAGTGTTCTCCTGGGGCGAAGGTGAAGATGGAAAGCTTGGTCACGGCAACCGCTTAACTATGGACAAGCCAAAGATGATAGAGTCGCTGCGTGCAAAGAAAATACGTGACATTGCCTGCGGATCGTCGCACAGTGCAGCTATATCATCCTCGGGCGAGCTGTACACCTGGGGACTGGGAGAATATGGGCGCTTGGGCCACGGTGATAACGCAACGCAACTGAAACCAAAACTTGTATCGGCTTTAAGTGGGAAACGGGTTATACAGGTGGCGTGTGGCAGTCGTGACGCTCAAACCTTGGCTCTCACAGAAGACGGAGCAGTTTACTCCTGGGGCGATGGCGATTTCGGTAAACTAGGTCGTGGCGGTTCAGAAGGCTCCTCGGTTCCACATGAAATCGAGCGTTTAACCGGGATCGGAGTGATTCAGATCGAATGCGGAGCTCAATTCAGCCTGGCGCTGACACGAACTGGCGAGGTTTGGACCTGGGGAAAAGGAGACTATTATCGGCTGGGCCACGGCAGCGATCAACATGTCAGGAAGCCCGCCCCGATACAAGGACTGCGTGGACGCAAAGTTATACACGTTGCAGTGGGCGCATTGCATTGCCTCGCTGTAACGGATAGCGGACAGGTGTTTGCCTGGGGCGACAACGATCATGGCCAGCAAGGATCTGGAAACACAGTCGTGAATAAGAAGCCAGCCCTGGTGATAGGCTTGGATTCAGTGTTTGTAAATCGGGTGGCATGTGGTAGCTCGCATTCTGTTGCTTGGGGCTTGCCCCAGTCACCAGCAGAGGACGAGAAAAAAGGACCTGTGCCGTTTGCGACGACGAAAGATCCATTGGGAGGCAGCAGCCTCGGGATCTATGATTCCGAGCCAACACCATCCGCTTTGCCCTCGCCAATAGGCCGGCAACAGCCGAAATTCTCATTGAGCGAAACGCTGCTCTCGCTGGAGACGTTCGGAGCTCGACAAACAGCGCTGAACTACGTGCTGAATGCCATGAGCATATTACAGGCGCGCCAATTGATTGTCGCTGCGTTGACCAGTCATAGCAAGATAAATTTGAACGAGAAGATGACCAATGAAATCGAATCGTCTGAGAGCTTCAAGGATTCAGAGCGAGCGCCTAATCCCAGTGTGGCTACAACCAATCACAACGAGGTGATAGCTCAAGGCGGTGGAGAAGCGCCCGCCGACGCCTCTGATCCAGCAGTGCACGAACCATCACCGGAAGCAGAAATAATCCCAGCACCAGCTGGTCCCCTGAGCGCATTTCATAGTTTGACAGGATCCCTATCACTATCCGCATCGATTTCGAGCAATGCCCCGCACAAGCACTCTAAAATGTCCGCCAGTGCAATGTCGGTTATGGCTGCGACAATGACTCATCACGAAGTTATGATTGCCGAGTCGAGTCTTACGGGTCTGGATGATTTCACTTCATTGCTGGGAGAGGCCGAGGCAAAAAGCCTGGTGGAGCTGCTGAAATTGAGTGTTGCCGGCCGAACTGGTCCACCGTGCACATCCCAAACCATTGCCGACACCTTGATTGCCTTGGGCTCAAATTCACCCGCAATTGGAGCAATGCTTTTGGAGACATGCATCACCGAACTGGAGGACCTATGCACTTCGAGACACTGCCTGGGTAAAATTCCCAAGCCCCAGATGCAGGAGAGCAGTCACCCATATGTCGACAATGTAACAGCGTTTGGTCATGTGAAAATCCCTGGCGCTGAGGCGCTACGCCTCGAATTTGACTCACAGTGCTCGACAGAGAAACGAAACGACCCGCTGGTGATTATGGACGGATCCGGACGGGTGATTGCAACTCGTTCTGGGCGTGAATTTTCCCAATGGGCTCCGGAAATACGTATCCCCGGCGATGAAGTGCGATGGAAATTCACCAGTGACAGCTCGGTTAATGGATGGGGCTGGAAATTCTGGGTTCACGCGATTATGCCCGCTGCCTCAATGCAGGAGAGAGGATCCGATCGTTCTGTGCTATCGCAGCCATCAATGGCGCTGGTGATGGCGCTTCTTGATTCGCGGCTGGGGCCGAATAACAACAGTGTACTGTTACGTCTTGCAGCTGCACTGGCAGCTTGCGCCCAACTGAGTTCGCTGACAACAGCACAGCGGATATGGTCGCTGAAGAAACTTCACTGTGTTCTCACATCAAAGCATGCGCCCAAAGTACTGGATCCTTCTCTCAATCCCATTTTGATGCCACTCATTCCAGAGTTCTTGAGACAATACGAATACGAGGAGCCGCAGGTGCGAGGAGGAATTCACCTAATGCACTCGGATTACTTTAAAACGCTCGCCGCCTTGGCATGCGACATGCAGTTGGAGTCAGTTTTACCCCCTGCCGACATGCACAAGTGGGTGTGGTTTAAACGGTACTGCATCGCAGTGCGAGTAGCGCAGTCACTGATTAAGAGGACCGAGCTGCCAAGAGCATTCTGTTTGGAAGTAAAGAAGAAATTCTCCGAGATGATGCCGCCGCAAAACGCCTCCCCGTCTTCGTCGGTGATGATGAACTCGGCTACTTCGCTGTCGTCGAGCACAACAAGCAACGCAACGCCCACGCCGCCTCCGTCACTGCAACAGCAGCAGCCACCGACAACTACTGCTTCTATGGTGAACTCAATGACACCGAGCACTAGCAACCTTATCCAGTACATCGACTCGGTGATGTCTCTGTCCATGCATGACGTCGATCAGAAAGTTGCCAATGAACAGACACAGTTCTTGCACGAGGACCACGGGCTTTTTAAGGCCGAGCATGATAGCCAACTGTTGCAGTGGCTAAATCGACGTCCAGAAGATTGGGCATTGTCGTGGGGCGGGGCTAGCACCATCTACGGTTGGGGTCACAATCATCGCGGCCAACTGGGAGGTCTCGAGGGAAGTCGTATCAAAACTCCGACACCGTGCGAAGCCTTGAGTTTGCTACGACCCGTTCAGCTGGCTGGAGGGGAACAGACGCTTTATGCAGTCACTCCAGACGGCAAGCTATTCGCCACAGGCTATGGATCGGGCGGACGTCTCGGAATCGGTGGAACTGATTCCGTATCAACTCCAACCTTGGTGGAGTCCCTGCAGCATGTGTTCGTGAAGAAGGTGGCTGTGAACTCTGGCGGAAAACATTGCCTCGCGCTCACGGCCGATGGAGAAGTGTATTCATGGGGCGAAGGTGAAGACGGCAAGCTTGGGCATAGCAATCGAATGAGCTACGATAGACCCAAGCTGATCGACGCCCTGTCTGGCATAGGAATCGTTGACATCGCCTGTGGAAGCGCACACTCGGCGTGCATAACATCATCCGGGCACGTGTTGACTTGGGGGAAAGGCAGATATGGACGTCTGGGACACGGAGATTCTGAAGATCAGCTGCGACCGAAGCTGGTGGAGGCACTTCTCGGCTATCGAGCTGTTGACATTGCCTGCGGCTCTGGCGACGCGCAAACTTTATGCATCACAGATGACGACAACGTATGGAGCTGGGGCGATGGTGACTACGGCAAATTGGGTCGTGGTGGTTCTGATGGCTGTAAGGTCCCAATGAAGATCGAAAGTCTCTCTGGCTTGGGGGTGATCAAAGTTGAGTGCGGATCGCAATTCTCTGTGGCGTTGACTCGATCAGGTGCCGTTTACACCTGGGGCAAAGGTGACTATCATCGTTTGGGACACGGAACTGTCGATCATGTACGCAGACCAAAAAAGGTCGCCGCTCTTCAGGGCAAAAAGATTATCTCGATTGCTACGGGCTCGCTGCACTGTGTCGCTTGCAGCGACACTGGGGAAGTGTACACCTGGGGTGACAACGACGAGGGACAGCTCGGTGATGGCACAGTAAGCGCTATACAGCGTCCTCGGTTGGTGAACGCTCTACAAGGCAAGCATATAGTTAAAGTTACCTGCGGTTCGGCGCACACACTTGCTCTGTCCACGTCTCAGCTAACAGAGCGAGTGCGACCGCCACCAAATCCACCATTGGAATATGATCTTGTCCGAGACCTCCCGGCAGAGGCACTTCATGCGCGTTTAGTGCTTCTTCATCACTTCTCTGAACTTGTGTGCCCGTGCCTAGCAATGCTGCCGATATCCGGTGAATTGAGCTTAGGCGCATTGAAGGATGTCCTAGTTTATACAATCAAAGAGGCCGCGTTCCGCAAGGTCATCCAAACTACGATGGTGCGTGACAAGCAGCACGGTCCTGTGATCGAATTGAATCGCATTCAAGTGAAACGCTCTCGCAGTAAATCCGGAAACGGATTGGCCGGGGTGGATGGCATGAAGAGTGTTTTCGGTCAGATGGTGCAGAAGCTGCCACTGTTGACGCAGGAGGCTCTTTCTTTGCCACATCGTGTGTGGAAGGTTAAGTTTGTTGGCGAGAGCGTTGACGATTGTGGTGGGGGATATTCCGAGTCGATTGCGGAAATGTGTGATGAGCTGCAAAACGGGAGTGTGCCACTTCTGATAAACACACCAAACGGACGAGGAGAGGCTGGCGCGAATCGGGACTGCTTCCTTTTGGATCCGATGTTAACGTCAGTGCTGCAGATGAATATGTTCCGGTTTTTGGGGGTTCTGATGGGAATCGCCGTAAGGACTGGCTCTCCGCTGAGTTTGAAGTAAGTACAAACGTGCCTTTGGTGTTGTCTCACACGTAATTCTCTCTAACTGTCTTCCAGTTTGGCCGAACCCGTTTGGCGACAGTTGGCCGGTGAATGCCTTCGACCCAGTGATCTAACGGAGGTCGATCGGGACTATGTAGCTGGACTTCTCTGCGTACGCAACATGGAAGACGATCCCAAAGTGTTTAGTACTCTCGAATTGCCATTCTCAACGTCGTCGGCTAAAGGCCACGAAGTGCCTTTATCCACCCGATACACCCGAATCACTCCGCAGAACCGTCACGAGTACGTCCGGTTGGCATTGAATTTCCGCCTGCATGAATTCGATGAACAGGTGAAAGCGGTTCGCGACGGAATGTCCAAGGTGATACCGGTGCCATTACTTTCGCTGTTTTCAGCCGCCGAATTGCAAGCAATGGTTTGCGGATCGCCAGACATCCCACTGGGTCTTCTAAAATCGGTAGCAACGTACAAGGGATTTGATCCAAATTCACCACTTGTCTCATGGTTCTGGGAGGTGATGGAAGAGTTTACCAACCAGGTAAGAGTTCAACGCCAGCATATGTCGCACTGTGTTCTGATTTGGTGGACAATTTTTAGGAACGCTCGCTGTTTCTACGTTTTGTTTGGGGACGAACGAGACTACCCCGAACCATTGCTGATTTCCGAGGGCGTGACTTTGTTCTGCAAGTTCTGGAAAAAAATCCACCCGATCATTTCCTGCCTGAGAGCTACACATGCTTTTTCCTCCTCAAGATGCCACGATATTCGTGCAAGGTAAGTGATCTTTTTACATGTCTGCTAAATGCAATCCTTGATGTGTGTTCTAAAAAAATTTTGCAGGCTGTACTTTTAGAGAAGCTTAAGTACGCTATACATTTTTGCAAGAGTATCGATACTGATGAATATGCACGCGTTGCTATGGGCGACCCCACCGAAGCAACTGGCAGCGAAGACAATAGCGATCTGGAATCTGTGGCTAGTCATGATGCTTAGAATTGACGTGGAATGTGCGTGAAGGACATGTTTGAATGCACGAGAATTTATTGAAATGGTAAGTAGAAAATTGTACAGCATAATCGATATGAAGCCAATGGGTCAGCTTTTGTGTATGCTTCTGTAAGTAAAGACTCTCTTAAGGACCTTGAATCTATGATTCATCTGCCTCTAGAAGGAATAGTAGTCTTGCTCCAGAAGTAATCAGTTACCATATGTGCATTCCAGTAAACAGCGTATCGTTCTTCTAGTGATGGTAGTGTTGTGCTCCTTGTAGCACATTTTAGGGGAAACACTTCGAATGCCATCTAAATGTAAATGTAGGTAAAAGCTCATGTTGCATCCCAGTCGCTGGTAGTCCAGCAGTAGCTGCTCAGTATGTTGAGGGTAGTCGGCTTTTTTAACAACAGCTTCTCTAAAAAAATGTTTCCCCGAGGTTAGGTTAAAATCTTCCAAAAACACTATGTGTGCCTTTTACAGCTTTCCAAGGTAAGAACCTATCGCACGATTTTTAAAGTCCTTAATAGCTGTCTTCAACAAATTGCACAAATACATAATTCAAATGTGCTTTATGTTGCGGAGGACGACTCTGTTGCCATTTTTTACGCGCCTTCCTTTTTTCGTTGACAAATTCTTTTATTTCGGGAGGATATCGTAGCCCGTATTTGGCCGGCGTTTTCCTTGGATTAGGCGTATTATTCCAGGAGGCGAGCTGTACGATCTCAACGAAGCGACCAACTTCAACCTCAAGTTCAAATGGTGTCGTAAGTGGAACACTCAGTGTTTAAAGTTAAATTCTCTTTGAATCTATTACAAAGTTCGACTTTGGATGACGAATAAGAAGTCGCTTTATTCATTTTAAAATCCTACTATTTATACACCCAATATTGTTTAGACATCAATATTGGGTAATTACAAATTGCTTATGTTGCTATGGTGTAATTAACAATTGCTTATGGCAATTATATGGCAAATTTAGGTCACCGGTCGCATTGGTGGTTTTAGCTGAGGCGGCTTTTCCGACGGCCCAGAGGTTTTGTGCGAGGTTGCGTATTTATTTTAAACACTCAGTTCAACATTCTCTTCAATTTCGTTCCTACAGCGTTCCCAGTTAGTTTTTCTACCAGTTAGTCTCGTTGGCTTTAGGTTATTGACTAGTTTTCACTCAATGTTAAAATAACCGGCGAGTGGTCAGATGATAGATCAAAGGTCTCTCCAACTTTAATGTGGTTGGTAGGTATTCCTTCCTATAGTGCTGCCCATTCGCGTGAAAATATACAGAAGCAGTATCCTACTAAATCATGTACCTCAGTCTTGGAGACATGTCCGAGTAGTTTTCATACCGAAAGTCGGCAAAAGAGGTCACGAATCCGCGAAGGACTTCCGACCTATTAGCCTAACCTCCTTCATACTCAAAACTCTAGAACGTATACTTGACCTCCACTTAAGAACAGGCCTTGAAAGGTCTCCCTTATGTAACTCACAACACGCATACCTCAAGGGCAGGTCGACTGAGACGGCTCTTCATGAAGTAGTGCGTACAGTTGAGTGGTCACTCTCCCATCACCAATATACCTTAGCTACCTTCTTAGATATAGAGGGCGCCTTTAACAACGTCCACACTGAATCGATCCAGGAATCTCTCTTAGAATTAGGTGTAGAGGATTTCGTCACTTCATGGATCATTTCCATGCTCAAAACAAGGATCATTCAAGCAAAACTTGGTAACACCCTTCTAACCAAATCAGTAAGCAGAGGAACACCTCAAGGTGGGGTGATCTCGCCTCTCTTATGGATTATGGTACTTAATAAAATCCTTTCAAACCTAGACAGGGAAGGTATCAAAGTCGTTGCGTATGCGGATGACGTGGTCGTTCTAGTATCAGGAATGTTTCCGAACGTGATAAGTGAAATCATGGAAAGGGCTCTGGGTAAGATTAGCGGTTGGGCTACAAGTTGTGGTCTTAGCGTTAACCCAAGTAAAACTGAACTGATGCTTTTCACCACCAAAACCAAAATACCAACATTCTCACTTCCCCGCTTAAACAACCAAAGTCTTCCTTTATCCACCAGCGCTAAATACCTTGGAGTCATGCTTGACCCCAACTGGAAGCATAATATCGAACACCGAGTGCGGAAGGCAAGCATAGCTTTCTACACTTGTAGTAAAACTTTCGGCAAGAAGTGGGGACTTCAATCAAAGATGGTTCGCTGGATGTACACAGCGGTGGTACGTCCCATCCTCACCTATGGATCACTGGTATGGTGGCCCGCCTTAAGCAAAGCCTATAACATCCTTAAATTAAGTAGAGTCCAAAGAACAGCTGGAATTGGAATCACAGGAGCCCTGCGATCAAGTCCGACCGCTGCCCTCAATGTCATTCTCAATTTCCTGCCAGTGGATCTGCATATAAAAAACATAGCAGCGTGTAGCGCTGTTAGACTGAAGGAATCTAAGTGTTGGTCCGAAAGGCCTTATGGCCATTCCAGCATCCTTCTTTCCCTTCCTAACGGCATAGGTCGTATGTCTACAGACTACATAGTACCCAAACACTACTTCCATAAAAACTTCTCTGTTAGATTTCCCTCTAGATCAGAATGGGATGAGAATGCGGTCGTTACTGAATTCGACATACCCATCTTCACAGATGGTTCCAAGATGGACTGTGGAGTAGGAGCAGGCATTTTCTCAACAGAATTAAACATCTCTAAAAGTCTTCGCCTACCCAACGTAGCCAGTGTATTTCAAGCGGAAGTAATTGCAATAAAGGAGGCGTGTAGACTGCTCCACAATATTGCGACTCCCAAAAGAAAAATAGGCATCTTCGTCGACAGTCAGGCCGCGATTAAGGCTGTTGGTTCAACCAAGTCAATGTCCAAGCTCGTTGTGGAATGCAGGGAGATACTGACCAGGGCTTGTCTTCGGTTTGATATCACTCTCGTCTGGGTTCCCGGCCATAGGAACATTGAAGGGAATGAGAAAGCCGATGAACTTGCCAGAATTGGCTCAGCTCTGTGCGTGTCTCACGCGGAGGAAGTCTTTCCTCCGCTGGGATATGTAAAGAGAGAAATCCTCCTGCACTTCACCTCATGTGCTGGGACTAGTTGGATGAATCTGACGAACTGTGTCATTTCCAGGAAGATCTGGCCAACCTACGATAATGCCCGAACAAACAACCTCTTATCCAGATCGCGTGTAGATGTTGCCAGACTAACGGCAATTAGTTGGCCTTTAGGAACCCACGCAGCCAAGCTTGGCATCCCCCACAATACCCACTGCCGTAGCTGTGATGACACAAGTAAGAGTGAAACAGTGTTCCATTTGTTTTGTGAGTGTCCGGCCCTAGCCAAAACCAGACGCAGTGCACTGGGTCAACCATTTTTTGATGACCTTTTGGCCATCCAAGGCATCCATTTCCACAGGATTATCAAATTTCTCAACTCCACAGGCTGGTTTTGAGCTCTTTTAACTTCCTTCACCTCCTTTTCATATCAGGTTCCGTTAGTTGTGGTTTCAAAACGGCGCTCAATGCGCTACTTGTGTTTTTGCCTCGTCGGGAAATACAGCCACCTAAACCAACCAGCGATTTAAGCAGGTTAGTATAAACACTTTTTTCAAGCGCCGAACGCGGTGGACAGTAGATAGATGAAATTCTAAGAGTACGCTGACTATTTTTTACTCTAGTCGTGCACAGTCGCACAGTTTCAAACTCTATTTAGGTATTCGTATTGTTCAATGCAGTCTTTAATAAGCAATGATGATCCACCTCTGGCGTTCCCCGATGGGTGACAAGCGTGGAAATCATTATAGCCTTTTATTTTTAAATTCGATCCCTTTTTCACGTGAGTTTCAGAAATCAAGCAAATGTCAATATCTTTCTCGAGTATGAATATTTCCAATTCGCCGAGTTTTTGTAAAAGCCCGTTTGCATTCCAAGTGCATATTTTTAACATTGGTTTTTCATTCATGTTATTTTTGAAGTACGCGTTTTCCTTGAATTATTTTCGAGCTTAACCAACCGATCGAGAATAATTTTATTTATTTTGCATTGTTCTTCAATTTTCTCGAGAATAACTGAGAAAACATGAGGAACAGGATCCGGTGAAGTTTCAACATTTTTTGCTCCTGTCAGAGGGCCACTATTCGATGGCTTTTCAGAAAGCCAATATTTCTCAGCTCAGTGATCAGATTTATGCTTTCTGTCCCGGTAACATGTGGCATCACGCATAGTAACTTTTCTCTGACCAAATTTTGGAGACGAGTTGGTATATGCTCTCTACCAAGCCATCTCCCACTGCTCGAAAAGCTGGGCAGTGCAGCCATCCGGTCAAGCAGCCTTGTTGAACTTTTGACGATATGCAAATTAAATAAAAACACGACCTTCTATTCGAACAATGCATTTAATTCACCTTATTATGTTCTGTAATATACGAAGTTTACTTCAATCTATGTACTAGGTATTACAATTCGCTTTACCACGCCGCGGACTATCGAGCTGTTTTTTTGGTCGGGTTTTTACGAAGGAGGAAGGAATGAATTTAAACTATCCGCGCTGTCGCGATGACATTCTTCTGTCACTTTGACGGCCTGCCGAGTGCTACCAAGTCGCGCAGTCTCTGCATTTTTACCCAGTCCCCACACGCCACAGACTTCAGCTTGGATATTGCTAACAGCTAACCTCACTTCATTTTGGTCAGATGGACGGAAGCCTTGGCTTACATTGACCAGGTTGAATGGTTCATTCGCCCACACAGTGAAATTTGTGTTGTCTTCGCGGTTAACCGTCTGTTTAAATGATTTGTCCCCAGCACTGACTGTGATTCCACTACAAGGTTTCCTTGTTCGTCTCTACAGGTCTCTGCTCGGATAATGTTGCCTTGACACGTTTTTTTTTTTTACCTTTTGGTAAAACTTCCGAACATTGTGTGGCAAAATTATCCCTTTTAAACAAGCAAAAAAAAACCCGATTGCAGATTCGGCTGCGTACCCGGCGGTCAAAAGTCGAGAAAGACGGGTGGGCGAAAAACCTAAATGCGAAGGGCGAACAAAAGAGAAAATCGGTGCCACTCTCGGTCACTCAGCTGGGGTGGGTCGAAATATAAAATGCAGAAACGATGCAATAAGGCGCGCGCCAGACAATCTTTGAAATGAATTATTGTTAAACCTTTTTGAAGAAAATGCCGACGATGGATGCTGTATGGTAAAAGGTTAAACAAAGTCAAAGTAGGTATTTTGCGTCGAATGCGACAAATTGAATGATGAGCCGTTGGGAATTGCCTCGTTATTGCGTTGTCCGAACGATATTTTAACGTAACCGAAGCCAACGGAATTACTTCTTATTAAAATAGAAACCTAACTTTCCACTTTACTTATCTTGATTTTCGGTGCCCCTCTTCTTTTTTCCGCTCTCTACTCTGCCGTCCTCGCGTTTAATATTTTTCTCCACCGAGTACTGCCACTACTCCTCCCTTCTCCTGATCTCCTTCCGTTTTCCTTTATATTTTCTTTTTTCCCAACACTTCGGACTTCGACTTTTCAAAATTTCTACCAAAAAACCCTGAAACGTTAAAAAACCTTCTCGATTTTAAAAACAAATTTTAACTGACACTGCCTCCGCTCTAATCACTGGCCAACCAAGAAATGATTTTTTTTCCCCACATTTTCCTTTGTTCTTTCTCGAACCCTCCACACTCATGCGTTCGACCAGTCTCATTCACTCCACACATATCCGAATTCGCCAGGTCGCCGGGAAATTTCCGGTGTCTCGTGTCTGACGGACAATAATTCTTGTTGTATATAATTGATTCGACAGTGGTGCCAAATTGCCTTAGAGCCCTTAAAATCGAGAATTTTGTACATCACCATATTATTTATCTATTATTTTTTCCAACAATGAAAACTAATTAAAATTGAAAAGGGTAGGAGAGGTTCATGGAGACGATAGCTTGGGGACGGCGGTCTTTACTGTTCGCCCTTTTACAGTGGGTACAGTAGGAGAAGAATGAAGAATAAGCTTAACTCAATATGTTCCGTGGACCACCGCGCAGATTTTGGGTCACAAGACTCGCAGATGACGTGCCAATTCCTTAAGTGGATATGGTGGCCTCTCGGCCTTTCGAGTTTAGGTTGAGTTCGTTTCCAGTTTATGTTGTGTTTGTTTGTATATTAAAGATCGCATTCTTAGTGACCGGAGATCTCTGTAACTGCATCATACTCTCGTATTCATATCATCGTTGGGTTGTTTGTTTAAGGGATCATCCTCTTCATCCGTGCGCTTGAGTGCTGGTTGATTTGAGAATTGGTTCTGGGGGTAAGTTCTCTCCCCACGCATCCTTGCGAGATTCTTCCCGACCGTCCGTCTGGGCTCGACCTGCTTTTGTCGCTTTCTCCGGACGCTTGACCAGCAAGAGTGCTGAATTGGAACCAATTCAGGAACACCCCCTTGGCCCCTTGTCCATCGAAAGAGACGGGAATGACCGAATGGATAAAGAGTGATATGGACTGGAGAGGAGGGATGGAAGTGGGTCTTGTAGCGTTTTATAACGCATGTGGTTTGGTGAAACCAATTACATCTGTAATTATCACTTTATGCTGGTTGCACAGGACTTCTCGAGAGGTTGATGCATACGCTATCCCCACAGTAATTCCTCGTTGTTGTGGCGTCTGGGATATCCGCAATTGTACCTTGGCCACATTGAGGTAGTGGTCCGAGTCCGAGCCGCTCGGAGAGTGCGGACATCTACAGTACTGGAGGACTGCCTTGCGTCGATCGCAACATTGTCAATTTAATTGCCGGTTTGGTGATCTGGTGACCGTCATATGTTCCTTTGTGAGTATTCAGGTGCAAGGCCTCCGCTAAATGTTCGGCTGCACGTGGTCTGTCGAACATTCCACGTGGTGCAGATCTGATTGTCCTTTTTTCGGTTTCTAGGGTGGTCAACAGTAAATCAGTCCCCATCTGAGGCTATAAGTTGCTTCGTAACCATCTCGTTTTTCCGTGGTTGGTTAGTTAATTTCACCCAAACTGGAGGATTAGGTCCTCTAAGGCCCATTTTATTCTCACAGTATATGGAAAACTCCCCGAGTTGTGTTCAACTTCGAGTGAATAAAATGGGCCTAAATGAACCCTAAGACAGCGGGTTGGAAACTCCGCTTTCAAATACATTTAGGGTTCATCCGCCACCATCTTGGGTTCATCTGCCGCAGACTGAAAAATCCGTGCTGACCTTTGCCCCAAATATGTCAGAGTAGCTCATGTAATCTATCTGTCAACTTGACTGTTGATTAATTCTTGTGGATTCATCTGTATGTCTTCTTTCTGAGGGAGGGCACCATGTAAGACCTCTTCGACTTGTTCAACCAGTCATTCCAACAGAGCGTTATAGTGTTGGCATTTTCCTCATTTTCAATAGTCCCTCTTATAAGTTTAGCAAGCCCTACACCGATGGGTAAAACCATTACCCGGCGGTTACCACTGGGAGGTAAAAAACACAATTGATGTCTATTTGATAGTTGTGAAACCGTTAAAAAAAAAACTGTGCGACTGTATCCAACAGTCCCGAAATATGTATGTGTAAACATCGTGCGTGCGGTATGTGTGTGGCTTGATACACGTCATTGAGAAAAGAGGGAATTGTAATAACCGTATTCTTAATATATTATGAAACAACAAAAAATCGACAACAGCGCCACCTATCGGGTCCAAAACTATCCTGTCTTTCTAGCTGCATACAACCATGCACACATACAAAGTTTCATTGAGATCGGTTGAGTTTCTCAGAAAAATCGACAGCAGCGCCACCTATCGGGTCCAAAACTATCCTATCTTTCTAGCTGCGTACAACCATGCACACATACAAAGTTTCATTGAGATCGGTTGAGTTTCTCAAAAAAATCGACAACAGCGCCACCTATCGGGTCCAAAAATATCCTATATTTCTAGCTGCATCCAAACATGCACACATACAAAGTTTCATTGAGATCGGTTGAGTTTCTCAAAAAAATCGACAACAGCGCCATCTATCGGATCCAAAACTATCCTATCTTTCTAGCTGCATCCAACCATGCACACATACAAAGTTTCATTGAGATCGAGTGAGTTTCTCAGAAAAATCGACAACAGCGCCACCTATCGGGTCGAAAACTATCCTATATTTCTAGCTGCATCCAACCATGCACACATACAAAGTTTCATTGAGATCGGTTGAGTTTCTCAAAAAAATCGACAACAGCGCCACCTATCGGGTCCAAAAATATCCTATATTTCTAGCTGCATCCAAACATGCACACATACAAAGTTTCATTGAGATCGGTTGAGTTTCTCAAAAAAATCGACAACAGCGCCACCTATCGGGTCCAAAAATATCCTATCTTTCTAGCTGCATACAACCATGCACACATACAACGTTTCATTGGGATCGGTGACGGTGACGGTAACGGTAACAGTGACGGTGATGGTAACAGTGACGCGAGTTTATTGGTTTCTTTCCATCCAAAGTGCCCAACGCGCCGCGCCTAAAGAAGTAATAACTTCAAAAACATGCTTTATTTCAGCTCATAAATGTATGCAATTATAAAAACGTATGCAATGATAAAAACATATGCAAAAAACATAATATGCAATGATAAAATATATGCAATGGCGCATTTCCGTTACAGAAAGTTAAATGTTTGGAATTACTCGAACAGATTCCAACAGCGCGCAATACGGATGTATAAGTATATCCGTTACACAATATCCGTTGCATCAAGTCCTATGTTTGGAATTACTCTACCAGAATCCAATACCGCGCGCATAAATGTTTACACATCAAAAACTCATCCATCAACTAAAAAAAAAACGATATCATGTATACTTCTTTTTTTACTTGCAGCATACTAATAACAAAAAAAAAAAAACAATCCCGAAGAGATCATTACCCAGTGAAAGGTTTGCCCAATACATATTTGTTTACAAGCTAGAAATACCGTTGATTGTAAAAGTAGCATTACTGTTATCATTTATTTGTTGATTTCCTATTATTTTACCATCAACCGTAGTTCTACCCCTCAACTGAAGTAAAATAATAAAACTAACTATTTGCATACAAGAAATTTAATAATAAAAAAAGACAAACAAACTATATATACATGAACAATTGGAATATATTTATAGAATTGATGTGGTTCCTTCTTGTTTAATTTTATTTTCAAATTCTTTTACTTAAATCCTAAGATACACATAGATAATACATTTACTAAACCGTAGACATAGAAATAGATGTAAAAACAAAATCAAATGTTACTGAAGAATAGAATTATTATATTTTTCTTTATGATGTTATTATCCACTAAACAAACCAAACAACAACAAGCAAATAATAATGAAACGAATAAGGATATATTTGTAACGCTTGATGTTTGTTTCAATTGTTTCACATAATGTATGTATTCATTTCTAAACTTGTATTACATAAATATACTTTCTCCTATTAGCCAATTATTGCTTTAATCATTTTACCGCTTATGGTTTGGTTATTGTAATAAAGAATGAAATATCGAAGTTTGTTTTAGAAACCTTATTCCAAAGATTATTCCCTCGTCCTTGTTAATTTTTTTCCAAAAACTCATTGGCGAAAATTCTAGACTACCTACTTTATATTTATTGAACAAAAAAAAATTAATCTCATTAGCATTTATTTTAAAGTTCAAACCAAATTTATTATTTTTCCAATCTCTTTAACTAAAAATAAAATGAAAACCAAATGAAGAAAATGCTTTAAATATCTATCTTACAAAATTGTAGATGTACTTGTCAATTTCGCAACAGTAAAAAATAAAAGTATACACTAATGTTCGTTATATTTGGAAGACTTGAATTGAAATGTAGTATTAAAACGAAAAAAAAAAGAGAACAATTTAATCTAAAATGATTGTAATGAACTCATTTTGCTACTTTATTTGTCATTACATTGCTTATACATTTATATATTAAATTAATTTTCTATTTATTATTATTTAATTTTTCAAATAAAATGAAAACAAATATATACACAAAAAAATGTTCTTTTTTTGTATTATGTAGGCTTAGGCATTGATGTTGGTATTTTTATTTTCTTTGTGTAGACGGCATTACAGAAAATTAATGTAGCTCATTGTCATTAAAAGGAATAAACCAACGAGCAGGGTGATGTGACTCGCATCTGGACCCCAATTCTCAAGTTCCGCATAACATAAGTCGAGCAAGTCCGCCTGAAATGTTCGCATAGGAAACAAATTGGTAGCTATTCTCAAAGCTAGGGATCGATTCTCGTTCTGTAAAAAAGTGAAACGAAAATGTTTTCACCCTTTCACCACAATTCCGATTCTCGTTCTATGAAAAGGTGAAACCAAACGTCAACATTTTTCATTTGAATAATTTCTTTTCACGGCAAGTGAAAGTTTTTAGTGAGAGTTTGAAAATTGAGAGCCAAATTTCATACAACACAGTGTGCGATATTGAATTCACCACAGCTTTTTCACTTATTGAACGAGAATTGCATTTTAGTACAAAGTGAATCGAAAAAATGAAAGCAATGCGTGAAAGCGAATGTGAAAACGATTTATTCAATTTACTCTTTCACAGAATGAGAATAGACCCCCTGTTCGGGTTTTTTTTTCACTTGTGCGAAAATTATATTCACCTTTAAACCATTTTGACAGGTTGTGATGAAAAACACAATATTCAAATTTAAATTGGTTGTGAATTTTTGTTTTCGATTGACAAAATAAAAGAAATACCAATGTATGTATGTTTAATGAACATTTATGGGTTTTCACAGTGCCTATTAAGTGGTAAAATTCGAAGAGAAATTCTCGTATCTCGAAGCCTGCTTCATCGAAATCCGCATACGAGAATTTCTCTTCGAATGTTACTCGTTTGTGTTTTCCATGCGGATTTGCATCTCGTATACGGAATTATGAGTTCGATACTTAAAAAAATGGATTGTTTTTTGATTTGTATGTGAGAAAATAAAAGACAAGTTAAAATAAATCCAACAATTTAAATGAAAGCACTTTTTGAATGATATCCGTTCGTATTGCAATAAATATGTTCGGAAATAGAGCCATTCGTTGAAAGCAGTCTTGGGCCTCTCGGATATTTCGATTTCGCCTAACTGCTTCATTGAATCGAAGCAATGCTGAACTTATATCGCCTAAAGTAGCACTGTGAAAACTCATATATGCTCTTTAAACATACATACATTAATATTTCTTTCTTTTATCAATCGAAAACACCAATTCGCTAAACAATTGAAATTTGAGTATTGTTTTTTTTTAGCCTGTCAAAATCTTGTACTTGACGTGCTGTAAGATTTTACCTCATTCGAAAGGTGAATATAATTTTCGCACATGTGAAAAAAAACCCGAACAGCTTTGAGAATACCATTTTTTTTCGTCTGCGAAAATTTCAGGCGGATTTGCTCGTATACCTACGAGTTATGTTATCCGTAATCTGGATATTTTCTCAGATTTGCTACAGATTTACCAATACAAGTGCGTTTGAGTTTGCCAACTGGTATAGTTTGTTTACGTTTTCGTGAATTTTTTCTACAGCAAAGAAAGGCATTGCATCGGGTGCATATATTTTTGTAAATTACTTGAGTATGTATAAATATTTAGAAATCAATCGGGACCGAAATTTCGAATGTTTTAATATAAAATTTAACCAGTGAATGGAAATCGCTTAGAAAAGTATCGAAGACTACACATATTCAAATCGCACGAATATCAACACCAAAATGAGCAAGTGACGTTTAAATGTTCGATTAAATGTGACTTCGCTGACAGTTGCTTTTTATTGAATTTTCTAAACAAGTATTTACCTACGTTCAAAGCCAAATGTAAAATAAAAAAGTAGTGCTTACAAGAAAAGTCATGATTGCAAAAAGTGGTAGCACAGTAGATCTGCGAAGATAATCTCAGTGAAATTTTAAATATTATTCGTTTATTTTTTTCAGGAATGGATCTAATGGAACATTGAACAAAAATTACTCAGAAGACTGACTATTTTCTCATATATACCAATCAAAAACATTTTAACAGACTTAAGTAAATCATAGCAATCATAGAATTCTGATCTGGATCACGAAACTAAATACGAAACCAAAATAATAACTAAACGTCCGCCTTATACCAAAATATTTATATTCAACAGTTGTGTATTGATTTACTAAAAACATTACAATAAATATATCAAGGAGATAACTTGAATGTTTAATGAACATCGGTAAGTGGTTGAGGTGAGACTGGAGAATTTTAATCGGTTTTAGGTCTGTTCCAGTACGAACATCTTGGTCAAACTCTTTTCGCGTACGACAAGGACAAAGTGCTAATGTGTGGTGCAATTTTGTATTGCTAAAAAAAGAATTTGGATTTTTTTTTTTGCAAATTTCCAAATTCCAATCAACAAACCAAAGTTGATTTCATTCAAATTGTTGGGAGATATTCGTCCTTGAAAATTGGTGGCGGTCTAACCCGAAATAAAATTATGAATGGACGTATAAATTTTCATATTTTAGTGTACAAAAACAAATTAGTCAAATTATTTTCAAACAGTCCCCCATTTTGTTTATTATAGGCTTTTCAAACCAAGCCCAAAACCGCGATTTCCTCGACCAACTTGTTTTCGTTTGACGTTTCAATCAGCTGCGGGAGGCTAGTCGTTAAACTTCGGTGCAAACTTTTTTGGTTACAAATTTCGATCGCATTAATTAACAAACAAAATGAATTTAGTGCATTTAAAAAAAAATGATAGCCCATCAATTGTGGAAATGATTTTAATTTGTGAGTTGTGACATTTGTTCGGTCAGCCATTTTGCTGAATTTGCTGGTCATTGCATAAGGTGTACTTGTTCCAACAACCCAACGATTGGAAGTCGTTTTCGTGGTGTTTTTGTGGACAACGAGTGCAAACGACTCAAATATGTGTGGGAAAACTTCTGTTTTCGATGAAGTTTTCGTGTGTTTTGTCGAAAACCCGGTTTTGGACTTGGTGTGAAAAGCCTATTACGTTCAATTTTTTGATGAAAAAACGGTTTGATTTCAGGCGTGTTTTTTTGAGCTTCGATCTCAGCCAATCCAAGTAAAGTAGGATTTTCAGCACGCAATAACAACAACTACTGTGAGTCCTCGAAGTGTCACGTAGACGTGGTTGTTTGTTGTTGTAATTGGGTGCTGAAAATCCTATCCTTTGCTTTGCTGAGATCGACGCTAAAAGAAAACAGGGCTCCTGTAACTAAATAATTTCCATTCCCATATATGACATGCGTTAAATATTTATAAGCATAGCGTCAATAACTGCGATTAAGGTTGTCTTTCTTTCTCTCATCTCGTGCTAGAGATTGTGTGTGTACAGCCTTAGCTGTAGCCTGTAGCTAGTATCAAGTCCACAGGTGTAAATACCCTGCTAAAAATGTTCAATCGGAAACCCAGATCACCTAAATTCAAATTGAAATTCTATGCCGAGTTCAAGCGGATAATTCAGAAGCTCTTTAATGACAGTTATACTCTCGCAATTTTGTCAGTCGTTCAAGAGAGGTGGCGCTGTGAAAACACACCTAAGATGCAATTAGTGTTTTTCCGGGGATCGAACGTGGGCCTCCGCTGACCTCTATGCACCGGATTTTCTCTGCAAATTTTCAAATAGGTAGGTAGGTAGGTACCCGAAATGTCGCAACTGTTAAATCTGTCAACTGTAAATACATTCGTAGAGAGTTAATTTCAACATTAACAGCGAACTTTCAATGTTCTTAGGTGCCAGCGTACATGTGCATTTAAGGCATTTTGTCTGATTTCGTGACGATTAATTACATCTATAGTGTTGTACGTTTATTATTATTAGTGTTGTACGTTAATAATGGTATTTCTGTATTTGAAAGAATAAACAAGTCAACCATCTCAATGTATCTATTGGGGTACGAAAAACCACTTAGAAATCTATTTGAAAAATTGCCGACTCCGAAACTTCCATGAAAAGAGAGTTTTCAGTCATAGTATGTATTTTAAAAATATTGACTGCGAATAGTACGATGAATTACTTCCTGTGGAGGAGTTAAACAACAAATGGATAAAATCTTCAACAGTTACACCGAACGTGGTCGTGCTAATGTAATATTATGAGTTTGTGCCATATCAAACTACAAGTCGATTTTTAATAGAATTTCATTTCATTTTGTTTAGGCAGCAAAAGCAACGTACGCCGCTATAGCCGGCATTTATATTTTGTATTATTTTCGAACGAAATTGAAAGGAAAAGATATATCAAAACCAAGAAAATGAGAGACGAATCTATACTTTCGAACGTATGGCAACATTTTAATAAACTGAAGTAGCTATGTGGATTAATTTTTTATTTTACTTTCTATCTCCAACGTGGAATAAGGGATTAACTGTGTGGACTGTAAGCAAATCTTAGTTCCGATTGTATTTTTTTTTAGTTCAATTATATGTTTTTCGTTTTCGTTGACGTACAAAATTTCGATAATTTCGAGATGTTCATCAATTCTGTCTGTCTGTCTTTCGTTTTCCTCACGAATTTAATAATAAGAGTAATTGCTGGTATCTTGAACAACATTTTTACTTTTTAACTGCAACATAAATGTCGAAGCAATTAAGACCTCCCACTTCGTTTTGGATCACATACTTTCAATTTTATAATAATAATAATTTTTGGCGCAACAGGTCCATAAGGACCCTATAGGCCTAGCTCCTCAAAACCATTCTATTTGTGTGCGATTTCATTTTTGGAACGAATGGAAGGGATCTACAATTTTATGCCGATTCCAAACGGCCTATTCGAGAAGCTCTTTCAAGGCAGTTATACTCTCGGATATTTGTCAGACGTTCGCGAGAGATGGCGCAGTGAAAAGACCCTGAGTCGGAGTTAGAGTTTTTGGGGGATTTGAACCTGGACCCAATAGTCCAACACACTAACCACTAAGCCACTGCGCCTACGTTCAATTTTAGAGAAATAAAATTCAATAAGTTAGCTCAAGTTTAGTAAGTCTGACAATTGTGTTTCAGTTTTTATCGGCCCAGAGTGGTCACGTGTATAGTTTTTGCATTTGTTGACGTTTATGGAGGGGAAGCCGACAAATCTACTCAAGAAAATCCTGCCTGCATACTCAATTGATATTTCTTAGAGTCAAATTTAAAATAAACAGAGGTCCGCTACCGAATTCGGAAGAGTCGAAAAAAAGGGCCGGTGAAAGAAAAAGGTGTCATTTCTAAGGCTATTCTGGCCGATTTTTCGTTACTTGCCTATACAAGTTATATTTTTATGGGATGGCAAATGCTAAAGTGCGTTAGTAACTTAAAAAATTGATGTCAGCGGTCATACAATTTTACCCGTTAAAATTGATATTATTCGTTTAAAATATTTATGAAATATTTTATGCGGAATATTTGCAAAATATTTGCCCTAGATAGTTATATTACCGAACAAATCAAATAATTCGCCTTTGAAATATATTTAATAACTAAGCAATGACAAAAATATCGTATTTCCGAACTCTGTCACATTCCCCCCACGGTTGGCAGAGATTGGCTAGCGCCAGAGGAATGCGAGTTGCGGGCAGAGATGAATGATTAAAAGAGATGGATATCTTTCGTACGTCTATCCCCCCAAAACCCATTTGTTTACATTGTTGTTTTTGTAATTTCAACCCCCGTCTGTGAATACGTGTGACCAACAAAAAAGCATGCTGCTAATGGACGACCGCGAATCATCTTGCTTTTATGAGTATCGCGGTGTTTAATTATTTTGTGTTTTGTTTTGAATTTGTTTGGTTTTTGTGGAGGTGTGGATTAAAATGAAAAAAATAGTGAAATACACAATAGAGAATACCTAATTCTTGCATCAAAGTCCAATTCATGAACTCACATATACTATAATAGAAATGAGCAGGTGTGTGTGACTTCATGAATTTTTCTGAAAAACAGCTTGTAGGCAGCCGCCCTTCCACTGGAAAGATATATATCTCTGTATTCCATTATCTTTGGTTGCGGGTCTCGTATTCACAAATGTCACGAAAATTTCGGCTTACCCACATACCCCCAAAGGGTCGGGTGCAACTCATACCCAGACGATTCATCCCCTGCCAAATTTGCCACCCAGCGCCATCTACATCGCAACTTTACAACTAACAACCAATAATCTCATCACTCACCTTTAGAATATGGTGTTACCATATCAATCGAGAATTATGTTGAGTGCTTGGTTAAAGTTTCTTTAATAATTATGTTTGTGGAATTTGGAAATATATATATGGTGGAAAAAGGTAGGTAAAAAATATATGTAATGTTAAGTAGAAGGTATAAGGGTGGGAAATGTTTTATGTGTGGTGTAAATGAAATGGAGTTATACGATTCCAAGACGGTTAATATTATTAATTAATTTCTATCAACCTAAAAAAAAATTTTGAGAAAAGAAATTGACTTTTAGCTTCAGAGAATTTGAGAAAATAAAAGTAAAAAATTCGCGCGAATTTTTAACTTTTATTTTCTCAAATTCTCTGAAGCTAAAAGTCAATTTCTTTTCTCAAAAAACTTATTATTTAAACTTTATAGAATCTGAAAACTTAAAAGACAAACGTTCGCAAAAATATTCATCCATACAAGTGTATCCGTATTCATAAGTGAATATAACCTGCCTACTCCATTTCACAAAATGGTTTACAAAAGCCACCACCAACCTTCGAACATAAATTAATTTGTAGTATGGTAACACTTATTTCTGACATTAAATGTAATAGATTACAAGTCGAACTATAAGGGTGAGGTAAAGAAGGTAAATGTCCAGTTGTAGAGTTAAGATGTAGATGGCGCTAGGTGCGGGGTATTAGTCGTCGGGGGTGGTGTCATCGCAACTCATACCCCGACGACTCATACCCCGCACCTAGCGCCATCTACATCTTAACTCTACAACTGGACATTTACCTTCTTACTACTCACCCTTATAGTTCGACTTGTAATCTATTACATTTAATGTCAGAAATAAGTGTTACCATACTACAAATTAATTTATGTTCGAAGGTTGGTGGTGGCTTTTGTAAACCATTTTGTGAAATGGAGTAGGCAGGTTATATTCACTTATGAATACGGATACACTTGTATGGATGAATATTTTTGCGAACGTTTGTCTTTTAAGTTTTCAGATTCTATAAAGTTTAAATAATAAGTTTTTTGAGAAAAGAAATTGACTTTTAGCTTCAGAGAATTTGAGAAAATAAAAGTTAAAAATTCGCGCGAATTTTTTACTTTTATTTTCTCAAATTCTCTGAAGCTAAAAGTCAATTTCTTTTCTCAAAATTTTTTTTTAGGTTGATAGAAATTAATTAATAATATTAACCGTCTTGGAATCGTATAACTCCATTTCATTTACACCACACATAAAACATTTCCCACCCTTATACCTTCTACTTAACATTACATATATTTTTTACCTACCTTTTTCCACCATATATATATTTCCAAATTCCACAAACATAATTATTAAAGAAACTTTAACCAAGCACTCAACATAATTCTCGATTGATATGGTAACACCATATTCTAAAGGTGAGTGATGAGATTATTGGTTGTTAGTTGTAAAGTTGCGATGTAGATGGCGCTGGGTGGCAAATTTGGCAGGGGATGAATCGTCTGGGTATGAGTTGCACCCGACCCGTCGTCGGGGTATGAGTTGCGATGACACCAGATATTTGAATGTGCTCACTTGAAATTCAAAAAAAAAATACCCGACGTGGACATTTTTAAACACATGAAATCATTTTATGTATCACATGTAGATGTCGCTTTTCGTCTGAAACATGGAATTGGAATGGAACAAAACAAAAAACTGCTTAACTGCAACTGGGGTTTTTTTTTTGGATGATGCTGTGCAAGTTATAATTTGAAATAACCAACACCGTTCGCATACATACATATTCAGCCATTCACAGCATTCAAGCATTAAATGTTTTTAATGTTTTAAATATTTCTGATTCTGCCAGCATCTCTGCAATTTGCATCTCAGTATCATAAAAAAATCTTTCTCATATGAGAATATTTCCTCTGGAATTGTGTTTATATTCCAGTCCTATAATAATCCTAATCCCTACCAAATACCAATGATACAAGTTATTAAGTACTTGCTGCTATAATATTCCACAAGTCACATTGCATTCCAATAGGAATCACCAGCACCACCCAAACAAAACTTGGTTGGGTTTGTTATAGCAACTTCCTCGTTCCGTTGGCTTTTCGTCCAGAAAATCTTCTCCATGGGAATAGTGTATGTAACGAAATCCGCCTACACTACGCATCGTATTTGAAATCCAAGTGCCTTATGCCTTTACACATGTGTGCGGTACGGTAATATATGTGAAATTGAATGAGAATTGCGTACAATTCATGTACATCCAATACGAAACGTACAATCCGAATACGACCGTTCCGGAATCCATCCGTACTCGCTGTGTCTTTCGTTGAAACTTTTCCCAATCCCAGATTCCAGACCCAGTTCCCAGTATCTTGCTCTTCCTTCCAACAATTCATGTACCTAAATCTCAAACACAAATCCAGTGACAGTGACGTTTGAGAGATTGCGTGCAAACATAGTGTATCGTACAGCTCACCGAATTTTTGTGTATCAATATCAATAGTGCTTATAGAATTTTATTTGAGCAAACCAATGCAACAACGAAAGCGGTATTTCGGTTTTAATCCTGAAAAAAGTTTCCATTGCGAACAGAGTGCGTTCAGTTAGATATTCGACGGAACAAAAGAAAAAAAGTATCTTTGCATCGGTAACGGTACCACCCCCGAAGCTCGTTTGGAAAAACAATTAAAAAGGTGTTTCTTTTCCTTCTCTTATTAGAATTGCAATAATTCACTCTGTGAGCTGTGACATACGCACACACAAACGTCACAAACACTGCAAAAGCCATCAGAAAAACAAGAGAAATAGTGAGCAAGAAAATCGGAACACCTTCGCCTCTCGTTTGCACTGCAGCCAATTGCGCTAGACAAGGACAAGCAACAACAGAGCTGAGTAGAGTAGGTACGAGTCGAGTACTAGAACGAGTGCGAGTACTCTACTCTGTTGTTGTATGGCTGGCGGTTGTACACTTACGTAGTGTGAATCTTTTTTACTCGAAAATAGTGCGGCTCCGCGGAGATATCTACAACAGTTTTAGCCCGTTTCTGCTGAAAGATATATCACCCGAGTTATTATTTCGGTTTGTGACAAGCGAAAAGATAGTGGAATCATCTTGGAACATCGTCCAGTTTGTTATCAGTCGAAAAAAGTGCAATTGACGGTTTTGTGATTATACCAACGCGCGGTGGGATAAGGGAAAACCTTTAGAAAGTGCTATAAAAACGCGTAACTCATCAGCGGTACTACAATCTACAACATCTTGGTGGTGTTAACGGATTTCCTCAGCCAGTATCTACATACTTTTTGTGGTACTTATTTTTTTTTCTTCTCATGCGTTTAAGCAATTGGCTTATGGTTATTTTTTGTTCGTCGGGTCGCTTCGTGCGTACGTGTGTATCGTCCCACCACAATGCCTTGCGTCTGTGGAATGTGATGAAAGAAAATTCAAATTAATTACAAAAAAAAGTTCCAACTAATAATAATAAAAAAAAAAATAAAATAAAATTGTGTGTATACACAGCTAAGATTCTGTGAATATGGTGCATCTCTGTGTATGTTGTGTTGAAAAGTATTTAATTTCATAGTAATGTGATCAAAGGATTATACTAAACGACTTCGAGTGGATAATGGCGAAAATCCCTTTTAGGAAAATGGGGAAACACTTATTCCATTATCTGAAAGGGTAATTTCAACAAGAATTTCAAGCAACAAGGATACAATAATTAACGCACAAGTGGATAAGAAAGAAAAGAACAAAATAGCGAAACTGTAGTAAGTTCCAATTAGTACATTATTATGTATGCGTATCGTGTTTCGTGTATCTATTGTAGTTTTCAATGCATCCATCTCAGATTGTTTGACTTTCAGTATTCCTATTCAGTTTGAGTCATCATCGTCATCGTTATCATTTTCTTTTCGTCAGTAGGTAGTTCTCTCTGTGTACTCTGTCTCTGTTCTCTATCTGCTGTAGTACATTTACAAATTGCAAAGAGCAATGATCTCTGAAAGCTAAAATTCCTCATATTCCAATTTCCAAATCCAATTTCATTTTCACAGTGTTCTCGCCTGGTTTTTGGTAGGAAATCCATGTCCCTTCTCGGATCTAAACGTTGGCCCGATTTAGAATTTAGCTTGACAAAGACGAAAAGGGATTTCATGCCGTATTCATGGATAAATGCAATTGGAATGTGGAATTAGCATAAAGAAACAAAAACAATTCACTTTTCCAACTGGAAGTTGCTTTTATGGGACACTGTCTGTGTTCCAATTCCTAAAGCAAATATAATAAAATTTGTTTTCAAAAGAGAAACTCTATACTCCCACACAAACACACAGAGCTACTCGCCGCCACACAGCCGTGAAATGTTTTCAATTTGGATTTATGTGTGCGTGTGCGATGCGTGCGCACATGCAGTGTATGAAATATGCACGTGTGTAACTGGGGGAAAGAAGAACAAAATAAATAAGAATAAAAGTAGGGAGAACTAAGCAACAAGGCCATATCCGAATCCGATTGCTTTTATTTTGCGTCTATTTTTGGATCGGTTTTCTCTGTATTATAAGTAAATTTTGATTTTAATGTAAAATTCAAACTCCTTACGTTGGATTAGATGTGGTCCTACCAATGAAAAAAAAAAAAAACATATCTCAAGACCAAGGGAGGTTTTATTATACTACATTATATTCATTAACAAACACTAAGGCCCATTTTATTCACTCGAAGTTGAACACAACTTGGGGATTTTTATATGGGAAACTTCCCAAGTTGTGTTCAACTTCGAGTGAATAAAATGGGCCTAAATCATTGCCAGTACAAGTTCTGTTCCCAAATCAATAGAAATTGAAACACTATCCTGAATTTGCTGTCACTTAATTGGCAAAGTTGCCAGTTCATTAAAACATGCAAGTCAATCTCGGCGAACAAATTTTGTCACTTGTCAGTTTACTGAAGACGTTCAAGTTTCTAGTTTAGTAAGTCTGACAGCTGTCTGACTAGATCTATCTCTGTTTTATTTGGCTGAAATCGGTCATAATGAGCAGCTGTTTCAGTTGACGTTTCTGAAGGCGAATAGGTATAGTCAAGAAATTCGTGACTGAGTAGGTACTAAGTTGACAGTTCGGATACCTACGTGAAGTTAGCCCGCACTTTTTCTAGAATAAAAAACTTGAATTGCAGTTCGATAGACATTCGTTTGTAGTTGTTTGTAGTGAAATTTTTTTCGTTTGTAGTTCAACCGTTAGAAAGTTAGAACCATTGGAAACAAATTTCGACCTGCACTTTTGGCTTTTTGAAATAAAATTTAGTCAGTTGCATTTGAATTCGTTTGTAGTTGCTTGTAGTAAAATTATCTTTTAACATAAATTTCTTATTTCCAAAGTATAAGGACATTTGTGTTTGCACCTGTATCTCCGAATTTCTAAAAGAGAGAAATAATTTAAAACCTCTGTTGCATAAAGCATATCCTAACTTAAATAACTGCATTTAAAATTTCTGAATTCACTCAAGAGTTACTTAATAAAACGCAGTTAAAGTCAAAAAACGCATACCTTTAGAGTTGCATCCATATATGGGCTTCCCAACAACAACAAAACAACGGTAAACACATTTTTGCAAAGCACTCATCTAGTGCCCATCGACATGAGTCATTATTTGTCAATTGGCAACAAAACCAATCAATAAATTTCGATTTAATCAAAAAAAAAAAATTCTATTCCTTCAAATAACATTAAAAACTTACCACTTTTACACAATTTATAACAACAAAAATGCAATTCCTGCAAAGCCTGTATTCCTGGCTATCTAATCCAATTCAAATTCTATCACAATGAAAAAGATTTAGTTGCAACTTAAGCGAACACTTGGTACTTCGTCACATAAACTCATATCCATATTTCGCTTATTAACCAACTCGCAAATAGTGAAATCTATTTTTTTCTAATGCTTTCTATTCGATGTATCTAATGGAACAAAAAAAAAAATGTACCTCTTATCAATAGATACCGATTTATTGAAAATTTAAGAAAATGGTTGAAATCGTCGTTGCAGACTGATTTAAGGGGACGGATATTTCAAATGCTGGACAACTACAAACGACAAAAACTAGTTGGTTGTTAGAAAGCATGTGTGCTCTATCTAATAAAACCTTAAATGTCGAAATTGACAAAACCAAAAAGAATTTATATGCAATTTAAGCAGGCGATATAAGACCGCGTTTTCTTCGAAACGGTACATTGCCGAGTTATGATATTTCCTATTTCAACAGTTTTCCACCTCACCAATCTATTAAAACAAAAATTGTATCAATCGGCCCAACGGTTTGGGATTTATATGGAATTTAAGCGAAATTGCAGCTTAATTTTTTTTTGTGAAGTTAGCCCGCACTTTTTCTAGAATGAAAAACTGAGTTTGCAGTTCGATAGGCATTCGTTTGTAGTTGTTTGTAGTGAATAGAAGACACTTTTTATTCGCAATTTAAGGCGAGCCTATAATGGTCTAAATCAGGGATTCCCAAACTATTTTTGGCAAGAGACCCCTTTTCCAAAACGAACTGAAACTTTAGACCCCACAGCCAAATTACTTTAAAAATTCTGTCTCTAGTTTTTTTTCCTATTGATACAAAATGCTTACGAATTTAACAAAAATTTAATACCAAAATTTAACAAAATAAATAGACATAAGATTTAGTTAGTATCAAGTGTAATTAATAAATATTAATAGGAACAAATTAAGTAAAAATACAAAAAAGTAGGTAGTAATTTTTTTTCGAAAAAAAAAAACATTAAAATAGTAGGAAAGAAAACCAAAAAATATAAAAAATTCAGTGAGATGGATGAACCTGGTGACTTTCTACTAATCTAGTTAAATCCGGTTCAATGTTGGTGAGTTGCAGCCTTAAATCCCCGTGTTCGTTGATTTTTAACCGCTTTCTGTGTTTAGTCAACATTTTTGTAACTACACTGAAGCCTTTTTCGACTAAGTATGATAATGGAAAGCGATGGGGTATTTTTCAGCAATTTTTGCGTTGCAACCAGAACTTTTGATAGCATTGTTTGAAATTCTGTTTAAGCTCCTCGTCTGTGCTGATGGTAATCAACTCTTCTTGGATTATCACATTGGCTTCTTCCATGGCTGTGATATTGTACAGATTTATTATCCATTGAGGAATTTTTAGATTTAAAAGATCCTCAAACCTTTTATTAAAATCCTTGTGTAATGCATCCAAGTGAGTGACATAATGATAAAATAACATCATCTTGAAGCATTTCTGGTATTTTTGACAAATGTGGAAGCAGAATATTTTTTTCGGCTTAAATTTTGTTTATAAAAGATGAGTTTGCCCACAGTGGCCGATATTATTGATTTTGTTTTAATCAAGTTGAGATCGTCACCCTGCAGCTGAAAATTAACTTACCAAAGATATTAGTCAAGTAATAAATACCTGTTTTACAATTTCTCAGATTTTCTTTCAAATTCGGATCTTCTTCTTGTAAAAACTCCAACACAGATTCAAAAATAGCTGAAAATCTTGCTAAGCGAGAGCCTCTTGATAGCCAGCGAACTTCAGTGTGCAGAAGTAACCGAGTAAAGACTTCGTCGTTTTCCTAGCTGGAAATTGCATAAAAATGTTTTCCACGTCGCGTCCCATCTCGTCTATTCTGAGCGGTGTTATTGCTCAAAGGAATTCTCTTAATAATATCATGTGCGAGGCTTGTGCAATACGTTGTTTAGGACCATCATAAAGGCTGGTAAAATAACCTGCTCTCCAATTTGGTGGGGTTTCCCCGACATCGACGTCTCGATCTTATCTTTTTGAAAGAAGGACAAGGGCTTACTTTTATTGTCAGCATGTACTCTTGATAAGTGGTCCACCATTTTTGATGGATTAATGGCATCGTTACTAAATACTTTTTCACATGAGACACTTTTTTTTTTTAAAAAGTACACCAATGATATTTCCTACTAAAATATTGGTCATTCTTATAACAAGTTGGTACACGTAACACAACTTATACAGTATCATGAACGTTTCAAATAAGAATTTCTGTTAATTACCTAATAGGGGTCGATTTTTAGACCTCGTCGACCCCCAAAATCAGTTTTCGTTTATGTCGACCCCTGGGAAACCTATATCGACCACTTTGGGAATCCCTGGTCTAAATTTACCAATTTTTAAGCGATCCGATATTTCCACTCCTAATGAGTTATGAAAGGTGGAATATGTTTTTTCCAATACTAAAAATAGAACGATACACGCTTCAACAACGCGTGTTTATTATAAAAAAAAAAAAAAAATAAAATTCACTACAAAAATGGTGAAAATCTTGCAGTCACAGTTCGTAAAACTAAAGCATTTTTTGGTCGTCGTGAAGCACCTTGTCGGACCGCAATACAGAAATTGGTGGAAAAATTAGTTAGTGATAAAAGAATAAAACCCGTGCACGTCGCTCAAGAACAACTTAGAATATTGCTGTTGTAGCCAAAGTGTTGAAGAAAACCCAGGTTTTTCCATTCCTCGTCGTTCTTTGGAATTGGTTATGGTTAATGGTTTTTATGGTCGGAGTTGGATGGTATTGATCTGGACAACCTTTACTTTAAACAAGACGGGGCTACGTGCCACACAAGCAACGAAGCCATTGATCTTTTACGGGAAAATTTTCCGGACCGTGTTATCTCTCGAAGAGGTGATCACAATAATTGGCCACCGAGATCTAGTGATTTAACACCTTGCGACTTCTTCCTTTGGGGCCACGTGAAAGATAAGGTCTACGCCAACAGCCCAGCGTCGATTCAAGACCTCAAAGATAAAATTCGTGAGGCTATCGAGGACATAGGGCAGCCACTTTGCGATTTGGTTATGGAAAATTTCATGAAAAGTATATGGTCCTGTATGCGTGCTCGTGGTGGCCACCTTCCTCTTTATGATGAAATAAACATCCAATCATTTATCGCAAAAAATTGCATTTTTCTTTGAATACCAAAATAACACCTCTTATTGGAAAACCCTTTACAAACGAATGTCTATCGAACTGTAATTCACGTTTTTCATTCTAGAAAAAGTGCGGGCTAACTTCACGTAGATAGTTCGGATATGTGGATGACGTAGAAAAAGTGACGATCCGTACCAATCTTGTTTTTGCGTTCAGGTTACATCTTATATAACTATTGGCCTGTTTTTTTTAGCTTCGATCTCAGCAAAGCAAAGTAAAGTAGAATTTTCAGAACGCTAATTACAACAACTACGCTATACTTGACACTTCGAAACTAGCAATAGTTGTTGTAATTGCATGGTGAAAATCCTACTTTACTTTGCTTTGCTGAGATCGAAGCTCAAAAAAACACGGCTTATATTCTTGATTGTGCACATTGGCAATGAAATTTTGACAAACGCGTTTGACAGATCACCTTATTTCAGGAACGCTGTCAATTCATCTGGAAAAAGTTGAATATCGGCAACGAAATAGTTGTGATGTGACTTTTTGTAAAAAATAACCAATATAATAAAGGCCCATTTATTTAATAAGCTTTTGCGAATTAAGTCACTAGCTCTTGTGAGGTTTGTTGTGATTCGATAACTTTTCGAATTCCATGACAATCCTCACAACAAAATTCACAAAAAAATTCACCTCAGCATGGTTGATTTGAAATTGGCACAAAATCTATCTATATATTAAAAAGTTTAGTAATTCATCAATTTGGCTCAATTTTTAAGGTTCCGTACCCAAAGGGAAAAAACGTAACCTTATTAGTTTCGCTCGGATGTCTCTCCGTCTGTCTGTCTGTCTGTCTGTCTGTCTGTCTGTCTGTCTGTCCGAACCCACTAAGCCAATTTTGTTACCAGGTCTATCTCAAGAATCGATTGACATAGGAGGCTAAAATTTACACACAACATCCGGTATAACCTCTAGTTAAACGACAAATACCAACTTAAGGAATACATCGATTGGTTTTGGATTAATTAGTAATCTGGTGAAAAAAATATTTTCATTCGCCCAAAAAACGGTTTATTTCTTGATTCACAAAAAAATACATAAATTCCTTTTTTGTAGATCATGTTCTTATCTATATATGTGCTGAATACTGTTTTGCCGAAAAGTTAATAGTTTACAAGATATTTTCAAAAAAGATAATTTTACCATGTAAAATACGTTGCTCCCATAAGTTTTAATCTCTGCTACGCAGTTGTGCACAATTGACCCCATTCCCGCTTGCTAATTTCGTTGGAGAGTATAATACATTTTTTTGGGGAGTACAGAACAAAATAAAAGTAATATATTTTTAGTCAATAGTTTTTAATTGGGACAGGTCGCATACAGAATGGAAAATTGGCGTGGGTTGGGTACTAGGTAATAATTAGAAAATGAGATTCATGTGCGAGTAATTTTTGAGAGTAAAAATATTAAGTAATTAAAATAATCTAAATTGTGATGAATTCATGAAGAGGGGAAAGATTGAATGATATAGATTTCAAACAATATCTGATGTGTTGGACTTTAGCCAAATACGGAACCTTCGGTGCGCGAGTGACACTCGCACTTGGCCGGTTTTTTTTCTGTTGTTCGTAATTGTCAGGAAAAGGTTCTTACGAAAGAAAATTTTGGGAAATCCTTCGGAAAAGTCGGGAAATTGGAAAAATAAAAAATTGATAAATGCTGAACATTTTTTGTGCAATTTTTTCGGAATGACTTTTCGAATAGAAAAATAGAACATTCGTAGTGGAAAATTCGGGAAATACCGGAAAAAACGAACATTTAAATTAATTGCATATTATCTCATGATTCGTTGTGAATATTGGAAAATTTCGTCCATAAACATTTATCGAAGCTCCTCGACTCAACGAAGCAAAATCTATAAATTGAAATTTTAACACAGCAAAGTTAGTTAGTTTTCTATAAAAGTTCGAACTCGTACACGAAGTTAGTAAAAATACATAAAATAACTTTTTTTGGGCAAGATACGCAAAATATGAATAAAATATGATAAAAATTATTAACGACATTTGTCGTTAGTTTTTTCTATACAAATATGCATTTTTCCCGAAATGGTTATAAATGTACCATAAAATGCATTGTTCTGGTCATAAAGTGTGTGGAAATAAATACATCAATTGGATTTGAACACTTCACATTAATACCCATTATTTTAATTAGCAAAGAAAATTATTTGTTTAGTCCACTTCACGAAACGACTTTCAGTTTCAGCAGTGACACATTCAAAACAATAAGTCAGAACAGAGGAAGGGAAATGCAAAAGCAAAACTGAAACATAAATTAAATGATTTCCATCCCCCTCCCACATCAATCAATTATATGCATGTTGAATGGTGATTGTGAAGTATGATGGGAAAAGGATAGACAAAATTAGTCATTAAGTTGCGCGCGACAAAAACAAAGCGAAAGAATAAACCAGACATTCGCTAGTTTGTGGAAATAACAATGTCAAGTCGATTAAAGTAACTATTATTGGATATCTGAATTCGACTGTCGTATGCAAAGATTCGACCTATTACTAAGCCATAACTAGCGAACACAGCCCAATTCAAAATTTCAACTTCGCCTGTACAATCGATGAAACTCTGAATATATTTATCGCTGTACGATCTTTCAACCGTAATGTCGACCAAATAACTTAAACCTTGACGACTGCAGAGCTTCTGGTACATGAACCAGAATCTCTTTGTAGTGGTTGGTGATCGTCGACTTGTAACTTGATCTTTTTCCGATTGTATAATACCCCTTACCTCGGTTGGGGGGGGGGGGGGGGGGGGGGGGGGGAGTCTTATTCAAGTTGATAAAAACGATCGTTGATTGCTAGTGAAAGAATGACTTGTATTTTTATTGATTTTGAGGCTTATATACTAACAATCTCGTTAAAAAGCGCCAAAAAAGAGCAAAGCCTGTCAGTTCATGCTACTCTTCCATTGAAACTCCATTTCATTCGGTTAAGGTTAACTAAATTCACGAACATACCTTGCCTTGTCTGGCAAAGTTTTTACCCCCCATAAATCCGACCATTAATTTGTTCCACCTATTCTTCCCACCATAGCGCTGATTTCCCATCATTTTTGTTGGATAAACCAACAATCTGGGCACAATGCCACCACATGCAATAATGAATGTCACTTGTGAGCCTTATGACTGGTTTTGAATTTTGTGACCTGCTCCATAGGAGATCAAAAATTCGATTGTTTTTGTGAGCCTCACAAGTTGTGAGTGTTCTGATAGAATACGAAAACCTCGCATAATCAATTTCTCCTCAACTTGTGACGGTTTTGTGACTTGTGAGGTATCAGTGAGGTTTGCCAAAATAGGGCTGTCAAATTCCATTTATTTGACAAACAATTTTGGGAAAATAAAAGATCGCCAAAACAATTTAGGAGATTATTTAGTACGCGAAATAGCCTAAACTTAAAATTCAGAAAATAGTCCAAACTTAACGAACCATCGGCCAAACGACAAAGGGGCCGCTGGATGCTTAAGAGGCCTTGTAGTATCGGCACTGTGCGACACTTGAAGCTATATAAAATGTAAAACATTGAAAATACAGTCACACTATATAAAATGTAAAATATGTAGGTACTGAAAATAGAGTCACTCATACTGAACTTCAGAGCAATCGGTTGTCAGGTCTCTACAAGCCTCTACCCAGAAATCGAGCAAAAGTGCAAAAAAATTACATTTTGTTTCTCTGACTGATAAACTATTAGGTACTGGAGCGATTGAATTAAAACTGAATGCATTTGAAAGACTTCGGTATGACATAAGTCCATAACAAAATTTTGAACTTATGTCCCACTTCAGTGAGAATCGTAAGTCCAAAATGGATTGATGTCTGGTGGAATTATGTCCCAGTCCCAGCACCAAAATTCACTCTGGATTTTCATTTCTAACAATAAAAAAAAAAAATATTTATGTCGACCTCTAAAAAATACCGACACGTTTACGCAAAATATTTAAAAGAATTTACGAGCTTGAGCCAGCATCGTTCAATTACTTTTATACCTATTACCTATACCAGGGGTTCCCAAACTTTTTTATACCGCGACTCCCTTTGCAGGTTGTAATTTTTTCCGGCGCCCTTCTAAGAGACGTGAACGCCGCGTAAAAATGGGCACCAAAAGTGCAGAACACAGTCGCCCCCACTTAGGTCCCACGCCAAAAAGTGACGTTCCCGAACAATCTAGTTAGTTTTTGCATTCAGGTTTCGTCTTATCCAGACCAATCTAGTCGACTTAACTTTTGTTCTGACAGCTGGGAAAAAAATAAAAATAAAGTGATAGAAATGTCGACCTGTGCGTACCGTCTTGCGACGCCCTTAGGATAGCGCGGCGACGCCCCAGGGCGTCGCGACGCACAGTTAGGGAACTCCTGACCTATACATTTATCGATTGTGATTTGTTTCAAACAAAAAAATTAACTCTATGTACCGTCAAACAGGCTAACATTGAACTTTAAACAGGTGTATTATCAACCATTTTTCTACGAGTGTGAAATAAACGACACCAGCACAGGGGCTTGCCTTTGTACTTTCAAATTCTGAAGTTAGAATTTCTTTAAATACAGACGTGGAGGTAGTTTCTTAACAAAAACTGGATGGTCAATGTTTGACCCGCTTTAGGGTAACTTTGACCAGCATATTTATATATAAAAGGAAACCCTTAAATGAGAAGTCTTGAGCCTTTAAGGTACATTCTTCTTCTGGACATCGTCTAAAACATTATAGTTCAAATTCTAGACATCCAATATTTGCTTTTGTTGGAGCACAGTAATGCAAAAACTTCACCCATGCAGAAATTGCTATTACCATGCTTAGTCGAGTGCTGTTCATCCACATATCTTTCTTTTTCTTCCTAATTATTAGTTTTTTAGTGAAGGTTTTTGGTCTTCCAATATCTTTTAACCTTTCCTTTTGCAATGTTTGAAATCTTTGGCGCACTGTGTGATAGACCTAGTACCACTTCCATCAAGGCTAAGTGCAATTTGAATGTGGTCTTCATTTACACTGTTCTTTTTGGTATATTTTTTTGGAGCCATATTTCTTGAAGCTTTTCTTGAATAGGTATCTACCAAGCCTATGAAACAGGCAAAATATAAAAATAATCCAACACAATGGCTAACATTGGACCACCAGGTCAAAGTTTGAAATCTCTCGGTCAAAGTTAGCCGTTGGCTGATAGATTTAGACATAATTTTCAAATTGATCTCAAAAACTTTCTTAAATTTGAAATATATGGCTAAAAGTATATATTCTTAAAACTAAACATATTAAACTACTTACTGTTCCTAAAATTTTAATGAATATGAGTTTATTTATCACTGAAAAACATAAAAGTTTGGAGCACATAAAAAGTACAAACAGAAGGGGTTTCACTGCATTAGCTGTCATGTGGGGAGAATTGTCTCCATTCCCTTAGTCTTTTTTTCTGCCATCTGTGAACAAATAGCGGTTAGTATAAACCCATAATTTTAATTCTAACTTATACCAGAGGCTGCGTCAGTGAATATAAAGAACTTGTTTACTTTTGGTCAAAGCTGCCCCCCCTGCGGCCTATTTCATTGATCATACATTACATACAATGTATGATTTAGACACTTCATAGAAACGTTGTATGATCAACAGTCATACATCAATGTATGTTAGGGGAATCGACTGGAAGTATTGGAATAATGTATGATTCTGTTTCATAGAACTTTATAATTGTTTTGATACAACAAAATATGAGTTTATCATACATTTCATACAGCAATCGGTTTTGCTGTAAATCACAAATATGAGTTGCTAAGCCAATGAAGTGGTAACAATATTTGCTATAATGGTCAATGTTAGCGGTAGGTAACTTATTAATCTCAAGGACTAGCGTTTAAATGCGTTGGTTTTTGTTGCTATGTTTGCAAAATGTTGTCGGGGAAAACTTCAAAACTGGTCAGGTAAAGTCAGGCGAAATTCTTTTTAAAAATAGTGGCAACCATGAATTAAAAAAAAAACTGTTCATGTGATTGATTTAAGCCAAAAATCAGACGCACCAAGTCAGCCAGCTGTCAGACCTACCACACAAGATACTTGAACGTCCCCAGTGTCTTGAACCACAGGCGAATAGTATCAGCCTTACAGTTTACAGAACTCTGGTATAAAATTTGTGTTTATGCTTCATGTCTCGATTTTTCAATATTCTGTTTTTTGTTGTCTACACCTACTCGTTCTGTTCCGCCACCCTCTAATCGATGTTGACACACAAAAAATACGCATTCTTCCAATTAGCTGTGTCATTTGTTTTCGACTTTTCCAATACCAACTAGCAGACGTATGTTTTGTGTCTATTTATTGATGAAATGTTCAACATGGACAAAGTGACGTTTTGTTTGTTACTTGTCATCCGAATTGATTGTCGTTCTCGTGACAAGTGTCAGTTTTCTGCCTTTTCTATTTGTCATATGTTAATTAGAACACAACAAGTACGTGCACATATAAATTTTGCTTAATATATCTTGACGGTTAGATTGTTCGACAGAACGTCAACAAATTGACACTTTTCATGTTCGAAAGCAACCGGTGTGGTCCAGTAAAATAATGTCAAGTTACATCAGGGCAGTATTTAATTTTAAATAGGTATGTGGAACAAGGCCAAATGTGGAAGGCGGTTAGGATCTATGTTAGGTAGAACTGTTCCCCGTGACGTTTGTCAATAAATTACTGTTTTTTTTTATAGCTAGCCGTGTGCCTCTGAATTTTAAATTCTGCTCTGGATTTGTGTTTTTGGCCAAAAACCAAACCGAACTTTTAGTCAGTCATACTCTACCCCCTCAACGTGCATTCGCTTCAAAGAAACATTTCGTTTTACAAAATTGTTGCTCGCATGCTTTGGCATTTTAAATCGTAAAGTTCCGATTAAGCGTGTCAAAGTGGGAAATGCTGGGCATAATAAGCGTGCAGTGACCGTATAATCGTACGTTCAATGACATTGCCCACCCGTCCTTAATGCGCTGCCTGTGACGATGACGACGTCAAAGTAAGGCTTCTCCTATTTCCATTTTCACGCCTTTTAACGGCAGTTTCTGTCCGCCAAATTTAGACGCGAATTGAACGATCAATCGAAATAAAATCCCAATCCTTTCTATTCAAACTAAAACAAAAGAAGAAAACGGATTAGGAGGGCTGACATTTTGACAGCTGCTGGGCTGGTCCTGTGTGAGTGCTTGTTGACAGCAAAATGAATAAACTTCATCGCCTGCCTGAATCCAACCAACATACAACCCGCTCCCCCACTGATAACCCGAAGGAAGCAATGTAAAGCATATCGAAAAAAAAAAAAAACAAAACAAAAAAACATTCCAACCAGATGATGTGTGTTTGTGCACATGGTGCACCACTACAGTAACCAAAATTTGAGAAATATCTATGAACGTGTAAAGGCAACTGGTTGGTATTGGTATGGTTATTGGTAGTAGTTTTGTTTCGATTTCAATCGGACAGCCGTGAAAAAAATCAATAAAACAAAAACGGAACAAAGAGAATAATAAGTGAAGAGACATGAGACGAACTGAAAGTTCTCTTTGACTGTAGCGAAATAATTTACTCAGTGTAGTGGGAAAATGTTGATGGCTTTTATTGTTTTTTGTTTATTTAAAAATGTCTATTGTGTGCGCCAAACAAATACGCAGGCATAGCTTTTGTAAATGTTTTCATTTCGCAAATACACCTATTTACTTATGGATTTGAGAAAAACAAATATAAAAGTGACATTTAGCTGTGTTTTATTGCACAATATGGAAAGAAGGTTGCGCACTGAAAAGTCAATATTGGGGAGGGCGGTAATCGCATCGGGGTGAAAAAGTTTACAAAGAGGACTTCTTTAGTAGGAACAGCATCATATGTCTAGTATAAATAACGGACTTGAGGCAGAATCGATACGCTTTCGCTGTCTCGTTTAGTTTGGTGTGAATTCAACTGTTCTCTGTCAAAATTGAGTTTCAAGTTTGTCAACTTGCGCGAATGCGAAAGAACCCAATGGGTTTCTACTGTTCGCTTTGGGTGTAGGTATTTAATTTTAAAGAGTGCGACGCAATCAAGGTTTAGTTAAGGTTTATGACTTGGTTGCGAGACAAATAGCGAAAGCAAGGACGGTGTTTCCTGATTTCTATGTCGAAACACATACCTATCGTTGTAAAGGCACGCTCCTTGTTCCGAATGGAGAAATACTATATGAGCTTCCAACATTGAATTGGACCGTGAAATGGTAAAAGAAAGACAACATGTCAGCGCAACAATGCCCCAAGGTTAGGTTAGGTAAGATGGCTGTCTAGAAAGACACTTACTTACTTACTTAGGTGGCGCTACAGTTCGGGGTGAACCAGGGCCTCAACCAACAAGCCTCTCCAGCTGGCCCGGTCCTTAGCCTCCATTTGCGCACTCCAAGTTGGTTGAGGTCGTTTTCCACTTGTGCGCGCCACCTTAGGCGAGGTCTTCCTCTACTGCGTTGACCCTCTGGGTTGGAATCGAAAACTCTGCGGGCCGGAGCGTTGATGTCCATTCGCTCTACATGTCCTAGCCATCTCAAACGTCCAATGCGCAGTTTTTTGACTAGGTCGATGTCGCTGTACAGCTCGTATATTTCGTCGTTGAATCGTCTCCTCCAAAACCCGTCAACGCATACGGGACCGAATATCTTACGAAGAATTTTTCTCTCGAATCGACTAAGGGTATCTTCATCCGCTTTGGAAATAGTCCATGCTTCAGATCCGTACAGCAGGACTGGGATGATGAGGGTCTTATACAGAGTCTCCTTAGTCTTTCGGGAGAGGGCCTTACTACACAGTTGCCTTCTCAGCCCAAAGAAACAGCGGTTGGCAAGAGTTATTCTCCGTTTGATTACTGATGAGATGTCATTTTCAGATGTTATAGCAGAGCCAAGGTAGACAAAGTCCCTTACTACCTCAAAGTTATAGCTATCTATTGTGACGTTCTGCCCGATTCGTCGATGTTGGGTGTCCCTTCTTGTTGACAGCATATACTTTGTTTTGCCCTCGTTAACCGCTAAGCCCATTTTAGCCGCTTCTGTGTCTATACTTGCAAACGCGCCAGTGACAGCTCGCTGTGTTCGTCCAATTATGTCAATATCGTCCGCATATGCAAGTAACTGTACAGACTTTTGAAAGATCGTACCTTGTATGTTAGCTTGTGAGTTTCGCACAATTCGTTCAAGTATGATGTTAAAGAAGTCACATGACAGCGCATCGCCTTGTCTAAGTCCTTTTTTGACATCAAAGGTCTCGGTTAGGTCATTGCTGACCTTGATGCAGCAGCGAGATTTCTCCATCGTCATCCTACACAGACGGACGAGTTTGGTAGGGATGCCAAAACTAGACATGGCTCTGTATAGCTCGTCTCTATAGATACTGTCATAGGCGGCTTTGAAATCGATGAAAAGACGGTGAGTATCGATTTGGACTTCTTGGGTTTTTTCCAGGATCTGCCTAAGTGTGAAAATTTGATCGACGGTGGACTTTCCTGGCCTAAAACCGCACTGATAGGGGCCGATCAGGTTGTTGACGAACGGTTTTAGGCGTTCACACAATATTGCAGATAAGATCTTGTACGCGATGTTAAGAAGACTGATTCCTCTATAGTTGGCGCAGTTGAGGTGGTCTCCTTTCTTTGTGGATCGGGCAAACGATGCTGAGATTCCGTTCATCAGGCATACATTCATCTGACCAAATCCTAGAAATGAGTTGGTTCATACTCTCCACCAAGTCATCTCCAGCTGCTTTAAAAAGCTCGGCGGGTAGACCGTCAGGCCCAGCAGCCTTGTTGGTTTTAAGCTTGGATATAGCTATCTTCACTTCATTTTGATCAGGTGGACGGTAGTTTTGGCTATCATCGTCTAAGTTGAATGGTTCGTTCTGCCTGACAGCGGGATTTTGGTCTTCGTCGCCGTTATACAGTCTGCAGAAGTAGTTTTTCCATATTCTCAGCACCGACTGTGATTCTACTACGAGGTTTCCTTCGTTATCTCTACAGGTTTCTGTACGGGATTTGTTGCTCTGGCATGTTCTCTTCACCTTTTGGTAAAACTTCCGTACATTATTCCTGGAGTAGCATCTCTCAATTTCTTCGATCTCGCGCTTCTCGTGCTCTTTCTTTTTCTTCCTGAGAAGCCGATGTTCTTCCCGTCTCTTTTGCTCGTAGAGCTCGCGAGCAGCTCTAGTCCTCCTTTTAGAGCGAGCAGCTCTAGTCCTCCGCCTTCTGTTTTGCTGCGTTTGTTAGTCGACATTGTTCGTCAAACCAGGGGTTTCGTGGTGGCGGTCGTGTGAAACCCAGCACATCAGTCGCGTCATTAATGATGGCTTTCTGGCAGTGCTGCCACTGGTATTCTGCGCTAGCTGTTGTTGCGGGAGGACTTGTCTTGAGACATCGGGATACGCGATCGGCGAAGATTCTGGCGGTCTCTTGCGATTGCAGCTTTTCGAAATTGTACTTTCTCACAGTATTCCGAGACACACTTAGACCAAATAAGTTAAGGTCCTTTGTGGGGATGGCCTTCCTGCAATATTTGTTAAAAAATGCTCCTCTAATCTTTCGCTCCCCCTTTCACATCTCTTTCGACTATCGCTATCTCAAGGGGAGTTTCCTCAGATATGGAAGTCCTCTTTCATAACTCCGATATACAAAAAGGGATCAAAGACGGAAGTAACTAATTACCGCCCCATAGCAAAACTTTCCCATATTCCCAAACTATTTGACGGTATGTTGTATGAAGCCCTCATTTTCCCCAACCAGCACGGTTTTCTCAAAGGTAGATTAACAACCACTAACCTTTTCGAATTCATATCCTCTACACTCTCCGGTTTAGAAAGCGGTACAGAAGTCGACGTTATTACAACAGATTTCAGTAAGGCTTTTGATAAGATTTCCCATAAATTAATACTTTTCAAATTGTCTGCCATCGGCTTGGAACCCATATTGCTGAAATGGATATGTTCATACCTGGAAAGCCGTGTTTATAGAGTCCGCTTCAGGTGCGTTCTCTCGGCCCCTATCTCTGCCAGCTCGGGTGTTCCTCAAGGTAGCCACCTAGGTCCTCTTCTCTTCATCCTAACAATTAATGATCTTGAAAGGGTCATTCAACACTCAGCGGTCTCTCTCTATGCTGACGACACCAAATTTTTCAAACCCATTACCTCACAACATGACTTCATTCTCCTTCAAAATGATCTGAATAGTTTTTCCACATCATGGTGTCTTAAAAACTGTTTAGAACTGAATGTCTCCAAATGTCAATCTATTACCTTCTCACGCAAGAGCAACATGTCTCCTCCCCGAATTTACCTTCTTCTCGGCCAACCTATATGTATCGTCCAATCCAATCGTGACCTTGGCATTTTATGCGACAGTGAGCTTAATTTCCGTTCGCATATTGATGAGATAATTACCAAAGCAAACTCATCACTTGGTTTCGTTAAAAGATGGTCCAAAGAATTCTGCGGCCAGATCTTTATACATCACTTTTGTTCGCCCCCCTCCTCGAGTACGCTAGCCAAGCGTGGTGTCCCTTTCAACAAGCGCATGTTTCGAGAATCGAGAGCATCCAACGTCGATTTCTTTAATTTGCTCTTCGTGGTCTTTCTTGGAATGATCGTTTAATCCTACCTTCTCATCGCGACCGTCTTAAACTTATCAACCACTTGAGGAACGCAGCAGACATTCTTTTCGTTCACCGACTACTCTCAGGTTCGGTGGATTGCACGTCTCTTTACAGCTCTATTTGCTTTAACACTAATGCTCGTAGTCTACGTTGCCCCCGTCTCTTCTATCTTCCAACCCACCGCACCTCCTATGGCTCTAATGAACCAATCTCTCGTATGCTGAGAAAGGTTAACTTAAACCTCACTGTTTTCGACTTCAACCGCAGCACCTCCTCCCTAAAAATCGATCTCCTTAAGTATCCTTAGCTTTAAGTACTAGTTCCTGAATTCAAGTAGCTTTAAGTCATTGTTAAGGCTAATAAATGGGGGTTCTTGCCCCCACCAAAATTATATTCCTCCGACATCTCGTCGAAATGACGTGAACTGATATACGCCATCGGTGATAATTACAGATCAGCCCCTACGTTATGTACCTTACTTGAGTCTTAATAAGGTTGGACAAGGGGATGGCCGGTGGACAGTATGCCATCGTATATGCAGGTGGTGACCATATCGGTTAGTCCCTCGCTTTTGTCCTTTGGCAACTTATCAAAAAATAGGGCGGATGTTGCAAAAAGCGTTGTTGTATTGGTGATTGGAACAATCGACCTGTTTACTACGCATATTTGCGGGGTGTTTCAACTTGGTCAAAAGTCTGAGACGGTTTGTTTTGGATATACGAAGCAGTCTACCCCTCGATTATAGTTTACAAACATCCCGTCTAACGCTGAACTCAACTGACGCTGAGTATTTATTGAACATCATTCAAGCCATTTGGTCTTTGTTATTAATTTGCTGATACAGCGTATGTCTGTGCGAGACAAGTCACTGAGGTCCTCGAAGAAGAATTCCCCTAAGTTGGTTTTTCGCAACTTTGAAAGAGCTGGGCATGTGCTAAGTAGATGAAGAACGGTTTCTTCTTCCTCCTCATCCATGCAGCTCCTGCAAAAATCTTTGTAGGGTGTTACCAGTCTGCGAGCGTGCCGACCTATCAAACAGTGTCCTGTTAATGCACCCACTACGGAGCTGATTCTGCTTCTACTTATAGAGAGAAGTCTCTTAGTCCTTTTAGCATCTAATTTTCGACAGATTTGTCTGGATGTGACGCAGGTATTTATCAAGGTATCAGACACCATATCTGACAGGAGTACCTGGGGACCAACCAATTCGTAATACCATCAGGATCACAAATTTGGTACACCGACGGCTCAAAGATGGAAGATGATGCCACCGGTGCTGGGGTCTATGAGCCTAGGTTCTAACGAGCCATAGCACTGGGAAAATCACCAGACATCTTTCAGGCAGAGAAATGTGTCCGACAATGCTTACGAAGTTGCACTAAAGGTGCCCGCATCTACATCCTCTCAGACAGCCAGGCAGCTCTAAAGGCCCTGAGATCGAATTCGATCAGATCTAAGCTAGTTTGGGAATGTTTCTATCTCCTCGAGGATCTGGCCAAGGATAATACAGTCACCGTTGCGTGGATACCCAGGCCATGAGGGACTAGGAGGAAACGAACGAGCGGACTGTCTGGCGAGAAGAGGCGCATCACGCCTGCTCAATGGTCCTGAGCCCTATTTCGGGTTACCTTTGAGTTATGTATACACTCAAAATTCAGGGAATGTTAAGATGATCACCTTGCCGAACACTGGACAAAATTCAAAGGACAGAGGCAGGAAAAAAGATTTATAAGCCCAGCTCGTAGTAATTTCAACCCCGTAAATAAAAATTAAATAGCAATTCAAAAAAAGTACGTATACGACTCCGTAAATGGAAATGAAATACCAATTCAGAATACCTATAATATTTTTTTTATTGCTCCATTAGTGTTTTGCTTGTTTTTTCCAAAACATGTATTCACTCACGTTTAAGGTTAGAAGTATGTATTATCGTGTAGAATAACTCTAAAAGGTACAAGAGTTTGCAAAAAGTTGCCTGAAACAAGTGACAAAAATACAAACGCGAAATGTTAGACAATGAAATGCAAATGGATGAATCAGGCAAAAAGAGGGCGTATGCCAACAACACGCGGTGTTCCCAAGCGGTCCCCCATCTAAGTACTAACCGCGCCCGACTCTGCTTGATTTCGGTGATCGGACGAGAACCGATTTTTTTTTTTTTTTTTTTTTTTTTTTAAATTCATTTTTATTATATTCATTCATTAAACTTATATACTAGACAAAAACGATTAAATCTAATTTAAAACTAACAATCTTAATTCTAGCTTACTGGCTCTTAACGAGCACTCTAAACTTAACGATATTCTTAAAATTATTGCCTTTCGGCCTAAAATCTATCTATACGAGAACCGATTTTTTCAGCGTGGTATGGTCGTTGGCGAAAATCTATTTTACAATTTTTTTACAAAACTTACACTAATACCATGTTCCCACCAACGTGATTTAGCTAAATCCACTTGATTTAGCTAAATCATCTCATAAATTACGTAATTTACCATACATTTTCGTGATTACTAATTACATGATTTATACGTGTTTAAATTTTAATTACGTATCTGTCATCGCAAATCCACACAAAATAAAATCGAACATACCTGGTATTGTTTCAATTTAATTCAATTTTATTCAACAAACAAAAAACAAAACCAAAACAAATGTCAAACAAATTATTTTAAATCCAATATTCTTCGTGTTTCGGTGAGTTTTAGTATTTTTATTAAGTACATGCAATCATAAATAGTTTTATTTGTGGCAGGTATGGGAACAAAACAAAAACAACACAACACAAAACAAAAATTATTAAATTTATTAAAAAAATTGTGATTGAATTTATAAAGAGCCTCAACATCTCCGTGGGTTAAATAATAAAGGCCAACACAATAGATCTCTTCTGGTCGCAGTCTACAGGGCCTATTACTTACACTAGTCGGCATAAGTATTTTGACGAAACCATTTTCTGGCTATTGAATGAAGCTTAGCTTAGTATCGTTAAATAACGGTGCGAAAATGATGTGCAAAAGAAAGAATCTATATTTAGCTCTATGCATGCCAAATTTTGTACCGTTTACCTTTTCCATTCTCTTTCTGCTGATAAGAATTCATGGAGACATCAAATTTTTGCGCGGCATAAGTATTTTGACGGAACCTTTGCGTAAATATTTTTTGCACTTTTGAGCACGTTAAAGCCAAACAACTTTTGTATTTAACTTTAATTGATCATAAACGCTGATAAAAAAACACATATTGATTAAAAGGTGTTATAAACCATAGGTAAAAAGGCAGAGTTGAGTTTCGTTACCAGATCTTCGATGGTAGCAAAGTATAACGCTGTATAACTATCAAATGCATAAGTTTAAAAAAACATGACGACATAAATAACTTAACGAGATCAGGAGCTAAGCGCAAAACAACGCCCGCTCAAGACCGAGTCCTTCTACGGGAATTTAAGAAAAAAAATTTTCTGAAGCCTCAATCTGCTGCAGATCAATGAAATTTGACGGCCAAGAACCCAATCAGTGAGCGCACTGTCCGACGACGTTTGAAGAAAGGAGATTTTAAGACAATTAAAGCTAAAAAGTGCAATATATATCGAAGGCAAACAGGCTTTAAAGACTGGCCTTCGCAAAGAAACATCTGCACAAGCCAAAGGAGTTTTGGAGAAGCGTTTTATGGACAGATGAAAGATCCCTTGAGTATAACACTTCAAAAAACAACTTTTTTGTAAGATTGCCAAAGGTAGTTGGGCAAAAGAAACGACCCGTTTGTCAAAAAGTGAGCCATGTCGGTGGCTCTGTCATGTTCAGGGGATGTGTGGCGTATAATGGACTGGGTGACTTGGTTCCTATCACCGGCTCGATGAACCAAAACCAATATTTAACGATCCTAAATGATAATGCCTTTACTTCTGGGGATAAGCTAAGTATCCTGCTCGGGCTAAATTTTATCTCCCATACAAAAATGTCTACAAAGATAAAAGTTCTTAACTTCATGTAGATGGGCCGATGAAAAGTCTCCACTCGCGAAATAAATGTCCGGCACATTAAATCGAAGATAAATGTTGACAGAAGAAACGGAATAAACAGTTTGATGCGTGTTTGCTATTTTGTTATAGGAAAACGCAAAAAATATTTGCGAGAGAAACAAAAGGAAACGCAAATCCAAAGCAGAGTTATTGTTTTGCGAGATATCGAGATATTTATTTATATCAGAATTGAGAATCATTTGGCCTCGAAGGTTTTTTCGGGTAATAATAATTGTTTCACGACGGTAAAGAGATTTTGGAAAGTTTTGTCTTCTACTTGCTGCTATAGAAATTGTTTCAAATGATGAAGCAATGATAACATCTTCTTAAATTTGTGTTGTATGCATTATTTTAAATATTGCGATTCTTTTGATGTTTGAATTTAAAATAACGTGTATAATTTGAATCGCGTTTACCGTCATTCTGTCATGAACTTATAGCTTTTGTCCCATCTATATCATATTTAAAAATTTAGCTACCATTTATCTTTGCTGTGGAGAAACGGAGTGGAGACTAGGGACGCTAAAATTTAGCGCGAGCAGAATACTTAGCTATAGGCTTATTGGGGAATCATATATCGTGCAACAGGATAACACCCCGTGCCACAAAGCGCGAAAGATTTCTACATTTTTGAAAGATGTTGGGGCTAACACTTTGGACTGGCCACCTCAAAGTCCGGATTTAAATATTATAGAAAACGTTTGGTCTCTTTTGAAACGCAAAAGAACAGTTTCGTTAAATAAAACAAGGGAGGAGACAATTTCTGAGATCACTTCTCTTTGGGAAGAGATATCTCCAAAGATTCTAAAAACTTTAGTGGATTCGGTACCAAGACGCCTTAAAAAAGTTATTGAAGCCAAAGGAGGATATACATTTTACTAACTTAGTCTTTATTTCTTTACTTTTGTTAAGTTTAAACAATGTTTTCTTAGTTTTATATTCTTGTCAAAATACTTATGCCAACACATGAAATTACAAATTAATTTATATCTTTTTACGTTGCTATGAAAAATTCTTGTTTTTTTTTACTTTTAAGTTTAAATTAGGAAAAAATTAGGAGGAATTCTTTACAAAGCCGTTCAAAAGTTAAACGCAAAAATTCACTATTTTTATTTTGTCAAAATACTTATGCCGACTAGTGAACTACTACAATTACCTTACTCTTAATATGCACTTCAAGCTTTAACCCTTCGAGCTGCTGGCTTGTGGGGATGTCAGCAGAGATATCAGTATAGGTTATTGAGCTTCCAGCAGACAGAAGCGCTCAGCATCTTTACATAATCGGTGGATCTGCTGCGGATATAGTGAAAAGAATGGGTCCAAGATGTGAATCCTGCGGTACTCCAGCTATTGATCTGTTTTCATCGAGCTTTTGTGTCATACAAATCATACAAAACTTGATATGAGTAACTTATCTAACCAAGGAACTCCAGACGCCGTCAAAGGCTATCACGATGCCCAACAGGCATTCAACTGCAGCTGTTACCGCCCTGTTGAGTCCCGCATTCTCTGACGGCTTCAACAGCGGGTAAATGATGGAATGTACTTGAATCCAAACTTAAGGACCGAGATTGAGTCTTTCACATCGCACAAGTCCCTCCACGTCCAAGTGGTTAAGTCAAATCATTTTGAAACAATTTTGGCCACCTTCCACGTCCCTGTTCATGTTCATGAATCACAGAGAAAATATCGCATTAACGCAAAAAAAAAATGCAGCAACCCACTCCGCAACAATTCATCATCAAATTTGTTTTGAGAATACGTGTTAATGCGAAAACACCTCAACGAGTAATGAATCAACGCGCTCAGCAATTCATTCCATAAACGTGCTATTCGCGACAGCGAACCTTTGCATATATGGTTACATATTAAATATGTATAAATGCACATTGCATGGGCACACTCGCTGAGGTTTTTGCCGTTTTTAGTCCTTTCAGTGCGGCACACAAGGTCCTCTTGTGCAACATGTTATTTATGATTGTAGCGCAATAAGCGCAGAATATTGAAAAACATTGCCATAAAATATGCACACACACAGAGACAATGCGCAGCCAACCTATTTATTCGGTTACAGCATAACTACCCATCACACACACGCGCCACCCTTCCCCCTCCCCCGAATAATGTGGTAAAACTGCGAGTTCCGCGAATTTTATATGCATTTAACATTCGGCACATATACTCAACAATCAACATAGATGCGCTACATACGGCGAACTGGTTAACATACATCATGAACACAGCGCGCTGAGAACCAGCTACAACCTACAACCTACAAACTGTGTCAGGATGACTTCCTTGTTTGAAAATGTTCGTGTTTTTTTTTTTTTCTTTTTCGTACTTCAACCGGCAGGGATGTGATGCTACACATACGTCCCGTCCCCACTCCTTTACATACTTCCGTCCGGGCTTCGCCGCCATTATTTTCCCTGCAAGTTATACACTCGTTTGGTGATTTATGTACTAGGGGTTGGTACGGTGCGCTGGGGTGATGATGTGAGTCATAGGACGTCATTCACTTTATTATTGAAATGCGGTTGAGTTAAGAAAAAACAACTGTGTTTTGTCACATGAACTCTTCTTTGAAGCCCAGCGATGCATGGCATGTGTGTGAAAGGTACGCGTAGGTACTTTGGTCTGTGAGGATCAACAAAGGGACGTCCAATTACGACAAGCTTTTGGAGTTCTGAACCACAGCAGTGTTGGCAGAGCCACTTAAACTTGTGCTAAAAAAGGGCGGCCATTGTAAAGGCTTTGGTGAAGGACACCATGTACCGAGAAAACTCAGAGCCGTTCACGGTATCCTTAGCATTTCAGAGAAGCAATAGCTTTTTAAAAAAACACTGCATTGTTAATGGGGTTGTGTGAAATTTGTTCAACAAAATTGATGGCTTTTGAAGTAGATGTTGCCAAGCGTTTTACTACGTTGTGGATCTTAAATCTACTTAAATAACTGCAAAAAAAAAAACAAAAAAAAACAGATGAATCCATTCAGCCGTTACCGAATTTAAGACGTAGTCAAAATTCGGCCTCAATGATTGACATATTATACATTTTTCAATTCCCCAACAGCTACATCAAAGGCAGCAACAATTAAACTTTCAAGTGCGTAAGTTAATGACAGATCTCTTTTTTTTATGTTGAACAAGCGGAACCAGCGAAATTCTTCTCAACCCCATTTTAACGCCAACAGATAGTTCAAATTTCAATGTGAATTATTTGAATGGAATCGAAATCAGTGGAGAGCGATATGATAAACAATGTTTTCTAGATTTGTTTTCCGGCGCAAAAACAAACAACGAAGGCGGTTTGTCAACAGGCAACATACAGCTGACCGTACGAAAAACAGGAAAATTCGAGATTAAACCAGGAGACTTCCTTGCGATTTATTGATTGCCATCGCAAAAGCCAATCGAGCATGGAACTGAATCCGCATAAATTGGAATGGAAGATCAGTTGGAATGATCGGAATTTGTGGGATAAGGACTTCCTCTTCTTTGAATTTGCCCTTGATGATCGTGGCACAATTTCGGATGATTCAGATTCCGCAACACGATTACGATTGATCACACCGCCAGCTGTGAATTATACATACGGCGGAGTGAGTTCGAAAATTCCATCGGATAGAACTGTCGGCCACGCTGTCAAATGATTTGTAGGAATGCAGTTCTCCAGCGGTTTGAATTTGAATAATGAAATTCAAGCTATCGGCGCACGTCCTTATTCTTCGCTGCTGGTATATTGCCAGTTCACTAATACAATCGAGATTTTTATAATTTTGTGCAATCCTGGGGAGCACTAGGTGATGAGTTCCTCCTTTGACGATGTGAACTCGGAACGATATCAATCCGCAGTCGAAACATCAACAGGAATTTGGTTATTGCCAAGCGCCACCAGTTGTATCGAGAATTCAGCAACCGATGGTTCGTTCTGCAATGCGACTCTCATGTTCGTGGTCGATTTCAACGAATTCACCGGCAGCAGTAAATTTCGGGATAATGGGAAGCGTTTGATGAAAATCTCTGAAGAGCAATATCATAGCCCAAAAACCAAATTGTTTCGAATCATTTCGTAGATCATTCATCGTTCGGTCAACTGCCTCCAAAACTCGTTTTTGCGCCATTGTGCGTTCATTCCGAATTCTTCGTCATTGTGCACGTTGGCTTATCAATCGTGAGAAGATTCATCGGCATTTCAACAATATGGGAGCAATGGCCAACTCATCTCGATCATAGTCTTGCTCCCGTTGCAATTCGCATCGAATGATTTGGCGCTGGCATTCCCAAATGTCGACAGCAAAACTGCCGCACATGAACTCGCACATGAGCTCGGCGAATCGTACGCGTCTTCTAATCGGCATTCAACAGTGGTATTATTTATATATTTAGCTTCTCCACCCAAAATGCACGCAAAACGTCTTTCATCACAATGAAGTTTACAATCATCCGAAATTGTCCAAGATTCACAACGAATTTTCCACCTTCATCATCAAAAATCCAAATCATGCGATAAAATGCAAAATTTCGTCGAAAAAAAAATCTCCACTAAGATTTTTTTATTTTTCCATTCGAAAATCCATTCGGGAACAATCGCACATAAAATTCCATGCAAAAAATAAATTTTCTAGTTTTCCAAATTCCCGACTTTTCCTTAGGTATGGTTTTCCCAAAATTTTCTTTCGTAAAAGCCTTCTCCTGACAATTACGAACAACTGAAAAAAATATTTGAGTCAATTCGGTCCAGCCGATCTCAATTGATGGATTACTCGTATTTGTTGTTGTTGTTTTTTTTTTTTTTTTTTTTTTTTTTTTTTTTTATATGGACAAAATCACATGTTGACATGAAAAGTCATAACTCACGAACGCGTCGACTGATTTCAGAAACCATTATAAAGGGTTTTTCAATGATTAATTTTGTACGGACACGTAGCCAAAATAAATCCGTTTATATCGTTCTGCAGGAACCAAAAACTCTTTAGGTCTATATTCTTTCAAGGACCCTGAAAGGAACTGGACTAAATCTTGTTCATGCTCTTTAAAGCCTGCCCTATAGTTAACCACTTAACAACGTACTAGTATACACGCCGGCCATCGAAGAAACGACTCTTCCTACCTGCGGATTTTCTAAAAGAAGAAAGAATCTAATGAGCTATCCATTCCTATTCTCCCTTCAAATTCTCATCGATGGAATTCTTCCTCTCATGCTGGAGAAAAGTCAAAGCTATATTTATGTTTAAGGCTGTCAAAAGAAGCCAATTAATAGTGAAACTTTGGGGCTGCAGCATTGAAGTTTACGCCTCCAGAGGAAATCCTCAGGGCGGGAATATTTCCCTATTACTTTTGGCCTTTTTTTTAAATGAAGGGCTTATGCAGCTCAGTCACAGCGGCTTGACGAAATTCTGCCGCCACTAGCCAAACAAACAAATGGCTCTCCATCCACCCCAGCGCTAACTCCCAGGAGACTTGACTAGTAATTTTTGCGAGCAAATGGAAAAAAGTTGCAGTGAGCGGTACAGCCCTGGGATTTATATTAGACAAGAATCAGAATTGGAGTATGAACACAAAGGAAAGAATTAAGAGAGCCACAATAGCCTTTTATTTCTGTAGTAGAGTCTTTGGTTCTTTGAGAAAGTCTGGGCCTCATCTCCCAAAATTAAACTCAAGATGCACACCACACAGCAATTGTAAGACCTGTACTGACCTATGGCAGTTTTGAATGGTGGCTGACAACCAAAAAGGCTTCTTACCTAAGGGTTATACGTTATACCAGAAGAACAGAGACTCACCTGCACCGTATAGGCACGAGCGCGATGAAGGTGTCATTTAGAACGCCTGTTTTGAGGCTTTCCTCAAACTGCTTCCGTTAGATATCTTTGTGCAATCATTAGCAGCGATAAATGACGTAAAAATCAGCCAATCAAAGATCCTTCAAAAGTACCTGCTTTGGAAACTTTGATTTAATAAGACCTTTTTCGAGTGGCGACACCAGCAGGGAAGTGTGGGGAAAAGGACTCATCCAACACACAATCCATTCCTGTGTATACGGACAGATGAAAAATGATCTCGGGGCAGCGCTATGTGATTCTTTGGTATCTCAATTTCGAACACAGCTGTGTCTTCCAAGCGCAAGTTTTGACAGCGATGAAAGCAGCCCGGTAAGTCTGCGGTAAGGAATCTTTTATTTTCTTTAATGACAGTTGTAGGGAGCTATAAAAGTCTTAACTGTCCCAGAAATTAAACCGAAGCTTGTGAAGGGCTGTCGACCTCAAAGCGCTTGAAACACAGCACAAGGTATTGATCTGCAGGGAATGCGAAGGCGGACGAAACCGGGACGTCTGGCAATACAAATGCGGAGTGGCCGAAAGTTTCTTTCTATGCCTGTATAGCATCCGAATAGGACACAACACCCTACGGTACTGACAAGTATCACTTCTCGGCCTTATGGCTAAGATCAAAGTGTAGTATCTGTTCTTATCAGTTGGTCAGTATTGCCCTGAATGTGACACGGGCTACTCCTCGCCCCCCTAAACCTAGCGTAAGCTATCGTGGCATTGGTACCTCTCTTGTGTGTTTGAACTTTTCTGGACCACCTTTGGCTTTCTTTCGGTGAGTGCATCCAGCCGTTTGTTATCCTAAGAATAACAGCTTGGGTAAGATTTTTTTCAAACAACGATGTCAGAAAATTTGTTCCTGACGGTTTTCGGTACAGGAGATTGGGCTGAATGTGAACACACTTGATAAAGATCTTCTATTAATGTTTTATTGTTATTAAAGTCATCATAGTAGTAAGCACGTGTAAATCGTCAATGTCGAGGTTTGGAACTGGAACCGACTCCATTATTTTAGTGGACGCGCTTAAACCGGCCCAGGTCGGTGTGTTACCGAACGCGGGAAATTTATCAGTGTTCCTAGACCCCAAAGGATAATAAATTGCAACTCGCACATCTCGAAACTATTAGGTAAGACTAACAAGCGTCTTTGTTTTAGAAATCTTTGCCAAGAACTCAGCAACGACCTTTGGGGTGAAGCTCACCAAATCGAATCGAAGAGGCTTAAAGGGATGGTTATGACAAGTATTTCAGACTCCAAGAAACTAGAGAGTTATGTAATCAAAGTGGACACAAAATCGCACCTATCTCCGCCGTAACACCTGAGGAACTATTCGCAGTATGTAAAAAAATACGAGATAAATAGCATTTCAAACAGAGCTCTAAAAATCCCAATAAAATCCGGCCCGATTTATTCGCCAAAATGTTTAACGCGTGTCTTTAGGCAGTCATCTCTCCTGAGTCTTCGAAGCGCCAAAGACTTGCCCTACTGCCGAAATTAAAGGGGAATCCTAAAGAATTATTGCCTCCGTTTAAAAAAAGGGAAGATACCAAATAATTTGCACCTCGTCTCTTAAGATGAAATTTCAATATTCCATCGCAGTTTACGAACGGTTACTCTAGTAAGATGCTTGCAGAAGCAAAATTTTACGTCAAAAATTGTTCCATGATCTTTTTTGGACGAAATAATGAACAAAGGATTATTATGGATTACGTATACGTCAAGTGAATTGGAGAAAGGTTATGGTTTAAAGCAAGACTTTGACATTTAGAGACATTCCGCGATACCAATAATCATTTTTAGTGTCCAGGCTAAGTTTTTCGAACTCACAATGGCGAAATTTTCCATACAAAATTGCATATTGTAACCTAGGAAATATTTAGTGTGAAGGTTAAAAATGATTATTGGTAAGGCCCATTGGGATTGAGATTATTGTGACACCATATGGAAAGTCGTCCAAGATCCTCTTGCAAAAGAATACAATCGTGAACTGAACGTACGAGTATATGTCAGAAAACCTTCAAATCGTCGGCAAATATAAGACACTGGGAACTCAAAAAACAAGTCGGGAATGTCGTTAATAAATAAAAGGAAGAGCAGATGGCCTTAATGACTACCTTGAGGTACTCCAGAGGTAACATAAACTGGTGACGAGAACGTGTCATTTATGCGAACATATACTGGATACGCTCCGTTAAGTAGGTCGAGCTTTGTTCTTAGACCACCAGTATTTCGGTAATAATAGCTTTAAACACCATCTGGAGTATACGTGCCAAAAGTCACCCAGCTATTGTGCACTTTCATGGCGAATGAGTAACATCTTCTTTCTTCTTACTTCTTTCAGGGAATGCGAGTTGAACACTCATGTACGCAGTAGAAATATGGTTAAGTACCGCGAAAGTTCGGGAGGGAGGTGGTCTTAGCCTGTAAAATCCGGCGCTGCTAATGAATGTCGGACCATTGGGGCCCTCAAATGAGGAGGATTATACTTATGTCGGAAAAAAAAATATACCTACTTTGTCTTTGTTGTTCTGAAATGTATGTGTATTTAAAAGTCTCCCCTTAACGTCGATCCAGCCTCAAAACAAACTCCTGCAAAGTCTGTTTCGCAAGAAGTCTTGTTTTCAAAGTCGTTAGTTAAATAAAGAGGTCGCCCTGACAAGTGTTTCTTTTCGTCATCTCCGACTTTATTAACTAAAGCACCCATGCCTTGTGACAATATAAATAGTTTAGACAACATGCCCTTGCCCAAAAATAACCCTACCTACGTTCATCTTTTCACAACCATTTAAACAGAAGTGGTACCCACCTTTATATGCAAATCAAAGCTGCACCTTCAACCACATTCATAATTAACAACCTTTTTCTGTTCTCCTTTCGTTCCAGAGTAATGGGTGCTAAGAAACGCAACACTGCCGTCGACCGACAGCAAACCCCCGGCCAAGTGAAAACACGACTTGCAGCCAATAAAACCGGAACCACAGCCACTAAGAAGCCACAAAAAGTGACCCCGAAAGCTGCCGCGAAAAAGACTCTTCCAATCAAGAAACGAATTTCAAAGGAAAAATCTCTACCCGACGATGTAAAGGACACCAAACCCAGATCAAGCTCAAAGTCTAAGAAATCCGATACCGAACCCTCTACATCGACACAAGCTGCAGACGACAGAAGGCAACTCGAATCGACCCCTGAAGTCGATACTGATGCCAAGCTGGTTTCGAAGGATGACAAAACTAAAGCAATCAGCAAAATGCTGAAGAGTCTCGACATCCAAATCAGTGGTTTCGCAAATATTCTTCCTCCAGAGGAGAAAATCATCGAAGTGCTAAAGTCCTCGATATCGGAGAATGTCAAAACTAAGTCTAGAGCTGCTGCGGTAAAAGGCAGCAGCGTTGGTGCTATTGGTAAGCCCCTGGGCAGGAAAGATACGACGGATAAGAAGCCTTTCACTTCTAACAGCCCGTCGTCTGCGAACTCTCCGAGTGTTTCGGTCGAGCCTGATTCAAAAGCCTTTGAAAGTAAGACTGGAGATTTTGGAACATCTTCAGAAGATGGCACCGCCAAAGGAAGCGAAGATGTTGCTTCAAAGGGCAGCCCGGAACCGGCGGAACTAAGAGTGGAGGAGCCAGTTGTCGAAACGAAGAAGAAAATCGCTGCAAAGAAGGCAAAGTTAGAGGCAAGTCGGAACAAGAAAAAGCCCGACGAGCCCAAAGAACCAAAGGAAGATGAAGTGGCTCCTTCTCCAGAGCTGTCCAAACCAATGAGTGGCGAGGAACAGCCCACGGAGCACAGCCAATACGAGACAGATCATGACAAAAAGAAACAAGCAAGGCCTTCAAAGGGGGCTACTGAGATACCCAAGGAATCGACTGCATCTGAAGCTGAAAGGGGGAAAGCGGCCGAAAAAGATACTGCTACTCAAAAGCAGCCGCCAAAAGCGGTTACATCGCCCAAAAAGACTAAGCAAACCACCAAAGCAACCAAGCCGAAGTCCAATGAAGAAGAAACCAATCTGCCCGACGTTGCCAGCAACGAAGTTCTATCGATTGTTTCAGACTTAGTGACTCCGGCGGTCGATGAAGTCGAGACCCACGAAGAGCTGTCATCTACTGAGGCTACTGAAAAACCACCATCTACTCCGAGTAGCCCCGCTAAGAAGCCCAAGGCCCTGACAATACGCCAGCGTCTGCAAAACAAGTACAAGATGACTCCCGTAAAGAGTAAGCCCGCCGCTAAACCGGCTAAAAAGCCCGAAAGCAAGTCCTCCGCTAAGAAGTCTGCAGCGAAGCCCTCAGCTGAGGAGGCGAAAAACGATATCTACGACTTCAAGTCGGGGTCAGAGAGTGAAGACAATATCAAAATGGAACTGCCAACTCTCAAGCAACTGCGAGAGTTCTCCGACGACGATGACAAACCCCTGCAGGTGGCTAAAAAGAAGATCAAAGAAGATCAGAAGGTTCACAAAGATCCTGAGCCGGTTGCGCCAAAAGCCGAGACAAAAGTGGAGAAGAAAGACGCGAAACCTCCGGCTAAGCCTGAGAAGAAACCTGTCAAAGCGGCTCGAAAGCCTCCTGCAAAAGTGAAGCTACCACCCCCAGAGTCGACCAGTGATGCCGACTCCAGTTCAACCAATGACTCCGAAGACGAACAGAAACTCAGTACATTCGGTCAGAAGCGCCATCGCATGGCGTCGCTGAACGCCTCGGCGAAGGTGCAATGTCTGTATGAAAACGAATCTCGAACGGCATACGAACTTGGTCTGTCAAAAACGGTCCAAGTGATGCCGAAAATTCGCACCTTGAATTCAGGCAGTAGCTCGGACGACGAAAAGGACGTAAAGCCGGCCATCAAGAAGGAGCCTCCTCCGCCAAAGGAAGCCAAAAAGGCCGACGAACTCAAAGTCGAACCTGCCGAAGAAAGTGCCGAACCCGAGAAGGAGGAGGAAGTCGAGGTGGAGACAAAGCGCGAATTGCGCAACGTCCCCGGCCGAGGCATGGGCAAGCATTGGGAGTTCGAAAGCGACACCGACAACGAAGTCATACTCATCGAAAAGCTGCGGCTAAAAAAGAAAAAGTTACAGAAGCTGAAGGCCCTGCAGGCCAAGAAGGACAAGAAGGAGAAGGAAAAGTCAGAGGAGAAAGCCAGCAAACCGAAAAAGCCAGCCAAACCGCCTAAAAAGGCGGTCAAGGTCAAAAACGCGGCCTCCGACGATGGCAGTTCGGAGTCCAGCGATTACGACACAAAGAAGAAGTCTATGAATCCGCCGCCAGAGAAGCCAGCACCCGAACCAAAAAAGAAACGCAAACGTGAACTGAAGGAGGAGCTGATTGGCGATTACAAGGGCATACTGGCGCGCAAGCGCATGGCTAGTCTCAATGCAAGTGCAATAGTCGCTGCCACCTACGAAGTGGAGCGCCATCTTGATAGGAATTTCGCATCCGACTGCAGTAGTTTCGAGAGCTTCCCCGACGAAGAGAAGCACGTGACCAAAAAGTCAAAGAAGCAAGCCGCTCCGCCCCCTCCACAGCCTACCATAACGGTCACCGATAGTAAGGATATAAAGGAAGCGAAAGAAATTAAAGTAGACATCAGCGAGTATGCGACGGACACAAAGGAGACAAAGGACTTCAAAGAGTCTATAAAGGAGGCCAAGGAAACAACGAGGCCGACTTCATCGAGTCTGGTCATCGTACAGGATACAGATGTAACAATAACGGGGGTTTATGTGAATCCCACCACAGGTTCTAGTCAAGAGGCCTACTGCAAAATGCAATATCGTGTGCAATCGAGTGTGACGGAAGAGCGGGTTCTCCGGCCAGGATCCGTTGAGCCGCCAAAGTCATACACTCCACTGGGTGCACTGTCAAGTATGCGACCGCCCGGCGCCGCCGCAGGAACCGAAGGTAAGTGAAAAGTTAATATAGTAACTGAAAATTTGTTTCCAAAGGAACACTGACAGGTTGAACGAAGTTTCTTCTTTCCTCTCCCAACAACAACCCGAAGGAAAAGTTTTCTAACTACCTACAAAAACTATGTTTAGCCAACTTAAAATGTCTCCGTTTCCGATGACGTCAACAACAATTTGCGTGTCTTGCTTAATATTCTCTGTAAACAAAGTGTGTCACATTAATGTGCAAAAGTCTTTACCATAAGCTTGATGAACTGAGGAATATGTTTCTAGGGTCAATTATGGACGTAATATGCGTATTGGTTTTCGCCTGGTATTGTGGATGCTCCCTATTAAACGGCTACAAACTGTTTCGTGGTGATAGGTATAATCGAGTGGGTGGTTGGACTGCTTTAAACATTAACAAGTCTCTCAAATACAAATTTGTCCTGTCCCAATTCTCTTTTGACTACTGTTTCCCTGAAATTATTTCTAGTGGAAACATTGTCTGCTTGGTGTTGTTTATGGGCTGAACGTCGATTATTCACAATTTTTTACTCTACTTCAAGGATTTTCACCATTCTATTATGAAATAATCCTTTTCGGCGACTATAACTGTGATATTCTCTGTAAGGCGCCTTCAAGAAACTTCATGGAAAAAATAAATACACTTGGTCTCTTGACAGTTAGCACCGATAATGCCACTCATTTCACAGCTACCGCATCCATGGAGACAATGGACAAAATTGACCCAACTGATGGTCTAAGTGAAACTGTGGCGTATTGCCACAAGAGCACCCATTTACCTGACTACCGCATCCACATTGTTAGATCTGTTTCTTGTTAATAATTTTGGTAATACTCTTCTCTACTCTCAGCTTTCAGCCCCGGTATATTCCAAGCATGATTTAATTTTTGCAACTTTTAAGATGATGCCAGAAACATACTCTGCTTCGTATGAATACCGAGATTTTAGGAGACTAAACCTTAACCAGCTGGAAAATGATTTATATCGGGTAAATTGGCTGCAGGTTTATTTTATGACCTCGGCTGATGACCAAGTTAACTTCTTGCAAAATGAAGTAGATACATTTTTAAAAAGCATGTACCACTGAAACAGAAAGAAGTACGTAATGACAACAGTTCTTGGTTTACAGTTGAAATTCAGGAAATTCAGGAAGCCATGAAACTAAGAGATAAGCTGGAAACGCTTTCGTCTCGCTGACTTCTACAATGTTTTTCGCAAATTGCGAAGCAAAGTACGTGATAAAAATAGGAAAGCGAAACGTCGACTGTACACTGAGAAGTTCGACAAAAAGATTCAACCCAAAGAAAAGCACTGATATCGAGTTTTGTTAGAAATAACAAGCTTCTGAATCAGCACCAGTCTGGTTTTAGGAAATTTCATAGCTGCACAACATCCCTCTTAAAAGTAGCTGACGATATTAGACAGGCAATGGACCACGACCAGGTGTCATTTCTTCGTCTTCCAGATTTTTCAAAAGCATTTAATACTGTCAACCACAAAATTCTGATCTCAAAACTGAGAAATCAAATTTGTTTCTCGAAAAGTGCTGCTTCATTGATGTTGTCTTACTTTTCTGGTGAAAACTCGTCCTGTTTTCTAAATTTATTGTCAGGAGTGCCACAGAGATCAATACTCGGCCCACTACTGTCCAGTGTGTTTATAAACGATATTCCGCGTGCAGTAACAAACTCTGCAATACATATGTATGCTGACGATGCCCAAATCCGCCATAGCTGCAAGCTTGGAATGAGTTTATTACGTATGGGTGTCAGATTTTCTGTTGCCATAAACGCTGATTCAAAGAAAAATGACATTTTTGATATAAATGATCGGATGTTTATTTCATAATAAAGACGAAGGTATGCCGTTAATATTGAAAAACAACATCAGCCGAATGGCCACCATGAGCACGCATACAGGACCATATCCTTTTCATGAAATTTTCCATAACCAAATCGCAAAGTCCACGAATTTTATTTTTGAGGTCTTGAATCGACGCTGGGCTGTTGGCGTAGACCTTATCTTTCACGTGGCCCCAAAGGAAGAAGCAAGGTGTTAAATCACTAGATCTCGGTGGCCAATTGTGATCACCTCTTCGGGAGATAACACGGTCCGGAAACTTTTCCAGTAAAAGATCAATGGTATCGTTGCTTGTGTGGCACGTAGGGCCATCTTGTTGAAAGTAAACGTTGTCCAGATCAATACCATCCAACTCCGACCATAAAAAAAATTATTAATCATCTCTCGATAGCGCAATCCGTTCACCGTAACTGTTGATCCAACCTCATTTTCGAAAAAGTAAGGTCCAATGACCCCGCTGGACCATGAAGCGCACCAAACTGTCACGTTGAGGATGGCGAGGTTTCTCAACAATGACTCTTGGGTTCTCCGAGCCCCAGATGCGACAATTTTTCCACCATTTTCTGTATTGCAGTCCGACAAGGTGCTTCACGACGACCAATAAATGCTTTAGTTTTGCGAACTGTGACTGCAAGATTTTCACCATTTTTGTAGGTAATTATAATAATTTCATTGCTTTGTTGAAGCGTGTATCGTTCCATTTTTAGTGATGGCGTAGTTTCTACTTGTCAAATGTCAAAGAATAAAAGCTTCAAAAATGACAGCTACCGAAATAGCGGGTCATTTACAATAACACCTCTCATTGGAAAACCCTTTAGATCAAATTGTATTTATTTTCAAAACCGGAAGCGATAAGTTCTTAACACGTTTTCTACGTGAGATTTTAATCAATATTCTGAATTGAATGAACCGCCTATTATTTGTATTTTCAAAAATATTCACTTGCTAACGATGCAATTGTGATGCTTAGACCACCAATAAGTTTTTATTCGCATCGGCAGCCAACGAATAAATGAAAGGATTCTAATAAACTGTGTGTCCGTTTATTGGATAATTTGAAAGGGATTTTATTACGACACAAATGCACCCATAAATCAATCGTGAAGTAGCATTAAAAAAATTGTGTCCGATCGAACGACAGGGCAGTAGGTACTGTTTTGCATGTGATATTTGACAGTTCAGCGGATATTTTGTGCGTTTCCTATTTTGTTTGTCTTTGAAAGATATCTTTGGGCAAATTTAATTGCAATTTGTCTATTCCTTTTTCTAAAGTCGTATACCTTCTAAAAATTATTAACTGACATTGTCCAACTAAATCAGTTTGGTTAATGAGGTCGGGTCTTAATACGAAAGACCCGGGCAAAACCGGGTGGGTATATGTACTCGTAAAAGAGACTACGTCCGTATGTGCACTCAAAACTCTGGAAAGAATTATTGTTCGATTCTTAAGATTTTGGGCTTGGTGGTTTCGTAAGGACTACGCTACTTTTTGTCGTGAAAAAAAAAAAAAACTTTAAGTGGACTAGTTTGGGGATATTAGTCTGTATGTTGAACCGCATTTTGAATCGAATAGATTGGATAAAAACAGTTAGTGTCACCAATACAACAAGAAATATCTAAAAATTTTAATTATTAAATTCTTTGGATATTCCGGCTAAAATTCAAAGTCGGCTCAGTTATAATTTTGTTGCGCAACCTCAATGTTCCGAAAGTCTTCAACGGAACAAGCGTTTGGTTTGATTGTGAAGAATTTCAAATCAAATGTCATGCAAGCGACGACTTTGAGGGGAAAATTCAAAGGCAAACATTTTCATTCTGCAGATTCCGCTTATTCATAACGATTTGCCATTAGTGTAAGTTTTGAATAAAGACTTTGAATTCACTGAACTACATAAAGCAGAAAGTGCATTGTGCATGCTCGGAAGTTCGTCGGGTCAGCTAGTTTTTACTAAAGCTGACATCCAACTAATTATGCATTAGCGCTTGTTTATTAGTAAGCCCGTATGCGTATGTATTACAAATTTCACTAATTTGACATAAAAGTGATCAATGTGTGGAACCCTTATATATGATCCAATTTTCTTGAAATTAGTCTGCAAAAATTGAACAAACATTTTTTTTTCCTTGCAAAATGAAACACCCTAATATGTATAGTGTTGCGATTTGTAGTTCTACCTGTTGTTTCTCTCTCATTTCAGGTCGTTCGTCGCCACCGACACCTACTGGCGCTGCACCACCACTCATAGTCGAATCAATTAATCATCCAAACATTTACCAGCCCAATGACTTGAGCCATCATGACCCGTCAGAGCATTCACATTTTTCGTATCATCATCACATGTCACCGTCAGCCATGTCAATGCATGCACATTCCACAGATCATGCATCACAAATGCATCACTACGGTGGCCATCAAGCGGCACCAGTACCTCCGCCATCACAGGTGCCCAGCGCCCATCACTATCATACACAGCAGCAGCAGCCGCCGCCACCGACTTCAATGTCACAGGGTCGATGTGAATCGCCCCAGCGCTATGGTGGTGGCTACCAAGGGCCCCATCCGACTCTATCCATGACAGCTGGAGGTGGTTCGAGTGCATTCTGTGCACCTCCCAACATCCAACAACAACAGCAGCAACAGCATCAGCAGCAGCATCATGACATGAGCGGTGAGTACAAAAAATTCTTGTTCCCTTGATTAGTTTGTGTGGCTAAAAGACAAAATAGGGGAGAGCGCCGGGTAATGTATATGTATTCCTATATATAAACATGTCAACGCTTTAAGGGCAACAACGGGTGTTGTCTCTAATGTCTGAAGGATCGTGCAGAGTACATGTTGTGCCAAACAAGATGTGAACACTTGACTACTCACTCATTGCGAAAGTCATCGCAAGTGTTTTCGAATGAGAGATGTCACTGACAGCTGCCGATTTGAGGAGCTACCCTTCTATCTATTTTCGAATAAATGGAATTCACGCCAGACCGTTCTTGACGAATGTTAAGCGGGTGTATACATGAGGCCTTGATAGGTCTACTGTGGGAGGCACTTAGTTTCCTAGCTGGAGTGTTGTGCCACCATATTTCCTACAGCTTAAAACAAGAAGGTAAAGCACGCACATTTTTTAAGAGCTTTCCATAGTTGACACGGAGTCAGAGCCGGAACTGGCTTCTGGGAGAAAAAAATCGATCTTTTCTAGGGGCAAAATAGGGCTGACTTAATTGAATTCGAATGGAGAAAATAATGCAAATCCATTTTTGAAATGCTTCAGCTGGGTGCAGGGTCAGCGTCACTTGTCAAAGTTAAATTGTGGTCGTCCACATCGAATTTAAGACCGATAACTTAGCTTTGTCATGGAGTCTTGTACCTCCTACAGATAACAGATTAATCTGGCTTTCTCACAATTTACTCGACATGTACAGAAAATCTCAGCATCGGTCCTTCTCACAGTCGTGAATAGAACGCCAAGATAAGATAGGACCTGCTTCAATGCAACTCCAGTAGCACAGAACAGGCGTAGCGAATTCGTGCACCACTTCAAATTTGTTCAGGTTTAATTACATCAAAGGATCAACAGAAACATCTGCAAGACTTAGGTGTCAGCCAAAAATTGTTTCTGGGGGACTTCATCATCGAAGAGCACATAATTTATTCTTTTAAATGGCAAACGAAAATCAGCTTTCAGCTGTTAAATAGTGTTGCCAAATGTTTCTTAAAAACACACCTTTCACTTTTTCTTTTTCTAAGGATATATGTATTTTTAGCTCTCTCGATTACGTATGTAGTAACGAATTATATTGTATTTCTACAAAATTTCGAACTCGAGATGTTAATCAATTCTGACATTACGATGATAGAGGAACTCAAAAAAGTGGGCTGCAAAATTCTGTCCTTCTGTCTGTGTGACCATATGTCCGTCCTTCCACAGGCCTGCGGCTTAAACGGCTGCCTGTATTTCAATATGAATGCGGTACAGTACTCCCCGGATAAAAGCAAGACCCTTTTAATAGCAACAAAAAAGTCAGTGTTGGGATTCAAAAACGCCATCCCATGCATTACAAGGCCCCCGCTTAGTAGGAATTGAATTAAAAACCCACTTTTAAGCACTACAATTGCATGCCCATGTGCATATGCTATTATCCGCGGAGTACCTACTGTACTTTCTATATAAAATGTTCGTACCAGTTTCATTTGCCCGAAAACGTCTCTAACGATTTCATCCAAAATTGATATATAAGCTTATGTAGGCGAGGTTACCATGACTGCGTACCCAGTTTTATGCTAAAAATTCGAACAACGGTACTTTTGAAATTTCGACATATCTCGAAAACGGACAAAAATTAATTTCTAAGGTAATGTGGTCATTAATAACGTAATAGCTAATAGCAAACTCAGTTTTTCTCTATATTATCGCACAAATGAAAATAGTATTTTTTTAAAAATTTAGTTTTGTTTGATAAACTAACCTGAAAATGACCAAAATGCAAACTTAGAGTCAAATTAATGTTTTCAAAATTATTGTGTCCATAATTTTCAATTCGAATCAACGAAAACGCAAATTTTAAAATGTGCTTGTATGTAGGTATCTCGAAAACCCCATCTTAGATTTCGATAAAACTTTAAAAACGAAGTAATGCTTACGGTTTTCAGCTGAATAGTAAAGCAATTGTATTTTTCAAACTAAACTTTGCAATATTTGGTAGGGTAGGGCGGGGTTAGTTGGACCACTTTTTTTTTGACGCTTCATAACTTCCAATCTGTTCATAATTAAGCTATGAAACTAAAGTAAATAGATACATTGAAACTTCGACTTTTTAATGTTATTAACAAAAAAACAATTTATCTTACAGTTAAATAATTATTTTGACTCAAATACACCAAGTCCAAGTGGTCCAACTACCTCACCAGCGGGGCAAGTTGGACCAGTGAGTGGGGTTAGTTGGTCCGAAACCTAAAAAACTGAAAAGTAATTTTTACAAAATACGAAAACGCTATAATTTCTTTCTAAAATGTGTTTAAAATGAAAACTTAATGAAAAAAACATAACATAAACTTCAAAAAACGAAAATAAAAAACCGCTTTATGACGTTCTATAAAATAAATTTAGATAGGAATAAAAATATTATTTTATAGATTATGAATCGTATAATCGTTACTGCAATTTATGCAAATAAAGATGCTTCCTTGTCCGATTTTGGAACATTTTGAATGGCCCACTTTCGGCAAGTGTGACACTGCACCCACTCCTCCCCAGGTAAACTTTTTGAATATGCTTCCATACACATAAGACAAAACCAATCAAGATGTTTTTCTTCCTCACCACTGGTGGTCCGACTTACCCCGCACTGACTTTGTTGAACATTTTGTTTCACAAAGAAACAACTACATCAAACACTTCAATTCCACACTCGAAAAAATAAAATACAATAACGGGACACATGAAAAATGTTTACCTTATTCTGATATTTGCACTGCTTCACAAAAAAAGAAAGAAAAGAAATAATTTTTTTTTTTAGTTTTTACACTTAAAAATACAAATTTTAAACGACGCGCCCCTTTGAAAGTAAAAATGCAATTTCAACTAGTTTGGCTTGTGGCCGTAAGTCACACACTTCGATTGTGTGTCATCGTTGTCATGTAGGACTTTTAGTTTCTGAGTTATTCGAGTGGGCCTACTTGCCCCGTGGCCCAACTAGCCCCGCCCTACCCTACTGTTTTGACTGGCAAATTTTACGAAAACCGCTCCAACGATTTTGATCAAAATACATACTTAGGATAATAAAATAACACTAAATAACATCCCATACTTAGTTCTTCTCAAGAAAATCTAATAAACAAGTTTTGTAATTATTTATCAAAAATTACTACCCAAAAGTCGATCTGTGTTCATACCTAGGTACTCCTTTGAAAATCCAATACTCCACTTGCATTAAAAATGCAATAACAGCGACGCAGAACTTATTTTTATCAAATTTTACGCACTTCTTCTTTTCAACCGATGAATATTGAACTATGCACCTTAAAATAATTCCAACCACTTGGTGCCTTACACAATCAGAAAATCACACTGCGTTTCCATTGGTATATTCGGTTTATAACTTCTAATGCAAATCCAAAAACATACCTCTTAAATCTTGCATGTTTTATATCTATGTAAAGATATCGGTCTAATACGAACCCTACTTTCAATCATAGGCACCTTAAACCAGCGTTACTAAAATATTCCAGTCAAAAATAAAAGCAAGAAAACAGAAACTCCGAACACCCTTGCCTTGTACTCAAAAATCTTATAAACAGTAGGCGCTTATAACTCTCTAACCAGAACATGCGACAATTGCCTGTTACTGAGAGCTTCAACTTGTAAAACCTCACATCGTAATTTGATAAAATATACTTTCAAATCAGATGAATAACGCGAACGTGATTTTTCATTAACACTATTCCCTTTTTCAGTATTTTATGAACTACTTTTATCTAGCATTGCTTTCCTGCTCTACCTGCCCGTTTACTTAACCTACCTACCTAGTAAAATAAGAAAATTACCAATCAAACTGTTGATCAACTAGAAAGTTTCGTTCGACCCAGTCGTGCACTTTATCTTTTTACCTTTGGACTGGCAGCTGGAATACAACCGTGGAAATTGTTCTACATTGGCGGTTATTACAGCCTTGACTTCCTCATTTGGCAATTTCTATTAACTATTTCACAGATGGAAAAAAGAAACAGCGTACTCTCACCCGCTGCCCACTTTAACCCCAAATTACTCTACTAACCAACTACCCGTCGTCACTGTGACTAATAAATTGATTTAACAGACATCCTATTTCAAATGGCAATCATCTACAATCCCAACCTTAAATTAAATATCCCGCCGAAACCGAATCGAAATAAAAATTAAATATTACACTTCCACTGGACGGTAATAACCTTTGTACCACAACTACATCTCCATGCAGTTAATTAAATTTTACTAACTTCCTTCGATGAAAAAAAAAATTACTGATTATCGTACGGCATTAATACTCGTATTGTGAATAGTTAATCACGCTAACATTGCCACCCCATTACACTGCATCTAAACCTCGCATCATTTGATTCAAAATCGAATTATTCACTGGAATGCAGTACCGCAAACAGTGTAGAACGGTTGCCTTTGGCCCAACCCCGCCAACAAAAGCTTCCATTTCACGGTTGATACCAAATTTAATTAAATTTCCCAGCACAGTCAATTAAAAACGTTCGATGTATATTTCCAAATATTGAATGGAAGCCAAAGTTTTGCCAGTTTGTTGACTGTATCCTGCAGGAAGTTGCATTCTGGGTATATCTATGCGCTAATAGTGGATGGGAACACAGTTCCATTTAGTACTTCACAGTGTTGAGAAGCGGCTTATTAAAATGCAATTATAGACGAGTTGGCCATTAAGTTCGATTTAATCAATTTGAACTCCACTCGATAGCACTCTCAAAGCACATACATGTACGAGGATACCTATGGCATGTATAGGCAGTGTGTGTGTTGTTTGGCATATCCGTGTCCTGTCGCAAATACGATTCAATTATGCATCGGTTGTAGGGATTCATTGTGATGTGGCTAACAATATAATCGTGCTACGACCAAGGGATGTGTTTAAATGTCAAACAAATTTGTCAATTATTTCGACCGCTAATTTGCGGTACGCTGTGCTGTTTAGTGCTTAATACACCGCACACGTGTTTGTTGTCGGTTTTGCTTATGACTTATTCAGAAGTCATAACCATTGAGCGGCAAGTCACTTATTGTCTATTGTTCTGTTCTTTTCTATATAGATGTTTAAGGAAATCAATCTGTTATAGTTTAGCGGCGTTGTGTGTCATACTATAATCTACTTCTGTAACTATGGATGGAAGACCAGGCAGGGAAGAACCTGGAATTTATTCTGCAATTTTAAACCTGAAAGTTGTCATGCTTTGGCTCGGGAAGAGGTGTAGGTTACCCAATTGCAGAAAAGGTTAAACACTATAAAATCTTCGTCTGCTTCAGTCCGGGGGTGGGGGCTTATCCTGCAGGTCACCAAATAACAAAAGAGTGTGCTCATTTAAAAATAAATTAAGGCTGAATCTATTGGGCACAAAGTTCGATTATAGGTCACGATGTTAAAAGACCTACTAGCCCTCCCAACCTGGAGCAACTGCCCAAACTTGAGTGTTGCCCTTATTGGGGCCTCAACAAATTAAACAGTGCAACAGAAAAATAGGTATTGAGTATTCAGTTATCTTGCTTTCGCTAGTAATATGGAGTTCAAGATGCTCTATTCACCTGACAGTTTTCTCGAGGTTTCTCTTTCCTTGGATTGAGTTTGGCGATCCAAATTGGTATTGACCTTCGGGTTGCGAAAGCTCGACCATTAGCTGTATAATGGTACCACGGGTACCAAATTTATGATAAACACGAAATGAAATAATAGGTTAATTATCTAACTAATTCAAAAATTATAATAAAATTTAACACACGTCTAGAATTCATTACCTTTTAATAAAACATTTAGAAAAACTGAAAGAACCAAAAGAATTCCTTTGTAGGCAAAACAAAAAATATATATAATAGCCTGATGTATGTCCCTTTCTACGCCCGACCGTTAGAAATATGAAATGGCTTTGAATACTTTTTAAATATATAGGGTTTCCAGCGACTAGGACGCACGATAGAGGAAGAGCTAGCGGAGGATGTTACTTGGCGTTTAAAAAAGGACTTGAAGAAGCAGGAAATATTTTTGTGTTGCGATAACCCAAAAGCAATTGTGGCTTCACGATCGTCATCGAACACAGCCGCACTGGCAGTGCATCGTAAATAAAACAAACAGTCCGTGCTTTAATCGATGACATCGCTCATCCACAACTCTCGCAACTCGATCTTCGTTTTCCTCGTTCGGTTCGTGGCATTTCCGGTTTCTGATATTTTTCGTTCTTCTTCTCTCGACTGGCAGCGACGGTGGTGGACGTGTGGCTTCGCGGTAATAACTAATAAGTGACTAATTGTACCTACTTTAAGATTTGTTAAGTTGTTAAATAAATAGTTAAAATGTGGTGAATAAGGGAGTGATTGTGTTCTAATTTATCCCAAAACACCCCAAACAATGTTTATCGGTGATATCAACTCAAGAGTTGACAAAGAAGGAGGTGCTGAAAATGATTTAGCGTGTAGAAGTCGCCACTAAGGATCGAATCTGCAATATACAAGGGGCAAGCGGCTAGTAAAATTGTGTGATTCTTTTGGAATGAGACTGATGAATGGTACCAGCAAAAGTGACGAATTAGTTGAGTTCACCTTTGTAGGAAGTCAGGGAACATCAGTTATCGACTACAGCCTGGTAAGGGGTGAATGGAGTGCATATACGAGTATGTATTAGACCTGGAAGTAAAGCATGTACCATACTCGGACCATCTCCCAATTGTTATGACGTTTGGACTCAAGGCGACAGATGAGGGGGGAGTTAGGAGTATGAATCTCCTCCCTAAGCTACCATATACGTATAAAAGGCAACTCGATGAACGACTTCACGTACATACCGGGGATGATTTCGCCCAAATTGAAGAAATTATAAAGGACTCATACCCGAGTAATAAACAACGGATTAAAGGAAGCCAGCTTAAGGAGCCGTAGTTTGACCAGGAGTGCGCAAAGGCGAGGCAGATTTCTTTCACATGGCTTAAGCTACTCCGCCAATTCAATGAGGGTGCAATGAAGGACGTTTATATGAAAGCAAATAGTGAATTTAAGGCGTTATGTAAAATAAAGAAGACGAATCACTACGAAGCAGAGGGAAGATCCAAAGATCCTCTCAGATCATTTTAAAAGGCTATCAAACCCGTCTCGAAACACTTTCAATATGCCACACCAGAATGATATACTGGACAGACGTATCTCTCTGCATGAATTTCTGCAGGCTATAACCACCTTGAAGGATGGTAAAGGTGCAGGTTCGGACGGTATACCTTCTGAATTTTATAAGCATGGTACCAACGATCTGCACCTTAGGTTCATCTCTTTGTTTAACACCATTTTAGAGACAGGAGAAGCACCAGAATGATTTAAGGAGTCGTAAATTTTTCCGATCCATAAAAAAGATCCCGCAAACTAAAGAGGTACTCCATTTCTAAATGCAGTAGGTATATAAAATTTTCTCAGCGATAAAGCAAAGCCGACTTAATCAGTGGATAGGAGAAAAAAAGTTGCTGAAGGTATTCCAAGCCGGGTTTAGGCCAGCATATGTAACCATGCATTACTTGCTCGTTTTACATAGTATCGTTGAATACTTTTGCCAGCAGGGTAAGAAATTTTATGCGTTCTTTGTGGATTTTAGGGCAGCCTTTGAAAATGTGGACGTGTACTGCAAAAACTTTATAGTGATACAAAAGCAGCGGTTTGGAACGGGAACATATTATCGGAATGGTTTGAATCGTGCTCTCGAGTAAGACAGCGCTGCTCTTTAAGTCCAAGCCTTTTCGCACTCTTCATAGAGGACATAATTGACTTCTTGGCGGGAGGAATAATGTATGCAGGAGTGCTGATCAAGGGTATTCGCAGATGACATAGTGCTATTGGCATACTCTCCAGAAGCTATACAGCTTATGATCAACCGCGTTAGTAGTTACAGCGGGTTATGGAATTTGATAGTGAATTCGAATAAATCAATTTGACTATCAAAGATAGTATTCAAAAAAAGGGGAAGTCGAATGAGTGCAAATGATAAATGACATTATAGAGGCGAAGTAATTGAATACAAGTATTTTAGTATGAATAGTCGGCACTAACTGATTCGTGATTGTATCTCATCGCTCTACATTAGCTGTGTGAATAAAAGGCCCATCTCGTCTTTAAAACTATTGTGCTACTTGTTACCTCGCAAGAACTTGTTTTCTTTTTTCTTTTTTTCTCTGTTAGGCCTCATTATTCCAATACCGCCGTTACTATTCCACCATTGTGTCAGCCTATTGACACATTTGTCACGTCTGCAGATGTTATCGAAACTTTAAGTGCAATCGTCCTCGCTCCAACTTCCTAATGACTGCCACATTTTTCACCCTGATGGACAGAAAAAACCAGTTTGTTCGTTCGACTGAGTGAAAAGATAAGAAGTCATTAGCCTGCAACGTGAGAGGTATACAATATCCAATTAAACTTTGGTCGTATCGATTATAAGCTCTATTTGCACCCTCATTCATAATGTGGGCGAACTACAAATAACAACAAAAACCTCCACCTCAATCAACACGACAAACTATAGTTGGGGTCTTTTTTCTTTTTGTTTTGTTCTAAACCTTATCAAGAGTCTGGACAGATTTTTTTTTTAAGTATAAACTTTCGAGGACGATGTACACACAGAAACAGTTTATACCAATGCTAAGAGTGTTGTTACGGTCATCTTGTGCAAAGGTGTTAAAGCTTGCTATAGGCAGTAGATTAAAAGTTTCTGTTGCTTGTTATAAGCCTTAGCTCTTCGGAGTGGTATTCGAAAATTGTTCCCTCTAAATAAACATATACGACGCCCTGTCGGTAGAAGGAGACGGTCGCATCGAGTTTGTTGAAAAGTTTGTACAGTTGTATATAATTGGACCACTTGAACTATACGAACAGGACCGTTTTCGATTAAGTTAAGCCCCGAGAACTAGCTAATTGTCGAAAGTTGTGTCGTGCGAAAGGAGCTCAAAAGTTTTCCCTACGGCTTGTATATCCCTGTAAGATGGCTGTTTATCTGTTTTGGTGTAGTAAGTGAATCCGTTATTAATTAAAAGGCTTGCAGCTTTTCAAGTTTAAGAGGTCTTTAGTCTTCAGTGTGTTTCCTTTGAAAATATTCGATAGATCTTTACGCCTACAATCAAAGCTTAGTTAGAGCAACTATGGTTTTCCCAAACGCGTCTTTTCACACCTCGAACCGCATACAAGCCAACTTAAAAAGATTCGCAACTCTGGCAATACACAGCTAACCAAAGCTACTCAAAATAAAAGTTTTTTTCAACTTCCTTCCAGTATTTCTGTGTCAAAGAGGGGAAATATTTGGTAGCTAATGTATGCATGTTGTGTACCCATACAATAAAACTTGGGAAACGAACTTTCCTTAGCAACGTTTCAGAAAATTCGCCCATCCATGGCGCTTGCAATCTAGTTCAACGTTGAAAAAGCAACTATGCAGCACGTTCCAGTTTTTCCCTGGCCGCGTTTTCTATTTCCATCTATTTTTCTTGTGTCCCCACCACAGAGTCGTCCTCGATTGATGTCATTTACCTTTGAGAAGATTCCCCCCCGAGTATGTGTATGTTATGATGCCTTTATTGAGGACATTCGAAATGCCTCCTCCAAAGGGAGACAGCTAAGTTCAAATGAAATTTTCCAATAGGCACAAAATTACATCCTCCACTGTAAGTAGATGATTCTCACCGATGAGAAGGGTGTTATACGTTTGCAGAGAGATATGTCGAGGAAAAAAGAAATTCACTCGTACGTCGTACATGCGGAAACGTCGGAAGCAGAAGTGACGATGACGATATTGCCGCCGAGAGAGTGAATGGAATCAAATTTGTTAGTCCTTTTTAGCTCAAAGGTGCGAAGAAAGCTGATGTAACAGAGTGATGCTTATAGTTTTATTTTTATTGCATTTCCAACGCCAATCCTTTTGAACTGTATTGAATTTTATATCTGAGTCGTTCTTATCCAAGAGTGGATGGGAATATTCTTGGTAGAAAAAGTCTTTCAACAAATTATTATTTAATTTTTTAAAGGATGTCAGTTGTAAGTATTACTTGAATTTTTAAGTTTCTTCAAAATACGAACCTAATGGGGTTTTCGAGATATGAACAATTCGTAAAAGTAGCGTTTTCGGTGATTCGAATGTAAAAATACGGACACAATGTTTTTGGTCCAAATCGATATTGCCGTTTTCAGTTAACTAGAAACCAAACTTCTAAAAAAAATCATATTTCGAAAAATCTATCGTACGATAATATAGAGAAAAATGAATTTTTGTTACAATCGTATGGACCGTTTTCGAGATATGTCTAAATTTCAAAAGTACCGTTATTCGTTAGTTTCAGCCGAAAATTGGGTATGCAGTCATGGTAACCTCACCTACATAAGCTTAAATATCAATTTTGGTTGAAATCGTTAGAGCCGTTTTCGAACAAATCAAACTGGTACGACCATTTTATATGGGATGTACCATTAATATTGAGGTTACCTTGCAAAAAAAGAAAAGCCCATAGACTACAAATCCGAAGTTTGAACGAAATCCGGTTCCGTTTAGGCTGTAGCCCTGTGAAAGGACGGACAGACAGACAGACCGGACAGAATTTTGCGACCCACTTTTTCGGGTTCCTCTATCATCGTATTGTCAGAATTGACAAACATCTTGGGCTCGAAATTTGAAAACAATATCTTCCTCTTAAAACGTAATGGCATACCGCGATTGAGACCCAACACTGCGCCACCCCAGTGTGCCAATCATCTTTAGCAAGCGGAAGCGCAATAAATTCCCCATGCCACAACATCGACCATTTCAAAAGTTCCGTCTCTGCACTTTTCTTCTCCATTAGCCGTTGTAATTATTTACTTAACGAATCGATAAATATCTCATTGAGTTTTTATTGAATTCGAAATCAAAGGAACTCCAAGCACACCCGACGCAAAACAAAGAAAACACACAAAGCTGGGTGAAAATCGGGCCGCAAAAGTCTCTTTTCGAGCGAGTCGTTTGGAAAATCACATTTCTCCCATCGGTGACGTGAGTCACCCATCTATATCTATACGGCATACGCCCCCGACATTCTCCTTATCTGCGACGCATTCATTGCAGCCACATGAAACCTACCAAGCATATCGATTATTTCACGAGGCGCCACTCATCCGAGTCTTGGCGCAAAAAAAAAAAAAAAAAACGACAGTTACAAAGGAAACAAAAACCAAAAACCCTCTACAGGTAAACGCTTGGGCCCACCCACGGCCGGAGGGGGCATCAAAGTCCTCGCAGCGTAATGAAATCATAAAACCAATCATGGTGCCACCGAAGGCAACCAACAGAGTCCACCCATCCGTAAGCAGGCGTATTAAGGGTGTCAAACGGGGGGGAGGGAATATTGCGTTGATTATTGATTTACCCAGCACCCAGCCATCAGAGCGCCCCAAGCACTGTTTGACGTTTTGTCAAATACATTTGACACATGCGAGTGCACATAGGGGAATCCGAATTTGTCTCGTCGCTCGGTCCTGTGCTTGTTGCTCGGCTTGAATATCACGCAGCGTATTAGCATGGATTTTAGGGAATTACTTACTCCCACTGAGTGGCATATTTGACGCGTTGTCTGTCTGGTGGCTGGTGCACAGCACAGCGGGTTCAGTAACTGTCATCCGACTTCAGATGGAAGAACCAATTTCATGATGATCCCTCCTTTCGTGTGTCTCTTTGGCTTTCCCAGTATCCTTCCATACGCTGTATACAGGGTCACAGTCATTCAGCAGCACACGCAGATTGATGGGCTAATCGCGAGCTTTTAATACTTTATAAGCGGTCGTCTCTGATGACGATACGACTGTAGTGCGGATAGCCGTGAAACATTATTTATAGGATGGGATGCGTGCGGTGAATAAATGCGATGAGCGTTGATAACTGACTGTTACGACGATGACAACATTGAATGATGAATCGTGTTGAATGGGGACGACGGGTGGGGGTGGTGAACAACAGTTGTGCGGATTAACGCGGCTGCGAGTGGTTAAATGGCAATGTCAGGAGCAGGTAATTTATTGGTAACGATTTCCGCCGCACATAAGTGGAAGATTAAAATTAAAAATTGCGTTTAATCGGGAAGATTTGACGAAGTGGGGGCGGTAGAGTGATGACGTCTGGAGGTTAATTGGGTGGGGAATTTTTCATTTGCACTTGTGACTCGCTGGAGGGTAAGTGTGACAAGGCAACAGCGTGCGCTATGCCTTGAGTTGTTGACGGTAAGAGGAAGATATGTATTTGTGCAAAATACCGAACTCTGACATTGCGATTATAGGCGGACTCAAAAAAGTAGCTCGCAAAATTCTGTCCGTCTGTTTGTCCTTTCAAAGGCCTACAGCCTAAACGGCTGCCCGGATTTCGTTCAAACTTCGGATTTTCAGTTTGTGGGCTTACAGTTCGGGGGCGTTTTTTTTGTGAGGTAACCTCAATATTAACGGTACTTCCCACATAAAATTTTCGTAGGTACTACATAGTTTGATTTGACCGAAAACGGTTCTAACGATTTCAACTAAAATTGATATTTACGCTTAAGTAGGTTAGGTTAGGGTTGGGGTCAAAATTATTTTTTCAAAATTCTGTTTTACAAAATTCTGCAAATAAAAAAAAAAATGGTTTGGAAAATGTTAAAAAGCGCGCGGTTTTTTTTATGTATAAAACAATATACCTACCTACCAACTTACTTGTTATCGAAGAAGAGGTAAAAGAAATTTTGTTATTGGTTTTAAGTTTGCTCTCTTGGTTTAGACAAATATTTTGGTAGTATATCCTGTAGTGTAGTATATATGGCTGTTTTTTTTTGTGTGTTCCACCTCTGTACCTTAATATATAAAATGTATTGTAATTTGTTGACAAAGTTGACAAATTTGTGTTTTCTTTAAATTCATAAATTGGAAAAAGAAACAGAATTAGAAGAATTTATTTGCTTAAAATATTGCCTGTCAGAATTTAAAAAAGCAGAATTTTGTTAGACAGAACAGAAAAAAAAAACAGAATTTTGAAAAGCACAATTTTTGTGTTAAAATGCAGAATTTTGCAAAGCAGAATTTCGACCCGCTCCCTTAGGTTACCATGACTGCATACCCAGTTTTTGGCTCAAAGTTCGAATAAGGTTAGGTACTTTTGAAATTTCGACATATCTCGAAAACGGTCCATACGATTGTAACAAAATATAATTTCTAAGGTAATGTGGTCATTTATAACTTAATAGAGAACTCAGTTTTTCTCTATATTATCGACCATTGGATTTTTGAAAATAGTTTTTTTTTTTAAATTTAGTTTTTTTTAGTTTACCTGAAAACGTCAAAAACGATTTTTACCCAAATGCAAATTTAGTGTCAAATTGATGTTTTAAAAATGACTGTGTCGCCAATTTTCAATTGGAATCACCGAAAACGCTAATTTTAAAAACTGCCCATATCTCGAAAACCCCATCTTCGAATTCGATAAAACGTTAAAAACAAAGTATTGCGTTTATCCCGAACAATATCATACACTCAGAATGGATGTCACAAAAATCCAGAGATTGCCCTTGCGACTTATTGTTTTTCATAGTTAGAGCGATTGAAGATTGAATTTTGCAAATTGCAGATACGATGTTTTGACTGTTCGACGGCGACGATTCTTCCTTCCAATACGAATCTACCAAGCCCAAAATCAAACGATCCATTCTCGAGTTATGAGTGCACACACTGACGTCAGTCTCTTTTATATACAGGGGTAATCACCCGGTTTGTCCGTGCCTTTCGTTTGGAACTATCGGGTCGAAAACTATTCTATCTTTAAAACTGGAACCAACCATACCCATCCACAAAATTTCATTGAAATCGGTTGAGTGGATTCGGAGATCGGCAACAGCGCCACCTATCGGATACACCGACAGGGAACTACCCAATTCCACCGCAAAAAATTTTAAAAGAAAATTCTTTCTTAGATTTTCTATCTGTGAATGTGTTAAAAGAGTCATAAGAGCATTATGTTTTCACTACTCTTGAGCTCAGTGTGACCAATTTAATTTTTGAAATCATGCTAAATTCAGCAGTATAGCATTTTTTTTTTTATAAAAAGTGCTAAAAATATTTATTTTAAATCAAAACCTGCTAAAAACCCAAAAAATTAACAAAAAAGCTGTTTTTCAGAAAAAAAGAAGAAAATATATTTAAAAAAAATCACTTCGTGACGCGTATTGAGCATAAAAAAAAATAAATAATATTAAGTTCAGTCTTTGTTTGTTAATTAAAAATAAATGTTATTATGTATTATTAATTTTAAAATAATTTAATATTGCTGGGCTTCGGTTAAAGACTCCTCAAAAACGTCTGCCAAATCATTTTCTTCTCCTGATGGTGGATAGTAGCATTTTGTTACTCCGACTTCCTTGATGATTTTTTCAGGAATGGTAAAATTGTGACAACACACTTCTGACAAACTATCTCTCGTTATAAGAATACTGTTGAGCATGTCTATTTTTATTCTATTCCTGCGTTGATCTTTCACCAAGTTCATTAAACTGAAAACTCTTTCAACAGCAGCATTAGATATCGGCAAAACCAAAAACGAAATAGCAAAATTTGATAGCTCTTTGTAATTTTCATTAGAGGCATCTGTAAATCTATTCACCTCACACCAAAATTCAACAGTACTTTTCACATTTAAATGTAAATTATTCCATTGTGTTTCTATTTTAGATACCAGCTCTGAATTCATATTTCGATCTCTGAAAAAATCTGTTAACGGTTGTTTATGTATGCAGTCTCAAATATTTTTTTACCGAAGAGAAGTTGATTTGTTTTAAAATTTTAAGATAGCTTGCAGCTCTTTAATAAGTCTTAAAATGAAATTTTGAAAGTTTTTTCTAAATGTGGTTTCGTCGTCTAATGTTATTATGTTGTGATTTGTAGTCTTCTAATGTCTCCTCACATTCAAAGCCAAAATAAGGATTTGGTAATAGTTTCTCAATAGCCATATCTGCTTTCAGTTCATGTTCGGAAAACACAGTAATTTTTTTTAATCAAGGATAAAATAAGACAAGATAAATCATTAAAAACTTTTACGAAATCAGCGAAACTTTGTTGACTATTTGAACTTCTTTTAAAATAGGCCTTAGGAAAAGGAGGTATAGAAAATTCATTTTATTTTCATACAAGTCACGAAGTATCTGTGCTTTGTATTATTTTTTTTCCATTTTCAGCAAGTTAAAAAGGAGTTAGCAATTCTACTGACTACAAATTCTTGTTACTGCAACTTCCATTTAAAACCCATCGAGTTTCGCTTTTCTGGACTATTTTTAAAGGACTTTGGTCATCATTGATGAGACTATACAACTTTCGGTATAGAGATTGTCTGTGTGAGGATAAAGCGAACCAATGGTATGTTTCGTTGACAAGAAACTCGATACTTTCTGGAATACTTGCTACAGTAGATAGCTGCAGACACTGCCAATTGTAATGGACAGACACAAGGAATCAAAATCATTTTAGGATTGATTTCCTGTAGCCTCTTAAACACGCCACTACGAGCACCTGTCATGACATTGGCATTATCGGTTCCAATTCCACACAGATTTTCAATCTCTAACTTAAATTCGTCTAAAACACATTTAATTCCTGATACAATACCAGCAGCATCAGATTGTTCAATAGGTTGTAGCTTCAAAAATTTGGTTTCACATTTAGACTTGCGCTTACTGAGATATCTTATTACAAGACCTATATATTTAAGGACACTTCGGTCTGTGGATTCGCCGATTAATAAACTTGGTAATGGACCATACATTACCAACATCCTCCCTCAATTCTTTCTTAAAATATGGACTCCATATGTTTTCAATAATTTTAGAGCACTTCGTCCTCGAAAGATTTATGTTAGTGCAAATCAAACTGTCAGGAAAATTGATTTTATTGACTTTTGTTAAATGATCGACGGATCTTATGCTTGTGTGTTTTGCAATGTATAACGCAAAACGAGCTTCTGCTTCATGTATATTACTTTTTAATTTGGTTTGCACTAACACAATTCTTTTTTGCCGTGCAGTGGAAAAAGGTTCGGCTGCTTTTTTGTGTTTGGGTTATACTGCGATCTCTTATAACAGAAAGTTTTGGTTTTAAAATACAATTACAACATTTACATTTTACAGATGACTCGTCTTTGTCATCTATCATCAACCAACTTTTACAGGCAGGATTTGTGGTCCACGCTTTCGTTGCTTTTTGACAATATTTTCGTTTAATTCTTTTAGCTTCGGCTCTACTAGAAGTCGTAGGCAGCATCGGTTTGGTGCCATTTTGGTTAATGGGGGAATTACTCCGCGATTTTTGCACTGATTTCGGTGAAATTTCAGGGAAATACCTTAAGTAAAATAAAACAAAAAAAAAAGTTATATTATTATTTGAACTATCACTTGAAAACTAAATAATAATAACTTCTCCATTTTTTTAATATTGTTGTAACAGCAGCCTCCTTTCGCAATCGTCTAGTGGTTGTCACGTGACGACGGACGAGACAACAGATGAAATAGAAATAATAACGTAGTGCCTAGTATGTGCGAGTTGCGTGAGAGTACGAAAGGGAAAGAAAAAGTGTGTGTTTCGAAAATTTAATGCAATTGAATTTGCAAGCTGAAGCTTTCTGAACCCGTTGAACGTTGTGTTCAGTGTCTACTGTCAGATGAGAGTTGTAATGGCTTGTTCACACTAAGGTTCGTCTGCTTTCATTTTATTGAATTATTTTAATTCATAATTTGGCTAAATCAAAACAAAATCCTGTTAATTTTTCCTGCTAGAGCATGAAATAATGCTAAAAAAAAATGCTGGCATGCTTTGAAAAAAGAGATGTTAAAAATAAAAAATCCTGCTAAATTTAGCAGGAAATATGCTTGAAATATGAGCTTGACTGTATGTAACTCTAGTCGGCCATCGACTCTCTTTCGTGACGTCGTTTGTTGTTTGTACTTGCATGAAGAACGAAAGAAAAGTATTTCCCGGAATCTTGTACAAAACTGCGTAGTTGAAATTTAATGTAGTAAAATTCAACTTTTTCAATTGTTAACCCTTTCATGACGGCTTTGTATTGCAACTCGAGGAACATTTTTTTTATGAAATTCTGATTTATTTAAGTTGAAATAAGGAAATAAAAGAAAAAAAAATCAAAAAGGACGATGGGATTGCGGGATAAGGAATGTCATTTCTATACTACACTGGTCATGTATGGTAGTAAACATTTGGATAATTTGTTGATTTCTTTAATTCACACTGTCGCGATCAATTTCAAGAAAATATTATTCAAAAACATTTAGGTGTTTTATATTTTTTTATTTAAATTTATAAATTAACACCTAAAAGGAATATAAACAAAAAGGTAAATTTCACACGCTTGCGGCTTTTTTTTCTTTAGATACATTAATCACAAAATGAACTAAACAAAAAGTAAGATTTCAAAAGTTTAAAGATTTCTCTTATTACATTTTTTTATTAATTATGATAGTTCATGGAACACTTTTTCTTCTTAGTGAAGCAGAGTGTAACATTGCATTTTATGCACTGTACCGTTGACTGCCCATCTTTGCAGTATCTACCAGTATCTACAACGGTTCTGCTTATCATTGTACTGCGGCCAATGTCCACAGGTGCTTGGTGTAGTATACAACTGACATGTCAAAAAATTAAAAACTTTTTTAAATGACATGAATATTTATTACTAAAAACAAGTAGCTTGGTCACACATTTTTATATATAATTCAAAATATTATGAATATCTAATAATTCACTAAGCCCGTGGAAGTAATTTCCATATTTTTACGGCTTTTTTTCCCCAATTTTAGAGACTTGCCAATTTTATACTTCTCTTGGATAGATCAAATCTTTGAAAGCTGTGTGGTAGACAAACAAAATGAACCTCTCTATCGCTTTTAGCGACATCTGTTGATTTTTTTTTATTGAAAGGAAGGGATCTAGCAATAGCTGAAGTCAATATTTGAAAGCCTAGCGTGATTTTTTATAAACTAATAAATATACAAAGTTCATGTAGTACACATACTACACTGGGCATGAAATATTTTAATATTTAAAAAAAAGGGTTAAAATGCAAAGATAAGTACCTATCCAGAAAATCTATTTTATTTTTGACATTTCATTAATTAAGAGTGGTTGAGCGTGAGAGTTACAATCGGTAAAAACACGCTACAGAAATAATATAGAGGGAATTAATTTAACGAACTTGGGCGGAACGAAGTTCGCCCGTTCAACTTTAGTTACTCGTATAATTGCAAAAGTGTTCCATTCATATTTGTTATAATGTTTTTATTTCTATTTCTCATTTCAGGTAAGTGAGATCCATTTTCCAACAACTAATTTACTGAGTGGTAAGTTTGATTTAGTTGAGACGAAACCTACAGAGCAATGTCTGCCAGAGCCTAGCGATGAATAAGTGGCGTTGTTTGTGCTTGTGTTTGTTTGAAAGACTTCTTCTACTCCAACTTGAAACGTCACTTCAAACGCCTTCCCTCATTTAAACCTATTTGTCAATCAAAAACATGAACATAATATGGAGAACAGTAGTTTATCGGACGCCATTTTGCCGTATACATCATTTGAGATGCATGACAGTCAACAGTTAACACGTCACAGTGGAACTTTTTTTTTTAGTAAAGCAACAAAGCAATTGGTAGTCGGTAATACGATAGCAAATTTCCGATTCCACAGACCAAAAGTATGACAGAGGTATCTGTGCACATTTTCTCGTGCTGCGCCCAGGAAGATGTGAACGTCATCCATCACAAGTGTCACCAAAAAATGTGTATGATGCCACTGCAGTTGTATTTGCATTTCTTCGATAGATACCTACTCTAAATAAATGATCGTCTCCCACAGCAATTGGCAAGCACAATCTTGTGGTTCCATTTTGCGGAAGTCCTTAGCGCCAGTCTCTTGATTTTGGTCTATATCCTTGGATATAATTTTTATAACCGACCCACTCTTGTGTTAAAGTTTCAGTCTAAGTTCATTGCCTGCGGACCAGCTTGTAGGTTAAGTGAATCAGCCAGATACGGAAAATTCAATTTCACTCAGGAGTGTCGTTACGTATCTAATTTTGATTGCCAGTTACAAATTTACCATTTATACTTAAACCGGAGCCCGTGGGTCGATACCAGTTCAGGTACACACAGTGTGAGTTGGCAGAAAAGGGTGCTTTTGTGTCGTGTTTGAGTCGGGTGTATAACCCTGACCTTTATGGCCCTCCACGCTCCCATGACCACCGTATAATGACATTTTAAAATACTCCAACATGCCCCGTGGTTGGTCAATATTGCCTGATTTACTTCAATCGTGCTGCTGTTTTGCTGTTTTTTTTTTTTTTTGACTCAACATTGTTGTACGCTAGGGTGTATTCGTGTTTAAAAAGGCGGCGACGGCGGCGGCTCAATTTCCCCAACCGACGAGAGGTGATTTATTTGATTGCACTTTTATGCTGGCGGGGTTGTTTGCCATTTGACGTGACGCAATGATGTATTGAATTTGAGGTCATAAATCCGCCTAATGTTTTAGAAATAATGCTTTCATTGGTGTGGAGTGTTTTATTCGGGTGTTGAAAACCAGGCAGGCGATCCAGTGATTTATTACGAGTACCGTGTCGAAATGGGAATGGCGAGGGAATGGAAATGGGAATGGGAAATGTGTTGTTACAATTGAACCAAAATATGAATCAAGTGGGATTTCGAGTGCCCAATTGCATGTTGGATTCAATGGCAGGTTATGGGAAAAATGGTGACAGAGTTGAAACGCGAAATGAGTCTTCGCGCCGTTTGCGTTTATAATCGGTGTGTCAATTAGCGATCATAACTCCTGCGTACAGAGTCACACATTCCAAACGCACCTCGAAGTCGCGAAGAATATTTTCGAGAGGCCATTCTTCGGTGGTTTTGTATTTTTTTCCTTTTTTGGAGCAATCAGAAGATCAATCGGGGCAGGCAGGTGTTGGGCGAACTTTATTGATCTCTTCGTTCCCAGAGGAAAAAAGTAACGACGAAGGTTGAAATTTTGTTGTTAAAATTTTGAATTTTTCAGTCAAACATCTGTCTTTAACTATGTATGTAGTTTCTTAAACACTCGGCTTAAAAATTGGTCTATAGTGCTGCCAGCCAGAAGCTAAGAATATGCGCTTCATCCAGGAGTAATTGAGATGTTCTACATTCGCCACAACGATGGCCAAGGTTTTGGGCCAGAAGAACTGCTCACCCTCTTCACCGTTTCCATCATGCGTCCGGGATGGTTGTGTCGGTACAGCCCAACAGTTTAAAGTACTATGGGAGAATGTGGTCGGCCGTCAGTTATCTGTTTTTTTTGGTTATAATAAAGACGTAACTATATAAAGCTGCAAATAGGTGCCAGTTTTTCCGTCTTTTCTCAGTTATTCAACAGACTACTTTGGACTTCTTAAAGCTATCCTGACAAACTACACAACCCTAACCTCCGCAAGCGAACTTGGAAAAACATCTTTGCCGATTAGATGCAGTTAGGGATATAAACCAAATTCTGTAGGCATTAGTACGGCCGGCGGCAGAGGCGGAAGGAAGCTTCAAATTTATTCAACAGATAGTCAAACAATTTGCAGTGGAGACGAAAGCCTCACCGCCTTGTGAGCAACGTATGCTTAAACCTATATTTTCACTTTTTTGTCCACGTTATGGTTTAACAGGCAGGCTTGACCCCAAAAGTTATCTACTTCTGCAGGGCTCCATGTCTCACATCACTTCATCATTAAGGCCAATCTGCAGTTTTTTGTCATTTATATTGACTTGAGTCCACATCTGTTTCCACGAATACTTGATATATACGTTGCTTATGTCAACAATCATCAACCTGTCAAAAACACCCTCGATGTCCGAAGATCTTTTCATGTGTATCCTACCAACAAGCCTCTAGAGTCTAGAGTACGGCCTCGCAGTATTTTTCGTGCTAATAAGGATGAAGCTGAAGATTATCGTTTCTCAAAGTTTTGGGCAAGCGCAACACCAGTCTTTCAAGGTTATTCAGCTCAAAATGAGAGTTTTGGTGAGGATTGAAAGATGGGTTCTTTTTCCTCGATTTGTTCTATAAGTGCGCCTTGAACTGTCGATTTTTATAGTAAGGTACGAGTACGTAGATAATGATCGTTTTTTATTGGGTGCGACTTCCTTCCACAATTTTGCGACTGGTTCTAGAACTGCTTTATTGTTCGCTTAATCAAGGCTTCTAATCTCTAGCCAAGCGTCGGCTTTTTCGATCCGCATCCGCAAAACCTATTTTTTTCTCAGCTTTGAGAGCTGAGAACGCCATTACGAGGAGAGGTGCATAGGTTATTCACAGGAGAACAGGGGCTATAACAGATTTTACTAAACGCCCGTTGGCACGATACGCTGTGGTAGCTTCCTTCTCCTTTTGAAACAGTTATCATAATTACCTACGTTTGGAAAGCGGCGTATGTACTTCTGATTACGTCTTGGCTCTATCATGGTGAAAGTCTAATGTTCGCGTAAAGCGCTTTAAAATTTCAAAGCCGACAATATCTCTGAGTTCTTGGCCTTTGTACAAATATGGAGTAGATTTTAATTTACTCTCCCATTTCGTGGCAACCATTCATTTTACGAGTGAGAATCTCGATTGCTTGAACGCCTTCCAGGTAGCGCGATACAGAGGCAAAGTAGACTAATACACTCCACTAACCACTATAAGGTGAATGACAGTTCCCTGCCTACACCCTACAGGCTAAAATGTGTCATTTTTAAAAAATATGCGGTGGCGCTTGTAATCAGTGTTAGTAACTCATGGGGAAGGACACAATGGACCCAACTGATGGTCTAAGTGAAGCTGTGTCAAAGTGCCACAAGAGTACCCATTTACCTACCTAGCTCATGGGGAATTTATATTTTCGTGGGAATTTCAATGGTAAGAAAATGTCTCGTGGGAAAAAGGGAAGAAAGTAGGATTTGGTGTTTGCATACTTAATTGGTAGATAAAAGATCGCTTGTCGACAATTTTGAAAAAAAAAAAAACTGGCCCAAAAGGCCCGTATAGAACTAAAGGTTTACCTCCTATTTTTTATTGCCACCAATGGAAGGGATATACAGCTACACGATATACCTATGCCGAGTCCGACTTCGATTCCGAACGTCTGAATTGAGAAGCTTTTCCAGAACAGTAATACTCTCGGATGTTTGTCAGACGTTCGCGAGAGGTGGCGCAGTTGGAAAAAAAACAATAATTTGGATTTGATTTGTCCCATGGTAAATTCGGCGCTCAGAGGTAAAGGGGCAGATGTAGACAAGGCGCAATCAGGGAGCTGGCAGCAAAAAGGGTTGCAAACAGATTAGCTTTATATAATGAGTTGACAGCTGGTGTGTCACAAAAAGAGGCGGATTCATTGATGTTTGTAATAAAAGGCCAATTTGTACAAAACTTAGTTGTATTTTTTGCATCAAGTTTTAACCCGTTTAATGAGGGCATTGCAGTTATTTCTGACCCGTTCAAACTTTTTTTTTGGGTTTTCCTCCGGCTTTGTTAGCCCGAAAACTAATTCATTCTAATGTCCCACGAGTTTTCTACCTTTTTCAGTTGTACAAGGTGGCGCAAAATAAATCACCCTACCTATCGGATGATGTTATAATTTTTGCAAATGGCGTCGTACGTCAATCATATTTGACATCTGTCAACTAGACAGCTGCAGTATAAAACAGACAAGCAACAGAGTGCTATTCTCCGCAGGAGCGTGGAACAATAATCTCAACAACAAAGAGGACGATTATGTGTTGAAAATCATTGTGAGCGACCAGGCGCATTTCCATACTTAACCGGTTTTAGGACGCCATCGGCAAAACGGAGGGCTACAGGATCGTAGTAAACGGCTTCTTTCTGCTGGAATTGGATTATTAATTTTTCGCCACCCTGTATAATTAAAAAGATTGATGTCGTAGTACCCCTGAAGATGTTATATCTTTGCCCAAAGGGGCGTGGCACTTTCCCCTCAAAATTAACATCATAAACAACTTTTCCAACACTAATGGCAGTCAGACTTTGAAAATATTATATATATAGACAAGAAAGTAATTTAAGAGGCTTGATCTTGGCATTTCTAGCTTCGAAATAAAGTGAAGGGATGCAAATGGTCCGCTAAGAACATTTTTTTCAATGGAGTCGGAAATGGTCAGAAGAACGCTTATTTGTGAGTGTCGAAACACTCCAGTATATTAAATGCAAAGCCCTTCCATAATGTGGTTGGGGTCGCACCATTTTATGCAGTAAGCGATTGTTGAGCAAACATGACGTACTCGGCTCAAAGACAGTTAAAAAGCCTTGTAGCTGTCATCCGCAGTAGGTACATATAATTACAAGTTCTGGCTGCACAACGGCTCTTTAAACGTTCAAGGTAATCATTTGGGACAAGTTAACTATGGTCTCACAAAAAGCCTCTAGATGACCTCCACTAAGCACGCCTGCACCTGCGGAAAAAAAATCGACCCCGAGAGCTATAACAAACATTTCTCTGTTTTGAAGTTGGCTTCATTTTTAAAGACAAGCTTCGCTCTGCATATTGACTTAAGCATTAAATAGGTCCTTTTGGGTACTTTTCAGTATGTCTAAAGAAAAAGACAAAATCAAAAAACCTGCAGACAGACCTCAAGGAAGTGGCAGTGACTCGGCCTTACGGCGCAAATTGAACTCTGGTTGGAAATGCTTCAAATCAACCCCGTCGTTGGCCCGGCAACATTCACGAAATCATTTTTTAAATTGAATAAATAACCATACAACCAAATTGAACCAACCCATCTCATTCCAAACAAAAGTCCCTGACGTTCCAAATGATTAAGATATAAACCCCCATCTAATAGAATAATCCCCTGCTGCGATTCTTTCCCATGTCCCAGTTCAAATATGCCTCAAAGAGCAAATGTCACACCATCAAAGCAATCCGCAGGACCGAGGCATATCCATCGGCAAAAATCTCAAGACCATTAGACTTCATAAATCAGATAAAATCTTCTTCCGGCCGGAAGCATCAACATCCTTTAGGAAAAATTTGCTTGTCTACGCCGATACATATCTCTGTCTTCTTCGGCTACGGATAGACGTATACTGTGTACTGTGTACTTCCCACACGCAACAGGAAAGCACGAGAATATTTCTATTATTCAAAACAAACTATTAACCACACACTCGTAGATCACAGCTCTCAGTCTAAGGAGATATGGTTGTTAGTGTCGATGCCGTATAATCGTGTTAAGCCCAAATTGGTATTATGATGTTTATGGTATTGTGACAAGTTGTGGTAATAGGAGCTGATTCAAGATTAGGCAATGGCAGCAATCTGTTGAACAGTGGTGAAGGCGATTTGATGGGGATTATAGCGAAGAGTGCGAGCTTGTGTCACAGTAGCGACCTACTTAAGGTTTTATGGAGGTCATGGGTGCTTGTTTAAGGGTGCTTTTGTCTCAATTCGAATTTCGATGCGCATAAATGTGAAGACAAAATTCCCAAAGGCGGATTCATGGAAAAATAAAGTGCACGACTGGGTCGAACGAAACTTTCTTGTTGATCAACAGTTGGTCGTTTTCTTATTTTACTAGGTAGGTAGGTTACATAGGTAAACGGGAAGGTTGAGCAGGGAGAACTCTGCTGATGGCAAGATAAAAGTAATAGTTCATAAAATACAGAAAAAGGAATAGTGTTAAATAAAATTCACGTCAGCGTTGTTCATCTGATACGGCAGTATATTTTATCAAATATCGATGTGAGTTTTTAAAAGTTGAAGCTCTCAGTAGCAGGCAATTGTCGTATGTTCTGGTTAGAGAGTTATAAGCGCCTACTGTACTATTTTATGCTGTTGCAGTTTATAAGATTAATTTTTGAGTATAGTCGGAGTTTCTATTTTTTCTGATCTGCTAGGGCATGTTTTTATTTTTGACTGGAATATTTTAGTAACGCTGGTTTAAGGTGTCTATGATTGGAAGTAGGGTTCGTATTAGACCGATATCTTTACATAGACATACGAGTATATGTAAGATTTAACAGGTTTGTTTTTGGATTTGCATTTGCACCGTATATACTGATTGTGTAAGGCACCAAGTGGTTGGAATTATTTTAAGGTACACATTCAATATGATTGAATAGAAGAAGTGAGTAATATTTTCTAAAAATAAGGTCTGCATCGCTGTTATTGCGTTTCTAATGGAAGTACGATATTGACTTTTAAAAGGATGTATGAACACAGATCGGGGTTTGGGTAGTAATTTTTGAGAAATAATTGCAAAACTTGTTTATTCGATTTTTTAGAGAAAAACTAAGTAGGTATGGCATCTTAATTAGTGTTGTTTTTTTGGTCAAAATCGATATTGCCGTTTTAACCTAAACTAAACTAACAAAATTCTTAAAAAATAACTATTTTCAAAAATCCATTGTACGATAATATAGAGAAAAACTGAGTTTGCTATTACCTAAGTTAAAAAATACCACATTACCTTAGAAATTAATTTTTGTTACAATCGTATGGAGCGTTTTCGAGATATGTCGAAATTTCAAAAGTACCGTTGTTCGAATTTTGAGCCAAAGACTGGGTACGCAGTCATGGTAACCTCACATACTTAAGCTTAAATATCATTTTTGGTTGAAATCGTTAGACCCGTTTTCGATCAAATGAAACTGGTACAAACATTTTATATGGGAAGTACCGTTAATATTGAGGTTACCTTGTAAAAAAAAACTCCCCCGAACTGTAATCCCACGAACTCCAAAACCGAAGTTTGTACGAAAACTGGGCAGCCGTTTAGGCTGTAGGTCTGTGGAAGGACTGACAGACGGACACATTTTTGCGACCCACTTTATTGAGTTGCTTTATTATCCGAATCATAAACTAAGTATTAAATAGACCCTCAGCTCCCGCGCACCTACCCGATTCACCTAAATTTCGTATCGGTGAATACGTGTGAAGCAGCAAAAAGAAAAAAAATTCTAAATGGAGGGGGTATAATGAAATACTGACACTCAGCAGTCATCCTACATTTTGGAATTTCTACCTTTTGTGAAAATTTGGTTGCCCGAAAAACCTTACGTGCAAAACATGAATAAAGCATCAAAATTGTTTAAATATCACGAATCTGACCGAAAAACATTCGAAATACCAACATTACATTACAAATATTTTTTCATAAACAAATCGAAGGAATTTGAGTTCGGTGAAAAGGGATAAAAGTCCACGCACCTGGGGAAAAATAAAGGGAGAATGCTGAGAACACTGACTGAGCTAAGTGTATTTGGTGAGTTTCGATCAGCTGTGCGTTCCCACAGTTAAATTTTACTATTTTATTTAACCAAGAAATCATTTATTTTGGCTGAGACTGAGAAATATTCATTCATGGAAATAAAATAAGACATTTCAGTTCCTACAATTATTATTGCGTCTGTTTTCGTTTGTTGTTTTATGCGAAAAGATATTTGGCCGGCGAATGTCGACAGAAGAAAGGCATCGGATTCAAAACGAAGAACTAAGGAATATTAAGACTTAAAATGTGTTGGGGTTCCGGAAAGAGATATGAACATTTCTGAGCGGGTATAATTTGAGAGTTATAATCTTTTTATGAAGATACCGTGTAATAACAGAACAAGAAAAGAAAAAACAAAAAAGAATTTTAACAAAATTTGCAACAATTTAATAAAGACAAGAATTTCAAACAAACATACCTCATGAAAACAATTGAGTCAGTCTAAAATAAGAACATTGTTCATTTAGAAAATACCTTTCTTGTTCAATCCATTAAATAAGGCCTTTTGTTTTTTATGCTATTTTTGTGCAGACTATACTTGAACCGCACTTTGTATTGGCTTCATTAGTAATATTTAATATACCTACCTAAAAAATATAAACAAATAATAGGACAATAGCCGTGTTTTTTTTAGCTTCGATCTCAGCAAAGCAAAGTAAAATAGGACTTTCAGCACACAATTACAAACAACTATTGTGAGTCTCGAAGTGTCAATTATAGCGTAGTTGTTGTAATTTGCGTTCTAAAAATCCTATTTTACTTTGCTTTGCTGAGATCGAAGCTAAAAAAAGATTTAGAAATTTAGTTGAAAATCAATTTATGAATTTATGTATTTGCGAATCGAAACTAAAATGTATACCTAGTAAAATATATATAAAAGACATACCTAGTAAAATTCCATTTAATTTAATACTTAGTTTATGACCTGATTGTCAGAATTGATAAACATCTCAAGCTCGAAATTTTGTACGAAAACAATATCTTTCTCTTACTACGTAATGGAGAAAGTTAAAAAATTGCAGTGGAAATCGGGGAGACGTAGGAACGCTGTCAGTCTATTCCTACTTAGTCTATGGTGGCCTTCTAACGGGTGATTTTTTAGCTGGTTTGGTTTTGGCAACACTGGTTTTGACAGCTGACGTGTGTTTAGTACCTTGTGTCACTGTCAAACAGCTTCAGTTTGGTTTGCAATTTAACCATGGATCGTCTTACAAATGAACAACGCTTGCAAATTATTGAATTTTACTATCAAAATTCGTGCTCTTGGAAAGCTGGCCGAGGATCCGCTTTTTTATCGAAAAATTGTGTTCAGCGATGAGGCTCATTTTTGGTTGAATGGGTACGTAAATAAGCAAAATTGCCACATTTGGAGTGAAGATCAGCCAGAAGCATTGCAACAGCTACCAATGCATCCCGAAAAAGCCACTGTTTGGTGCGGTTTATGGGCCGGCGGCATTATTGGGCCATATTTCTTCAAAGATGATGCGAATCGCAGCGTTACTGTCAATGGTGAACGCTACCGAGCGATGATAACAAACTTTTTTTTGCCCGAAATGGAAGTTCTTGACTTGCATGATATGTGGTTTCAACAAGACGGTGCCACATGCCACACAGCACGCGAAACAATGGCGTAATTGCGAGGCGAGTTTGGTGAACAGTTAATTTCACGTTTCGGGCCGGTCAATTGGCCGCCTAGATCGTGCGATTTGACACCATTAGATTATTTTTTGTGGGGGTATGTCAAGGCTAATGTGTATAGGGACAAGCCCGCTTCGATTGACGCACTGGAAGCCAACATCCATGCATTCATTCGTGAGATACCGGCCGATATGTGTGAAAGAGTATGCCAAAATTGGACTCAGCGGATGGGCTACCTGAGACGCAGCCGCGGTCAACATTTGCATGAAATTATCTTTAAACATTAAATTGCAAGGTTCAAACTATCGATTCAAATAAATATTTCATTCATTTTTTCGAATTTCTTGTGTTTTTTTTTTTTTTAAGTTCTAAACCTCTTAAAAAATCACCTGTTAAAACCACTCATAAAAATCCTCTGTTTCGATTCGCTGCTCTATCATTTTCCCTATTTTTCAGTCGACTTTGAAGTGCCTCCCTTCACCATTACACCTACTAAGTGCCACGAATAAACTGTTATATAGCGAAAGCTGTTGTCGTCACCCAATATCACATTACCAATTCCACTTCATTGATTTTTAAAACGACAATGACTTCCTCCTCGGCATTGAACATCCACAAGAAAAAATCCAATTTACGAAATTGTTTATTTACACATGCAATGGCTTGTGGCTTACTCCGGCCACAGTGGCATCGATTTTTTTTTTGTCTCTTGTTGTTCTTGTTTATATTCGAATTCAACGTTTGTTGGGAATGGAGGTTTAACTGAGGCACTGTACTCGTACGTAACCTTACCTAATCCGGATTCGCGCATTTCTATATGTGCGATGTGCTTGTGTCACTCTAATGAAAAGTAAAAACATAAAGCACAGAGTTTGCAAATTTAACAAAACGATTATGTTATGTGCCGCTTAAATGAACAAATTTACAGCTGCAGATGTCGCAAGATAATGAGGAGATATTTCATTGACGACAGAGCCGCATTAGCACGTCTTTTTGGCACCCATCAAAGTAGGTACATGTGAATCGGAGGACATAATCCGAGGCCCGCAGATAATAGGTGCGAATGAGCCGGAAACTTGAGCAGCAGGAATAAATTGATGAAATTTATCTTGCAGCCGGAAGGTGCTACGCATTCATTTCCATTTTTTAAACGTACCACGGAGGCCTTTATTGACTGAGCCAGAGAAACCTCTATGGGCATTCACAGAAGTGGTTAGTTTTGCGTATACATATATACAAACTTGTGATGGTTTTACAAAGCAAAACATACTGCCGGTACAACTTCTTATGACAACCTTTTCGAATGTGTCCCTTGTGTGTGGAAGTCAACCGGATAGTTCAACAAGAATTTTGGAACATTAACATACCCTCCAGGACTGACTGGGAGAATGGATTCGTCTGCTGCTATACAGATGAGTCCGAAACTGGAGTAAGGGGTGGTGTTTTCTCCCAAGCTCTGATTTTATCCTCTCTGTTATGTTAATCGGTGCGATCAAGGAGTCCCTGTCGTGGCTGTGGTTTAATGCTATATCCGCAATCAACATTTTTACCGACAGTCAATCTGCGATGAAATCCCTGGATAGTAGTTTTGAAATCTTTAGATTCTGTGGTATTACAATATGCCTACTCTCTGGCTTAATATGGAGGCTGCACTTGCTGTGGCCTGCCACCCTATAACCTAACCTAACCTTACCCAACCTTGGGATGCCATTTACACCCACCGACTGTTATGTGATTCAAAAAAGAACCAGGCGTTCATACTTTGTCACGAAACAAACAAATCTTCTGTTGTCAATGATCACGTTTGTAAAGTAGTCGTCCTTGACCCAATATCAAACAAAGTTCCCAGATTCACTCTGCTGCAGATTTATGAAATTCCAATACGTCGACTGACTGATTTTGTGATATTGCAGTGAACTACCTTATTTTCAGACAGAGATTCGGGCGAAATTAAAAAAACATAAAGTAAAGGAAAGAAATGTTGCGTAGCGAAAAGCAAATTCTACGCTGGGTTTACAAATAAGGCTGTTGGTTTTAAGTTTAGCTGAAAACGGCAATGAGGATTTCGACCAAAATGCATACTTAGAGTAAGACTGATGTTTTCAAAAATATTGCTTCCTTAATTTTCAATTGGAATCACCGAAAGCGCTAATTTTAAAAACGGCTCATATTTCACAAACAAACAAACAAACAAAATTTGTTAGGTGGGACAAAAGGCCCAACTTTTTTGTTTAGGACTTATGTCCCGATGAATTTCACACAATTCACGAATATGTTCTTTCGTCAATCTTCTATATAGGTATATAAATGTAATTCTTTCGGGGTGAAACTCGATGATGTGATAACTCGATAACCCCTGGGACGATTTTCATGATTCTTTTTTGATTTTGTTAGTATTGCTGTGTATCAGGTTTAAATAGAAAGCAAATTCGGGATAGTGTCGATCGTAGGTTAGTTTGATTGGATTTGGGATATGCCTGTTCGTTTAGAAGTCCAAGCCGCCGACGTTTACAAATTTTATATTAATTTAACGCCAAGACTTTTCAACACTTCCTAATAAATATTTATTTTGACTTTTCTATTTCAAAAATGAATTAGCAACGTTTGTTTTCAAAAAGTAAATAGAGAAAATCGAGAATTTCAGATTAACATCTTAAAAGTTTGTCAGCAGTGCTGGTTCGTTTTTGACTTTGTGTATGGCTTCAACAAATCCACATACGTGAATTTCGAATTGTACTCGTCTGCATTTTCCATGCGGATTTGCGCCTCGCATACGGAATTGTGATTTTGACACTTCAATACTTCAAATAACGGTTTGTGTTTTGAATTATGTATATTTCCATTGCGCCTAACTGCTTCTTTGCCAAATCAACAAATGCTAAGTCCAAATCACCCAAATAATCCATTGCAAAAACACATAAATGTTCACTAAACATACAAGTTTTTTATTGTGTACACATAAACACTAAAATGGTCAAGAACACTCTATCTACAGTATTTTATCATATCTCTTGTTTTTGTCAATCAAAAATATTAATACGAAACCAATTTAAATTTGAATATTGCTCTTTGAATTGATGGGAATTTTTTTGTTCACAACCTGTCAAAAATCGGTTACTGGACGTAGGTACTCAAAAATTCTACCTCATTCGAGAGGTGAATATAATTTTCGCATAGGTTTTCGCATGTACGAACGTGTACGAATTATGCTATGCGGAATTCGAGAATTGGGGTCCAAATCAGAACGTGTACCTATACATTTAGCAATATATAGATTGAAAGTTCCTTTTTCTGTAAAACGTTGTGATGCAAAGCATTTGTGTTTTTTGTTTTGATAGGATTTAGATTAGTTTGGAAAAAATAAATAAACTACATATAGGCAACATAATATTATCTAATATTAAAATATATTGCTACTATATTTTTGACCGGACTTCTGGAGTGCATCTTCGATCTGTTTACAGGGTGGGCACTTTGACTATAATTGAAATTTGACTCAAAAATGAAGCTCTCATGGACTTTAAATTTTATTTATTTTATCTGATAAATATTTATTGCGGTAATCATGACTTAGTAACGCTATAAACATGCCACCCAAATCCTGACTGTTTCCCCTAAAAATACCCGCACTTGACAAGATATGACGTTAACCCCTCTCATAACCAAGTCTAAAGTAGTATAAGCGAATAGTTTGTCTGCTCACGGCAACACTAATGGTACTCTACTCAAAGCAACAGTACCAAACACGAAAACAAATTTCGCCAACACATAGTCATGATGATATAACCACATCATTTGCCGGCAAGAATTTCATTTTTTATCAAAAAACCACGTAACACACACGAACACAACTGCGATGTGTGCGATGTACTCCCCCACGGTTACCCTTCCTGTTCCTTACCCTTACCCTTTGCCTTGGCCTTTTGTGATTTGTGGATCGCGAGAGCCAGAGAGACAGAGAACCTATTTGGTGGTGCAAGTTCTCATTTTGTAGGTGCGCCATTTATCCGCCTCGTGCTTGGTGTAGCTGTGTGCGCAAAACGTAGCTCGCCTTGTTGTTGGTTAATAGTTTCCTTTCCACCACCCACCGACCAGAGATGCACACGCAGACAGCACAGACTCTCCGAGCAGAGAGCAGAGAAGAGCCTCCAGAAACCCGAATCCAGATGGAACCGTAGATGGATAGCGTAGGGTTTCTATTCTGCCCTCAACATGAACTGAACTGAACACCTCCCTCGCAAACGGGTACTGTGCTACTTTCCTTAGGCACATTGTGGGGTGGTGAAGTGTTGCCGTCTGTCTGTGAACTGGTGTCAACCATTGGCCCTAAAACGAACACAAGTAGGTACGTTCTAGCCAGCCAGGAAGTAGTGACTCTCTTAGAGCAAAACAGAGCTAAAAAAAAAACTGAAATAACGATTGTATCTACGGAACGAGCCCCTCGTCGTACTACACCACCGAATGGGTATTATATACCTCACACCCGAGAGTCACAAACTTGAGTACTGTAGTGTGTCACTGAGAGATACTAAAAAGCGGAATGTCGTAGAGTAGAACTTTTCCATCGAGTTTTAGTGCGCACTTTGCATTCATCGCAGGCGTTCGGAACGAAAAGTACGCGCAGTTAATGTGTAATAACGAGTAGTGTGGGTATACAAAAATCCATGACGTTTCCATTGATATTATCCGACGACGTAGTATACGCTCGTGTTTTGACATTCATTATCAATAATCGTGTGTTTTGTTTATTTATTTATTTTTCTAAATCTCGGTTCGGTTGATTCGCTGCGGGCGGGATAAATATTCAGTACTCGGAAAATTATTCGCAAATTTATAAGAGAATTGGGGATCCTTGATGCAGTAAATCCCCCTCCACTTGTCGGTTGTGCGTAGTCGTTTGAAGGACAACAACTGGCGACAGCGTGTAGGACGAAAGAAGTGTTTTTTTCTCCAGAATTTTCCACCAAACGGAAGCAGAAATTTTATACATCGAGTGCGACACTATACTCAGTGCATGTGTACACATACATGTGTGTGGCAGAGTGAGAGGGAGCTACATTTCAGTTCAGTTGAATCATCCCTACACTGCCCCACGGAGGTGACTGCTCCGAGTTCGATGAGGGTGGCAGCGGAATTCATCACAAATCACAAACGCACACGTGGATTACAGTGCACGAATTGAGCAGCAACGACATAAGTATTTACAAATCATCCAGTGCAAAGGATATCTGCATGTTTCTTGGTGTGTATTGGTTGTGTTTTTATTTACTTTTTCATTCCTTATTGTACCGTTCTATTTGTTTAAACCGACCATGATGGGGTTAACGAATATACGAGTGTACACGAAAATTAATCAATAAGGATGTGTTCCCCTGAAGCCACGTTGGGGTTGACCTAAAAATGATAACCTCTCAAGCATCAACCCGAAATCAAACGAATACAACAAAAACGAATGTACCCCCCGCCCCATATCTATCCTACATAATTCTGTCATCCAAACATATTCTCCATGCAGCAACATATAAAAAATGGGTCCTGCAGCACGAGTGCCAGATGGGAAGGGAATTTATCTCGAAAATTTGCATTGGATTGGGTCCTTTTTTTCCTGACGTAACTGCGGCTATTGAAGTGATATAGATGTGTGTGTGTGTGTGCATGTATGAGATTGCAGGGGATAGGTAATCTTTTGGTTGGTTTTTGAACAGACCACTGGTGGCTTGGCGAAGTTGTAAGAGATGAAGACGGTTTTAATTGGGGGTAATAGATGCGACGTCTTAAGAAGTTTACTTCGCGCAGTGGACGCTTATGGCCGTTGAACAATTCGACAAAGGGTGGGAAACCACTTCATAAGCCATTTGCAAAGTTGGGTACAATAATGGTTTCTTGTAAACAATTCGTTGTTGTAAGATAGTTTCACAGTAAGCAACCCACGATAGACGCATTGAACCGGGGCACTTAGGCCCATTTTATTCACTCGATTCACTCGGAAAACTACCCGAGTTGTGTTCAACTTCGAGTGAACAAAATGGGCCTTACTTACTTAGGTGGCGCTACAGTTCGGTGTGAACCAGGGCCTCAACCAACAAGCCTCTCCAGTTAGCCCGGTCCTTAGCCAACTGCCTCCAGTTGCGCACTCCAAGTTGGTTGAGGTCGTTTTCTACTAGTGCGCGCCACCTAAAGCAAGGTCTTCCTCTACTGCGTTGACCCTCTGGATTGGAATCGAAGACTCTGCTGGCCGTGGCGTTGATGTTCATTCGCACTACATGTCCTAGCTACCTCGAACGTCCAAAGCGCAGTTTTTTCAACCGCGGGACAGTTCTATTTAAAATAAGTTAGGATAAGCTTAAGTTTTTAAAACTGTCATAGACTTCAATCGGTACTGTCAAATGTGACAATTTTGTTCACTATACTCTGAAAAATGGAAGGACAAGGGTCAGATTCTCTTCGGCTGAATGAATGGCTCTAAATTGCTGAAGTAAATCGATCGTATACACAGATCTCCGCTTTTCAACTGTCGAAATAAGTTTCCAAATATAGTGTTCCAGTGTACTTGCAAAATTACCAAATCTGACGAACTGGTCCCCAATCTCCAACGATTAGTCGAATTTTGGGCGTGATTTTGGTGTTTTTCAAAAAGGATTGGAGTCGAGGTTGTAATGTCGAATATACTAACTGTCTTATTGAAGTCCCGGGAACCATTTTTGTCGATCGTTGAAATCAACTTGCTGTCTTTACTTGTCTAACATGAGTCGGGTGACCAGATCCATGCCCAGCAAAAAGAGGACACCTTCAAAAATAACAAATGAAACATTTTTAAGAAGAAAAAACAACAACCGAAATAATATATATATTTTTTTTGAACCATTAATTTTAACAAATTCAATGAAATTGCAAAGAAATTGAGCTGGAAAATGAGTGGGCGTATTCAGGCGATTGGTAAAAAAAAAACCAAAGATGGTGTTGTGTTCAGAAGTGAATGCGTTCGGGTACAAATATATTTTAGGTCGTGTTCACACCACAAAGATGCAGAAAATTTCTGAATTATTGTTAAAAAAAGCTTTCTTGTACTTTCGTGTTGTCGAAAAAGTCCATAAACACGGAAATTTTAAAAAGGGGACAAATTGCATATTTTTTTCAAAAAGATAAAGGATATTTTTTTGAAAGATAAAAAGAGGACGCCTGCCTAAACATGACCAACTCAAATCAAGAACGTTTCAAGTGATTGATCCCAAGTACCTGTGGCATGAGCTCATTAATGCCGGTTGAACAATACGTTGCTTCGGTTGCTTTTAACTCAAATGTCTGATACGAGGCTCTCAAATCGAACATGTTGTATATGTTTGGAGATTTTTTTTTTAAATATTCCCACGCCCAGTTGGCTGCCACTGCGACCTGAAAAAACTATTGTATCAATTGGGGAGAGGTTAATCTAAGAGACGTGCGACCTCCCTAATGAAAGTCAATAAGTCCTTATAGTAGCAGAGTGCGCTATGTCTGCTATCGTGCGAGTCTCTCGGTTAGTCTCTCGGTTAAAAGAAAGAAAACGTGTTTCTTAACCAATGAAGAGCCGAGCATTCACAGAAGATGTGCTCAGAGGATTCGACATCCTCCAGACAGAATCTGCATTCTGTTTCCGGACAGAGGTTCATTTTGTTGAGGTGATATGTAAGGCCACAATGACCTGTGAGGAAGCCCGAGAGTAAACCTCCTTGAGGGCAGCCTTTGACTACTGTCACTGACGCAGCCACTCCTCCTGACGAGGATGTTATTACTCGATTTTCCAGCATGGCTCGGATCCAGCTTTTTGTCGAGTCTTCGATACCCTTACAACTTATTGCCCTAGCAATCGAGTCGTATCCGGTATTGTCGAAAGCACCCTCAACATCTAAGAATGCACCTAGGGCAATTTCCTTGTGGCGAAAGGCGTCTTCTATCTTTTTGACGAGGTGGTGAAGAGCACCTTCAGTGGACTTGCCTTTTCTGTTCGCAAACTGATTAATATTTCCATAGTTTTAAGAACAAAGGATGTTAGATCACCAGGTGCTTTGAAAGGACTTTTTAGGCCCATTTTATTCACTCGAAGTTGAACACAACTTGGGAAGTTTGCCATATAAAAATCCCGAAGTTGTGTTCAACTTCGAGTGAATAAAATGGGCCTTACTCGTCTAGAAACAGAGATCCTGGGATCAATGTCGTGTGAGTATCCGTGTGATTCACGGATTATCGAACCCGGGAAATGCCACGGCTCGTCTCGTTTGTAAATAAGCTCACCTGCTTTATTTCGAAGACCTTTATGTGTCCGCTGATAACCCATGGTTTTTGGATGAGCCCAACGGCTGTCTTTTCCTCGGTGAACCTTTTGGTTCGCCTGTACCATCTTGAAGGTGCTTATTGGTCCTCTTTGGAGGGACCGCTCTGCCTGAGTAGTTGAGCTTTTTTGTGGCCCTTTCCTCTGCGGCAAGCAGTCTGTTTCTTGAAGGTAGCGCCCCCAGAGGTTGCGTTACTCTTCAAATAGCCGGTTTTACCGCTAGTTTTGTGGGCCATACTACGCTTTGGTGGAAAAGTTGGGCGGGTTGATGAAGCGCCTATCGCTGTCCCCGTACTACACCCAGAACCACTAGGTGTGGTATGGCCAACAGCACTCTGCCCAATTTTTGGGTGCAGTCCACGACAAGGAACTGAACCAGAGAATTTGGGCCACACGCCACTGTTGGTCAGTTCAATCGAGGTGTCAATGACCGCCTCTGGGACAAGAGCCGTTTGCTCAGAAGAGAAGGGTTGGCTAATCAAGTCGGTCGGAACGATACCTAGCCAAACTAGTGCCAGGTAGAGTATACCGGCGGGGTATTGACTTCCGACCTGACTCGTTTATAGATCGGCCTGTCTTTGGGAGTGGATTTGGCTAAGATGAGAGCATTTTCCCTGCCTAAGCCTCGTTGCAAGGCACTTTTAAAGCGTCTTTTTTCAAAGCCATTTAGCTTTACGTATCCACTTTGTTGGACCTGTAGTCCAGCCAGACTCTTAGAAGAGCGTCCCGATTTCTCGGAAACTACACTACAGGAGTCAACTGTGGTGGATGTGTCGGAATCAGAAGTCGATGATTTTATGTGCTCAAGTCTGGCACTGCCCTGACCAATAGATGGAGCCCTCATGACGTCGTCATCTAATTGCAGGGGCTTCGGTTGCCCAGCAGCAGACCGAGAGGTTGAGGTCACATTTGGCTCTTCGGCACAAGTGATGTAGACCGTCGGGGCTACCCGAATTGTTTGTTCCTCTGGTTGCCCAACAGCAACGTCAGAGGTTGATGCGGTTATAGAGGCATCTGTCTGTAAATTTAATAAATTTGATTGAGAAATATTGGTCCCACGAGATACCGGGAAAGAAACATCGCCCATGCCGGAGCCCGGTACGCCACGGGAAGGCTGGTGATGAAACCGAAGGTCACCACGTATTCGGAGTTCGCATACTTACAACTAATCTCTCTTAGAGCCATGCATCCCTCGGCGTATGCTGTACCGCCTTGGATTCGAGATTTGATTAATGAGGTTTACTCCTCATGGGTAAAACTTAGTTAATTGCTCCTCTAGCAGCCGTTCTGTCATAGGTGACCCTTCAGACGACTACCGCCTCCGGCAGCATAGCCCGCTGTGTCTTTGCAACCACCAGCGCACTTAAACAAGGCGCACACGTCAAGGTGCCTACCATCGCGGAGGTTGCTGCTTACAACCGATGGAAACGATATATGCTCTCTGAGTTTTTTGATCTACCTTTCATAAATAACGAAACCTGCTGCTGAATAACCGCATCCGTGAGCGAGCTATACGTCACTGAATTTTGTGGATTCTACAGGAAAACAACAAATTCAGTCACGTATTACTCGATCACGGATGCGGTAATTCAACGCAAGGCTGCCGTGGCGTAGCTGGTTCACACGTATGCTGTACCGCCTTGGATTAGAGATCGGGAGGTTAATTGCCCAGAGTTAGTAAAATGAAAAAAAGTGCAACCCCCTGATCCTGAATTCCATATGAGTAAAAAATGTCGGCACACCAAAAATGCTCTCTGGACGGAAATAAAAGCAACTTTACTATCTCTCTCCTAAATTTGTGCCTTCACTTATCTTGTGTCTGCACCAATAGCATCGACAACTACCAACCAAACTTCAAGCAACTGATTCTGCCTTAGCCGCAAACAAAAAATACTGCTTGCGATGTGCAGATCAAACTCGTAGACGTATTCTAAGCCACACGCAAAAAATCTGAATTTCTATGCGTTACCGCTAATTCAAACCTCTCTTGAATTATTTTCACTTCAGACTTTCTCCCTTCCCCCAAATAAAAAAGGTCGCAAATCAAACTCCACCCCGGCTTCGTGTGTCTTTGACTTTTTAAAACAATTATTGATCTGTGCAACACCAGCTGCAGGGCGAACAAAGCTAACTGCCCTGAAAATGCATTCTCTTAGTAGCTCGTGTTTGAAATTTCCACTTTGCTTTTCCACGGTATCACCTCAACTCATCGCAGTTCTAATTTATTTCCACCATATACATCCCACCTTTTTATCACGTACTCTATTTATAGAAGCTACCCTCTTGCACAACCCCCTCCGGTTCTGGGCGATGTGTGGACAGCACATTGAACGCTTTGCTTTCCCTATCCCCACGATGTGACCTGGGTCAGCTTAGCACCAAGGATAATGACGTTGATATTTTGAACAGGCGATGGTGTGGCACCCTTCTGGGATGATGACGATGATTGCATCGTCGCGCTAAACTCGCAGTCGCATACGTTTGATGTCCTGGATAAGTGATGGCGAGGGGGAAGTTTGGTGGATCCCGTGTAAAGAATTAACGAGAATTGCATATTGCAAATAAAATATAAAAATTCGAAGCCCCAGAGCTCAATGACAAACAGAAGCAGTGCAACTTTTATCGCTGTTTCGAGCGTATTTTTGTGTTAAATTGTTTTTTTCTGAATGCTGCAGGGAGAGCAACAAGGACGCAGAATGAAATTCGATTCACTGCGTGACGAGGTCATAGTGTTATTAGCTTTTCCGTTCGAAATTAGGTCAACGGGGGGACGAATGCACTCAAACGCAATGCTGTGCCTTCCCAAAGGGGAGTGCAGATAGCCAAGGATGGACATGGACATGGACATGGACAATATTGTAGGGATGGCTGACTGGGTGAGTAGCAATGTGCACTGGTGATGCAGAAAGACGTTACGGTGCGGACGGTTCAAGGCGAAACAGATCGATATATGGGGGTTAAGTGGGGAGGTGGGAGCACCTGTATGATTTCTGTACAAACAGGACATTGTGCAATGCTGATAAATTATTCAGACACTGTGTGCACTGCAAGTGTAACGCTCAAGCTGTAAGTGGACGCCTTTTGAATTGTTTCGTCGAACGACACGTTTGTATTGTATGGCGCTTTGTTTGTAAGTTTTTCAATTAATGTTTCTGACAAATGGGTGGCGGGCAATGGATGGAAAACTTTTAATGATGATATCCTTTGAATTCATATTCCAATGCGGGAGTTGCTGTTTCTTTGAAATGTTCTCTTTGCTGTTAAAAACAAGCGAGCCCTGTTTTGTCCGGTCATGGGTGGGTGTGGCTTTGATTAGGTTGTCGCTGAATTGTGATTTAATTGGTGGAAATTGCAGTAATACGGCTTTCGCAGAGTGTCCATGTTATGACCCCCGCTAGTATGCGAATGTCCTTGCAGCTTTGTCCGATCATACATTTAGATCTCTTTTTGCTCAACTCTGGCCACAGTTGTTTTGTGTGCCTGCAGGTAATGAGATTGGTCCAGCTTAGGTTAGTTCTACTCCAGGATTCCATGTCAATCATCCTGGCAAGCGTGCTTAGCCGAGTTCTTACTGATTTTAGGGCCATAGATGCAGGTATTTTCGACTCGTTTCTTGCAAGCTCATCCAATAGATCATTACCTGGATGCCCTGGTACCCGGAATATTGTCACCGCGTTGGCTTGTGTTATTTCGTCAAGGTATATCTTGCAGTAACTTACTACGACTGACGCGATCCTCTATGTTTTCCTTCCAGCTGAATTTGGAATCTAGGATTAGTCCCAGATATCTCGCTGATTTTGAGAAGAAGTCGGCTTTCCGCAGACTTCAACTTGGTAAATTTTGTGTCGGGACTTCGGCCTAAACACTTACAATATTCAACTGACCCTGAAGCTCAAAGTAAGTGACTCTATACGTTTGTTCATTGACTGGGCTTCGAAGCGTTTGGAAGAGGACCCCCATATTTTGGACAATAAATCGTACCAAGCTATGAGCGCATTTTTTGATGAATACTTTGTTAACAATCAAAATAATTGTCATACATTGTTCGACTGCGACGCCAACCCACAAGAGGTTCGTTAAAAGGCAATACACCCACAAAAGTTTCTGCTTGGTGCGGATTTTGGACCGACGGCGTCATTGGTCCGTACTTTATTCAAAATTACGTTTTGAGGCCATCACCACCAACGGCGACAGCTACAGAACTGCGTTAATCGATTTATTTTGTCTCAAATTGAAAGTTATATAGGTAGAGTGTTCAGATTTCAATGGTAAAAGACAAACCCCGCCCGAATTCAAAAGTTTATTTTACATTTATGTATATAAAAATAGAGCATTAAAATCGTGTTCGTTTGTCGCCGATTCACACCTTAAGGTATCTACCGATATAAACCAAACTTTAACACATCTTTGGTATTGGTCTATGTATTGTTTATGTGAAGTTTGGTTGTAATCGGAAAACGTATGTTTGTCAAGCAATTCCGAATAAGATTGCACCTAGTCGTACGACTAAGCAGCAATTTATTTTTGAATTTTTTTATGAATTTAAGAGATAAATCCGCCATTTGTCGGATTTCTAAACTTTTTTTGTTTGAAATCAATGCATGCTTTCTTAGCCCTAGCTTATAGATCAAGAGGAATCAAACAGTGGGAAGAAATCCCAGGCCTCAGACAGGCCTAAACAAAAATGCCAAAAAATTGTAAACCTCAGAAGGCACGATATCAAAAACCTTGTAGGCTACCTAACAGGTCATCACGGTTTGTTTTATCATCAACAAGATGCATATAGTCAACTCCCCGGAGTGCCGCCTATGTCTCGAAGAAGACGAAACAGCTGAGCACATCTTGTGCGAATGTCCAGCTCTATCCAGTACTAACTAGAAGGAAATTTTTCCTCCTTGAATTACTAAGTCCGGAAGAACTGAAGAAGTCCTCTGCTGAAAACATTATCAGCTTCATTAGGAAACTCTGCTAACCTAAACTATTTTCTGGCAATTTCCGGCACGATAGACCTTTTAGGTCGACGTGCCTCTTTTTCGCCTTGGCGAGTCAGAAGTTTAAAAAAAATGGATCAAGAGGTTTTATCCGTCTCAATCTCCCGACTCTCCTCACCTATGACAATGTTGTCATTACTTAAAAGTTCTGTTATTTCTGTGTACGTGGTTGGGAAGCCTACTTCTGTGATTCCGAGAAACCTTCTAAACCCCATCTTCAACCATTTCCATATTTAGATCTCTATGTATCTCTATTTCGACAGTTTCTCCCATTGCAAGAACAGCAGTGTCATTTGCAGATGTTGCTGTAGTGGTTTCTCCATTAACAGGCAGATCGCTAGAGAAGAATAGGTATAGCACTGGACCTAGAACACTGCCTTGTGGCACACCAGCCTTAATTTCTCTTATTGTTGAGTACTCTGTCTCTTGTTTAGTTCTGAAGAATCGGTGTGATATGTATGATTCCAGAATTGTCGAATACTGCTTCGTCAGTTGTTTTTGTAGTTTGTGGGTCAGGCCTTTATGTCATACTCTATCGAAAGCTTACAAGAAATATTGCAGAGCACACTTTTTTCTCTTGAAATGCTTTTTCGATTTTATCTGTGATTCTATGCACCTGATTGTAGAGTGCTTATCTCTAAATCCAAATTAGTGAATTGGGACTAGTGATTTGTCATCAATTATTTTTTGGAGACGTTTTACGAGCATTTTCTCAAACACCTTCGACAACATTGGTATAGTACCGACATTGAGCGATAAGAGGTTACTTTGCTAGGTGGTTTGGCTGGTTTTGGAATCATTATTACCTCCGCGACCTTCCACATGCTTGGCACATACCTTAACTTAAATGCAGCATTTATAATCAGCGCTAGTTTTTAGACCATTTTGTGGAAATTGTTTTAAGATTTTTCCTGTATTTAAATCAAACCCTGGGGCATTTTTACGGTTCCGTACCCAAAGGGGGAAAAACGGAACCTTATTAGTTTCGCTTTTTTCCGTCTGTCCGAACCCACTAGACCAATTTTGTACCTAGGTCTATCTCAGAAAGTAGTTGTATTTATATTTTCTTTAATTTCTTTGGCAAGTTCTTTAGCTATGTTACCGGTTGTATAGGTCGATCTTCTTCGCACCTTTTTCGATTCCTTGGTAGCTTTTATCTTCAAAGGGTTTGAAGACGTCTTCAAGATACTCTGCAAAAGCTTTCTTTAGCTTTCTCTTGGCTGCTTTTGGCCCAGTTACATTCTTTGGTTTTTACTGGAGAAATGCGAGCTATTGGTCGGTTCTTTGTCCGTGTCGCCCTCCAGGGCGGGTAGTCAGTACTAGCATCATTTGTAAGACTTGTGAGGTAAGTTTTCAAAGACTAGTAATCGAATTCTCTTACAGATTTTCTGAGCTTATAAATTAAGTTGTTCAGTGTGGTCTTGTCGCTTGGCGCCCTTGTCTGTTGCCAGCGTTTTCTGGCCTTCCTCTTTTCTGTAATAATTTCACATATTTCGCGAGGACAAGGGTTTTGTTTGATCTTCTTCGTTGCTTTGGGAGTTGCAGCCGACGCAGCTTTTTGTATACTGAGCGTCAATATTTGGACAGCTTCTTCTAGTTGATCTTCTGTTTGAATAGCTGATGATAGTTGGATACTTTGGTCACTCAACATTTTTTTTAAAAGTTCTTCCAACTTCTGTCGAATCTGGGATATACCTAAATCAGTTTAGTAAAAAGTAAATATTTGGCGCTACAGGCCCGTATAGAACCCTAGAGTTTGTCTATTTTTGGAGCGCATGGAAAGGGCATTATTTTGACCAGTCCGAAAGCCTGAATCGAACAGCTTTATCAAGATAGTTCCACTCTCGGGTGTTTGTCGGACGTTGGCGCAGTGGAAGAAGCCCTGACATTTAATTTGTAGCCCCTTGCCCACAAAAACCACTTTTTGCCAGTGAAATACCGGTATTGCAGAAATATTTCTGTGAATAAACCACAGTATAATGCGGGTTATTTTAGTCATGAACATTAAGAGGGACTCAATTCTTTTCACCAAGACCTTGGCCCCTTGGCAAGGTTAGTTCATCTTGGCGCTGTATCTGTGAGTATTGTTTCTTCCTTTATTTGAACTGCAAAATGCCATTCCATTAAACTTTTGTTCAGGCATTCTCATTTGTTTTCCTTTCTTTTCTTTTATGCGCACAATTACTGTACTGTCTGTCAGAACTTATTGTTAATGAAACTTTTCGATATAGCAATATTAGTAAGCCCCTGAGAATGCGTTACTTCGCTTACCTTGAAAATATGTTTGCTTTCTCAACTTTTTCTTAATTAACAGTAAAATTAGTAAGCTTTAGTTTTTTTTTTTTTTCACTGCCTAACAAGGACTTCTTATATATTCCTACGGAAGATGCAAACTGTGACAACAGAAATCAACGAATAATCCTCTTAAGAGAAAGCAGATTTGAAACTACCTACACCCGTACGGGCCGTACCTACTCGGGTGCATACTCGTGCATCTGGTATTGCCTCCAATTGAAGGAAGTAAATTCGTTACGGAACTTCATGTTATATAAATTTTGGAAGATTGCCAACACATTTCCACTGTATATTTCGTTTATCCTTTATACGAGGAGGCATATTTTTTTATTTTTTTGTTTTGCTTTCATTCCGTTTTGCTGCTGGTGTGTTAGTGAATGGTGGAACTGGCATACAGTCCTGTGGAATCAGATGAGTGGAGACTGGAGAGCTCATCTACAACGGAATGGATTTCTTTTTTTTCCCCCATTTTGTTTGTTGGTGTGTGTGTGTGTTTTTTTAAAGCGCAAACAAGGGAAATGCCGCCCTAAAATGGATTTTTGTGCACTTTAAGTAATTTCATGGTTACTTATTCGGGAAGAGTAATTAATTTTCGACTACGAGTGGCTCTAGCATAAGAACATCTTGGTGAATACCGAGTGGATTCATTAAATTGGTTAGAAGGTGTTGGCACTTTGAGGCTGGCTTCTTTTTTTTTTTTTTTTTTTTGACAACTCGGAGTATGACTCATTTCGAATAAATGTATTTTAAGAATGCTATATGGTGTCTTCTGTATCTGACTCTTACGATCCCCGGCCACGAACAGTTTCATATAATTTCTGGCGGTACTTAGGGTGGCAGAGCTGATGAAAACCCGGATCGATACGAGTCCATTCGAGTTTTTAAGCCTCACTCCCTTTTTAGTTTCGTTAAGTGCTTATTCCTCATTTCTTCACTGGGTTCATTCTTTAGCATTGAAGATGAAGATAAGACGACTGTAACTAGCAGCGTTCGAAGCATCTCGAAAAAGTCTGGCTAATAAACCGGTGGACGCATTTAATTCACCGCATGTAACACTTAACTTTCCCGAAACTTGACGAACATTTTCAACTGGTGTATCTTCTTGATAGAAGCTCAAACAGGCTCGATGAGTAGAGAGAAGTTATTCCACCTAAAATTCAGTATCATGTGGTATTAGAAGGGACCTTATAATGGTCTACTTAATAATTATTGCATATTGTGACCTCCAAAATATTTAGTGTGAAGGTTAAAAATGATTTTAAGTTGGCTGTTGAGAATTGGAGCTCCTAAAAGATCGGAGATCTTTCGGGTCGATTTTATACTCATATTTTGCATAGATGCTTTAAATGGTGTTTGAAACTTGAAGAAGCGTCCAAAGTCACACCAAGGTTCTGTACCTAATAAACTCTGTGCTTTTCGCCTCTACACTGAAAAACGAATGGCGTTCATCAACATAGTATTCATTGATATGACGTAGTTTTCATCAACATGATGAATAAATTCATGAAAACTTTTCGGCAATTGATGAACCGTTTTTCAATATGAAGAAAGTGCATTCATCAATTTTTTTTGGCAGGGTTCTGATAAGAATTTGGCGTATTTTTTTATGAGCTACGTTTATCATTTCATCAAAACATTTCATCAATATGACGAAAACACTTCTTTCGATGAATTCAATTATTTGTTCATCCAGTTGATGATTTATTCGTCTCATTGATGTATGGAATCATCGTATTCAAGTACGATTGCCAAGTTTTGAATTTTCATCATATTAATAACGACGTTCATCGTATTGACGACGGCACGGCTTTCATCATATTGATGACTGCGTTCATCAAAAAACTGATTTTAATTTATAGTAAGGAGAATGTTGATGTTGATGTGAAGCGCGTTCTTCTTATAGATGAATTGATTCGTTATATTGATGAAAAAAAATCAAATTCACCGTTATATTCATCATATTGATGAATGAAATCATCATATTGATGAATTTATTCTATAGTTTTCTTCAATGTAATGTAAAGATTGGTAATATTATGTATGCTGTAGGTGTACTGTACACACACGAAGCTGGTACAGCATTTGTACTCATACATGCAACTTTTAATTTTTTGCATGAGTGAATAATAATATGACACATTACATTGCTCATCAAGCGTAAAGTATCTACATAGGGTGGCATAGAAAAAAATCGTGAATGGTTTAACGACGAACAATGACTAGGTATCTTAAAAAGGGCGAAATTTCTAAGAGTGATTTAGAAATTTCATCGTATAGTTTATATGTTAATTTTTTAATTAATGTTTGTGTTATATAAAATGTTATCAATATTTAATAAATGGCAGCAATATATTAATATATTTCAAGTATTTATTATGTAATCTGCTGTAGAATGAAACTTATATTATTCGAAATAAAGTTACAGCATTCGCAGATGATCTTGACATTGCTTATCGCTCGGATAGTCCTCTATACCTAAGCGCGAATATAAATCATGATGTTCACATGCTGGGAATGGGGTTTTCAGAACACAAACAGTTGTCAGTAACAAAAAAAAAAAATGGATGAACTTCAGTCTTAATACGCAAGTGTCCCACACTTTTGAAATTATCTTCCATGCAAACAATTGCGAAAGGTCAAATATGTCAAATTGTGTTTTTACTGAGAAAGCCACAAGGTCACTGCTGACTAGTCAGACATCTTGTAACACAAGCTGTTTTAAAATCGAAATGGTAAATCAGTTTAAAAACCTAGTCATTACTTTTGACCAAAATATGAGTTGTCTAAGCATATTTCGATTCTGAAACAATATTTCCGATCTACAATTCGTAGCTTTTATCGTCTTAGAAAATTTTGTGACCAGAAAACAGTTTATTTTGGAATATTTCAGTCAAAACTAAAATACGGATTAAGCTGATGGGGTGGGACTTACCAAACAAAGCCTGGAAAGTATGTGGGGTCAATCGTTTGGCTTGTTCAGAGCATTGAAAAATTTTCCATTAAAACACTTGTAGGTACTATTTCAAAGTTTCAAACATTTTTTTTATGAGAGGCGGATATTTGCAGAGCCCTATCATTTACACCCGCAATTTGCGAAGCAGTTCAATTAATGCCGTCGTTATACCACCTTTCCGCTCTGTTCAAAAACTTTTACTCCATCATTTCGTGCAAATTATTTAATAAACTTCCCTTACATATCCGAAGAATAAGATCCTTGTCCCAATTCTTGAAATGTGTTACAATGTGGCTTCTCGATTTTAATCACGAGGAAATTAAGGCTTTGCTGCCCTTGTTGTCTAAATATATATGTACATTAAATTGCTTTATCACTGTTCTATGTACAACCTTTATTTTTATATGCTACCCCTATACGTTTTTCTTTCTCCTTCATTTTTAAATTCATTGTAAATGTTGTATAAATTAATTAATTTCCTATTTTTAAATGCCTTCAGCAGTTCACCCCACTTTAAAGTTATTTTTTTAAGAAGTGTCATTATCACTATTTGTATTTTACAATGTAAATGTCAGTACCTATTCTTAGTTTTAATATTGCAAATATAGATAAGGTAAATTACAAAAAAAATAGTTGTGATACTAAGAAAAATACCTAATAAAAATAAAATAAAAAAATAAAAAAAAGGTACCTACTGTTTCATAGATGTGCATAGACAAAAAGTCGCCATAAAGACTGGTCATATTTTGTTAAAAACTTCCCATACAAAACGCTTATCAGTTGTTACGTTCCAGTACCGCGATGCAAGACAATAAGGGCCGACCGACCCAATGGAAAAGGTCGTGGGAAAAGATGTTAAGGATGGGCGCCACGCGATTTACCTTACTGCCCTGCGATACTTTCCTGAAGGAATCGCGACCAACAGAAACGTTCGCGCACGGTAAACTAATAATTCGTCTATGTTTACAATCAATTCATTTATTCCTATTATTGTACAATTCGAATTACAAAATAAACAAAAGATCCCAGATGGGGAAAGAGCAGGAGAACCAATCTCACTCAAAACAAAAAAAAGGAAGAAAAAGAAAAAAAACTTCTACCCTCGGATTCCGAAATCAGAATCCACTCCCAAAAGCGCCGCAACGTTGCCACCCCTTTGTTCACACCTGGGTAATTTCAACCAACAATGCTACCCTACTTTAATTCACTTAAAATTAGTCCTCCTAGCAGTTGTTTAACTAAATTTAACTACTACAGATAATTTCAGGATGTAGTCGTTGGGTGGGTCAGAACAACAAAAAAAAAGGACTGACCCCCGTAGAGAAAATAATACGGAAATAAAAAAAAATAAACATAGATAGTATAAAAGCAAAAATAATTAAAATAAAAAAAAATTAAGCAGAATGAAAGACTCAGCCTGGGACTCGAACCCGAGTCTCCTGTTTTACAAGCGGATGGCTTATGCTCCAGGCCACCGTTTACTACGCCGACTTCAGACTTCTCGACGGACTTGAACTCGATTTGTCATCCGCGGTCCCGTTCGAACTTCCTCGTCTTATTTGAGAGTAGCAGGAAAACCCCAGATACGTCTCTCTCTTAAATTAGGCGAATGCTCAGAGCACGCTAAAAGCTATAACACAAAACAAGAAGAGAACTAAGTCCTATTACCATATGATTAAATCAATTAATTTTTACCTCTACTCGATCTTGACACGCGAACACCAGGAACACCAATCGCACCTACAGTTCGGGGGGGTGTCGGCACCAATTAGGATTATTATGATAGACGTCTTAGTTGGACAATCTATTGCACGACAAAGTGTTTTCAATTTCGGACCTGCCTACTGTATAAGTATATTATGCAAGTAGGCCACATTTAGAAAATTAGCTAAGGTCACTTTTTTGTATCTTATTTCTAACTTATAACGCAATCAGAGAATAACAGTCAAGTAAAACAAACTATAAAATAAACTATTTGGTTATGGAGCAGAAATTATCGCAATCACAATCGCTTGATTTGTTAATATCTGTACTAGCATCCGCTCATCCCGAACTCTTGGTGTCAACTGTCCTTCTACACTTCTGTCCTTCTACACTTCTCCCACGCCGATACTCTCGTTCTCATGCCCTTTATGACCTCTAGCTACTAGCAGCACTCCCCAGTAGAAGAGACCACAACAAAAATAGGAAAAATAAAAAAGAAAAGCCACTGCTGTGACTTGAACCCACGGGTCTAATTAACAGGGATCGAGCATATTAGCTCCTTGGCTTACCAGCGAACTTCTGGAGAGGTGGAAACTTCTTAACTCATAACACAGTTAATTGAAAGTATTTTCGCAATATCACAGTTATGTATTCAAATACAAATCATTTTCGATGGAGCGCCTTATTAACGCTTAAAGGTATGCAATTATTGCATTATTTTATTTCACGTGCATCGGTATATCTCGGAGGTGTTGACCAACCACTTTCGTTGCAATGATGTTACTATGTAAACGAACGTTTTTTGACCTAAATTGTTCGCTCTTAATTTTAATAGCGACGTAGAAATCCAAATCATGAGTAAAACTTATTTTATTTTATTTTTTTCGATATCTAGAAATTTTTTTAATTTGTTAAAAAAACTAAATATGGAAAATTATTGTAGGTGTTTTTGGTATATCTACATACTTATAAAAGCTTGGTAGGTGGGGTAGCATTAAATAAATATGTAATGGAAATTTTCTTCACCGATTTTCCTTTGGAAAAACGTATTGCCAATGGACTACAATGTTATGTTTACCGTATTATGTCTCTGTTAATATTTAAATATTCAAAGTCAATTTAATATTATTATTTAACAATTTTTTTTTAAACACATGACTAAATAACAAAAAATCCAAAACACCTTTTAAACACAAATGTATATATAAAATAATTGCTGTCAGAATTGTTGATGATTATTTTTGCTGTCGCTATTGAGAGGTCCACCAATATATTCCTTTGCTTTCCTTTTTTTTGAAAATTACCAGTTCGATTTAGCGGAACCAGTTATCTGGTCCAAGTGTCGCCGGTCTCATGACCTCAATTTGAGTCAATTCCTTCGGTGGTTCGATGGTTGTTGGAAGGAGTTGATCAGCTGGCAGCAGCAAAGCCTCATCAGCATAAGTAGTCATTTTGACGCCGTTGGGTCTTAGCTGTAGAAAAACTTCATTAAGATCCTTGAACTGTATAGGGAAGTTCTCAAAGAAGTAGCCCAAGCTTCAAGTTTACAACTGGTTTACTATCTTACAAAGATAGGCCGGGATTTCAGTCTGGCAATGACGGCTTATTTTACGTTTCGAATTCTCTAAATTTGACACATTGCGCCGAACAAATTTTAGTCTCGTCCTTAAATTTTCGGAAGCTCACTGTGAACTATTAAAATTTAGAATCGAAACTAAAAATGTTCAGTGGTAAGGCCGACTTTGTATATGTCCGGGGCTATAAATGAGTGCAGTACCTACCTACTACGTTTTTTTAGCATCGATTCTATCGGTTTGGCCTCCTCTGTCCTCTCTGTCTGCAGGTCTTGATGACTTACCAAAACCGGACTCAAGTTTCGGGCGAGAGTCCAACTACAGTTTAAATCCCTTGCCGAAGCTTATTGTAATCCGCACATCAATATAGCACATTGTTTCCCTCTGGTGTTTGCTAAAAGACATTCATTCAGTGACTCATGAACTCACCCAGCGTAAGATACTTCACAGGTTCTTTACAAAAATGTGTCTACCAGCATGTGCTTCTATGGCACTTTTTACATCCGATAGGTATCTACTGTGCTACTTGTATTCATCTAGAACCCACCATTAAATGCTCCATGATGCATTGAAGTGAATGGATGTACATATGTGTTTGCCCTTTGCACCTTTTCTACGCCAAGTGTGACTATGTAGAGCTTTTAGTGTTCAACAACAACTTTCTGTTCACCGCGCTGTGTTTTCTGGCAGGTGTTTTTCAAGAATAAATTAAATCTCCAACCTAATTAGTTTTTGCAAGACTATGTATGTGCCGCCATTGAATTGTTTATCTTTTCAAAGCCTTTCAGCCAAACTTAGTTAATGTGCTCCCTTAACGAGCGTCGGGGTCTCGATGTTTGTACACCTATCACGCGCAAGGAATGTGCTTACCCATCTGGCATTGCAAGTCTACCCCGTGCCCTCATCCGTGTAATTTCTGTGCTTTTCATTCACACCCACTTGCACGAAAAAAGAGCTGTTGACGAGTAGAGAATCCCTTGAGAGGATGCAGTCGCATAAATGCACACAAACACAAACCCCTGCCGCACTTGAAATTTTAAAGGCCAAAATAGCTCCAATTAGCAGTCATCCATTCAGCTGTGTGTGACTGTGAGGGGGGAATGAACTGTCAGTGGATTCGTCCTCAAGCAGACTTATGTATTGCGGTCTCGTAAAAAAGCCAACTACTTGACCAATCGGCCAATTAACGCACACGATACAATGATCCACTTAAATGCCTTATCGGATGTAAAGGAAAATAAAGACCCCACTCAGGTTGGGAGGACTCACCGTCCTCATTTACCAACACCAACCCCGAGTAATGAGAGTTTCATCCCTTTTTTGCCTTTTCAATGGGGTTTTACTCTCGCATTCAACACTCTGTCGGATTAATGTGGAATAGCGATGCGCACGAAGAATGATACCAAACCGGTGGCATTAATGGTTACACCTTGGAATCTGCTCACCCCGATCGCAATTCAGTGGGAATTTGTGAACGACTTGGTGACACCAGCCAAGAAGGGCGGGTGCTGACTGACAGATGACTGCTGCGAGTATATAGTGAATGGGTAGGTATTTTCGTTTGGGATTTGACGCTGCTTAAGTGATAACTGTCGCAACTACTGTTCTTGTTCTGTGTGAAGAGCGGGTCTCGTCGGAGATAAGGATTGCGATTATGGAGCGGTGACAATTCTCAGTTATGGATGGCGACAGGATCAAGATAAACACAAAAAAATATTTGTTTGATGTCTTGGTGAAAGCTTTTCACTTGTCACTCTGTTTTTATTCGTCATAGGGACAATTGAAATTTCTCCTCATCCGAATGGGCAATTTCACCTGCGTTACACACGTGATGAAGTAAAAAGCTTAACCAGGCAGTGGTGGACTTTTTTACAGAAAAATCGTGTCAAGAGCACTGTCACTTGTTGTTGGATTTTACATCACATGTAGCCCGGACTGTTTTGGAATGGTTAATCTAATCTCGCTGCAGTGGCTCAGTATGGTGGGTTCGATCGCCGGATGAAAAACAAATTCCACCTTAAAGCTATTTTGCACTGCGCCATTGAAGGTCCCGAAGCAAAATCTAACACAAAACGAACGACTTCATGCGTCATTTGTCATAAGCGACGTCGTTAAGACGGTTTTCATACCAGAAAATATTCCCAACAAGTAACATCTTAGACACATGCTAGGTATAACATTTCCGATTTAGGAATATTTCTATCTAGGAATTTTGTATTTGACTGGTCCGTTATTGTGTCAAAATTGTTTCTTCAATGAAACATTTTGACGGTCTAAATTTGCCCATTTTTTAGCGGTCCGATATTTCCATTTCAATGAAAAGCGAGTTTGGATCACTTTGTTAGAAGAGGGTGGCTGGTGGATCGCTTAAAAATGGACAAATTAGACCATTTTAGGATCGCCTTAAATTGCGTACAAAAAGTGTCCAGTAATGCGGACTGTCTTCTATTTTATTTCATAGGTAGAAAGGGGTGCAGAATATAAATAGAAATGCAAAGTTTCATCGTTTTTAGTTCAACAGTTTTTGAGTTATGGGGTCCGGAAGTTAGAAGCCAACATTTTTCTTAAATTTCATATAAATCATAAACCGTTAGGCCGATTTGTTTAATTTGTATTTTATTAGAAGTCGAACAATTTCAAAACAGAAAATTGCATCACTTTGCTTTCCAGGGTTCAAATGGTTCAAATGGAAGAGTGAAGACCTTTTGTCCGTAAAAAAGTAAATTATTAAAATTAAAAAAAATCTAAGAATACTTCTTATAAAAATGTTAAGCAATCCAGTTCTGAGAATGATTATGCTATTTTTTCCCGTCTAAGAAAAGAGTTTGTTTTTTGTCTACATATATTCCTTTATAACAACTGCATTCACTCGGCTGAAAGTAAGTTCGCCTACAACTTTTTGGAAATTTATTAACACCAAATGAAAAAGTACTGGATTCCCAGTAGTGATGAATTTTAATAGCAAACAAACCAGTGACCCCAAACATTATTTCTAATAAATGTTTGAATGTTTTCAAAGTATATTTACAATTTCACATCTTCAACTTCTGTTAATGTTTACTATTTTCGTTCCCTCCCATCTGCTTTTGATTGCTCGTTGTACTGTACACGTTGGACGTCAGTGATGTTCAGATTGTCTTAAATAGTTTAACAAAGAAATTCAGATATTTTGGATTTTACCCTATCGTTTTACGTTTTAGTTCTAGCTCGCTTTATTTTCCGTTGTAAGATTTTATGTTTAATTGTTTAATGAATCCAGTCTATATAAGTCCGGTACTAGGCATCTTGTTTCTAACTACAGACCTATTACTAAACTCTCAGTTATTCCAAAAATTTTGGATAACCTTGTAAAAGGTAAGCTTATTTTTACAATCAAGCAACAAAGGGAAGGCGCAGGGGCTTAGTGGTTAGTGTGTTGGACTACTGAACGAGGTTTCCCAATTTCGAATCTCGCAAAAACCCTTATTCCAACTTGGGGCTTTTTCCACTGCGCCACCTCTCGCGAACGTCTGACATACATCCGAGAGTACAACTGCCTTGAAAGAGCTTCTCAATTACCTGTTTGGAATCGGCATATAATTGTAGATCCCTTCCATTTGTTCCAAAAATTAAAAACTCACACAAAACGTATGGTTGAGAAAACCTAGACCTAGGGTCCTTTGGGAACCGTTGCGCCAACTATTTGTTTATTTTATTTACAAGTCAGTAAATACCGATATGATTTTTAGAACGGCAGATCTACTGTTTCAAATTTAATGGGTACAAATTTTTGAATAGCGTCCTTAGAAAGCCATAAACAAGGTCATGTAATTTACACTGACATCGTGAAAGCGTTCAGCAGAGTTAATCTAATGATTCTCTTAGAAAAATCAAGTGCATATAACTTTTATTGTCCTTTACGTCGGTGATTTAATTCCTACTTGCATATCAGGACACAATCCGCGGTACTAATAATCATTTTTAGTGTCCAGGCTAAATTTTTCGAACTCACAATGGCGAATTTTCCCATACAAAATTGCACATTGTGATCTAGGAAATGTTTAGTGTGAAGGTTAAAAATGATTATTAGGCCCAATATGTCGTTATAGGGGACTACTTTTCTAAGGAAATCCTAGTTACTTCAGGTGTCCCTGAAGGAATCCATATCCGGTCCGCTGTTACTTTTACTTTTTATTAATGATCTACCGGACTTAATAAAAAAACTGCTCCTGCCGTATGTATGCAGATGATATAAAATTCCTTAAGAGAATAGTAATAATCTTTTCACACCAAGCCCAAAACCGGGTTTTCGCCAAAACACACGAAAACTTCATTGAAAACAGAAGTTTTCCCATACATATTTCAGTTTTCAAAACTAGTCGTTTGCACTCGTTTTCCGCGAAAACACCACGAAAACGACTTCCAATCGTTGGGTTGTAGGAACAAACACACCTTTTGCAATGTTCAGAAAAATGGCTGACCGAACAAATGTCACAATTCACATCTTAAAATCATTTCCACAATTAATTGATGGGCTAATATCGTTTTTAAATGCACCAAATTAATTTTGTGTGTTAATTAATGCGATCAAAATTTGTAACCACAAAAGTTTGCACCGAAGTTTAACGACTAGTGTCTCACAGCTGATTGAAATGTCAAACGAAAACGAGTTGGTGGTCGGTGTGAATGCATCGACGAGTTTTCGAGGAAAACCCGGTTTTTGGGCTTGGTGTGAAAAGCATATAACAATAAACGACTGTTTACTTCTACAAAAAGACTTTAAAAGCGCTTTCTCTGAGTGGTGCTGTTCAAACGATTTAATGTTAAACATCGACAAATGTGCTTGTATTAGCTTTGATAGAACTTTTTTCAACAATATCCTTTAAATGGTGATAGAATAAAAGTAGTTGATTGGTATGATTTTTGATGCCAATTTAAGTTTTCATTTACACGTTAACTGTGTAGTTTCTATAGCGGATTCCCTATTAGGGTTCATTAAAAGAAATGCTGCAGATTTTAAAGATCCTTACACTCTTAACTCTTAGGCATTATTTTGCAGTATTGTGCGGTAGTGTTTCGTAAACATCGATAGTTTAACATTTCGATAGTAATCAATAGTTTCATGTACTTATACGATTTTCTAATGACGGAGTTGTAAATTTGTCCATAATCTTATGAATAAAAAACATCCTCAGGCTCAGACAAACCATATTGATCATGAGAGGTTCTAGTGAGCACTCCCGACTGATACTTATACGCTTTAAGTGGTCGGAGAGATATCTCGTGTTACCGAGTGCTTGTACTCCTTTTGGCACAAAGTACTCTTAACATGTTTATTGTCACCTTCAACATATTTAATAAATGTCCACACAAGCTATTTTTTACTTCGATTCATTTTTCACTAGATTTTTTCACTTTAAATTTGAAGAAATAACTTTACTATTTTATTTTAATTATTGAACAAACTTTAACTGAACCGTAAGAACAGCCAGACTTCAAGTGAATTGCATCTACAGAATTAGAAAACCGCAGCGCTATCTGCGATTGTAAATTCTACCAGGATATGCACATATATGCAACGATTGTTTCTTTGTTGACCAAGAAAAAACAAAATATGGACAAATAAACAAAAAATTCGAAATCACTTTCACCAGCGTCAACGGCCACTTGTTATTTCGTGGAAAGGTTGAAAGGAGTACATACTCGCATATGCACATCGTCGCGCAAACGCAATTTGCGGTAAAGAGGTTACCTCTTTTTTTTTGTCAGAGTTTTGTTATTGCTTATCCTTTTTTGTTACAGCATCATAAACCAGGTGCATATCTAGAAAAACCGATGCCTAGACACTGCAAAATATTAGAATACCGAAGCAGCTGTGGTCAAGAAATGTTTTAAAAGGACTCGCATTTGTATTTTATTTAGGTTTAATTAAAGGCGCCTATCTTTTTTTCAGCATACAAAAGAGGTACTATCGATACACTATCGGTATTTAAGGAACACTATTGTGCGCCCTGTTTTGGAATATGGTTGCCTTCTTTGGGGTTCTACTACTCCTTTGCACTCCACGTCACCTGTTTCGTAATAATGTAGTTGAGGTTCATCATTCTTACTGTTCGAAATGTCTTTTACTTGGATGCCAAACTCTTGAATCGAGGAGGAAAATGTACTTTCGTAACATCTTTTCTGGAAGTATTGATGCGTTTGAATCTGTATGCTTCTTCTAGAGCTCTTAGATTAAGACCACTTTTATTTGAAAGTAGACTACATTGTATGGCCAACGTGAACCTATCTCAATTTTTATTAAATCATTTAATTTTTTCTTTCACGATTTGTGTATATTTTGGCCCAATAATATTTTTAAGGACTTATCAATATTTAAATTCAAATTTAACTTATTTCTATGTAACTTATTGTATTTTCTTTCGAAATCTGTGGATTATAAATTGTAGACTGATTAAATGAAAATGAAAAATTAAACTCACATTTCTTGTATCTGCTCCGTATATTTATGGACAGCCTCAAGTTCTTGAAATCACCCTTACCAATATTGAAGGTTTATAAAGGTGCTGCTCCGTTTTAAATGCGCCAGAGTTATGTACCCAAATTATGCGTTATACCAATCACTGGTAAAAAGTGTTAAATTTGGCAGCGAAAAAAAACATTCCGCTCTTCATTTCACTTATAGCTGCTATTCTTAATCCGACCAGCTCCTTGAGATAAATTGAAAATTCAAATTGTACCAATTCCGGAGAACACTACACAACAAACAAGTCAATTTCTATCCCCAGACAGCCCTTCTTTTGCTTTCCACTTAGTTTATGGTAATGGCAAAAAAAATATAAACCGCCCTCATTGTTTTGCTCCTGTCATCATTGTTACTTTGTGTACCTGCAATATTCAGTATTCACTTCGCCCACAGCGCTTCCATAAATGAATGAAATTGATTTCAGCCTACAGCGTGCTAATATATATAATATTCAATTCATGTGCAGAATAATTTTGAACACACAAAAAAACCCACCCCATTTGTTTTTATTTTTAGGGTAAATATTCGGTTTTCATACGACGACAGCAGGATAAGTTATGTCCACCAAGGCGTGCTAAACCGAATGCGCGATATGAACACATTTTGTGTTTATTTAATTTTTCACATCTGATTCAATCACGGACGCAAAGTGCCCTGATGTCATTGGTCATGGGCATAAACACTAATTAGATCATTTATCGCAGTCAGTCGTATTTCATCATACAGCGCAATGAGAACAACAAAGTGGATGAGTCAGTCAGCCTTAGGGGAATGTGCGTGCTCCTTTGTGTACATGAGTACAGATTTGCACGATAAATCAAGTGACAGTCGGTTCTTTCGTCAACGTGAATCGGTTGCCAGAAACGCAAAGCCTTTAGTTAATGATGAGGACTTTTGATGAGGACATTGATTGGAGGAACATTTGCTTTTATGGTATCGGGGTTGTTTTGGTGGACATTCTTTGTAGCAAAGCGAAGCGGCCAGTTGCAACAGACACACTTGAAGCTTCAGAGTGGACGGGACCAGATAAATTTTGAGCGCTACGGCAAATGTGTTGTGTATCTCATGTTGACACCCTTCTGGAAGCACGAAATGTTTCATAAAAAATACTCCACGAAACTAGTTCACAATTAATTGGGATCTGAATGCGTTCTTTTTTTTATAAGCTATTTTCATAGGTTTAGCTATTAGTTAATCCATAACTTCCATGTCCAATGCAAGCTTTTTTTTTGTCCCATTTATGGACAAGTTTAATACAAATACCCTTCTTTTTTTGCGACTTTTTCAAAATCTTCGAACCCGGCCCTGTCGCAAATGCTTGCATACCGGGAGGTTGATTCGGAGCAAGTCACCCTGAATTGTTGTACCGATCGAGTCTACTTTAGATTAGGTAAATGGGTTGTTCAAACTTTCTATGTAGAGCTATCGTGTAGGTCATTGAAGCCTACTTCAGAGTTCATTCTTCCCACATTTTTGGGTCTAGCCATCCTGACTACTTACTTAACGGGCTCCCGACCCGTGGAGAGTCTCTGCCTGAGACACTGCAGCCTTCCATCCTCTACGATCCCGGGCACGCTGCTTCCAATTGTCCAGACCAAGCGCTCTGGCATCCGCGATGGCTTGGTCTTTGAAACGGAGGTTCGGTCTTCCTTGTCTTCTCGAACCTGGGGGCTGGGATTCGAAGATCCTCTTAGCTGGAGCATTATTGTCCATTCGCTCGATGTGGCCGAGCCAATGTAGTCGACGTATTTTGGCTTTTTGGACTACATCCACATCTTGATACAGCTCATAGAGTTCGCGGTTATATCTTCTCCTCCATTCGCCCTCCTCGCACACAGGACCAAAAATCCGCCGAAGAATTTTTCTTTCGAAGGAACCCAGTATTAGCTCTCCCTTCCTGCTTATCGTCCAGCACTCGGCGCCGTAGAGCAGAACTGGCAGTATAAGGGTTTTGTAAAGCATACATTTCGTCCCTCGAGTTAGGAGTTTTGAACCCAATTGTTTTGCCAAACCGAAGTAGCAGCGGTTTCCTAGGGTAATTCTCCGCCGGATCTCCACTAGGATGTCATTCGTGGAGTTCATGTTTACTCCGAGGTAGATGAACTCCTTAACTACCTCGAAATTGTTGCTATCAATAGTGACGTTTTGTCCTAGGCGATGGACAGATGTTTGTTTGTTTGTTGATAGCATGTACTTAGTCTTGTCCTCGTTTACTTCAAGACCAACAGATTTCGCCTGTTCTTCAATCGCCGTGAAAGCTTCTATCACGGAGCGCTGTGACCGACCGATGATGTCAATATCGTCCGCATACCCCAGCAGCTGGACGGATCTGTTGAAGATAGTGCCTTCCGTGTTGACACCTGCCCTACGCACTATCTGCTCCAGTACGAGATTGAAGAAGTCGCATGATAGCGCGTCCCCTTGCCGAAATCCGGTGCATGTTTGGAATAGTTCGGAGGAGCTGTTTCCAAATTGCACGTTGCAACGCGTGTTTTCGAGTGTCACGCGACACAACTGAATCAATTTTGACGGGATTCCGAATTCGGCCATCGCCATATAGAGCTCCTGACGATGTATACTATCATACGCGGCCTTGAAGTCGATGAATAGATGGTGTGTCTCGACTTGAAATTCGTTGGTCTTTTCCAGGATTTGCCTCAGTGTGAAAATTTGGTCTATAGTCGATCTGCCGGGCCGGAAGCCACACTGGTACGTGCCGATTAGTGTGTTGCAGAACGGTTTAAGACGTTCACACAGTACGTTGGATAGGATCTTGTATGCGACATTAAGCAGGGATATGCCTCGGTAATTCTTGCAAGACATAGGATCGCCTTTTTTGTAGATGGGACATATGGAGCTGATAGCCCAGTCATCGGGCATGCTTTCTTCCATCCATACCTGGTTGATGATTTGGTGCATGCGCCCTACCAAAACATCACCACCGTATTTGAAGAGCTCCGCTGGTAAACCATCAGAGCCTGCGGCCTTGTTGTTCTTAAGCTTTTTTATAGCTAAGCCAACTTCTTCTATACTGGGTGGTGGAACTGGTTCTTCATTGACTGGACGTGGGTTCTCTTCCTGCCCTATCACTCTCTCTACATGATGCCCATTTAGCAACTGCTGGAAATGCTGCTTAAATACATCTACTATTCCCTGCGCTTCGGTGACTAGGTTTCCTTCGCTGTCTCGAAGAGCCTGTGTTCCGGTTTTGAAGCCAGCAGCCAGTTGCTTGGCTTTCTTATAGAACCTCCGGATGTTGTTGCGATCACGAGACTTCGATCTCCTTGAGCTGGGATACTGCGTAGGCTCTCTTCTTTCTACGCAGGATCTTTTTCTCCTCCCTTCTCCTGGCTCGATACTCTTCCCTAGCTGCCCTTGTTTTGCGCTGCAGCATTTTCTTGTGTGCATCTTCTGTCACCTTTTTCCTGTACACGCATTCATCATCATACCACGGGCTCTTTCTCTGGGGTGGCTGGTACCCTACAGTGGTTTCGGCTACCTCCTTGATGATGTCGCGAGACTGGCACCACTGATTGTTGGCGTCTGTGGAAGGCGAGTGCATAGTGGAGAGTTTCATGCTCAGGCGCTCTCTGTAGGCTCTGGCTACTCCAGGTGTGCTAAGGCGTCCAACGTCAAATTTCTTCTTCTGGGCGGCCCGCAGCTTCTTCTCGTTGGACAGTCGAGCTCTGAATCTAGCTGCAACAAGGAAATGGTCAGAGTCGACGTTTGCCCCTCGGAATGTGTGCACGCCGAGGATGTTGGATGCGTGCCTCGCATCGATTAGCACATGGTCGATTTGGTTGGCGGTTCGACCGTCTGGAGAGCGCCAGGTTGCTGTGTGGATCCTTAGCCTTGGAAACCTAGTGCTACTTATCACCGTATTACGAGCTGCTGCAAAGTCAATTAGTCGGTAGCCGTTGTCTGTTGTCGTTTCGTGGATTCTGTGCTTACCGACTAACCCGCCAAAGATGTTTTCCTGACCGATTTTGGCATTGAAGTCCCCGAGCACAACTTTAACGTCATACTCCGGACAGGCTCCGTAGGCTCCATCCAGGAGGTCATAAAACTCCTCTTTTATGGGGTCTTCAGCCTCGTCGGTAGGGGCGTGTGCACATATTAGGCTTATGTTTTGGAAGGTAGCTTTGATGCGGATCACAGCTAGGCGATCACTTATCGGCCTAAAGTCAATAACTTTTGTCCTTAGCCGATTTCCCACGACGAATCCGCATCCTAATACATGCAATCTCTTATGGCAGCTGTAATAGATGTCGCAATTTTTTCTTTTCATCATGCCTGATCCTATCCATCGTATCTCCTGGATCGCGGTAATATCTGCCTTGTACCGCGTGAGGACAGACTCAAGTTTTTGAGTAGCACCTGGGGTGTAGAGCGTTCGTACATTCCAGGTACATACTCTCATGTCGTAGTCCATTGACGTTCCGGGTCTTGTTGCCATTTGAGGAGTACCATTATCCGAGGCTGGTTGTGTCTCTCTCATAACTAGTGTTTTTTTCCGTGGTCGGGAAGTTACCCCGACGGCACAACCCCCAACCTGGAGGGCCAGGCCCTGTTTTAACCCTAGGACAGCGGGCCGGATAATCCGATGTCAGTAGCCCATTCTGGGATATGAGCGCTGCCGTTGACCCATAAAGGGCTCATCCGCCACCAACTCTTTCCAACACCCTGGCTCAGTATTGGAAGTCCCTATAGACCTGGTATCCAAGTAAGTTGAAGCAGCTCATATAGGGATAACACTTAGTAGTTCGACCTAACTGGAACTGTAGACGCCACCGTTGATTCCGTCTAGGGAATTCATCCGCTGCCGCCTGAAACAGGAGGGAGTGCCTAAGTGAGAAGACACTCTCCTTCCCCCTCTCTCGTCTGCTGCCACCAACGACCTTCCACAGGGGTTGGATACCCTATCTCCAGTCGAGGTGCTAGGCACCCGGTAGTCACCAACGCGGAGGTGAGAGTAGGAGTTGGTAGTGAGAGGCTAGAGTGAGAGCGCTTGTGTTCTCATGTAATCGCATCACTACCATTTCAACCACCCTAGCCATCCTGAGGCCCTCGCAAAACTGTCAAGATTGAAGTAGGAGAAATCAGATGGCTGCTGATGTAAAATGCAACTGCCCGGGTTTCTGTTCCCCTGATGGCAGATGATTGGACAAAAGGAGATAAGTGGCGGTGGACATGGGGATCATTGCACCCTCTGCATATAATATAAGTCGTAATCATTCAGATTAAGTTTCATAGTTTGTCTGCTAGTATAAGCTATGGTGAGAAAGCTTGCAAAAGCTTTTCGGTTCTGCCCTATCGTATTTTCGCCATATTTGGGAAGTTGCTCCCATCTTGTGTTTGCTGCTCTAAGAGGTTGTTGCTCCAACTATTCCTTAAAGGTGGCAGAGAGGAACACAGATTAATCGGCTTAAGTTCGAAAGCGGGAACTTTCCTTCGCTAGCTCGTTATCCGTTTCGTTTACCACGACATCCTAGCCGAGTTTTACGATCTGTAGAGAGTTCTTGGCGTTCATTTCGTAACTTTTCAAACGATTATCGTTGAACCGATAAATCTCCAAAACTAGAAACGAGTTGTAACATCATCGAGTTTATTTATATAGCTAGATTGTAATAATTTCACTTTTTTTGTCAATATTCAGTCCTATCACGGAATCCATTCGTAGAAAATCCCCGAACGAAAGCTACGCTACGAACTACGAAAAATTTACTTCACAAAATCCGAATGGAAGCATTGCCTCAATAACCGCTCTCATTCTCATTTTCGAAATCAGCTGTTTTCAGCTAAATTCAAAAATTATCTTAAAAACTTAATCCAGTAATTGTAATGAAAGCTGACGAAAGTCAAAAAGATTCGTCCAGAGTAGTACTTATTATAATCATCAAAGTTTCAAAAATTGTTTCCAGACGATTATTGTCATATACGGAATCTGCCACCTGGAGAGCCTTGAGCTCTTTGGGTCTGCATCTTGACAAGAACCTACTTTTCTTTGACTTTGCAATAAAGATGTTCAATAAAACAAACAACTCGACGAAGAATGACTGACTGAGACTTGATTTTTTCCACCCGAGCGTTAAAAATTCAAATCTTTCTGGCCAGTTCCCTTGGTCGGGAATGCTTAGTTTTTGCAATGCGCCTTCATTGAGAGTCTAGTCAAGAGAGAACTCATGAACCAGAAGACTTATTGAATTTGAGCTGGCTAAAGCCCTCCCTAATAAAACATTGCATACAAGATCCTGTCTAAAAAAATTAAATATTAGACAAAAGATCAGAAATTATCTCAGGTGTAGGTTCAATTGCTGGACTAAGCTTCTCAAAAATAAAGGTCTTTGCAAGTCGACAGATAAAGCAGCCAAAGAACCGTCTTGGGCAAAATTTATATTTGTGCCTTGAACCCAGATCCGCAAATAATATTTTACCTGAGCAGAGGAACGAAACGGAATATCTATACAGAAATTGTGCAAGTCTTTTCATAGCCATGATTAAGCAAATCTGTTGATATGGAATCCATCCAGAAAGGCTTAGAGAAATGTGCTTTGATTGTTTACTTCTAATCATAATAGGTACACGTTCTGATCTGGGCTTATGCGATTTCCCATTCTATTGACTTCTCTTTGAGCTTCGCGTTCGTCTTCAGTTTGGCTTCGTAGATATATTTGTTGTTGACTTATTAGCCATGTTCGCATTGGTTTTGGACTTGGTATTTTCAAAAAATCACTAAAGTTTACTTTTCAATAACTTTTTTGTCCGCGATTTATTATTTAAAAAGTAAATAACCTTAAATCGACAAAAGCGATGACTGTTGAAACTTTCTTTCTGTCTCAACCTGAATCATGAAAATTGTCGCAGAAGTTGTCGAGTTATAACATCATCAAGTTTATTTATATAGCTAGATTGTAATAATTTCACTTTTTTTTTTTTTTGTCAATATTCATCCCTATCACGGAATCCATTCGTAGAAAATCCCCGAACGAAAGCTACGCTACGAACTACGAAAAATTTACTTCACAAAATCCGAATGGAATCTAAGGAAGCATTTTCTCAATAACCGCTCTCATTCTCATTTTCAAAATCAGCTGTTTCAACGTAACTTTCGACTCAATAAACCCGCATTCAAATATGTAACTATTAGAGGAGCTGGTACATGAGTTTGACAAGGGTGTGTTTTCGTGTTTAATAACTCCTATATATCGGCTCGTTGCTGTTCTAAGATTTTTGGTTATGCTGGTAAAATATTTTATCAACGTTTTGGGTTATATGTACAGTGGAGGTCGCTTATAACGACCTCGCTTTACCGTCCACTTTCCTATCATTTGGTTAATTTCATTATATTTTAAGCTATTCCTGTGTCCCTACATTATGTTGCCGGAACAACTGCTATAAGATTACCTGTGGTTAACGCGACTTCAGTAAAGAGGTTTGGATTAGGTATATGTTATTGCAGTGGGTTATTAAAAAGGAATTTTTCTATAGAGGAAAGGGCAGCAATAATCTTCCGTGTGGAGGCAGGCGAAAAAAAAGTGTAATTGCACTCAACCGTATCCAAAATATGGCAAAATCATGAAAAAAACAAACAAAAATTGATTTTTTCCGAAACTCTAAAATAAAATAAAAAATAATATGAAGTAATTTAATTTAAAAATAAAATTTTATAGGAGTTATGAAGAACAGATTTCGGTGAATACTGGGTGCAAGCCAACTCCATTATAGGTAGGTAGGTAGGTAGAAGTGGCGGTCAAGCTTAGAACCCAAGTAGCACACTGTGATGTGCCTTTTTGTTACCAAGACTCGTGTTACCTAGTTTGTGAAGGGTGTGAAGCATTCGGTGCCTATATCCAACCTGTGGAGTTGAGGAAACGTATTATGTCTGATAATATCCCTTTACCCGAAATGTCGCTAAGGTTGTCGAAAAAAGGTTGGTTCAGTGTGCGCAGTCTGGCCCTTGCTAGTGCCGGACATTTGCAGAGAAAATGGCAGAGAGTTTCTTACTCATGTATATTCCCGGAACTGCGGCAGTGAGTGTTGTGTAGGATCCCGAGCTTGGCCGCATGGTCTCCAAATGGCCAATGCCCCGTGATTATTGCCGTAATTCTGGCGATATCTGGGCGGGTTCTGTTTAGCAGGTTCCTTGTTCTGTTCTGATCGCATATGGGCCATATCTTCCTTGAAATGACGCAGTTGGTCAACCCCTCCCATTGGAATTTGGCTTTCTGCAGGAAATATGAATGAATTTGTCCTTTGGCCACTCCTAGTGGGACGTGGACACTTGCCGCGAGTGAGCTGTGCAGAGCTGACCCCCTTCTGGCCAGCTCATCTGCCCGCTCGTTGCCTATTATATCACTATGCCCTGGTACCCAGAGAAGTGTGACACTGAAACGTTCACACAGGCGGGCAAGCTCGTTCCGGCACTCCAGCACTAGTTTAGAGGATATGGTAGCCGAATTTATGGCTTTGATGGCGGCTTGGCTATCTATAAGGATAGCGATGTTTTGTTTGTGAGTAGTGTTACGCCCTAGATGCACACAGGCTTCTCGGATAGCCAGTAATTCCGCCTGGAAAACGCTGGCAAAGTCCGGCAAACGGTATGATTCTGATATATTTGGTGATTCTGAGTAGACCCCAGCCCCCACACCACAGTTCATTTTAGATCCGTCAGTGTATATGACCGTGTCAAAACCCTGCATTACTTCGTTTCCCTTCCACTGAGCTCTGGACGGGAAACTTACCTGGAAGCCTTTCTTAAAATTAAGTTGTGGTGTGATTTAGTCGGTTGGAGACGTGACCGTGCCGTTTGGTAACGAGTCCAGAATGTTGCTGTGGCCATACGGCCTTGCACTCCAGCACCCAGACTCCCTGAGTCTCATGGCGCTGCATAGTGCAGTATCTTTGGTGTGTAGTTCGAGAGGTAGAAGATGCAGGAGCACAGTAAGGGCATCCGTTGGGGCCGACCTCATTGCACCCGTAGTGCCTATACTGGCTGTTTTTTTTTTTTTTTTTTTCAATCTTTTTAGTTTTGTAAGGTTATAGCCCTTACTCAACGCGGGCCACCATACGAGTGAACCATAGGTGAGAATGGGACGCACAACAGCTGTGTACATCCATAAGGTCATCTTTGGTTGAAGTCCCCACTTTTTTCCAAAGGTTTTGCTGCAGGCGTAGAAGGCAACGCTCGCTTTCCTTACTCTGTGTTCAATGTTTTGTTTCCAGTTAAGTTTACTATCAAGCATTATGCCCAGATACTTGGCACTGGAGGATAGTTTGAGTGGATGACTATTTAGACGGGGGAGGGTAAAATCGGTTATTTTGGTTTTTGTGGTGAACAGCATCAGTTCAGTTTTGCTCGGGTTGACGCCGAGGCCGCAGCTTGCAGCCCAGAAACTTCCCTGACACTAGTATCGCTACGTCATCCGCATACACGACAACTTTGACCCGTTCCCTGTCAAGTTTTGCAAGGATTTTGTTTATAACCATTAGCCAAAGTAGGGGAGATATGACGCCGCCCTGCGGCGTTCCTCTATGGACAAATCTGGTTCAGTGGCTGTTGCCTAGTGTTGCCTGAATGGTTATTGTTCTTAGCATAGAGACTATCCATTGACTAATAAATTCCTCTATGCCCATCACACTCAGAGATTCCAGAATTGCTTCAGTGTGTACGTTGTTAAAAGCTCCCTCTATGTCTAGAAAGGAGGCTTGGGTGTATTCTTTATAGTGTAAGGATTTTTCAATTGTCCGCACTACTTCGTGGAGAGCCGTTTCCGTAGATCTCCCCTTGAGATAGGCGTGCTGTGATTTGGATAGCGATGATTCTACTATAGAAAGCCTCGCATGTGGATGTCTAGGACACGTGCATTATAGTCCACAAAAAGAAAAAAAAAATATTCAAAACAAAGTAATCGATTATTACTCGAATCGGCGATTAAGGTTCTCCTCTTCCATATGAAGTATTTGTAGTTTTATCGGAATTTTTTTTTATTCCAAAAGCTCTTCTTGTATTTGGTAATGCCTTCACCTTTCTTCAATTTCAATTTTTTTAAGTCGCATATAGTTCGTCAATTCCTCTGAATTTCTCTTTTTAGGCTCGCTGCAATATCCTGCGTAAGTTTTACTTGTTCGTCATAATACTTTTCCGTTTTCAAATAAAATTTCCTTTGTAGCTCAATTTGTTGTTTCGAGCGGTTTGCGGTATCATCCACTGTTTGAAATACTTTGACTTCTTACATCTAACAGATTATATCACCCTACACCAGCACAAGTTCCGCATAACGACAATCCCCGCATCCTCGTACACTCGTCTACGAAACGTAATGAGTTCGCAATTTAACGCATTTTAACGATTCCGCTATTGACTGTGCCGCTCGTCATAATCTTAATTAAAAATCGCGCGCCCGAATTATTACCACTTTTGCCGTCTCTTTAAATTAAATTTCTTGTCTGCGCGAAAGATCAAGTGAAGCAGACGTTTTCACGTTTGGCGTCATAGCTCTGCAAGCTGCAACCTCCCGCCAACAAGATAATTCCACGTTCAATTGGAATTCAAATGGAAATCAGCTCGAAGAGCAGCCAACCATTGTCAGTTCGCGGCGCTCTGTTCAATTCAATTTACATCAATCTTAACAAGGTGTGAAAAATATAATTAAGCTCTGACTCTGACTCTGTTTTTGTGCTGTGTTAGCGTGTCCTTGAGCGAGTAGCGCTACTGTGTTCACTGCTCAGTCGGCGGGGCAGAGTTGCTATCACTTTACATAATCATCGGAAGAGCGACGCGGTCGGTGGCGTGTAATCATCACGTCCAGGTGTTTTTACCTAAAATTAATTGTTTCCCGTCAACCATCATCAATCACTTATTGGCGGCGCAATGGATAAGGTGCTGCCGCGACGCCACCGCGGCCATATGTGGGCCGGACAGTGTCATGGTTGTATCCACAAAGTGGGAAGATTTTCGCTTCCCCGTATATCAACATCCGACTAATGCGGGTGAACGTGTGTTGTATGTGTAATTACAGTGCAGAGTAAATCGCTTTCTTCTGAATACTAAGTACAGAACCTATATGTGTATGTGTATGTCTGACACACAGGTCCATGCTCCACATATTGAATTGTTAAACAAGTGCAATTATCGCACTCCTTGGCCATACCGAAGGCAGTATAGAACGAGCTAATTGCAGGTCTACCGGGGTGTAATTTGAATGCGAACTCGGGTTTTAATTTGCGGTGATAGTCAACGCAGGGAATACGATATTCGAAATGACATTTATCGGTACGATTTGCGGTGAGAACCGCCGATAGGGGAGGGTAATGTGTGTTTCAATTTGGGTCAAAGCCGTTGCTCTTTGGGACAGTAATGCTTGTGTAACGTCGACGCAACTGCCGTCGTCTTGCGTAATCGCGTAATCTTGATTGACTTCATAAATCAGTGATTGGTAAACAACACCCCATTGGGTCAGGTGCAGTGACAACTGATAGTGAAAAGCACCAGGTGTTCACACATCGCTCTAGACTAGATGAAGGGGAGAACCCTCCATCGGATTAGAAAGGTCGACGTAGCCAGCATGAAGTATGAAGGCTTTAGTAAAAAGGTGAGGATGTCAAACGCGAGCATTTTTACTGGCAAAACAAACCTGTCACACAGGCAGCTTCGATCTATTCGTTACGAAAAATGAACTTTGAGATTGCTCAGAGTCTCTTTGCTGCACCCTGCGCCTGCACGCTGCACATAGTATTTTTGAAATTTTAACATCTCGAAAACGGTACAAATCGCAACAAAAACTCCTTCCTTAGGTGATGTAGATGTGTTGCGTTTCTCATAGCGGTTTGTTTTTGAATAGGTGCACAAAGAAAGACCACCACTGTCAGAAATAGCAATCGACTCGACGCCGACGTTAGGTTAAATAAATGAATAACTATTATTGGGCCAATCCCGGCGGTACTGCAATACCGGGCCAACCCGTGACAGAGGTGGAGCAAGCTCCTAGCACTCCGTCTGATTCCAAAAATCAGTTTAACATTTGTTGTTCCCCGATGGGGAATCTATCAGATGTTAAGCTGATAAGAACAGATACTACACTTTGATCTTAGCCATAAGGCCGAGAAGCGATAACAATTCCACTCTGATGGCAGCTACTCATAGAATTCTCTACGAGAACTCAGTGTGAAGTTGGAATGGATAGGAAACGTTCCGATGCGATTTGTTGTTGTTTTTATTTTCCTATTTATTTTTGGGTACGTGCTTCGTGACTCGTGAGGTAGGATAGCGTAGCGTGTAGGTAAGGTATTCGTTTCGTTCATCGATCGTTTCATCGATCGTTTGCATTCTTCTCTCTAGTGTCTGGACTCTGGAAGCGTAGCAGTTTTTTTTTTTTTGTTGGTTTATTTAAGTCATCGAAGATTGAAGATTCGAAACGTTTGCTGTAGTGTTTTGTTGTTGTTTAAGATACTAGGGTGGAATCGACTGGTGAAAGGTGATTTGTGTTGTGATAGGTTAAAAAAATATTCAAAATTCTTCACGGCTGATAGTAGTCGTCCCGATTTTGTTATTACAAAGGTGTCACAGGAAAAATGCATTTGTCGATCTGGTAATGTGAGTTCATGAGTTCATCAAGGTTACTTGTTGCCTATCACTACGTCGATGATTTATTTCGTAATAAAAAAAAAACATACAGAGCATTTTAGCAAGAGTTTTTTATTTGCTCTTCAAAATGAAAATACACAATTCTCGCTAGCACATGCACTGCACATGCACATGGGTATAAAATTATAGTTTTCCATTAAAATTTTTTTTAAGCGGTGACCCTTGCAATGCATAGGATGGCGTTTGTGAATAACAGCACTGAACAATTTTTCGCTATTAAAAGGTTGGTATTAAGGGGGTGGCTATATATATAATTATATCCGTGGAGTTCTGTATATGTACAATTATTATTTTTGGTGGCAATGTATGTTAGCATGTCCCTCAAATATTTAAATTTTTCTTTTGAAATATCATTTCGAGCTTCTAACGCTTTAAAAATGTATTTTTTTAATTGGTTTTTGGAAAATGTTGACACTATCCCATGGTAGGTACTGAGTCATTGTGCGATTTAAATCAACACGAGGTAGCTTAGGTACCTTTTTTTTATGTGGATCCAAGAAATAATTGATATTATTAACTTTTGTAGTGGTTAAGAAATCCGAGGAAGCCTTATTTAGGTCTTTAAAGTCATTTTAGTCCAAATTGATCACTTCAACTTCACTCGTATCATTTTTTCCACATCCTTTGGTTCAAACCATTTAACTACTTTCTTCAATTTGAGCGAAATATCGATCGCAGGACATGAAGGAGTGACCACTGACCAAGTATTTATGATCAATAACATCGTAGATGCCATTAGCAACTAAATAGATCAAGGCAAAAAGAACTATTCTGTTCTTGTTCTGTCCAATGCTGTATCACTCCAAAACTGAGTTTTAAGTTTTAGATGACACCATGTTAAGTACCTTGAATATGGAAGATTCGACCTCGTTATCACCTCCACCCGTCTATGACTCATTCCATAGGCACAAGTTTATTTCTGACCGCTTAATTGAATCAACTAACTGCACATAAACAATAAAACCACGCAAGATTAACAGCCACCAAAGTACGCAATAACACCCTGCACACACACGAACACAGAACCTTTTGACCAAAATTTGGTTACAACTTTATTTGTATGTGGGTAAACTTTTAAAAGAAACAGGCACTTAAATGCATTTGGATATTATTATTAAATTGGATAGTATTTTCGTAAATATAAGAAATTTTTATTTTTTGGCTTACACCCTTTAGATTTACAACCCTTTAATTCTGTTAAACGCCCTTTAACGCGGTGTTTGGACCGTCGCGATCAAATAATCTTACCGCCGAGTAAAATTATTTCTTTGTGGCGTTAAAAACGCGTTCTGTTTGACGCAGCCTTAAGTTTGTCTTTCCGAATGTAAAAGTGTGTGCCAAATAAATACAACGCAATGTCACGAATGTGGCATTTTCAAAACATATTGTAATCGATTAATTATTTAACTGCATTTTTAGAATAACATTCACAATTTAAGGTTAAAGTATATTATAACGAAATACAAGTAAAATAGAATTTAAAAAAACAAAAAACAGGTTTACTCCTAAACAATTTCTCCCCTCATAACATCCTAAATCTGTGTGGAAAACCCCCAAACTGGGAACACTGATTCACAAAAAAATGTTAAAAAAATATTGACAAAAAGTAGCCATCTGGGATGGAATATTTAGACCGTCTGGCAACGCTGTCTGTGAAACTTCTGAGACTTGCATCGACTCACAAAATGATCGTAATTACTAACAATTATTTAATATTTCCGCCGCTTTTCCCAGCTTTTATCGCAAAGACATTTTTTCGCTCATTTTCAATATGTAGCAAAACTTGTGAGAGGTATAACAGACAGCAGCATCAGCGTTGCCACAAAGTTACAATTGTATCAAATTTGCTACATTTTTGCTTTAGCGCAAACAATTGATACTTAGATACTTTTTTTGGATTTTGTTTCAAATAGATAAATTTGTCAATATTCAATTAAAACTGAACAATCTCCCATTTTTAAATTTTTTCATATAATGTAGGTATACTTTAATGATTTTTTTTATTGAAATAAATTTTACGATCTGGCTATATTAATTTGTTTTCTTATTTTTAAAACTGAGTATGGTAACTATTCCTCATTCTGAACTGATGTTCCTAGCCCACACATACTGATCCTGTACTGTACGTGCGACTCGAGCTCATATTGGAACGTCAAACTAAATTTGCCAATACTCTATTGCTTGATGAGTTTTTTAACTGTGTTCATGCCGCTTAAGCCTCCACTCTCTACATTTTTTAAATGTCAATAATCTCTGCATTTTTAAAATTTGTTTGTACTAAATGAATTGACTGATTATCAGGTGATGTGAAAGACAATATTTGTTTTAAGGATTTTGTTATTTAGGATATATATATTTGTTTCTTTCGTTTTTAATAAATTTATTTATTTGAAGGAAAACGATATTTTCTGTTGAATTTTAGAGGCTCAAAATGAAATACTTTTGATACATTCAAACAAAATTAAACGATATAGTTTTCGAAAAGTCAACCACAACGCTGAGCAGCAACAGCAAATCCTGTAAGAGAATATGCGCCTCCCTGAATGTTATTGATCGCAGTGCTGCACGGATTGCTGATGCGAAAAAGTAATATATGTTTTAAAATGTGCAATATTTCATTTATCAACCGTAGAGTTCTTAAATCAACGCCCACCTCAGGTTATAGAGATGGTTTTTAATTTTCTATGTAGACACATGTAGAATCATGTACGGCGCGTTACGATAGGTGACTTATAGCTACTTCAATGCCATTCAATTTAAAGGGACTAACGAATCTCTAAACTTCATAGATCGAGTGTGACTCCTGAGCACTTTTCACCCTTGTTGGGCAGCAAAATCGAAAAATAAGCAACTGGCGGGGATGCATCCACGAAATGGTCTAACTCAAATGCACTCCCATTTGAGTCACATTCTCCTATAGACTCCATTCGGCACATCCACGACTTCTAAAGCGAAGAAGCAAGCATAACGTACTGCATACGATTCCCAGCTTACTTATTGATTTAAGACCAACGATCTTCGACTTGGGGTCATGTCAGACTAAATTATGCTTTTGACTTCTGCACCCAATGATGACCTTTTCCCCGTCGTATGTCAAACGGACCCCACTCACTATAGATGCGCAGTGTCAATTCAGGTTATCTATCAATTCGAATGCACCCCGGACAGGAATGGCCCTCAAATAGGATTTATTATCGTGCTGAGGCTTTCGACTGGCTAACGACGAGTGAGGCATTAAAGAGCATCGGCATCGGCACACGCACAGGGGACTCGTTCTGCGCGCTGAAGTCGTGACACAAGTTGAAGTTGGCGGGCAAGTGATTTTTATTGATACGAGCATTATTTCGATGGCTGTGATTGATGTCAGGTGTTTGTATAAGAATGTGTGCTTTGCGAATGTTAATCATAGTTCCCCCTCCCAATAGTGGTATGCCAATAATTATAACTATAGGTGGTCCTTGAGAGTGTTGCATGTTATGCGTATAGGTGCGACATAAATTGCACTTGTAACTGTAGAAGAACAAAATGTTTCGAGTTTGGTGTTTGACGTACAACAAGCGCGACTTTCCGCATTCTTGAAGAGCATTTACTTTTCTGGAACACGGATGTGTATTATGCAAAACTAGCAATCAATGAGTATAATTTATAATTTTCCCTTATTGCGTGTAGGAACGCAAGGTATGGGTGTTTGAGAGAAATTGTTGTTCTACCTATGGGAGCGGGTTTCAAGTGGCCCCCGTTGTCAGCCAAATGAACAACAGGAAATCTAACAGATAATCGGGGGGAATTTTTCAAATAGCAAAAACGCTTGTGAGTTGTGCTTCTTTTTGTTGGTAACATATCCATATCCGTAGCCATATCTGACTGTCATAATAAATGGACGTCCCACTGCACCCGAACACATAAAATTTGGTGTCCGTCAACGAAAAGAGTGACATTCGTAACGAAAACGAGTTCCAAAAATAAGTACATGCTCAAATATTGCTATTTTAGTTAACAATTGACAACTTGGAGCTCGCCCTTAGTCAAATAACACAAGCACACATGTCAAAAGTGTAAGAAACTGCAAGTGGGAATTTTTGCTATTTTTTGGTTGCTCCTCAATTAAGGCGACATAAATTTGTAGGTAACGTTCTTTCGTCCCGAAAAACTATAAACTCACACAAAGCGAATTGTTGCGAGTATCTAGTCTTAGGTGTTTTACGGGCCTGGTCGGCCAACTATTTATAGGTAGGTATTTACAAAATGGATTTTAAAATTCGTCTCACGGTTTTATTGACTTTAAAATGGAGAGCCACTTTTTTCTGTAGCAGTTGTTTAGAATTGACTATTTGCAGGTAAGGTACATGTCCTTAAAAGTTGGGTCTGTATTTCAGCAAAATTTTCAGCTGCGCCTAGCTTTGTAAATTACATTTTTAATGTAAACAATACAGTACCTACTCCCCGGAAAAAACACATGCACATGGGTATAAAATTATAGTGCTTATAGCCGGTTTTTCAATTAATTTCCTATTAAGCGGGGACCTTGTAATGCATAGGATAGCGTTTTTGAATCCCAATCTCAACACTGACTAATTTGTTGCTATTAAAAGGGTTGCTTTTATCCGGGGAGTACTGTATTTTATGCCATTTTCCAATACTTTACATTTTGCACTCAGAAAGCAATGTCTTAAACAACAACAAAGACGCTACTCAAACACTTCGATGACTAAGCGAAACCAACAAATAAAAACTATCATTCCGCTACCAGAGAGAAGAGCGCAAACGATCGATGAAATACGAATACCTACCATACGACCATACCTAACCTACCCGCTACGCTATCCTAAATCCTACTCTACCTACCACGAATAAGCGAACCACGAACCAAAAATAAATAGGAAAATAAAAACAACAACAAATCGCATCGAAACGTTTCCTATCCATTCCAACTTCACACTGAGTTCTCGTAGAGAATTCTATGAGTAGCTGCCACCAGAGTGGAATTGTTATCGCTTCTCGGCCTTATGGCTAAGATCAAAGTGTAGTATCTGTTCTTATCAGCTTAACATCTGATAGATTCCCCATCGGGGAACAACAAATGTTAAACTGATTTTTGGAATCAGACGGAGTGCTAGGAGCTTGCTCCACCTCTGTCACGGGTTGGCCCGGTATTGCAGTACCGCCGGGATCGGCCCAATAATAATTAATTAATTTATTTGTTCTAGTTCTCATTTTGTATTATATCGATATCCCCTGGCCCTGGGCCCTGACTGTATAGGCAGCAGTGTGACCACAGTGGAATATAATATTCCACTTGTGGAATATTTTTAAGCTGCATAGAATATATTTTTTCCAAAAAATATTCGCATATAAAAGGGGAATATTTTGTTCTCCAAAAAGAATTTTTAGTTAACAAAATATTCTTTATAAATTAGAATTCTATTCTTTACGAAGTTTTGAGTTTAATGCTTATTTGCCTATTTGTATTTTCAACATGGATACTTCCGAGAAAAGCTGTTACCGAGCCGAATACCGAAGTAGGATAAATAACCTCTTAAATATAACAACATGAATAAAAGTAGTGGGAACATTCTGTGATTATTGTGTCACAACTAATTCAAATGTTAATCTGTATAATACAGGAGGAACATGAACAAATTGATTTTGATCTTCAATACTTTTAAACTTTTTTTGTAATATCAAACGATAATGAAACAATATTTTTCGTGGCAATTATAGTTTTTATGGTAATATTTTTTTTAACTTTATTTGAAATAAAAGTTAATTTTTTGTGTATTTATGTCTTAAAATTCATTTTATTTATTTCATTTGTATTACAAAAAAAAAATGTTGAAGTGGAATATAAATTTATAGACATATTCCACTTTTCAGATTAAGTGGAATATTTTTGAAAGAAGCTGATGGTCACACTGAGGCAGTGCCATTTTTAATACCATTCTGAAATGCTAGATCCTAGCTAACATTTTCGAGAACTAAAAGCATTTTTTTTTAAACAGAAAAATTTGGTCTTAGTCTTAGCTCTTAGGGTACATTAAGCTGATATGTAGTGTAGTGCAACGAAGTTTCAGGATGTTTTCCTCCACTTTCCCATACATCAGATGGAATGGAAATGGAATGTGATACGTGAGCGGGCAGCGGGGAAGTGTGATGTGTGACGTGTGAGTTGTGACTTGTGACTGTGAGGTGTCGTGTGACGTGTGAGTGTGACTAGGGAGAGTGACTGTGGGCAGTGTTGTTAGGATTCTCTCTTCATTTATCCCACGAAACGTAGTAATTTTTCCCATTTTTCCCATTTCACAGTACTTAAATTCCCTTAAAAATCCCTCCATACTTTTTTTTGAACAAAATTCTAATTTTTGAAGTAAAATTAGTATTACACGGAAAACAAATTATATTTAATTAACCTTTAGTATTAAAATCGCAGATTTTTAACGTTACTATGACTATTTTTGGTATTAGAAAATTTTCATGAAAGACAATTTACATTAACAATTTTTTATAGACACGTTTTCGTAGTAAAATGTAAATGTTTCGATGAAATTGCTTCAAAAGTTTATAGTTTGAATGTTTTTTTGTTAGATTCCTAAAAATCCCACGATTTTGTGCTGTTTCCCTTTATCCCACGAAAGGCTTTTTAGACATCGAAAATCCCACAAAAAGGAATAATCCCACGATATAACAACACTGACTGTGGGTGTAGTGCAATCAATCCAGTTTCCAGTCTATCGTACAGCTACAGATAGGTATAGATTAGATAAATTCTCTAATAGAGATATTTTTTTATGTTCTGTTTGTTTTAAAGACTGGAAACTTACTTTAATAATAAAATTAAATTCGTTGTTTAAATACAAGTTTTTTTTAACTTTTTTCTCCTTACTAAAAGAAGAGGTACAACGGCATTTAGATGATGTGCTGATGAAAAGAAAAGTTGTTTTGTCTAGGATTTTCTTTTTGCTTCAACATTCTAGCATTTTCTATTTTGAAATTCTGGCAACACTGTATTGAGGTCGTGCATGTGTGTCGTGTTTCGCTTATTTATCGCTGAGCTACTCGAACTTTTCACTGGTTCCTTAAAATTGTCATTTCGGATTTATCGCATATTTAGGCGTTTGGCGATTTTAGGTTCTTTATTAAAAAAAAAATCATATTTCTATTGTGAACATAGGTACCCATTTCGTTTAAATAAAATCTTCAAATATACACGGGCCGTTTTTCAAAATGTTGCAAAAAGATGTCCCCTAAGTTTATCTGCTTTATAAAACCACATTTACTTTTCATTTTTTATGTCTGAAATACTACTTAGAACCTGTATTTAATGTGTACATACAATAATTTCCATAGGCACAATATCAAAACTAGTTAATGCATTCAAAATCACAAAAATTCCTACGTAGACGTCCGATGGGCTGTTTTCTTTCATGTTTAATTTTTTGAAACTTTTCCTAATGAAAATACCTACGTTTCAATTTTATTTTTAAACATTTTATGTTTCATAGGGAATTTGCACTATTCCCCTTTTTTAAGGCTTTTCCATTTTTCCCCTTCTTCATTAAAAAAAAAAGGCGGCAAAATTGGCACCCTTCCCCTCAATCTGAGACCACTGGGTATGCCCCCTTCCTGCGAAAGGTTTTATTTTTTTTGTTAACATTAGAAAATGGAAAATAGAAAAGTCTTTGAATTACGAGTTTGTGTTTTTTTTTTTTTTTTATTTAACATTGTCGTCTTTAAAAACAATTAAATTAAAGAATAACAAATAAGAGTCACATTTTTGTTCTTAATTTTTGAGTTTGGCTCTAAGAATTTTCAAACCATACCTTTTACTGTTTGTATCCTTCGTTGCTGAGTGACATTGACGTTGAAGTTATGTATTTAAGAATGTGCAGGAAAGAAAGCTTTCCGCTACTTACTTTAGATCAATTGTTTAACTAATCTTATATACTAATGTTCTTGTGTTAAATTGTAAAAGTGAAAAATCAACAAAGAGAGTATATAAATAAATAAAGTTAAATTTTATGGTAGTTATCTCTTCGGACGACGATTAATAGTAAAATTAAAGTAAAATGTTTAACTTACTTACTTAACGGGCTTCTGGATTCCGACCAATTGCCGCAATGGCTAGGAAGTCAATTCTGAGTGTTTCTAAAACTTGTCATTCTCTTCTATCAGAAATAACTACCTTAATGTCGTCAGTTTTCGTCGTTAAAACTCTGTCATAATTGGTAGCACTTTCGGTTTTATGTATAGAATTTTAGTGCCTATATTTGAAAACTAAGTTCCGTTTCCAACTCAAGGTTATTTGCGGCTGCATTTTAAAGAGCTATACGTCCACTCACTCGGGCGCGGTAATCCGAGGGTTTCTGTTAATAAGTTAATGAGCTTAAATTCTCCTCCAACAATAAAATTCTTATTAAAATAACTCAAAATCCGTAGCTAAACCTTTGCCAACTGACAATGGGTATACTGCAAATCCCGCCTAATAAAAGTAACGAATAAATCCAAATTAGCCGTCATAACAGCAGCAATGCCGGATTGAAATATTCACAGCAGTAACTGTATCTAGCATACCTATATAGTCGAAAGCGATTCGACTGCGAAGCTAAAACTACTCGCTGGTCGTTGCAAACAGGAACAATATTGTGTGCGTTGTGTTAATTTGCGAATAATGGATGTGCAAAACACCGGTAATGAGAACATTTTACTGCCCATAAAGTTACCGCCGCATACGTATTGTATCTATACACAACTGTGCGGTGTATTTTGAACGATGCGGTGAATGGTGTTACCATTTGGCTTGCCTTTCGCATTAAGCACTGCGCAGGAGAACGCAGCACAGTAGGAGGCCAAAGGTGTGATGTATGCGTGTGTCGGAATTTATATAGCATTTTGGCTGTGAATTTTATGACATAGAAGAAAAAAACGAACATTCGTCATGCGAGAATGTCATAAAATCATATGCCATCGACTTTATGTTGGCAATTTTCCAATTGGATACCTATTGCTAATTTGGTTATAGGTAGGTATACAATGTCGGTTCGGCATATATGCCATAGACTTGAGAAAATTAGTAATAATTGCGACAGTGACAATTAGTCAAAAGAAAGCCTGTGTCAGTGCGAAGTGGTTAGTTAGCAATGTCTTAAATTTGTACCTAAAGGAAGGTTGCCGTCTCTTTTAAGGCGGTTGAAAGTCATCCATCCAAGACAAGGCACAATACAAATTTTTATAAAGAAACAAATAAAATAAAAATAGCAAATGGTGACCACAGTCACTTTTTTTATTTTTTTAAGTAAGAATCGAGTATAACGTCAGAAATCTGAAACATATTAGCTCGCATGTCTCAAAAAATTCAGAACGGCCCAACTAATAAACGATCAACCGCAAAAATATCCACTTGCAGAAATTATCACAAAGCCCGAGCTTAATTCTTTAACTTTTGAGTACTACTCCTATTTAACCCAAGAGTTACATCGAGTGTTTTTCAGTTTTAGCTGAACGCATCACAAGGTGAACTATTCTGAGCGAAATGTTGTTCCCATTCTTTTGATGCTGCAACTTTTGTGATTCGTCCTTCAAAATTCTAGCCCTTTTTTATTATCAGTTATGCACTTACAACAACAGCATATGATCCTGCTTCTCAACGAGATCATGAACCATGATCTGAAAATTATTTCTACTATTGCTCGCAGCAACATTCTTAAATGTTGGTGTGCCTTTGAACGATAGCCAAGCCACACAGTCACGTTGCCAGACTAAAAAATTCAACACCCTTCATAACACAAAAAAATCAATAAGCATTTTTCCCCATCCAACAAATTTCCCGTCCTTCGAGATTTTGCTTTTTAATTCTATAAAGGTATGACAAGACCAGCGAAATAATTCATAAATACTTAAGTAAATGTTTCATACATATCTAAGTAAATATTTCATAAACATTTTTTTTTAACAAAGTTCGTAAATAATTATTGTGTCACGAGGCAGAAAGGAGTGAGTTGTTTTTTTTTGTTTTTACATAAAGTACAAATGTCCAATAAATTTTGAAATATCTAATGAAAAATGGAAACTAGCAGTCTGCATAAATTTAAATTATTCTCAAAACTAATTATTGGGAAACACATTTCTTTTTTATCACAAAATATTACAGAAAAATGTAATTGCAACTGTTTTCGACGAGTTTTTTTTGAACAGATAGCTTTAAATTTATGTGAAATCACGATTTTATTTTAACAATCAAACGTATTTTGTGTGTGTTTAGACTGCAGAGAGAGAGAGCTATGGTGCGGTCACAACATGAGTATTATTATGAAAAGTATAATGCTTTGTCTAAGTATTCCAATCTAAGCGAACGAGATGTGGAAACTGCGCTTTTCATTATATTTCAAACTGATTGTAAACCGATGTCCTTTTAAAAATAAAACGCATCACATTACGGAAGCAGTGTTGTTGTTTTCGTGACTCTGTCTGTAAATTTCATAAACATTAAATAAATACTTAATCGCCGTCTACACCGGTAATAAACAGAAATATTTGACGAATCTGTGAAAAATGTTTCTAAAGCAAACCGAGAACATTTCATAAATATTTAAACAAATCGTTCGCTTGCCTGGATAGACCTTAATATGCCACGAAAAACCGAAATACTAGCAGCGAAGTATTGTTAATTTGTTGCAAAGTTGAACATAAAATTTTAAACTAGGTATTCCTAGTTAAAAAAAAACAGTATCAAAAATAAAAATTATTAATTTGATTCATATGGTAACACCCCCGACAAGCAGAGTCTAGTGGCATTAACAAAAAATTGACGTTCAGACGTTAAACAAGAATAGCGCGGGGATAAAATATGTCTGGTCCTGATGGATGCACAAAACGTTAAACGGTTAAAAAGGTTGTGGGGTTGACGTGTATAAATTATATTATGCAACATTAAAATGGTACGGTATTGTAAAAGTCTATCAAACGTAATATTACAGATCCGGTAAGAAAAATGTGAAATGTGGTCGTATCTTCGAAGACCGAAGATGTATCGAGCTGTGTTGTTATAGGCGACATTTAGTTTCCGGCTACTAATTGAGTCACACTTACCAAAAACTTCGCAACCGTATGTTAAAATAGGTATAATTAAGGTCTTAGCTAGGAGGATCCGCGTTTTCATGGGAGTGAAGTATTGAGTCGTCCAAAGAGAACGAAGAATACCATAAGCTTTACCAACTGTTACGTTAATGTGATCACTCCACGTTAATGTTTTATTAAATAACATACCCAAATTTTTTGCGGTGTCAACATATTCGATCGGACCATCGCTAAGGTAGATAGGTGGAAAGAGTGACGTGTTTAAGGTTTTCCTAGAAATGACAATGCATTTAGACTTCCTAGGGTTAATAAGAAGCGAATTCTGTTGCGACCAACTAGATATTTTATTCAAATCGGAGTTTATGCAACTGACGCAGTGGTCGATTGTGTCAGGTGAACAGCTTATATATAGCTGAGTATCATCAGCATACATTTCAACATAGGAGTTATTGACTATGGAAGGCAACTCATTTACATACAGGGAAAAAAGTAGGGGTCCTAGGATGGAACCTTGAGGAACTCCGCATGTTATGGGAAGAAAGTCTGACATTCTACTGTTCACATACACAGCCTGCTGACGACCAATAAGATAAGACGATATTAAACGCACCGCGGAAGAAGAAAAGTTGTATATACTTGTAAGCTTATTGCATAGTATTGCGGGATTGACGGTGTCAAATGCTTTGGAGAAATCAAGGAGCACTAGAAACGTGATATGATTTTTATCTAAGTTCTTCCTTATGTCGTCAACCACAGTTAAGAGTGCAGTGGTACAACTATGCTTAGCACGAAAACCAGACTGATGAGGACACAATAAATTTTTCGAATTAAGATACCTATTCATTTGCTTCTGCATAATTCTTTCAAAGACTTTTGAAAGAAAGGAAAGTATAGCAATTGGACGAAAGTCTTTATCTGTACGATTCTTGGGAACAGGAATGATTTTAGAATTCTTCCAGACTGAGGGGAACACACCTGTTGTAAGGATGTGGTTAAAGGCATGGGTGACATATGGTAGTATAATGGGCAGAATAATCTTTATGAACTTAGGGTGAATTTCATCAACTCCAACAGAGCTAGATTTAATGGAGAGTATACACTCAACCACATCTGTCTGCTCCACGAGAGAAAACTCAAAAGCTTCATGGGGACAAACGGTGCTGTTGGTGATGTTCAGTACTTGCGGAGTAGATGAAACAATAGGACGGGTGCAAGACACAAAGCATCGGTTAAGTTCATCACCGTCAACATTATGAAGGAGGCGGTTCGGCTGATTACCTACACCAATTGCCTTCAAGTTCTTCCACAATTGTTTACCAGAGAATGATGCATTTAATCGTACAGAGTAAGCGCGTCTTTTGGCAGCACGAACTTTGCAGACCACGGTATTACGGAGAGTACGGTATGACCTGTGGTGCTCTTCTAATCGAAAGCGCTTCCACAGGTTATACGCTTCGTCACGCCTTTCCATTAGCTCTCGGATATCACTTGTAAACCATGAATTAGCGATATGTCTCACTACCTTAGATTTAAGGGGTACGTGAATATTAAATAGTTGATTAACATTCGATTGTAAGAACTCAATTTGTTGATTTGAAGAAGACATGCGGTATATTAAGTCCCAGTTAACGCTGCGCACATCATTATCTAAAGCCAAGTAGTCAATGTGTCTGAAATCTCTAAACTCAAATGAATTAGGTAATTCATGATAAGTGAAATCAAAGGTGAAAAAGATCAGATCGTGTTTTGAAAACCCCGGGGCTGACAATTGGTCATAGAAGAGCGCTTTTTTAGTTTCGCTAACAAAGAAAACATCAAGTAAGGTGCTACAAGTATCGTTAAAGTGCGTAGGTGTAGAAGAATTAACGGGAAAAAGATTTATTGAACGCATACTATCGATCAAATTTCGTTCGGATAAGAGATCACTATTTATGTCACCACATACAATGACGTTGGGCGAACAGACAGATATTTCTTCTAACAATGAAATAAGGTGACAAAGATTAACATTCTTATTTGGTCTGTAAACTACTCCGAGAAGAATTCTATCGGTATCGCTTGCTAGGTCAAGAAACAAAAAATCCATCTCACTATTACCTTTGGACACACAATTTATTTTAACGTTACGAAATACACCAGTTCTAATATAAACAGCGACTCCACCACCTACACGACGGACTCTGTCACCACGGAAAATTTGATAACCTTCCATACCATACAATTTATCGTTTAAGTCAGATTCTGAAAGAAACCAGGTTTCTGAAACGCAAATAATATCGACCCCAGAACCTACAAACAGATAACGAAACTCATCCATTTTAGGCCAAAGACTTTGAGCATTAATATGGCAAATCTGAAGGCCATTCTTGTATTTGGAAAAAACTTTAATCATAGAACCCATTAAGGTAATACCACCAGTTGCTGGAGAATCCATTAAATTTGACATAGTAACTAACAAAATGAGATAGAGAAAGAAAAAGAGATGTAAGACAAGTCGCAAAACAATATATAAAAGAATAGAATAAATAAATATTATATGTAATTTAAGTTTGAAAGAAGTTACAAAGAAGATTATATAAACTATAAAAAATAATAAGACGAAAAAAAAAAAAAAAAAAGATAATAATAATAATAAAAAATAAAATACAAGAAAAGGAATAAAGTTGGCCGCTACTGTTTCTTCGAATATGTCGACGAGCTTTTTGAACTTTCGCATCCATTGATGATATTGACAAGGTTCTCCAGATTGTCAACAGCAAGAGCTTTTCCATTTGCATTCGGCTTAACGTACACAATTCCGCGCGAAGAATACACGGACACCAATTTCTTTTCTTTTTTGTTGTCCAGTGCACGTTGCATTAACATATGGTTGTGTTTTGTTAGAGCTTCATGAATATGTATGTAAACGTCAGATTTTATTCCAATGTCTCGCAGTCGAAGTGGACCGTTTTTTTGTTTACAGTGAGATGTGATGGATTTTAAAATAAAGTTTTTTTCGTATGCGGATTGAAACTTAATCAGAATTGGTGGATTACGTGTGTTTTGTTTTGCTCTAACTCGATAAATGTTTTTAAGGGTAGGGGCCTGTACATTGACAGTGCTGCAGAGGTGGTTAAAAATCGATGTCAAATTTTCACCTTGATCAGAGGGTACACCATATAGTAGGGCATTGGCGGCAATAGATTTGTTTTCCTGAATCTCAACATATTGCCTTAACGAGTTGACTTCGTTTTTAAGAGCTTCTATGGAGCGTTGATTCTTTTCGAGATGTATAACTCTTTTATCTATATCGGCAATACTTCGTTTGATGGCGTTAACTTCTTTCTCGATTTTAGTAAATATCCTCTGCTCAGACTCTACCAGCTTTGAAGACAGCAGATTTACAATAAACTCACTCTGTTTCAAAAGTTTTGCGTCCAGGCTTTCCGTGGGAAACGACAGGGTGGTTTCAGTTTGAACACAAGAATTATTTTGTGGTTGTTGGGTTACGGCGGGGGCCGGCGAGATGAAGGGAAGCTGCACTAGACACTGGTTGGTTTCTTGATGTTGATGGGGAGAGGTGACAGGGGGGTTAACCATGTTCGATAATACTTTGCACTGACGAGCTTTGGGTGAACGGAGCATTATTATTTGTATCGGTTTTTGTGTTTTTAGTCAGAACAAAAGAAATATGAATTTGTATAACTATTATCGAATGAGCACAACAAATGATAAGACACGGAATTGTATTAATAATTAGTTACACTATTAAAAAACAATTGCTGAAGACTACAGAATAAAACAAGTAATTAAGATATAACAGATCAACGGAGAAGCGGAGAAAGCACGTCTACTCGGTAGAATTCATCAGAACATACATTATCTGTCGTGTTTTGAAAGCAACTGTTGGCCAAACTCGAAAATAAAATTTGTCCAAGAGCCGTATTGTTTTATTTTCGTGATCGCAATATCGGCCTGAACGGTATAGCTTTTGGATGTGTTTATGACACTAATGGGTGGGTCCTTTGGCACCGTAATCTGGCATGTCTCTGGGTTTTAACGAACCTTTGTCTTCGAGAGACTACGGGAACAAGTCGCGTCTAGGGTAATGTTTAGTATAGGCTAGTTTGAGTTTGATAAGGCTTAGAGTAGGACTTAGTTTGCAAGTGATAGATTAGTTTAGGCATAGCTTAGGTTAGTTAGATTTAGCTTCGCGTTGAGCTTCCCGGTTTCTTTCGAGGGCATGGGCAAAAGTCTTTGAACTTTTACTTTAATTTTTTTTTTTCTCTTTCTATCTTCGTTTTCCTTTTTGTCCGTCCGATGTCGATGTAACTTAAAGTAACTTTCTCTCTCTTTCCTTTTTTTTTAAATTAATTAAGGCACGACATACATAAAAGTGTTTTGAGCAGGAGGTGTATCGTAAGGGGTAAGAACTACCCCATCCGTCGAGCTGAGCCGAGCAAATGCGAGCGTGCCGCACCCTTACGACCTGCATCGAAGATGCCTCCGTGGTCTTAACATGGCTCATTACAATGAAATATATAAGTAGGGACTGAACTTCTGAGTCTCAGGGTCAGTGCCCGGAGAAACATACATTTTATTTGAAGATTATTTTTTTGTCGCTGTGCTATCTTTCGCGAACGTATAAAAAACATCCGAGAGTACAACTGCCTTAATTGTTTTTGTTGAAATAAAATTAATTTAATTAAATGTTATTGTGTTATCTGGCAACTCTTTGAATCCTTTTCTCTGTCATTTTATAAAACCAAAATGGACGATAATAAATTCTTGTTCTTTTACCATTCTTTGCAGAAGCTCGTTTTAATTAAAGAAGATAGTTTTTCATTAGTTTTTCTGGGCCTGCACTGTAGCGTGATCTAAATAAAAATATTTCTTATTAAATAAAGCTACGGTTGCAGTGGATGCGAATTCTTCTCCTTCACAGTTCGTTGTTCTATTTGTTGCTTATTATCCTTTAGTAGCAACTCATGCTCACAGTTCGGGGTATAGCCTCGTGATCTAAACGGTTCGCAGTCACTCATTATGAAACTCGATCTTGAGTAATATTTTTTAATAAATCAATAAACACACACCGAAAACCGCAAAACGCCAAGATGAAACTGCTAACCGTTCTAAATATTTTGACCCCTAAAAGGAAAAAAAAAAAAACACATCAACAGCCGGAAAGCCCATTTAGAACTATAACCTAAGACCGTTAAAATTGGAAACACTCATATTGCATGCGCTAACCAAATCGCAAACAGCAATAATCATCCGGACACAATAAGACGCTCACAGAACACTGCACCCTGGCATAAGCACCGTACCACCTTCACATCCGTTAGCATCCATCATTTAAGTTTGTTCCGTAACACGCGGAACCGTACACATTCAGCAATTATACCCCCAACATCGGCTTCCGTGTAACAAAATACGCAACACGATAATTTTCACCTGCTAATGAGTGTGCAATTTTCCACCTCCGTATACGCGTCAAAATGGACGACCGGTCAGGGAGGGCATTCATATTTTAATCCTTTTCAGTTGCCCATTGCGGGCGAGTGAGTCGTAAGCGCTATAGAATCATATGGGACTGGTGCACGTCATCTAACATGACATGTGGTGTGTGTGTTTTAAAACCTGCATCGTAAATATCGTGCCTGCGCCTTCGCATTAACCGATTAAAAGTGCTACTCCTTATACATTTACCTCGCACTGGCTACTTTAGACAGATCAAATTACACCACGATAGTGGGTGACATATCGAATGTCAATTTGAAACGACCATACCCACAAATGACCATAAAAATATTGACCGAAATTCGCCTCGAAAGGAGACGCCGTCATGCCGTCCACTGCTTTGAGAAGGATTTTCCTTTCCTGAGCCATAAAGTGGGTATATACATTTATGTCACATGTGACGATTAGTCTTAGCACATTATGTGGAGCGATTTGAATTTTATTCGATTCTCAATGGTGGGGTGGAGAAGAGGGCGATGGGAAGAAAATTAATTTCGATTAGTATTCATCGGGAGGAGGTGAATAAATATGTTTCTGCATTGCGACCCCATGCAACGTCACACTCCGCACTGAGTGGTGTGTCGTTGGACACTGTCACTTCTTGAATGTGCGGGAGCATAAATTGGATTGTGCGAGAGCAGTTTTAATCAATTAGCTGGGTTCCATTTTAATTGCAGGGGGAGTAATCAAATTATGACACGCTAATAAGGACTAAATGTTAAATGAGTCCATTAAAAGTTGAAACGTTATTTAAGATGACAGCAAATGTGCTATGGCTTTGGCGTGGGGACTTATCCAACCAAAGCGTTGAACAGTTTATTGGACCAAGAATAATTGGGCAGTAAGGCTGTTTAAAACCTTCCGAAGACCTAGGGGAATATTATTTATTTTCGGACTGCTAGCTATTATTGTGGACTAACGCTACTAACTTTAGAGATATAGCTGACATGAAAACATGAGGAGACTAATTGGCGTTCATGTCAGGAATCGTTAAGAGAGGTCCTAGAAAAAGATATAACATGTTAAAAGCCTTCAAAAGATGGCCTCTATTTCCCATCACTGCTGTGCATTCAAAAAGCCCTCTGTGCCTTTCTAGACGTTGATGACGCTTTCATAAAGACAGTATTCGGACTGACAGCTAAGTGGTGAAACCAGTAATATACCAATTTTAGGAAATCGACAATATTCCCATTAAAAATAAATAAAAAGTTGGCGCTACAGGTCTGTAGGGACCCTGGGCCTAGCTTCTCACAACTATTCGTTTTTTGTGAGTTTTTCATTTTTGGTACAATTGGAAGGTATCTACAATTTTATGGCGATTCCAAACGGCCGATTGAGAAGATCTTTCAAGGCAGTTATACTCTCGGATGTTTGTCAGACGGTCGCGAGAGGTGGCGCAGTGAAAGAACCCTGAGCTGGAATTAGGGTTTTTGCGGGATTCGAACCTGGGACCCCTCGCTTAATAGTCCAACATTCCCATTGCATTGCATAAAAAAGAATATTATGATGACCCCCAGAAGTACAGAGGAATATGTTTCGTTAACCTGCATCTATCCTGTTTGGCGCCTTACTCTTCAGCATAGGCTTTCACTGTGGGTAAAACTAAAAGGGTGTCCTTAACGCATTTCAAGCAGGATTAAGAGGAGGCTACTCAACGGTGGACCAAATACTTACACTTGTAAAGCAGAGTTGTTCAAGAAAAGGAATAAAAAGTTGTAAGCTCTTTTTCTGGATCTTTGCGCCGCATTTGATTCCATTCCACGTGTAACATTTTTTTATAAACTCTATGGAATTGGAATTTCAAGCAGAATGATTTTACTTTGAGAGCCTTGGATGGTAACTGCGTTTCTACTGAATTTCCAACAACAACGGGTGTAAAACAAGGTTGCATCCTGATTTCGTTGCTGTTTATTCCATTTATAAATGACAGATAATATCGGAGGAGGCATAAAAGTGAACGGGGATGTCCATCCCTGCTTTAATGTATGCTATTCTAGCTGAGACCAAGCAGCTTATAATAAATAGACTTGGAGATTACTGCCAAGCGTTGAGCCTGTCTGTTAACCTGTCAAAGACCAAAATCATGATATTCAGAAATGATTATTCACTCACTACCGGTGAGTTATGGATCATTAAACTTCAAACCCTTTAGTCAGAATCAGATCGTCGCTCATGCTAGGAGCAAAGAATCATGAAAATCGTCCTATTGGTTATCGAGTTCTAACATCATCGAGTTTAACCCCGTATATATATAGAGGCTCGTGGTGGTATCTTTTTTGGGGTTAACCGTTTGTGTTAAATCCTTATTAAGAATATTATAACTATACAATTAAGTCTTTATATATGAAATTGCTCTAATAGTTTCTAATCGTTTGTTCTTTTTATTTTCAGGTAAGTTAACTACAACATGTTTTCTTGGTTTGTGTCTGGGGTAAGTTTCAATCATCACATAAAATAGACCTCAGTCAAGCCTAAGTGATGATGAGTCTCACAAATCAAATAGTAAAACTATACAATTCACCCCATTTTCTAGAAAGCGTCAATAAAAGACAAAAAATAAAAGAAAATCACAAATATTTTGTTGCATACAAATAAAATAATCTCTTTTCTTGACTTTGGCATTTGAAATTTTTATAAATTTGTTTAATGTGCAAAACGCCCCACTAAAATTATGGATATCCCATCCCTTTCTAAGAGATATGCAAAATTGTACTGAAACTTTAATTTACCGCAATATGTTTGGGCGCCAAAAATTGTTTTCAAAAAATATTTCGTAAAGTGACAATAAAAACACAACCGCCTACTACTGCAATTCATCAGTGAATGAAACTGGGGTCGAATCGCCACGTATAGCTCGTTCACGGAATTATGTTGATTTTCCATGTGAAACAAAAACAAATTCCGTCTCGAAATGCTCGTTCACGGACGTCGCGATTCGACCCCTGGTTCGAACAAGCTTAGCGTGAGTCATATAACCACACTGATGTACGTGCCAGACTCATGGGTCATGGAGCTTCTTGTCAAGTGGGGCGTTTTGTATAGTTTTACCCTAGCCAATTTTAGTCATAAAACACAGCAGTAAAACATAAAGCAAATGAAAACAAAACTTTGCTTCAGTTGGTTCAAGTCAGTTAATTGTTGCACCGCCTTTTTTCTAAAAACCGTCTTGTCTAGAGCGCAATGTCTCCTTTTGGTTTAGCTTGGATTACATGGTCATTTTTTAGTGTCATTTTAATGACATGATCATGGACTCGCAGTGTCTGTCATTTGAATTGGGGCAAAAATGTCGGTGATAGTAATTTCGTCCGATCGCAATTTTTTTTGTGCAAATGACCAATGATTAATCTTAGCTTGAACTACATTTAAATGACTTGAAAAATGGCCGAGTAATCGAACATTTTGTTTTTAGATATATATTTATTTTTTATCATTTATTTGACATTTTAAAGATAAAGAAAAACGTTTATAATTTTTTTCGCAATATTAAATTATAAAAAATAATTTAGAACAACGAATACTTATATAGCAAAAAGAAAACAGAGTAGCAAAGACATTTATTTATAAAAAAAAAGCCTAGAGGGGCCAAACGGCAACGCTGCATCAGTGACCTAATAATAAACACCAAATTAGACAGACGCCACCGAAACAAAGACCAATACCCCATTCTGTCAACATCGACTCCTGCCAATTAAAAAATCACTTAGAATCGTTTGCTTTAAGGGCTCTTAAAATTCCGACTTTCTTGGAACTAGAAGAGGAAGAGATTCCGTGATTTTAAAGTTTAAAAAACACTGCCAAAAGCTACTGTAAAGTCCACAAATATGGCATAACCTTTTTCCCGCGATAAAGGTACACTTGGAAAATGTATGTGAGTAGAAACAGTTGGTCCACCTTAGCAACCTGAATGAAATCCGACTTGAGGCTGAGCTTTGGGTTCTCGTTTACTTAGGCTGCAAAATATCGTACATACATATGAAATTATCATAGACGAGTTCAAGAACGAAATACCGCGGTTACTTGCAACAGATGAATCTTCTTTTTTAAAAAGTGAAACAATTAGGGGGCAAAAAACTAAAACGAATTTCACGGGACTATTGAGCCAGCTCAGAAGTGAGGACTTAAAATCTAACGTAGCATACTTGTTCAAAAGTAACTCCACTTTTGTTCGAGGCATGTTGCTTATAACAACTTGCTTCATTGTAGTGTTCAAAAAGCTCCCCAAACCCGACGAAAATTCCCAAAATGTTTATGACCTGTTTAAGTTTGTAAGGTACTCCTGTGACCGTTCAAACACCGCACGTCTGTTCGACAAGAATGAAATTTTCCCTAAATGAAAAACGAAACTACTCTCGAAACCACGTTTACTTTTTCCATCATTTAAATGATCGGTAACTACTTGACGACTTACTTAAATATGCTTATCGCTAACAAGTACAAGTATTCCCAGAAAAGTATACGACAAACATTGTTTCTGTTGCAAACAAAAAAAATAATCTCCATGTACTCATATCTTGAAAAAACACGCAACAAACTATGTCCCAACATGGATTTTATCAATATGAAACCAGATTCTTGTAGAAAAAGAAAAACTTACACAAGCTCGTGCTATAATGATTTGGCACAGCAATTAACAGTGCAACGCAAGACACAATCAAGGAGTGCCTAGGCAGTCAAATACTTTAAATCGTTACTAATTGATTTTCGCATTTAAATTTATTACCACAAACATGCAGTAAGGCAATTCATGTGGGTAGAACTAGATTGTAGCATGTTAAATATCGTGTTCTGCGATTTCGGTTACATTTTTTTTTTTTTTCTGTATCTGAAACAACTCTATTTGGCTATTTGGACTTGGAGTTGTTGCATTTAGTTGGCAGGTAATAGACGGCCATGTGCGCAAGTTACATGCGTTACACTCAGAAAACTGTAGAACTACGTTGGCCGTTGGCCCTATTAAATTCGTCACCTCTGTGTTATGTACTTACGACTTCGTGGCTCCTAAAAGTAAGCTGTGGTGCAGGCATAAAAGCGGTTACAGCGCATTAAACAGAGCTGCGGACCTATTTAGGGCATCCAAGTTAGCCAAGTTGGTCTGCTCGGTTAAAGACGCGTTTTCCTAAACAATGAAAAGCCGGGCAGTCACAGAGGATGTTTTTAAAGGATTCGACGTCCTACATTCTGCCTCCGGACACAGAAGATAATATGCTTTTTGATATTATAGGCTCTTAGAAGCTTTAAGGGGGTTACCCTTATACTTATCTTCTACAGTAACTTCATAGATTTAATGGTAATACCTGGATATGCTTGCCTAACTGCTATAACATCCTTGGCCATCTATGGTAGCCTACACTAATCTCAGACAACCACTGCCTCAAAAATGTAACAAAAAGTTAAAAACTAGCTTTTTTTTAAATGTACGTCCAAATTTTAGAACTCTTTCAAAAAACAAACTAAAAGCCTTCAAAAAATATTAATAAAAAAATAAATATATGGACGAGCAGGTCCGAATTGATCCTAGGCCTGGCGTCTCAACAACCGTGGGTTGTGAAACTAATCTTTATGACGAATGGAAGGGATCTCCAAGCGGCTTATTGAGAAGCTCTTTCTTTCTTTCTCGAGTGTTAATCAATGGTGTGATTCCGTTAAAAACGAAACGAAAACCACTTTCGCGAAAACGAAAAAAATCGCGCGAAAGCGAAAACTTGCTTCATGTAACTCCTATCGTTTTTTTTGTTCACATTCGCTAAGGTTTGAGAAACTGTGTGGCAACAAAATTATAGTTTGGCAGTCTCAGTATGTCGTTTTATTTTCGTTAAGTTATTTTGATAACAATTGACAATTGAAAGTACATATTTTGTTTGTTAATTTTGATTGTTTACATAAGGCATGGGGCTTATCTCCTAAAAGGGTCCTTTGCATCTATACGGCAATGAAAAGACCACTTCTCTCATATGCATCGGTTGTATGGTGGAACAGGCTTTCGCGAAAACGTGTTACTGCCTCTTTTGAAGAACTTGTGCGAGAATTATCCCTTGACCACTGTCTTATGGATATGCCGTTTGACGCTATGACACCAGAAATCCTACTGCGACAAAATTACCAAGTCAACTTTCCCCAGGCAACAGAATGGCTTCGGTCAGACTCTGAGCCAGGGAAAGAATGCCATCGTGTATTCACGGACGGCTCCAGAACCGAACAGGGATCGTCTTCCAGGCGGAGATTTTCGCTATCCTTATTGCTATGTGCTATATTGTGGTGAGCTAGAAGCATACGCGTTTGAAGCAATAACCAAGCTGCATTAAAAGCGCTGTTTAACCCTCTTACCTCGTCTGAGTTAGTGCTCGAACTCAAGCTTTCTCTGAACTTGGTCGGAATGCTAAACACAGTGAATCTTCCTTTTGTCCCTGGTCAGACTGGTATCCAGGGAAATGAGACCGCTGATGAACTTGCCAGGCTGGGTTCAGAAGAAGCTTTCTCAGGACCTGAACCAGCGTTGGGTCTGTCTGCATCTGCGGCTAGGTCATCCATTGATATTTGGGTGTCTCGTGACTACGATTGTCGGTGGCGTTACTGTGCTGGGTGTAGCCAGACCAAATGACTGCGTCCGGACATGTGTAAAAGGTCCGCGTCTTTCCTTCTGTCTCTTAGGAGAATATTCTTGGTCTACATCAACTAAAAAAGGTCGAGACTTACCTCCCGTATAAGGTCCCGCCCACATTGTGCAAAGCGTTTTGTTCGGACAATGCACGGCAGTGTTCCAAATTTTACAACTGCAGCTTTGGACCTTACTTATAATCATTTTTAACCTTAACACTAAATATTTAATGGGTCACAATATACAATTTTGTATGGAAAATTTCGCCATTGTGAGCTCGAAAATTTTAGCCTGGACAGGACACTAAAAATGATTATAAGTACCGCGGAATATATCTATACGCTAGCTTTTCGGCGAAGGAACAACATGGTAATCACACAAAGAATACGCAGTCAGTAGAGCCCTCATAAAAAATATCAAATCCGGAATTCCCCTAACATAGTGTTGCTAGCTCGCCCCAGCAGCAGCGCCACGAAAAAAAGGGAAAACAAAATGGGGAATTTCCCGATTGTCAATGCTCACCCGCGCTGCCAACGTACCGCGACAAAATATGTAAAAACCAATTGATGCGTTCTAAAATGAATACAAATGTGCAAATACCGGTATTTTGATTGACGGTTTTTTGACTGTCATAAGTACGTAAAATTACTCGTTACGGGTAACGTGTACATCTCTAAAAATGAAACAAAATCTTTTTGTTTAGGTTGGTTGAAATGCTTAACGATTAACTCGAAATTGTATTATGGTCTTTACTTGTCCCGCTTTGGATTTTAAGCAGAACTTATAAAAATATGCTTTATAAATAAAATAAAATACTCAGGTAAATGAAAAAATTTATTTTTGAGCTCGCCCTCTTGGGTCGGTGGCCCGTGGCATTTTGCCAGCCCTGCCACCCTATAATTACGCCACTGGCCCTTCTACTTGTGCAGAAAGTCCGGCCAACGTTCCAATTCATGATTGACATTGTTTACATTTACAAATGGAAAATATCGACCTCACCCAGCGCCAGCACATGGTTCGATAAAGCATTCCCACCAAAATTGTTTCGGACACACAATTCAATAAATGCAAACCTCTCACTGCAAATGAGCTTCTATGTCGTTAAAATTTTAAAATTGAATTGATCTGACGCACTCAGTTCATTCAATTGCATGAATCGATTAAGGCGGCCTTACCAAGCTGCCACTCAACACACTTTGTTCGAATTTGCCACTTAAAGTCTATCGAATGCTGCTACTCCATGTGGCGGTGATTCATTTCGAAAGTCATAGAGGTTCGTATTTCGTAACCAAGTCAAATGAGTCAACTACTCAACTAGTTCAGTAAATCCCCGAAATATTACACGCCAAATAAAATCCGACAGATCCTTGTAACGTATCTGAGCCCCACAAACTGATTGAATACAGGAAAATCCCTATAGCATCGTCACACGAATGAATGACAAGACATTCGAGTTGTCATACAGACAGCTTGCGAGCAGGAAAGGAATCATTTTCATTCGTTCAGTCTGTGTGCTTGTTGGTGGATTAGTTTTCAACATCGACAGCTTATGCAATTATCATCATGAATTTTTATGCTGATATATTCAGCACACAACTCAGCCAGGGGTGGACTAGGTATTGAACGGTGCTATAGCATAGGGGGCGGCTCGTCATTTTGTATTTGTTACATTGTTTCTCGCCAAAGTCGGGGTATAAAGTCTTAAGAAAGCAGCGCGGAGAAGAGTAAAAGCGGAATAGGGGTGTAGTTAGATTTAAAAATGTCATTAGTCGAATTTAAAATGAGCGCCCAGTGTACGCTCTCTCGAAAGGACAAATTTCAGATACAGACACTGATTATTCTACAACTGGATTTGTATAAATAAGACGTCACTTACACTTGACTTTCTTGAAATTTTGAGTGAGGAAAAAACGTAAAAACGCACCTGACGTTATAAAAGATCGCTTTTTTAATAGAAATTTTTGATATATAAAGGGTTTTTCAACAGGGACGCTACAAAAGTAGGGCGACAGGGACAGCAAACGACGCCGAATTTCTTGCCGCTCTTTTGGCATTTCTCTTCAGTAAGGTTTGCCATTTCATGATGGAAAGATATACGAGCCAACAACGAGTAGAAATTATTAAAATTTACTACCGAAATTGGAGGACATGTGGTTCCAACAGGACGGCGCCACAAGCCACAAAAGCGAATGTCACAATCAATTTATTGGAAAACCCTTTATATATGACAGTGTATATTTTGACAGTTTAGCAGTTTTGACATTTAATTTCGAATACTACCTACATAAGAACAATGATACCAAACAATAAACTCATAAAAAGGTAACAGAGTTGGTACTAGAATAATATTATTATGATGGAATTAGGTATACTAATTAACAGAAGGTTAGTTGCAGTTCCTTTGTAAAAAACGCAATTTTTATCTTTTTTACCAAAAATGCATAATTTTTACGGGTATAGGTATAGGCATAAAAACTTCGATCCTGATTAGCATCACTGGCGATGACTCCAATCTAACTATTTTCTAACTTAAAGTCAAATTTAATGCTTTATTTCTTCTAATTTAGACTAAAAGTTAATGTTGAAATAAAACTCAGAGCTAATCTTATATAATTTACATATAAATTCATGTACATATATCTACATATACATTACATATAAACTGTCACTCATGTACATAAACTAACTCGAGTATATAAAATTAATTCTTTGGACAATAAAAGTCAGTTCGTGGTTTAAACTCAAGCGTTGCGATTTTCTTCTTGCTGTATTTTTTCGTCATCTCTGGTCGTCTAGGATTTCACCCGCTTCTATTTACCATTCTCATTAGTTAATTTGTTGCCAAAGGCGTCTAGTAATGACGCAATGGCAAATCGTTCTGAATAAGTATAGAATCCGGGAAATGCGAATGTTTGCCATTGAATTTGCACCTCAAAATCGTCGCTTGCATGACATTTGACTTGAGATTTTTCACGTAAATATCTCCCAGCGCCACCTATCGGGTCCAAATTTTGGCAAAAGCGTTCTTCTTCTTTAAGTGTTATATGGTGTTAATTTGAGCCAAATCAGTCCATAAATAAGATTTTCAAAAAAGCGACCCCAGCGCCCCCTATAGGGTCTAAAATAAATATAAACCATCCGGAGCACCACATAAACATATGGTGTGAATATAAGGGGGATAGCTTCTGTGGTTCAGCCGTGATTGTCAGACATACATACGCACGAACGTTTTTATATATTAAGAAGAAGAAGATAACATAAAAATAACAATGATTATTCTTTTTCTGTTAGACATAATATCAAAAGGAGGGATACACAAAAATTCTTACGTAGATATTCCATGGGCTCCTTTCTTTACCATGACCATTTCATTCAGACTAAATTTCGACAGTAGGTAGTTTGGAGTGAAAATGATTTTTAATTTTATTTTTTTAGCCTAAAGCCCTGGCAGCTAGTGCTATATGTTCTATTGTTTATGTAATTCATTTATGTAACAATCAAGTTGTAATAATAATAAATTTTATTTTTAATCAGTTAAAGTTTCAATGAGGTTTTTTTTTATTTTTCCGCATATTCTAAGCTTGTCCTTCGTTTTCCCCTTTTTTTTTAAATTATAAAAACACTTTTCCTCTCAATCTGTGAACACTGTGGATATGGCCTCAAGCATGAAAATCGACCTCTGCGTCTGGTTTTCAGCAAGCTTGTGTCGGGCAGTAAATTTTCATGCTTAGTGTCCATTCGACTGAATAGAATAGGCAATGGTTTGATTAAGTCCGATAACTGCCCTTCTCGAATGGAAATTTTCCGCCGATGATTAAGAGTCGGTGACAGGATATCAAGATAGACTTCAGCATTAGAAGCCTTTGTAATAATATATGGACTGACCATTGAAAACTGTGATCAAGTCTACCTTCTTCTTTTCCACTCACTTTTAATCCACCCATCTATGACTTTCCTTCCCACTATGGATGAGTTGGATGAGCAAACAAGCGGAGAAATTAATTCAGGGCGCCTGCCCTCAGCTCCGTCCCTGTGCTAAATGCAACGCTCTCCTTCTTACGTCATCTTGGCACAAGTAACGTCCTTGTCTCTTCTCTGTTGAATAATAATAAAAGGCGCATAAACATCATCATCTTTAAATCAAAACATCTGCCGCTCTAAGTAGAACACGATAAGGATGGCGATGGAGACTTTTGTTCATCCTTGATTCGCTTTTGTGTTCGTTTACAAAATAAAAGAATAAAGACGTTTGCGTACATTAATGTTTCGTTGATTCTTTTCTGTGCTGCTGCTGCTGCTGCCGTTCATCATATCAAGGGTTCCGCTTTGTTATTTTGAATGATTCCAGCTTGATGGTTCTGGAATTTTGTTGGTGCGTCTTCTTAGCACACGTGTGCATTTATACGTAATAAAGCAAGCGCAAGGTTACGATGCCGTTACGGTGATTGTGTTCACAAAACAATAGCCATGAAATAATAATAACGACTAGGCAGGTATCCTACAGTGTTGTTGTAGGTTGCCTTTCGTGCAACAGCTGGACGACCAGACACCAGAGTACATTGAATAATTTTATTTTCTTGTCATAATGGGGGTGATCTAATGTGTTTACGCGGGGGGCTACCTATCTGCGGTGTGTTTGGTTGTCAAATAATTGAGTTGTTTAGGCTTTTAGTGGGACGTGAGTTTCTTTTTGAATTAGACCATTTGCCAGCTTGCATATGAGTTCTTGTCTAGTTTTTAAATGATGCAGATGGGTGTCTTCTTAACTCTCTATTTAAGACGACCTTTTGATAGGTAGGTACTCTTTTGTTTTTGATACTGTTTGATAAACAAAAAAAAATATTTTCAGGTGCATTCAGCATTCATACATATAAATTTTATTTTTTAAATTTAAATTTCCCAGATAGTCCTTAGAATTTCGAGGAAAATTGAATAAAGTGCACGACTGTAAACTTTTTTCCTTTTTTAATTGAAAGTAATTTTTTTTTTTTTTTTGTAAAATGGGTTGTGCGAAGCAATTGGACGACTTCGAAAAATTTCTAAAAAGGAGTATTTGGAATCTGGCCTAAAATAGCACGAAATTGCTTAAAAAAAAAATGGTCAAAATGTTGTTTGCAATTTTATTCGTAATAAATCCCGTTATGGAAGAAGTATGAAAGGAGGTGTTGAATACGCGACAACTACAGCAGATAGAAGACATATCATCAGAACTGATTCAAATTCTCCACGTTCTGCTGCCAAAATTATGGAAGATTGCGGAGTTCGGAGTTAGTGCAAGTCTGGCAAGTGTAAAATGGCTTATTCGCAATACCAAACATTGTAAGAGGTAAAATTAAAAAAAAAGGTAGGCGCAGTGGCTTAGTGGTTAGTGTGTTGGACTACTAAGCGGGGGTCCCAGGTTCGAATCCCGCAAAAACCCAAATTCCATCGGAGGGTTTTTTTCACTGCGCCAGCTCTCGCGAACGTCTGACAAACATCCGAGAGTATATCTGTCTTGAAAGGGCTTCTCAATCGGCCGTTTGGAATCGGCATAAAATTGTAGATCCTTTCCTCGTTACAAAAATTAAAACTCACACAAAACGAATGGTTGTGAGAAGCTAGGCCTAGGGTCCCTACGGACCTGTTGCGCCATCTATCTTTTATATATAAAAATCAATTGCTGTGCGTTAGTCGGGTAAAGGCTCGAGAACTGCTCAACCGATTTAATTTTTGTTTTATTTCGTTCGTCTTGAATCAGGGATGGTAAAAAAAGAAGTCTAATTCTCAACAGGTGCGTTGTAGGCACACATTTCGTTTTTCATGGGGAAAAGCACTTTGAAAAAAAAAAAAAATATTTTTTTTTTATAGCAATCGAGTAGTGACACTCCAAATGCAAGCAAATCGTTGTTGTCCACAATTTTGAAAAACAAATTTTTTTTAATGTACGTTATACCTATACCTACGAGGGGAGTTCAATATATTCGCGGTATCGACATGAAGGAAAACACGAATTAAATTAAAAATATTTTTATTTTTCAATATAATCTTCTCTTACATGAATGCATTTATTACATCTTGAGATTAACTTTTCTATACCCTCAAAAAAATAGTTTTCATCTTTCTCTCCAAAATGTTAATTTATTGCAGTTTTGAGCTCCTCATCATCGGTAAATCGCTTACCACGAAGGTTTTTTTTTAATCTGGGAACAAAAATTAATCACTAGGGGCAAGGTCCGGACCATAGGCTGGATGTTGAATTTTTTCCAAACCACAATCCCGTACAACAGCCTTAGAAATCCATGCCGTGTGCACCGCAGCATTGTGAGCGATGTGAGCATTCGAGGCACCCATCTTGCACTGACTTTGGAAAGATTTAGACAGTCATGAAGAATGGTGTGTATGGTACCAATAGAAAGGTTAATCTTCATAGGTATCGTTTTAACCTTTACTCGGACATCCTCAAGTACAAGTTTCTCTACTTGTGTAATGTTTTCTCCGGTGCAGCCAGTTAGTGGGCAGCCTGAGCGAAGATCGTCTTCAATGCTCTCCCTACTCCTTTGAAATAAACTTGACCACTTTTTAACAGTTGACAACGAAGATGCAGAATCTCGAAAAACAGCCACCATCTCTTCGTGAATATTTTTTTTACTTTTTCCTTGTTTAGTAAGAAATTTTATCACAGCGCGGTTCTCAATTTTAGTGATCATCGCGACACCAGCCATTTCACCTTTGTTCAACGCAAAATACAAAGCAAAATTAAAATCACAGCCAAATTAAATTTTATAGTAAAACACTTGAATAACGGGGCTACTAAAATCACGATACTATGTACTTTGATTTGTTTGAATCCATCATTTTTGTTTGTCAAGCATTTTCAGGACCTTTGCATTAGTATGTGCGAGTAAGTTGAAATGCAGGGGTGATTGAGATGACGAGGACAATGATGACAGGCAACAGGAGTTGCTGAGCGTTTTGAGTGTTCACGTTGGGGTTGTTAGGAAAATTAGTGAATTAATAATCGTGGTTTCATCATTCGTGAATCGTGAGTAGGGCTTTGGGGAGGGCAGCTCAAAGGTACCATAACACCTTCGGTAGGTACTGGTAAGGAGAGAGTAGGGAGAAGGCTTACCAACCAAGTTGATAGGTGTGGTTAGTTGTCTTCTTGGCTATTAAAGTTACAAATATTTCGGTTAGAGTTAATCCTTTCCCTATTTTCTTCCTATACCTACCCTTAATACTCCCAATTTTAAAACTTTCTTATTTAGTTTTTCAGCTAAGTTCAATTATCTTCTATAATATAATAATACAATAACAATAATATATACATTGTATTGTATTGATTTGACTGTGAAGTCAAATGTCATGCAAGCGACGATTCTGAGGGGAAAATTCCAAGGCAAACATTCTCATTTCCCGGATTCCGCTTATTCAGATCGGTTTTGTCATTGCGTCTTAAGCGTCTTCAATTTCCCGTCAATTTAAATTATTAGTCGCAGGATAATAATTTTGTACGAACAATACCTTCCTCTTACTACCTATTCGAAAAAGTTAAAAAGTTCGATCACGAAAACTGTATACGCTTCAAATAAATTGTTTAAGTTATCTACTAAGTAACGGAGACAGTACTTATTGACAAAAATTGCAAGCTTGTGCTGTTCATTTTTGCAGAGCCAAAGCTGATGTGGATTTACCGCATCCATGAGCGTCCCTGAGCGAGCAATACGTCTCTGAATTTTGTCGATTTCGCATGCAAAACAATAATAAATTCAGTCACGTAGTACTTCCTCGCGGATGCGGAAATTCAACCCCAGCATTTCACTTGTGTGTCCTATTCTATTGTTTAAAATAAGTATGCATTTACACGCATCCTGGCAATTAAAATCTTTTAACAAAGAATCGACCACATTCGCACCATGCACAAGCCAGCTACCGAAACGACACAGTCTGTCTGTGCATATAATTACAGCGCCAGCCTCAATGAGCACAGTTAATTATTCGTCCATCAACCACCATGACTCGTGTTGCATTCTGTTGAATCAATTTCATTACATATCTGATCAGAGCATCTGCTGCTGCCGCTGCAGCGCCCTGTGTGACCAAAACTACTCGTACACCAACAGCAACACACGTGTTTGTTCGATATTTTGTGCAACCACAAATTACATTAAACATTGCACTGCTGCACCGAGGCATATCCCTGATATCGAACAGGCAGACGACCTTGTTGTATAACATTTTTGGTAGAGCATGTTGTGCAGGTCACTGGGGTAACTGTATATAGTTGTAGGTCTATGTATATGCATGCATGCACTCTCCTCTCCAATGTTTGTCATTAATTTTGTTAAAAAAAGGGAATTATTTAATTTGCTATCCGTTTTTGTACGAGGACATTTTCAGGTCAGGGATTGTTATTTTAAGTTTAAGTTATTTTGAAGTTAAGTATTTGATGGCACTGTTTGCTTTTCAGTACGGTTTTTTAACTGATGCATATCCTATGTCTTTAAAAAACATATTGCTGTCAAAACCAAGTCATGCGATTTGGATAGTCCTCCCTGGTTCACCCACCAAATACGGGTCTATGAGGCAACGTGATCGAGCATACAATTCGTGGAAATCCTATCGCCTGCCTCAACTCGTTATGGAAATTCTCGCTGCGAAGACTCGAATATTTTCTAGCAAACTTAGTACTTCCTCAGTAAATGGTGGACAGTTGTGGAATGACTTACGCAACCTGGGGTTTGGAAAGCCCAACTATAATCGTTTTGAAAATGTCGATGGTAATTCATTAAACATGAAGTTTGTTTTCCTACCTCAGCAGCCTCCTCTACATATCGCCGAGACCTCTTCGACTTTGGTAGAACATGAGTTTCATCATCCCAGTTTTGGGTTTGTAACGGTTCGATGTGAAGATGTTGTCGAAAGTATACTTTCGGTTAAGTCTAGCGCCATTGGATGAAACACACCCTACTTTTCTGAAACTTATTATTCCGTATGTCACTCATTTATTTAATACCATTTTGACAATTGGAGATTTTCCTGACGGTTGGAAATTAGCTAAAATATTGCCAATACCCAAAAATGTTAAGTGCAATTTCCATTCTAAAAATTCCTTTCGAAAGTTTTCGAACGGATTTAAAAAACAGATGAGCGATTTTTTAAGGCGTATAATTTGTTAACCTTAAAACTAAGTGGTTTCCGTGAAAAGCATAACTGCGTTACTGCTCTGTTGAATGTCATAGAAGATCTTTGGCAATCACTCGAACAAGGTAAGCTTCCTTGTTCTCCTTGATTTTTCGAAGGCATTTGACTCGGGGGTACATAGCAAACTTGCTGATAAACTGCATGGGGCTTATAATTACTCCCCTGAAGCTGTAAAGCTTATAAAATCCTATGTTTCTAATAGAATGCAAGCTGTAAAGCTAGGTGGTAGCCTATCAGACTTCCTTCCAACTTGTAATGGTGTCCCACAGGGTTCAATACTCGGCCCTTTATTGTTTTCCTCGTATGCAAATGAATTTCCATCTATCGTCCAAAACTGTTCGTCTCATATGTATGCTGATGATGTACAGATGCGCTGCAGCTGTAATTTTGGTCTCACCGAAAATTGTGTGTTGTTGCGTGAATGAGGATCTGAGGATCTTGAGAAAGTAGCTTACTGGGCTCGCTATTAACCCATCAAGATGTAAGTGCTTGGTTATTTATCCAAAACAAACTCGACTTATCTTATTTCCCTCGACTTGTATTAAGTAATGCATATATTGGATATGTCGAGTCGGCTAGGAACCTCGGCGTTGTTTTTAACCGTAACTTAACACGGGATCAGCACACAACCGTTACTATAGGTAAGGCACGCACTTTTAGGGTCTCCCAGCTTGAAACCCCTTTAAAAACGCGTGCGATGCTTGTAAAGTCCTTATTTTAGCCGATCTTGGCCTACGGCTGTAAAATTTTTAGTAGTTGCAGTTACGTGTGCAAAAGAAAGCTCAATGTCGTTTTAAATAGCACTATTCGTTATATTTTTGGACTCCGTAGATACGATAGAGTGTCGAGCGGTCTATTGACATCTGCAGATGCAACTTTCGAATGTTCTAGACCTACCGACTATAAAAAATCTCTTAAGGTGTTGAGAACTTGTAAAAAACTTCTGCACAGTAACAGCCACCAATATGCTTCAAATGTTCGTCCACCCGTCCAACACCAAGTAAGGATAGTGGTATCCGAGGCTAAGCCGGGCAGAGTTGCCTAAGCGACTGCCCTTTTGGCAGGGTTTTTCATAGTATCGGGAAAACACTTGGTGCAGGAGTGAATCCCTTGTCGAAAGAGAATAAAAACCTCGTTAAGGCTCCTGGGCGGCAACATATTTATATTTATATATAAGCTCGGTAATTTTTCATGAAAGCTCATGTGCTGCAGAAGACTCGACAAACAGAGGACTATACTGACTCAGTTAGATCCTATACTTAATCTATATCTTGGGATGCTTGTTTCAGTTGCCGTCTCTTCACTTAAACACTGTTCACTTCGAAAAGTAGCGAGTATACGTTGTTGGGCTTCCCGTCTTTCTGGTCTAATGTTTTCACTTTACTTTTGAAGATCGGAATTTGGCTTGTGATTTTGCTAATCGCATGCATTAAAGAAATATCTTCGTTAGGTCGTCACCTGAATGCAACCGGGTGCTTTCTCTCTACACTGACGAAATAATTTGTCGAAACGTATGTAGGTCGTATTTTTAAATGCTGCGTTCTACAACTTTGAGCTGCAGTTCTTGAAAATTCCACCGACAGTGAACTTTGCTGGCCTAAAATCGAACTGTAAGCGAGCGGTTAATGGTTTTTACTCGTTCACGCAAAAAGCTCCTCCTTTACACGGTGTTGAGGAGACTGATCCTGTCAAAGGGAGACTCTTTTTTTATTACTAGGTTGGTTTAGTCCAAAGGCTGGTTGTTGTTCTTCGTCACCTTTGTAGAGTTTGCGGAAGTAGCTTTGCATTCCAAACCCACAAAGAACACCAATTTTTTTTAACAAGATTTTCGGTATATGTTTTCGGAATACTCTTTACTTTTTCGCTAAAAATTATTTACCAAAGTCGCATCCTAAATCGTGGCTTCCTATTGGTCTTTCCTTCCTGCGAAGCCGTCTTTTCTATTGTAAAAGAGCCGAAACAGCTGTAGTCTTTTCTAGAGCTGTGAAATTCAGCGCAACATTAATGAATCGTCTTCTGGCAGAGTTGGCAATGTTCCTCTGCGCTGTATTCTGCGCTGGCTGCTGCTCTTGTTTATTGCGCTCATAGTGATACAGCAGGAATCGGGTTATTGGACTGGATACGTTCTTTTTCAATGTTTCTTGGTCTTACAGGTCGATTATGTTTTTTTCAAGGCCTTTTGCTCCAGAAAACTGAAAGCTTGTCAATATTTTAAGAATTTTATCTCGTCAATATGTGAATATAACACTTTCTAAGGAGCTTCCTTCCCAGGATGAAAAGAGCACTAGAAGCTCACGATTCAAGGAACTAGAAGATGCAACTTTAAGATTATAGCCTTTGGTACGAAAGTTGTACCAAAAAGTGAATAGAAGAGACAACATGCAATTTTCACACTAAGTTCTACACAAGAAGCTCAAGCCTCGAAACCCATCCACCATGTAAATGAAATGTAAGCTCCCTGTGGCATAATATGCTCATAGATTGAACGCTAGAAATAAGCTCGATTAGGAGATTTGTGGTTGTAAGTGAGAAGATAATGGATTGGCTCTTGGTGACAGTCGGTTTCTAAGCTCCAAACGGGAGCGGTATTTTGTTAAAGCAGTTAAAACATCAGGCCGAAAAACTACCAACATCTGTATAAAGGAAAAAAAGCTGATGGAAGCCACTTTGTCAGGAAATGGGCTTGAATTTTTGTCGCAGCAAAGAGGGGAAGGTGCCGAGTGTCGAATGACCCCTTTAAGCATCAGACCTAGATGACTGCCTTAAGGAACCCCAAAGGTGGGTAAAAAAAAGTCATTTCCATGTAATATCGCCATCGGTTTACGAAGTTCAAACAACTCGATAAAACTGGCTAAAGCCCTCAGCAACTCTTCCTCACAAATCTCAACAGTCATACATAACATATCCCCTGAGCAGGAAATTACACGACATTTCTGCACTTTCACCTGCTATCACGCCCGCAGCCGTAAATGCCAACTGAGCGAGAGGGTGTACTCCACAATTCATCAATACCTTGAAAGCGATTCCACCGACAGCCACGACTTGGAGCCACAACTTGGAGTATCCTAGCACGAATTTACGTCGAAGACATATGCACCAGAATTTATGTTCGCAATCCTCTAGAGAAGAACACTGGGTGTGGCGACCTAGCCGCCCCTCCGCACCCCATCGACCGACTGCGCAGACAAATTTCGCTCACATTGAAATGGGATTTGCATTTGAATACGCTTATCCTTATGTCTGGCCGTGTAGTACGGCATCACTTTGCTTCACTTTAAGTAGTGATCTGTCGTGTCATTTGATGTTTTGAAAAAAATATATTTAACCTTTGCAAACTCATGAGGGTAGCGTACCCTCTCGCTCTGAGATACGAGTAGCGGGTACATATAGCTAACACGTACATAGTCTGTCATCTCTCTGCATTGGCTTCACTCCGGAGTATTGCATCACAGCCATACAACGACGACAACGACGACGACGTCGACAAGAATTGAATTTATTATCCAATCTCATGCATAAAACCTGAATTGAAATTGAAAGTTTAGCTATGCTATATTCGGTTGCGAGGGCAGCGGCAGATGTATCTGCACGCTACAACCTACAACTGTATATATGATTTATCCAGGCGGTATTGGGGGGGGGGGGGCTCTGCAGAGCCAGGTGCAAATGCAGTTTGATCTGTCTGTTTATCTTGTATTGATTTTATATTTTCCAGCGCTCAATCTAACGAGGCAGGTATTCGAAATACGAGTACCTATACAATGCGTGTCCGAGGCGGGTCAATATGGCCTTAAGCCAAAATGCATTTGAACAAAGCAAGTTGCGTTGTGTTGCGTGATTAGCTATCCTCGGTTACAACGAAGATTGAAGTTGATTTATTTTTCTATTAAATCTATGCTGGGCTTTTGGTGAATCTAATACGTCCATCTATGCTTGGAGTCGAGTGCTGTTTGGTGGCTAATATGGCAAACACTTGGCGCTCGTTGAATGCAAAATCGGTTCATGATTTATTCAGAGGCAAACGGTTGCCGATTGGGCAGCAGAGCAGCACCACCATCAGCAGCACTGTCGAGTGGAGATGTTGAATGGAGAGAATGGTTTATTTGAATGTCGTTTACATTTGACTTTCTGGATGGTTTAGGTATGCCATTCAGATATGGCAGGCACTTCGATTGGGTATACCCACTTGAATGGGAAGCTCAGTCGTCCCGGGGGAGGGACTATTATTGCCGTGTATTTGGAAGGCAAGATACAAGTGTTCTGTGCACTTGAATCGTTTTTCACTTTAAAGTTGTTTGTTGAATGGTCTGCCAGTGACTTGAGCCGAATTAATTGTGTGTTGCTTATGCGATTAGATGCTGTATCTCAGTTGTTGGTTTTTTTTTCTTATCATTGACAAACCTTTAGCTAAGAAGAGCAACTTTTAGACCTCCTAATCAACTTAACAATTGTCACAGGCCCTAAATGGCTATAAATCGGATACCGCACTGTCTAAAGCTATCCAGAAAGGGCGATAGAATTGGTTTGTTTGGTTCTTACAGAATATGTAAGTAAGTAAGAGCTTTCTTGAAAGCGGTTTTTAAAAATTGCCTTAAAAGATATGGTCTGGAGCTTTCCGAAAGTGTGAGCTAATGTCTTGTTGTCGTCGGGCAAAATGCAAAATTTTCCTAACATCATACTTAGAAGTGCTCATACTCAGGGCGGCGGCACGAACCTAACAGAGTTTCTACGAGCTACTTGACACGACCTATAAAAGCATTCTTTGCACCTTCTAGTCAATATAGCAAAGGAAACCTGACCGCCCTATTCTTAAAAAAGATTTTGTCTAAAGAAGTATTTAAGACGAGTTAAGACACTGTCAACCTATGAAAATGGGTGAAGAACTCTGCTATACAAGTGTTTTGCAATCTTTTCAGAATAACGACCCCTTGAGCAGATAAAACAAATTGTTAGCGACTCTCTTTCAAATTGAAATGAATAAAAAACTAACTAACTTTTCCGTTGAATTTTCCACTCAAAATCGTCGCTTGCATGGCATTTGATTTGAGATTCTCCACAATCAAATCAAACGCTATCCGTTACAATGTTTCGGTGGATTTAGGTTGCACAACAAAACTATAACTGAGCCGACTTTCAATTTTAAATTGTGTAGCGGTAAGCCTGGCACATCCAAAGAGTTTAAAAATTTTACATTTTTTTTAAATAATTTTTATTATTTTGGAAGTGACAAAGTTCTATCCTCGATTAAATCCCCTTAAACTTTAATTTTCACGCCAAAAAGCAGCACATGTACTTCCGTGGGCTAATACAATTACACCAAGCTCAAAATCGTAAAAATCGAACAATCCATTCCCGACTTATGAGTACACATACGGACGTCGGTCTATTTTATAAATAGCTGTACCCACCCGGTTTTGCCCGTGCCTTTCGTATTGAATTCCGCCCACATTTCGAAAAGTGCCAAATGTCAAATGTCAATTTTAATTGTACAACCCTCGAAATAGCGCTTGAACTATTTTTTTTTTTGATTTGGTGCCACAACCCGTTTTCCCATCTCGCTTATCTTTTTCAAAGTGACAACTAACAGGTCTAAAGCTATCCTATCTTTCAAACTGGAACCTTGACTTGCTTTGTTGTCTTAAGAGTCGCTGCCTATTGAAATCTTGGTTCGCCCGTCTTGAGGAGGTAGGCGTTGAACTAGCTATATCAACTTCAAAGCTGTTACTCCGGGAAGCTACTAATGTTATTAGAAGGCCGAATTCCAGAGGCGCCTATAAAGATTTTGCAAGAAGTCTGAACGAAACCGGGACAAAGATAAAGCGGCCGTTTTGCGGCCCGTCTAGAGGAAACTTTAACCCTTCGATCTCTCACTGAAACTAATAGTTTGGAACAACATTTAAAAATACTGTAGTAAGAAACGCTTAGCCTACGCAGTTTGTTCAAGAAATAAGAAATAAAGTGCTCTACATTACTTCGTTTTTAAAGTTTTATCAAAGTCGAAAATGGGGGTTTCGAGATATGGGCAGTTTTTAAAATTAGTGTTTTCGGTGATTCCAATTAAAAATCAGTGACAAAATAATTTTGACAACATCAATTTGACTCTAAGTTTGCATTTTGGTCAAATTCGTTATTGCCGTTGTAAGGTAAGCTAAACAAAACTAAATTAAAAAACAAAAAAATACTATTTTTAAAAATCGATTGTGAGATAATATAGAGAAAAACTGAACATGCTAGTTATAATTGACCACATTACCTTAGAAATTAAATATTGTTACAATCGTATGGACCGTTTTCGAGATACATTTGTCGAAATTTCAAAAGTACCGTTACTCGAATTTTTAGCCAAAAACTGGGTACCTACGCAGTCATGGTAACCTCACCTACATCAGCTTAAATATCAATTTTGGTTGAAATCGTTAGAGCCGTTTCAGGCAGACGGACAGACGGACAGAATTTTGCGACCCACTTTTTTGAGCTCCTCTATCAAACAAATTTGTTAGTAAAATAAACTAAAAAGCGTAGACCTCAACCCGAACAAACACCGATCCCTACTCTAGAAAATCTATAAATATAATAAAACTGTAGCCGTTTTCTATGTTCGCGGTTGACGTGAAAACTACTGCACAGATTTTGATGAAACTTTTTTTGAAATGTTAGTTAAGATTTTGAGCAACACATAGGCTATTCCTTTCATTGTCAAGCCTATTTTTTGGGAGGGTTTTTGACCAAAAAGTGTTTTTTTTTACTATTTTTACTGCCTTCATCTCGCCATTACTCAAACAATTCTTAATCAATGCAAACAAAATAAAATCCTTAGGAGAGCCAACACTTTCACAGTTATTTCAAGCCATCAATCAGCTTTCTATGTACTCTAGAAGCTGAGCTACAACCTAAAATCTAGCACGAAAAAAATAAATTTATTTTCTCAAATCGAACTTTATCAGCAGCCGCGGTTCTTGATCGTTGTTCTGCTTTGGGGTGGTTGGGTGGCACACATCGCACAAGCACGTTCATGTAAAAAAAAAACTGCGTGGTGTTTTCTCCGAATTAAGTGAAACGAAAGAGAAGTATGCGACGTGAATGGGTATGTAAAATGTAATCAACAACGACAATGTGTTTCTGAGGAAATGCGCAGGTGGCTGATGACGTGCGTTGATGGACGTACAATCGTACATACATTATGGTGGTGTATATAGAAATTGAGTTCAAGGTTTTTTTTAAGTTATTACTTCTTTAGGCGCGTTGGGCACTTTTAGATGGGAAGAAATGAATGAATTCGGGTCGGAAACCGACACCCGATAGGTGGCGCTGTTGTCCATTTTCTGAGAAACTCAACCGATTTCAATGAAACTTTGTATGTGAGCATGGTTGGATGCAGCAAGAAAGATAGGATAGTTTTGGACCCGATAGGTGGCGCTGTTGTCCATTTTCTGAGAAACTCAACCGATTTCAATGAAACTTTGTATGTGAGCATGGTTGGATGTAGCAAGAAAGATAGGATAGTTTTGAACCCGATAGGTGGCGCTGTTGTCCATTTTCTGAGAAACTCAGCCGATCTCAATGAAACTTTGTATGTGAGCATGGTTGGATGCAGCAAGAAAGTTAGGATAGTATTTGACCCGATAGGTGGCGCTGTTGTCCATTTTCTGAGAAACTCAACCGATTTCAATGAAACTTTGTATGTGAGCATGGTTGGATGTAGCAAGAAAGATAGGATAGTTTTGAACCCGATAGGTGGCGCTGTTGTCCATTTTCTGAGAAACTCAGCCGATCTCAATGAAACTTTGTATGTGAGCATGGTTGGATGCAGCAAGAAAGATAGGATAGTTTTGGACCCGATAGGTGGCGCTGTTGTCGACTTTTTTGAGAAACTCAACCGATCTCAATGAAACTTTGTATGTGTGCATGGTTGGATGCAGCGAGAAAGTTAGGATAGTATTGGACCCGATAGGTGGCGCTGTTGTCGACTTTTTTGAGAAACAACCGATTTCAATGAAACTTTGTATGTGAGCATGGTTGGATGCAGCAAGAAAGTTAGGATAGTATTGGACCCGATAGGTGGCGCTGTTGTCGACTTTTTTGAGAAACTCAACCGATCTCAATGAAACTTTGTATGTGTGCATGGTTGGATGCAGCTAGAAAGATAGGATAGTTTTGGACCCGATAGGTGGCGCTGTTGTCCATTTTCTGAGAAACTCAACCGATTTCAATGAAACTTTGTATGTGAGCATGGTTGGATGCAGCAAGAAAGATAGGATAGTTTTGGACCCGATAGGTGGCGCTGTTGTCCATTTTCTGAGAAACTCAACCGATTTCAATGAAACTTTGTATGTGAGCATGGTTGGATGTAGCAAGAAAGATAGGATAGTTTTGAACCCGATAGGTGGCGCTGTTGTCCATTTTCTGAGAAACTCAGCCGATCTCAATGAAACTTTGTATGTACTTTTAAATTCATTTTTATTGGTTTCATTCATTAAACTTATATCCTAGACAAAAACGATTAAATCTAATTTAAAGCTAACATTTATCTTAATTCTAGCTTACTGGCTCATAGCGAGCGCTCTAAACTTAACTATATCCTTAAAATTATTGCCTTTCGGCCTTAAATCTATCTATATTTAATTTGTTTTGTTTTTTATTCTTCAAGAAACTTTAGAAAACTTGAATTCTTTATTTATGTTATTTTATTTAAAACTACTTAAAACTACCTAAGCTACTTAACCTAAATTAATTATGATCAGGGTGGTGAGCAATCTTATGGATTGGTCACTATCCTGATCGCGTCCGTGGGCGCCTGACAGCCGCCAACAAGGGTTCATCCGTGCCGCCGAGAGTCGATCGAGGCCATAAGCTACGGTCGAGTCTCGGTAGCACTTACATGTTGGCTGGCCCAGTCCCTCCCAAGGACCCCCTACTCTAACCTAAACCTACCAACTTAATATCTAGCTTAAAACTAAGGAGGATGCTACGTAAGTAGCGCACCGGCCCGGGAGAGCGTATCCACCCTCACCTCTTCCTCAAGCCACCAAAATTCGGTGAACTGCTTTGCCGTATCGACCCTGTCCCGTTCCGCAATTGCGGTACTAAAACGGAGGAGCTCCTGAGCGTTGGCGGCGGACCCGTCGTGGATGAGCCGCTTATCCCTCGCGCCGCGGTGGCTGTGGTACAATACCGGCACACCATCTTTTGTCTGGACTAACCCTTTCATGTCCACATGAAGAAATGCCTCAGGCGGGATAAAGCCAGACCGAAGCGTACTCTCGTGGTACATTAAATTGGGGTAGTAAGCCCCTGAGATCAGGTTATTATCACTGGCCATCGCCCTTGCAACGTGCCTCCGAATCACCTTAATAAGGAAATTGTCAATCCTGTTCAGTCGAGCCCCATTGTATAGGGTCCTGTTGGGATAATATTTTATGTACTCTGATTCAGGAGTTCTAAACAACCCTAGACAGGCCCTGAGACATTGTCTCTCAAACACCCGAATCTTTTCCATATAGGACGGCGCTATATTGAACCACATGGGACAGCCGTAAGCGATGATGGGCCTTATAAGGGCCACGTAGCAGATGACCTTCACCCTGGAATCAAGTTGACTGCAACGAAACAGTCTCCTTGTCCGAGCGTAGGCCCCCTTGGCCCCAGCAAGACAAGCATCTATATGTTTGTCAAAATACAGATACTGGTCGAGCCATATGCCAAGATACCTGACCACGGTTTTCACCGCCAAAGGCCGCCCCTGTTGTCCAATAATTGTTAATTTTCTCCAGTTTTTTCTGGTATCCCCAGAGGCCCCAGCCAATGGAGTTCTAAACAGGATTGTTTCCGATTTTTGGAAATTGATTTTCAACTTCCAATCATCGCAATACCTCTTAATTTGTTCGAAGTCACGCTGCAGAAGGATATTGATGACCTCGATTTTTGGTCCTGACCTGTACGCCACTAAATCGTCTGCGTACGCTATAGCATGTCTGAGGGAACCCACCAGATCACTTGTGTAAATATTAAACAGGACCGGAGAATTCACTGCTCCCTGTTGTAAGCCGTTTTTAATTTCGAAAACCCTGCTCGAAGTCACGTTGCCAGCTTTGACAACGAACTTCTTTCCCATAAGCATGTCATAAATCATATATAGCAAAGGTTTTTGAATGCCCAATCTGGTCAACTTATAGAAAAGCCCCTCCAACCATACGGTATCAAAGGCCTTCTCAAAGTCGACCAGGCAGGCACCCGTGCATTGCTTCTTACTTTTATTCCACTGAATGTCGGAGACCAGTTTCGACGCGGCATGAATAGTGTCATGCCCCGCTCTAAAGCCAAACTGATTTTCCGGAATAATCTTATTTTCTCCAACCCATCTTAAAAGAGATCTGTTGACGACTTTCTCGAATACCTTGCTAACATTCGGAAGCAAACTAATTGACCGAAGATTAGCAGGGTTTGTCCTATCTTTATCCTTTTTAGGGATAGGGTGTACCACCGCTATTTTCCACTGCGCCGGATAATATGCATTATTCAGAGCATTGTTAAATAGCGTGGTGAAGATATCTATCGCCTCTAGCGGCAGGCGTCTTAATACGACGTTTGGGATTCCATCCACTCCCGCCGACTTTTTGTTTTTAAGTGACTCAAAGATGCACCGCAGTTCATCTCTACTCACTAACAGATGAGTATTTGCATCGGCGATTGTGCCATTTGCACGGTTGTCGTCATTGAACCCGGTGAAGCCGTTGTTCTCGGATCGCCAATTTTGAATTTCGGTCCGCAGATAAAAGTGGTTAAGAAAGGCCCTCTCCTCGAGGTCGCGGTTACGGCGAACAGGGTTGTTCACCGTATACACAGTCTCAAAGAAAGCTCCCATCAAATCCACCCTCTCCTGCGGGTCTTCGACCACGAAAAAACCGTCGTTCGAGTCAGCACTTTCCGGACTTATGCCAGCATTCAGTAGTGTCTGTCTGTTCTCGTTCGTCCGAGGTATTCGAACACATGAAATATCGTTATGATCTTTCCGCCTAAACAGTTTATTTATTTGTGGGAACATATTCGGACTACTGGTTTTTATAGCCCGAATTTTATTGCCCCAATACAAACTTACAGATTTTCTGTAATTCTCTGTGATCAACTGTTTCAGGTTTTTGATCATCGACTTCAGTGTCCTTAACTCGGGATCGTTCCTGTCAGTAAACTGCCTGTGTAGCCGTTTAAGCCTCGAGAGCAGTCTACTTTTATGTCGGTACAAAGCATCGATTGTCGCGTTACGATACTTTTCAGTTTGTTCTTCGTCGGTGGAACGTCCTACCCGAGGGATAGTCCGCTCCATTGTCTGTTTGATGACGACATTCATTTGCCGTAAATGACTGTCGATCTCATCGTTCGTTAAGTTCCTGTTTGTCGGTGGGTCGATCTCGCATGAGCGTATGTCGCGCTTTAAGACTCTGGAGAAGCGCGACCACTGCGCTTTTCGGTAATCGAAAGAACGCACTTGGTCGTACTGCTCCAGCTGCGTCTGCTCGTTCGGGATCCGTATTACGGCGGCAAGTCCGTAGTGATCACTATCGTACTCAACCGCTCGTAAACAGTTCCGCGTGCTTAGATCAGTGTTTGTAAGTTCTAGTCTTTCGTCAACTAGCGCCAAGTCCAAGAAAGAACCGTCTCTAGGGAAAGACGGGATATCCGTCGCGTACAGCTCGATTTTGTACTCAATCATATTATGACGCCACCAGTCGTGAAACTGGTTGCCTCTAGGGTTCGGAATATCATTTCCCCATGCCGCGTGTTTAGCATTGAGATCTCCGCCCAAAAAGTAATAATTATCTTCCGATTGAAGCTCTAAGCAACGAAAAAGCGTCTCGATCTCATTTAAAAATTGAATGCGTTGAGGGGAATCAGGTGCGTAAAGCGACACCACATACACCCGCCTCTGGCTATTGAGAGGAATGCATACGATACATGCTTCCAACACCTGAAACCTGCGCACGTCCCCGCTATATATGACCTTATGGCGCAAGCCTTTGCGTACTAAGATAGCGACACCGCCTCCCTGTGTGGAGTTGGGCCGGTCTCTTCTAACTACACGATAATTTCTATAGCCCAATTTGTGCTTCGGATTAAGCTTAGTTTCGCTAACCAGAAGCACATCTGGCTTTTCGGCTTCCAACAGATTGGAAAGATTGTTCCTTCTCTCGATCCGAATAAGTGAATTAACATTCACCGCAAGGATCTTCAAGTTTACCTCGTCCAGCGTACCCATCATATTCATGGCGCGGCAGACTCGGCAAACAGTGTCGAATAGATAACGTCTATTCGAGCCGCTTGCTCATTTAACTGTTTCTGGAAGTTGTCGATCTTTCCGTGCAATGACAGAAGAATCGACTTCAAATCCAGATCCGCTTCCGGTGTAGGAACCTTCGGCGCACTTTTTGTTATTGTGCTACCCGGTCCAGTTACCATTTGGGCAAAGGACACATTGGGTGCAACAAAATTAGAGAACGAGCGACTCTTTCGACCATTCTCTTCTTCAGACCTCTGTTTTCGAGCCTGCACATTCTGTTTCACCTGCTGATACTTAGGACATCCCTTGAAATTAGCAGGATGTCCTGAGCTGTTGCAGAGCACACACGAGAGCTGGCCCCGATCTTCAACTCTATTTGTACCTAAGGCACATTCCCCATGTTTGTGGTCCTTATTGCACTTGACGCACCTGAACTGCATATGGCAGTTAGCTGCGGCGTGCCCGAACCTCTGGCAGCGCATACATTGAAGTACACGATCTGACTTTTTTAATTTGTCCCAACGTACCGCATGATAGTAGAGGAATCTGATCCTTTTCAGACTATCGATTTTGCTGTCGGGTGTTAGTTGCACCAAAAAGAATGGCAGTTTGCGGTTACCACCCCTGTCCGCAGGCGAGGCAAACGGCTTGACCCCCACGAACTTAAGGTCGTCGCACTCATAATTCTTGAGCTCCTTTTCAAGCTCCTCTATTTTAATATTAGGGTCGATACCCTTAAGCAGCACCGTTTGCCGTTTTTCTCCTTTTGGAGTGTACGTAAAGTACTCTGTCTCTGCTTTCTCCAGAGCCGTGCGTACTTTTTTGTGCTCCTCCATATTTATGCACATGATAATGTGTTTAGTGGCGTTTAGCCTTTTTATATAGAAATCCTTAGTGACTAGCCTACATAACCTAATACTATCACTAATATCTAAGTAACTTACATTGATTGGCGGTATTTTGTCTTTCCTCGCCTGTTGTTGCTGTTTCTGTTGTTGTTGTTGCTGCTGTTGCTGCTGCTGCTGTTGCTGCTGCTGTTGTTGCTGCTGCTGTTGCTGTTGATGCTGTGGTTGTTGTTTCTGCTGCTGATGTTGTTGCTGTGGCAGTGGCTGTTTTTGTGCCGGCTGCCTTCTCTGTTGTTGCTGTTGTTGTTGTTGTTGCTGCTGCAATTGCTGCGGCTTTTTGTTTTGTATTTGTTGCTGCTGTTGTTGTTGTTGCTGCTTCTGTAGTTTTTGTTGTTGTTTGTGCTGTTGCTGCTCAGCCTGTATTTGTTTCAGCTTTTGTTGTTGCTGTAGTGTTTTCTGCTGGCGCAACTTCTCCCTTTTCGCGAGAAGCTCCTTGATCAGACGATCGAGCTGAGCTTCCTCGTCTTCTTCTTCGTTTTGTTGTTGTTGCTGCTCCGAGTCGTCTACGGCGTCCAGTAACTCTTGGAATGAGTTGCCTTCGCCCACGTATCGACCATCGCCCCCTTCAGATTCGTACGAATAGCTGCGTACCTCATCCTCGTCTGACTCGGTTTCTGACTTATTAGTTTTTGGCGTCATCACCGCTCCGTCTTGCTTTGTCTTTCTTTTTGCTGACAAATTTGGTGTTGGCTTCAGTTTACGTCGTCTTTTTGTTGTTTCCAGCGACTGTACCAATTCTGGTATTACTGGTGCTGTTATTGCTGCTGCCTTTATTGTTGTTAGTGCTGCTGCACTTGTTGATGGCACTTCGGATTCCCAAGCCGTTGTTGTTGTTGTGCTAGCTCCCGCTTGCTGCTGCTTGACTTGCCTTGTCGTTCGCTTCGGCAACGGGGCATCTACTTGCGGGACCTTTGGCTGGCCAGTGTCCATCGCGTGATTGCCTTTCGGCACTTCCAACTTTTATTTTTTCTTTTTAACTTATTTAATTAAAAAAAGTTTTCCCCCACTGGGACTTGAACTGGGCTCCACTTGCGTAAGAGCCGATGGTATGCTCCACTGAGCCAAATGGCTATTTGGATTTTGTTGTCCAAATTCACAATTTACACTTTTAATTTCGCTAACACTGCCTCACTAACAAAGTCGTCTGATCACCACGGATGCTGAAGAAGTTTTGTATGTGAGCATGGTTGGATGCAGCAAGAAAGTTAGGATAGTATTTGACCCGATAGGTGGCGCTGTTGTCCATTTTCTGAGAAACTCAACCGATTTCAATGAAACTTTGTATGTGAGCATGGTTGGATGTAGCAAGAAAGATAGGATAGTTTTGAACCCGATAGGTGGCGCTGTTGTCCATTTTCTGAGAAACTCAGCCGATCTCAATGAAACTTTGTATGTGAGCATGGTTGGATGCAGCAAGAAAGATAGGATAGTTTTGGACCCGATAGGTGGCGCTGTTGTCGACTTTTTTGAGAAACTCAACCGATCTCAATGAAACTTTGTATGTGTGCATGGTTGGATGCAGCTAGAAAGATAGGATAGTTTTGGACCCGATAGGTGGCGCTGTTGTCCATTTTCTGAGAAACTCAACCGATTTCAATGAAACTTTGTATGTGAGCATGGTTGGATGCAGCAAGAAAGATAGGATAGTTTTGGACCCGATAGGTGGCGCTGTTGTCGACTTTTTTGAGAAACTCAACCGATCTCAATGAAACTTTGTATGTGTGCATGGTTGGATGCAGCGAGAAAGTTAGGATAGTATTGGACCCGATAGGTGGCGCTGTTGTCGACTTTTTTGAGAAACAACCGATTTCAATGAAACTTTGTATGTGAGCATGGTTGGATGCAGCAAGAAAGTTAGGATAGTATTGGACCCGATAGGTGGCGCTGTTGTCGACTTTTTTGAGAAACTCAACCGATCTCAATGAAACTTTGTATGTGTGCATGGTTGGATGCAGCTAGAAAGATAGGATAGTTTTGGACCCGATAGGTGGCGCTGTTGTCCATTTTCTGAGAAACTCAACCGATTTCAATGAAACTTTGTATGTGAGCATGGTTGGATGCAGCAAGAAAGATAGGATAGTTTTGGACCCGATAGGTGGCGCTGTTGTCGACTTTTTTGAGAAACTCAACCGATCTCAATGAAACTTTGTATGTGTGCATGGTTGGATGCAGCGAGAAAGTTAGGATAGTATTGGACCCGATAGGTGGCGCTGTTGTCGACTTTTTTGAGAAACAACCGATTTCAATGAAACTTTGTATGTGAGCATGGTTGGATGCAGCAAGAAAGATAGGATAGTTTTGGACCCGATAGGTGGCGCTGTTGTCGACTTTTTTGAGAAACTCAACCGATCTCAATGAAACTTTGTATGTGTGCATGGTTGGATGCAGCGAGAAAGTTAGGATAGTATTGGACCCGATAGGTGGCGCTGTTGTCGACTTTTTTGAGAAACAACCGATTTCAATGAAACTTTGTATGTGAGCATGGTTGGATGCAGCAAGAAAGTTAGGATAGTATTGGACCCGATAGGTGGCGCTGTTGTCGACTTTTTTGAGAAACTCAACCGATCTCAATGAAACTTTGTATGTGTGCATGGTTGGATGCAGCTAGAAAGATAGGATAGTTTTGGACCCGATAGGTGGCGCTGTTGTCCATTTTCTGAGAAACTCAACCGATTTCAATGAAACTTTGTATGTGAGCATGGTTGGATGCAGCAAGAAAGATAGGATAGTTTTGGACCCGATAGGTGGCGCTGTTGTCGACTTTTTTGAGAAACTCAACCGATCTCAATGAAACTTTGTATGTATGCATGGTTGGATGCAGCTAGAAAGATAGGATAGTTTTAAACCCGATAGGTGGCGCAGTTGTCGCTTTTTTTGAGAAACTAAGCCGATTTCAATGAAACTTTGGATGTGAGTATAGTTGGATGCAGCTAGAAAGATAGGATAGTTTTGGACCCGATAGGTGGCGCTGTTGTCCATTTTCTGAGAAACTCAACCGATTTCAATGAAACTTTGTATGTGAGCATGGTTGGATGCAGCAAGAAAGATAGGATAGTTTTGGACCCGATAGGGAGCGCTGTTGTCCATTTTCTGAGAAACTCAGCCGATCTCAATGAAACTTTGTATGTGAGCATGGTTGGATGCAGCAAGAAAGTTAGGATAGTATTGGACCCGATAGGTGGCGCTGTTGTCGATTTTTTTGTTCGCTGTTTTTACTCCCAAAACAGTTTTAAATATTTCCTGCGCAGTAGAATTCCTGACGATTCGAAAAATACACACGTAAATGTTCAAGTAATAATAATAACTTCTGTCGGCACTCCCGGAGTGCCTGATATATATTTTTTTTGTTTTAACGGTTGTTATAGTACCCACGGTGATACCTACCTTACAGTAAAGAATTGAAGAATTCAAGAAGTAAAGACGATATAGGTGAATTATGTTGTTTGATTTATTGTTGGTGTGGGTACAAATTTGTGTATGATCCAGGCAACAGAACTTCAAATACATATTGTATTTCAAGAAGCTTTGTAAACAAATTATCATAAAAAGTATAATTATCTCATGTAGGTATTGAAACTTAACTATTAGTATCTCTTTTATTGGAAATTACACAGTCTCACGTCGCGTACGAAGTTGCGGGCACAGCTAGTACAGGAATAAAACTCTAATAATTTCCTAGCAGGACGTAAGGTATTTTGAAATCATTCCGAATAAAAAGCTGAATGGTAACATAGGGCGACGAAATAGTTGACGGCGTACTGATCAAAAAGGACTAGAGTTCCCATAGAGTGATAAAAGAAACGAATTGTTCACTTTAAAGCTATCAAAATGGATGACGATCAATTCAGTCGGGCACAGGGTTTTAAAAGGCTGGGCTCTTTATAAAATTCAGAGTTATAGAGTTCATAAAATTCTGCAGCTCGAAGCTGAGAACAGCAATGGAGAAGCTTGCCTTCTGAGGAAGCCCGCTAAGTAGAATAAAATACATCGCGGACCCTTTTTCAGCAACCTAGGAGGGTGGTTCCTTCAACAAAATTTAAGCCATACTCAGTTTCAATAGAGGCCTTTGGTATACATTCACATTCATTTCTGTTTATTCAGGGGAGTAAGTCTTGTTTTTTTCTGGAAAGGGGAAGGGGTATCTTGTCACTTTCTCCCGCGTTATTCAGGTCAAGATAATACAACTCGAATCGATCCACCCCCCAATTGTTTGTCGCCACAAAAGTCAGACTTCGAAAGGCGAAATTCTAATTAAAGTCCAACGAAATCATTTCAATCCATAATTAAAACCGCGAGATTGCACTTTTGTTATTAAATTAAATTCATAACAAAAAACCGCTCCACGGCAAATCCGTCCATCTAAGCCCTACCGAATGCCAGGCCATAGAAATATAGAAATAGCCAAAGCACCTGACTCTATACTTTATCGCTAGGGTGGTCTGCTTACCTCCACATCGACGTTGTGTTGTTGAAATATTCATTATTCGAAACGAGCTAGAGGTGCCATTGTGCCGCCCACCACTCATTTCTTCTTCAATTATACACAATGGATAAGGAGTGGACAAATCGCTGCCACTCGATGGAATGAAAGGACGACGACGATGAAATTTTTTCCATTCTAAACGAAACCCCAGAGTCCGCCCACTTATCGCCCAGCACCCACTGTGTATAAGCAGGTCAGCACAGAAAGTATGTGCGCTAGTTACGCTCTGAAAGGATTGCCTCCTTGCTAAGAAAAAAAAAATTATATAAAAATTCCGAAGGTTGTCGTCTTGCTCGAACAGTTTACACGGCTAGAAATTTTTATCAGACGGCGTCGGCGATGGCGGAACAAATTGTATCGGGGTCACTCATTTTCGTATGGATTTTCCTTGAGTGTTTCTCTTTTCAGTTGGAGGACCTCAGTCTCGGACCGGAAAAGTATTCCTTTCATTGCACGCCATCTTATATACGTTCGTTATGCAGTGTGGCCGGTGAGGATTTGTTCCGGTGTGATGAGTTTTAAATAAAAGGTTGGGGTACTTTAAATGGTAAAACTATCGGAAACCTTTCCCACGAAGGCGTTACGCTTCTTGGTCTCAACTCTCGGAATTCATCACAATCTTTTGGGAATGGGCCAAAGTTATAATCTTCTAATACTCGTAGATATGTTAATTGGATGTCAAAACATTTCTCTCTTCGGGATGGACTGGGAAGATTGTGTCAGCAAGCGATATGTTGACGTTTGTCTTAACGAACACGGATGGTAATGATGCTAATGGATTTGAGTAAATTGACCTGCGGGTTGTCCGCCGCTGATAAACTTTAGTATTCCGGTTTGATTTGATTTTGGTTGTAATTTTATCACTCAGCTAAGTTGTGTGTTGTGGAATTTGAATGGAACTGTCCTTTGGAAGTCACTTTAAACCAAAACATATGAGATGAACTGGTTTCCTTGTGGGCATGGACGGGCTAAACATCCCTATTTGTGTTAATTTTATGTTGCCGACCTGTTTAATAAAATTGAAAGAACAATCTTTCGAAAGATATCAGCGAATGTCATAATATACAACTACACTCAAAGGGTTAAACTCAGCTCTGCTGCTGATGGATCTGCAAACTACGTCTCGGTAGAAATCAATCGAAGGTTAGTTCTTGATCTCTCCCGAATGGGTTGGGTTCTTTTTTCAAAATGCTGCTTTATGAAATTCTGCAAATAAAAAAAAAAGGTTTGGAAAATGTTAAAAAGCGACCCGCTCCCCTCACGAATGCATAATTTCAAATTTAGTTTTTGAAGTAATTGCATATGATTAACTGGTAATATTTTTTTAACTGACAGTAGATAGATAGATATATTTTTTATTTCGCATAATATTGGTTTACATTCGGTAAGCTACCACACATTTTACATGAAGTACAGAGATATGATATATTTATATCTTACTACTGAAACGATATATTTAACAAATCTGAAAGAAATTATTATTTAGCAAATAGCAATCTTTTTGAAGGAAAGTGCGTAAAAAACCTCCAATTTATAAAAAAAATAAAAAAAAAATAAATTAAATAAATAAATAAATAAAAAAAAAAAATTAATAATAATAATAAATAAATAAATAATTAAAAAATAAATAAAAAGTAAGTAAGTAAATAAATAAATAAACAAATAAAAAATAAACGTATGAATAAATATAAATATATACATGAAAAGAAAAAATAAATAAATAACAAACAATCAAACAAATAAATAAATAAATAACCAAATAAATAAATAAATAAATAAATAAAAGAACAAATTAATAAATAAACGAACAATTAGATATATATGAGTAGATATACAAAAAAGTAAGTAAATACGTAAACAGGAAAAACAAAAAATGGAATTAAAGACTCATTTGCTGGATAAGGGGATTTTCTGAAAAGCAATTTTTACTTATAAATTTATCGGTTAGTTTTAGAATACTATCACAAATCATTTCAACATTCGCTCTTCTGTGCAAGTCCAAGGTGGAGTAGTGCCATGGTAGATTCAACATCATCTTTAATATTTTATTTTGAGCACGGTTATGGTCCAAGACAATTATTGCTTAATTTTAGCATTTTTAATTCATGACCCAAGAATGTGAAAAAAATACTAAAATTATATAGTTTTTCTTGATTTAATAAAAAAAAACAAATGTTTAAGTAGGTTTTGCCTCTGGAATTTTTTTCTTTCAATACGACTACTTTTCGTCAATCGCTCATAGGTTTTCTTGACACAAGAACCGGTGTGCCTTATTAAATTGTGAAATCAGAAACAATTTTCTTAAATCAATAACTAACATATTTCTGAATAAAGAATAATTTTAAATGCAAGGAAACGTTGAATACGAAATGTGACCTTAAGAACTTTTCATTTGTTTCAATAAATTTTGTCTTAAATCGTGCATTTATTATTCAGACTAATTTATGTGAGCCAACATTTTGAATATTAAGTTAATTTTTATTTTCTTATATCAAGTAGATATTTACTTCCTTTTATTCAAACAGAAATCATTTTCTTCAGTCAAAAAAGATTTCATTTTTCGATGTCTTCAACCTTTAGAGCTATACACTGGGAGGTGTTGACCAACCACTTTCGTTTCAATGATGTTACTTTTACTATGTAAACGCACGTTTTCGGCATAAATTGTTTGCTTTATATTTATTTCCATAGGGACGTATTAAAAACTGCATCATGAGTAAAACTTATTTTTTCTATATCTACATGTCGCTTCTTAATTTTTAAAAATAAAACAACGTAAATATCGAAAAGTGTTGGTGTTTTTAGTAAACTTACTTTTAAAAGGTAGGGTAGGATCGGTTTTCGACCACAAGCGAGGCTATACCATTAAATAAATATGTAATTGGCGGGCTTTGGGATAAAAAATTTAACGACGAGCTATACGAGCTGTAGGGTTAACTGACCCACAGTGGGACAATTTGCGTTTGACTTAATGCATTTTCTAAACTATTGGTTTAATCTTTAAACGGTTTGAATGTACTTATTATTTGCTTTATTGACTTTGCATATGCAGGCTTAGAAATATCATAGAAAATAGTAAATTTTGAGCTTTTTAAAACGCACATCAATTGGTTTCCTGTGTACTAGGGAGTGGCCACAGTGACCCACCGGGTAGTTCTTAGTAAACCTGACCAAAAACAAGTAATTTAGATTAGAAAAAAATAAGCAATACAAAAACATAGGTAATAAAAACATCGAAAAGTAATAACAACAATTAAAAATAGCAAAACATTAAGAAAAAGGTCTTTCAATATGAGTTATATCACAAAACTTATAACTAAAGACAAATAATAATTATTTTTTTTTATATTAAATGGCGATAGGTCGTTGCTTAATGAAAATATGGTATTTTGAAGCCTGGAAGTGCTACCACGTTTGCCATGGCTCACTGTGTAAGTTCGACTATGAAGTGATTCACTGTTGGACATTTTGAGAAATGTATTTTTATAAAAATTAATAATAATCGACATTTTAAACTGTATCCCACAGATCTCATTGACAACATAACTTTTTTAAATGCAACAAAAATAAGAAGCACTGTTGAGCGATTCCCCATTTTGGGGAATTTTTCACTCAACGGGGAAAATGGGGAAAAGTGCTCTTGAAATGGTGAAAAACGGAAGTCCATGCATGTTTATTGATTTTGCATAATTTAAAAATAAAACTCGTGTAGTTAACTTTCAAATATCTTCCAAACAAAAAAATAACACCGCGTTTATAGAATCTAAACGATTTAGCTCCAAACTGAAACACCTTGCGGAATTTTACAGATGAAATGTATGCTGCAAAATTGTTCAAAAAGTTGCGTTGATCTTTGCATCGACAAAAAATGCTTGGTTTTGCAAAATATGTACCAGTCCAATGACGATTAGAGTATCGATATTTAATAACTTGAATTAATAAAATTTATAACTGAAGTAGGTACCTGAAATATTTTTTTATTTATGTATTTTTTTTTATTTATGAACCTTTTAAATTTATAATTTTCTTTCAACCTGCCTCGTTATTTATGGTGCCTTTTTAATCTATTCAACCTACCTGCAATATTTGCTTTTAATTTAACTTATTTTGTATTAGTTTAAACTGAAAGGCTTTGAATATTATTTAATTCTTTTATTTTTGTATTACCTTCTTAAAAAAAGATGGCTTAATAAAAAGAAACAAATTTTTATTATATTAAAAATGCGTCTTTACTTCAATGAATTGAAATGGCGAAAAAACAGATATGGAATGGGGAAAATTTTCCAAAATTTTAGGCAAAAAAAATCTGACATCACTGGCACTGTTTTCAATTTACTTACCAGTAAAAATTCACTTTTTCTTGAGCACAACTGGGAATGACGAGCGCACTACTGCAACTCTCAGGTAAATTCGTAATGAATCGAAAGGCGGTTTATTTTCTCTCTACTCCGTTTTTCTCTTATACATAAGTGGAGGTTCTGTCTATTTAAAAGATTCACTGTGGGACGTGTGCCACTGTGGGACATTTGACCCTACGGCGACATTGACCCGCTCAATTAAGCAACTGCGCCATTTTTAGTCGTCTAAGCAGCGATGGCAGTGGGAATTTTTCACTAAATGGGAAAAAGTGCTATTAAAATGGGGAAAACAAAATATACACATGTTTACTAATTTTTCAATAATTTAAAAAAAAAATTAAAAAATGTTCCCCAAAATGGGGAATTTTAGCAAAAAGTCTGGCATCACTGCGTCTAAGATGGCTGGGACATGTAGAGTGAATGGACACTAAGGCCCGTAACGCAATTGAAGACCTCGCCGTGGGTGGCGCGTTCAAGCGGAAGGGGACCTCAACCGACTTGGACTGCGCAACTGTGGGCAGTTGTCTTTGAACCGTGTCAATTGAAGAGGCTTATTATTTGAGCCCTCAGTCCATTCCGAACTGAAGACCCACCTGAGTAAGGAAGTAAGTAAGTAATGTCTACCCGATTAGGGTACAAAACCAGCTTCATTCCGTCTTGGAGTGCGCAACTTCTTACAGTTGGTAGGTAGGTACTCAACATTTTTTTTCCCCATAAACACTATCAATTTGTTCGTTCAGTAAATTAATCAGTTTTAAAACACTCAAATCACTCTATCAATAAAAACACGTTATTACATAAATTCTGGCCATAATCATGTTGATGTCGTTAAAATGCCATAAACTTGCTGGCGCAACTTACATCACAGCCAAGGGCTGGTGACCTCATTCTGGCTCGTCCGTCGTTAAATTATTTCCGGCCCATTTCATTTTCCCTCATCCACATAAATGCTTTCTCATTTATATTCATCCTATAAGCCAGCAAACAAAAGTCTGCCCGTAATGTCGACCTTATGTGCTTGACAGTCTTTCAAAACGCCATTTCGACGACCTAATGGCTCATGAAAACTATCCACAAAATGTGTTTTCCTTGTTAATGTTTCGCACTCAAAGTTCGCCCAAATCTATTATCATATCTGTCCCAAAAACTGCTGTTCCCATTCAATTCGATTTATCACTTAACACTTTTTCTGTTTTCTCTTTTCAGGTAAGTCATTCACACTACAAATTGAATTTTCTGTAAGAACAGCTCCACCAACCGACTCATACACGTGTAATCGTATGTGGTTGGCACTAGGCCCTGGGTAAGTTTAAATAAAGATTCAATTTTGAGAAAACTCCTGATTCAGGGATAACAATTCGATTTTGGGCTTCCTCCGCACATTTAGAACTTCCTGTGGGTGTGCAAAATATTGATCAGAGTTGGGAAAGTTTTGATATCCCTATACCAAAAGCAAAGTGTCCCCTTTGCACATTTGTAAGTTAGGTCGGAGAGTGCAGGAGCGGCAGACAGCCAGACAGACATGCAGCTGAAACTTTTCTCTGCATCTCCCCTGGCTAGACATGGGCGTCGTTGGTAGGTAATTTGTCCTCTTTTAATGCGGTGCACACAGCACACACAATAAGGAGCCCATACCGAAGGAGCAGCCGTATAATTATTATGATTTGCGGATGTGCTAGTTGGGGACATTCACTTGAGGGGACAATCGACAGGATAATTCGTCATCAGCTTCATCGTATGGGACGTCTGGTAGTTGGCCTATATACTATATACCATCGAGAAGTTGCCACTGTGTACAGTTAGTCGTTTGTGACACATCCGAGGCACTGAAACTGACCAAGCTGGGCGGCCACTTAAAACCGCAACAGCGGATACAACTTCATAAGTAAAATACGATTATCTGAGAGAAGTTCTATCCGGATGCAGGCGAATTAACTTTTTATTTTCTTTCGTCGTTTTGTGTCGTCCTTTTCTCTTCATATCACCAAACGTGTATCAGAGGGTGGATAAATAGATAAAAGTAGAAAAACCAACACCAACTGGCTACAGTATATACGAATATGGTTGCCATTTAGCCGAAGGTAAGTGAGTTTCCTTTCTTTTGGTTGTATTTGTGCGAGCTGTGCGGTGCCCGAGATGTACAAAATCTGTCTAGGATTTATTGTGGTTTTCTGGTTCATGGAGGTTTTTTTTTTTTGTCGGTTTTCTGTGTCCAGCAGCAGCAGCAGAGTCGCCTGACAAAGGGTGTGATATACAAAGAGTTGTATTTTCTTGCAAACTGTTTGGAGATAAAAGTTCGTCACAACTTATCTCCATCTGGACATCGATTTGGAGTAGAGGAGACAATGTGACTGAATCTGTGAAGAAATCGATACAAAGCGCCATTTTGGTATTCGAAAGGTGTGTCGGTAGATTAGAAGTAGTTGATAAAACAGTCGAAAGTTACAGTCTTTTCTTTTTGTTGCAACTGAGTTTAAGGCTGATCCGTTGACTTGCGAGTTAAATACGACAGAAAACCACCGAAACATGGACCACTCCGAGAAGTAGCTTCTCAACATTGTCACTCCAGCAATACTACAATGAAAGGCAGCTTGTGTCCGAAAATAACAGATTTGAGTTTTAGAAAATTTTAAAAAGAAAGAAAGGCTTGAAATATACTCAGATTTTTAAGGCGCAATGTGTCGAATCGCAGTCAGAAGAGTGCTTCGGGCCTAGCACTGGTTATACATTAGAGCTTGTTATGAAGTTCCACAGAGTCGCCGCTTAAAATACGGACAACGTTCCTCTTTGATCACATGACTTTGTCATCTTACCCGTTGTGTGTTGAACTTTCTGAACAGATCTTCGTGGAATCTTCTCCACTACACTCGATCGAATCTGCGGACCGAATATCACCCAAAGAACCAGGGGTTAGGTTGCCACATCCGAATATCGTTCTAAAAAGGTTCGTTGAGCTATTGATCAGCTTTCAAAAAAGTCCTTGCTTTTGCAGTTTCTCCCTGGTTCTATAAGCGAGTTTCTGCAGTTTCTCCCTGGTTCTATGAGAAAGGCCTCCATGTGTTAAACACCGTCCTAGTCCGACGAACAGGGAATGGTAAGCCTGCTTCTTTGGTTGATCTCTGTGCTGATGTAACTTTTGCAAGGTATATTGTTAATGGAGCCCGGTAAAGCAAACTAATCTGATGTTGGGCTCCTTTCTCGAAGGCCGAATAATTTCCCCTTAGATCTAGTTCGTTTGGGGAGCTGTAAAGCTAGTAAAGGGTTTTTCAACAAGAGGTGTTCATTTGGTATTCAAAGAAAAATGCCATTTTTTGAGATAAGTGATCGGATGTTTATTTCACCTACCTACCTACCTACCATGCCGTTAATAATGAAATAAACATCAGGCCACCACGAGCACGCATACAGGACCATATCCTTTTCATGAAATTTTCCACGACGCGACGCTAGGCTGTTGGCGTAGACCTTATCTTTCACGTGGCCTCAAAGGAAGAAGTCGCAAGGTGTTATGATCACAAGATCTCGGAGGCCAATTGTGATCACCTCTTCGAGAGATAACACGGTCCGGAAACCTTTCCCGTAAAAGATCAATGGTTTCGTTGCTTGTGTGGCACGTAGCGCCGTCTTGTTGAAAGTAAAGGTTGTCCAGATCAATACCATCCAACTCCGACCATAAAAAAATCATTAATCATCTCTCGATAGCGCAATCCATTCACAGTAACTATTGATCCAACCTCATTTTCGAAAAAGTAAGGTCCAAAGACCCCGCCGGACCATAAACCGCACCAAACAGTCACACGTTGAGGATGGAGAGGCTTCTCAACAATAACTCTTGGGTTTTCCGAGCCCGAGATGCGACAATTTTGCTTGTTGACGTAGCCACCGAGATGGAAATGGGCCTCATCAGTCAAGATGATTTTTCGATGGAATTCCGGACCATTTTCTTTCATGCATTTCAAGGACCCAATCAGCAAAGACACGACATTGTTGTTGGTCGGCCGGCTTCCATTTTTAGTAATGGCGTAGTTTCTACTTGTCAAATGTCGAAGAATAAAAGCTTCAAAAGTGACAGCTACCGAAATAGCGGGTCATTTACAATAACACCTCTCATTGGAAAACCCTTTATAACTAAGACAGGTTGGGCCCAAATATTTCCTGTGTTTGACGCCGCCATACGTCGAATCGAATCCTCAGACTTATGTACGCCAATGTCTCCCTAATGTCAATAAACATTTTTGGTTTCGACTCTAAATTTAAGTACTTAGTTCACAGTGGCCATATTTACCATACAAACTTCGCAATTGTGAGCTTTCGTAAATTTAAAGTCGAAACTAAGTTGTTACTACGGCGCAATATCATCAGCATAAGAGTACATAAGCATACGGTTTTGAACAAGCTTTGCAAATATTGTACCTTTATTTGTTGGTTTAGTGGAGGAGTTTAAAGGAGGAACTCAACTTAACCTAAAATAAATAGAAACTTGGTACGTATGATACCATATGCCTATCAGATCAGAACGATTTCGTTTTGTGAGAGTTTTTACTTTTGGCGCGAATGGAAGAGACCTAAGAATTTAAGCCGCATTCGAGCCGCTGAACTGAAAAGCGCTTTCATGACAGTTATGCTTTAGGATATTTGTCAGACGTTCGCTAGAGGTGGAGTGAATATAATAAAAAAAACCTTAAGCTGTAATTTATAGGCCTCGCTTTAAGCTTGGAGTCGTTTTCATAAAAAGCGACCTAATAAGGAAATGTTCAAAAAGCTTTGTACCAATCAAGCCAAAATTACAGATTGTTTCAACAAAAAGAACAACATTAGGTTCTCTTTTTTAGTTCAGAGCTGAGCACTGAACTGAGCTCGAGCATTATGCGCGCGCTCTGCACCGAGCGTAGTTTTATTGTAATAGTTGGAGCCTATTCATGTCAGTGGCGTCCGTGGTAATCCCTCGTTCAGGTTCAGTGTAAACAACGTTCAATCGGGCCACTACCCTTTTTGATAAAATCACTGCATAAACGTAGCCTAAAAATTGTCAACCAATTCTGGGCATGAACAATAGATGGCGGTTCAAGAACAAATTTCCAGACAACTGAATAGTCCTTGACTTTATGGGATAAGCAAGTAAATCGTGTTTAAGACCCAAGTCTCATCGTCATCGAACAATGTAGTACAATATATTTAAACTTGTTAACATAAATTTAAAGTATTATTGAAAGAACCCGGCGATTCGAGAGGGCGGTATTCGGATTTTTGGCTCACTCTTAAATTAAGTAGGTCCCATTGTATTAAGAAGGCTCTTTTCCTTTTCGACAACTGTAATGTTAGTTTTAACGTTTATTCTCACAATAAATGTTTGTATTTCTTTTAACTTCTACAATTTTAAAATATGTAATAGAAACCAATAAATGAAATGAAAAATTTCAAATATGAAGCCGTAAATGGAACCCTGTGGACCTCCACAAAGTACTCCATCAAAAAATGATGTCTCTAAGTATGAATGCATGAGTTTTGAAAGAAAGAGTGGGAACCTAGGAAACCTGCCACAGAGAGCACAGAAAAAAAAACTCCCCCCCTTCGAACGCTACTTATCTCAAGACATCTCCTAGAAATTAGTCGTCACACATGGCGTTGCTGGAAAACAGTTTTACATAAACATTCATAGACCGATAAAAACTTGATAGGTACATCCAAATTTGTGCCACTACAAACAAGAGTCAACATCATGTTGCAGTCTAAATTAATTGGAATGACTTTTGAATGAATTTGAATAGGAAGTCCTTCCGGCAAATCGTCCCTCAGAATCGATTTAACTCGTCACTTCATTCGAAACTTTTCGAATTTGCCAAAATGCAATACAATTTGTTAGTCCAGTCGAATCTACACCCCACTTGGTCCTTCCTTCCGACTGAACATTGCCTTCCTCACACACAATCCAGTATCAAGAATGTAAAGACTTTTGCCTTGGCCAGAAATCCATCGTAAGGATATCCAACCAAACCACTTTATGCTTTAAATTGCTTGAATATTTTCCAAGGGTTTTGGTTGCTTTTTGGTCTGTAACCATATGCACGTAGATGGGATGTATGAACATCCACACATGGCCCATATAATGGATGAGTGGTTCGCACATCACTCTGTCTACAATCATCCAGCAGAGAGATGTATAAGTGAAGCTATTCTTCTAACTGTTGTGTCCAAATCTATGCTGGACTTGGACTGTAGCTCGCAACTTTTTTACATACCTACCTCAAGGGAAGATAACAATCCCACTTCTGGCTACCCGCGGCGAAACAGAGAAATATCTACTGTCACTGTATAGCATCGCAGCGCATGGTGGAGGAAATAAAAAGAGGCTGGCTCGGACAATTTCGTCTTGTTTAGCTCCTGCTATTGCTGGAATCATTAATTTAGTGTTATGTATGATTATGACATTCCAGTGATTCTGTTGGTTGTCGTTTCTTTGTGCTGAATTTACACAGACGTATACGATAGGTTAGGTTTGGGGTTAGGTAAGACTTGGACCAAGACTTGTAGGGTTTATTGTGATACCACATGATTGAGGGCCAGAAAATTTGACCTTTAGAAAAGGGGTAAACTTTTGGAAATCTTAAATATATCTGAACAATGTGACAGGCCTAAAAATCCGTTTTCAGCACAAGCACGTAAGATCCTTCTATGCATTTAAAGTTAAACTTTGCTCCATCTATCTGCTTATTAAATCCAAATAGCTCGCCACCACTTCCTATTCCAAATAGGTTTTTACCGCTGGTATAAATTTTAATTCATAATTCATGAAAATGTGTCTTAAATCCAGCTTCTTCATAATCTAGTTAATAAAATAAAAAAATATCAAATTCTTTAATATAATTATTAAAAAAAATCTACAAATATTTTCGTATTTTTCAGCCCTGCTATAGATTATAACTTAGGATTTTTAAATTTAATAATTTTATGTTGGTCTGGTAGACGGAGTTTTCTCAATGAGATGACCCATGTAAGCTCCCACTTATCTGTGCGCCCCAATTGGTTACAGCGGCTGCTTTTGGTGTGCTTATGCCTTTAGTTACTAGGTGGCTTTTCCTGGATTACTTTTGTACCATTTTCGCTACCGCATTTCAAGTTTCAACCCCTCTGATGAATCCCAAGTGAATATCTTTCCTCATACATGTAACTTGTCGTCTCTTTAAGCAATTTTCATTTGGGCCTTGGAACGTTTCTCGCGCAGGTCTTTCAATAAAACTTTGAACTTCTTTGAAGGACTTTGATGGGCGGGATATCTTTCCGCGGATATTTATGTTGGTGTTTCCATAAGTTTGTTTGCTTTCCGTATATCATTGATAGCTGTGTCTCGGGATTTCATCTTGACGATTATTGTTGCCGTGCGTTTATCTATCGTGTAAATTCTGTAGGCAGATTCATCGCAGCAATTTTTGTCACTTTGTTTCACTAAACCAACGCACGCGGATTCGGCTTTTTCTGTAGGATCGCTGTCGCTCTCTGACTGAAGGTGTACCACTTAGTTGGATTCAGTGCTTTTCAGCATAAGTTTGTCCATTTACTCCTCCATAAGCTTGTTACGATGTTCCAACTGTGCAACCTTTGCTGAGACTTCCTCTTGCTTTGTTTTCATTCCTAACAGCTCAGAATAAAGCATTTGGAAGTCGGATTTCGAGAGCAGTTCTTTTGCGAGTTCCCTATTCTTTTCTTCCTGCATATGCTTTAGCTCGCCATTTATAGGTTCCGATGTCATATCGTTGGAGTTCCTGCTAGATCGCCGCTTTTTACAGTAAAAATAATCTGGTGAAGTTTCTTGCAGTACCTTTTGCTCATTTAGTGAGGCTAACTAACTGGTGCGAATTGGACTTCAGTTTTGCGCTTAGAATACTAGGACCTACTCAGAATTACTTCAGTTTTCGTGGCCTATATTCTTATGTTGCACTGAAAACAAAAATTGATTATTTGTTTCCACTTTTTCTTGTTTTATTTAAACGTGTTCTCCGAGCACTTCTATAAGACAACTTTACTATGCCTAAATTTGCCTTACAAAAATTCATCTTTCATTGGCATATCTTAATATACACCAAAACCTCGCTTGGCGTCGTTTCGAAGTTGCGTTATTTAAAACTTTTCGTGGTTTCGAAGCTGCGTCGTTTTTATTTTACAATTATTTATTCATTCAAGAGATAATGAAGAAGATAGAAACTATTCCAATGTGCGCCTCCTAAGAAAATATGAGTTTCATCATATTTTCGTTACGGTTTTCTAAATGTCGTGAGATTGCTTGACTTGCCAGATGGTCTTAACCAACGCATATACCTATCGCAAATTCTGCAACTAGCCGTAACGTTAAACCTTCTCGGAGGCGGCGGTTACCAAAAGCAAGTAGCCAGCTTACTGGGCTGCACCAATGGTCAAAGTACTGTAGCTGAAATAACAGCCCGAGTCATTAGAAAAATGCGATTGCAACTAGGACCAACTACGATAAAATTTGTACCTTTGGAATCGACCAATAAATTTTTCTTCCCATCAGAGTACAAAATACCTGGAGGTAATATTATGAACATTATAGGTAATGTGTTTATATACCATTATACCTGTAGATACAATTTTTGTGTAGTCCTACAAGGCAGGCATATAGCATACACTGTATATTTGTAGGTTTTTTTTTCAAAATAAATAATAATATTTTCCCAGGAAATTGTCAGTTATCATTCAAATAATAACTGACAGCAAATATTTTGTTTCAAAATGATGAAGTGATGCCAAATTTTTATAGTTATTTTGCGATCACCTTACGGAGAAGCAGAATGATGTGACTGTCGTATTTGACTATCACAAAAGCGACTATCAACTATCGCCTTACGGGATTCCACCCCTGAATAAAAACAAGGTAGGTATATAATTTATTCGGTTTTATGAAATATTTATTTTTTTTATTGATTGAATAAAGAATCGTTATTTCGATTTGCGTCGTGTTTTTCTGGTCCCAAATAGCGACGCAAAGCGGGGTTTTTGTGTACATAATTCTACTGTACATACTGTGTATGTGTATGTCACTGAACTCCTCCCAAACGGCTGGACCGATTTAAATGAATTTTTTTGTATGCATTTGGGTGGCGCCCTGGATGGTTTAGATTTAGAAATCAGCCCGACAGATGGCGCTGCAGTGGGTACGCTAGTCTTCTATATAATATAAAACTGAATGGCGAAATTGGAGAGAAGCTGTTGATAGCCAAGGAAATTCTTTTCCTCGTGTCACGTCCTACGTGATGTGACTATGATGGCCCAAACTCGCAAATTCTTTTACATTTTTACATGCATAGTGAATTTTGGCGCAGGGACTGAAGTGAGACATTTTTTTTTTTTTTTTATCCGAGGGTAGGTGAAAATCTTCCAAAGACTATGAGAATAGCAAGCTTGTTCTCATAGTAGTGTCAGATTTTTACTGACTAAAAGTGAGACATAGGTTAAAAATTTTATTTTGGACCTATGTTCTACCAAAGTGGGACATTTAAAACATTTATGGAACTATGCCCCTACTAACATGTTTTCCCATAGCTTCTATGCCAGATTCTTAAGCATCCAGCGGACCGATTGTAGTTTGGCCGATGGTTCATTCAAGTTTGGACTATTTTCTGAATTTAAAATTTGGACTATTTCTCATATTTAATGATCTCCCAAATTGTTTGAAATGAAAAGCTAAATATTATTTTGGGCGACCTTTTATTTTCTAAAATTTTCCAAAGCTACAAAAAATTGTTTGGCAAATAAATAGAATTTTAGCTTCAGAAAATTTAAGAAAATAAAAGTCAAAAATTCGCGAAGATATTTTTAACTTTAATTTCTCAAACTTTCGAATTGTTTTGCTTTTAATTTTTCAAATTTTCTGAAGCTTAAACAAAAAGTCGTTTTAGTAAGTAAATTAAGTTTTAGCTACAGATTTTTTTTTCTCTTTTTTTTGTGTTAAAATAAATATTAAATAGTTAATGACAGAGATGTTAAGAATGTGGGTTCTTTTTTTATGGTTACTTTGTAAAATAAAATGTCTTAAACGTGGGGCTTGGACTTTTTTATGATTGTATATTCTTCTACTCACAAAATGTTGGAGCTATGTTCCATCTTTGAAAAATAAATTATCGACTTTAGATTGATATAGTTCCATAGTAAAATTTTGAACTTATGTATGACCATTACCATTATGAACTTATGTCTCGTGGACTTATGTCCCTGATGCGTCGTTAATTTTCCCTGACCTTTTTCGAAATTCCGTTACTTATTTAACTGACATTCCGTGACCAAATATTTGTTCCCTGACTTTTCAGTCCAGTGGCAACCATGTCTTAATCTTTCTCCAGGTATATTTAAATTGCTCGATCTTCCCAATGAAAATGGGGAAAATTGGAAATCCATGCATGTTTATTAATTTTGCATAATTAAAAAATAAAGCTCGTGTAGTTAACTTTCAAATATGTATCTCCCGAACATAAAAACATCACCGCGGTGATAGAATCTAAGCTCGAAACTGCAACTTTTTGATTTTTATTTTTGTATTACCTTATTAAAAAAAATGGCTTAATAAAAGAAAACAAATTTTTATTATATTAAAAATGCGTCTTTACTTCCATGAATTGAAATGGGGAAAAAACGGATATGGAATGGGGAACATTTTCAAAAAATTCCCCAAAAAAGGAAAATTTAGGCAAAAAAAATCTGGCATCACTGGTTCTATTTATTAATGACTGCACAAACCAACTCTCATTTCATGTAGTTTAACTAATGCTTTATGCTCCAGGAGGAGTTTTTGAGTTTTTGTAGCACCTAATCGTGAGGAATGTTTTTAACCACTTGGAGAGATATTTCACAATGCACTTGAAAACGTCTTCAAGATGCCAGTAAAACTTTGGTAAATAATAATGGGACCACCTGAGGACGGTGGATGCTTACCAAAAAGAAATATAACGAATACTTCGAGTGCAATCAAGACGAATTGAGTCTTAAAGGTCTATTATAAAAGCCCGCTGCCTGAACCATGGATCAAATGAAAGGGAATTGCAATTTTAACACGGCTCGGCAGTCGGAAGTCGAAACCTTTCTCATCTCCCCGATGTTATTAGAAGTTCACGAGAGCCCACCAGTAGGGCGGTGAAATATGTGAGAACGGAACTGTTGATAAAATCCTGCCAGCAGATTATTAAAGCGACAAAGGTTTGGCAGAAGTCCTAAATATGAGACGGACTTATTTTCATATCAAATCCGTCCATCCGACGTCGTCAAGTGGCTTAGAACGGTCAACAAGATATTCCACTCCCATAAAATCTATTTCGTCACAAAGAAAGTACTATAGTAGCGATCAAGTTTAGTTAAAAATTACCCGCTCCAATAGTACTGTTTCTTCAAGTATGCTCGCAGTTCAATACCTCGGCAACACTGCAAACCACTTATGTCATATCAACCATTCAATAGCATGCATGGCAAGACGAAAGAGTACCAGATACCAGTAACCATAACCAGTACCAGCAGCAGTGCTCAAGGAAATCCTCTTCCATTTGGCATCATTGGTTCGGTGTTTGTATACGTCATTGTCAGTGTTTTGGTGTGAAAAGCGACTTCGGCTTTCGCCGATGTGCTGCACTTGGCTTTCTTATCCAACTCCGATGTCTTCCGAATTGCCGACGACGAAAGTTCGGCACATCGTCGGGCCTGCGGCGCAGTAGAGTAAAACGCCGAACACAACCCCTGCTGTTTCGCTGCCACTGTACTACAGTCAGCAGTGCCACAAACAGCACAGTAAAGTGGTTCTGGATAAATGGGTAGGAAACTCTCAAGAGAGTGGCAACAATTCATGATGGTGCGGATGACGTATACGTAATCTTATAAATTTGCGTCTATATCGCCTTCGTGTCACGTAGAGATTTACTCCGTCCCCCCACCACAACCACCACCCTCGTTAGCCCCCTCATTATCGAGGACGACGAGGAGTGGTGCACACTGTGTATACGTATATGCTTCTCGGATGCGAATCCGCAAGTACTTTTGCTGGAGTATAGTACCTTCTTGGGGAGGAGAATGTGTGCAGTAGCCGTACAGTCTTCATCTTCGCCATGTACGCTGTACAGTCGTATTGCGGACACTGTCGTCGCCGTCGAAGTTTTAGTCGGCGAGACGGTTGTCATCCTAGAGAAATTAGCAGACTGTATCTTACGAGTGTGTTAAATGCATATGACTATGCATATGCAACTGGGATTAAACGTTCAATGCCCATTCGCCACCAGATGCTTGAGAGGATGGCGAGCAGCGCTCTGGAAAATGTGCAACGCGGTTGTTTTCCTCGGTTCGTTCGTTTTCTCCGAGCAAAGAAAATTAACCGAAGAAGTAGTCTCCAAGAGCGTTCTTTCTCATTGTAGTTAACTTAAGCTGTTTGAACAGTTTCTTGCAACTATTTGAGGTTATGTATTGTGGTGTGCACCACATACAGACGGCTCTTCCTTTGGCCCGATGGAGGAGCTTTCGCGCAAAAGGGTCAAAGAGGACGATTCGTTTTACATGCAGGTGCACTTGGTTTATAACTGACGCCATTATTTCTACCGGATACGGTGATAATAATGCAATAGATGAGCATGACGTAGTGCTCATGAATGGGCTAGTTTTTCTTCTTTAAGCCAAGTGCGAACCAACGTTATGTTGCATAAGCATTGCGCTTATGTAGGGTCATTGACTGAGTCGCTTTAGTTGGGAAATGATCGTAGCTTAAAAAAAACATGAGCTAATAACTAATCCGGATGTGTTAACAGTTGAACTGTGTAAGTCCGCAGGCGATGAATTTGTGAGGTGGATGGAAACGAACTCATGCCTAAATGATGGTCTATACGAAAGACTGTCTGCCGAAGAAACCGGACCACGAGGTTTCGAACTTCACTTGCCTTCAATGACAGAGAAATAAGTCTTTTGAATGTCGCATATTCATGCTTATTTTGAGATTCGAACGAATAGTCAATTCTAACGAATGTCTCATTTCGTTCGAATGAACTTTGTGTATTTCGAGATTCGAACGAATAAAATTCACTATCGAGAATATCATCAAATGAATTCAACTTTCGAAATTCGTTGAAAGAGAAATTTAATAAATAAAAAATAAATAGTTGGCGCTACAGGTCGTAGGGACCCTAGGCCTAGCTTCCCACAACCATTCGTTTTGTGTGAGTTTTCATTTTTGGAACGAATGGAAGGGATCTACAATTTTATGCCGATTCCAAACGGCTAATTGAGAAGCTCTTTCATGACAGTTATACTCTCGGATGTTTGTCAGACGTTCGCGAGAGGCGGCGCAGCGGAAAAAAACCCTAAGTTGGAATTTGGGTTTTCGTGGGATTCGAACCTGAGCCCCTCGCTTAGTAGTCCAACACACTAACCACTAAGCCACTGCGCAACATTTAAAAACATGGCAATTGTTCCTCTTTATTTTTTTCTTCTTAATATTTTCATTTGTTTCAAGATTTGTAAGGAATTTTCGCATCAACAAAAATCCATTTAAATATGTTGTGGATAAGATAGTAACAAAATTTCATCTCAATGCTAACGACCACCTTAAGATTTGTCGCAGAAGGTGGCTACCAATATGGGGGAAAGTTTCAAATGTGAAATTGTATCAATCATCCTTATCAAAGTGCATAAAAAATTGTAACAAACTTTGACCCAAATGGATGCGAAACGTATCCCAGCTAGTGAGGAAGAAAAGGACGAGATAAAATTACATTTTTGCAAATTTTATCCGCCAAGAATATGGAGCAACACCAAAGCAGTCGCTGTTTAAGCGATAGGAAATTGCACACGAATAAAAAATTACATTTGTTTCGAACGATTTGAATGTCAAAATACGATCAACATTCGAATGAAAAATTAACTTTCGATTGATAGGATGAACTTCTTATCTGTTCGAATGTAGGCGCAGTGTCAAAGTGGTAAGTTAGTATGATGGACTACGAAGTGAGGAGTCCCAGATTCGAATCCCGCAAAAACCCAAATTCCAACTCAGGGTTTTTTTCACTGCGCCACCTCTCGCGAACGTCTGACAAACATTCGAGAGTATAACTGTCTTGAAGGAACTTCTCAATAGGCCGTTCCAAAAATGAAAAACGCACACAAAACGAATGGTTGTGAGAAGCTAGGCCCAGGGTTCCTACAGACTTGTTTCACCTTTTATTGTTATTATAATTATAGGAAATCTTCGCATGTTGATATTTTTTATAGCGATGGATAAAGAAATTCCGCGCTCCAATAAAACAATATGGCTCCCGGAAGAAATGAACGGACAAATACTTATTTATTTCCTATAACTGATTGATGAATAGTTGGTTTAATTTGCTAAAACTAATGCTATGTTCGAGGTTTCGATAAAGTCGTCCCCACCGAGTTGAAGTGAGTTCAAAAGTCATAAACTGTCAAATTTAAAGTGTTGTCAAAACAGCTGTTTGTTGACGCAAAAAAATAATAAAAAATTAGTTCTGAACAAATTAAGGAAATAATTGCAGCATTTAAAATTGGTTTCGCAGTACAAAGAAATCAATTCTTAAACTCTTACATCCAATAAGAAAAAAGGCTCAAAATCTGAAGAAATCAAGAAAATTTGTTTGATTGCTGTGACGTTTAATATTTTGACATCCACAAATGAACACAAAATAAACCAAAGTGCACTGTAAAAACTTGTTCGGTTTGATAACCTCTCACGGATGGATGAACTCAGAGGGGTTTCAAATAGGTTTCGCTGAAAACCCGAGGTTTCGACACCTTAAAAAATATATGGAAAAAAATATATGGCAAAACCTCGGAGGTTTGGAAAAATTTTACAAATCCTCGCTGGTTTCGTTTGGTGAAAACATGGTATAACTACCACTCTCATTTCACATGTTTTAAATCAGAAATATAAGTGTTTTCAGTTAATTGTAGTAATGTTGGTGGCCAGAAATTGTGTTTATTTCCGTTTTACGTTTCTATACCTAATTATGGGTAGAACGTCCATGACACTTTAGGCGTCTGATTTGTGATCTCATTTTTACGGCTTTAATATAGCATTGACTGGGGATAAACGGATCTATCTCGTCTCGTGCAAAAATACACGTAGGTGATGGTGTAAATGCAGTTTCAGGGTCTTTCCTGAACTTCTCAATTTTTTCTAAGAAGATAGCTCCATTTCTACTTCTAAGAAAAAGTTATTCAATAAGTTAAGTACGAGGCCAGTTTGATAAGTCAGTGACTTTTTGAATTTTTTACTCAGTAACTGTAAATGTTAAGTTTACTGTCATCAACTGCCATCTCTTATTAGACTACTGTGAAATTTTGAGTAGCCGGCGTCATCTACTTTGTGTTTGAGAGCTATTTAATAATAAACCTCTACAGTTTTGAGAAAAAGGGAAAAATGTTAATTTCGTGTGCTGATTAAGTATTATTTTTTACGTAAAAAAACGATCGCCGAAACCAAGGAAAGGCTAGATAAATACTACGGGATATCTGCACCATCAATTTCAATGGCTTAAAAGTGGTTTACTGAGTTCCGTTGTGGTCGTACCAGCACAAATGACGCCGAACTTTCAGGACGCCCAAAGAGGTCGTTACGCCAGGAATCGTCGATAAAATACATGGAATGGTATTGGACGATCGGAGAATTAAAATTCGTGAGATGGCTGAGGCATCAGGCGTAACCGTTGACGAAACATGGATCCACCTCAACACACCAGAGACCAAGGAACAATCAAAACGGGATTTCTACAGGTGAACGTGCACCCAAAGAAGGCTAAAGTGGGTCTTTCTGCCAACAAGGTCATTGCCACAGTATTTTGGGATACACGCGGTATCATTCACATCGATTACCTTCAGAAGCGTAAAACGATCAACGGCGTCTATTATTCAGAGCTTTTGGATAGATTTGATACTGAATTGAAGCAAAAACGCCCGCATTTGGCAAAGAAAAAAGTGCTGTTTCATCAAGACAATGCCCGGGTGCACACGAGTGCAGTCAGCATGGCGAAATTCCACAAATTACGCTATGAATTGCTACCCCATTTCAGCATATTTTCCAGTTTTAGCCCCTTGCGACTATTTCCTGTTTCCAAGCCTAAAAAAATTGCTGGGCGGTAAGAGATTTAGGTCCAATGAAGAGGTCATATTTGAAAAAAATGCCTATTTTGAGAGTTCTGAGAAAACCTATTATTCGGAGGGAATAAAAAAAAAATGGAAAAACGCTGAGTGCAACGAACTAAAAGGAGATTTTGTTGAGAAATAAAAAAAACTTTTTGGCAAACAAAATATGTGTTATGAGTGGAAAAATAATTTTTACCACTGTATATCATTGGTAGATGAACGAATATATAACATGCAGCTCGAAGGGGCTAGAGAATCTGCATCAAGGGTTACTTATAGTCGCCTAAATTAGAGCTTGGGCAGTTGTAATTATTTTAACTTAGAACTCTCCGTATCAGAGATTAGTTTAATTTTTAAATGCAGAACTGAAACCCTTGATCTCAATTTCAGGCCTCATAGAACTGACATTAACCCTATCTGCTCTCTCTGCAACCTTAATCAGAAGATCAGAACGAAGATGTTTATCATTTTATAGCAGTTTGTCCTATTCTACAGGAAATACGTAGGCTTTAGGTTAGGTTAGGTTGGGAGGGCAGTTTTGCAACTGATGCAAATTTCACCCAGAAGCCATGAAGGCCCATTGTGAGTACCCTGTTTGTACATGTAAGGACATGTGGCTAACAAAACCACTTCGATCTGTTGAGGAATAGTTTTATGTCTGATAGGGGTACCCCTGCCAAGTTGTCCAGACTTTCGAAGAACCTAGCTCCCATACAGGATGAGCGGCGTTCCTGTAAAGCTGGGCAGTGGCATAGAAGATGTTCCACGGACTCTATTTCTTCCTCGTCTCTACAGCTTCTGCAGAAGTCATTTGCAAAAAGTCCTAGCCTTTTAGCCATGTTTCCTATGATGCAGTGTCCGGTTAAAACGCCGACGAGCATCCGGATTTGGCTTCTGTTAAGGGAGATTAGGAACTTTGATCTTTTGGTGTCAATCACAGGCCACAGACTTCGGGTTATGACGCAACCGATGGTGCTGCTCCATTGTTCCTTAGCCAGTTGTGTGATGACGCCTTCAATAAAGGTTTTAGCAGTGTTGAAAGGCGGTAACACCCCTCCGTCCGCAAGTTGAGGGTTCATATCAGAGCCGCATCTGGCCAATTCGTCCGCCTTTTCATTCCCTTCCACCCCAACGTGTCCCGGAACCCAGCAGAGTAGAATTGAGTGATGACGTATAGCCCTGAGCGCCACGAGGCAATCTGTAATACATTTCGCATTAATAAGATTGGAGCCGATAGCTTTGAGTGCTGCTTGACTGTCCACACAGATGGTTATTTCCATTGCTGGTAGTCCCATCGATAAGATAGTCTGTGCTGCTTTTTTAACCGCATATATCTCAGCTTGGAAGACACTGCAGTGATCGGTCAGTCGGTACGACTGGCTAATAGCAAGCCTTTCTGAGAATATGCCGGCTCCTGTTCCATTTTCTGTTTTTGAACCATCCGTATGGACGGCGATACCTTTAATGATGGTACTGGGTGATTTCCAGTCCTGCCTTTTGGGTATAGTGATTCTAAAGTTTTTCTCGAAGTCATATCTGGGTTTCTCGTAATCGGTGAGTGACATGAGTCCCTTCCGATCGAAGATTTCAAGTATGCTTGAGTGTCCGCAGTAACCAGGCTTCCAAGTTTTGTTCTCTCTTAATCTGAGAGCAGCCTTGGCTGCCACTTTCATAGTGAATAGCTCAATGGGTTGCAGGTTCAATAGCGTTTCCAGGCTTTACTTTAATAAGAGTTTCTTGTCCCCTGAGGAATGTATTAGAGTGCTAAACGGCGAGAGTGGATGGAAGCTGCTTGCACGATATATTTTGAACCCGAAAAGTTATAGAAACACCTATTGTAATATGTTTTGAGCTAAACTAAAAGCCCCTTTTTTTTGCACCTACTGGATGAGCAATTATCTCAAGTAAATTGTCCAATTTCAATTTTATATTTTTTTTATTGGATGAGCAATTATTTCCTTTTTCTCTTTTGTTCTGTTTGCAATTCTCTTCCCTACTTTATCATTTATATTTTTTTTGCATTATTTTGTAAAGACTGTTAGGTAACTAATTTATAAGTCATAATCATGTATTTATCTATACTTAAATTTTTAAATATCAGATCTCTTTCTCATATAATGAATTAAGTTAACATTCGGCAGACGGCTTATATGCCATGCTTGTATCCTTTATTTTCACTAAGTAGGTACCTTTTGAAAATAAAATAATAATAATAATAATAAATTATTCAAAAAGTCACTGACTTATCAAACAATCCTCGTATACTTTAAAATCATTAGAAAGTGTTAAAACTTTTAATAAACACTGGTTTCGATGGGTTTCTTAGACTCTTAGAGCACTTTCTTCTGCTCTACGCCACTTTGTATATTTGATTGCAACAATCCTTTTCCGCTTTCAGAGCATTTGAGTGAATTTTTATAAAATTTCAAATTTATGCCTATCTCCCGTTGTCGCAAACTACTCTATAACAAGACAGTTGAACAAGAATTACTGTCAACTGTGCAGGAAATAAAATATTATTATTATTATTATTATAATTTTATTAATTAGTAAATAAATTACAAAATTAATATGGGGTAGCACTAGCTGCTAGGGCTTACGGCTAGGAAATAAAATATTTTTTACCCTTCGTACTAAATAGTGCAGAAAAGGTCTGTTCGACTCTTCGGCAACACTTCTAGCGCCTTCTACTACCATCCACAATCTTCCTCACCAATCAACAAACCAAAAACGAAAACCATCCAAAGTCGCAGATATTCCCCCAACACCACCAGCGCCAGCTGGTACGTCTTGCGTTTGTGTTGGCACCCGTAATATAGCCGACTCTCATATACGTGTACGTGCACCAAACTAACACTAAACAACATGCAATACTCGCTTTTTTTTTCATTTTTCTTCTTGTACATTCTTCTACTTCTACTACAACTACAACTGCGTACTTCCCATTCACAAACACAAATAATAATTCAGTTTCGCTCTACCTGTCGCCACGAAAACATCGTGCATACGGACGGTCCGACTGAAAACTGTTGTTTTGTTTTGAGTTTTTGGGTTTTTTGATTTTTACGTTATAAAAATAGTCTGTCCCCCTCTCTCTTACTAATGTGCGGCACTGTGTAAAATGTAAACTCTTCCGCTCGAGTTTATTTGCAAAAATTTGACAGCGCCACTATAAAATTGGAATACAAAAAAAAAAAAAAATCATCCATATTGTCATTTTGACATACCCTTACAAGTCCTACGTCGGTATTTTGTTTTCTTGTGCCCGCTTGATAAGGAAGAACGAAAAAAAAAAATTCACAATCCACTAATCCAAGGGAAATATCGAGCACATCTGCGCCGGGTGTGCGCGAAAGCGAATTCTGGCAACAAATTTCATTGTACACCGATCCTTTTGTCGTCCTTCGAGAACAAGCAACGCACATCCATCGGATAATAAAGTGAAACGCAGAAAATAATAAATAAAAATAATAAAAATATCTGCGATATCAAAAAACGGTTTGTTGTTGGGTTTTTGTAATCATTTTTTTATTGTGTTATTGTGAATCTGTTTACGTATCTACGAGGCCTTAAAGTTTTAACGCATCCAACTGCCAAATTCGGTGAATTAAGTGTCATTCGATAGCCGAGTGAAATACCAGTAGCTGGCGCCCGGTTGTGTCAAAGCAGTTTCGCTGTTAAATTACGTCGTCGAGTGAAACCATATCACACCACCAGCAACAACTGTGCAATATATTTTTGTGTATGCATAGATTGGGGGGGTTTTAAAGTCTGAAGAAGCACGTGGAGGAAGTGAATATTATGTCATTCGCTTTGAGATATATTTTTTTCCATTGGATTAGAACGTGTTTACCTACTACCAACTGAGACGGGGGAACATCTGTTGAAGGTAAGTCTATTGATTTGTTGTGTATCGCGGAATTGAGATGATGGTTTGGTTTGGAGATTGGAAAATGGAGACGGAGCGAGAGGAGATGTCAAAACTGAAAGGTGTTTATAGAAGCAAGTCTGCTGAAAGGAAACATAAATTTGGATCTTTTATAACCTTGCATAGTCGGTGGTAGATATTTATTGGCAGTATTCGGCTGTCTTGTCTATTTTGTATTCATTTCTCGTTTCGTAGTAGAACTGAATGACTTTGGTAGTCTATTTCCGCCTACGATATGCTAATGCGCACATTAAACAAGCTTACTTCATGATGTACGAGAATAAACGCGTTTTTTACGGAACTATAAAGAACAGTGTGTCGTCAGCGGCGTGTTGCGTTTTATAGTTTTGACACAAGTGAGCTTGCTTTGCATTTATGTCAGTCGGGGAATGTATGTAATGGGAATGTCTTGGCAATTAGTTGCTGAAAAGGTGGTGGCATTACATAGGCTTGGAAAAGGCAATTGGAACTTTGTACGACTTTCTTATCTGCGTGTGGTGAATTCGGGTGGTACCTAGGATGTGGGTTAACACACCACTCACTAATGAATTTGAATTATGAATGATTTTGTTTGTTTTTTGTTTTTATATGTTATTTGTTTAAAAATCGATTAACATCAGTCGATACTTACAACTGGAAGTGTTTTGTACAACATTATTTTGTTAATACCTAAATATACAGTCCACGACGGATATAGAAAACACTCGTATAAGAATGAACACTTCGCTTATAAGAAATGCATGTGGAAACACCTTAGAGTTTGTTTCTTGTCTAAGTCATCGCATATAAGAACACCTCGGATATAAGAAACAATTTTTTGGTATTAATTTTAAAGGTTTCTTAAATCCGTCGTGGACTGTACTGCTCTCAAAGCATGTAAGGGTTGAAGTGTGAAATTGGTTGCCAAAGTTTGACTTCGACGATGGCTGCCATTTGCACTCAACAATTTTTTTTTTACTATATAAGTAGGTATAGGTATAGTTTGTTTTATTAGAAGATTCTCCACGGAGATCACAAATAGAGAGGCGGGGGCTAGTAGCAACCTACCAAACTGTCAAAAATCATAAAGTGGTAATACGGATGGTTCCAAAATGGACTCAGGGGTCGCAGCCGGCATTTTCGGACCAAACCAAAAGGTCTCAATACCAATGGGAAAAATACCAAGCGTATTCGAAGTAGAACTCCATGCCATTAAAGACTGCACAAGCTTCATGTACAACTCGGGAACCCATATATTCACGGATAGTCACACAGCTATAAATGGCCTTAGCTCACCTACCATTGACTCCAAATCAGTCTTACACTGGTTCAATACCCTCCAAACACTAAGCACCAGAAACAAAACCAAAATATGGTTTGCTCCTGGCCACGAGGGAATTGAAGGAAACGAAAAAGCCGACGTATTGGCCAGAAGTGGTTCGGAAACACCGTTCACAAGACCTGAACCGTGCTGTGCAGTCTTCAAATCAGCGGCAAACCTTGCTATAAGAAGTTGGGACCACAATAAATGTATTTCACACTGGGAAAGCATCCCAGGCCTAACACAGACCAACAAAATGATTAAACCTTTCGAAAACAATGCCAAGAAGATTGTAAATCTACGAAGTTGTTGGCTACCTAACACGGCACCATATGGTTTGCGTTACCACCTAAACAAAGTACATGCAGTAGACTCTTCGCCTGCATATGTTTTGAAGAAGAAGAAACAACTGAGCATATCTTATGTGAATGCCCACTCCTTTGTAGGATGACAAGGAATATTTTCTTCATTTTCTTATAATAATCCCAGAAGAAGTAAAGGTATCCTCTGCTGAAAGCGTTATCATCTACATTACGAAGGTAGAAACTCTTATATCCTAAACAAATTTTTCTGATCATATGGCACAATAGATCTTTTTAGGTCGACGGGTCTCTTATCGCAATGGCGAGTCAGAATTTAATTTAAAAAAAAATATATATAAATCTAAAATAAGTTCAAAACCTCCTTGAAAAACCGGGAGACTCAGGCGTGAAAATTGCAGGATACGCCGATTGAAATAGTCTTCATAGTTTAAGGGCAAAATAAGTTAGGTTACTCATGTAAAGCGCACGTAAATTCGTCTAAGAATGGCGCACACTTAGACCAATAATAGGTCCATTGCGCTAACGTCTGCATTAAAAGTCCTCACTCGGAAAACCAATTCAAGCTTCTAATGAAGCGTAGTAGCCTTTCAACGTCGGTATACACAGGACAGCAAGTATCATTAAAGTAGAAAGCCACCAGGTGCAGTTTTCTTCTCTGAGAGAGATGGTATAGAGAAGGTTCAAAATAGTCCTTCTCCTCCTCATTTCTATCGCTTCTATATAAGTCGTTTGAAGGTACACCAAGCCCATCTTCGTGTTTTCCTATCAGAGAGTGTCACAAAGATAGTTCCCTTCAATAGGAGAGGAATCTTGATCATGAAACAACTTGAAATCGATGACCCAGACATTGAGTATTCCGAGGAAGTCAAATATCTTGGATTTGCCCTACATGGAATGTTCAATTGGAACTCCCATATGAACAACAAAACTACCAAAGCAACTACAGTTTTTATGGTCGAATATACGGCAGAAACTGAAGGATTACACCAAAAATCACACACTGGGTCTAGACAGCGATGACCAAACCCATCATTACACATAAATGCTTCGTTAGTGTGGTGGAACAAAGTCACCCAATGGACCATCATTCCAATGTTGAACTCTCAAGTACAAAATCCCCCTTTACAGAGCCATGCGTACCTGTCCTACAGCTACTATAGAAACCTTAATAGCAACATAAAAAAGTTAGAAAAGTAACAATACACAGCTTTGGCACAAATGAAGAGATATTTTTCAACTTGTGATAATCTGTGCGGTCAGAAACCGCCTTTCGAAGACTTTATGCTTCAATAAAAAGGTCTTCACGGAAATCACGGGCTAGGAAGAACTGCCAAAGCGGCTTCAAGTGGTGTACGAATGATTCCAGGTTGGACTCAAGTGTAGCAGTTGGACCAAATTGTAATGTTTAACAACCTATAGCCTTGTTTTATCTAAGGCGGAGCTTCTTGCCATTAAAGGTTGGCAAATATTACCAAATCCGGTATTTAGGGCGCGAATTTATGCGGATTCAAGCCGCTTTAAACGTACTCTGCTTCTGCAACCTTTTCAACAGCTTCAGTTCCGTGGGCAAAACTATAGTAAGAGTTCCGGTCATGAGGAAATTAAAGAAAATAATAAAGCTGAAAATGTGGTCAAGCGAGGTTCAGAAACCCCTTTTATGAGACCAGCTGTAAACTCGGCTTTAAAAAGCTGGCAACACAAAACGTGTATCTCATGTGAAAGACATCCCCGAGGTCTAACTTCTAAGACGGTTCAAAAGAGCAATTGAATAGTACAGGGAATATTGTAGGTCTACGCAGGTATATTAGGCTTCCTACAAGTCTTGAAATATCCAATTGAAAAATGGTACTTTGTCAATTCGATAGAGTGCAGACTATACGCGATACTAATAATCATTTTTAGTGTCGAGGCTAATTTTTTTTTTAACTCAGAATGGCGAAATTTACCATACAACATTTTTTGTCTGAATTTTAGAGATGATTATTAGCAAGGTCATATGTCTCGAGGAAAACGAAGCAGCTCAGGGTGTTATATGCGAATTCGCACCTCTAGATCAGGAATTAAAGGGAAGCTCTACATCAGCCCACTATTTTAGGTCTAAAAGAATTGAAGAAATCCACTCCTTAGTACATATGCACCGCTCGAGAGTATGAATGCAACTGCTTTAACATACAAAGAATGCTGGAAAGAGAGAAAGAGTTCATTGGCGCCAGCAACTATGTACATGTACAACATATACAACATTTAAGACTTGCTTCCAAATTACAAAGTTGTCAATAGGCGCTCGGACAGACGCCTACTAGAGCTCATCGACAGGGAACACAAATTTGAATCTTCTCCCACAAGTCGTCTTATGTCAAAATTTAGTTAACGTTACTATCGGATGCACCGTACCGGTACCCTGCTCTATACCTATGTCTTATTTTTTTCATTCAAATATCTCTTACGGTTGCTGTGTAATGGACCAGGAAAAAAAACGCATAAGTCGTCTTCCCCTATACGCAGGCAAACCTTTATTTTGCGCTCCAGAAAAGTAGCTAAAAATTACTTATGCTGTTTTTCCTTGTTGCCACTATTAAGCTGAAACATCTATAAATATAATAAAACTGTAGCCGTTTTCTATGTTCGCGGTTGACGTGAAAACTACTGCACAGATTTTGATGAAACTTTTTTTGAAATGTTAGTTGAGATTTTGAGCAACACATAGGCTATTCCTTTCATTGTTAAACCTATTTTTTGGGAGCGTTTTTGACCAAAATGTGTTTTTTTTACTAACTTTACTGCCTTTAACTCGCCATTACTCAAACAATTCTTAATCAATGCAAACAACATAAAATCCTTAGGAGAGCCAACACTTTCACAGTTATTTCAAGCCATCAATCAGCTTTCTATGTACTCTAGAAGCTGAACTACAACCTAAAATCTAACACGAAAAAAATAAATTTATTTTCTCAAATCGAACTTTATCAGCAGCCGCGGTTCTTGATCGTTGTTCTGCTTTGGGGTGGTTGGGTGGCGCACATCGCACAAGTACGTTCATGTAAAAAAAAAACTGCGTGGTGTTTTCTCCGAATTAAGTGAAACGAAAGAGAAGTATGCGACATGAATGGGTATGTAAAATGTAATCAACAACGACAATGTGTTTCTGAGGAAATGCGCAGGTGGCTGATGACGTGCGCTGATGGACGTACAATCGTACATATGGTGGTGGTGGTGTATATAGAAATTGAGTTCAAGGTTTTTTTTTGAAGTTATTACTTCTTTAGGCGCGTTGGACACTTTTAGATGGGAAGAAATAAATGAATTTGGGTTACTTCTAAAACGACACCGCGTCATCGACACCGAGAAACCGACACCCGATGAGTGGCGCTGTTGTCCATTTTCTGAGAAACTCAGCCGATCTCAATGAAACTTTGTATGTGAGCATGGTTGGATGCAGCTAGAAAGATAGGATAGTATTGGACCCGATAGGTGGCGCTGTTGTCGATTTTTTTCGAGAAACTCTGCCGATCTCAATGAAACTTTGTATGTGTGCATGGTTGGATGCAGCTAGAAAGATAGGATAGTTTTGGACCCGATAGGTGGCGCAGTTGTCGCTTTTTTGAGAAACTCAGCCGATTTCAATGAAACTTTGGATGTGAGTATAGTTGTATGCAGCTAGAAAGATAGGATAGTTTTGGACCCGATAGGTGGCGCTGTTGTCCATTTTCTGAGAAACTCAGCCGATCTCAATGAAACTTTGTATGTGAGCATGGTTGGATGCAGCTAGAAAGATAGGATAGTTTTGGACCCGATAGGTGGCGCTGTTGTCCATTTTCAGAGAAACTCAGCCGATCTCAATGAAACTTTGTATGTGTGCATGGTTGGATGCAGCTAGAAAGATAGGATAGTTTTGGACCCGATAGGTGGCGCAGTTGTCGCTTTTTTGAGAAACTCAGCCGATTTCAATGAAACTTTGGATGTGAGTATAGTTGGATGCAGCTAGAAAGATAGGATAGTTTTGGACCCGATAGGTGGCGCTGTTGTCTATTTTCTGAGAAACTCAGCCGATCTCAATGAAACTTTGTTTGTATGCATGGTTTAATGCAGCTAGAAAGATAGGATATTTTTGGATCCGATAGGTGGCGCTGGCGCCCAAAACAGTTTTAAATATTTCCTGTGCAGTAAAATTCCTGACAATTCGAAAAATACACACGTAAATGTTCAAGTAATAACTTCTGTCTGCACTCCCGGAGTGCCTGATATTTTTTTTTTTTTTTTTTTTTTTGTTTTATAGTACCTACCTACGGTGAAGGTGATACCTACCTTACAGTAAAGAATTGAAGAATTCAAGAAGTAAAGACGATATAGGTGAATAATGTTGTTTGATTTATTGTTGGTGTGGGTACAAATTTGTGTATGATCCAGGCAACAGAACTTCAAATACATATTGTATTTCGTATTTCAAGAAGCTTTGTAAAAAAATTATCATAAAAAGTATAATTATCTCATGTAGGTATTGAAACTTAACTATTAGTATCTCTTTTATTGGAAATTACACAGTCTCACCTCGCGTACGAAGTTGCGGGTACAGCTAGTATACAATATACATAAAACCACTGAGTCACATTTTGGGTTCTAAATCACCTTGTACATACAGATCTTCTTTTCGTGTTGATTTGCGGGTGTTCTTTTCGTAAGATGGTCGTTGCTGTTATTATAGAAAATGGCCTTAACATCCAGAGGTCTTGAGTGCTTTATATATATAAAAATCACATGAGAGTTAATAGTTTTTGTTAACAGATTTAGTTGTGTTTGCCCCTCAACCAACGTCATTCTGTCACAGCTTACCTCTTCATATAGTCCTTAAGCCCTCTAAGTATAAAACCCTCAACAAGAATTAAACAAAATACGTCTGTAAAAATAGTTCCATCCTTCAAAGCAGCAAAATCACAAGTTCAGTCCTATTTGATGTCATATTTGCCAACAACTTTTAAATAAATTTCATTGAGCTACAGCATCCTTGTTATCAAGGATAAGTTTAGAACAAAGCCTAATAAAATTTATAAAACCATTATCCTTTGGGTACGTTGTATACAGCACTGAAAATACCTGTTAAATACATTTTTTGTTTTCCATATCTTGAGAGCTTGGGGAAATCTTTCCAAAATTCCCATGAAATTTAAAGCTACTAGAGGAGGATAGTTCTTCGCATGTACATAGTTAGAGAACTCCAATATTTTCCAGATACGATAAGCGGCGGAATGTTTTGTTCCTAAGTTTTCAATGCAAAAAGTTATCGCATAAGTTGCAGAACATGGGCAGAGATTGTTACAACTGTGCAGCTGTCAGAAGAATTTTGTCCAAAAAGACGTTTCCCTACCTTAGTCAATCCATCAGCTATTTGATCTCGTTCAAGGTACATTTCTGCAGCAATTACGTCCGTTGTTCTCTTTTATAAATTCATGACCAATGCAACAGGTCTTTAATAGCTTTTCACAACCTTTGGTACATCTCGAAGGGACGTCCACAATTGTCACATATGCGCTGTTAACGTGTATTGAAGAATCAACTTACTGGGACAACTTCTGTTGAGCGACAACATAAATATCCAAGTACGCAGCTTATATAAATGGAGTTCGGTAGTGGGTACCTTAGTCCTTAGTGTCTCGCCTATCAATCTGACACTAAACACACAAAAAAATTGATCACCGCACCGACAATATGCTCGACCTATGGCCCACCTAAGGACAAGCCTATATTGGCGGGCACTTCTTACTTTAAACTCGATCGGTATTATCCCTGCTCAATTGCATCCTTTCACCAGTAGCAGCTCCAAGTCTCACCTAGATTTTAATCGTAAATATCTGCAATTAAGCTAAATTCTCGCACACATCCATCTCCGCTTGCTGCTTCCTTTGAGCGCGCATAAAAATGTCAGCTATTCGCTAGCAATGTGCGAGTATCGTGTGCGATTCAACCACAGCCAACAGTAGCGGCAGCAGCAACCAAAGCCAACTGCTTCTGGATTTACGTGAGGCAATCCATTTGCAGGGCTACCCACAAATGTTCACGAAATGTCGACGACAAACAAGTTCGCGAGTCGGACTCGTACCTGGAGATTGTCCATAGATTTTCTCAGTGTGTCCGTTGGAATTCATGTTTTCTTAATGTATTTACACAAAAATTCAAGACAATCAAAAAGCAAACTGCACCAAGAAATACATAATTTATGTCATTAGGAAGCGTTTGCTACCTCCCTCCAATGTGTGTGTGCGCCGCGGTGTCGCTCGTCCTCATTTCGCATTTCTCTATTGCAATTCAAATGATTGCTCCTAATGCAGGATGATGTGTGCTAAACGTGTGCCAAACAATACAATTTGTCTGATGTGAACGAGGAGGACTGACGAGACAAACATTAACATTAACCACACAGCGACTAGAACTACACCACCGCAGACGTAGACGAAGACAACAACAAAGACAACAACGACGACGGCAATGATGACGAAGACGATGCCAATAAATAGTGCGGCTGTGCGGAAGAAGGCTGCTGCTGCTGCGACAGCGATATTATTAACACAGCCGTTCGCGTAATTGCGTCTGTTTGCATCCGAAATGAGAATTAGATAGAATATTAATGCGGTTGCTGTATAGATGTTGAGCTGATGACACTAATGATGATGTTGCCTCTATTTGATCTGTTGAAGTTCTTTGGCGTCTTATCCGAAGAGAAGACGCCACGAACAACGAAATGAATGAATTATGAATGAATTTCAAGAAAGTGTTACAAACTGGTGATTTGTATCTCAACGTGTGACAGCGTATAGAGTGAGATGGGGAATTTATTATCCGCCTGTCAGTGTGTCGTCATGTCAGAGTGCTTATCATTAGGTTTATGTAATTATTTTAATTTTGCTAATTATGGATTTAACTGTCAACTGTCAGTGTGGTATGTGGGGTGTGCCAATGAATTGGAGCCGCATATAGAGATGTCACTTGAGGAACTTGTTCAGGCACTTTTATTCGGTGGTCACTATTCAATTCAATTCAATTCAATTTTTTATTACAATTATGTACATATAACATAATGTGTTACGTTAAAATAAAAAGAAAGCCGCTTGATATAGTGGAACAGAAAGGGAACAATTAAGTTACATGGATAGGAAATTTTTTGGGTGCATTTTTAAATGTGTGAAAGTTCCCAGCGTGATTCTGGCCTTTTTTGTTGGCAAAGTTTGCTTGAAAAAAAAAGATAAACAATTGCTGGGAACACTCAGAAAAAAAAAATATTGTCTAGCGAAGAAATTAAGATTTTTAAAAAAATGTTAAGCTCAAATTTCTTTCTTTAACTATTGTTTTTGAAAACAAGAACTCGTTTTTAAGTTTCCAGTAATCAAAGTAGTATTCAAAGTAAGAGTTATATACTCTCCCTAACTACATCATTACCAATAATTTCATTCTTAAAAATGACATTTTGGTATTAAGTTCATTGTAACCAAAGAAAATTGGTTTGTTTGTTTTTTTTTTTAAAGATTTTTTCGAATTGGCATCACTTTTTCCAGCGACGACCATTTTACCAGCTGAATTACACTCCATTTGGTACGCCATTTTTTTTTGGTACAATTGATTTCTACAAGTACCTACGCAAGTGCAATTCTCCAAAATTTAGTACACCCAGGCAAATACATTTTACTTAAGAAAAAACACAATTATGCAATTCATAAAAATTTAATACATTTTTCTACTCGCCTAAGTTATTTTTAAAACTACATCTAATAATTTAAGATCTAAGAACGCATCCGAAAATGCACTTGACTTATAGATGACGTTTATTCTATTACTTTCGGTTTGCGGCTCATAATTTACAAATTCAGCATGTAAAAAGTAAACTAGATTGTGTTAAGTGTTATTCTTGTCATTGTCAGTTGTGTCAGAGTTAAATGCACTTTTGCCACATTGTTCATTTGTGACCAAACGTGGTCATTACTTTTTCGTTTGGTCACATGGTCGTTGATTATTTCATTTGGTGATTTTTTTAAGAAATGAAATATTTGTAATAATTAAAAAAAAATAATACCTATGTGATCTGTCTACATGAAGAATAATTATGTTGAAATAAATATGGTGACTTGATTGGTCTATTTTGGTAATTTTTATTTCCAATTTTGAACACAAATTTTATTTTCAAGTGGCAACCGTGGTTAAATGCCGAACCAGTCCAGTCACGAGTCTATTCCGTACACCACCGGCTGCTATTGAACCTGTTGCTGCGCATCAAATTTTATTTTTGAAACACAAATAGAGGAATTATAATAGAGAATTACTTTATTGGCATGCATTGAACGGGTTTTTTCAGTACAAAATATATTGAAGACAAAATGCTGGAACCGGCTTAAAATTGAAGCATGCTCTGCATTTATAAAGTGCATTTTTTTTTAGAGAAATTTGAAACGGAATAAAACAAAGATGGTTTTTTTAAATTGACATGAAATTTTTCTTTATTCGAAAGATAATCTTCTGGCATTTATGTAATTTAAATATATAAAAAATTAAATATTTCTGGCATATGACCGCCACGGCTGGAGGTCCAATTTTCGATGACTTTTTCAACATTTGTGGCCGTTTATCGGCAAAAACGCGGCGAATGCTGCCCTCCAAGTGGTCAACGTTTCGGGCTTATCGGCGACTTAACATATCCCCACAGAAAATGGTCAAGCGGCGTTAAATCGCACGATCCTGGAGGCCAATTCACGGGTCTGCAAAGTGAAACTATGCGTTTACCAAACGTTTCCTTCAATAGATCAATTATGGCACAAGCTGTGTGACATGTTGTCTTCTGGAAACCACAGCTCCTGCACATCATGGTTGTTCAATTGATGGACGAAAAAGTCAATAATCATGGCTCTATAGCTGTCACCATTGACTGCACAATTTGGAAGCGTTGTTTAGGCGCCAAATCAAACTAAAACGCCAGATAAAATAGTGTTGCCAACTTAAAGTTCAATAACTGTGGAAAAAAAAAAACACACCCTTTTACAAACAAAGAACTTACTTAGGGAAGAAGCCTGTCACAGCTATGGGATAAGTCCAGATCTAAAAGTATAGAAGCTTACCCAATATCAACAAATTAAAAAAGTCTAACCTAAACGCCATTTTTTTATTTTTAAATAACTAAGCACTCATTTATGAACTAATGATTACATCACTTCGTTATGTTAATTTATGTTTTTGTTATTGTAACGACTACGAGTTGAAATGAAAGACGACCGCCTCGGTTGACGCTCAGCTAATTACTGGCTCTTTATTAACATCGAATAATAACTGTACTTATTCTAATGTATGTATACGTGACATCTTCTTTTCTTACGAAAAAAAAAAAAAAAAAAAAATAATAATAATAATGTATATATATATGTGAAAGATGAGATTATTAAGACAACGCATTTAGTCCAAGCCGTTACTTCAATAAACTTAATTCATTAGTGTTACTACTTCATTTGGGGTTCGGATCGAAAATGCTGTTGAAAAGCGTCTACACTGGTCACGTTTCACGTATAGGTACTATAAAAAGTAAAAAGAGAAGGAAAAAAAAACGAAAGAAACGAAAAAGTTATTCAAATTATGTAAGAAATTATTCATATAGGAAATAGCGGGTGACATCTACTTTGCAGCATCGTATCGCTCAACCGGTTTCACTATTCGTCCATATCTGGTCTTCGTGGGCAAATTGGGTAACGGTGGAACAGCTTCGTTGGTGAGCGCCTCTTCTAAACGCTCCGTCGACGTAGTGGCTGGTGTTCTAGCGTCTGGCTCGTTTGATGTCGGCTTTTCATTCGGAGCACACACTTCGGTTGATGTTGTGTTTTCCTTGGTACTAGGCGCATGACTTATTGCTGTCGGCGATTGAATGCAGGCTTTTGTTTTGTGTATGTGGAACGTATTTCTTCTGTACTGCCTTCCATCGTTTGTTTTCACTATGACTGATCGCGGATATTCCGTTTTTTCAATTACCTTGGCGCCTTTCCATTCGCGAGGTGCTACGTTCAGCCGCACCTGGTCGCCGACCGTAAGTGGTGGCATTACTGCTGCTGCTCGATCTACATACCGCTTTTGGTTCAACCGCAATTCGGTTAGTTCTTCCGTAACTCCCTGTACGACTTCGGGTTTAAGCGCTTCGATACTGATAGGTGCCGTGGTTCTTGTTCTTCGACTAAATAACCGTTGGCTCGGGGATTTCAGTACCTCGTTTCGTGGTGTGTTACGAAGCATCAGCATGGCCAGGTACGGATCCGTATTATCGAGGTAGCAACGCTTAAGAATACCCTTTGCCGTTTGCACGTTTCTTTCAGCAAATCCGTTAGACCTCGGGTAATGTGGTGAAGATGTTCGATGTTCGAACCCCCAATCTTTTGCAAACGTTTGGAACATTCTACTCGTGTACTGCGTGCCGCCGTCTGATTCCAATGTTTCAGGTATGCCATGAACTGAAAACCATTGACGTAAGAACAGGATTACCTCCGAGGATGTTGACGATTTCAGCTGTCGGAAATCTACAAATCCCGAGTAGTGGTCTGCTATTAGTAAGAAATCGTCTCCCTGGAATTTGAAAATATCTGTAGACACAATTTGGAAAGGGTATTTAGGAATAAGGCGAATGATCATCGGTTCTCGTTGATTCATTCGTTGTGTTTGTTGACATATTGCGCATCGTTCTACATAATTCTTTATATCCTTAGCCTGCCCGCTCCAATACAGTGTTTGACGAGCGCGTTGAATCGATTTAGTTATCCCAACGTGTCCCAAATGAGTTTCTCGTATCATATTTGGCACTTCCCTTTTTGGAACTATAATCTTGTTACCTTTTAGCAAAAGTCCATTTTCAAAAATTATTTCTTGTTTGAACGGTGCATACATTTTTACAGCTGCTGGCAGATTTTTTTCGTCGTTTGGCCATCCGCGCATAACAACGGCTTTCAGCAGCTGGAGCTCGACGTCATTCCTCGTTTCCTCAATCAAACGCTCTCTTAGATCGTTGCTGATCGCTAGTATTGTATTCACTGTACATTCTTCATCGTAGTCTTCGACTTCTTGAAGGCAGTCTCTGCTAAGAGTATCGGCGATCGGTACGTTATTACCTTTTACGTAGCTTACCTTTGGTGAGTATACTAATACGTCGAACAGTATGCGTTGCAGTCGTAGTGGTGCATTCTGAATCGGGTTTCTGAATATGGTCTCGAGGGGTTTGTGGTCCGTTTCGATCGTTAGCTCCTTACCGTAGACGTATTCGTGGAATTTAGTGCAACCAAATCTGATGGCCAACGCTTCCTTGACTATTTGTGGTTGGTTTTGCTGCGACTGAGTGAATGCTCGTGTTGCATAGGCTACTGGCCTGCCCTTTTGCATCAGGCAGGCACCCATTGATTTGCTGCTGGCGTCGACAGACAGCTTGACGCTTTGATTGACATCGTAATAAGCCAGCACCGGAGTTGTGGTTAACGTACGCTTGATGTTGTCAAATGCTGCTTGGTGTTCGGTATTCCAGCACCACGCGATGTCCTTGCGCAGTAATTCTCTAAGGGGGCTAGTAAGTTCCGACAAGTTGCTTATGAACTTTCCTAGGTACGTTACCATACCTAGTATGCGTTGAAGTTCCTTTACGCTTGTTGGTGGTTTCAATCTGTTGATAGCTTCTATTTTTTCGACATCTGCTTTGTACCCGTCTTCTGCAAATATATGTCCAAGAAATTTAACTGTCGTTTGGCTGTACTTACATTTTTCCTTGTTCAACGTGAACCCCATTTTTGTTAAACGTTCAGTTACTTTTTTAGTGATTCTTTGTACTTCTGCGTTGGACTCTGCGTGTATTAAAATGTCGTCCATAGCCACTTCTACGTTGCGTATTCCTTCCAGAGTACGATTCATTACTTCGGAGAAAACTTCCGGAGCCGATGATATGCCAAATGGCATCCGCAAGTATCGATATCGACCCCAGGGTGTTGAAAACGTTAAATATTTTGAGGTTCGGTTAGTGACCTTAATTTGCCAGAACCCTTTCTCACAGTCTAATTTTGTGAAAAACTTGCTACCGTTTATTCTGGCTGCAATTTCCTCAACTGTTTTTAGCGGATAGTGTCTCCGTCGGATGTTTTTGTTTAGTTCCGTAGGGTCCATGCAGACTCTAAGTCTTCCTTTGTTAACGACTAGCATTGGACTCACCGCCGGTGTTGGTTCGCTTATCGGTGCAATGACGCCCATGTCGACCATACGATTTAATTCCGTTTTGACTTGATTACGTAGCGCATGAGGCACTCTTCGTGCCGGAATAATTTTGAACTGAGGATTTTCGATGAAGTCTATATCGTATTCGAATTCTTTACAGCATCCCAATCGTTTATCGTCTTCATCGATTTTATTGACTCGTTCTATTAATCCCATTTCTTCGCAGCTGTCTCTACCTAGTATCGGTTGCAGGTTCTCAGTTACGATCTTAAACGTAACTATGTGTTCGGATTGCTTATACCTGCAGGGAATTTTGGCCTCACCAATGACCTTGATGCTTTGGTTGTTATACGCGATCAAACGTTTGGTCGCAGATTTCGCGATGATTGCGTCTAGTGTGTCTGCTGTTTTTTTTGACAACACGTTACAGTGGGCACCCGTATCAAGTTTGAGTGTAAGTTTACGATCACCCACATTTACCGTTGCGCTCCACTTATCGTCATCTTTCGAGTTTTCGCGTGTTAAAATAGACCCAACGAACTGATAGTCTTCCACAGAACTGTCACTGTCACTATCGCGTTCACCAGATAAAGCATATATTTTTCCCGTTGTTGACTTTCTGTAATTTTTTCTATTTTTTCTTAGGTCCGTTGGTTTCTTTTGCTTCTGGCGACAAACCGACTGGAAATGACCCATACGCCCGCACCCATGACACTTTTTATTGTACGCTGGACAACTCCTGTAGCCGTGCTCTTTACCGCAACGCATGCAATCGTATACGTCGTCTTTGTCTTTGTCTATTTTGTTTACGTTTGCGATAGATGTAGCTCTGGTTTCACTGTTTAATTCGCAAATTTGTTTGCTAGCTCTCTCTGCTGCCCTACAAATTTTCTTTGCTCTTTCCAGTGTTAGGTTGTCTTCGAGCCATAGTTTCTGTCTTGTTTCTTCGCTGTGTATTCCTAATACGATTTGATCGGTGACGAATTCCTCTGCGTTGATACCGTAAGAGCATTTTTTTACTTGCTCTTGGAGTTTTTGGAAGAAATCTTCGATCGGTTCGTTGTTATGTTGTTTAATGCGATGAAACTGATACCGCTCGTAGGTTTTGTTTTTTGCTGGTGAGAAATGAGCCGTTAGCCTAGCTTGAATGTCCCCTAGTTTATTTTGTTCGGCTTCCGTTAATCCAAGATTATTAATCACTTTTAATGCGTCGCGACCGATAACCGTTTTGAAATTTGCCACGCGGATCTTTTCCTCTTCGGCATAGATTTTTGATGCTATATAATAATTTTCGTATACATCCAGCCACTCGGTCCATTCCTGGGCCATATCAATATCATTGTTGATTAACAATGGTTTTGGTGGTTTAAGCGACATTGAAAAAAAAATAATTATATTTTGTATACTAGATTATTGTACTGTTTCGCGGCCGGGTTTCGGCACCATGTAACGACTACGAGTTGAAATGAAAGACGACCGCCTCGGTTGACGCTCAGCTAATTACTGGCTCTTTATTAACATCGAATAATAACTGTACTTATTCTAATGTATGTATACGTGACAGTTATTAAACGTTATGGATTGTTTTAAAGAAATAAAATAGTTATTAAAAACCAATAATTTAGTCTTTTACAAGCTGTGCTGTTAACCATAAACTCAAGCACTACAGTTAATTCATATTTATTTATATTTATTCATGTGCATCAAATGAGAACATTCACTACTCTCGCTAGATTACTTTCATGTCCCTATTGGAGATTGGAGCGCACATTTACCTACAACAAAGAAGTATAAATAGACCCATTTAAGTACAATTTGTATTAAGTTTTAAATACAATTGAAAAAACTGATTTTTCGTCCCTACTTCCAAGGAGGAAGTTTAGAGAATTTCGAACACGAGTTATGCCCGTCGTCCATTTTTCTTGAATGACCCCGTATGGTTCGTTGATTAACAATAAATTTGATAAGCAAATAAGCGAGTTAGTCGATTGGGTTAAGTTGAATTGAAGCACGCGTTAATACCCTCGTTTATACTTTACCAAGTTTGTTGGACATCCCGTTGAACACACTCGGGAACTGATACGGACAAATTCCAACTTAGGGTTGTTCTTCACTGCGCCACCTCTTGGGAACGTCTGACAAACATCCGAGAGTATAACTGTCTTGAAAGAGCTTCTAAATCGGCCATTTGGAATCTGCATAAAATTGTAGATTCCTTCCAAATTAGTTAGATAGATAGTAGATTAGTTCCAAAAATTAAAAACTCACACAAAACGAATGGTTGTGAGAGAAGCTAGCCCTTGGGTCCCTTTTCCCTACGGACCTGTTGCGCCAACTATTTATTTATTTTATCGAGACAGTTTACTTTGGTCCGAGTATGTCTCTTATCTAAGATCACTCCGAGATATTTGACTTCGTCAGAGTACTCAACGTCTGTATCATTGATGGAGACTTGATCCAAGTTCAAAGTTCTTCTCTAAGTAAAGGGAATAACGAAAGCCATACTTGGATTTATGGAGAAACGTGCCTTTAAACACCAATCTAAGACTATCTTAAGGGCGTTTTGCATTCGTTTTGTTATCTATACTTCGTTTGCCACTTTCCCCCTAATGATGATGATCACCAAGTCATCGGCATATCCAACATCCAACTATGTATACCTTTATGTTGAAGCCTTAATTGCTTAAAATTTGTAGCAGATTATTAATTAATAAAGATTACAGTAGGGGCGAAAGTACCCATCCCTGCGGGCAGCCACTTAAGGCTGTTTCTGATGCTGGAACCATTCCTGATGAAGCAGTTATTTTTCGACTTTCAAGAATCACAAGATGATAGATGAATGATCCACTTTTCTTTGAAGTAGAGCATTTGATATGGATTCATATCCGGTGTTGTCAAAAGAACGCTCCATATCATGGAAGGGGCATAGTGCAACAGTTTTTATTTTTGTTAAATTTAAATCTTACTATACGTATAGTAGAAAGCTATGCTATTTATATTCGTCCTTTGGACTGTGAATTGTAAGTTTCTAATGTAGTTATTTATTTTTCATTTGGCTTATACATGTAATTGTTTTAATGGAACATAACTTGAGTAGCATTGATCGAAAAGGAATTTCCAAGTCCACCAGACAATTACCTTGATCATAGATGGTTATGCGGAAAGAGCAATTCTCGCACCAAGAAATATCGCTGTCAAAAATTTCTGGGGATAATACCTACGGGGCCTGCGGGGTCTGCCAAAAATACTATAAATCGATTGATACTGTGGTGGATCTATCGGAAGTTGTGAACTGTTCAACCGAATTTTTTAGTTCTTTAGAACCACCGGGCTTACCTTCACAGAGATTGCAGTTAAAAGTTGGAGCTTCTGCTTCATGCTTCTGCGAAATTTAGACCAACCTCGCCTTTGTAATGGAACAAGGTTTATAACGGGTGATTTTTTAAGAGGTTTAGAACTTTTTAAAAAAAAAAAAAACAAAAAAAATTCGAAAAAATGAATGAAATATTTATTTGAATCGATAGTTTGAACCTTGCAATTTAATGTTTAAAGATAATTTCATGCAAATGTTGACCGCGGCTGCGTCTCAGGTAGCCCATCCGCTGAGTCCAATTTTGGCATACTCTTTCACACATATCGGCCGGTATCTCACGAATGAATGCATGGATGTTGGCTTCCAGTGCGTCAATCGAAGCGGGCTTGTCCCTATACACATTAGCCTTGACATACCCCCACAAAAAATAATCTAATGGCGTCAAATCGCACGATCTAGGCGGCCAATTGACCGGCCCGAAACGTGAAATTAACTGTTCACCAAACTCGCCTCGCAATTGCGCCATTGTTTCGCGTGCTGTGTGGCATGTGTCACCGTCTTGTTGAAACAACATATCATGAAAGTCAAGAACTTCCATTTCGGGCAAAAAAAAGTTTGTTATCATCGCTCGGTAGCGTTCACCATTGACAGTAACGCTGCGATTCGCATCATCTTTGAAGAAATATGGCCCAATAATGCCGCCGGCCCATAAACCGCACCAAACAGTGGCTTTTTCGGGATGCATTGGTAGCTGTTGCAATGCTTCTGGCTGATCTTTACTCCAAATGCGGCAATTTTGCTTATTTACGTACCCATTCAACCAAAAATGAGCCTCATCGCTGAACACAATTTTTCGATAAAAAAGCGGATGCACATTTCGAACCGAGCACGAATTTTGATAGTAAAATTCAATAATTTGCAAGCGTTGTTCATTTGTAAGACGATCCATGGTTAAATTGCAAACCAAACTGAAGCTGTTTGACAGTGACACAAGGTACTAAACACACGTCAGCTGTCAAAATCAGTGTTGCCAAAACCAAACCAGCTAAAAAATCACCCGTTACATAGTCTGGGATTTTAGGACACTTTTTTCTTTGGTTTTTTGCGTCGATTTCTGTGGGTTTTTTGGTAAATAAGAAGTAAATTTTGCGTTGGGTTTTTCTTAGCTTAACTTTGTTGGTTTTGTTTAATTAGCCTTTTGATAAAATTGAGATAAACCGACTTTCGGCAGAGGAGTTGATCAACTGACACAGTAGGTGACATGAGGAAGTCGTTAAGGGCTTCGCGGTTTTTAGAACGTCGGGGTTCAACAGGAACAGGGATTGCGGAATACCCGCTCACTTTCAAACAAGTTCTGGACGCCGTTAAGCCCAAACTGGCTGAGGTATGGGATCTTTTGAAAGATTCTCCAAGTGATCCGAAGTCAAAGGAATACTTGAAGATTCTTCTTGTGGTTAAGAGATTATTACCTCATGTTATTGAAGCTACGATTATTACTGGATGTGGCTATGGGGAAGATGCCATTTTATCACGCGTACCACTTATATCTTATTCCGATACCCCCTTCCAATTCAAAAGGCTACAATTTCCTATTCGGCTCGGTTTCGCAACTTCAATAAATAAATCCCAAGGGCTAACTTTAGTTGTTGGTTTGCAATTAGAGGAACCTTGCTTTTCCCATGACCAATAATATGTAGGATGTTCAAGGGTTGGAAGTCAACAGGAACAGAATCTTTTTGGCTCCACATTGAAAAAAATATTTTCCGTAGTATTTATTCGTAAATTTAAATTTTAATTTTCCATAAAACAGTAAAGCATATTCCTCCTTTGTACTTAACCAAAAATTTAAATTAAAATGATGAAATATTTGTATTTTCTTTTTCTTCCCCCAAGTGTCTACCTTATATATTCTTACATACACCGTTGTTGTAGTCTCAAATGAGAACTTAAAACTTTACATTTACGTACAATTATTATTTTAGTTTTATATATAAAAAAAAAATAAAATAAAAATTAAAACTAAACTAAAATATTATTTCATCGCTAAATTTCATATTCACATTTATTATGGATTCTGAAAATATATAGGTATACAGACATATGTGTATTCAATTTGAAAAAAAAAAAGTATTATATATACAAATGTACGAACTTCATGTTCATATGGTGATGGCACCAGTAGTCAGGCCCCTAACTTTATTTTTTTGTAATTGGTTGTTCCTTTAAAATCCATTTTTCAACTATTTAATCAAGTGTTTCGTTTTTCTGAATGGACTAAGCTTATTAGAGATATGAGCTACCTAATGCAAACTATTTAGAAAATAAGTGAAAAGGTTATTCTTTGCTAGTAGACAGCTTCTCAGCTCCAGTAGCCGGCCACGCAAGTATTCAATAGTCATCCCCAATGTAGCTTACAAATTTTCATAAGAAGGGGGTGCGGACGACTGGGGAACGTTTAAATGAACCGTGTCGCTCATACTCAACCCCCATTTCTATAGTAAATGTACAGGGGGGCTGACTACTGAAAATCAAAGAAAATTGATCGAATTTTTTGCGAGAATCGAGACTGAATGAAGCTTCCATTCATTTCACACTCAGTTATGAAAAAAAAAATTAAGGTAGTCTTCAGTAGTCAGCAGGGGAGGCTGAGCCTAGGATACCAGCCCCCTCCTAATTAAAACATTTTTAACATTTTAAGTTAAGAAACAGGATAAATAATGTGTCAATATCATATTAATAATCAGAAAATACAAATGCCTTCAGTATAGGTACTCGTAATATTTTACAAATTCACTTCCACTACTTTTTAACTTTGCCCATTACGTAGTAAGAGAAAGATATTATTTTCGTACAAAATTTCGAACTCGAGATATTAATCAATTCTGATATTACGATGATAGAGGAACTCAAAAAAGTGGGTCGCAATATTCTGTCCGGTCTGTCCGTCTGTCCGTCCTTCCACAGGCCTACAACCGAAACGGCTTCCCGGATTAAATTCAAACCTCGGGTTTGGAGTGTTTGGGCTTACAGTTCGGGAGGTGTTTTTTTTTTTTTTGCAAGGTAACCTCAATATTGATGGTACTTTTCATATAACATTTTCGTACCACTTTGATTTGATCGAAAACGGCTCTAACGATTTTAACCAAAATTGATACTTAAGCTTAAGTAGGTGAGGTTACCATGACTGCGTACCCAGTTTTTGGCTAAAAATTCGAACAACGGTACCTTTGAAATTTTGACATACATAGAAACCTATCTCGAAAACGGTCTATACGATTGTTACAAAAATTAATTTCTTAGGTAATGTAGTCATTTGTAAATTGTAACTTAATAAAAAACTCAGTTTTTCTCTATATTATCGTACAATGGATTTTTGTAAAAAGTATTTTTTTTTTTAAATTTAGTTTTTTTTCGTTTCCCGGAGAACGGTGATAACGATTTTGACCAAAATGCAAACTTAGAGTCAAATGGATGTTTTCAAAACTATTGTGTCCTCAATTTTCGATTTGCTGAAGACTCTGAAAGTCAGTCAGACTCGCACTAAACGAGAAAAATTCGTGCACTTTATTTTTCATTGTTTTCCTCCAAAACAAATACAATTTAATTGAAAAATATGTATGTAAAATGTGTCAGCTGAAAGATGTGAGTGTACTCCTATATGATATCTTTGTGCTGTAAATTGTGCGGTGGCTATAGCTTTTGTACATTTTTTTATAACGAAATAAATTGTAAATGTAAAAAAAAGAAAATACAATCATCATCACCTTCATTATTATTATTTTTATTTATTTTATTTATTTATTATGAATTGGAGAGAGTGAAAGTTATATCATTCGAAAGGGCGAACAAATAAAAAATCATATGCATACATTGCCATTAAGGTATTAAATGCGGAATGTGAAATTCCTCCACACCCATTAAAACGGCAACCATTTAAAACGACAAATTTAAATTTTTAAAGCTGACGTATTAAGATGTAAATTATGAGTAAAACTTATTTTCAAAGGGGGCGTATTTTTTCGATATTCAGATGTTGCATTTATACAAAAAAAAAAACAACAACATAAATATCGAAAATTGTGGTACGTTTTTTTTTTGTATTACATGGTTATAACACGCTGAGTCGATTTTCGACCACAAGCGAGACAAACCTTTTTTAATTGTCAACCATAAAATGTTTCTCATCCCAAGAAAACACGGCGAACGAAGGAAAATGTCTCCACCTTAAAGAGGGACAGACTGAAACTTCATTAGTGCGACTACAAATTTGTATGCTCGCCCCATTAAAGGAGAGTCCGCCTTGAGAGACATTTTTTACGAAGTCTTTTAAATCGGTAATATCATGACCGCTGGCCGCTTGTGAGGGGGAGTCCCTATAAGAAGAGAGTTCACTGTAATTTGATTAAAATTAAAAAAAGCAGTTCTGTAGAGCAAGTAAATAAAAATATTTTCACATGAAAATCGTCGTCGGGGACCTACCCCAAACACAAACTTGTGATCAAATTTATCTCTGCTCTTTACATCCCAAAACCATACCCAATGTGAACAGCAAACGGAAAGCGGCAAACGGCAATATGCCAAAATAATTCCTCATGCAGTTCGTACAAGGTACAACTATGGGCCAACAGTAGCACAAGCATCACACACGCCACCGGCAATCAGCTCAGAAATGAAAACAAAACATATATATCAACCGTTGGACAGTTGAATTCAAAGGTATTCAGATAATTCACGTGTGTTTATCTGCGTGCGCGATCAGCAATTATCAATTTCGTTGAGTGAATATTATTAAAATCGCTCCTTTAAGATACCGATTTCCACTTTTTTTTTCATTCGAGTAAGATACTCGTACTTGTACTGTGCAAGATGCAAATAAAAAAATTGGCGCCTTCAAAGCGAAGCGCAGACATTTCGCTATAGTCTGAGCGGTATATTACATAAGTTGTGTATAGCTATGTTCATGTGCATACAGCTGATGATTATACAAATACACTGCCATGTGCTGTTATTTTCTTTGGATTCATTGCGAACTTTAATAAACACATTCTTGATTAGTGCAGGCGAGCTCTACTCGTATCGTATCCCCGGGAGCCAGAGACAGAGCGGGAGAGGCGCGCGTATTTTAATTCGATGAAAAATTATTTGCAAATGCTGTGTCTTGTGTCTGTTTCTTTCTGTTGGTTAGGTATTTTGCAGTACTCATAGACGTAGTTGTGCCTTGTGCTTTTAGTCAATGCACTGGCAATGGAATTGGTTGCCATGTTATTATGATTTATGGCGACTGAATGCGCTGCGTTATTATTCAAATAATTTATTGCCGCCAGAGCATGAGCAATAATAAGAAATATACCTACCTACTCGTACTAATTACGTTACGTATTGAGTGTGCCAAAGTTTTGCCTATTCGATGTAAGCAGAAAGATTGTTTTTTTTTTTTTTTTATTCAATGTCTGTTTCTTTGTATGGAAACATCTTTGTAGTCTAAGAAAGGCCGAAAATTACTTTTTAAACAGATGATAACGATTGTCCTGGGATTGACTGAGTAGGTAATTGGTCGTCAATGGGGCCACAATTCAGGGGCAAATCTTTAGTTACAAATGCCAATGATGTGCGAGGTTGTGAGGAGAAGCTGGGCTGGCTATCCATGAGTGGTGTTTATGCCCGTTTAGAATTAGCAGCAGGTTGGCACGCTGGCATACGCTCGGCTTAGCTCGCCGTATTGGTCGCAGTTCTTGCTGCCTATGTCTCCCACACAAAAAAAAAATTAATATCGTGCCGAATAAAAGAATTCTTATTTAAAATTTTGTGAAAATGTGAAATGGAAAATTTACTGACGATTACACTGTATGAATTAATGCCATCGAACTTACTTTATCTCGTACTAGATACAATCGCACTAAAATATATATAAAAAAAAACATAATAACGTAAGCTCCACCTACTATATCCTTGTTTGCATGACGGCTCAGAAAGCGTGTCCGCCATATCGGTATACCCCTCCACGTATGACCCATATCATGGTGTCACACCACGTCATCAATTAACCGATTCTAGAATTTTGATGACCCCTAAGTCTGCACCGCGGTTCACCCCTTCTTCTTCTCTTCTTTACATCGCACCGATCTCACTTATCAATCTTCACCTAGAACATATTTACTCGAATAGAAGAACCAAAAAAATCAAAATGAACAAAAAAAAAAAAACAATTCGTTTTCATTTGTATGTACGCATAATCATTTAATTAATTTGATTATAATTATGCTGTATCTAATATTTATACAACTTGTATCCCCCTTATGTTTCTTTTGCTTATAAGCTAACAAAATGACCTCTGTCTAACTTTCCTTGGCGTTATTGTACACACTAACCTCATCGGATTACAAAATCAAATCTTCCTTCTTACTCTCTTATTGAGCAAAGCATATGTATATAATACTCACTAGCGTCGGGAGATACTTGTTCAATAGGTAACTTAAGTTTTTAGTTTTATATTTAGGTAAATAACTCAAATATATGTATATAATATTAATTTCATTTGATTGTTTTAATGTATTTAGGTTCTAAGTTTTTATTTTTTTTGTTTTTTTGTTTCTTTTGGTAAACTACTTTATCTTTACGAGATCACCATATGTTTTCTCTCGGTCTTACGAAATTTGTTTCTCACTGCTTATCACTCATTACATGAATGCCAATATATGTATTTTAAATAGATAGCAATAAGTACAAAAAAAAGGAGGGAATGGTAAACTTTTTGTTAATACATACGCTTTGTGGCTGTGAAGAGCAGGTGGAATGGATGCTTTCCCTGATGCTACGATTCTGTGCGCTTGATGGGACAGGTTTATTGATCTGAGGATGAGATGGGGCTGCGCTGGGCGAGAGGCTGGTGTTTTAACTCTACCACGTAATTTTTGTGTTGTTCGCCAGATAACGATGCTGCTCTCGGTGATGTACTTAACGTGCTGAGATGGGTTTGTGCATGACCAGGGAGTACTATCGTGTGCTTAGTGCTCCGATGCTCTTGAATTTTCTCCCGCTACAGATAGCAGTCAATGTTAGCAGTGACTCATTTGACAATGATATAAAGGGTTTTGTTTCCGATCCTTATCAGATTGTGAGATCGAAAACTAATATTTAGCTCACGTCGTTTGCTTAATTCGCTTTGCAAGCAACGTAACCTTGCTCGTGTGCTCAGGTTGCTTGAGTAGAATTATTTCAAAAATAATCACTTACTTCTGCTGTTTCAATCACTTAGTTAGGGTAGCCTCGTTTGACAATTAACCACACTTGTCCGAAGCTCAGATTGAAAAAAAGGCGGAAGTAGGAGTTGCAATGGCTTAAATGGAGAGTGTGTGTGGGGCGATACCAACTAACTTTAGCAACCTCTCTCAAGTGAATACGAAATCACATGAAACATTTGACGACGCATTAGTAAGTGTGTTCAAAAACTTTTTAAGTTTAGGGTGGTATTGCAATTTCTTATCTAGCTCTTTTGAAGCTAGCTGCGTGTTACAAGGTATATACAATGCAAGTGATATGGTATTCAAATTGGAGACTCGATGTAGCACTATGACCTCTATATGGATTTGGCTGTAGATTGGATGTCATGTGTAGCTTGAGGGCTCTACGGAATAAGGCCCCCAAAAAAAATTATACAACGATTTTTTATAAAATTTGGGGTTTTATCTGCCTTTTTGGGGGCATTATCGAACGAGGAAGTATTTGCAATTAAACCGACAAATTTTAAAAAAATACGATGGCAAGTAGTTTTGATTTATTTTTTGGTGACTTGGAGGAGGAGGAGAGTTCACTGAATCTATTACGAATAAGAAAACGCATTCGCGATCACTCTATTTTGTATGTAGAAAAATTCTTATTTCGCATCAGTAACGAACCCTTTGCCATTCTTTTTCGCTCCTTGAAGGTGGCCCGATACTGTTGAGTTCCAAAGCTATTTTTCCAAATCTTCGTAATTTTTTTTTCTTTTTTATGAACCAAACTGTCCACCCCTGGCCAGATTAGATTGATCTTGTAAAATTCCTATCAGGCGATCAAACTGCGCTGGTTTGGTGACTTTTAAACTTTTAAAAACACACTTTCTATTACCATTTTTAAGGTTCCGTACCCAAAGGGAAAAAACGTAACCTTATTAGTTTCGCTCGGATGTCTCTCCTTCTGTCTGTCTGTCTGTCTGTCTGTCCGAACCCACTAAGCCAATTTTGTTACCATGTCTATCTCAAGAACCGATTGACATAGGAGGCTAAAATTTACACACAGCATCCGGTATAACCTCTTGTTAAACGACAAATACCAATGGAAGGAATACATCGATTGGTTTTGGATTAATTAGTAATCTGGTGAAAAAAATATTTTCATTCGCCCAAAAAACAGTTTATTTCTTGATTCACAAAAAAATACATAAATTCCTTTTTTGTAGATCATGTTCTTATCTATATATGTGCTGAATACTGTTTTGGCGAAAAGTTAATAGTTTACAAGATATTTTCAAAAAAGATAATTTTGCCATGTAAAATACGTTGCTCTCATAAGTTTTAATCTCTACTACGCAGTTGTGCACAATTGACCCCATCAAGGACAGAACCCCACCAGGGTTCCCGCCTGCTCATTTCGTTGGGGAATATAATACATTTTTTTGGGGAGTACAGAACAAAATAAAAGTAATAGTTTTTAATTGGGACAGGTCGTATACAGAATGGAAAATTGGCGTGGGTTGGGTACTAGGTAATAATTAGAAAATGAGATTCATGTGCGAGTAATTTTTGAGAGTAAAAATATTAAGTAATTAAATTAAACTAAATTGTGATGAATTCATGAAGAGGGGAAAGATTGAATGATATTATAGATTTCATATAATATCTGATGTGTTGGACTTTAGCCAAATACGGAACCTTCGGTGCGCGAGTGACACTCGCACTTGGCCGGTTTTTTAATTCTTATTACTACTTACATTTTTTTATCCATATTTCAATAAAAAAAGGTGATCTATTGCATATCTCAGTATATATAATTGTACTGTACGTATGTATGTCACTGAACTCCTCCTAAACGGCTCAACCGATTTGCATGAATTTTTTCGTATGCGTTGGGGTGGTGCCCTGGATGGCTTAGATCCGCAAATCAGCCCGGCAGATGCCGCTGCAGTGGATTCGCTAGCCAAACGATCTACTCCTATAGGAGTCAAGTCTGAGCCCTGGCCTGTCCTCTATGCGTTTCACTACCATTCATCCGCTTGGGTTACAACTTTGTAGAGCTATTGTGCGAACTTCTGACTTTATGTGGGTGGTATTGGAAAAAACAGAAATTTTTAAAGTTATAGATAAGACCAACATTGTATTTTCAATTTGGAACATGTTCGTTTTGGTCTACACAAAACATTGCGCGAAATGTGAGCGGGACTGGAAATAGGGTGAAAAAAAATTAAAATGCTATGTGAATGATAAGAAAAGTTGTCCAATTCAAAAAAATGTGGGCGGTAATTAATTTAGGGGGCGTGGAACCTCTCAACAAAGTAAGCAATATAGTAGCGGAATTGATCTGCCCTATCTTCTAAGAAAGCCGCCACGGTTACAGAGGGAGGAAACACTTCTCTTAGGCTTAGCCCTAAAACTATCATTAAACTTTTCAGCTTCCGGTGCTCCTTATCTGCAGTTTTAGTACGAACTCAGGCTATGACTTAGCTCGTAAAACCTGTAAAGTAAAGTGGGACTTTGACTCACAAATAGACCTAAGAAGCTGAAAGTCTTAGAATTTTAGAAGCTACATACCATTCGATTGATTGCTACCATAAGTGTACAAGTCCTCGGAATAAAGTGGCTGCAAAGTCATTAAAAATCGGCCTTATTCATAATCTTATGGAAAAGAAACTATTTTGTAGCAAGATGTACAAAACTTGGGTTTAGTGACTGGTGGGCTGGACTACTAAGCTAGGGGTCCCAGGTTCGAACCCAAAAAAAAAAAAAAAAAATACATCATAAGGTTTGTTCTAGTGTGCCACCTCCGCGAACGTCTGCATACACCCAAGAGTGTATTATGAAGGAGTTTCTCATATCAGCCTTCGGTAGGTCCCTTCCATTCACACAAAACGAATAGTTGTGAGGGTAGCGACTGTTTTTATTTTTATTTTTGTGCTGTTCAGTTTACACAGTTAACTTGAGCTAAGTATTCAGTCCAATGATGGGAGGATTTGTATAATTCAGCTTCTAGGACCATAAACATGATTTATTTTGTTCAACTAAATGTACCTAATTAACTTCCTATTTATCGAAATTCTTATTCCCATGAAAACCCCCTTGCGTTTATTTTAAAATGTCTCCTGTCTGTAGAACTTCTTCATGTAAATGGTAAAATGTTGCTCCCAATTTGATAACAACCACAAAAATGTGTCTCGTCTGAAGCCACAGAACTTCCGGGATTAGGCAGTCACTTCAATGACATTATCAAAATAACCACTTAGCAGCTGTTCGCTCATACACCCCCATCAAAAGTCTCACGTCAACTTTGTTTTATATACATCAACATCACCTTGTCAGCACATCGTTTGCAATCCCTCGCCAACGATTTATACACTTTCTTCGTAATTAATGTCTTAACACGCCTGACAAGTATATCAATTAGTTGTACTATTATTTGACAAATTTGTCAATGTGCCATTTGATAACAGATATTGGGAAATCCACCATATTCGCTCGGCTCAAAATAAATCCCCTCATGCCATTTAACTAATGTGTACAAGAAGATAGAACAAAACTCGATATTTTTATCAAAAAAATTTGTTTTTTTATTTTCAACAACATTTTATTTTAAAATTTCGGTACATCTTTCGGTTTATAAATTTAGATTGACAAAATTCCCAACTAACAAGTGCTAAAATAAAAAAATATATATAAATATATACAAATACCCATAAAACCTCAGAAAAAAAAATAAACTCTTTCCAAAGTGAAAATATTTTAAAAATGCGCATTAGTGTTCGGGTTCACTGAGCGAGCATTCTCGCTGGAGCAAAGCATCTTTCGGACTCACATTTATAATGAGTATCTATCTTATCGTGACAAAATTGACTAACAAATGATCGCGATTAATTTATGCGCGCGAGTTGAAAGATTCTGTTTTATTTTTTTCTTACTTTTTGATGGCGCATTAAAACGAAAACAACAGCAGCGACTAGATCTTGTCATGATTTTTCTCCGCAAGATTGAAAAGGGTGCGACCGAAACGATATAGGAATTATTTATGATAATTAGTCAATCTCTTTGTTGTTGTATATTTTTTACTATTTATTTATTTGAAACAAAAAACCGAGAAACTAAAATGTGTAGAGGAATATTAATTGTCATAATTAAGTCGTTAATTATATTGAATGCGAATTGTGGTTTTATTGATGATGACGTGCATTAGTTTGTTCACTAATTTGCATTTGTATACGGTCTGTTTGCGGAGTAGGCAGAGACGGGTATATCGGGCCAGTGAAAGGTGTTGTTTTGATGGTTCGTTTTATTGGAGCGATAAATTGAATTTTTTCAATACGAAATGAATACGTAAACTCGTGCTAATATGGTCGGGGGATTTCACGAAATTGAACAAATGCAAGAATCATCTGTTGCGAGCCTGCTGAAATATCCCAAAGTGGGTCAATTTTCCGAGAATCGATTTTGTAGCGAATCTGTAGTGAAAAACTCTGCGTTTATGGCGACTGTTTGATAAGTCTGGAAAAGGTCTGAGTGAGCCATGCATTGAATTTCAACGGAAACATACGATCTATAAAAACACCGTATAAATATATTTAAAATTGCAGCTGACCGTGCGCAGTGGTAATGCAGATTGTTATAAACGATCACTGAAAGTTCATAGCTATGGTAGCCGAAACCGCAACTGCAATCCTACTTTAGCTATACGGAAGCTAGACGATCGAAGTAGTGCAGTCCAGTCAACCTCTGTCAGTTGAACACAGATTCACAAAAAAAAAAAATCATATGAAAGAGTTAGACTCGAAGACTCTACAGGGCCGAAGCACTGCACGAAAAATCATTTGAGGAAGGTCTTCCTCTCTTGCGTTGCTTGGTAAGACTGGAAGACTCTACGGGCCATTTGTGTCCATCCGCTCGAAAAGTCATTGGAGGTCTTTCTACACTGCGTTGTTGGGTTAGACTCGATGACTACGGGCCGGAGCAAATGCGTCCACTCGCTCTACATTTCCCAGCCTTTACCTTATACTTTTTTTACCTAGGTCGATATTCTTTTCTATTTCTTTTATTTCGTTAAGTCTCCTTTGTTAAAAGAACGACAACGCAAACGGTGTGGGGAATTTTTTCGAATAATCTTTCTCTCGAAGCGACCAAGGATTTCTTCTAGCTAGAGTCCTAGTCTTAGCACCATAGAGCACGATTTGGATCCTAAAGGTAGATATTAAAAAAATGTACTAAGGTATTTGAAATAGAACTCTACTGATCAATCCCTTATTTGACCGTTGTAGCATTTGAAAGAACTTAAGTGCATCTTGGTCTGTTTTCGACACCTCCTATACTATAAATGGTTGATTTTACATTCCTCTTTTGCCTGTTGCAAGGAAGTTATTCTACAGCATCCATACTCATGTTTGATGTAATTTGGATGGGAAAACGTGTACCTAGTGAAATTAAAGAAATGTTGGACCTTTCTCCTTCGATGACAACAAATCGATATTGGTTCAATGAACTCAAGCATGGTGGTAGAAGAAGACCGCCTAGGTCGTTGAAGTGACTGCGGATTTTTGCATGTCAAAACTATGGGCAAGATAGTGCTGCGTTTGGACCGTTTTAAGCTCAATGTGACTGTTGAGGAGACATATATTCATCACTATACGCTTGAAATGAAAGAACAATCGAAAAAGTGGGCCGCACGTGGAGAACGTGCACCAAAGAACGTGAAAACATTCTTCCATCAGCCGGAAAGGTCACTATTTTTGAAACAATTCCTTCCTTCCACAGGCCTACACCTTAAACGGCTACCCACATTTCGTTTAGACTTAGGATTTGGAGTTTGTGGGCTTCAGTTCGGGGCGGCTTATTTTTTGCAAGGTAACCTCAATATTAATGGTACTTCCCATGTAAAATGTTCGTACCAGTTTGATTTGATCGAAAACGGCTCTAACGATTTCAACAAAAATTGATATTTAAGCTTGAGTAGGCGAGGTTACCATGACCGCATACCTATCTACATTATCTCGAAAACGGTCCATACGATTGTAACCAAAATTCGTTTCTAAGGTAATGTGGTAATTTATAACGTAATAGCTAATAGCACACTAGTTTTTCTCAATATTATCGTACAAAGGATTTTTGAAAATATGTAGTCATACATGTTTTAAAAATTTAGTTTTGTTTAGGTTGATAGATAGCTTTATTTCGTGCATAAATTTACAAGGGTTTTGTTACCACACATTCTACAATTCAGAGATATGACAAGTTATATCTTTCTTCTGGAACATTATTTTTTACCTAAGGATTTAAGATTTATTATTATATATTACTTCTGAAGGAAAAAATACGAAAAAAAAAACCTTCAATTAATAGTTTTGTTTAGTTTACTTGAAAACGTCAATAACAATTTCGACCAAAATGCAAACTTAGAGTCAAATTGATGTTCTAAAAATTATTATTATTATTATTAAAAGCTAATTCTAAAAACTGCCCATATCTCGAAAACCCCATTTTTGACTTCGATAAAACTTGAAACACGAAGTAACGCTTACATCCCGAACAATAGCTTATAATAGGTTTTAAGCTAAATTGTTAAGCAATAGTATTTTTCAAACCAAACATTGCAATATTTGGTATTTTCTTTTGTCTGTCAAATTTTATAAAAACCGCTAAATCGATTTTGATCAAAATACATATATATGATAACAAAATAACACTTGTTAAGATCCCATACTTAGTTTTTCTCCAAAAAATCGAGTAAACAAGTTTTGTAATTATTTTTCAAAAATTACTACCCAAAAGCCGATCTGTGTTTATACATCCTTTTAAAACTCAATACCACACTTCCATTAAAATTGCAGTGACAGTCACGCAAAACTTATTTTTAGCAATGTATTACTCTCTTCATTTCAACCATATTGAACATGCACCTTTAAATAATTCCAACCACTTGGTGGGCGCAGTGGCTTAGTGGTTAGTGTGTTGGACTACTAAGCGAGGGGTTCAGGTTCGAATCCCGCAAAAACCCAATTTCCAACTCAGGGTTTTTTTCACTGCGCCACCTCTCGCGAACGTCTGACAAACATCCGAGAGTATAACTGTCATGAAAGAGCTTCTCAATTAGCCGTTTGGAATCGGCATAAAATTGTAGATCCCTTCCATTCGTTCCAAAAAATGAAAAACTCACACAAAACGAATGGTTGCGAGAAGCTAGGCCTAGGGTCCCTACGGACCTGTTGCGCCAAAAATTATTATTATTATTAACCACTTGGTGCCTTACACAACCAGCGTTACTAAAATATTCCAGTCAAAAATAGGCACATGTCCTAGCAGATCGGAAAACAGAAACTCTGACTACACTTTGCCTTGAACTCGAAAATCTTATAAACTGTAAGAGCAGAAAATAGTATAGAAGGCGCTTGTAACTCTCTAACCAGAACATGCGACAATTGCCTGTTACTGAGAGCTTCAACTTTTAAAAACTCACATCGTTATTTGATAAAATACTGTCATAGCAGATGAATAATACAAACGTGAATTTTATTTAACACTGTTCCTTTTTCTGAATTTTATGAATCGTTACTTTTAGTTAGCATTGCTTATCTACCCATCAGCAGGGTTATCCCTGCTCTACCTACCCGTCTACCTAACCTATACCTACCTAAGAAAACAACCAATCAAACTGTTGATCAACGAGAAAGTTTCGTTCCACTTTATTTTTTATTGATATATGTATTTATTTTTTAAAATTTTAATGAAAAACTTTATCTCTCGCTCTGTAATCCACAAAGTACCCCCTCTGCATTTTCACTTCGAAAAAAAATTACAGATTGTCGACCATAGGAGTCAAGGGTGACTTCGTAGGGTGTAAATCTTTACATCTAAATTCCTCTTGGTAATAAAATCAATTTAAGGGACAGAAGTCCGTATGGAAAATATTTTTTACACCCACCAACTTACGCTGCCTACCAAGTGTCTTCATTTTACGCATCGGATGAGACAAAATCGTAAAGTGAAAACTCAATTTGACGCGTAAATAATAAACACATCTGAACGACACGCTTTAAAATTTATTTAAAATCCCGTCCCATGAATAATGGAGTCACTCGTATGTGAATACGTGCATACACAACCGGCGACTCCTGTTTCCTAACACGTAATTTATTGCATCCATCTAAACATACGCGTGCATATGTGCATGTGTGTGCAACCTCTTACCCAAACCGACGAAAAAATAAAGGAAGACAGTACATAGGTTGTAAATCAAATTAAGGATAACAAGCATTCCTACTTGTCTTCCAGTCTGTCTCCTTCTGATGCGCACCATTTTCAGGGGGACGCTACTGTATGGACAAACCCAAGACGTCATTACCTTCCGCTTTATGCGTTATATTCGCCGCACGAGCGTTTCAAATTATTAAGAGCTACAACAAAGTCGCAAGGAAAATAAGGCACAAGCAGACATAACTGCGTATATAATATCCATTGCGTCGTAAGGTGATATTCCTGTGAAGCGTGAGTTCCAAAAAGGGGACAACGAATTTGCCGTTGCGTCATCAACATTAACATGGGGTGCGAGCAAACTATTTTTACCAAACAAAATATTGACGCGTAAATTAGATTTTATTTGGTAGTTTACTGCACTTTTTGTTTGTAGTGCTAATTCAATTTTAAGTCAGTACAAAGAGTATAGACCGCAGAAAACCACTCCAAACCATCATCATAACGCAAATGACGACAGCCAGCTAACCAAAACAATTTCCAAATCCATTCTTATGTTTTTTTTTTTTTTTTTTGTTTTTCTTTTAGGACTGAGTGAGAAGCGAGAAAAAAAAAAAGAAACGAAGACAAGTGAGAATAAAGTCGACAAACCCCGGAAGGTTGTGTAATTAGATGAGAGCGCGCGAAAATCTTCAGTGATTAGGCATCATCCGTTTTATCTCTTTTTTTTTACAGTGTGATTCCTACTAAACCCGTGGTAATCCATGGAAAGTGGCAAATTGCAGTTATTAAGTGAAAGAAAGCAAGCTATAATCGCTCACACAGTTGTTGTTGTTATTCGTACTAGTGTAAATATTTTTCGGTGATTGCATGTTGTTCGTTTTCTTTCCTGTTTGTGCCTAATTCGCCTTCAAGTCGAAAATAAAAAAAAAGTAATAACAAACATCCAAGAGGAATTCAATTTCACAAATCCAAACGTATGAGAGATCTAAAAAAAAAATAAACAGCAACCATGCACAATCTTCGTGGTGAAATTTCATAAAAAAGGAAACTATTTTTTTTTATGGATTTATTTAATGATCACTATAGCAACAGCAATACGCACAAGGATACAACATGTGGATTAAATTTGGATTACCAGTTTTAAAATGTTTGTATATTTTTTTGTATTATTATTTTTTTTTTTTTTAATATGGCGAGGGAAGTAAGGATAAATATTAATTAGTTAAATTACATCCACTTGCACATATTAAGTTAAATTTGTATCGTTATGTGCTCATCTTCATCGTTCGCAGTGTATTTTGAAAATAACTAACTTTCCCCGAGCTTTCACAGGATCTCTTTATTGAAAAATATTGAAAATGTTGCGTATTATAATCAAAATTAAATTGTTTAAAATTTAAGTGGAACCCAATTTTTGTAGTACCGTAACATGGGGTTACTTTTTTTTGCACTATTTTTAGAAACCTCTTAAAAATGTTAGATAAATGATTTTTATTTCCTTTTTTTTTTTCATCCCGTTCCAATAATAAGATTTGAAATAATGCATTTATGCTAAAAAAAACTGTTTAAATAATAATTAAAATCCTTTTTTTTTTTGTGGTTGAAAAATGGGACAAAGTTGTTCAAGGGAAGGGGTTACTTTGCTCCATTTGAAACTTTTAACTATTTTTCCTTTATCTAATAAGCTGGAGTAAAGTTAGTATTGTATTTCAATACCACAGATTCTAAAGATCATATCTGCAAAAACAAAAAGGAGGAAAAATCAAAAACTAAACTTTTTTTTTCGGAAAACAAACCAGCCTTTTTATACTCCAATTATAAATGCATAAAACAAAAGCTTCAATATCTTTTCAATAAGTTTCAAATAACATAAATAACAATTTCTAAGAAAATAAAAAAATAATAATTAACTTTTAAAATCAATAAAAACTTAGGTAAATAGCAATATGGAAAAAAAAAAGAGATTTCAAAAGTAAAAATAATTTGAAATAGGTAGGTAGTAACTATGAAAATAAAACGTTTTAGAAGAATATGGAGGAGCTTAACCCCGAGGGAAAAAGTGTCCCTTTTAGAAACCTGTTTTGGTGATTTAGTAGACCCTATAACATCGCTCCAAGGGTATGACAGTTCATCTCTTTCAATTGGCCATTTCCAAAGCTTAAGAGATCTGTGCCTAGAGTTGATGGTTACCGCTTTTTTGTCGAATGCAGGAATTTCTCATGTCCCTCATACATGAATGCAAACAACTTACCTACCTCTCGGACAACTTTCTCCAAATTGACGTCATTGCGATCGCCTGTAGATCTGCCTTCCATAAAATCGATAACTGGAGCAAAGTAACCCCAAAATCCAAAACAAAATGCATAGTCACATAAAAAAAATAATAATAATTATTATTTGTTTGTTAAACAAACAATCGCCATGCGTAAAGTATTAACAAAATAATATTATTAATAGAAAACTTGCAATTACTTTCTTAAATATCACACAACTGTTCGTACACATGAAATTTTCTACTTCAAAAATTTAACACATTTGCTAACTGAACTTTACGTGTCAATTGCCGCTTACCATCTAGCGGTAGACGGCCCGTTTCAACATGTGCCAGATGTGTATGTGTGTGTGTGTACATAACGGTAGGTTCGCTTGATAGAATGTTACATGGCTGAGCGTGAATCAACAAACCAACTCTTTTCGTCAGTGGCGCAAAGTAACCCCTGATGGGGCAAAGTAGCCCCATGTTACGGTATGTAATTACTTTTTTTGTCATATGTAACCAGGGATCCCAGATTATAGAAAAAAATCCCCATTTTTTAACACCAAAACGATATTTTTCCCTTTTTCAAAAATAAAAATTCCTTTTTTCTCCCAAAACAGAAAAACCCTTATCAATGTTTTATTTAAATATCTAAGAATTTAGCAAAGAAAAAAGTTGGTACATGCACATTGTACATTGCACCATTGTGAAGTCTGAAGCAGACTTTTTCTGCCACGAAGTTTTAATAATCTTTGTTTTTTAAATAAATTCTTTGTGTACCTATACAACATTTTAGCTCAAGTCTAAGTAGACAATTTGTTTTGTGTTATTGTTTTATTTAAAAATGGTGCAGTCTTTCGAAGACTTTATTTCAATAAAATTTTAAATGTTTTCAGAATTTTTTCCCCCCAAGAAATCCCTTCCTCCTTTTTAAGGTTCCGTACCCAAAGGGAAAAAACGTAACCTTATTAGTTTCGCTCGGATGTCTCTCCGTCTGTCTGTCTGTTTGTCTGTCTGTCTGTCCGAACCCACTAAGCCAATTTTGTTACCAGGTCTATCTTAAGAACCGATTGACATAGGAGGCAAAAATTTACACACAACATCCGGTATAACCTCTAGTTAAACGACAAATACCAATGGAAGGAATACATCGATTGGTTTTCGATTAATTAGTAATCTGGTGAAAAAAATATTTTCATTCGCCCAAAAAACGGTTTATTTCTTGATTCACAAAAAAATACATAAATTCCTTTTTTGTAGATCATGTTCTTATCTATATATGTGCTGAATACTGTTTTGCCGAAAAGTTAATAGTTTACAAGATATTTTCAAAAAAGATAATTTTACCACGTAAAATACGTTGCTCTAATAAGTTTTAATCTCTACTACGCAGTTGTGCACAATTGACCCCATCAAGGACAGAAGAGAGTCAATGGTGGTATACCACCAGGGCTCCGGCTTGCTAATTTCGTTGGGAAGTATAATACATTTTTTTGGGGAGTACAGAACAAAATAAAAGTAATATATTTTTAGTCAATAGTTTTTAATTGGGACAGGTCGCATACAGAATGGAAAATTGGCGTGGGTTGGGTACTAGGTAATAATTAGAAAATGAGATTCATGTGCGAGTAATTTTTGAGAGTAAAAATATTAAGTAATTAAATTAAATTAAATTGTGATGAATTCATGAAGAGGGGAAAGATTGAATGATATAGATTTCAAATAATATCTGATGTGTTGGACTTTAGCCAAATACGGAACCTTCGGTGCGCGAATGACACTCGCACTTGGCCGGTTTTTTCCCCTTCTGTTAGAAAAAATTGAAAGATTTAATGCTTTTCTACCCGATAGATGGCGCTGTTGTCAATCTCCGAAACAACCAACCGATTTAAATGAAATTTAGTGGATGAGTATGGTTGGTTCCAGTTTGAAAGATAGTATAGTTTTGGACTCTAAAGGTGGCCCATTACAAAACATTATCGGGATAAGAAAACAGGTTTTCGCACCTCCCATTCAAAAATAAAAATAAAATTCAAACGCTAATTCTAAAGTTTTATAATTGAAATTCTTAACGGACATTGTCAAAATAAAGCAGTTTTGCGGAATGAGGTCGGGACTTAATACGAAAGGCACGGACAAAACCGGGTGGCTACAGCTATATATAAATTAGACTAAGTCCGTATGTGTACTCAAAACTCTGGAACGAATTGTTCGTTTCATACGATTTTGTGCTTGTTGGATACGTAAGGACTGTGCTACTTTTAATCGTGAAAACAAAACTTTAAGGAAATTAGATTGGGAAAAGAAATGTATGGGGAACCGTAGATTGAAACAAATAGAAAAGGATAAAAAAACGGATAGTGTCACCAATACAACAAAAGCTATTTAATATTTTTAATTTATTAGGTCTTTGGATGTTTCGGGTGAAATTGAAAGTCGGCTCTATTATTATTTTGCTGCGCAACCTCAATGCTCCAAAACTTTCCAACGGAACGTGTTTGATTTGATTGTGAAGAATTTCAAATCAGATGTCGTGCAAGCAAAGGATTTTGAGGGGACAATTCAAAGGCAAACATTTTCATTCTGCGGATTCCGATTATTCAGAACGATTTGCCATTGGTATTTATTCGTTTTCAGTTTCCCGTGCGTCTCGCTTTCGCTATGACAATTAATAAGTCGCAAGGATAATCGCTGGAATTTTATTGCATCATTCTTGAATTCCCAGTTTACTGGCATGGTCAATTGTATTTGACGTGCTCACGTGTGTGCAAACCTTCCGTTCTGTACGTGTCCTGTACCATAAATCACTTTAGTGAAAAAACGGACGGTTGGCTGTTGGATTGAAGCAAACCGATATTGCTATAAGTACTTCATTTATTTATATTGTTTGAGTATAAGCTCTGAATAAAGAATTTGAATTCACCAAATTACATAAAGCAGCATGTGCATTGGGCATGATTTTGGGCGGAACGAAGTTCGCCGGTCAGCTAGTTTAATAATTTTTTTAATAGTAATCGCTTTACTAGAAAGAATTTAAATTTATTTGGTGCGTGTGCTTCTTGTAGAGATATCTATCGAAACCTATTCACGACAAAAATTTGTGTGTATAAGTCTGAGGAGCGTTGCCAGGCGCTTTAAGTGAAATTCCCCATCACAGACCCTTAAAAATCCCTTTTTCTCCAGTCCTCGTGGTGGCATTCCTTATGCATATCCCACAATCAAAATATTGAATAAACTGGTTGCTTCTTCAAAATTTTTCACCCAAGTGTTTTTGAACAATTTTTTTGTAAGAATGTGATGTTTAAGTTTTGAGACAAATGTCACCCATTTCTCTTTGATGCGGAGCAGTGAGCCAAAGCTAAAATACTTGAGACATTATCCAACTGTTTACTTCAGCACAACCCTGGTTTCATTTCAACACTTGAAAGGGAAGATTGGAGTTAAGCTTGGACATTCAACATATTTTTCCCTAAATTTCGTTCTAGAAGAGGGAAGATTCTCCTTTTCCCCTTTCATCGAATTCGCGACTGAAATTCCCAACAGAAAGGGGAATTTCCCACGGACTGTTAACACTGCTATAATGAGCTGGGAAAGCAATCTTATTATATTAGTTTTTTGCTATGAAATATATATAAAAAAAATAATCATTTTTAACCTTCACACTAAATATTTTCTAGGTCACAATATGCAATTTTGTATGGAAAACTTCGCCATTCGAAAAATTTAACCTAAACACTGAAAATGATTATTAGTCCTACCGCGGAAATTGTATTAGTTTCTACAAATCGAGTTGTAGTTTTGACGATAGAAATTCCATTTGGCCGCAAAGTTTTCTGAATAATACAGGCAAAATTTTTAGTCTTTTCATAAAAATTCCTATTATTTATTAATAAATTGTGCTGTACATTCAACAAATGTTCATTTGATTTTGGAATGTGCGACCATTTCTCTGTTAAATTGACAGCATTGGATGTCGCCTCGATTACGACAATTAATGCAGTCGAATTACGATCGGTTTTTAACAATTCTACAAACAAAAAAATCTTGTTGAAGGTCCTTTTAAAGCCTTGACATTGCTTTTTATATTTCCATAAAAGCACTCGATGTTCTGAATTTCTGAATTCTGGATTTTCTACACCATTCACAGTCAGCGGCTCTGAAGGCTAAGTTAGCCAGCTATTGACACAGATTACATTGTACATGCAACTGCAATAAGCCCTCGCTTTTCCAACCGCTAATCGTTGCCTAATAAATTGCAAAATATTTCCAAACGTACACTATCAATAAAGGAATTCATTGAATACAATTTCTATCTCTATAATGTATTCCACATCCCACCTACCTTCGCAAAATACTTATTGAAACGCTACCCCAATAATCGAACTTATTATATCCCCTTTAATGGAAACTAAGCGAAATATATGCGCATAAGGAAACAATGACTTCCACATTTCCTGTGTTTAAAAAAAAAAAAAATCTAACTTTCCTCTTGGGTGTAGTTCTCAAAACGGATACCAAACGAAAAAAAAGTCCAATTGCCAGTGGAAAACGATACAGAATAGGAACAAAAAGTATATATACAATCGTATAGCTGCAAACTGCTTTCCGTTAACCAATACACTAGCGTAGGAAACGGATATTCGCTTTAGATGAAATAAAATAAAAGTATTGCTACAGAGTATCTTCTTCTGTGCTAACCAAAGGAATCCCTAAAGAGCATTTTGGCAATTGCTACACAGATAAGAGAGGCAAAATTACATAACACGACACAGGATATAGGTACGGTGGGAATGTCGACTTATTCTTTGTTTTCTTTTTTTTTTGTTCTTGTATCCGGATCCTTTTATTTTTGTGAATTGGAAAAATGGTAATCGACAGTTAAAATAAATAATGCATTAGTTGCTGAGAATAAACGTAGTAAATTCATTAAATTTATTTTATTGCTATGCAGCACCACCATATACAATTTCACATATCCTTGTTCTCAATGACCCGTCGAATGTACCTACTCTTGTACAGCTTTGTTTAGTACAATGTATGTAACTTCCGTCTAGACATCCAATCGATTTCTTCGTCACATCTCTCTCATGTGTTGAAAAAAAAAATACTTTATTGCTTCCAGGGTAGGTACTTTATTGCATCCAGGATGAGCGCAGTCATTATTACATCAGGTAAAATAATCACTAAGGGTGATCCTAGCCTTACCTTCACAGTTTTGCATAGGTAAGATAGATGATGGCCCCGTTGCCCTTCAGGATTTGTAGGGCCCTTGATGTTTGTCGTGGACGCGGTATTTAAAAAAGAACATCTCATGATACCCATTCCGAGCGGACTGGTTAATCGCCCTTTATTGAGATGAGGAGCTCCGGGAAGTGTTTCCTCAACATCCAATTATATGCACCTGAAGTATTAGTCCTTTCTGTTGACACCAAATCTCTCCTGAGTCCAATTCACAAAGGGGTTAAAACAAAAACGCTTGTCGCCGTGGGCATTGAAAGATTTACGCTCTCACTTCGCTCAATTGAAGCTCTTACTATCAATGCCTCAGATGATCTGATGGGCCGAGGGACTCCAGTTCTTCGTCTTGTATGTAAAATTACTTTCTGGTCCGGAACAGGACCAAACGGGGCTTGAAGCTATTTCGAAAGGCGCACTGGGTCTCGATCACATAACATTCGTTCTCAAAGAAGACGCACAGGCAAACGCGGGCTCCTCAGTCGGAAACATTGAAATCACTCCTGTCGATTGAAACCACTTCCGCCATGGCCTGAATGGTGCTTTTTGAAAAAAGGGAGAAGTTATATTTCGAACCCTGTATGTCTCATTTCCATGTAATACTCAGACTTCTGCTCAACGCAATGAGTGGAAGTGGTGCAGCTCGCAAGCTGTATAAGCCTTCAAACCGCCTTCAAAGTCTTTCAATCTCTGTCCAGTATCGAGCTCTGAACTGAGAGTAGACTTACAGTTCTGACTACCGATCACTACCTTTATCGGAATAAGGCCAGTGCATCTGTCTTAACCGTTCGTCCTCTACGAGTTAGTCATTCCAGACCCATATTCCTTGCCTTCAGCTTGAGGTTTTAAAACGAAGGTTCGGTCATCCAAGTCGCCTCGAACCTGAGATCTGGGAATCAGAGAAAGGGACCCTCTGGGCTGAGGAGTTAATATACTTAAACTTGACCGATCCAAAACAAATAATGAACGTTTTGGCATAACCGTTGCGTACTACCTTTTCTAGCTCAATATTGAAGCAACTGCATGTCGGTCGGTACATCGTCTTGTGTTATTCCTTTGCTGGTGTAGAAGGTGTTATCAACTGCGTCAATTAATTTTATTAAAGAAGAAGCTGTTGACAGTGTTGATTGCTTTACTAATCTTGGTGTGGTCTTTGACAGAAAGCTCACCTTCAATCTCCATTTGGATTTCATTGTTAGCAAGGCAAAAAGCCGATTGGGACTTTTAAAACGTTTCTCAAAGGAATTTAAGAATCCCTATGTTACCAAAACTCTACTGTCGTTCGACACTTTGTGGAATACTGTAGTCCTATGGTGTCCGTCCTATGAATCTGGAATCTCAAGTTTTGAAAGTATTCAAAAGCAGCTTCTTTACGTGATTTGCCTTGGAACCCCGAAAGTCGTCTTCCACCCTACATAAGTCGATTAAATTAGCTGAACCTTCAGAATTTGGAAAAACGAAGAGAGACATCCAATGTTATATTTCTGTTCTCCACTTATGTTCTCAATCAGCACTGTCAGGGGTCTGGAAGAGGTTTTTTAGGGAGACCCCCTACGATAAACAGGTAGAGGGTATCGTTAGGTACTCGTGGATCTTCTCGAAGATCTGTTGCAACCCTTTGTTAGGTGGCAGACTTTCCAGGTGGAAAATGCTCACTTAGAATGATTTTTTGGAATTTTTATAGCTACGCTTAAAAAGCTAACGCCTTCGTAATTGGTGCAGGGTATGAGACAGATGGTATAAGGAGGTGTACTTCCCTCGCACCAATCTTGACAGCTTATTCTATAACTTTTGGTGCGATTACTTCAATCATTCACTAATGCTTTCGAAACTCTGAAATGCAAGGGTAACAATTTGTTCTTGTTAAAAATTGAGGAAATGATGTCAGAAATAGGGAAAGGTCGTATCTATCTCTTCACACAAAACAGATTTCAACAAATGTAGCCTAGTTAAATTCATTGGCTGGCAAGGTGCAAAGGAATGTGGTTTTAACTAATTAATTGAAGTTGGCTACAGATCAGAGGATTTTGGCGGGAGAGAGTTGCTTGGTTTTTCGGCGCTTCTGCGGTCCGATCATTCTCATCCGGCTTTCCTTCTACTTTTTCTCTGCAGAGCAGCGGAAAATGAATTGGTAATTACTTACAGCCACTCGGAGTCGGAAAATCTCCTCAATCTAATTTTCCACTTCAGTCAAATCCGTCTTTAACTTACAACTGTATAGTATATGTGGACAAACACAACCTGCCATGGAGAACAACAAAGCCAGCAAAACCCCTCAATTAACTCCGCATGCGGCTTTGCGGCTGCGTCCTTAGGAATTGTGTTTGCGTCTAATTTTCAATGCCAACCACAAACATACGCGGTGCAGGTAGTTTTTCACTAATCAGGTAACAACTGCTGACAAAAGGGCTCACCAACACCTGTACTTCCTTTTGGTTTCGCATGCTCCTGACGCACAATGTGCTCTTCCGTTTTGTTTTTCAATGCAAATTACTCGTGGTAATAAAATAATTGCTTCTCGACAGACAAATGCTCGTTTTTCGTCCTTTTTTCATGTATGAATTGTTGCCACAAGTCAAAGGTGCGCGGTTCGTGTTGTTACCTGCTGTTCGGTGCCAGCACATACTCAGATGCGCTGTCCCCTTACCCAAGAGATAATAACAGGGAAGGCTATCCTCCTATTGATGGTAGATAGTAGCCCATCATCATTCTGTTGTATCGGTCAGCTTAAGGGAATAATAGCACCTGCTGTTGTTGTATTGAGTTGTAATTTTACCGTAGCCAGCAAAGGGCCAGTGGGGATTATTACACAAAACGCGATAGCTTCTGGATAAAGTGATCATCTTGTTTTGTTTTTTTTTTAAAGCCACTTGAGAGTTAAAATTAATAATCTCCTGGCGTCTTTTCTACGATCAGAGCAGTACGAAGCTGGCGCTTTGAACAATGTCCAGGCAGCTGCTGGGCAACCAATTTTCATGCTGATTTTTATGCGTTGTCAACGCCCCATGGCAAGTGATTTGAGATGTATATATTTTTTCCAAATAATTGACAAGCTGTTCACGTCTTTCACAAAGAGTTCTAAAAACTGAACATGCCAAAGTCTTTTCCCCATATGCCCTCCGCTTTTGAGTGTCGCATCTCTTTTTATGTGCCACGCATAAAACTTGTTTGCAGCTTCTTAGAAAAATGAAAACTTCAGGAAAACTTAAACAACCTCCATCTCCTCCATTTTGAAGGAATAAAGTGGAACATTATTGAAGGAGACAAAGGAGATGGATCAGCCAATTCTCTGCGTTCCTCAACCTGGAATAGCCAACTGTGAATGACAGACCAAAATTGATATTTAAGCTTAAGTAGGTGAGGTTACCATGACTGCGTACCCAGTTTTTGGCTAAAAATTCGAATAACTTTTCAAATTTCGACATATCTCGAAAACGGTCTATACGATTGTAACCAAAATTAATTTCTAAGATAATGTGGTCACTTATAACTTAATAGCAAACGCAGTTTTTCTCTATATTATTGTACAATTGATTTTTGAAAATAGTAATTTTTAAAAAATTAAGTTTTGTTTAGTTTAGGTACCTACCTGAAAACGGCAATAGCGATTTTGACCAAAGTGCAAGCTTTGAGTCAAATTGATGTTTTCAAAATTATTGTGTCCTTAATTTTTAATTCAAATCAGTGAAAACGCTAATTTTAAAAACTGCCCATATCTCGAAAACGCCATATTGGATTTCGACAAAAATTTAAAAAGGAAGTAATGCTTACATCTCTCTAAAAACGGCAATAGCGATTTTGACCAAAGTGCAAGCTTAGAGTCAAATTGATGTTTTCAAAATTATTGTGTCCTTAATTTTTAATTCAAATCAGTGAAAACGCTAATTTTAAAAACTGCCCATATCTCGAAAACGCCATATTGGATTTCGACAAAAATTTAAAAAGGAAGTAATGCTTACATCTCTCTAAAAAATCTAATAAACACGTTTTGTAATTATTTTTCAAAAATGTCTACCCAAAAGCCGATCTGCGTTCATACATCCTTTCAATGCCGCACTTCCATTAAAAATGCAATAACAGCGACGCAAAATTTATCTTTAGCAAATGTAACACACTTCTTCTTTTCAACCGATGAATATTGAATATGCACTTTAAAATAACTCCAACCACTTGGTGCCTTACACAATCACAAACTTCCACTACGTTTCCATCGGTATATACGGTTCAAAACCTCTAATGCAAATTCAAAAACAAACATCTTAAATCTTACATTTATATCTTTGTACAGATTTCGCTCTAATACGAACCCTACTTCCAATCATAGGCACCTTAATCCAGCGTTACTAAATTTTCCAGTCAAAAAGAGGCACATGTCCTAGCAGATCGGAAAACAGTAACTCTGACTACACTTTGCCTTGAACTCAAAAATCGTATAAACTGTAAGAGAATTAAATAGTACAGAAGGCGCTTGTAACTCATAACCAGAACTTGCGACAATTGCCTGTTACTGAGAGCTTCAACTTTTAAAAACTAACATTGTTATTTAATAAAATATACTGCCATATCAGATGAATAACACAAATGTGAATTTTCTTTAACACTATTCCTTTTTCTGTATTTTACTTTTATCTGTCATTGTTTACTTACCCATTAGCAGAGTTCCTCCCTGCTCTACCTACCCGTTTACCTAACCTACCTACCTAGTAAAATAAGCAAACAACCAACCAAACTTTTTGATCAACGAGAAAGTTTCGTTCGATCCAGTCGTGCACTTTATTTATACTTCCCTCAGACCTTATTAAAACTGAAAAAATTCGCCAAAAACTATGAAACGATTGCAAAGTAGCCATAGTTTAGTATTTGACAGTTGAATTGTAAAGTGAAGCAACAAAAAAACGATCGTCCAATCGTTTCGACGATTATCGTTTTTTGGTTGTTACACGAAGTAGAAGCATCCTCGAGACGATGTCGTTCGGCGATTAGAGCCCCAGATTCTCAATTTAGATGACAGCAAATTCAAAAGCAATTTGTGTCCCCACCATAATTTATATCGATATCAAAAGCCGCAAGCCTCAATGCAAATTGTCCATTCACCTTTGTTTGCTAATCAAGCTTTAGCACATCACTCTCGGGTAATAAAAAAAAAGTAGCGCTTATCTTCTCCAGCTTGACAGAAGATAAAAATCTGATTTTTTTAACTTCTAAATTAGCAAAATTTTGTTGTTTTGTTTATTGACATTATTCCGCACTTGAAATTAAACTGCTTTGCTGTTCGCGCCCGGTAACTATAAAGCGACCTTGACGCTGAAGGCACAGCACACACGAAAATCACCGTCAATGCCAAGTGGAAAGTTCGTTCCTTCTCTTTTGGTGATTTGTTTTGTTTATTTTTTTTCTCACTTTCAGCTGTTTAATTGTCCCGAAAATTTCAAACCCGTGAGTCATGTGCATTAAATTATTTTAAATTGTTTATTTCTACATGATTATTTGTTGAGCTTTTTTCTTATCAACTTCAAACACAATTTATTGTCACACATGTATGCGAGTAGGTAACCGATAAAAAGTGCTGATAACATTAAATGAATGAATATAATGGATGTTTGGTTGATTTTCCAAGAATAGATTTCCATTGGGCTGGCGTCAGCTCGTACACGTACTCGTACTCGTGCGTTTGTGCACGATTTTGTTTATTTTTGATGTGGGAACGTGTGAATTTTATCGTCATATTGATGCAAATCCCAGCCGATTAATCTTTGAATGGCCTGTACTGTACGGTGCCAGTGGTGTTTGAATGGAAGCACAATGGCTGAGCCTGAGGCGAATGCAATGCAATTTACCACTCTGATTCGATGGTGTTTTTTGATCTTAGGACTGGATTAAACAATTTACTATGCGCATGTTTGTGGGTCGCCGCTTGGTTTTAGAAGCTTTGGGCGATTGAGGTTTCTTCTGATTCAACATGTGACAGGCAACGACAAGAAAAGCATGAATCCATTTAAACCGGGTTTATCTAGACCATTATTTTCAATTCGACGATGGAATTACGCAACCAGCTTGTTGAGTTGTCTTCGCACCAAGGTCTTAGCATCTGAATACGAGCGGGTTCTTTTTTGATCTCGCATGCCTCGGAGACTTTACTTCAACAAGTCTGGATTGTTGTTTCTTTATTTTTTATTTTCCTTACTTGAGAGCTAGTTTAATCCCTAAAGGGGATCGCTGCCGCTGGGATCTCAGGTTAGTAGTTGTTTTTGACAATCATTTTTATTGGACGACACGAGTTTCGGATTTTGTTAAAAAATTCTGTTTTACACTCCAAAAATCAAGCAGATACCTCGAAAGTACGAATGCACTCCAGACTAAGGCCCAGGTCCTACTAAATACCTAAAGTCTGTTTTCTGTCGTGTATACTGCGGACAGATATTGATGGGATTTGGAAGATTAGGATCTTTAGGATCAGATTAGAATAGAATGGAGTCATCGTGAGAACTCGGCTTTGAGCAGTTTTTATTTATGTAAAATCCGATAGATGGTCTTTTCACTGTGATCCGCATTGAAGTAAGGTTTCAAAGCCTTATACTGGCGCATATACCATATCTAGGAAGTCTTATGACCTCCTAATCGGAGTCAATGTGGTGTAGTAACAAACCAAACCATTACCAGTCCTTAGGGAACAAGTTCCTTCACACACGAGCTTGGCTTATATAAAGAGGTCTTAAGAAGAACGGAGCGGAGCTCTTCAAAAACGGGGGTACAGTTTCCGTGGCATCAATCCGTGTTTGTGCCGAGGGCAAAATGACTTATGACTGGTGGACATAGGGTGGTCCAAATGTAGTGGCAAAAAACATTTTTTCAAGAAGAAGTCCCGCCACCCCATTATTTTGTTACACATGCCTTTTCCATAAATTGTTTAAAATTTCAGCCTCCTACCTACGTAAAATGGGGTTCTCATCAGGGTCGGATTTATAGGAGGGAAACCAGGGTTAGAGCCCCGGGTCTCCACAAAAGAGGGGCCCCTACAATGGAGACTTCAGGGGAAAAAAAAACTTTCGGTTTGCTTTTTTTTTAGCAGTAGGTACTTTGTAAAAACATGATCACTTATTTTTTATTCAGGCTTCACTCTCATCGGTAATTTTTTACATGAATCCTCTAGTGACCCACAAAAGATGCGTAATCTTTTTGCTAATTTCTTTCGTTCCGTTTATAATTCATCAAATTCTGTAAATGTTTTCATATAGGCATTTTAAATATTGGTGTCCTTCAGATTAATATGTCCTGAGCAACCACGCTTTGATGGTCTCCTATTCTTTTGAATAGGTGATCTGATTCGGTGGCAATCCCCCTTGAATATATTTTTAATCGTTCACTGAAGGTATTTTCTTGGATTCTTGGAAATATACTTTTTTGGTCCCTGTTTTCAAGTCGGGCTCTAAAAATGAGGTTACTAATTATCGCCCTATTTGTAAAATTTCAACTATCCCGAAACTCCTAAACTCTTTGAAAAGCTTGTGTATAACAAAATAGTAATTTTATTGAAAGAGATCATCTCAATCCTTCAATATGACTTCACAATTACCAGATCGACAACTACGAACCTTGCTATTTTTAGTAATTACATAGTTGATGCTCTAGAGTCTAGACTCTACAATGTGATCTAAAACATACTGATTTTTCAAAGGCGTGTGATAGGTAATCCCAAAATTTTTCAGACTAATCTTGAAAATCTTGGTTTACATTCAAATATCTTAGAGGCTTGGTTCTTATCTTCCTGGCAGGATTCAATACGTTCAAATAAATAACATCTTATCGGAACATGTGGTGGTTACTTCTGGTGTTCCACAGGGAAACCATTTGGGACCTCTTCTATTTTTTTTGTGTTTATTAACGATATTCCCAATTCTCTCAAATATTGCGAATGTTTAATGTACGCAGACGATATTAAATTATTTTTTGAGTATTTGTACAATTGACATCGGAGGATATAAATCAAAGAGAAATTTAAGTCGATGGAAATTTTCTACAGAAGAATCATCCTCAATTTGAAGGAATTAAGCAAGAAACATTGAAATTGATAGTTTTTAAAAATGAACTTCATTTATGTTTCTTGAAGTATTTTTTTAATTTACGTTTAAAAACAAAGTTTTTTTTTTCTTTTTGGTTTTACCTTTAAATATTTATTCTACCTTTAAAATTGCTGAAAATTGCTGGACAGACTTCTCTCACAATTTATTCTTCCAATCGTACAGACAGTTGTACGAAATAGGTACTGATGACTGCCATATGAATCACCTGCACAGATGAAACAATTTTAAACGGAGCTTTTAGTTCGCCTTTTAAAAAGATGTACGTATCAATTTGCAGACATTTAAAACCAATGTGCATCGGAATCTCCTATCTTCTCTATCCCAATTTCCTTAACGCCCGCGCTGTGTACTTCAAACTACACCATAAGAGTAGTCATAACCTCTTTAGCGCGTGTTTATTAGAAAAAAAAAAAAAAAAAAAAAAAAACTTGCCAGATGCCAGAAGTCTAAGTGTTACCAATTTACGCTCACGTAGGTACTGGTATGGCTTCCCTTAATTTGGTATCCATTTCAAAAAATAGTAGCCCCAACGGATTGGATTATATTTTCTATTTCACTGTCAAACGGCAAAAATCCATGAACTGTCGAGCATCTTCAATTTGTAGTTCTCTTGTAACTAGTAGTAGATCCTGCACCGAGTTGACAACGACGATCTACCCATGGTTTAATCCAGCATTTCTTTTTTGCTTTATTCTTTTTTTTAAGAACTGTGCAAATAATATAAACGAAGCTTCAACATTTTGCTTGTAAGAATACATTTTAACTGGTAACTAGCAGACGAAATATATCAAGTGGACACGGTTATGAGAGTACTCTCACGGAATCTACTCTCAAAATGTTATCAAATAACTCGCAGGATTAAAATCTCAAAATTATTACTCCAAAATGAACAGCAACCCTAAAGTAACTATCGAGAGTTAACCAGCGAAAGTACTCTCAAATGGACAGGCACCTTTATAAAAAAGAAGTTATTTTCATTATAGCTAACCCATTGCATGAATTGGTTCCAGATTTTGGGGTATCTTGCCCCACTGCGCGTCTGTCGGAGATTTCAGCCTTCTACTGCTCTCCAGAAATTAAAATCATAAACAGTCAACAAAACTTGCAACAGGTCAAATGGCGCCCAATGCTGGGCCACTTGGGCGCCATTTCTCGAACTATTTTACGGTCCAAAATGTCACCGTTTTCACGATCATTAATCCTCTTCGAAAACTACTCCACTTCTGTTGGTGAGAGTCTATTTTGCGAAGTCACAGATATACCTCAAGCCAACGCAACGATGATCCTTTGAATTTTCGTAAATTTTTAAGTGAGTGCGTACTCTTGTCAAAAAGTGCCAAACAACTTCAGTAATGACAAGCATACATTTATCTACATAAAGTTCGCTTAGTTGTCAATAAAGCTATCAAATTGTGCCTTTTTGTACGACACCAGTCAAGACTTCCAATTAAGTAACAACTTTATTTGGAGTGCCGACATCTTTCGAATGATTGATGGCCCACAGAAGATGGTAAAGTACAGACCATCAATCGGGAAGATAAAAGCAAGCATATTATCGGTGCGACCACTTTGTGTGATTTTTTTTTTTTGTTTTTTTTTTTCGTTGGGCAAGAGATGATTGCCCGCCTGTTCTGGCATGGCAACAAAAACCCTGCAATTATATGCAAAGTATCCAAATATGGGAAAAATGCATTTCCCTGTCGTCGACGTTGTCGTCTTGCTCGGTGCTCACCGTCTCCTCGCTTCGTAGTAATTACATTTCCCTGCGCGAATAACTTGCAAGGGCGATGCAGCTGGCTACACACTCGGCCGCACCAAAGATTTCCTAAGGAAATCGCAGTCGCGGATTCCAGTGCCAAGGAAATCAAGAACAAAAGTCATGCAAAAAACATAAAAAATAAAAAACCTGAAGACGAAGAGGGAAACCAAACCCGTCCTCTTGTGTGTGTATTCCCTATAAGAGGAGTTCGTTCCACACACAGTGTCTTCTTTTGTGATAGCCCCCTCATGCTGGCTGCTATTTGGTCGGTACTATCGCTGCAGAAACAGAATACAGAAGTGCATCCGTTTTTATGCATCGCATGGGTTCTCTCTTCTCTGTCATTCGGCTTGACTCTTCGACTTCGATTCCCAGGCACGCAGTGTATTGTGTTTCTAGCCGCACCACAGTAGGCAAAAGAAGAGCTCAAGGGCTGGGCTAATTGCACAGCTACGCATTGATGATAATGATGAACACCAAAACGGAAAGGGCTATATGCAGGCAGAGGCACGCCGATGGCAATAATGCCTTTGCCATGCTTGGCAAACACCTTGCACACACCACACACACTCAGTTCCCGCTGACTGGTTGTTGTGTCTGTCTCTGTGTGTGCCTGCCGGCTGAAGTCTGACTGTCGAAGGAGGAGGGGGTGACAGCACCGACAGTATACGGATGAGTGCCAAAGCCAATTCCCTTGAGCTTTTTTTTTTTTTTGCGGCCCTGAAATTACATATTAAAACATTCGTAATTGTTTTTAGCACGTACAAATTCCTGTTGTTGTGTACTGTTTTTTTTTTTTGGCTTGGTGTAGCCCGTTCGGGTGGATTTTTCTCGAGGGCTGCCACTGAACGAGTTGCTGCGGTTTATTTACTGTTGTGCCGGTGGAGATCTACCTTGTGACCGAGTGCGAGCGCAAGAAATATTTAGAAACAGCATATGTACATTTTACGTATGTGCTCGTGGTTATGACACATGGCATTGCAGAGTTGCACTGAAATGTCAAGAACAAAGGAGATTAGAGCTTTACCACAATCATCACAATCATACGGTGAGTATGTTGTTGGCAACTGTTTCAATGGACATTTCAGCAGGACGCCATTGTGCATAGTCAGTGCAAAATGTTGGGTAACCTTTTGGTTAGGCTCTTACTCAAATTAAAATGGTTTTGCATAAGTTTTGTGGGCGTTTTGCACAGGCTTTTCGGGAAAAACTTGTGCGGCCCGTTTGAAATTAAAAGGATGTCTAGTTTCCTTGCCTCTATGGGGTTTGAATGGGTTGGCGGAAGCGACCCCCAAATCTTGTCGTGGCCATGTATCAAACTAATCAAACCACCACAAAAGATAGTTAAAATTGAATGAGGGAAACGCAAAGAATGAGAAGGCACATACAACCTAGTTCGTGGGCACATGGACCCAGTGGCTACTCTACAAAGTAAAGGGCCGTGTCTTGAACCCAAATTACAGCTTAAGGTCTTCAATAAGGGGGTTTGAGTACGATTTCCCTTCTCCAATCAGCCGCTTACGCTTGACCATTCTATTCGTGCCAAAAATAAGAAAATAAGGCAGCCCCCCGCGGCTTCTGCAGGGACCAAGTGTGCCAACAATTTATTTATTTATTCGACGGAAGCCCACAAGGTTGTGAGATTCCCTCCGTGAGGCACATTCGATCTGTTTGCTCAATCTGAGCTGCGTTCAGGTGAAAGTTTGGACTTCATCAGGCTTTACCTTCTTTTACTTATATGGGCTTGATGCTACAGCATAGCCTTTGCGGCGAACGTCTGGAATTGGTAGTACAAGGGATATTTAACTTGCCGTTCCCAGATGACTTGGGTCAATCCTTGAACTTTAGCATTCATTTGAGAGGCTTTTAGCCGTCTGATTTGAGAACCTGCGATGAGGATTGACGTAAATAAATCTGAAGGCCAGGTTTATATGCCAAGTGGCATTCAAATAGGTTATTTCGCATCCCTTAATCTTATCCTCGGACAATGGAAAGAGCAATGCTAGGTAGGATCGATAGGGCTGGATGAATTTGGAGACAGCTAGATCGAGCTATTTAAGACAGACCGAACTTGGTAGCAAAGCTAAGTTATCGGTCTTCATTTCTGTCTGTATTCCAATGAACAGTTTCGTAAGCTGGACGCCGAGATCATTAGTGTCATGTCTGTAAAATTCGGGGAATCCCATCCGATCCAGCAGCTTTTGCCATCCTTAAGCCTATACTAAATGCCTCAACAACATCTTGCTAAACAATCGGTCGCTCCAGAATTTTATGTTGGAAGCCAGGAATGGCATGATGAATACTATGCGTGCTGTTAGATGGATTCAAAAGCTCGTTAATATAAGTTTTCAACATAACGTCTCTTCCAATAACGTTCTTTCCACCATTTAGTCTCTTAGACACTTTCCAGAATTCTGCAGAGCTATTACATTGGGCTTCCTTTTCAAAGTAAACCCTCTTTTTTCTCTGCAAAGTGCCTTGAACTCACTGTTGACTTTGATTAAGTGCTTTGCATTTTCATTTGGTTGAATGTCCGGAATAGGCTGAGCTTGCCGAATGATAGGTTCCTATAGCCTTCATGCACTGCTTATCAAACTTTGGTTCCTTCAATTGTTTTCTTCTATTCGAAGGATGGTTAGTCGTTGGACAACAATGGGGAGATGATCCGAGTGTGGAACATGCATTACTTACAAGTCAGTTATGAAGCAGTTCCATTCCCCGACTATAAGACAGCAATCAGGCCCCAGCGATTTTTGATAAATGAACATACCTGGAGTAAAATTAGGCCCATTTTATTCACTCGAAGATGAACACAACTTCGGGATTTTAATATGGAAAACTCCCAGTGTTGTGTTCAACTTCGATTGAATAAAATGGGCCTTAGTGCGTCCTTCATTATCTATTCAAATCGAAGAAAACTCTACTTTTAAAAACTGTTTATATCTCGAAAACACCATTTTAGAAAAAAAACAGATCTAACCGATTGTGAATATTCCAAATAAGATATTCAAAATATTTCTCCAAAACGGCCCAAATCTAACCTGGCTCAGTGCCGCACTTAAATGATGTTACAACCAAAAAACTTATTTTTGACAAAATATTCTTATTTTTTTTTATTTTCAAACCATAAGCTCCATGTGCATATTACTACTTAGCCAGATCTTCCCACACTTCCTTCGCCTTGATTGAAGTGCTATTAGGTATTTATAAGCAGGGCTGGTACTGTGGTACTGTGTCAAAGGCATCTGCTACTTTAGAAAGTCCTTCGACTCTTTTCGGGTCATTTTGAAGGAGACAACTTTCATCCAATGTTCTCAGCATACGGCTTGTAAGAAGCTGGCGTCTCGGCGGTTTACTTTTACCTGTTTGAAGCGCCTCTAATGGAAGACAATGAGATACACGTCTTCTTTTTCGTCAGCAAATTCAGACCAGAAGAGCGAGCTTTCCTTGCCAAATCTGGGAGTTTTTTTCAAAAACTACCGCAACGAGGCCCTAAACTTGTTTTGTCCATACCTCGATGGTGAGTTCCAGTTTGTGCGCGTCCATTTGGTCTTGCCAAATCCCACCTGACAGGATAAAGATGTTGTCTTAGTCTCCTAGCAATGATGGTGACTTGCCGGCTTACGGTTCGCACCTCGTTTGAAAGAATGTTGCTTGGGACAGTTACGGCTTTGTCCCGAAACCGCTTACTGCCCTGATTGCACCGATCCTGTGTGCGGAGGGCGCCTATTTTTCTTTTTTTCTTTGTTGTAAGTAAAAGGGCTTGGCTTTAATTTCCCTAACGTATCCAGGTCCACCGGTATTTGGAAGCTTGAATCTCTAAGGCCTCTTTGCCATCAAACTAACCACTGCTGTCAAAGCCATTGCTCTTATTATTGTAATGCCTCCTTCTACCTTATAAATTGGCCCCCTGCCTAGAAACTTGAAGATTCAGTCTTTCGCCTGGCTATGTGAACAGTCACGGGCTTGTGTTAAAAAAGTTCTAGGCCAGCAGGGTCTAGCCTTTTGGTGGTCTACACCTTGTTTGTGTGCTTAACTACCGTAAGTCGTGACCACTGGCCTGATAACAGCCGATCATCTTTACTCGTCGGACTTCCTAGTACATCATCTTGCTCAAGAGAGGCCCAATGGCCGAACCTTGTGGAACTGATGCGGTTGGTTAGGTAAGGTAACTGGCTTGGCGAGGCCAGGAGAAACCTGTACCCGCCACATTTATAATCAACATAGAGCTATTGTGATGCCTTTTATATACCTTTCAGAGTGATCCAAATCTTCGAAAAAGTATCTTCCAAACTGTAGCGGTAGACCTGTCAAAGAGATCTTAGTCTCGAAGAACAATCTTCCTAATTGTTACCTTCGCGTTGTAATACTTAAACCAACCGTCAGTCTGGCACCTCAAACTCCTTTGGTAAAAAAGCTCGTAAATCGTACGCATGTATATCCACCGCCACTCTGCCCCGGAATCTCTCAATTCACAGCCAGTCCGCCGATTTGAAGTTCTCTTTACTACGCAGTATTTCTTAGTTCTTCTTCGTACTTACATTTTTTGCCATCTGTCATCAGAGTGGGTATGCGTTATTGACCCTCTTGGGGATAAGTTCTTGTGCATTTTCCAGACTTCAACGTTGGTTTGTTTTTTAAAAAGTGAATGACTTGCCTAAAATTTGCTTAAAAGTACGCCTAACCCAGGTTACTGAGCATTATTCGTTCCCTGGATTTTTCAAAATGAAAACGTCTACCTCTTTTGTCCGCCGCACATCGCTTCGCTTTCACATCGATTTGCGATCCCTATAGGTGAACACAGAACATGAAGCCAACATAAATTGCAACTGCACCATAGACATGCAACAAGCTAGCATTGGCCCGCACATCGTGACCATAAAATCCAAAAGTATCTTGTTAAATTCGAAACCAAAATCAGATGAAGCCGCAACAACCAACAGCGCGCTACCAAAAGAGTCATTCCATTTCATTTCCAACACAGATGCTGATGCGGTGCGCGGTGGTACAATGTGCGCTGTTACTACAGCTCTAAGACAGCTTCGGTTGTCTGAGTCTTTCGCCTTTCGCTTCACTTTGGACGTGCCACTGTGATCATGGTCTGCTGCATATGCATAAGATCCTGCTCAAGTCCAACCGCTGTGTAGTGGATAATTTGATTTTTGTACTTTTTTTTTTTCTTGTTCCAGCAACTTTTCAATCTGTATAGCTCGTGAAAATTGGCACAGAAAAGAGCGGAGTGCGCTAAAACTTTCTCCTTTCACTGCTCTGGTGTACAAGATTTTAAAATTTACTATCTTGACAGCACAGCGATGGAGTTTACGTGCGATAAGATGTACTCAATCGATGCGAAGCGCAAACGTGGGTAAGCTTTCCGTTCAGATGGCATATGGCGTGCAGACACCTCTCGGGTGTATATATATGCATAGGACAAAACAAAATCGTTGCCTTAATGAACTGCGCGACCTAGGAAATCACTTCAAACCCTATCGAGGTATGCTTGACTTGAAAGGACAGTCAGGAAGCATTTTCTGGTCCTAAGCTTGAATTGTATTTACAGCATTTTGCATAAATCACCTGCACGTGATCATGACCACAGGAAGTCTACACACTGTGGCAGCAGCGGGGCGGGAATGGTGGAGATTTTTCGCCGTGCTCCTTTGGCGCGAAGGAAATATTCGCAGACAAATGAGTGGAGGAGGGGGGAGCATGGAGTTGCGGAATGTTTGTTTAACAAATTGCAGATTCACCTCTTACTTGCTGGCGCAGTTGTTTGTGCGGCAGTTGGGACTTTGCAATGAATCTATGAATAGGGATTTAGTTGAGAGTTTTGAGTTTAGTTTAGTTTCGTGTTTATCATTTTAGAGTAAAAGGGAATGTGCTCTTCATTTGCAGATGGGTGGCAAATATTACCTCTTTGTGGAAAGAACGACAAAGGAGGGTGTACTTATAAACAAACTTGTATGGCTTATACCCTTTAGTTGGTTGGCAACTTAACCGTTTGGAAAATGCAAGCAAAAATTAATTTCTGATGAGTATTTTGCTGCCAAAGGAAGTCGAGTCTAATTTTGCCAGCTATGGAGTTGCTAGGAATTAAGGAATTGCCGGAAATTGATAGCGAATGGTTGAAAAAATAAGCTTCCGTGTTCATTTCACATTTTTTTTAGGTTATCGATGTGAATAGCACCACGAACATTATAAAAATCTGTCTCCATGATTTTGTCCGACATGTCCGATTTACTAGGACAGGTCAACTGTCTCGACTGATCTGTCTGTGTCTGGTGTGTTGCGACTTGTGACTGCGATGAGTCCGTGCTTTGGCTACGCATGCTAAACTTTCGAATTGTATTGAAAACTCCTCTGGTTTTGCTCGGCACCAACCACCTGGCGGATAAATTATTCAAATTAAAATATTCTTTGCAAATGCTGAAACCACTGGCCCATGTGATCAGCCAGTGGCTTTTTCAAGTTCGCGCAGCCTTACTGATCGTCCGACATCACTGTGTATTTTTTCGATAATTTTTGGTGTGGTGACCTCAACTGGGCGAACAACGTTCGTCGTCACTTCTGCTGGTAAACCTAGTGATGAATGGTTCCAATCGATAGTGAAAAGTCCGCTTAATTTTATTTTTATGCCTCTAAGCTAAACATTAACTTAAATAGCCGCGTAACAATTTGGGTTAGCTCGGTGTTACACATAGAAAGACAGTCTGGTAAATATCAATGTAGGTCCAACTTCATTATTTATTACATTGATGACATTTTTGCATTAAGATCTGTAAAGTCCGTTGGTATAGGTTTGGATGGAGTATCATTCAAATTTATGAAACTTATCATACCATTTGTGATTGATACTTTAACGCATATATGCGTTAGCTGAATAATAGAATCTCGTATTCTCATCTAGGAAAATTGCAAAAATGACATCAATTCCAACAAAAATCAAATCCCTCAGAATGCTCCGGTTTTCTGCCAATCAGCATTCTCTCTGTTTTGTCAAAAGTGTTTGAACTAATCATTAAAGGCCAATTACAAGAACATAATGACAACCGATATTCGTCTAAATTTCGACAAAACGGAGGTTACCTTGCTTTGTCTTCTGGACTTTTCGGAGGCATTTGATTCGGTGAATCATAGCAAACTCTGTAACAAGCTCTTTTTCAGGTACGATTGGCACAATAGAGCGGTTGCATTGGTAGCGAATTATCTTAGTGACAGATATCAGCGTGTTTTTCTTAACGGAGTTGCTTCGGCGATGTTGAAAATTATTCGAAATGGTGTTCCACAAGGTTCAATCCTACGGCCGTTACTTTTTGCCATGTTCATAAAATGACATTTCTTCCGTTTGCAGGCACATTTATCCAAATGCATAATTCGTCTTCGCGATCTCAGACTGGGGATTGTGTCAGCAGGTTAAAAGAAGATTTGAAGGCAATACATGATTGGGATCTTTCCAACATTCTGTAGCTCAACCCTAAGAAATTTTTGTGTTTACCTGTAAGTAGGAATATTGAATATTGGCTGTTGATTATAACACACTTATATTTATTCCTCCACACATTTATTTATCGAAAGAAAAAAAATGTTTTTCCAAAAAAGTGAAACAATTTCGGAATAGTTACTAAACACTTCCATGTCAGCAAACAAAAACATTGATGCAGTATGTAGTTGAAAATACATATTTTGGACTGCGTACGTTGTGGACATCTGCCTGCTATACTCCGATTAGCATTCGGTTAAAATTGGTAAAAACTTTGCTGATACCTCAATTATTAACCTGCAGCTGTTTAATTTATAGCAACCTCGACGCGATGTCGTATAGGAAGTTAGAGCTTGCTTTCAACGATATATGGTTACATATGTTTATTATTTGAGGGAGTTTGATCATATTTCAGTGTTTAAGATGTTCGCTGCGAGCATTCCTAAACTATCGAAACTGTCTGTATCTAGAGAAATTAATATCACAGCAGAAACCAAATTATTTATACGAAAAGTTTCGTTAGCGGTTTCCTAATTTTTTCAGAACTGGTATTATAATTCTCCCAATTCATCGTTTGTTTTTTGTTCACGCTGTTAGGTTATGGAATAAGTTGTCATGTGCAACAGGACGTATGGTAGGATCAAGGAGTTTCACTGCCTCTGTTTTCAACCAATTTAAAAATCTATAAAAAACTGGACACGGATAGTGTATAAAAATGAAATCAAATATTTTTGTTTTTAAATAAACAAAGCACACTTGTCGCTCTCAAATTTATTTTGACTGTAAATTTTAATGATTTTGGCGCAAAATTATAGTCGGATAAAGCCCACTTTATGATTATTTTAGTACGTGACAATGTCCGTATTAGTATTTTTCTAATTATAGTCGACTAAATACCCACTTTATAGTTATAACCTGGTAATAAGTTTAAAACCAACAAAAGTACATTATCCCTTAGTATAGACTCTCAATCCTCTCCCATCTGTCATTTCTATTGAAAAATTGTAATTTGAAAATTTTTTTTTGCAAAATTTTGAAAGAAATGTTCCCAGGATATTTATACTCTTTAAGATCTCGAAATGTTTAAATATTTTGTGGTTCTAAGAAAAGCAAAATAAAATTGCCTTCCAGCTACAGATTCAATAAAAAAAAACTTTTCATTCCATTCCTGCATTTTTAATTTTTTTGTTTTTTTTTTTTTCTCTTTTGCTGTCATTTCATCAAAAATTGCTTATGGAGAATTCCCCAAACTGTGTTTAGTTTCTCAAACTGTACATTTTTCGGTCTGTTTGAGAAAAATTTGCGTCGCGCCCGCTCTAAGGTTGGAACTAGTTGTAGGCAGGTTACAAAGCGTTTATAATTTTCTAGAAAGTTAGGCATGGGCTTTGAAGTTAGAGTGGTGCTAGTTAGTATCTACTAATCTCTCCTAATACACGGTGTCTATAATTTTGCGCCTTTGCTTTTAAATTCCAAATTAGTTTATTTTCTGTTTTGTTTTATTTTGTTTTCTCTTTTCCTATTTCATATATTTATTTATTTGTTTACCTATTGTTAGAAATTTTGTATTTCTATATCTCGCTTAAAGTAATCCGTAAAAGAACCTATAGTTCTTAATTGTGCAAAACAGTTCTATTTCAATTTCAATAAACTAAACTTATAGTTTCCAAGACTTTGTATTGTGTGCTTGATGGTTTTTTCGCAGAAGAGATTCACTTTCTTCCATTTTTAGAAAATATAGAAATATTCGTAGGCGTCTTTTCCCCGACTTACTGTCACTGTCGGATTTCATCTTTTTTTAAAAATATGCGTCTTGACAAGCAAAATATTGATGTTGGGGTGGCAACGCCATCTGTTTTAACTTTGAAGGACTTACTGAACCACCAATTTAAATGAATATGCCGAATAGTCCAGTCTATTAGCATCTTCTTCTCTTTTGTGACAAAACAGTAAATGTTTAAATTCACCTACGGAAATTCACTTTCCATTTGGTACATTTTTCATAAAAATCGGTGTGGAAATAAAGCCGCAATCAGTACGACAAAAAACGTAAATTCTTTCCTATATAAATATTCGAAGAGAAATAGTTAAGAACCCCTCTAACTGCCTTAAACGCAACGTAATTGTTTGATATTTTTTGTTGGGAAGCTTATTCAAAGATGCAATGAGAAAATTTTAGTACTCACGAGCAGATAAAAATTCCACAAGATTGTAAGGCTGGTAAACTACTTCGCATTTTCTACCATCTAAAGGTACGTATGGAATTCCGGTCGCTACTTTTGCCAGCTTATGGTACAGCTGGATTTAATTGAAGGAGGAAACAAGTAGATGAGCTCTACAAAATATGCATTAAGTTTGGTCACACCTGGATCTGGCTCTAGAAATTCCCTCTCTCTCTCTTGAGACAGCGCTTTAACAAGGGTCATCACTGCGGCTAGGTGGATATTTAAACAATTTAAAAAAGTGCTTCCACTAAACGCTTATCAGAAATTTAAACTGGATTTACTGGTATGCGAAAGCAATTTCTACTAGATTTGACTTTTAAATTGCAGACGATCACAGTGAACTCGTCTAAGATTCCTTGGTAATACGAAACCTTGCAAAAAC